>CAMRHE010000105.1:4364677-5856855 GCA_947044405.1 Leptodactylus fallax
AAGAGTGAAGAAATCAGGCGATACCTTTTAGAGGCTAACTGAGTAAAAGGTATCGCCTGATTTCTTCACTCTTCCACTACTTTCAATGGCTAACACGGTACAACATTATACTACTATAGTCTTTACAATAGACTACAGCTACTTTTTCATATCCCTTTCAATGATATGTCACAAGGAAGACCTCTAATGGTAACACCTATTTTGTTAAGTGCAGCATTGATGAGAGTAGTTGTATTGGTGGGGGAAGTAAAAAAAAAATTAAGGACACAAAGGGTACTTACATTCCTGCCATCCAACGTGTGGGGTCTACTGGCCAGGACTGTGCCAACACAGTTAGGATCTTTGAATTTTACAAATCCAAAACCTCTTGACTGATTTGTAGTTTTGTCTTTCATTATCACACAGTCGACAACTTCTCCATATTGCGAGAAGTAACTGCGCAGGGTTTCTGTATGAAAGGCAAGTATATAAACTGTGAGCTTTACAAAGCAAGCCTTAACACAGCATTAATACAGTAGTAAATGCAAGCAGAAACAGAGATATTTTCCTTAACCCCTTAAGCCACACTTATTGGAAAGTGGAGAGGAAAAAAAAAATCAGACAAACGCCTTAACTTTATTTTTCTATGCATGGAGTCCTGTGGAGGCTAATTTTTAGCAGGACAAATTGTATTTCATAGTGGTACCAATTAATTTTCCGTATCATGTATTGAGAAGCTGGAAAAAAAAAAAAACTTACAGAATGAAGTGGAAAAAAACTGCACAATTTTCTTAGAATGTTTCCGCACTGATCAATATGCGGTACAAATTACACATTAATTATATTCTGTGGCTCATAACCATTGCAGCAATAACAAAGTTGTCTAGTTTTTGTTATGTTTACAAAACACCTTTATAAAAATTCAAAACTTGTGAAATTCAAAAATGTGAAAATTTCTTTGTTGACATATTTTGACACCTGTAACTTTATATTTCAGTGTACAGTGCTATGTAAGGGCTCTTTTCTAGCAAGACAAGTTGAAGCTTTTAACAACATTTTGGAGATTGTATGACATTTTGATCACTTAAATTTTTTGTGGGAGTGGAAACGCTGAAATAAATGGAAATTTGTGTGCTTTGATTTTTTTTTCCCCCACTTCATTGTTCACTACATGGGACATAGGTTTTCTTTTCATAGCTCAGGCATTTTAAGCGGCGGGGGATGCTTAACTTTGTTTAGGTTAATTTTTTATTATTTTTATGTGTAATCTAGGGAAAGGGAGTGATTTAAACTTTTTTTTTTTTTTTTTTTAGATGCCTAAGTGGTCTGATAGCCCATATGAAATACTACAATACAACTGTATTGCAGTATAATACGTAATACATTCATATCTATTACACGCTGTAATAGAATCTCAGCAATGTAGCCACTGCTGCCAAATAGGTACCTCGGTTGTAGATGACAGACATTGAAAAGGTTAAGAACCACAATCGGTGTAGGCACTAATTTGGGCCATTAGTGGCGAGTGCCTGCTTTATAATAAAGCTAATGTCTGCCGGGTATGGAGAGGGCTAAGCAGCAGGTACGTCACGTGTTGCTAAGAGGTTAAATGGGAATGTCTATAAAGTTATCCTAGCAATAGGTCTTCACTTTATCAGATGGGAATAATACATTAACTGTGCCTAATGCTGCTCTTTTTTCTGATACCGAGCTTAGTTTTCTTCAACGTCAACATGCTCAATCGATGAAGTGACAATCTGATAAAAAGACAATTCAAAGGAGACAAAATATGTCTGCCCTTGTCACAATGCAAAAGAGCAGTCACAACACAACATTACCTCTGGGTCTAAATACAAACAATTTAGATATTTTGAGCAGAAAACCTTAGAAAATTATACAAAATGTAGTATTTTTCAAAACACAGAGGCCTAAATATATGCAGGAACAATAGTGACAGTGAACTCAGATTGTGAAAGATCTATGGGGAAAAATTACAAAGGATTGGGTCATCGTGACACAATGTATCATGGCAGCACATTTTCATTAAAGGATTAAGATTGCACAGGTGGCCACTACAAAGGGTAGTTCCTGTGAGCCCTATATGGAACAGTGAAACTCAATGCCTGTAAAGCTCTGTGGAATATGATGGCGCTATACAAGCAAGCATAATAAAAAGTTAACAACTGGCGACTTTTTTTCCATATTGCCCATCTTTGCCTTTCAAAATTCATACTTTAATTTTTATGTCAACTGGCCATGTGAGGGTTTATTCTTTGTGATGAGTTCTACTTTCTAGTTTCTACCTTGTTTAGCTTTTATTTATTTTTTTTTTTGGGGGGAGGGGGGGGGGGTGTCAGTGTTAATATTTATTTTTTTAACGCATTAAAAACAACATTGCAACTTTGTCCAGCAGGTCATTACAATGATACCATATTTATATTGGTTTTATTATGTTTTACTAAATAAAACAATTTTTCAAAAATAAATAATTTGCCCGGGGTCTAAGTATTCTGACGTCTAACTTTTTTTTTTTTTTACTATTTTGTTGACAGAGCTATGTCAGGGCAAGTTTTTATTGCTACCAATTTTTGTTATGTACAGCTTTTCAATCACTTTTTATTGTTATGGGGGGGGGGGGGGGATGGGGAGGCGGGGTTGGGTGACCAAAACATAAATTTGTGCATTGCAGTACTTTTTTTTCTCAGGGCGTTCAAAACATGAGGTAAATAATGCTATTTTTTTAATAGTTGTATAGTGCGGACTTACACACACACATATGGGGAATCCTACCTAACATGTTTGTTTACATTATACAAAGTGGTTTTTTTTTTTTTTTTTTGGGGAGGGGGAGGGGTTTAACTGTTTAAACTTTAAATTTTTTTTCATTTTATTTTTTCCAGTCCCACATGTGAACATGAGCTCTCTTGATCCCCATTGCAATGTACTGCAACATTAATCACAATATCTGAGGGGTTAAGACACTAATATTTTTTGATTTCAGTGGCTAGTCCCGGCTGTGTAATACAGCCACGACCCAGAGGTCTTGTCTGCAGCATGAGAGCCGTACTATTACGGAATTAGGCCTTAACCATATGTTCAGCACCACGTAATAGCACAGTATTGAGCAGGAAGGTGTTAAACAATAGCAAATTATAAGTGACTATTAAAAGCTTAGATCCCATGCACATGACAGTGTGCTTCTGATGTGGGGTCGAGTTTGCAGAGGAATGCACTCGGAGTGACATCCAAGTGTATTCCACTATGTATTAACATTTATACCACTGAAACAGGACCTTTTGTATACAGTTCAAGAACGCACACACACAGCTAAGTGAATAACGCATCAATGTGTCTAAATCATGTGACCATTAAAACCAGTCCCACCACCTTAAAGTATATTTTCTGAAGGTTCACATGCCTAACAAACCATGGGCTTTCAAAGACCTAGATCGGTGACTCCCAACAGGGGTGTTGCGCCACCCAGGTATGTCTTGGAAATCCATCAGGAGGCCATGACACTCTGGTTGGGAAGTTGACCGCATGACATTTTTGACAATTGGAAATTAAATTATTTGGTAGGGGTTACCCAAGGTGCAGAGTCTGAAAGTGTTTGGAAACGCTGCGCTTGACATTACACTTTGGATGAGTTCAATTCAAGAGTTAATTTGCCTCTTTTTTTTGTCTTCAGTCATTACTAAAATGGTAAGGGAAAAATTGAATGTGATTTGTAAACATTAACCATATGGCATGAACTTACCCTGCGTTGTACTCCAATCAAGGCCACCAACAAAGAGTTTCCTGCAAAAGAACACGTAGATTAGTAACATCAAATGCATAAATACAAAAATCTATGCTCAAAAGCTTCCCATACACTTGAGAAAGCTAATAGCTCCTTCTCCCAAAGTTATGAAGTCATAACTATACACACAACTTTCCAAGCATGCCTGTTTATTTAAATGTCAAGAGGGGAATAACGCCATATTTGTCTTTACTTGTACATCTGCAGCAGGAGACAATTTGTAGATAGTCATGTCAATAGAACGAGTAAAGCAAAATCAGTAGGAGTAACTTTTAGTTCAAGTGTATGTCTAACTTTATTCTTCCCCATCCCCACAGAACCTAAAAATGTTTTCTTGATCCATGTTTACCCAAGTCAAGGCTGGATGGAAGAGTGAAACATGACTGCAGAATCTGGAGACACAAAGGATATGTTCTCACAGGTTGGATTTGATCTAGGGAAATTAGACGAAGTGTAAGGCAGTCAAGACATTCACCTTCATAATAAAGCCATTACAGTGCCAACGTCATAAGACAGGACATTACGTTGGAGGAAGCTGTGAGTATGCAGACCATTTCAGCTCTCACTAGCCCTTGACTCATGCAAGTTCATAGAAATCATTCCTCATTGGAACATATGGCTGAAGATGACTTACTAGAGCTAAAGGCGGTGCTCTTGGACTATGCATAAAGACAGACAACATTAAGGTTCATATTGTTGCTTTGCAGGTTGGACAGTACCTTCTTATTTCTACACTTATAAATAGGAGTTAAAGGTTATCATTTGCTACGAAGGAACAGGCTTGATGTCTTAGAGCCACATATCACAAGGCATTATGGGAAAGGAGCTGGGGAGCTCATGCGCCCTCTATTGGATGTAACAGATCCTCAATTTGCTTTTGACTCACTGAGCCTTGAGACAGCAAAAGGGATCTTAGCCAAGCCAATTTCACTTATCTGCATACAGCGCTGTTTCCGGATTGTTGTCCTTCATCAGTACAGAGCAAAGTGAATTGGCTGGCTTAGTGGGAGCCACATATTCTTCCAGCATTCAAGGTGCAGAAGCATAACACGAATATGTGACCGATACGTGCTGAAAAGCTGGTTAGTCATGTTAGTTTTCTTTTGGCCACTTATTGCCTGCAGGAATTTTTTTTTTTCTTCCCTATGATGGCCAAAATCATTTTAAAGGATAATAGGTGTGTGTCCCCTTCTTAACCACTTCAGTGCCGAGCCAATTTCTGGTTCTGGACCAGACATTTTCAGGTTTTGAGGGCTGTAACATTTTTATCATTTGGGTTATTCAACTAATTTCTGCATCTTTTTTCGGTGACACATCGAGTTTTATTTATGTATATATATATATATATATATATATATATATATATATATTTATATATATATATATTTTTTTTTTTAATATCCAGGAAAATATAAACAAGGAGAGAAAAAGTGTCCGTTTTTTCACTTTTTTCTTAAATTTAATAGCACAAAGTGCTACTAACAAAACTTTACAAAATAGTTTTCCTCTCCATTTACGATAATTTTTATTTTGTATTTTATCGTCAGGAGTGGGGCTAGAACCTGTAATAAGGGCGTGTTATTGGTGTATTATTTTTTTTATTTTACTTTCATTTTAATTTTTTACTTTTTTCTTTATTTTTTTAGATTGTGTCCCCATAAGGTCATTTTTTTTTTGGTGGGGGACGGATTTCCCCTGTAACTGGAGCTGAAACATATAACCCCAGTTACAGGAGGAATACAGCCTCCTGCCCATAACTACAGAGCTAAACTGTGTCCTGTAACCCTGCCTTCTCTAGGGGAGCTTCTGAAAACTGCAAGGATGTACCGGTACGTCCTTGTAGAACAAGAGAGGGACTTGCCTGGACGTATATAGTCTATGGGCAGTCTGGAAGAGGTTAAAGATGACCTTTCACCACCCCCAACAAGTCCAGTTCTTTACATCATTTAATAGCGGGTACTCCACTGATCCTGAGAGTATTGCATTTTTGTCTCTAGTCACCACAGTTCCTGAGCAATAAATGCTGTTAGTTTTGGTAACATACTATTTAGGCTCTGTATTGTCAGGAGGGCGGTTAAATAGCACACCAAAACGAACTGCTCTTGTTGCCTGGGAATGGCAATGGTGTTGAAAGGTTCTCTTTAAGACTATAACAGTCTATCTCATATCAATCACCTAAAATAGTATTTTAAAGGAGTTGTCTGACCTTTACAAAAATATCCAGAGCAGAGAACCCTATATAAAAAGGAAACCACCACCTAAAAGGTTCCAGTAGTGCAGTTTCTGTCTCCAGAGCTTCTGGTACTGTCAGACCAGAAGTGATGCGTGAAAGGACCAGGTGATCACATGAACGACGCTAGGTTCACACTAGCGATTGGCTTTCCGTTCACCGAAAGCTAACCCATTTAAAAAGCGCTTACCAGTGGAAACCCGCAGACCCCGTAGACTATAATGGGGTCTGCTTGGTTTCCTCCTGAAAAATGCAGAGAGAAAAGTCCTGCTTGCAGGACTTTTTCTCTCCGCATTTTTTTAAGCCGGTTCGGGACGGGAACCCTGAATGTATAGCGAGCACTAGTGTGAACCTAGCCTGAAGGAGTTGCAAGGCGACCGAGCGATCTTTAGTCATGCAACAGGCATCAGGGCCCTAGTCCAATTGGAAGCACCAATTGATTTGGGGCTTTTCCTCATTACTGGCTGTACAGTTTAAAACTGGGTTTACAAAGTTTTTTTTTTTTTTTTTTTATGAAGCAGCTCGCGCTTTTTAAACTTCCGTTATGGCCAGCACATTATTATACATTTCATCTGTAAAACAGCCATTGCTACATGCTGTTTTTAATAGTAAAGAGTAGAACATGATACTGTTAATTTTATCTGTGTGGCAACGGTCATTAAACTGAAAACCTCTGGTTTACTGGTCATTAGCATAGAGATGAGATGTAGAATAACTAATGTGCTACACCAGGGGTTGGCAACCTCTGGCACGCGTGCCACATTCCCCTGGCACGGCAGCGGACTCCTCACCCAGCAGTTTCGATCGGACCAAACACGTCCGAAACGAAACTGCTATTATACTGTGAGGTCTCTTCAGACCCCCGAGTATAATAAGCGGTGCTCCCGGGGAGCTGATGAAACATAAAAAACAACATTACTCACCATTCCACGCTCCGCAGCCGCTGTGTTCTCTTCAGGCACTTCTGCCTGAAGTCAGCTGACAGGGCCTCAGGGGTCACGTCTGCGTCTGACGTCATTACGCATAATGACGCGACGTGACCCCTGAGACTCAATGAGCGGTCGCTGACTACAGGCAGAAGCGCCTGAAGAGTACACAGCGGCTGCGGAGCGTGGAATAGTGAGTAACATTGTTTTTTAGGTTTCATCACCTCCCTTTGCCCTCCACTTATTATACTCTGTGGTCTGAAGAGACCCCACAGTATAATAATAGCTAGTGAGTGGCACAAATATTATAAAAGTTAGAATATTATACCGTGTGCAGGGGCTACTATGGAGGATAACACAGTGTGCTGGGGCCACTATGGGACATATTGCTGTGTGCAGGGGTTGCTATGGGACAAATACCGTATGCAGGGACCGCTATGGGACATAATACTGTGTGCAGGGGCCGCTATGGGACATAATACCGTGTGCAGGGGCCGCTATGGGACCTAATACCGTGTGCAGGGGCCGCTATGGGACATAATACCGTGTGCAGGGGCCGCTATGGGACATAATACCGTGTGCAGGGGCCGCTATGGGACATAATACCGTGTGCAGGGGCCGCTATGGGACAAATACCGTGTGCAGGGGCCGCTATGGGACAAATACCATGTGCAGGGGCCGCTATGGGACATATTGCTGTGTGCAGGGGCCACTATAGGACAAATACCGTGTGCAGAGGCCGATATGGGACAAATACCATGTACAGAGGCCGCTATGGGACATAATACCGTGTGCAGAGGCTTACTGCAGTTAAAAAGTGCATACAATTCTTTAGTAAAGCTAAGGCCACATATTGCAGAAAAACAGCTAGAAAAAAAAAAAACATACTGTGTTTCAACAGCACCCCCCCCCCCCCCCCCGGCAATGTGTGTGGATGAGATTACATAAAATTTCATTCACTTTGCTAGTACTGTAAAAACGCAACATTTTTTGCTGTCTTTCCACAACAGCCAAAAATGCTACATTTCTGCAATGTCTGACCTCAGCCTAAAAAAGGGCTGTGTAAAGTCAGCCTTAGACCCCATGCACATGACCGTAGTTAGTTGCCGTATATTATCCGCAACTACGGATCTGTAATTACAGACCGTATACTGAGCTATTAATTTCTACGGCTCCCACACACAAATCCATAGATTTCACAGATGTGTGCCTAGGCCGTAGAAGAGAGACGCAAAATATGGAGCAGGTTCTATACCTCTCCGTATCTGTGGGTCAGTCAATTCATTAAAATATATGGGTCAGTGAAAGTCACAGATGACACATGGATATCATTGTGCCATCCATTCCGTTTTTACTGACCTGTACACTGGACTTGGTCATGTGCAGGAGGCCTTATTGGCTGTTAACATAGAGGTGACATGCACAGTAACATGCGCTACTCCTTACTGCAAATTTTTATTCTTTCGAACATTAACTTCTCTATGTTGCAGCAGAAAGATTACCGAGGGCAACAATGGAAAGGGATTTCTTGACCTGTACATGATGCCTTTAAAAAAAAAAATATATATATATATATATATATATATATATATATATATATATATATATATATATATATGTGTGTGTTTCCTTCTAGGAGCCATCTTTTTTTTTTTTCAGTCCACATGCTGGCGTATTGTATGCGAGACAAATTGTATTTGTAATGGCACTATTCAATATCCTGTACAATGTACTGGGAAGCTTGAAAAAAATTCAAAAGGGAAAAAAAAAATAAAAACAAAATGCATTTAAGCCAATTTCATATGGGTTTAATTTTTACAGCGTTCACTATGTTGTAAAAATGACATGATACCTGTATTCCGTGGGTAAGTACAATCACGGCAATACCAAATTTATATAGTATGTGTAATGTTTTGATACCTTTTAAAAAATGAAATCTTTGCAAAATAGAAAAAAAAAAAAAAAAAGTGTGTGTGTCACCATATTTACATGTATGGAGCTGGGTATGAAGTCTTTATATGCGAGACAAGATGACTTTATTGATACCACTTGGGGAAAGGTCTGATGGTTTGTTCACATTTTATTAAATTTTTTTTGAGGAGACAGTGTTGAAAAATCGCCATAAGGCCATTTTAATTTTTTAACCACTACGCCATTCCCCGCATGGGATAAATATTTTAATAGTTTGGGCATTTTTAAGCAGGGAGTCCCTAAAGTGTTTATGATTATTTTTGTTTATTTTTATATGTGACCTAGGGAAATGGGGGTGATTTGAACTTTTTTTTTTTTTTTTTTTTTTAAATACTTTTAAAAACTTTTATTTCTATGTTCAGACCCCCTAGGAACCTTGAACCCTAGCGGGTCTAATCGCTCATACTAAACAATGAAATACCAATGAATTGCAGGGAATAGTAAAATCCATTCACTTCCATTAAATGCTGCGCCTATGACAGGCTCCTGGAGGGCCGCAATCGCGTCAAGATGGCAGCGCCCACGGCGCCTGCGCACTTTAGATGCCGCAGTCGCAGCTGTTAGCGGCGGGTGCTGGCTGTATTATACAGCCGGCATCCTCTGTGCATGGAGAGAGCTCAGCTCCAGAAACTTCTCCATAGATCACCATGGGATCAATGACATAGATGTACTTCATCGGTCATTAAGGGGTTAAATAGAGTCAAATATTTAGAAAAATCAATATTAAATTAATGACAGTACCTTGAAGGGCGGCTTCTACACTTTCCAAAGATGCCTTTCTTATTCTGCACTGCAGCTCCATTTTTATGAAAATCTGTGTTTTATTCTTATGAAAATTAGCTGAAAAGCTTTCCAGGCGTTTCTTCGCCTACTGGGGTTTCAATCTCTGCTCTAGATAACCATCTGTAACTGCTGCCCAGCTCTGCCACCCATTGCTTGAGTGGCATCTGACACTTTGAATGCAGTTAGGGTTGGTTATCAAGAGCAGAGACCAAAGCCCCAGCAGGAGAAGAAATGCCTGGAAAGCTTTTCAGCTAATTTGCATAAGAATAAAACACACATTTTCATGAAAATGGAGCTGCAATGCAGAATAAGAATGGCATCTTTGGAAAGTGTAGAAGCAGCCTACCCTACAAGGTACTGCCATTAGTCTGATACTGAATTTCCTGCAGAGAGAATCACATTAACCCTTATGTGACAGACATGTTTTTGTTTTTCACTCCATGCATTCTAAAAGTCATAACTTTCTCATTTCTGCATTTAGCTAGTCATATGAGAGCTTGATTTTTGCATGACAAGTTGTACTTCAAAATGGTACCGTTTTTTATTCTGTACAATGTACTGGGGAAAAAAAATTCTGTGGAATTGAGAAAAAATGCCTCCAAACTGCGGTAAAAATGCTATGTTAGCTTTATTCTCTGCGTCTGTACAATCAGTGATACCAAATTTATAGTTTTTGTTGTCACGTTTACAACTTTCGGCGAAAAAAAAGCCAAGTCAGCCATTTTTATTTTCTTCCTGCTACAGAGTTTACGGTATGGATAAAAAAAATTTTTTTTTTTTAGCGCCTCTCATCACGGGCAATGCTGCCAGATCCCTGCTGTGGCCACTTTGCTTCAGAGAGGCCACCATAGTTAGTCACGTGCACCAGGACGTACAAATCCTTGTATTTCACAGATAGCACACTGACCCATTTTTTTCTATGGGCACTCACACACTACCGTGAATTTCGTAGTCCCGTGTGTGGGCCGACAGTCCGGGCTGCAAAATATAGAACAGGTCCTATTCCTGTCTTATTTTGCGGCCCTTGCTTCTGCAGCTCCTATTCATTTAATGAAAGGGGCTGCAGAAGCACAGGCGACGCACGGGGGACAACCCCGTGTCCTCCATGTGCTGCCCGTGCCTTTAATTCACGGCCGACTGGTTGCAGCACGGTCAACTGCAACTGGCCTAAGGCTGATATTCTGTACGCCAGTCTTAATCACTTCCCAGGCTGGCAAAAGATGCGCCTGAATTATTAAAGCCAGTCTTTCAGCAGTAAATTGGTTATAAACCTAAATCACAGGTTCACTTCCAAATAAGTCTCTGGAGACTCATTTTACATATAAATCACAGTTTTAGAGCTGAGTGCAGGCAAGAGACCAAAGCTTAGGCACAGCCCCCCAATGTATGTCATTGGTCGCATGGAGATGTATGGAGAAGGCTCAGGAGTTGAGCCCTCTCCATACACGGCAGATGTTCACTGTATAATATAGCCAGCACCCGCTGCTAACAAGAGGGTTAAACATGACATCTAAAGTGTGACTTTTACTGATCGCCAGCCTCCAGAATGTCATTGGAGGGAGG
Organism: Leptodactylus fallax; assembly: GCA_947044405.1. NCBI lineage: Eukaryota > Metazoa > Chordata > Amphibia > Anura > Leptodactylidae > Leptodactylus > Leptodactylus fallax. Next base: position 4,375,929 of record CAMRHE010000105.1, read on the forward strand.
AGATTGGTTGCCATGACAGCCGGGAGCCTATTGAAGGTCCCCAGTCTTGTCATGACCATAGTTCTAAGAAGTGAATGGATTTTAATATTAATTGCAACACATTAGTATTACAGTGTATAGTATGAGCGATTAGACCCCCTAGGATTCAAGGTCCCTAGGGGTTCTGAACATAAAAGTTCACATTATAAAAATGCTAAGTTACATATAAAAATAAACAATAACACACTTTAGGTATAAAAATATAGTTATCCCATACGGTGAACATCATAGGGGGGGGGGGGGGGGGGATCAAAATAGCCAAATTTTCAATATTTTACCTCCTAAAAAAATTGAGTAAAAAGTGATCAAAACCATCAGACCTTCCCCCAAATGGTATCAATGAAAACGACATCTTGTACAGGATAAAAAGATGCCTCACTCAGCTCCAAAGTTTTTCATTTTTTAAAAGGTATCAAAACATTACAAATACTATATAAATTTGGTATCGCCGTGATCGTATTGACCCACAGAATACAGGTAACGTCATTTTTACCACACAGTGAACGCCGTAAAAATTCTAATTAGTTTTTTTTCTTTCCAATTCCACCTCATGAGTTTTTTTCCAGCTTCCTTGTACAGTATATTGAATGGTGCCACTACAAAGTACAATTTGCCCCGCAAACAATAAGCCATCATGTGACTGTTTGAACCGGAAAAAAAAACAAAAAAAAACAAAAAACCACACGCTGGCTCTTGGAAGTTGGGGAGGAAAAAAAACATACACAAAAACAAAAATTTGCTCGGTCTTTAGGGGGTTAAAGGGGATTACCAGGCTAAATAATTGATTAATAATCCATCAATGAAAAGATAGTCAGGAATTCGACACCCACCACCAGCTGTTCAAAAAGGCTGCAATGTTTGGGCAAGTGCTGTAGCCTCTTCACTACTTACCAAGCCAGCTCCCTACATTTCTACAGTGGCTGTGCTTTGGACAGCAGCTCAACCCATTTACTTAAATGAAACCTATACTTCTATCTATTTGGGAAAATACCAGATATGCAAATGAGATACAACAATTTCTATACTAAATACCCGTAAATAAAGCAACACAAGAAAACATATCCATCAGAAAATATAGCCAATTTAAGCAAGCCAAAAAAATTTAATGAAACCAATTAAAAATGAATAGAGCGTGAGAAACTCATATGGGGGGTGGAGGTCGCGGTACTCCAGGACACAAGGATGGATTCAATATATATCAAATGAAAAATAATATTCACAGAGTATATAGAGATATGTATATATAAAGCAATACAGCACTGTCAGGGTAACACCACAATATACAATTCATAAATAGACAAAATAACCATATAAAAAAAAAATTATAAAATGTATAAATATAGGTTAATAAAATGCAAATTATACAGTTAGGGATTTGTCATATAAACATGGTTATCAGTTTAGTACCTGAATAGTAAGCAACCCTGGCACCATACAATAAATTGAAAAGTGGATAACGTGAATTAACACATGGGTATAAGTAAACATGCACACTTAAATAAAGTCCAAGTAGATGAACAGTGCATCCAGCTGAAGAGCTGCGACCTTCAACACGCGTTTCGCCCCCAGCTTTCTCAGTTCCGTACTGTTCATCTACATATTTATTTATTTTTATACATTACCATGTCTATTTATTTATGAATTATATATAAATAGGTCTATATACTCTCTGAATATTTCTTATTTAATATATATTAAAAATGTAACTAAACTTTCGGACAACTTTTGATTTTTTGGCAGCATTTCTGTCATTAATAAATTCCCTTGTTTCTGTATTAAGAGCTGTTTCTGCCTCTCACTGAATGTTACTGTGTATAGAAAACAACTTCGAATAAGAGAAAATGAGGGTAGGGGAGGGTCACTTCAAACAGTTATAGCTCAGACATTGAAGAGTAGCTGCAGTGCTAAGAGTGAAAAAATGCAGGATTTCACAGAAATTATCAAAAATTTGTTAAAGTATATTGCAAAATGTATTAATGACAAATACTGCCAGAAATCAAAAGTTGTCCGAAAGTTTAGTTACACTTTAATCCATCCTTGTGTCCTGGAGTACTGCAACCTCCACCCCCATATGAGTTTCTAAAGCTCAATTCATTTTAATTGTTTTTAATCATAACATTTTTGTTGCCTTGTTTAAATAAACTGGATAAATGGATGTGTTTTCTTGTGTTAAAGGGGTTTTCTGGACAAAAATTATTTTTTTAAAAAAAGGTCTGTTAGTGTTAATAATGGGCTAATAAGTGCACCCAAATACCTTTAGCAGTGTTTTGAGTGATTTCTGGATTTCTCTGGGAGCTCCTGACATCTTCTGCATTTGTTTACATGGTGTAGCTTCCTGCTGCCTTAGCTAATGCAATGCATTATGGTAATTGTAGGCTCTCACACTCTCCTTCTCACTCCTCCCTGATTCCCTAGCTATTCCTCCCACTACTAGCCCTTCCTAACTCACTCAGCCTACCCCCCGGTAACCTTCAATACATCTCTATTGCGCAGGCTCCCAGCTAAACAGGAGCAGTAGTGACGATCCATTTCCGGATAATCAGAAAATGTCCCTGGGGCAATCATGTGATAATGGGTAAATACACATTTTTGATTATGTAATTTAGAAAGTAAGAGGGTTTTATAGTTATCCCAGACAACTCCTTTAATTTATTTATGGGTATTTAGTATAGGAACCATTTACTTTAAAGGGGTTTTTCGGGGAATTTTTTTTTTTTTTTTAAAAGGTCTGTTAGTGCTATTAATGGGTTAATAAGTGCACCCAAATACCTTTAGCAGTGTTTTCAGTGATTTCTGGGTTTCTCTGGTAGCTCCTGGTATCAGCGGCATTTGTTTATATGGGTAGCTTCCTGTTCTCCTATCCTACAACTACCATGATGCATTGCTCTTCACTCAGATCCCCTCTCTCCCCCCCTCAGACCCCTCCCTGTTTGCCTAGCTAGCCCACGGACTCTCAGCCCACCTCAGCATACTTACCTTTCTTCCTGTCTGGAACTTTTGGGCATGGGAGATCCTTCTGTTCTTCTCGTCTGCCGGAGCTCTATTGCGCAGGCATGGGAGGCTGGCTCCTTCTCTTCATGTCTGCTGGCGCCTGCACAACAGAGCTGTCTGCAGGTGCCGGCAGAAGTGAAGGAAGTAATGATTCGTGCCCAGAAAATCAGGACATGAAGACAGGTAAGTATGATGGGGTGGGGGTGGTGATAGTATTGGTGACTTTCTGTTTCCGGAAACGGAACGTCACCGGGAAATCAGAAAATGTGTCTGGGGCAGTCACATGAACTCCCCAGCGATACAAGTAAATCTACATTTTTGATAAAGTAAGTTATTTAGAAGTTAGGCAAGGGGAGGGTGTTTAGTTTTGTATTAAATTATCTTTTTATCCCAGACAACCCCTTTAATGTGGCTGAGCTTCGATCAGGCCATGTGACCAACCTATGTGACATGCCGTGTGAAGCAAAAGTGGCACTTGGAGCGCTGCTGCCGCTTCAAACAGCTGATTTGGAGGGGTACAGGATGTGATATTCCACTATACTTCAATTGATGACCCATCTTGAAATTATCTCTGTATTTTTATACTCATGGTATATTCACATATGGCCGATTTTTTGCAGAAGTTTTAGTGACTGAAAATCAGTTGCTTCTGCAGAGCATGCATGATTTCTAAAGGTCAAAAACACAAATGGGACAGTTGCAGAAATTTCTGCAACAAATCTGCCATACATAAAAATAACCTAAAACTGCAGTAAAGTTAAGTTCACACAACTGAATCTGAAGCAGAACCCACCTCAAAATCAAGATACTAAAAAAAAGAAGCATCCAACTCAATCTACCCATGGATTCTATGACTGACTAACGGTGCAAGACACTCTGCTGATTAGTCCCTTTGTATCTGAGGCCAATCAGCAAGAAAACCCGCAGAAGAAAGTACATGGCCGGAAAGTAGAGAGGGATCCACTTCACTTTCCTCTAAGTGAACCCAGCCTTATTCACCATAAACCCATAACGCACACTAACACTACATATATAGGCACTCTTATGTTGTGCAGTGGGAGACATTACACTTGTATAGACCATGAACAAGGAAAGCTGTGATATCTGCTCTGATGCTCATATACACACAGCCAAGTTCAGTACAGGAAATACAGTCCACACACGGGCCGTGTATCCCAGAAGGGACTGAGTCTTGGGGCATTCAGCTGAATGCCCATGTACACAACGAACTGTACTTCCAATGTGGGGCCAAGTTAGCAGCGGAATGCACTCGGATGACACTGAGTGACATCCAAGTGCATTCCATTATGCATTTACTTCTATTGAGGCTTCCGATATAATTCAGTTTCAATGACATGTTTTTATATAGCAGGTCCTATCCTACTCCGTGTCAATGGATCAGAAGTCCCTATAGATGTGAATGCACTTGGATGTCACACCAAGAATCATCAGAGTGCATTCCGCTGCAAACTCAACCCCACATCAGACGCAAACTCAGTAGTGTGCATGGGGTCTAAAGCTTGTAGAATAGTGACTAGAGCACCACATAAACAGACATATATCTATGTATAATACTCTAACCAGTGCCACCCCACCATAGTATGTATATGTATGTGTGTATATATATTATATATATATATATATATATATATATTTTTTTTTTTTATATTCCCCAGTAGCCCTCACATAGTAATTGCGAACATATAAAATTAAAAAAAAAAAAAAAACAACGTAATTGCCCGCTATTATTCCATGGAGCTATCTGCAGAACATCTTCTCTGGCTCAATGCAGCTGCCTGTAAGGTGAAGGAAGCTGAAGTCTTCCTGCTTCACCAATCTATTCACCATCTGTGCATAGACCAAACTTCAATACATGCGGCTGAGTGTGCTGTGTCTGCATACTTTTGCTTCAAAGAGGCAGCAGAGCCAGCCAGGCTAGTCACAAATGGCACCAGGTTTTTAGTTGCCATCTGGAGCCCTGAGCATTGGGCCATCAGTACATGATGTGACACAACATCAGTGGCAGAAAAATAAAGCAATGTTGGTATAAGGTTACTTAACTTCTGTGTGTAGACTCTTAAGGCATAAGTTCTCTTTTAGGCTTAATTCAAATGCCTTATACAGTCCATATTACAGCTGAAGTAGCTATGCTTGGTATTACACCATTAATTTTGAATGGGACTGAGCAGCAAACCAGCCATGTGAGGGTATAAGCTTGAAGTTGAGCTCGCCCAAGCACCGCTTCATGCAGCTAATGCATGACGGTCCCAGGTGTCAGACCACCATCAACCTCATATTAATGACCTAGCCTAAGGATAGGTCAACAATAGCCTACTCCTGAAAAATCCCATTAAGAGTACATTTACATGAAACTTTCAGTATGTGGTGTTACCGCAACTTGCCAAGTTTTTCAGTGTGACTCTTGCTCGTCTGGTCTGTAGAGGTGAAACACACTGAAACCATGTACAGCTTTCGGATGCACTTTGACTGTGCAATCTCACGTAAATGTGCCACAGCCACTTATCAAAACATTACCCACATAATTTTTTGGCAGACAATAGAGATGAAGGTCCAAGGACCACAAGACTGCAGTTTTCTTTTCCTCCCTTCTCATAGATGTAAAGGAGCCTTTTAAATGATTAAACATACTGAATTTATATAAAAAGTTCATTTACTTAGATCAGTAGGATACCAATACATGTAAAGTAGATGAAGGCAAATGGGAAAAGACAGCAAACAGTACAAGATTAACAACAACATGCACCTACTGCCAAAAACTATGCATTTTAATGTAACAAAAGGGAAGAAACCCCGCCTGCATGTGACCACACAATTATACAGGTAAAATACCTCTGTATAGCTGCGCAATTTTGCAATCAGTGGCAACTACATGCCTATGCAGGCAGGGTTTAGTCCTCATGCATCTGCCGATATGGCTGTGTTTCAAGATTCAGGTGTGGATCATAAAGGGTGAGGACATAGAAATGGCAGATGGTACTTTCTCTCAATCTTCGTTTAGTTTCTAAAACTGCATAAAAAACCTCAACATGAAAACACACCCCTAGGGAGCGTAAGTGATAATAGACAAATACTAGTGCTGGAAATAGAGTGCACCCCTGGGGACATCCCTGTGCTCAGCCTGAACACTCTGCACCCCCATGAGGCCGCATGAGCATCATATGTGCAGATCCTACAGCTCATCAGAATAATGAGCAGGTGCTGCAAATAGCAATTACAACACAAAGGGTGAACCAGTTAGACCAGTTCTCTGCCCACAGCAAGGCTACTAAATCCATCTGGATCTCCAGTAGTGGAGGAACCTGGGGCACAACCACCTCAGGAGGGTACTGGCTATTGCTGATAACTAGGCCAGGGACCTATTCAATGCACGCTAGCTCTGCATGCCACGAGTAATGGCAGGCTCTGGAGGACTCCAACACGTATAGCATGTGGAGACACCTGACCAGAACTCAGAACTCACATGACTACAAGTCCAGTCCACTTCCCTAAAAAAAAGCCCCAACTGCTGGTCCGCAGCCCGCTATGGAATTCCCCGGCAGGCCTCGCTGTACCCGAGCGCAACATGCGGACCGGTATTAAACACGTCCAGGCTGCTCTACACATGCCCAGGCCTCAGAATCCCTCACTTTCTCAGGGTCACCTCACCCCCACAACCGTCTCATGATGACCCCATATAACCCGTCACCCGCTCCAGCCTCTCACCCGATCTCATCCCCGCCCTGGTTGTTCATTTCTCTGCGGCAGATCCGGTGCCTCCGCCGCTTCTCTCAACACCTCCGACCAACGGTAACACAGCGCGAGGCTACGGGGTTTCCAGGCAAGGGCGGCGTCAGCGTCATTACGTACGCCTTACTTTCGGTGGATTTTCGGCACTAGAGGCAAGGTCATTATTACAGACAGAGACGCCATTTTGCTGGAGTCAAACCTCAGGCTAACCTAAGTGTAGTCCTGTGAGCAGTCAAGGCGTTTCCAACTTTTGGGTTCTGCCTTGTGACACTCATTTTCAGCTACCTACAAAGTGTTCATCTGTTTACCCTTGAAATGTTTGTCTTGCCCAGGCTGCCTTCACACAAATGGCAGGAATTTACGTTACCACAGATATTTCATGGTTTTACAGCCTCAAATCGAATTTTCATATTGATGACCTACCCACAGGATTGGTCATCAGTATGTGATCTATCAGGTTCCAACACCCAAACCCAGTGGCATAACTAAAGTCTTGTAAGCCTAGGTGCAAACTTTTTGTCTGGGGCCACCTACCCTTACCTACGGCGAATTCTTAATAGTGACGGTCACGGATGCTGCAGCGCAATATAAGATACTTGAAAGGGATACAGGTTTAGTACCCACAATTGCAGTTATCAAGAATACGATGCGTGAGCAGCGCAGCACCCTGCATGGAAACAATACTGGGAGCATGTAAGAAACAGGACCCTGCAGATTAGCTAACAGTCTAAGAGATGTAAGAGATCAGTAGGGATCTAACAACTGTACATCCGGGACCCCTGCCAATCAACACTTTGAAGATACTGTGGTGAGCGCGATACTTTTGTGAGCGATGTGACTACTTCGCTATTTACATCACACAGTATCTGTTTTATAATCACCATGCGATTTTTTTACAGCATGTAATAATAGTGTACGGCTGCTGTAAAACAGATGGCGTGTGATGTGAATAGCGAAGGGGCCCCACACAGTATAATATGCTCCACAGTGGCCCCCACACAGTATTATATGCTCCACAGTAGCCCCTACACATTATTATATGCTCCACAGTGACCCTCCCACACAGTATAATATGCTTAACAGTGGCCCCCACACAGTATTATATGCTCCACAGTGGTCCCTACAAAGTATTATATGCTCCACACTGGCCCACACACAGTATACTATGCTCCACAGCGGCCCCTCACACAGTATAATATGCTCTCCACAGTGGCCCCTACACAGTATAATATGCTCCCCACAGTGGCCCACACAATATAAAAAGTTCCCAAGAGCCCCTCTAGAGCCGGTGCTATTATTATACTCAGGGGTCTCCTTAGATTCCAGAGTATAAGTAGAGGCCCAGGGGAAGTGATTAAAAATAACACTCACTTTACCTCACTTCGGCATCCTCGCTCCATATGGCTCTCTTCAGCATCTTCTTCGGGGCTCTTCTGGCCTGTGACTGAGGTCACGTGTTACAGACGTCAGTGCTGGGGCTTGTGATTGGGCCTCAGCGGTCACGTGGGAAGTGATGAAGTCATTACGCCTTCGCGCGCCACAGAAGAGCCCTGGAGAGGATGCTGAGAATCAACAGCCCAGGAGAGGTGCGTATAAGTATTTATTATTTTTAGTCACCTCCCCAGGCCCCTTTCCATTTACAATATGCATAGCGGTTAGGGAACCAGCCTTTTCACTTCCGGTATCATGGTGGTTCGGGGCCCAAGCCATTTCCAGATAGCCGCGGGCCCCGTACCCCTCCAGGCCCAGTCGTGGTCACATCCCCTGCGACCGCAATCGTTATGCTACTGCCCGCACAGAACATCTGTTCTAGAACTCTGCCATGTTCCAGAAGTTACTGTTTGAGTACTGTAATAGAAGTGGCACTGCAGTTCACCGGAACCACCACTAAGCAGTGGACAGGTTGCTTGCTGCGCCTCTCCTGTTACTTGAATAGGAACACTAGCAGCTTCCAGCACCAGGAGGATCCTAGAACAGATGATCTGTGCGGGGTCCTGTGGATAGGTCATCAGTGTGACAAATCAATTTGAGGCCAGAAAACCTCTTTAAACTGCTATAACTTGTAATAACTTATTAAGGCGGTCATCCAAGACTTTTAGGGAAAGTTCAAACAGAGTTTTTTGCCAGGTGGAAAAAATCTACTTCGGGTGTTTGAAGCATATTTTGAAGATTGGAGCTGAAGAGGTTTTGGAATTATTTAGCGCTTATTTCATTGAGGGGGACAGCACCATGGGTATAGACCTGGCCACTTGGAGTAGTTACTCAGGGTTATTATTAACTGTTCACCATCCCTTAGAAGATGGCTCTCTTCGCCCCATCCTTGACCTGAAGGGGCTCAATAGGTTCGTCCGTGTCCGCAGGTTATGAATGGAGTCCCTGTGGTTAGTTGTGGCATCGCTGGAGACCGGCGAATGCCTGCCGTCTATCAACATCCGCAATGCTTACCTCCACATTCCCATTGCACTGTGCTATCAGCGCTTTCTTCGTTCCGCAGTGGGTTTGCGTCATTATCAGTGTCGCTCTCCCCTTTGGGCTGGCCTCCGCCCCTCAAGTATTTTACAAGGTGATGGTGTCCCTCATGGCCAATCCCCATTCCAGAAGCTTTACTGTGATTCCATACTTAGACGACCTCTTGGTGAAGGCTTCCTCCAAGACGGACAATCTGACAGCTTGTGGATCACCTTTAACCTCCTTTGCCGGTTTGGCTGGCTCATCAACGAGGAGAAATCCTGTCTTGTGCCTCCTCAGCACATGGAATTAATGGGCAAGATCCTCCTCCCGCAGTCCAAGATTCTGGCCCTCTGGTCCAGTGTGTCCCAACTTCGGAGGAACACTCCGTGCTCACATCGATTTTGCATGCGTGTCCTGGACACGATGGTCTTGACCATTGAGGCTGTCCCTTTTGCTCCGTTCCACTTGTGTCCGATGCAATTGGCGATTCTGGCGCGCTGGGGCAAGTCTCTGTCCAGCCTCGACCATCTGATCCTCCTGCCTCTTCAGGTTCGCCAAGATCTTCTTTCGTGGCTTTCCTCCCTAGGAATCTCTCAGGGGAAGTCCTTTCTTCCCCTCCATTGGCAGGTGATCTCCACCGACTCCAGTTGGGGGGCAGTCTACAGTGCCTTGGCCATTCAGGACCTGTGGTCCAATGCCGAGACCTTCCTCCTGATCAACCTTCTGAAAATGAGGGCCATCTTCCTAGCCCTGTCTCATCAGAGTCCAGACCGACAACTCCACCGCAGTAGCTTACTTGAACCATCAGGGGAACACCAGGAGCTGTGCAGACTTCCAAGGAGCCTCCCACTCTCTTGTTTGGGCTGAGTGTCATGTTCCAGATCTGTCGGCGGTCCACATTCCAGGAGTGGACAATTGGGTGGTAGACAACCTCAGTCGAGAAAAGCTTGACCCCAGTGAGTGGTCGCTTCATCAGAAGATCTTTCTCCCGCTGGAGCACGCCTGACGTTGACCTCTTCGCTTCCTGCTTAAACCACAAACTCCCCCGCTAAGTGGCCATGTCCCGGGACCCTCGAGCCATCACCGCCGATACTCTTGTGATTCCCTGGTCGGACTTCCACCTTCTGTACCTGTTCCCTCCTCTGCCTCTTCTTCCTGAGGTTCTCAAGAAGCTCAAGGCCGAGGGGGTTCCAGCCATTCTGGTGGCTACAGATTGGCCCTGCCGGGTACGTGGATCTCATGTTCCTCCTGGTTGACGCTCCTTGGCCTTTTCCTCTGCAAGTCGACCTTCTGTCTCAAGGACCACTGTTCCACCCCACCTTACCTCAGCTGCATTTATCAGCGTGACTGTTGAAGCAGAGGTTCTGAGGCGTTGCGGTTTTTCAGAGCCTGTTATCCAGACCATGCTCGAGTCCTGGAAAGATCTATTATCGCATGTGGAAGTCCTACGTACGGTGGTGTGAGACTAAAGTCTTCCATCCGCTCTCCTTTTCTCTTCCCAGGATACTATCTTTTCTCCAGTCCAGCCTGGACCAAGGACTTGGTCTTTCTTCACTTAAGGGGCAGGTTTCTGCCCTTTCCATTCTTTTTCAGAAGACCCAGTCCTTCCGACCTTCCTGCCTGGAGTGGCACACTGTGCTCCTCCCTACTATCCTCCCTTGGAACCTTGGGATCTTAATCTTGTCCTTGAGGTGCTATAGGCTCCCCCTTTTGAGCCTTTGCATGAGATCTCCCTTCGCCTTCTGTCCTGGAAGGTTGCCTTCCTGGTAGCCATTTTTTCTATCTGCAGGGTCACCAAACTGGCTGCTCTGTCCCAGATGCCTCCTTTTCTTGTTCTCCATAAAGACAAGGTTGTCCTCTGTCCACCACCTTCTTTTTTGCCTAAGCTGGTCTCTTCCTTCCACATGAGCAACGACATTGCCTTACCGTCTTTTTGCCCGGATCCCAAGCACCCTCGTGAGCGTTCTCTTCACTGCCTAGATGTGGGCTGAGCAATCCTGGTCCATTTGTCTCTCACTGACTCTTTCCGTCATTTGGATGACTTGTTTGTTCTCCCTGAGGGCCCCCGCAAAGGCCTGGCTGCTTCCAAGGCTTCCATCTCCAGGTGGATTTGGTCTGCTATCAAGGAGGCCTATCGGCTAAAGGACACGCCGCCTCCTCTCCATGTCATTCCACGAGGGCTGTTGAGGCCTCCTGGGCTGTTTGGCATCAGGCTTCCTCCATCCAGGTCTACAAGGCTGCCACCTGGGCGTCTGTCCACACTTTCACCAGGTTCTAACAGATCCATTCTGTGGCCTCTGCTCATGCCAGCTTTAGTCGCAAGGTTCTGCAATGGCTGTGTGCTAGGTTGCTCACATGGCTGTGTACTTCCCACGCTCTGGGACTGCTTTAGGACATCCCATGGTGCTGTGTCCCCCCCAATGAAATGGATTTTTGTAATAACTGTAAAATCCTTTTCTCGTTGTATTCATTGGGGAACACAGATCCAACCCTTGTTTTCTTGTTGTTTCTGCCCCAGGCTGTTTTGGTTCATTTTCGGGTTCAGGACATGGTGGAGTTGGTTCTGTGTTCTTTGTGTTCTTTTATGTTTATTTGTGTCTCTCTCCTACTGCTGTGGTACAAATGGTTAGCACAGTGTCTGTGGAGAGGGTATAGCCTGGAGGTGGAGCCGACATCTTTTACTACTCCTAGTGTCAGCCTCCTAGTGGCCAGGTCTATACCCAGAAGGGTTCCCCCCCCATGGACAGGAAACAACGGGAACCAGGAATAAAAAGGCCCCTCCTTATACCTGCTGCAGTTGTTTCCTGTCCCTTGGTGATGGGGGAGTCAGTCCTGGTAGTACAGGTGAACATGGAAGCACAAGGCCTTTCCTTACCCCGGTCTTCCGGGAGGGCTGCGCACAGAGCAAGGTCCCCATGCTAACATATGTGGCCTCTCTAGGCTTAAATCTGCTAGTTGCGGCAGCCCCGGGCTTCTTCCTTCCTTCCCTGCGCTTGGGGATGTGTTCCGGATCCTGGGGATGAGATCAGCATCCCTGGAATAGAGTGGCGATCACAAGGAGCTCTTTCCTGGAGCCGCCGCTCATGTATGTATTAAAACAAGCGGAGTAAGGAAGGCGGATCAACTTGCTGCACGCACAGTGTCTGACTGAAGGGCCTAGGGCCGACCAGAGGAACTTGTTCTGGGGGCCCACCCAACTGCTTTCTGTTAATAGCCTACACCACAGCTCCTTCACTGAAATCTTACATATGTGCAGACTATCCAGTGTTACTGAGTAAGTTCCCAGTATAGTTATACCCTATAGTACTGTGCGCGCACAAATACAGCACAGGCCATGGAGCACTACACGTATGTGCAAGATTATAGTGAGGGAGCTGTGATGCAGACATAGCACACAGGGTTGCCAGCAGAAATTTTGAGCTCCCCCTCCACAGTATAATGCTCCACATCATATATAATTATCCACAGTGCCCTCCACAGTATAAAGTGCTTCCCAGAGTCCCCAGACAGTATGCTACCCCTTAGTGGCTCCACACAGTATAATATGCTCCCCAGCAGCCCCACACAATATAATATACCCACACAGTTTAAAAGGCTCCCCATAGTGGCCCCACACAGTATAATATGCCTCCCACAGTCCGCCCTCACCACAGTATAACGCTCCACAATGACCTCCACACAGTATAATATGTTCCCCAGTAGCCTCCACAAAATATAATATGCTCCACAGTGTCCCCACACAGAAGAATATGCTCCACAGTGACCCCACAAAGTATAATATGCTCAGAATGGCCCCCACATAGTATAATATGCTCCCCAGAACCCCTGCCCCACCACAGTATAATGCTCCACAGAGGCCCCCACACAGTACAATATGCTCCAAAGTGGTCCCCACACAGTATAGTATGCTCCACAATGGCCCCCCACACAGTATAATATGCTCTACAGTGGCCCCACACAGTATAATATACTCCCCAGAGGGGCTCCATCAGTATAATGCTCCACAGTGGCCCCACACAGTATAATATGCTCCCCACAGTGGCCTCACATAGTATAATATGCTCACCAGTGCCCGCCTCCCACCACAGTATAATGCTCCACAATGGCCCCCACACAGTATTATATGCTCCCCACAGTTCCCCCTGGATAATGCTTCACAGTGTCCCCACAGAGTATAATATGCTCCAGAGAAGCCACACAGTATAATAGGCTCCCCACACTGCCTCCCCAGTATAAGGCTAGGTTCACAGGTAGGAATCTGAAACGGATTTGAGAGCGGATTCCACTCCTGAATCCGTGGCAGATTCTGTCCCGAATCTGCCTCCCATTGACGGACAAAAAAAATCAGCGTCTTGCTCGATCTTGCCGTGGATTCCGCAGCTCGGGATTCCCTGCTAATTAGGCCCATTCATCTGAATACAGCATGTGAACCTAGCCTAAAGTGCCATAATGGCCCCACACAATATAATATGCTACCCAGAGCCGCGACAGTACAATATGCTCCAAAGTGGCTGTAGGCAAACAGGTTTTTCTTTTAACAAGTTAACTCAAAAATGGTCAAAGAATGACTATAATCACACAGAATATAATATAATAATAAGTGTTTAATACACGAAAAGAGATAATACTTAACTGTGGTTACAAATGATGTAATAGCTCACTGGATGGGGAACCCCATTATTTATCATGCACTAATATATACCCATCGTTCGATGACTTCCAGACTTGCATGGCGTGCATTTCCTGGCCCAATGCTGAAGCTGAACTGAACAATAATTTCAGGGTCTTTATACCAATTTGAACTAGGGGGGCTTTCAGCTGTCTGTGTCTGGACAGCTGGACAAAAGTGACATGAAAGGACCAAGCTAATCACACATTGTCAAAGGAATGTGTGCATTCACAGGAAACCTAAATAAGGCCATAAGAAAGGGTGACAAACGAATGAGCAGGAAAGACTTTAATAAACCACACATAAAGGATACATGGATATATATATATATATATATATATATATATATATATATATTGTGGTAAAGTGTATGGTATAGTGCTGGACGGGGTGTATATCTCGCCTGGTTTCCTCAGCCAGGCAAGGTAGTGGAAATCCAGGAAGATACCTGTTGCCTTAGCAGAACGTAGTCTGCTAGGAATTTTCTTTAACTTACATGGGCTGGATTTTCTGAACTGGAGGACAGTCTTCCAGTCCACACCCTTGGTCCACTACAGGGTTTTCCCCTACTCCCAGGTGCTCTCAGCTGAGGCTTCCTGTGAGTGATTACTGAGGAAGGAAGCCTGGCAAATGGAGGGCTGACAAGTCCCAGGCTGGAGAGAGAGCACCCCTGGAGTGGAGGTTTGCACACTTTGACACTGTGTCTGATGTTATGTATTTGTCTGCACTAGGCTAGTGAGGGGCACGGTGCTGTTTATTTAGAGCCGGACAGGCTTAGGCTTTTGTTTTGTTTATGTAATGTTGCTTTGTGCTGAAGTGCCTAAATAAAGCACCTTTGGAGATTTTAAACCAGCTTCCTGCGTGAACTTGGTCATTACCGCCCCCACTGTGTGAGCTGTTCCCTACAATATATAGTGGCATGCAAAAGTTTGGACACCCCTGCTCAAAATGACTGCGATTGTAAACAGTTAAGCAAGTTGAAGTTAAAATTATCTTCGAAAGACATAACATTAAAGTTGACACATTCCCAATGTTATTTTTTTGGGGGAAAAAAATATTTTCATATTTTACATTTTCAAAATAACAAAAAATTAAAATGGCCTGATGCAAAAGTTTGGGCACTCTGCACGGTTAGTACCTGGTAGCACCCCCTTTGGCAAGTATCACAGCTTGTAAACACTTTTTGTAGCCAGAGAAGAGTCTTTCAATTCTTGTTTGAGGGATTTTCATCCATTCTTCCTTGAAAAAGTTTTCCAGTTCTGTGATTCCTGGGTCGTCTTGCATGCACTACTCTTTTGAGGTCTGACCACAGATTTTCAGATCAGGGGACTGTGAGGGCCATAATAAAACCTTCAGCATGTTCCTTTTTAGGTAGTCTATGGTAGATTTTGACGTGTGTTTAGGATCATTATCCATTTGTAGAAGCCATCCTCAATTCAATTTCAGATGTTTTACAGATGGTGTTATGTTTGCTTCAAGAATTTGCTGAAATTTCATTGAATCCATTCTTCCCTCTTCCCGTGAAATGATCCCCGTACCATTGGCTGCAACACATGATTGAGCCACCCCCATGCTTACCATGCTTAATGTTTGGAGAGATGTTCTTTTACAGAAATTCTGTGCCCTTTTTTCTCCAAACATACCTTTGACCATTGTGACCAAAGAGTTCTATTTTAACCTCATGGGTCCACAGGAATTGTTTCCAATATGCATAAGGCTTGTTTAAATATTCTCTTGCAAACTTCTGACGCTGAATTTTATGGTGAGGATGCAGGAGAGCTTTTCTTCTGATGACTCTTCCATGAAGGCCATATTTGTGCAGGTACCGCTGAACAGTAGAACAATGTACCACAACTCCAGAGTCTGCTAAATCTTCCTGAAGGTCTTTTGCAGTCAAGCGGGGGTCCTGATTTGCCACTCTGGAAATCCTACGAGCAGCTGTCTCTGAAATTTTTCTTGGTCTTCCAGGCCTTATCTTGACCTCCACTGTTCCTGGTAACTGCCATTTCTTAATTACATTTCCACCTGAGGAAAGGGCAATGTCAAGACTCTCTTACCGGGCTTCCGGAGACCAATGGCTGGGATCTGTAGTGCCACAGGTAATACACTGGAACTTGTAGTGCACTGGTAAAAGCTGATATCTTCAATGCAGCAGGCAGAATGCTGGAACTAGTAGTGCACTGGTGGTAGCAGGTATCCACAGTGCAGCAGGCAGTAGCAGGTATCCACAATGCAGTTGGCAGAATGCTGGAACTTGTAGTGCACTGGTAATAGCTGGTATCCACAGTGTAGCAGGCAGTAGCAGGTATACACAGTGTAGCAGACAATATAGTACCAACTGAGATCAGTAGGCTCCGGCTCAAGGATTGTCAGAAGCATAGTTCAAAAACAATACTCAGGCACTGAGTGATCAGGTGCAGGAGTTCAAATAATTATCAGGCAGGAACCAAGATGGCCACGAACAGGAAACACACAAAATGCCATCTTGCTAAGGGGCTGGTACTGGCAAAGCAAAGAGTTCATCAATTAAGATCCTGACATTACTCCCACCTCAGGGACGGCCTCTGGATGATCCCAAACCAGACATCTTGGGATATTTGCAATGAAATTGATTAAGTAATGGAGGGGCATTGATGTTGTCCAGGGGTTCCCAGGAATTTTCCTCTGAAGGGTAGCTCTGCCATTTGATAAGGTATTGCAACTGACCTCTGCAGATCCTGGAATCCAAAATCTACTCAACAACAAATTGCTCTTGATCATCCACTATGACAGGACCAGGAGGAGGAGATGAACGTCCAGGAAATCCTGCCATGGGAAGCAAATCGAACCAATCATCCTGTAGATGACAGACATAGCACCGAAGATATTGTTCCAAGGTCTGGTTGGTACACTCCGTCTGTCTATTCGATTGTGGATGAAAGGCAGAGGATAGACAGACATTTATGTCCAATGCAGAACAGAACTCCTGCCAAAACATTGCCATAAATTGGACCCCCCGGTCCGATACAACCTCATCTGGGACTCCATGTAGACGAAAGACATTCTGAACTATGAAATCAACAGTGTCCTTAGCCGAGGGTAGACCCGCACAGGGAATGAAGTGAGCGGCCTTCGTCAGACGATCGACTACGACTAATATTGTATTCTTCCCCTTGGAGGTTGGTAATTCCACAATGAATTCCATCGAGATGGACCCCCAGGAACGAGTTGGAATGGAAAGAGGTTGTAACAATCCTGTTGGTGCAGAACGTGGTGTCTTAGATCTGTCACAAATGTCACAGAGCGAACATAATTTTTGAAATCTTTCTGATAGCCAGGCCACAAGAAAAAAATGAGATAAAAAATCTTGGGTCTTCTGTATTCCCCTGTGACCTGCCATCTTGGAGTTGGTGCACCCTCACCCCTTCAGGGATATACAGACATTGACCATGAATCCAAACTCTGTTCCTCAGACTTAGGTGTACATCATTTGTGGGTTGTGATAGGAATGGATCTGAATCATACGCCCCCTTAATGTCACTCAACAAATCTTGGTTGTGGATTACCCCTAAAAAGTTGGAATTCGACAGTATCATCTTGGGTGGAGTATCAGGAGTAGGGTCCGCAGAGTAAATTCTGGATGGAGCATCTGCTTTACCATTACGGGAACCCGGCCTATAAGAAATTAAAAAATTGAATTGATTAAGAAACAAACTCCAGCGAGCCTGTCATGGAGATACACATCTTGCTGATCTAATAAACTCCAGATTACGATGATCAGTGAGGACGATAATTTGTTGTGAAGCGCCCTGAAGATGATGCCTCCATTCTTTAAAGGCAGAGATGATGGCCAATAACTCCTTATTCCCTACATCATAATTTCTTTCAGCAGGAGACAGTCGTTGAGAAAAGTAGGTGCAAGGATGCAGTAAACTCCTATCCCCTGTTCTCTGTGAGAGGATGGCCCCAATAGCACAGTCAAAAGCGTCCACCTCAACAATGAAGGCTCGTTCAGGATCAGGATGAATTAAGACTGGAGCTGTAGTAAACTTTGTCTTTAAGTGGTCAAAGGCTTCCTGTGCCTGGGATGAGCAGGTAAAAGCTGTCGTCTTCTTTGTAAGCTGAGTGATAGGGGAGACAATTCCTGAAAAATTCTTAATGCATCGATAAAAATTGGCAAATCCGATAAAGCTCTGGACTTGTTTAACAGTCCTGGGTACGGGCCAATCAAGGATTGCCTGTATTTTACTAGAGTCCATGCTCATCCCTTGTGGTGTAATCATGTACGCCAAGAATTGAATTTCCAATCTATGGAACTCACATTTTTAAAGCTTTATATAGAGATGATTCTACCTCAAACGTCCCAAAACAGTTTTCACATGCTGTTGATGTTCTTTGGGAGAATTAGAAAAAATCAAAATGTCATCCAGATAGATCACCACGAAGAAGTCTAGAAGATCCCTGAAAATATCATTTACAAGGTGTTGGAAGGTGGCTGGGGCATTACAAAGCCCAAACGGCATGACTAGGTATTCAAAGTGTCCATAACAATATCTGAAGGCGGTTTTCCATACATCCCCAGACCTGATGCGGACTAAATTATATGCTCCGCGAAGATCTAATTTCGTGAAGATCTTGGCCTGCTGTACTCTCTCCAGCAGTTCTGGAATTAATGGCAAAGGATAACGGTTTCTAAGTGTGACTTTGTTAAGTTCTCGATAGTTTATGCAGGGTCGGAGAGAACCATCCTTTTTCTTAACAAAGAATATAGGAGCCCCTGCTGGGGATAAAGAGGGACGAATTAATCCTTTAGCCAAATTCTCATCGATGTATGTTTTGAGATCCTTCAATTCTGGTCTTGCTAGTGGATAAATGCTGCCGAAAGGTATAGCTGCACCTGGCTGAAGCTCTATGGGGCAATCATACGGACGATGTGGAGGAAGTTGATCTGCTCTCTTCTTATCACAGACATCAGCAAAGCTCTCATAAATAAAAGGTTGGATCAGAACTGGAGCTGGATCTTGAGTCTCCATAGTAGTAGGGGTAGGCTCAGAATTGGATTCCCCATAGTAGCAGGAATGTGTTTCCCTGGAAAACGTATCTCCTTTGTTTCCCAGTTGATAACAAGGTTCTGGGTCTGTAACCAGGGGAAACCCAAAATAATAGGAAAATGCGGAGAGGTGATCAGCATAAAAGTAAGTATCTCTTGATGATCTGGTTTCAAAAGGATACTCAGGGGTACAGCTTCTTGATCCACTGGTCCTGAGACTAGTGGAGACCCATCCACTGTCTCCAACACTACAGGAGAAGCCCTCTTCCGGAATCTTATCCCATGCTTCTTAGCAAATGAAAAGTCTATAAAGTTTCCACTGGCTCCTGAATCTATCATAGCTGTACTAGAAATCCACTGAGAATTGATTAAGATCTGAATAGGAAGAAGGCAGTGTGATCCCTTCTCTCTTCCTTCAATGTAAGGAGCAACAGAGGATATGACAGCGTTCAGAGGTAGAGTTGGCTCTGAAAAAACTAACTCAGAGTCAGAGAAGTCACATTCAGCAACTGCTGCAGCGGTTCTAAGTGGACGATTAGGACAGTTCATAAGGAAGTGACCTGATCCACCACAGTACAGGCACAAGCCTTCTCGAAGCTTATGTTCCTTACGGTCCTTACTCTGACGCCTCTGTAGGGAATCTATCTACATAGGTTTGGGCTCGGCCTTCCAGGGAGACTTGCTCAGAGGACTCTTAACAGACAAGGAAGGATAAAAACTGTTACTCCCATTCAAGGTGACCCATCTCTCTGTCTCTTGTCTGCGTTCTGTAATACGAGTATCAATACGGATACAATGGTTAATAAAATTATCCAAGCCGGAGGGAGCCTCAGCTCGGGTAAGCTCATCTTTAACAGTACTGGATAAACCTTTACGGAAAAGTGGAAGCCGAGCATCACTGTTCCCGTTCGTATCAATAGCCCATCTTCGGAACTCCATAGCATAGTCTGTAATAGAATGCCTACCCAGGCGTAAAGTTAATATAGTTGCTTCAGCAGTAGCATGCCGATTAGGATCGTCAAACATTTGACTCGTAGCTGTAAGGAAATTTGTCAGATTGTTTAAGAGAGGATCATCAGTCTCAATTAACCCCTTCAGGTCTGAGCCCAAAAGTGCGTTAAGGACCAGGCCTCATTTTCCAAAACTGACATATGTCACTTTATATGGCAATAACTTTAAGACGCTTTAACTTGCACAAGTGATTTTGAGACTGTTTTTTCGTGAGACATTGTACTTCATGTTAGTGGTAAACATTGATCAATATTTTTGTATTTATTTATAATAAAAAAAAAAAAAGAAAATTTGATGGAAATTTTGGAAAAAAATCGCAATTTTCAAAATGTGTAATGCTCTGCTTTTCAAAAAGATAGTCATACCACCCAAATAAGTTAATAAATATTATCTACCGTATCTCTGCTATATATTGGCATCATCTTTTAATCGTCCTGTAATTTATTTTGGACATTATAAAGCTTACAAGTGTAAGCGATTTTCCAGATTTACAAGAAAATTTCTCAAACTAATTTTTTAGGGCCCACTTCAGTTCTGAAGAGGATTATAAAGGCCTATATATTAGAAACCCCCATGAATCACCAAATTTTCAAAACTGCACCCCTCATATAATTCAAAACAGCATTTGGGAAGTTTGTTAACCCTTTAAGCATTTCACGAGGATTAAAACAATATGGAGGTGATATTTAGACATTTCATTTTTTTTTTTCAATAATACATTCATTTAGCTCTAAAATTAACACAGTCACAAAGGGTTAAAGGAGAAAATGCATCTCACAGATTGTTATGCAATTTCTCCCGAGTATAGAAATACCCCACATGTGGGTGTAAATCGATGTTTGGGCACACGGCAGTGCACGGAAGGGAAGGAGCTACACTGGGCATCTGAAAAGCAGATTTTGCTGGAATAGTTTTCAGGTGCCATGTCTCATTTGCAGAGCCCCTAGAGTACCAATACAATGGAAACCCCCTAAAAGTGACCCCATTTTGGAAACTACACCCCTCTCAGAATTTATCAAGAGGTATAGCGAGCATTTTGACCCAAAAGCCTTTTCACAGATTTTATTAACATTGGGATGTGCAAATAAAAAATTACTAAAATGTCACTTTATCCCCAAAATTTTCATTTTCACAAAGGGTTAAAAGAGAAAAAGCTCTTCAAATGTTGTTAAACAATTTCTCCTGAACACGGCAATACCTCATATGAGATCATAATCTGCTGTATGGGTACATGGTGGGGCTTGGAATGGAAAGAGCGCTATTTGGCTTATGGAGGGCAGACTTTGCTGGAATAGTTTTCGGGTGCCATGTCGCATTTACAGAGCCCCTAAAGTAACAATACAATGGAAACCCCAAAAAGTTACCCCGTTTTGGAAACTATACCCCTCAGAGAACATATCAAGGGATATAGTGAGCAATTTGACTCTACAGCTGTTTCACAGATTTTATTAACAATGGGACTTGAAAATGAAAAATTACTTTTTTTTCTAATAAACTGTCAATTTAGTCCCAATTTTTTTTATTTTCACAAGAGGATAAAGGAGAAAAAGCTCCCCAAAGTTTGTTACACAATTTTTCCTGAACACGGCAACACCCCCCATGTGGTTGTAAACTACTGTATGGGTACATGGTGGGGCTTGGAAAGGAAAGAGCGCTATTTGGCTTTTGGAGGGCAGATTTTGCTGGAATAGTTTTCAGGTGCCATGTCGCATTTGCAGAGCCCCTAAAGTATCAGTACAATGGAAACCCCAAAAAAGTGACCCCATTTTAGAAACTACACCCCTCAAAGAATTTATCAAGGGGTATTATCATTTTGAGCCCAAGAGTGCCTCTAGAAAATTAATGTACAAAATGAAAATTGACATTTTTAAATAAACATGCCATTTCGGTGCCCAATACGTTGCGCCCAGTTTGTGTCATCAGAGACACACACTCCTAAAACTGTTAAGCGGGTATCCCGGGCACAACAGCTTCTGGAGCACTCATCTCTGATAAAAGCCGGACACAACTTATTACACACTGAAATTACATATTCCTGGAAAAATCGTCATTTTCTCCTATCATTATCAGCTGCGTATTCATTTCTGAAAACGTAATTAATGCAACACTTGGGGGTTAAAAATGCTCACTGTACCCCTGGATAAATTCCTTCAGGGGTGTAGTTTCCAAAATGGGGTCACATGTCAGGGGATTTCACTTTACTGGTGTTTCAGCAATTCTGCAAAAGTGTCATGGCGTCCAAAAAGCAAACCGTCTAAATCTGTGCTCCAAAAACCAAAATAGTGCTCCTTCCCTGCTGTGCCCAAACAGCCGTTTATACCCATATATGACATTAAGTACGTTATCCTGGGTACACCAGTGTCATACATGTGGGTATAAACTGCAGTTTGGTCACACAGCAGGGCACAAATGTGAAAGAGCGCTATGTGGCTTTTGAAGTATATATTTAGATGTTTGGTATCTGGATGCCATGTCCATCTTTGCAGAGCCTCTAAAGTACCAGTAAAGTGGAATCCCCTAAGGAGTGACCCCATTTAGAAAACTGCACCCCTCTAAGAATTTATCAATGGGTGTAGTGAGCATTAGTATCCCAGACGTGAATGCACAGCGGATGGTGAACAGTGAATACATAAGCTGTGCAGAGTACATTGGGAACACCAAACTCCCTACTATATCCCCAGTAGCTCCCATGATTGGGGGGGGGGCACTTCTGGTTTATTTTCCCTTGTAAGCTCTAAATTTGGGGTGTCCCCTGATTTACGCTCGCACAGCTAATACATTTCCTTCCTGCCACAGCCAGTTTTGTTTTACTGATTTGGTGATTTTTGGGGTTTTTGTCTTCACATTGTACAAGCTATATTTTCTTTATTTTTCTTGTGATGTAGCCATATGAGCGCTTGTTGTTTGCGGGGTGAGATGTATTTTGTAATGACAACATTTTTGGGTGACTATAACTTATACAATAAATTTTATTAACTCTTTCTTTGTGGATTAAAAAAAACAAAAAAAAAAACAAAACATCAATTCTGGTAATGCTTTTTACCTTTTAATTTTTTTTCCACGCAGTGTACAGCATAAGTAACATGTTACATTTATTCTGCGGGTCGGTACGATTACGACAATATTTTTTTTTTTTTTTTATGCGTTACTAGTTTTGCAGAACAAAAACCCATTTAGGGAAAGAAATCAATTATTCTTGCATCGCCATCTTCTGAGAGGTGTAGCATTTTTTTTTTTCAGTTGACAGAGTTGGTTGATGGCTTATTTTTTTTTTTGCGGGACGATCTGTGCTTTTTATTTGTACTGTTTTGGGGTACATATGACTTTTTGATCACTTTTTATAGCATTTTTTTAAGGCGAGATTGTTTTTTTTTTTTCCCACTAGGACACCTGAACCAACGATAGTCTGATCGCTGATTAAGCACTATAGACTGCAATACACGTGTATTGCAGTCTATACAGGAATTCAGCCTATGTAGACATAGGCTGATTTCCAGAGGTCCCGGCAGGATCAAGCAGGTACTGGGGGCTTCAGGCAGCCTGGGGTCACTGGCCAGACCCCGGGCTGCATATTATAGATATCGGCACCCCCCCGATCTAGCCGCGGGGGGTGTCGGCAACATGGCAAAACCCCTTGGATGCCGCGGTCATGTTTGACTGCGGCATCCAAGGGGTTAAAACCCCGATCGGCGCTGAGCGCCAATCGGAGGTTAAGGAGCAGGGTGTTAGCTGTCAGTTACAGCTAACACCCTCTCCTGATGCCGTCCGCTGCACTCAGTGCCGCTAGCAAACACTTAAAATGCCGCAGTCACTATTGACCACGGCATCTTAAGGGTTAAATAGCGGGGATCGGTGTTATCACTGGTCCCCGCTGTTGCAGCGGGAGCCTGGCTGTCAAATACAGCCGGGCTCCCACGGTGATCGCACGGGCTCTGCTTCTGTGCCCACTCGATCACCATCACGTACCTGTACGTGGGGATGCGGTAACTAACCACATTCTCCCACATACATGTACGTGAGAATGCGTGAAGGGGTTAAACGGTTGGCCCAAGCTAAGGCTTTGTGAGCCAGCGATATCCGTCATCATGGCCTGCGTATTCTGTCAAGACTCTCTTACTGGGCTTCCGGAGACCAATGGCTGGGATCTGTAGTGCCACAGGTAGTACATTGGAACTTGTAGTGCACTGGTAAAAGCTGGTATCCTCAATGTAGCAGACAGAATGCTGGAAATTGTAGTGCACTGGTAATAGCTGGTATCCACAGCGCAGCAGGCAGAATGCTGGAACTAGTAGTGCACTGGTAATAGCTGGTATCCACAGCGCAGCAGGCAGAATGCTGGAACTAGTAGTGCACTGGTAATAGCTGGTATCCACAGCGCAGCAGGCAGAATGCTGGAACTTGTAGTGCACTGGTAATAGCTGGTATCCACAGTGCAGCAGGCAGAATGCTGGAACTTGTAGTGCACTGGTAATAGCTGGTATCCACAGCGCAGCAGGCAGAATGCTGGAACTTGTAGTGCACTGGTAATAGCTGGTATCCACAGTGCAGCAGGCAGAATGCTGGAACTTGTAATGCACTGGTAATAGCTGGTATCCACAGTGCAGCAGGCAGAATGCTGGAACTTGTAGTGCACTGGTAATATCTGGTATCCACTGTGTAGCGGGCAGTAGCAGGTATACACAGTGTAGCAGGTAATATAGGACCAACTGAGATCAGTAGGCCCCGGCTCAAGGATTGTCAGCAGAGTTAAAACACAATACTCAGGCACTCAGGCAGGAACCAAGTTGGCCATGAACAGGGAACACACAAAACGCCAACTTGCTAATGGGATGGTACTGGCAAAACAAAGAGTTCATCAATTAAGATCCTGACAGGCAACTTGAAAACGCTTTGCTATCTGCTTATAGCCTTCTCCTACTTTGTGGGCCTCCACCATTTTCATTTTCAGAGTGCTAGGCAGCTGCTTAGAAGAACCCATGGCTGCTGTTTTTTGGCACAAGGTTAGAGGAGGCTGAGTATTTATAAAGCTGTAAAATTTGCATCACTTGGCCTTTCCAAATGATGATAGTGAACAAGCCATAACCCTAACTGGCTAATGAAGGTCTGTGACCTTGATCATAGATATCTGAGTACACAAATCTACAAGGGTTCCCAAATTTTTGCAAGGTACTCCTTTCCTTTTTTCATTCTAAAATTGCACTCAAACATAATAATACACTGATATTGCTTAAAATTATAGACAAGTGTGTTTAATCTTTAACTTTATGCCTTTTAAAGATCATTTCATCTTCAACTTTCTTAAAAGTTCACAATAACAGTCATTTTGACCAGGGGTGTCCAAACTTTTGCATGCCACTGTACAGTATATATACAGGATATATATATATATATATATGTAAATATATATATATATATATATATATACAACAGATACATATAGATTGACCAGAAAGACATTAACTTTGTCATATCACATCAATATGATTTTGTGGAAAAACCTGTCCTATTACAGTGGCCCCCACACAGTATAATATGCTCTACAGTGGCCCCAAACAGTATATATATTTCCCAGAGGGGCTCCGTCAGTATAATGCTCCTGTAACGTCTCTGCCTGTTCGGGTCTCTGCGCCACCCTCTGCTTGCACGCTGCGGCGAAGGAGGCATATTCAGTTTGATTCCTTGCGTAGGTTTCTTGTTGCTCAGTCTGAACACTGTCCTGTCTGTAATTGAATTTCAGCCACACCCGTCTCTTGCATCTTTGTTTCTCTCTGCTCCTCTAATAGTTAATCTCAGCCTTGCCTGTGTGATTGACAGCCTGTCTACCAATCCAGTCTAGGGCAGGTCCTGTCTTTCTATAAACAGGTTGTTAGCCCTCACATGGTCGCTGGTTATTGCTTCTGCGTACCTGCCTTTACTCCGTGCTGTTTTGTTACCTGTATTCCTATTTCTGATCTCTGGCTTTGTCTGTGACTATTCTTTTGGATTGTGATTTTGTACTGCATTGCTCGACTGTTACCGACCCCTTGGCTAGCCGATCTCCCTTTGTCCGTTGTTTGTCCTGTCTGTGTTCTGTAAAACCTCTCGAAATTCATTTTGACTAGTATTCGTGAAGTTCACCTGTTCGTTTAGGTGCTATTATTATACTTTGGGGTCTCTTCCAATCATAATTGGAAACCCAGGGAAGGTGAGGGAAAATAACAGTTATATTCACCTTGCCTTACCTCTCATGGTCATCCTCACGCTGCTCTGCTGTCTCTGTTGGCTTCTTCTTCAGGTCTGCGGCTGATGTCCCATGTTTCGGATGTTACAGCTGAGGCCTGTGATTGAACTGACGTGACATCAGCTACAGGCTAGAAAACGATGCCAGATTGCCGGACGCCCAGAAGAGGTGAGTAAAAAATGCTTGCTATTTTTACAGCCCTCCCCTGCGCAGGCTACTATTGGAAAGGGGCCCTGCGCTACATGACGCCAGGATCCTTTCTGTTATTGATGTGGTCGGCCTGACTCTGGGATCCCAGTCTGTCCCCCCTAACGCTGGCCCTGAAAGGCACAAGGCCAAACTGGGGATTCACCGATACCCCGGTGGGCCAGTTCATGCCTGCGCATGTGGCAGTTTGGTGCCCAATTAAAATTTTATTATATAAAGGGCAGTTTCCATTTGCCTCATGGTTGGAATAAGATACTCAGAACACTGTATCCTTCCTTCCTTACTATGTGTTGCTTGTGCCTCCTATGGTTCTTGTGAAAGCCCCTAGCCCGGTAGGTCCCTCAACCATTCCCTATTGGTGGCTTAGAGAATGGTATTTATATTCTTTTACAAACCTACTTGTCTGTTCCCATGTTGTATTTCCAGGCAAAAGATCCACCAGCTCAGAAACCTGCGGGGAAGAAGTGTAGTACCATTAGAAAGTTCCTTTCCTTTCCAATTAATGGATCAGTTAAAAAAAACGGACACATTAGCATCAGTTAGCATCAGTTAGTGTCCGTTTTTTAACACTGTCCGTTTATTTTTTTTTTTTTGTTTCTGCTTTCTGAGCATGCGCAGAAAAAATAACGGACATAAAATAGCAGAGAGTAACTGATGGCTATCAGTTACTATCCGTTATAAGTCCGTTACCCATAGACTTCAATGTTAAAAACAAAATAACGGACACTTGCTGTCCGTCAAGAATCCGTTTTTCCAAACGGACAAAAAGGTCCTGCATGTAGGATTTTTTGTCCGCGGAAAAAAAATGGACTTCTGACAGATTGGGTGTAAACAGACACTAACGGACACAATATAAAAACCCACTGAAATGAATGAAAATTTTAACGGATTTCTGACGGTTCAGCCAGTGTCTGTTGCTAAAATCTTGTAACGGACAATAGCTGTGAACACCCCCTAAGATATACCTGAGGAGTTGAGAAGTCTTTTTAAAATTTACCAAGAACTGTTTGGATGGATCTGCACTTCGACCCTGTTCCTGGAATTTCTACAACAGTACAGGTTTCAGCACCTTGGATTCCACATTGGCGGATCTACCAATCCTCAAGAAATTTTTCAAGGGTGCATTCGGCTTTGTCTAGCCATTCACTCCTCTGTTCCTCTTTGGGACCTGTCCCTAGTACTCAGGATTATGTCAGATTCCCCCTCAAACCACTGAATAATATCAGCCTAAAATGCTTAATTCTCTAAAATACAAGCCTTTTCCTATAAAGCCCCATATCTTCGCCTTCTGGAAGACAGAATAATCTTGAAACATCACCCATCTGTTCTGCCTAAAGTGGTTTCTAGGTTTCACTGTGCCCAGGAAGTCTGTCTTCCAACCTTCAAGGTTGAGAAGAACAGAGGACTTTAGGAATTCAGATTGCTTCCTTTTACAATTTCCGAGGAAGGACAAGGGTCTGGGAGCAAGCATTGCTCACTGGATTACTCAAGCCATTGCTATTTCATTCCAGAAGAAAGATGTTCTGGTACCTTAGGGGCTGAGAGCCCATTGAACCAGAGCGATTTCAACTTCATGGGCAGAAAGTGCCTCCGCCCCAATTGACTAAATCTGTAAAGTGGCTACCTGATCCAATACACTAACATTCTAATGTTACTATAAACTGGACATGATTTCCAATAGAGACCTTTCGTTTGGCCGAAAAGTTCTCTCTGCTGCTGTCCCACCCAAAAGTCTATGTGTTTCTGTTATTCCTCTTGGTAGTGCCATTATGGAGGTCATTGGGAAAGATGAAGATTACTCTTACAGGTATTTGGATTTCCCTTAACCTCCACAACATCACAACAGCTCGATTTATTTGTTATGCACCTTAGATTCATACACGTTGATTTATGTGATATGTTTCATACCCTATTTATACTAATTAAATATTGTGTTTGGTGTTTGAGCATCAAAGGTACTCTGTGATAACTGCAGCAGGTAAGAGGAGGAGCCTTTTTATTCCTGGTTCCCATTGTTGCTGTGGCGGGGAATCCCTCCTGGCAGGGCCGGTTTTAGACAAAGTGGGGCCCTGGGCCCCAAATGCTGATATGCAAACAACACCATCGTCTTCCAGTGACAACCCCTATAATAACGCTTCCTTTCTGCCAACAAAAAAGTAATAACAAGCCCTATTTTACCACATACAATTCAAATGAGCACCTTTGTACCACCTATTAGATTTTTGCACCCAGTCATCAGTTATTATAGCGCCTCCTTATAAATAATAGTCCCTGCTTATAAATAATCTTACACCTTTATTAATAATAGCTCCCTTATAAATGATAAATAGTGCCCTGTATCAGTAATATCCCCCCTTATCAGTAACATTCACCCCATAAAAATAATACTGCTCCCTTAAAAATAATAGCCCCCTCATAAATAATAGTTACCCTTATAAATAATAGTCCCCATTATCACTAATAGCCCCCTTTATAAATAAGCCCACTTAACAATTATACCCCCCTTATAAATAGTTCCCCTCTTATAAATAATAGCCCTCTCATACTTAAGTTTCCCAATTATATATAGTAACCCACCCTTATATATAATAGTTCTCCGTTATACAGTGTCGGACTGAAGGGCCTTAGGCCCACCAAAGGAACTTGTTCTGGGGCCCCACCCAACAGCTTCCTGCTAATAGCCTATACACCGCGGCTCCTTCACTGAAGTCTTACATATGTGCTGACTATCTGGTGTTACTGAGTATGTTCCCCGTATAGTCATCCCCTATAGTACTGTGCAGGCCCCAATAACTCCATGGCCAGTTCATGCACAGTACTGTATGGGGAATGACATGGCCATGGAGCACTACACGTATGTGCAAGATTATAGTGAGGGAGCTGTGATGCAGACATAGCACACAGGGCTGCCAGCAGGAATTGTGAGCCAGCTCCCCCCCCACAGTATAATGCTCTACATGGTATATAATGCTCCACAGTATAAAATGCTCTCCTGAGCCCTCCAGTTTCCCCACATGGTATATAATGCTCCACAGTGACCCCACACAGTATAAAATGCTCCCCTGAGCCCCCCATTGTGGTCCCACATGGTTTGTAAGGCTCCATACAGTATAATACTCCACAGTGGCGCACACAGTATACTACCCCTTAGTGGCCCCAGACAGTACAATATGCTCCCCAGCAGCCCCACACAATATAATATGCTCCATACAGTATAATATGCACCCCACAATGCCCTCCCAGTATAATGCTCCACAGTGGCCTAACACAGTATAACATGCTCCATAATGACCTCCACACAGTATAATATACTCCCCAGAGGGGTTCCCCCAGTATAATGCTCCACAGTGGTCCCCCACAGTATAATATGTTCCCCACAGTCCCCCCCAGTATAATGCTCTACAATGGCCCCACAGAGTATAATATGCTCCCGAAAAGCCCCACACAATATAATACACTCCACAGTGGCCCCACACAGTATAACAGGCTCCCCACACTGTCCATTCCCCCAGTATAAAGCTCCACAGTGGCCCATAGTATAATATGCTCCCCAGAGGGCCCCGCTAGTATAATCCTCCACAGTGCCCCCTCCAGTATTTTGCTCCACAGTGGCCCCACGCAATACATTATGCTCCCCAGAGCGTCCCCCCAGTATAATGTTCCACAGTAGGCCCCACGCAGTATAATATGCTCCCCAGAGGGCCCCCTAGTATAATGCTCATTAGTCCCCCCCAAATAATGCCCCATGCAATATAATATACTCTGCTGATGCCCCCCCCCCAGAATAATGCTCCACAGTGACCCCACTCAGTATAACATGCTCCAGAATGGCCTCCACACAGTATAATATACTGCCCAGAGAGGTTTCCCCAGTATAATACTCACAGTGGCCCAAAACAGTATAATATGCTCTCCAGAGCCCCCCCCAGTATAATGCTCCACAGTGGCCCCGCACAGTATAACATGCTCTCCAAAGCCCCCCCCAGTATAATGCTCCACGGTGGCCCCGCACAGTATAATATACTGGGGGGGCCCCTCTGGAGAGCATATTATACTGTGTGGGGCCACAGTGGAGCATTATACTGGGGGGGCTCTGGAAAGTATATTATACTGTGTGGGGCCACTGTGGAGCATTATACTGGGGAGGGGGCCCTCTGGAGAACATGTTATATTCTGCGGGGCCTCTATGGAGTATTATAAAGTGGGGGGGCTCTGGAGAGCATGTTATATTCTGTGGGGCCACTTTGGAGCATTATACTGGGGGGCCCCTCTGGAGAACATAATGCTCCAAAGTGGCCCCACAGAATATAACATTATCTCCAGAGGCCCCCCCCCCACACATTATAATTTTCCACAGGGGCCCCTTCCCCAGTATAATGCTCCACAGTGGTCCCACACAGTATAATATGCTATCCAGAGGGGGCCCCCAGTATAATGCTCCACAGGGGCCCTACAGTGCTATTATTATATTATATTCTGGGGTCTCTTCAGACCCCAGAGTATAATAATCGAAGGCCCGGGGTAAGTAAGGTAAAATAACAAATAGTTATACTCACCTTGTCTTACCTCTCCTGGACCTCCTCGCGCTGCTCCGCTATGCCCGCCGGCGACCGCTTCTTCTTCTCTGCGGCTGACGTCACGCGTTGCCTCTGAGGCCTGTGATTGGGCCTCAGCGATTACGTAAGGCACGCCCCACGTGACCGCTGAGGCCAGGCCTCAGCGCCTCAGCAGTGATGTCTGGAACGCCAGAAGATGACGTCGGACGCCAAGGACAGGTGAGTAAAAATGTTTGTTATTTTTACTCACCTCGGAAAGGGGCCCTGCGCTCCCTTTCTGTTAGTGCTTTGGCCGGGCCTGACTCCGGGATCCGGAGTCATCAGGTTCCGGATCCCTGGGGCTCCTTTGGGGATGGGGCCCTGGGCAATTGCCCAGTTTGCCCCCCCTAACGCCGGCCCTGGTCACATATAAAGCGAAAATAAGCAAGAGAGGGAATAACCAGGAGAGCAAGCCAAAATATGTAAACCAGAGAATCATCAGAAAACAGGGAAAGGTGCTAGAAGTGAGTTTAGAGAACAAAGAGCCTGATACAAATGAAATCGTAGGCAATTAAAGGAAAGTGTCAGTTTAAACTACCTTGCCTCAGCCCTTAATTAAATACTGAAGTACAGCCCTGATTGGCTCTGCATATCACCCGATCGCAGGTGTTAACCCTTTAGATGCTATGGTCAATTGACTGCGGCATCTAGGGTGCTGTTGTAAGTATTGCACACCTCCATCCCCCTCCACCACCATGTTCAGGAAGGTGATGTGTGGTAACCATGGCCTTGGGTCTAATCAGTGACCTAGAGCTTGCCTCTTATCTCTGCCAGTGCGATCCTGCTTCTGCGTAGGCTGACAAACTATATATACGGCCATACATCTGTATTGCAGTTTATATTACTGAATCGGTGATCAGAATATTTCTGGTTCAAATCCCCTAGTGGGACATCAAAAAAAGTGTACAAAAAAAACTAGTAAATAAAGGCCAAAAATGCCTCTTATGCCCATATAAAATGAATTATTATGTGAAAATATATATATTTGGTATTGCCTCATGCATAATAAACACTACAATAAAACTGAAACATCATTGTGAAAGTTGTAAAAAAACATGGGGAAAAAAAATATATAAATTAGGTATAACAGTAACCATACCGACACATAGAATAAAGGTAACGCGTTACTTATGCTGTATGGTGAATGGAAAAAAAAATTTAAAATGTTAAAAAGCAATGCCAGAATTGATGGGTTTTTTTTAAGCCCCCACAGAAAGACTTAATAAAATTTAGTCAATAAGTAATAGGCACTTCAAAATGGTTTAATTAGAAAATGCATCTCATCAGAAAAAAAAAAAAAAAACAAGCCCTTATATGGCTATATAACCAGAAAACCAAAAAAAAAAAATTACAGCTTTTACACTGTGACAACAAAATAAAAATCACCACATCTTTAGGGCTGCAACAGGAAGGAAAATGTATAAATTGTGTGAGCGTATATCAAGGTACACCCCAAATTTTGAGATTACAAGGGAAAAGACACCAGAGCTGACCCCCAACCCAAGTAGTGGGGAATATGGAGTACCCAATGTACTCTGCAAAACTTACATATTCACTTTGTGCATTGACATCTGTTGTGCATTGACATCTGAAAAAATTAATGTCCTTTCATAAATTATTTTAGGGGTGCAGTTTTCAAAAGGTCACTTCCTAGGGGATTACAAATTAAATTTTAACCCCTTCCCATTGGTGACATTTGACTCCCCGCCTCCCAAACCCTATAACTTTTTTATTTTTCCATACACAGAACCATATTAGGGCTTAATGTTTGTAGGACAAATTGTTCTTCATAATGGTACCATTTATTATTCTGTACAATGTACTGGGAAGATGGATAAAAATTCAGAATTGGGTGGAATTGGAGAAAAAATGCATATGTGTGACTACGGCGTTCACTCTGCAGCCAAAATGACATGTCACCTGTATTCTATGTTTCGATACGATTCTGGGGATACCAAATTTATATAGTTTTATTTACATTTTAACCCTGTAGCAAAGATCTAAAACTTTGTTAAAGTTTGTAAAAGTTTTAACTTTTTTTTTTTCTATGTACGGGGATGCATAGGGTGTCGTTTTTTGCGGGGCCAGGTGTACTTTTTAGTTGTACCATTTTGGGGAATTTCTATTGCTTTGACCACTTTTTATTCAAATTTTTATCAGAGGCAAAACAGCAAAAAAATTGTAGTTTGTCACTTTTGATTTTTTTTTTCCCGCTGCGGCGTTCACCATACGGGAAAAATGTTTTTATAGATTTGTAGACCGAGCGTTTTCAAACACAGGGATACGTAATGTGTATGTGTTTCACAGTATTTAAGTACTTTTATATGTGTTCTAGGGAAAGGGGGGTGATTTGAATTTTTAATAATTTTTTTTTTTTTTTACTTTTAATTTTTTTTTCTTGTATTTATTAGACCCCCTAGGGGTCTTGAAGCCCAGGGGGTCTGATCACTAATGCAATGCATTAATTACAATGTTAATGCATTGCAAAATATTGGCACTTCTTTTGCAGGCCCGGCAAAATGGTGGCGCCAAGGTGCCACCAGCAAAATTTGACCGAGGCGCCAGGGGGTTAATGCCCGCGATCAGTGTCTGCATGATACAGCAGGGGGTTTAACTCCTAAGTGGTCGCCATGTTTAAATACCTGACATCTGGGTTAAATTTTAGGAGTGTGTTTCTCTGTTGACACCAAGTGGGCACAACATATTCAGCACAGAAATGGCATATTTCTTTAAAAATTTTCTCTTTGCCCATTAATTTTTGGGAAGCACTCTTGTGCTCAAAATACTCATTATACTACGTGATAAATTTCTTGAGGGGTGTAGTTTGTAAAATGGGGTCATGTTTTGGGGGTCAATTTTTTGATTTTACCCCAGAGCCTCTGCAATTCCCTGCTAATGCAGTCTAATTAACCAAATAAGGCCTCAAATGCGCATGGTGCTATGTACCTTCTGAGCCCTGTTGTATTTCCAGGCAAAAGATTAGGTGTGGGGTGCATGTAGGGTGTTTTCAAAACCAGGAAAAGGAGCATAATAACTGGAGAACTGACTTTTCGTAGTGCCACAAGCTGGGCATGACATATTGGGCTCTGAAATAGAATATTTTAATTTTCATTTTGTACCATTCACTGCACATTTCCCTATGGAAAGCATCTCCTGGTTCGAAGTTATCACTATACAACTGGATACATTTTTGGTACTCTCCACTGTACTGGCACCTTAGGGGCTCTGCGAACACATCATGAAACCTGAAAATAATTCTGCCCTCCAAAAGTCCAATGGCGCTCCTCGCCTTCTGTGCCCTGCGGTGTGCCCAATCAGCAGTTTTCATACACATATGGGGTATTTCCATGATTGGGAGAAATTGAGTATCAAAGTGTACATATTTTCTCCTTTTACCCCTTGTGAAATTGAAAAATTTGAGGCTAAAGCGACATTTTATTGGGAAAAAAGTCATTTTTATTTTACACAGTCCTATGTTAATAAAATCTGTGAAACAGCTGTGGGGTCAATAGGCTCACTATACCCCTTTATAATTTTGATAATTTCCTTAAGGGGTGCAGTTTCCAAAATGGAGTCACTTTTGGGGGATTTCCAAAGTACTGGTACTTTAGGGACTTTGCAAATGCAACATGGAACCCAAAAACTATTCTAGCAAAATTTGCCCTCCAAAAACTAAATGGCTCTTTCCACACCAAGCGCCACCATGTACCCGTACAGCAGTTTACAACCACATATGGGTATTGCCATGTTCATGAGAAATTGTGGGGTGCTTTTCTATTTTAACCCCTTGTAAAAAATTTTAAATTTAGGGCTAAAGCAACATTTTTATTGGAAAAAAAAGTTATTGTTAATTTTCACATCCCAATGTTAATATCTGTGGAACAGCTATGGGGTCAAAACGCTCACTATACCCCTTTCTAAATTCTTTCACTGATGAATTTTACAAAATTATAACTTTTCAGGATTTTCTACTTTACTGGTACTTTAGGGGCTCTGCAAAGCATTGCAGCCAAAAACTATACCAGCAAAGTCTGCGTTCTATAAGCCATATGGCGCTCTTTCCAAGCCCCACCATGTACCAATACAGCAGTTTACAACCATATATGGGGTATTGCCAGGTTCAGGAAAAATTGTATAACGAAGTGTGTGGTGCTTTTTCTTCTTCAACCCCTTCTGAAAATGAAACATTTGCGGCTAAAGAGACATTTTATTGGAAAAAAAAAAAAAAAATTCACATCCCAATGTTAATAAAATCTGTCAAACAGCTGTGGGGTCAAAATACTCATTATATCCCTTGTTAATTTCCTTAAGGGGCGTAGTTTCCAAAATTGGGTCACTTTACGGGCAATTTTATTGCATTGCTTTTAGGGGCTCTGCAAATGACTTATGGCACCTGTCAACTATTCCAACAAATCAGCATGTTGTTGTGTTCCCAAACAGCAGTTTAAATCCACGTGTGGGCTATTTCTGTACTTGGAAGAAAATGTATAACTGTGTGATGTATTTTCTCAGTTATTACCTTGTGAATGTGTACATTTTAGGGCTAAATTAACGCATTATAAAAAAGAACACAATTAAAGGTCTAAATGCTTAAAGGGTTAACAAATTTCTTATGCAGTTTTAAAAATGTGTGGGTGATTTATTGGGGGTTTCTAATATTTAAAGGTCTTTGAAATCTCCTTCAGAACAGAAATGGTTCCTAAAAAATGTATTTGGGAAATTTTCTTGTAAATTTAGAAAATTGTTGTAAGTCTTCTAAAGTCCAAAATAAATTCAATGAATATTTAGTAACTCATTTGAGTGATATGACTATCTGTTTGAAAAGCAGAACATTTCACAGATTGAAAATTGTGAATTTTTCCAAATTTCCTATTTTTTCATAATTAAGTACAATGGGGAATACTTATTAAGACTAATGTATTGTATCGGCGTCCCTGTGTCAGAATGGAAAGCTACACAAGTTAGGAACTGGCATGAATTTCCATTAGAACTTTCAGCAGAAAACTGGTGTGAATTATAATGAATTTGTCAGGCAAAGATGGTCCCAACCCATCCCATCCCGCATCCCCTCCGCCCACATTCACATAATGTGGCAAATGAGGCACTGATTGGGGCATGTGATGTACATTTGATGCAAGAAAGGGTCTTGCGCAAAATGTGAGCCACAATATCATCCCTCTATGCCAGAACTCTGGCATAGAGGGATTAATGAATTCCCCAATTGTGTGACAAAGAAAACAATCTCAAAATCTCTTAGGTAACTTAAAGCGTCCCAAAGCTATTACCACATAAAGTGACAAGTCAGTTTTGAAAAATGAGATTGTGATTTTTCACACCTAGACAATTCAAGTTCTTAGCATCTGTTAATAGTCACTGTTCCACTGATTCTGTTGAGTTTTTTTCTCTAGCCCCCACTGTTCCCAAGCAACATGTGGTTAGTTTTGATGCCAGATGTGCTATTTCAGCTCTGCAATGTCAGAAGGTGATTCAGAGGCAGCCAGCTTCCAATCAGAGGCAGCCAGTATCAGAGCTCAGAATCACACCCCTTGCCTGCTCCTGCCTGACACCGCCCTCCTGAGTCTAAATAGCATATTAGACACCAAAATGAAGAGCACTGATTGCTCAGGAACGCTGGGGGCTAGAGAAAAAAATTCCAACTGTGCCAGAATCATTGGAGCAGCTCTTATAAATTAATGTACTGGACTTGATGGAGGTGGTGAAAAGTCCTATTTAAGCTGGTTTTTGGCCATGTTCTTAAGGGGTTAAAGCAGCAGCCATGTGACAAATGTGGATGCCATACAGAGTCTCCCCCGATAGAAGAGAATGAGGACTACTGGATGGAAAAGTAGGAGTGAGGATAGGAAGGTCCTGGAACAAGTACAGTATAGGAGACTGGGTAGTACCAGGGGCATAAATACCGGGGTAGCCAGGCCTGTGGCAGCTGCTACCACGAACCCCACAAACACTGCTATCATTATACTCAGGGGTCTTTTCAGACCCCCAAGTATAACAATCGGGGGCCCAGGGGAGGTGAGGGAACATAAAAAAAACAGTGTCACTTACCTCTCCTATGCTCCGCAGGCTTCGGGCCTGTTTGGTGACGTCATTATGCGTCGCGACGCTGGTCTGGATCACGCGAGATCTGGTCCAACATTGAAGATGGCCGAAGTAGCGCACCGGAGTGCATCGGAGACAGGGAGAGGTAAGTAGCATTGTTTTTTATGTTTGTAGACTACCCTGGGTCTCCGATTATTATACTCTGGGTCTGAAAAGAGTATAATAATTGTTCATGGGTGGTCCACAATGAGGCATAATACTGTGTGCAGGGGCCACTATGCGGCATAATGCTATGTGCAGGGACCACTATGGGGCATAATACTGTGTGCAGGGGCCACTGTGGGGCATAATACTGTGTGCAGGGGCCACTGTGGGGCATAATACTGTGTGCAGGGGCCACTATGCTGCATAATACTGTGTGCAGGGACCACTATGGGGCATAATACTGTGTGCAGGAGCCACTATGGGGCATAATACTGTATGCAGGGGCCTCTATGTGGCATAATATTGTGTGCAGGGGCCACTATGGGGAATAATACTGTGTGCAGGAATGCGGTTTGTGCGAGGGGGGGGGTTTGGAGGGGGTCAGTCCGGGGGGGGGGGGGGGGGGATTGGTGGCGGTGGTTCGGGGTGGGGGGGCCCAATGTCAAATGTTCGCCTTGGGGCCCAGCCATTCCTAGTTACGCCACTGGGTAGTACATTCATTGTATTTTATTTCCAAACCAAGAGAAAGGACCCCTATCAGCGGTGGTTTAATTCTGATAATTATGTGAAAATTGAAGCCTTTTTTTTCCAATGCACCTTTGTTAGCATAGGTACAGTGACCATCCATCTGCTTCTGAGTCCCACATGCAGTAAGGTTCACTACACTTAAGGTAGCCCCCTGGTTCATTTTCACAGTGAGCTGCTCCACTGCAGCTTGCTGGTCAGCCCTTACACACCTTTGTAGTCAGTGGGCTCTTCTCACATCAATGCCAAAGGTGTTCCGCAGTTTCTATATTGGTTATACCCAACTTGCAATACTCTTTCACCACAGTAGCACACAATCAGTTCACAAAATGTGCTGTTTCAGAAATACTGCCACCCTTGGCCCAAAAGCCAATAATGGTACCTTTTTGCAACTTTGATATATCTTCCCTTTCACCCATAACATGTACAAGTGATATGTGTTCAGATATGTGTAATGTTTTACACCATATTTTATTAGGATCATATGCTAATGCTCCGCTGTAGCAGTATGAATGCATGTGTCATAAGCAGAGATGAGCGAACCTCTCAAGATTTGTTTCATGTTCAGGTTCAGCGCTCAGGTCCTCGGTTAGTTTCCAGAACCACACTTTAAATTGGCTTAAAACATAATGTAGAATGTAGCTCTCTAAGGCAAACACAACCAAAGTTACATGTATGTCTATGGAAAATGGAATGGCAAGCAGAGGATACAAACTCAGAGTTTAATCATACACTGCGCTGACACTCGCTTTTACATATTTATCATTTAAAATGCTCCAAAAATTCCTATTCCTAAATGTATTTTTAAAGACTACAGCAGGCTAGACTATATTGGATGAATACACCAAAAAAGACGCCAAAATAACAGAGATTCTTTTTTTTTTTTTCCATACAGAAAAAAAGTATTTAGTCAGCCACCAATTGTGCAAGTTCTCTTAGGTAGACCTCAACTATGAGAGACAAAATGAGAAAACAAATCCAGAAAATCATATTGTCTGATTTTTAAAGAATTTATTTGCAAATTATGGTGGAAAATAAGTATTTGGTCAATAACAAAAGTTCATCTCAATACTTTGTTATATATCCTTTGTTGGCAATGACAGAGGTCAAACCTTTTCTGTAAGTCTTCACAAGGTTGGCACACACTTGCTGGTATGTTGGCCCATTCCTCCATGCAGATCTCCTCTAGAGCAGTGATGTTTTGGGGCTGTCGCTGGGCAACACGGACTTTCAATTCCCTCCAAAGGTTTTCTATGGGGTTGAGATCTGGAGACTGGCTAAGCCACTCCAGGACCTTGAAATGCTTCTTACAAAGCCACTCCTTCGTTGCCCTGGTGGTGTACTTGGGATCATTGTCATGCTGAAAGAACCAGCCACATTTCATCTTCAATGCCCTTGCTGATGGAAGGAGGTTTGCACTCAAAATCTCACGATACATGGACCCATTCATTCTTTCATGTACACGGATCAGTCGTCCTGGTCCCTTTGCAGAGAAACAGCCCCAAAGCATGATGTTGCCACCACCGTGCTTCACAGTAGGTATGGTGTTCTTTGGATGCAACTCAGCATTCACTCTCCTCCAAACACGAAGAGTTGTGTTTCTACCAAACAGTTCTACTTTGGTTTCATCTGACCATATGACATTCTCCAAATGCTCTCTAGCAAACTTCAGACGGCCTGGATATGTACTGGCTTAAGCAGGGGGACACGTCTGGCACTACAGGATCTGAGTCCCTGGCGGCGTAGTGTGTTACTGACGGTAGCCTTTATTACGTTAATCCCAGCTTTCTGCAGGTCATTCACTAGGTCCCCCCGTGTGGTTCTGGGATTTTTGCTCACCGTTCTTGTGATCATTTTCACCCCACGGAGTGAGATCTTGCATGGAGCCCCTGATCAAGGGAGATTATCAGTGGTTTTGTATATGTTTTCCATTTTCTAATTATTGCTCCCACAGTTGAGTTTTTCACACCAAGCTGCTTGCCTATTGCAGATTCAGTCTTCCCAGCCTGGTGCAGGTCTACAATTTTGTTTCTGGTGTCCTTCCACAGCTCTCTCTTCACCATAGTGGAGTTTGGAGTGTGACTGATTGAGGTTGTGGACAGGTGTCTTTTATACTGATAACAATGTCAAACAGGAGCCATTACTACAGGTAATGAGTGGAGGACAGAGGAGCCTCTTAAAGAAGAAGTTACAGGTCTGTGAGAGCCAGAAATCTTGCTTGTTTGTAGGTGATCAAATACTTATTTTCCACCATAATTTGCAAATAAATTCTTAAAAAATCAGACAATGTGATTTTCTAGATATGTTTTCTAATTTTGTCTCTCATCGTTGAGGTCTACCTATGATGACAATTACAAGCCTCTCTCATCTTTTTAAGTGGGAGAACTTGTTTCTCTGCAAAGGGACCAGGACGACTGATGCGTGTACATGAAAGAATGAATGGGGCCATGTATCGTGAGATTTTTAATGCAAACCTCCTTCCATCAGCAAGGGCATTGAAGATGAAACGTGGCTGGGTCTTTGAGCATGACAATGATCCCAAGAGCACCGCCAGGGAAATGAAAGAGTGGCTTTGTAAGAAGCATTTCAAGGTCCTGGAGTGGCCTAGCCAGTCTCCAGATCTCAATCCCATAGAAAACCTTTGGAGGGAGTTGAAAGTCCGTGATGCCCAGTGACAGCCCCAAAACATCACTGCTCTAGAGGAGATCTGCATGCAGGAATGGACCAACATACCAGCAACAGTGTGTGCCAACCTTGTGAAGACTTACAGAAAACGTTTGACCTCTGTCATTGCCAACAAAGGATATTTAACAAAGTATTGAGATGAACTTTTGTTATTGACCAAATACTTATTTTCCACCATAATTTGCAAATAAATTCTTAAAAAATCAGACAATGTGATTTTCTGGATTTGTTTTCTCATTTTGTCTCTCATAGTTGAGGTCTACCTATGATGTCAATTACAGGCTTCTCTCATCTTTTTAAGTGGGAGAACTTGCACAATTGGTGGCTGACTGTATATCTAGAATTACCTATGCGCATGCAGTGCACTTGCACATTCAGAGAAATGCTTAAAATATTTTGTTCAGAATTACAACAATGCTCCACCTTCTTCACACTGTGTATGGATCAGACACCACACAAAAAAACACACCAAAATAACGGAGATTATTTTTGTTATATTAGTGAAGGCTGCACTATTAGTACCATGGCCACTACTACCTTACTATTGTGAGTGACATATATCTAAAACCACATATGTGTACGCAGTGCACTTGTGCATAAAAAGAAAGGATTAGAATATTCTGTTCAGATTTACAATGCTGAAAGAATGTGTGATGTGTATAGGGAAGAGATGAAATTGATCTTTTATAAGTACTGTTAGACCATATAGATTATTGCTTAAATTTTCTCAGCACAGAATTGGACAATGTGGTTGCCCCTCTGGATGCATCAATACTAAGTACAGAACCAGGCTGAGATCTCCACCTATAACTAGGGTTCCTTCTGTGAACGACTTAAATGGATATTCCCAGGAACATAATCATATCTATATTTATAGATAGTGAAAAGTTATACATTTTTGGAAATATAAGTAGTTAAAAATTCTGCAGAGTTTTAAAGATTTTCTCTAACTATCTTAGTGGTGACAGTCTGTTGTCTTGATTGGTTGCCAATGGATACGACCACGAATGGTGTGGGACTTGTCAGGAACTCAGCCATGTTTTTCTTATTGTAGCTGAGTTCTCAGGCAGGGACACTACATGTATCAGAAGATACTTCAGCCACAATAAAGAAATCATGGTTGATTTTCTGACCTTAGAAAGGTCCTGCATTCGTCCATTGGCAACCGGTCAAGACAACAACTTGTGACCACAAGATATTTAGAAAAAAATCTTTAGATTTCTGCAAAATGTTTAATCACTTTTATTTGCAAAAATGTTTAACTTTTAATTATCTACAAATTTAAAAAATGGTTATGTTCGTGGGAATACCCCTTTAAGAATATCCAAAATTGACTTCAGACATGTGGTCTGGTTAGAGTTGGTAAGTACAGTTACAGTCCCCTACACAATGCAGCATATGTTAATGAATTACCAGGAAAAAGCTGGAAACCAATATGTTAACCCCCTTTGCATCTTGAGTAAGATGAACAACTGTGAGAGGACTTGGAAAGACTGCAACTCTTATTAGACAATTTGGAGAAACAGTCCCGCTGGAAGTAAGTCTCCTACAGCAGGACTACTTGTGTGTAGTTACTCCAGAGACCATTCAGTAGTATTATCTGCTTTTTAGGATTGGCTGGGTCCTTACCGTTGAGGAAATTTTCCACAGCGGCCACATGGGGGCCTTGCCTTAATCCAGAAAGTAGCAGGTATCAGTAAAATCTGCAAATAATTCCCAAGCACTTATTTCCAATCTGTGGTATGTGGGAGGGGCATAAAGCCAGATTAGACACATGAAACCTTAAAATTTGGATCAAGTGGTGTGGGATGATTGTGCCAGGTTTCACCACTTGTTGCAAACTGAGATGGACAGAATCCTTGAACTGAGAGACCTTTGTTTATCACTCCAGCAGACTTCATGTGCCTAGGCTGAGAGTTCATAACTGTTTACCGTTGTGTGTCCTGTTGTTGGGAGAACAATGATACATTGGAATGACAGCACAAGGTAGGCTAAGGCAAACCTCTGCATGGTGTGACAGGATTAGCTCGGGGATCACCATCTCCTGAGATAGACAAATACTTTTTGCACAGCAATAAGAGTCCAGTCCAGCCAAATATGGTGCAACTGGCAGCAACCAGTTTTATTTGTGCTTCTTCAGGCAATCAAATAAAACATAAACTTGAATATTTTGTTAACATTTTTATTATTTGCATATTGTTAACAAGCCTATCACATGTCTGTGATTTCCATAATTCTAAGACCTTTCCTTCTTGCTGTTTCAATTTTAATGTTCAGAATTGTATAAATGTGAGAGGGAAGAGAGAGAAGAAAAAAGGGAAAGGGGGCAGAAAATATAGGCTGGAGAGTGGGAGGGCAGGTAGGATTGGGAAACAGTGAGGAAGTTAGTTGGTTTGATAGATTTAGGCTACAGGGCTTTCAAGTTTAGCGTGAGAGAAAAGAAAAAGAAAAGTTGTCCCACAAGGCAGATAACAGCTCCACCTAAGGGAAAGTTAGTGAAGGAACGATGTTCTTCTTCATCTTCACTGACACTGATAATAATAATAATAATAATAATAATAATAATAATAATAATAATGAAACATTTTATTTATATAGCGCCAACATATTTCGCAGCACTTTACAAATTTGTAGGGTTCAAGTACAGACAAGAAAGATATATTACAAAGAAATAGTCAATTCACACAATGGGACTGAGGGCTCTGCTCCCAAGAGCTTACAATCTATGAGGTAGAGGGGGTTACACAGGAGGTAGCAGGGGCGGCATCAGAGGTAGCATTGCTTATACAGTGGTCCAGACATTTTTTGTGATAGAGGTGACTTTCGTAACACATAATAAAGCTGTATGAGCCGTCACCAGTGTCCTTTAATGTGCAGACAGTGCCTGGACATATAAAGTTAGTCTGATATGGCATCATATCTGTGGGGTAATGTGGGAGCGTGAACAGAGGAGGGTTCGTTTTAGGGATTCTAACTGCAGAAGGGATTACATTAGGAATTGTGATAGGCCTGTCTGAACAGATATGTCTGTAGTTTGCGCTTGAAGCTGTAGAAATTGGTAGTAAACTGTGATTGTCCATGGTAGAGCAATCCAGAGAAGTGGTGCAACTTGGGAGAAGTCTTGGATACGGGAGTGGGAGTTTCTGATAATAGAGGATGTTAGTCTTAGGTCATTGAGTGAAAGGAGAGCACGGGTTGGGCGACAGACAGAGATGAGGGAGGAAATGTAGGGAGTTGCAGCATTATGGAGAGCCTTGTGGATGAGGATGATAAGTTTTTATTGTATTCTGTATTGAATAGGCAGCCAATGTAATGACTGACACAGACCGGAGGCATCGCTGTAGCGTCTAG
Source organism: Leptodactylus fallax (assembly GCA_947044405.1). Lineage (NCBI taxonomy): Eukaryota > Metazoa > Chordata > Amphibia > Anura > Leptodactylidae > Leptodactylus > Leptodactylus fallax. Next base: position 4,419,710 of record CAMRHE010000105.1, read on the forward strand.
ACTGATAGATAAACCTGGCCGCTGCATTCAGAATAGATTGTAGAGGGGAGAATTTAGTAAGGGTGTAAAATGGGGAAACAGCCCTCATGTTATGAATGTACCTGTTTCTGTAAATAAGTTTATTTTTTTGATAAACTGACATTTGGTTGTTTGACAACAAGAGGCCACTATTACCTTAGAAATGGGAAGGACTTTAATTCTGTAATTCCCTGGAGTAATGACGTGGAGACCCTGTTCTGCAGAGGTGGAGCTACAAGGAGGAGCAGAGTTGTGTGGCAGCCATCTTGAGAGGGTGTTCTGAGCTATGAGAAGAAGGATACACATGTAGAAGGAGGATTCCTAAGGGATCAGAAATATAGCAAGGTGGAGCTGAAGCAGAGACTGTTCCAGGGTTTGTTCAGACAGCATCCTAAGGAGAAGATTGCTATCAAGGACCCGGCTGAGAAGTGGCCCTGTCAGTGAGACCGCATGTTTTCTGGATGAGCCCCGCTTCCAGCTGTTACAGACAAAGGCTAAAGGTACCCAACAGACCCGGATCAGTAAGAGAAGTAATCGTGTAAGCACCGCATTATATTTTTGGCGCCAAATTACTTGGGACTGAGTAAGGGCCTGTAGTTAGAATAGTTAGGCATACTCATCTTCCCAGGCCACACTACTGGTGAATTAGCTACCTATTCGGTAGTAAGGACTCAGAGAATTCTATTGAGTTGTAACTCTCAGAGAGGAGCTTCTGAGGAAGTCTAGAAGCGACATTTTATGCATTGTCACATTTCTTTGGCTTGCAAGCTGACCTACTATTATATTTACTTGTTTGTACTTTGTTTGGGGGGAATAGGGGTATGTTAATAAGTTTGTAAGCTTTTGTGTTATACCGCTGGTGCCCCTATCACACTCACTGAATTGTTCCTGTGACTAGGGTGATAAAAAGGTAACAAGCGGCTGGTTAGTTGTAGCCTGCAGATAGGTAAAAGCTTGGAGTATATTGGAGGCACACACTGGAGGGCACCGCGATGTACAACACCAGGGTCTCAGCTTACTGGCTGAGTGTATGTAAATAGTTGGGAGTGTTCTTTTTGGTAAAGGGGTGTTACTACACTAAGTAAAATATTGTTTTTACTAAATTGATTTGGAGTCGCTTCCTTTTTTTCGTGGCTTCGCTGTATCCTGGGGAGCCCACCCCGGTACACGGCTTACAAGGGGAAGACCGATTAGTAAGGAGTTACAGTAGTCAAGTTGAGAGTAAATCAGGGTGACAATAAGTGTATTTAATGTGTCTGTGGTAAGGAAAGGGCAGATTCTGGAGATGTTTTTGAGGTGAAGATGACATGAACGTGCGAGTGATGGGATATGAGGGGTGAAGGAAAGGTCTGAGTCAAACATAACCCTGAGGCAGCGGGCATACTGTCTAGGAGTTATCAGGGACAGCTCTGTTAGATGGTGGAAACAGCAGTAGTTCAGTCTTTGAGAAATTCAGTTTCAGATAGAGCGAAGACATAATAGTTGAGACAGCAGAGAGACAGTCACTGGTGTTCTGTATTAGTGCAGGGGTGATGTCACAGGATGACGTACTGTATATAATTGGGTGTCATCAGCATAAAGATGGTACTGGAAGCCAAATCTGGTGATGGTTTGTTCAATGGGGGCTGTGTAGAGAGAGAAGAGCAGGGGGCCTTAGGACCGAGCCCCGAGGAACCCCAACGGCAAGGGGAAGGGGGGGAAGAGACAGAGCCTGCAAATGATACACTGAAAGTGCAGTCTGAGAGATAAGAGAAGAACCAGGAGAACATGTTGTCTGTGAGGCCGACAGAGCATACTGAGGAGGAGTTGATTGTCAACAGTGTCAAATGCTGCTGAGAGATCCAGAAGAATAAGAAGAGAATAGTCACCATTAGATTTAGCCATCAGGACATCATTGGAGACTTTTGTGAGGGCTGATTCAGTAGAGTGCAGAGTGCGGAAGCCAGATTGTAAGGAGTCAAGAAGAAAGTTAGCAGAAAGATAGCGGATTAAATGAGAATAGTGTTCCAAGATTTTGGAGATGAAGGGGAGGTTCGAGATGGGTCGATAGTTAGCAGCACAGGACGGGTCAAGGGAGGATTTCTTCAATAGCGGGGTTTATGACAGCATGTTTGAAAGAGGATGGAAAAATTCCAGAACAGAGAGAGGTTAAATATTTTAGTAAGGTAAGTTGTGACTGCAGGTAACAGAGACTGGAGAAGGAGTGAGGGTCACTACTGCAGAGAAGAAGAAAGTAGCTGAGAGACTTCCTCTTCTGTAACAGGTTCAAAAGAGAAGAATGAACAGTCTGAAGTGTGGTAGGTGAGGGGATCAATACCACCTGAGGATTGGGCAGTTATTTCCTGATGGATCTTATCAATTTTGTCATGGAAATAAGTGGCCAGGTTTTCTGCACTAAGGTCTGTGAATGGCACCTGCACTGCACTGATCCCCAGTAGTGATGTGGCACCTGTTGAGAAAGATATTTCTCCTGTCAGGGCTGGCTCTAGGTTTTGGTGGACCCTTGGACAACAGTGTTTCAGTGGGCCTCAGTTACATCAAGTGTGTGTTTCGATTGATAAAGAACATCATATATGCACTTTTTGCATGGACCTTATCATTTGTTTGTTAAAATAATTACAAACACGATGGAAGAAAGCTTCCATCTTGTATTTAACCACTTCCAGACCACCCATTGGGTATATACGTCCACGAGTGGCACTCTTGTTTTGCAAGGACGTACCAGTACGTCCTTGCAGTTTTTGGCAGCTGCACGAAATCATGCAGTTGCAGAAACGAGGAGCCGGCTGTAACTACAGCCGGAGCTCCCCTAGAGAAAGCAGAGAAGGTTTATTATCGTCCCTGCCTTCCCGATCGTTGTGTACACAGCGCTCAATGAGTGCTGTATACACAGTTATGGGAGCTGCCATGATGCGGCCCCCCTCTAACCTGAAATGTATCAGCCCCAGTTAAAGGGGAAATCAGCCCCCCCACCAAAAAGAACAGTGATCAGATGTCCCCAAAGGTCTATTATGACCTTATGGGGAAACAATGTAAAAAAATAAATAAAATGAAAAGAAAAAAAAAGGAAAATAATAAAAAAAAAGAAATAACATGCCCTTAAAACAGTTTCTAGCCCCACCCCCGACAACACAATACAAAATAAAAATTACCGTAATGGAGAGGAAAAACTGTTTTATAAAGTTTTTTTTAGTAGCACTGTGCTATTAAAAAAAAAAAAAATAAAGTTAAAAACAGACACGTTTTCCCTCCTCTTTTGTTTATATTTTCCCGGATATAAAAAAAAATAAAAAAACATGCATAAATAAAAAAAACATAAAAATAAAGCCCTATGTGTCACTGAAAAAAGACGCAGAAATTAGTTGAATAACGCAAATGATAAAAATGTTAAAGCTAGAGATGAGCGAATTTTTCAAAAATTCGATTGTCGATTCACAGAATTTTCCGTACCAATTTGATTCGATCCGAATCACGTTAACCCCTTCCCGACATCTGCCCTAATAGTATGACGCTGCCAGGAAGGACTCCCGCAAACCACGGCAGAAGTATGGTGCGCACACAGAAACTGACCTGCGGGCTGACACTGTCCTAATAGCCCCCAGTCGGATTGGGGCCCGACGCCCCCCCCCCCAACGCGGGGGGTGCCGCTGCTCCTATTCGGCAGCCCGGGGCTGACCAGTGACCCCGGTTCTGCCCCATCACTGTCCCTCTGCATACCTGGTTGATCCTGCCTTGAATGGAGACTGTCAGCCTATGTGTCTGCATGGGCTGACAGCCTCCTATATACTGCAATACACATGTATTGCAGCTATACCTATTCAAGCAGCGTTCAGAATATCACTGCTTCAATCCCCTACTGGAACAAAAGAAAAATTTTTAAAAAAGTAAAAAAAAAAAAGTGTTTAACCCCCCCCCCTTCCAGAGCTGGTGCTATTATTATACTCTGGGGTCTCCTTAGACCCCAGAGTTTAATAATCAGAGGAATAGGGGAAGTGATTAAAAATAACAAACACTTATACTCACCTACCTCACCTTCTGGGTATCCGGCAATCTGCAGTGTCCTCCTCTTCTGTGTGAAACATGCAGGTACTAGTGGCTTTTTGATGGGTAGATGAGGGGGCCAAACACAGTTGCTAAAAAGGCATTAGAGTCTCAAGCGTGGTCTAGTGTCCTGAAAAAATTGTTGAAATTTTAAATATTTGAAATGGTGTTGTGGGACGTGTCTGAGAGCAATCAGAAAGTGGTTTTGCAGTATCTCCCACGAGTACATGCACAAATCTGAGGGAACAGAAAAGTGCGAGGACTACCTTGCCAAGAGAGTGGGGTTGAGTCATCCACCGGTGATCAATTGGAGCCAGCTGCATGGCTCTTCATTAAAGTGTGGCAGGATGTAAACGACATCGGGGAAGTTCTCTATGCTTTGTGGGCCATGTCCAGGAGAGAGTGGTCAAGGCCTGAGGACAGATAGCCTGAGCTAGGCGAAGCCAGGATTTTGAGTCTTGGTTGTGAAAGAAGCTATGAGATGGGTATGTGATGCAGCATAATAATATAGCCAACAGTCTGGGAGACCAACTCCACCTGCATTTTTAGTTCAGGAAAGAATTTCCCAACGAATCCTTGGAGAATGGAAAACTAATGGGAATGGTCTGGAGGGAGTATAATAGTTGGGGGGGGGCAGGGCCATTTTCAAAATATTGATCCTGCCAAACCAGGAGAACTCTTTGTGTCTCCAGATTTACGGGTCAGCCTCAAAGTAGGAAACAAGAGGGAGGAAGTTATCATTAAAAATCTGCCTTAAATCAGAGGATAATTTGATGCCCTGGTGAGAGATGCCGCCGATGGCCAAACAAAGGTGAAATTAGCTTGAAACTGGTGACCGTATGGGGAGGGTGACATTTTTGAAAAGTTGATTTTAAAGTTGGACCACAGTCCAAAAGGGCATCTAGTATATCAGCGAATGCAGTGAAACATGAGTGTCTATCAAGTATACTAAGAGATTATCAGCAAATACCGAGTACTTTACTGTATTCCTCAGACTGAGATGGCTCAGATGTCCAGGTTGGCCCAGATCAATGCCTATAAATGTCCATAACTAGAATGCAAAGAAGTGGGGAGAAGGGACAGCCTCAGGCTTGGACTGGCCCACCAATTTTTATTGATTTTTACATAGAAACAGCAATAGGTAAATGTTTAAAACAAAACATACAATACCAAAAGCTTATGCAGAGTCATGTCATGAAACATTAAGGCACATAGGTAACAATTTAAAAATATAGATGGAAGAACTGATGGAATCTATTTCAAGGGTCTGTTGAGGTAGAGTAAAAGAGAACAGAGGGGGGTCTGTCCACAGGTGAGTCCAAGAGGAATCTTTGATGAAGGCAAACCAGGGTGATCATGTGTCATTGAATCTAGGATAGGTGTGGAGTTCCAGGTGTGAGAGTTCCTCAAATCGAGCTATTTGAGAAACTTTTCTGAGGACGTGCGCTATTGATGGAGGGGATTTGGAGGCCCATTATAGGGGAATCATAGTTTTGGTAGCAGAAAGTTGGAGCCATAAACTACTGTGGGAGCTGGAGGGGAACTTGAACCATAAGTTTAGAAAAATGCCCTTAGGCGACAAGGGTATGGAGAAACCACATATCTGCATTAGAATTTATTGGATTTCCATCCAGAAGGGGCGGATCTTCTCACATTACCACCAAAGATGTAAATAGGAGCCATTGTCATCGTGATAACGGCAGCATTTTGGGGAAAGATCAGGCGAATACTTGTGCAACTGTACAGGAGTCTTGTACCACCTGGTGAGCAGCTTATAGTTTGATTCTTGAAGCCTGACACAACGGGAGGGGCCCATAGCTCTGTTGTAAATGAAGGAGAGGTTCTTCAGTGTGAGAGAAATCTGCAATTCGGTTTCCCATGCTTGCACATAAGTGAGCTGAGTTCGCTTCAGCTCATGGGTGAGGTTGGAGTACATAATGGATAAGAGTTTCTTTGGGGGGGGGGCTTTCTGCTGGAAGAGAGTTTCCAACCAGGGGGGGTGGGCGTAGTTGTGGTGTCAGAATCCTGGTGTATTTTTCTAATTTACCACCAGTGGCCGCTGTTTCTCTCACTCTGAACTATTGTGTTGCACTTCCACTCCTCACCACTGGAGGCTGCTGTGTTATCCTAGGATTTGTCCTTAACCAAGATGACCGATGTGTGCCAACTTGAAGCCATCTTGTTTCCTGTTTGGGCCTATTTATACCCATGAGGTAATTCAACCATTGCTCGAGTATTGTGATTTGTTTCCAATCTCCAGCTCCTCTGAACTGTCTTTCCCAGACTGTTCCTACTCCTCGCTGTATTACCCTCGCGATCTATATCTCAAGCCTCACCCCGGACTACTACTATACAATATCTAACTGCGCCTGGCTTTCTTCCATCTGGCCACTGGATTCCAGCCATGAGTACCAGTATCGTAACAGGTAGTTTGGACCTCAGCGCTCCCAGGTACATGGCTTCAAGTGATTGATAGATTAGGAAATTGGTAGAAGCAGAGTCTGGAGACAGTGTGAATTCAGTGAAAGGCAGGAAAGCTCTGTTGATGAGAATGGAATCATATGGTGAAGTGAGAAGTGGTTTAGGGACCAATAGGATAGCGCATCTAGTGATTGTGCACTTGAAGTAATCAAATGTTGAACCGACTTGAGGGGGGAAGGACCTGGTGAATGGGGTTGGAGCCCATGAGAATTGTGCCGCATGATAGTATGTTTCAAAGTCTGGTAGACCTATACCACTTTGTTTGCTGGTCCTGGTGAGTGTTCTAAAAGCCATTCTGGAACGAGTGTTGTACCAGATGTATTGTGTGAAGAGTCTGCGCAGTGATGTGAAAAAAAGAGGAGGGGAGAGGAATTGGAACGATTTGGAAAAGGTACAACAGTTTGGGCAAAATCATCATTTTAATTAGGTAGGCGCAGCCAATCCAAGAAACATATTGAATGTGCCATGCAGATGTAACATTTTGATACTGGAAAGCAATGGAGTGTAATTATATTCATACCAATCATCAGCGTGGGTGTTAGTGTAAGGCCAAGGTATTTGATGGAATCAGTGTGCAGGGGCAATGGCGATATTCTAGACCGTTCCGATTTGAGAGATGGGGGACAGTATACACATAAGGCTTCGAACTTGGAAGTATTAATTTTAAAGTTAGAGTGTAGGCAAAACTCAGATAGGGTTGTCACTATCCAGGGCAGGGCCTCAGAGGGGTTTGTGAGAATAATTAGAAGGTCATTAGCTAATGCTGCCATCTGGTGGTGGGTACCTTTACAATGTACCCTGTGGAGGAGTGGGTCTTGATGCAGGTGTTGGATCAATGTCTCGATGGTCAATACAAATAGCAACAGGGAGACAGGGCAACCCTGTCTAGTGCCGTTTTTAATGTTAAAGGATGACGAGAGGCTACCGTTAACTCTAATCTTGGTGCTGTGGGTCGAGTAAAGAGCCATTATTTTCTGAATGAACAATGTAGGGATATGGTAGTGTTACAATGTCAGTTTCATAAAAGTCCAGTCAAAGTGGTCAAATGCCTTTTCGGCATCAGTTGATAGTAATACTAGAGGGGTTTTCCACGATCGTGTAGATCAGATGAATTATGCGCAAAGTGTTGTGTTTACCTTCTCTGCCCAGCACAAAGCCTCCTTGTTCTGAGTTGATTAAGAGTGGCAATCATTGATTATAATGTTAATCTATTTGCCCTTAGTCCTAACAGCAGCATAATATGGGGTATTTCTGCCCCTGTGTGCTGGCAGGACAGGTGGAACTTTTTAATTAGCATAATTAATGCATGACTATACTGCCCTATAAGAGGGCGAGAGAGACCTCCACCCCCTGTGTTAATTATAGAAAAAAACAATGCTATATTAGGGGAGAGAGCTTGTGCTGCTGTTAGGACTAAGGGAAAACAGATTAACATTATAATCGATTCCCTTACGTCCTACAGCAGCACAATATGGGGATGTAGCAAGTAGATCCCCTAGGGAGGGTTTCCTCGCTCTACAACACTTAGGACTGAATGTCCAAAGGTGGCAGCCTCTGAACTCCGGACAGCTAGCCGGTAGTGTTTGACAGAAGTCAGCTGGGAGGACCAAAAAGCAGCTGCACAAATCTGATCCAGAGGCAATAAACGACTCTCGGCCCAGGAGGTCAATACAGCTCTAGTTGAAAGAGCTATGATGAATTCAGGGTTATTAAACCCTGAGAGCAAAAAGCAGTTTTAATTGCTTCCTTGATAAGGAAGGTTTGGAAGCTTTGAGACCTTTGACTCTACCATATACATTAACCAGAAGGTTCTGGGATCTTCTGAAGGGCCGTGTGTACAAAAGATAGATCTGGAAACATCTTACTACGTCCAGATATGAAACCTTTCCTCCTCAGATGATGATGAAGTTGGGATAAAAACTGGTAATGAAATCACCTGGTTGATATTGGCCCGGGAGGGCACCTTAGGGTTGAACCCAGGAAGGAATCTGAGTTGAACCTTATCTGAAAAGAATAAAATATGACTCTTCGTAGGAAAGGGCCTGCAAGTCACCAACTCTTTTTGCTGAGGTGATGGCTAGCAAAAAAATGGTTTTATAAAGCCAGGTGTCAGGAGCCGGGGAATGGAGGTCTCTTCTGGGTAGGGGTTAATTGAGTGGCCGCTCCGGGCCTATTTAAATGTTACTTCCGCTCACATTCAGTGCTGGCTATTCAGTTACCACTGGATGTTAGCTCTCTCCTCGTGTTCCCTGTCTGACCTCTGGGAGTGGAACTCTGGGTGTATGAACACTTGTTTGACTCTAACTGTCTCTTCTGTCATTTTATCTCTACCAAAGTATATTTCTGACTTTGAAGATGTGTTTTGTGAACCTGGGTTAGAGTTCCTATCTCCTCCTAGACCATACGATTGCGCCATAGAATTAATCCCTAATTCTAAACTTCCCAAGGGACGGTTGTTTAACTTTCAAAATCTGAAAGACAAGCTAAGAAAGAATATGTGAAGGATGCCCTTCAAAAGGGTCATATCCGTCCTTCCACCTCTCCTGCTGGGGCAGGGTTATTTGTTAAAAAGAAGCAAGGAGGTTTAAGGCCCTGTATCGATTATCGAGGGTTAAATAAGACAACTATTAAAAATCAATACCCTTTGCCTCTTATCCCAGATTTGCTGAATCAAATTTCTGGGGCTAATTTTTTTTCTAAATTAAATCTACGGGGGGCATATAATCTTATTCGTATTCGGGAGGTAGATGAGTGGAAGACGGCCTTCAATACACCAGAGGGTCATTATGAGTTCTTGGTAATGCTCCTGCGGTGTTTCAAGCTTTTGTTAATGATATTTTCCGGAATTTTGCTGGCCATTTTGTTATTGTTTATGTTGATAATATCTTAATTTTTTCTCCTGACTGGGGGTCTCATGTTAAACATTTTAGGTCTGTTTTGCAGGCCTTGAGGGATAACAAGCTATTTGCTAAATTAGAAAAATACCTTTTTGGGGTTCAGCAGTTGTCCTTCCTGGGTCATGTGTTATCCTCCTCTACCATCAGTATGGACCAGGCTAAGGTTCAGGCGGTGCTTGACTTAACTCTACCTACCTCCTTAAACACATTACAAAGATTTTTGGGCTTTGCCAACTACTATCGGAAATTTGTGGGTAATTTTTCCTCTATAGAAAAGCCATTAACTGATCTCACTCAAAAAGGAGCGGATTTGCTAAGTTGGAAACAGGAGGCTATTGATGCATTTGAATTTTCAAAGCAAGCCTTTACTAAAGCTCCAGTCCTGATTCAACCTGATCTTAGTAAACCCTTTGTTGTGGAGGTTTATGCCTCAGAAGTTGGGGTAGGGACCGTTTTATCTCAGGGTACCCCCTCATTTACTAGATTGAGACCCTGTGCCTTCTTTTCCAGGAAATTCTCCCCCTCAGAAAAGAATTATGACATTGGCAACCGGGAACTTTTAGCCATCAAATGGGCGTTTGAAGAGTGGCGGCATTTTCTGGAGGGGGCCAGACACAAAATAACTGTGCTAACTGGCCATAAAAATTTAATTTTTCTGGAATCCGCTAAAAGATTGAACCCCAGACAGGCCAGGCCAATTTTGGAGAGCCTTTTGTGATCTTCTGGGAGTTCAGTTATCTTTCTCCTCTGCTTTTCACCCTGAAACTAACGGACAAATTGAATGCTTCAACTAGATTTTGGAGCAATATTTCAGATGCTATGTCTCAGCCAACCAGTCAGATTGGATTAACTATTTGTCTATGGCTGAATTTGCTATTAATAATCACCACCATTCTGACTTAAAGTCTTCTCCTTTCTTCTGTATCTATGCTTTCCATCAATGCTTTTCTTCTTTTTCTCCTACAACGGTCGATCCAAAAGTTAATTTGGAGGCTAGGAGGTTATGTACAGTATGGCATCAAGTACAGTGTAATTTGAAAAATGCTCAGGTGGTTACTAAAAGCATAGCCGACAGAGCCCGTTTGGCAGGTCCTATGTTCGTCCTGGGGGAAAAGGTTTGGCTCTCTTCCAGGAATTTGAAGTTAAAGGTTCCTTATCGCAAGTTAGGGCCTAAGTTTATTGGACCTTATGTGATTGCTGAAATTCTTAACCCAGTATCTCTCCATCTAGCTCTTCCTACTTCTTTCAAGATCCACAATGTTTTCCATAAATCTCTTTTGGAAAAGTATGTTTCACCTGTCCTTCCTCCTGACTGTCCTCCTCCGTCTGTCCTTGTTGAGGGGGTTAAAGAATTTGAGGTGGCCAAGATCCTGGACTCACGAAGAGTCAGAGGAGTTCTTCAATATTTAATACACTGGAAGGGTTATGGTCCTGAAGATTGTTCCTGGGAACCAGCCAGCTCGGTCCATGCGCAAACTTTGGTGAGAAATTTTCACCGAAGGTTTCCTCTCAAGCCTGCTTCAGCCTTTGGTAGCCCAGTGGGCCCTGGGAAAGTTCTGTCAGGAGCAGTGCCGGAGCCTCAGCGGCGGCCGTGCGGGGGTTGCCAGTCCGCTCCTGATATGAGCCGGGGAACGGAGGTCTCTTCCGGGTAGGGGTTAATTGAGTGGCCGGTCCGGGCCTATTTAAAGGTTACTTCCGCTCACATTCAGTGCTGGCTATTCAGTTACTACTGGATGTTAGCTCTCTCCTGTCTCCTCGTGTTCCCTGTCTGACCTCTCCTTACCTTTCCCTGGCTCTGCCTGACCTCCTGACCTTGTACCTGTGGCTCTCCTGTTGTGACCTCAGCTTATTTCCAGACTTCGGCTCCCTGATCTTTGTTTTGGCTTTACTCTGCTCTCCTGTTGATGACCTGGCTCCCTAGACTCCTCTCCTGGATTAACCCTCGGCACGTTACTGACCTCACGGTATCGACCTGGCTTGCCTGACCTGTCTTTTGGATTAACCTCTGGTACTTCAGTGACCTTACTGTAACGACCTGCCCTGTCCGACCTGTCTTCTGGATATCCCTTGGAACTATGCTGACCTCACGGTAACGCATTGGCCTGGACGACTATGCTTATCACTAAGCAGCCATCTTCTGGCTCTTGCCTGCAGCAGTCACCTATATCTTTAGCATCACCGCCTGATCCTTGGACATTTTCTGGTAAGTGATTTCAGTGTCTGGGTGTGCTGGGACTTGTGGTGCTTCGTGCGTCCTGCGCCCTCTGGCTGACGTCTGCCTTGGCCAGCAGTAGTATCAAGTCCATCTCCACCTTCAGGGGCTCTGGTGAAAACCTCTGTGGGTCGGGAGCGGTGCGGTTGGAGGGTGCCGGATGCTCGGCGCTGTTTAAACCATTTGATTCAGTCTGTCTGGTACTGGGATTCACTGTATACCTAGAACTGCATCTAATTTCATAACACCAGGAACTTGAGATCCATGTCCTCCAATGGCTCAAAAGGCTGACCACAGAGACCTGAGAGAACTGTGGCTAGATCCTACTGTGGAACAGGGGCTAACATCACTAAGTTTCAAAGCACCCTTAAGAATTCTAGAAATTAAGGGATTCTGAGAAAGTCGTCTGCCTTTACAGGTGGATAGGGCTGAAACATGTACCTTAAGTGTGGCAGGGGAAAGGCCCTTATCCAAGCTGTCCCGAAGAAAGTTTAGAATCACTCCAATAGAGGGATTCGAACTATCAGCTTTCCGACAGGAGCACCACTCCTTGAAGACATTACCTATTCTTAGGTAGTTTTTATTGGTGGATTCTGCTCTAGCGCAGGAGAGTCTTCAGGACGGCTTCTGACAGTCCTCTAGATCTCCACAGGGACTGGCCAACCTCCAGGCTGTCAGGTTGAATCTCCTCAGATCCTTGCATTTCTGAGATTCCTGAGAATCCAGGTTCAGGAGTAGGGGAAGCCTCCAATAGATCCCTCGACTCATCAGCATGAGTTGGGAAAACCAAGCTCTTTTTGGCCAGAATAGTAGAATGGCTATCACAGAGGCTTGGTCCTGTCTGACTTGCATCAATACCCTTGGTATCATGTAAAGTGGAGGAAAAATGTACGCCAGCCTGAACCTCCAAGGGATGGACAGGGCATCCACTGACAAGGGATATTCCTCCTGATACCATGAGCAGAACGTCTTTAGCTTGGCATTGAGTCTGGTTGCCATCAGGTCTATTTCTGGAAGACCCCACATCAGGGTGATCTGGTGGAAGATCTCTTGATTGAGAGACCATTCTCCTGATACGGTAAGACCCCTACTCAACTGATCCACTACTATGTTCCGGGAGCCATTGATGTGAACTGCGGATAAATGGGTCAGATTTTTCTCTGCCCAGGTGAAAGTCAGATCTGCCACTCTGAGGAGGGGTAACGATATGGTGCCTCCATGTTTGTTTAGGTACATTACGGTCGTCATATTGTAGGACCGAACTTTCACTGCTCTTCCTCTGAGAAGAGGAGCGAAATGGAGAAGTGCCACGTAAACTGCTCTGAGTTTCCTCCAGTCGGATGATGCCATCCTTTCTAGCCTGCTCCAGACTCCTTGTACGGTTTTCTCATACAGATGGGCTCCCCATCCTGAAAGGGATGCATCGGTGGTCAGGGTCCAACGAGGTTAGACCGTGGACATCCCGTCTCTCAGGTGTATCCACCACTTGAGGGAAAGACGGGTACTGGGAGAAAGTCTGATCTTCTTGTCGAGACCTCGAGGGCTATGATTCCAGAAATTTACGACTTCCATCTGGAGAGGACGTATATGCCATAAAGCCCAAGGGACTGCATTGGTTGAGGCTGACATGAGGCCTAGGATTCTCATAGCTGTCCTGATGGACACCAGGCATGTTCTGAGAAGATACAGGACCGCTCTGATTCTTTTCTTTCTTTCCTGGTGGTAAGGAAATTTCCATGCGGTCTGAGTCCAGGTCAAATCCCAAGAACGTCTTTCGAGTTGAGGGAATTACCTCTGACTTCACCCAATTTATTAACCAGCCTAGGTGCTGGAGAAAGGACACTACTATGTGCAGATGCTGGAGTAGGCTGGTTTCTGACTGGGCCTTTATTAGCCAGTCGTCCAGATATGACACTATGAACAGACCTTAGTGAAGGTGTGGGTAGCAGAGGAGATGCCAAATGGCAGAGCCGCAAACTGGAAATGCCTCCTGTGGCCGGCAATTAAAAGAGCGATTCTCAGATGCCTTCTGTGAGGAGCATACACTGGAATATGTAGATAGGCATCTTTAGGTCTAGGGTTAGAAGGACATCGCCTTGCTGAAGGAAGGATGTAACCGACTTCACTGTCTCCATTCGGAAATGCTTCTTCTTCATGAAGCGATTCAGGTATCTCAGATCTATAATCATCCTTCAGTCGCTGGATGGTTTTGGTACCAGGAAGACTGGGGAGTAGACACTGCAACCTTCTTCTGAGGTAGGAACATTTTCCAAGGCTCCCTTGTCCAGATAATTCCGAATGGATTTTCCCAGTATAAAGTGCCTAGATGCAGGAAGAAGACTGGTTGAAATGAATCAGTCTTGAGGCGGAAATAGAAAAATTGACCGCATAACCTCGTTGTATTATGTGTAAGACCAAGGGTCTTGGATCTTCCTGCCAAATTGAGCCGTCCCCCAATAGGAGTGTTTGCCGCCACAGGAAAGAAGCTGGCATCAAAAAACAGGCTTCTTCTTTTCCCCCTCTTTGGGGAACTTACAACCAGACTCCAGGAATTGTATGTAGTACGCCTCTGTTCTTGAGGTCTAGAGGGAGGCGGCAGCGGATAACTCTTGCCCCGACCGGCAGAGAGCACAGATTTTATTTGGAGGCATTATCAGCTCACCAGGGCTTCAACCATAAAGGCCTTCTCGCTGTTGTGGAGAGGGCCAAAGATTTTGCAGCTAGCCTAACCTGATCTAAGGAGGCTTCTGTTAAATCTGCCGCCAGGGAGACCAACCCCATAAAAGAAAATAAGTAGTCTGTGGAGACTCCGGAATCGATCTCTCTCCAGTTGGGCCAAATCAGCGTGTAGCTTGTTTGCAACCTCATTAGAGGAGATGGCCACGGAGGCTTGAGCAGCCGAAGAACAGACCCCTCTGAGCGTACACTCCATACGCCTATACATAGGGTCTTGGAGATTTGAGCCATCCTCAGCTGGAACCACCGCACGGCGGGATCATTTGGCTACTGCCAGACTTACCTACATACAGTGCCTTGCAAAAGTATTCATACCCCTTGAACTTTTTCACATTTTGTCACTTTACAACCACAAACGTAAATGCATTTTATTGATATTTTAAGTGATAGACCAACACAAAGTAGCAGATATTTGTGAAGTGGAAGGAAAATGATACACGCTTTTCAAAATTGTAATCCAATAAAAATATGAAAAGTGTGTCATGCAAAAGTATTCAGCCCCCCATAGCAATACTTTGTAGAGCCTCCTTTCGCTGAAATTACAGCTGCAAGTCTTTCGGGGTATGTCTCTACCAGCTTTACGCATCTAGAGACTGAGATTTTTGCCCATTATTCTTTGCAAATTAGCTCAAGCTCAGCCAGATTGGATGGAGACCGTCTGTGAACAGCAATTTTCATGTCTTGCCACAGATGCTCAATGGGATTTAGGTCTAGACTTTGACTGGGCCATGAATATTCTTTGATATAAACCATTCCACTGTAGCTCTGGCTGTATGTTTAGGGTCATTATCGTGCTGGAAGGTGAATCTCCTTCCCAGTCTCAAGTCTTTTGCAGCCTCCTACAGGTTTTCTTCCAGGATTTCCCTGTATTTAGCTTCATCCCAACACCATGATGGTGCCACCACCATGTTTCACAGAGGGGATGATATGTGCAGGGGAATGAGCAGGGCTACTTTTCCGTTACACATAGTGCTTTGCATTTAGGTCAAAAAGTTCAACTTTGGTCTCATCTGACCAGAGCACCTTCTTCCACATGTTTGCTGTGTCCCATATATGGCTTATGGCAAATTACAAATGGCACTTCTTATGCCTTTCTTTCAACAATGGTTTTCTTCTTGCCACTCTTCCATAAAGGCCAGATTTGTGGAGTGCACGACTTATAGTTGTCCTGTGGACAGATTCTCCCACCTGAGCTGTGGATTTCTGTAGCTCTTCCAGAGTGACCATGGACCTCTTGGCTGCTTCTCTGACCAGTGCTCTCCTTGCTCAATCTGTCCGTTTAGGTGGACGGCCATGTCTTGGTAGGTTTGCAGTTGTAGAATACTTTTTCCATTTTTGGATGATGGATTGAACAGTGCTCCTTGGGATGTTCAAAGCTTGGGATATGTTTTTATAACCTAACCCTGCTTTAAACTTCTCCACAACTTTAACTCTGACCTGTCTGGTGAGTTCCTCAGTCTTCATGATGCTGTTTGTTCACTAGTGTTCTCTAACAAACCACTGAGGCCTTCACAGAACAGGTGTATTTATTATGAGACTAAATTACACACAGTTGGACTCTATTAACTAATTAAGTGACTTCTGAAGGCAATTGATTGCACTGGATTTTATTTAGGGATATCAGAGTACAGGGGGCTGAATACTTTTGCACGTCACACTTTTCAGATTTTTATTTGATTAAAATTTTGAAAACCATGTATCATTTTCCGTTTGCACTGTATTTATATACTAGGGGGAGAGACCCCAACGGTTCCGTTGATATTCCACTATGAGGAATAAGGTTTTAAATCTTCTGGATAATATAGGAGCTTCTCAGGATGCTTCCATTCCAACACCATCGCTTTATCCAGAGACTAATCCAAATGGAAGGCCCTAGGCCCCCTATTGGTGGAACTAGAGGCTTCCCCATTTCAACATCTCAGTCCCTTGACCGGATGGTCTTCAGCAGCCTATTCATCTTCCTCGGATGAATGCGTCTCATCAAGTACCTGGAAATCCTCCTCTGATGGAACTGAGCGCGTATTCTTCTCAGTACGGGATCTCTTGGAAATTTGGGAGATGGAGTCCCGGATTTCTATCAAGGAATCCTCCCTGTATTCTTTGACCCAACCATAACGTCACGTATAGACGGTTCTTCAACTGGGGGTCCGCAGCAGTGGTGACAACGTGTGAAGTCATGCCCATCGGGCAATTGGATGTTACATTCAATGCAAGCTAAGTGCTTTCGCTTGGACATTCCCTTTCTCCTAGAGACGCCGCCGCTAGAGGCAGAGGAGGACATCTGAAACAAAGAAAAAAAAGTCAAAACAGACAGTTTGATGTAATCACAGAAGATACAGTGCCTTGCAAAAGTATTCGGCCCCCTTGAATTTTTCAACCTTTTGCCACATTTCAGGCTTCAAACATAAAGATATAAAATTTTAATTTTTTG
This sequence comes from Leptodactylus fallax, assembly GCA_947044405.1. Lineage (NCBI taxonomy): Eukaryota > Metazoa > Chordata > Amphibia > Anura > Leptodactylidae > Leptodactylus > Leptodactylus fallax. Next base: position 4,436,526 of record CAMRHE010000105.1, read on the forward strand.
GTGAAGAATCAACAACAAGTGGGACACAATTGTGAAGTGGAACAAAATTTATTGGTTATTTTAAACTTTTGTAAAAAATAAAAAACTGAAAAGTGGGACGTGCAATATTATTCGGCCCCTTTAAGTTAATACTTTGTAGCGCCACCTTTTGCTGCGATTACAGCTGCAAGTCGCTTGGGGGATGTCTATCAGTTTTGCACATCGAGAGACTAAAATTCTTGCCCATTCTTCCCTGGAAAACAGCTCGAGCTCAGTGAGGTTGGATGGAGAGAGTTTGTGAACAGCAGTTTTCAGCTCTTTGCACAGATTCTCGATTGGATTCAGGTCTGGACTTTGACTTGGCCATTCTAACACCTGGATATGTTTATTTGTGAACCATTCCATTGTAGATTTTGCTTTGTTTGGGATTATTGTCTTGTTGGAAGATAAATCTTCGTCCCAGTCTCAGGTCTTTTGCAAACTCCAACAGGCTTTCTTCCAGAATGGTCATGTATTTGGCTCCATCCATCTTCCCATCAATTTTTAACCATCTTCCCTGTCCCTGCTGAAGAAAAGCAGGCCCAAACCATGATGCTGCCACCACCATGTTTGACCGTGGGGATGGTGTGTTCAGGGTGATGAGTTGTGTTGTTTTTTACGCCAAACATATCGTTTTGCATTGTGGCCAAAAAGTTCCATTTTGGTTTCATCTGACCAGAGCACCTTTTTCCACATGTTTGGTGTGTCTCCCAGGTGGCTTGTGGCAAACTTTAAATGAGACTTTTTATGGATATCTTTGAGAAATGGCTTTCTTCTTGCCACTCTTCCATAAAGGACAGATTTGTGCAGTGTACGACTGATTGTTGTCCTATGGACAGACTCTCCCACCTCAGCTGTAGATCTCTGCAGTTCATCCAGAGTGATCATGGGCCTCTTGGCTGCATCTCTGATCAGTCTTCTCCTTGTTTGAGATGAAAGTTTAGAGGGACGGCCGGGTCTTGGTAGATTTGCAGTGGTCTGATACTCCTTCCATTTCAATATGATCGCTTGCACAGTGCTCCTTGGGATGTCTAAAGTTTGGGAAATCTTTTTGTATCAAAATCCGGCTTTAAACTTCTCCACAACAGTATCACGGACATGCCTGGTGTGTTCCTTGGTCTTCATGATGCTCTCTGCGCTTTAAACAGAACCCTGAGACTATCACAGAGCAGGTGCATTTATACGGAGACTTGATTACACACAGGTGGATTATATTTCTCATCATCAGTCATTTAGGACAACATTGGATCATTCAGAGATCCTCACTGAACTTCTGGAGTAGTTTGCTGCACTGAAAGTAAAGGGGCCGAATAATATTGCACGCCCCACTTTTCAGTTTTTTATTTTTTACAAAAGTTTAAAATAACCAATAAATTTCGTTTCACTTCACGATTGTGTCCCACTTGTTGTTGATTCTTCACCAAAAAATTTAAATTTTATATCTCTATATTTGAAGCCTGAAATGTGGCAAAAGGTTGAAAAGTTCAAGGGGGACGAATAATTTTGCAAGGCACTGTAAATTTAGAGATACCTTTGGAGACGCTAAACAGCTAAGACTCAGATAGCAATATACAATGCTGGAGCAAACACAATGATAACATACAAACTCCTTGATGTTGTCCCTGGAATTGAAACCAGAACTCCAGCGCTGCAATGCTAACCACTGAGCCACCGTATCAGCAAATACACAGTAACAGATCCAGAGGAAAAGTACTGAGGCTTTCCTCAAATAGAGACAAGCCATCGCTAAACAGCACCTGGAAGATTTATATAGGAGAAAGGAGGAAGTAAGCAGAGTGCACCTGCAAAATCCTTCCCCCCCCCACCCAAGCAGAATTGAGAAGGTCAACTTTTACAAAAAGGCCAATACTTAAAGGGGTGCGGGGGTCCTTTCCAGAGCAAAAAAGTGCACTGGTAGCGAATTCCTACTGGAAGTAGGCTGCAAAATCGCAACAGGGAAAGCCATCCTCGGTAACAAAGGTTCCGGAGGAGAAAGTGCGCGACCACTTCCGCTGCTGCAGAGAAGGCACACGGAGAGAAGGTACGACATAACTCCACAACAACTTCTTCTTTGTGAATATACCCCCACCATAAATATGTAAAATAAGTTAAGAATAAATAAGCATACAATAATAAATACAATTGATAAAATATATAAAATAATCAAATATTGAGGAGAATAAAAACTGTAACTATTGGAATGCCTTAGTGGGGAATAGAATGGGAAGTTCAAAACATTGCATCAAATTGGTTTAACGTATGAACTTGGATTGATGCTCAAAATTTTTTTTCTGATGCTTCATTTAGACCTACTGGTACCATTGTGTTCAGTCTGTTTAATTGAGACCTTTTATACCATAGAAATTTCCCATAACCCTATGCAGTTTTCCCTATTAGACAGTTGCTGCTGACTTTCCCCTTATAAGGTCAGGGCAGACACACTCTGCTGCAGCTCCACTAGTGCAGGTAAGTAAATCAAAACAGCAACAACAACATATTGCTGTGAGCAGCTCCTTAGTTTTGTTACATTGTTCCCAGGTGGCAAGACCTGAAAGAGTAGAAAAAATAGAGCGTTAGGTGACCAGCCTAATAAGAAAAGGAATAAGAAGCAGTAATAGAACTTTCACACAGAAGTTTTACTAGACCTTGGGAATTCATGTAACACAGCCAAGGTTACAAACAGAAAACCAAAACAGAAAGCAAAACATTTTACCTCTTCACAATAGATCCATGTTCATTTTCACACACTTCAGGCTGATACCAATGAATAGATCAGCCACTGCATTTTTTTTTTTATCTTGTATCATGCTCCATTTACTGTACTGCTGATGTTGCCTGCTGCCCATACACAGCCAGACATTATCTCCTGTAGCCTGGCTCATCACGTTCTATTCCATATCATACTGCTCATTTTGCCACAGCTACCACCATCCTTCAGACATCTCCTGTGGCCTGATCCATCACATTCTACTATTCTATAATGTTGGTGCCACAGTGTTGGCATAATTTGAAGAAATTATATTGAGAAAGCACCCCACCTCAAGAAACTCCATGCCATTGCTTCTTCCAATACCAACCTCCATTTTGGAGAAGCATATTCTCCCAAAAAGGGTTAATTTTTTATGGGGATTTTTTTTTAAAAAAAAAAGCCAATTCTTCATCACTTTTCAACTGGCAGGCACACAGAGTTTGCCAAAATTTTTTTCCTGAGATTCTGTAATTGTTACTTATTGTTCCAATATTTGCTCCAATAAATTGATCATTTTTGGTAGCTTTTTTTTAAATTCATTATTTATGCTATTTTTACAAATATAACAAGCATAACAATACATTCAAAAAGCATTCATCTGCAGAAGACAGGCACTGGGTACAGAAAGTACCTATAACCAAAGGGGACTTGCGCTAAGCTGCACATAAGTATAGAAAGAGAAGGTATAGGAAGTGGAGAGAGGGTATAGAAGGGAAAGGGGGAGAGAGAAGGGCATGATGTTTGATAGGGAACCTGCACTTTGTATAGGATTTTGTACCTGGCATCCTGGAGGCAGCTGGAAATAAAAGACCCGTGCACCATAAGATATAGGTGTTGGATCTAGGGAATATCCAGGGGGATCCCAACATGGTATATATAACTGACAAAGTATGTTTGATTGTCCTGTGGCTCACACACATTGACTCAAAACTCATGAGAGGAAGGGTGAAAGATGAGGGAAGGGGGAGAATAGCAAAAAAGTGAGAGTTGGTTGGCCCTCCAGAATCCCAGATGGCAGGGCTCGGTGGCATCCTGTAAGTGTTCAACCGACATCCACTCCCCCTATCACAAAATGTAGAGTCCAAAAAGCGTCCTTTGGAAACTACCTAAGAAACACCATGTACTAGGTGGAAAAAGAGGGGTGCCCCAATATCAGGAAAAGCTTAAATGTCCACGGTGAAAGATGAGATGTATCTAAGATTTTCTGTGCAGTCTTTAATGTGGGGGCCCACTATTGGATGCAGAGAAACCCTGTGTGGGATTAGTCTCTAACAAGATGCCACTATCAGAGGAGTAATAAAGGAGGTTAATTCCATTCATCTCGCTATCTATCTTGTCTATTCCAGTCAACTATCCAAGATAGGGGGGCATATGATATGATGTGCTCGTACATCTGGGAGTCCCTCTCTCTCTTCCACATTCCCAATGCGAATCTCAGATATGGCGGAATTCCATCTTAGATGACACAGTAATAGTTCAAGGGTCAAGATAAATATTAGAGGAGAGAGGGAGCAGCTCTGTTGGGTCTCGTTGGTAATCTGGAAGGGTAAAGAATACTCTCAGTTAATTAAGATCAAGGTCAAAATGTAAAGGAGTAAAGATAATGCAGCCAATTGCTCTTATCTGGGTCAGGATGACGTGGGCCAGGGTCTAGGAAAGAAATCCGCAGTCCATCAGGTTGAAGGCATTTTTCCATGTCCATGGAGAGAAGAAGGGCCTGTATTGAGTCAAGGACGAGCTGATGTAATATGTTAATAGCACAAATTGTATTGTCCCTTGCTTCCCTCGTGTGAAGTTAGCCTGGTAGCAAGATCTTAGAGAATAATTTAAGGTCAACATTTAGAAAGGAAATGGGACGATACATGATGCACTGGACTGGGTCCTTACCATCCTTAGGAATGACAGTGATCTGGGCACAGAGGGCGTCTGTGGGTAGCGTGCAGTTTCGTGAACTTGCATTGAATGAACGCATGAAATGGGGCTACAGAATAGGGAGGAAGTTTTTATAGTATGTCAACAGGAAATCGTCAGGCCCAGGGCCTTACTTTCATCTGCGACTCCGGATCTGATGAGGAAATTCTAGCCTTTCTATAGCATTTGTGAGGCGGGATAGGCCTGAATGGATCAGGTAGTCATCATTCAGCTGGTTACATTGTAGGGTATCCTCAGGCAGTCTAGAGGGATGGAGATTATAGACAGAAGAGAAAAGGAGCAAAAGGCTAGTGCAATCCGAGACATTAAGTAGAGACTCTGGCCTGAAGGAGAGAGGACATGCAGACAAGTCCATTGGGACCTGAGCGCCAATGCCAGAGTTCTACTGGGCTTATTTCCAAATTCAAAGAAAGTTCTGCAGCATTTTATTATGGTGGGTCTGACATTAATGAAGGTGAATGAATTCAAGTTATCAAAGATTGTGAGTTCATCTCACGCTGCTATCGTCAAGGGGGGGGGGGATAGGTAAAAGGAGGCAAAATAAATAAATATTTTTCCCTTTGCAACTGGCAGGCAGTCTAGGCATGGTGACAGTTTGCCACCCATTTATCTTAAAATTCTGTAGTCGCCACTAGCCACTGCCACACTCTTGGCATAAAAACAACAAAATAAACAACATCATTGCTTTTTCCAATACCAACGCCATGTTGTTGGGGCATTCTGCTCCCGCAAAGGGATAATTTTTGTTGGATTTTTAATTTTTTTTTGGAGATCATTAGCTTTTTCCGATATACAGTGGGGAAAAAAAGTATTTATTCAGCCACCAATTGTGCAAGTTCTCCCACTTAAAAAGAGGAGAGAGGCCTGTAATTGTCATCATAGGTAGACCTCAACTATGAGAGACAAAATGAGAAAACATATCTAGAAAATCACATTGTTTGATTTTTAAATAATTTATTTGCAAATTATGGTGGAAAATAAGTATTTGGTCAATAACAAAAGTTCATCTCAATACTTTGTTAAATATCCTTTGTTGGCAATGACAGAGGTCAAACCTTTTCTGTAAGTCTTCACAAGGTTGGCACACACTGTTGCTGGTATGTTGGCCCATTCCTCCATGCAGATCTCCTCTAGAGCAGGGATGTTTTGTCCTGGTCCCTTTGCAGAGAAACAGCCCCAAAGCATGATGTTGTCACCCCCAGGACGACTGATCTGTGTACATGAAAGAATGAATGGGGCCATGTATTGTGAGATTTTGAGTGCAAACCTCCTTCCATCAGCAAGGGCATTGAAGATGAAACGTGGCTGGGTCTTTCAGCATGACAATGATCCCAAGCTTCGTAAGAAGCATTTCAAGGTCCTGGAGTGGCCAGTCTCCAGATCTCAACCCCATAGAAAACCTTTGGAGGGAGTTGAAAGTCCGTGTTGCCCAGTGACAGCCCCAAAACATCACTGCTCTAGAGGAGATCTGCATGAAGGAATGGGCCAACATACCAACAACAGTGTTTGCCAACCTTGTGAAGACTTACAGAAAACATTTGACCTCTGTCATTGCCAACAAAGGATATATAACAAAGTATTGAGATGAACTTTTGTTATTGGTCAAATACTTATTTTCCACCATAATTTGCAAATAAATTCTTTACAAATCAGACAATGTGATTTTCTGGATTTGTTTTCTCATTTTGTCTCTCATGGTTGAGGTCTACCTGATGTCAATTACAGGCCTCTCTCCTCTTTTTAAGTGGGAGAACTTGCACAATTGGTGGCTGACTATACTTTTTTTTTCCCCCACTGTAAATTGTCTAGCCTTTTGCAGAATTGTGTGAGCAACACAGTCCCTGTTACAATCACTTTCTTAATGGTCTTGATCATTGCTGCCCAAGAAGCACATGACTTCAATTGATAGCCAGGCCCATTATGAACGTGATGTCATTACTGATGAAAGCAGCATTTGTCTAAACTTTATGGACTGCCATAGCAGCCAGAAAGAGCTGGAGTCTGGTCCTGATGACCTGAGAGGCTAGCTCCTGCTTCACACTTCTAGATGATCATAGCCTCTCCCCTGCCTCCATTAGACAGGCATTCTTCCTTAAGTGTGTGTGTGTTGGGGGGGGAATGTTTATGGACACTGATAGGCTGGCAGAATGGTAGATTCATAGGGAGAGTGAAAAAGATGCATAATGTGTTCCTATCAGTAAATGTTAATTGCTTGGTCATCAGCACCATGCAGTGGCCTGTTCAGGCTGTGTTTTTTGCCAAATATAAAAAAAACGCAGCATTTTTTAAAAATGCATGTGTAGGTTTTAAAAACCACGTTTTTTTGTGTACAATGCACCGTGGGAACACAGCCTTACTGGTAGGTGTTGTATCATGGGACCAGATTGTGTGATTTAACTTTAGTGTTCACTGTGTGGGAAAAATATTTTTATAAGTTTGTAGACCGCGTGTTTTCCAACACAGGTATACCTAAATGGGTATGTGTTTTCTCATACTGCAAAAAAGATTAAATAACCATTAGTCAATATACTGTATGTGCAGAGTACATTGGGAACACCAAATTCCCTATTATTTCCCCAAGGCACCTATGATTGGGGGGGGTCACTTCTGGTAATTTTTCCTTTGTTCTAAAGCTCTAAATTTGGGGTGTACCCTGATATACACACAGCTTACACATTCCCTCCTTCCGCAGCCAGTTGTGTTCTAACAATTTGGTGATTTATGGGGTTTTTGTCTTCACATTGTACAAGCTATATTTTTTTTATTTTTATGGTGATGTAGCCATATGAGGGATGTTTTTTTTTTTGCGGTATGAGATGAATTTTGTAATGACACCATCTTTGGGTGCCTATCGCTTATTGCCTAAATTTTATTAACTCTTTCTTGGTGGATTAAAGAAAACATCAATTCTGGCATAGCTTTTTACCTATTAATTTTCCATTATTATTTTCTGTGCAGCATATAACATAAGTAACATGTTACCTTTATTCTGTGGGTCGGTATGATTACAGTGATACTTAATTTACATAGTTTTTGTATGCGCTACTAATTTTGCAAAACAAAAACCCGTTGGGGGAGATAAATCAATTATTTTTGCATCATCATCCTCTGAGATTTGTAACATTTTTATTTTTCAGGTGGCAGAGTTGGTTGAGGGCTTTTTTGTTGTGGGACGATCTGTGCTTTTTATTGGTACTGTTTTGGGGTACTTATGACTTTTTACTCACTTTTTATAGCATTTTTTGTAAGGCAAGATAGCGAAAAATCATTGTTTCCAGTGTTTTTTTTCAGTTTTTTTTCCCCCAAAGTTCACCATGCAGGTTAAATAATGTTTCAGTTTTATTGGTTGGGTTGTTTCGGATGTGGCAATAATAAATTTGTATTTTTTTTTTTTTTTTTTTATAATTATTAGTGGTTTTTATATAATTCATTTCATATTGTGCATTTTGGGGCTTTATTCATTTATTAATTTTTTTTTAATACTCTTCACTTATACATATCGGCACCCTTGATTTCACCATGGAGGAAAAGATGGGGGGACATTAGTATGGTGGAAACCCCTTGGATGCCATGGTCTTGTTTGACCGGGGCATCCAAAAGGTTGAAAATCTCCCCCGATGCCGTCCGCTCAGATAATGGTATGTCCCCTATTTGAACATAAGGGAGACGTACCCACGGGGTGGCGATCACCTCTTGGTTCTGGGAGTACGATAGTGATAATGCAACCCACTGGCCAACCTGCACTCTTCTGGAACACAGCTAAAGGGGTCCATAGAGGACACCTTATATCCTTTATTTCAGCACTAAAAAAAATCCACTGAAACCCAACGACAAATCACAAGTGCCAAGCTCTGCCTAGCTTATACTAGCTTCCAGAATAACCCAAACCCTGACACCAGGAAACAAGACAGTTAGCAAAACACTAATACAAAACATGGGGCAAGAAGAGCGCAGCATTCCACTGCTCACAAATGGAATCCCACTATGGTAACAAGGCCGGCTCACTGGGAATTTTATAACTCACTGACTGATGAAATCTCTCCAATCCTGACATCATTATACAATAACTTTTTGCAAGAGACCCTCCTCTATTCCACCAAAAACATGGCCTATATTAAATTATTACTGAAACCCAACAAAGACTCCTCTGTATCTTATCAATTGATATTCCTTATAAATGTGGATATAAAACTGATGTCTAAGATCATGGCTGACAGAAACCTGACAGCACCAGCTCAAGTCGGCTTTATTAAGGGTTAGTCTGCCGTTGCCAACATCTGTAAGGTATTTATGGTTCTGGATACTGTGAAACAGAATCCCAGCCATTGACACCTCCTCACACTGGATTCTGACAAATCCTTTGACAACGTTAGGTGGGAGTGGTTGGGGAGGACCTTTCCGTACTTATACCTCCTCTTTGTATACCAACCCAGAGGCTCGAATATATATCCCAGGATTCCTATCCAACCCTATTTCACTGCAAAAGGAGACAGAGGCATTCACTCTTGCCGCTACTATTCAACCTGACCTTGGAGCCCTTGGCGCGTTTCCTTGACTGTCCATAGGCCTTTGATGGTGACATACATGGAGATGAGGTCGGCTTTTTTGTCGATGACATACTCAAACTGTTCATGGCTCAGCCGGCCAAAGACCTGCGGTCATTGATGACTCTGCTCCAAGAGTTTGGCACAGTGTCAGGGTATAAGGTGAATCTGTCAAAAAGCCAACTCCTACTTGGTGCAAACCCTAGGCTACCTGGCTTAACACAGCTGTCCCTGGTCACTATCACCCCACATATCATCAAATACCTAGGAATACGTATAGGGAAAGAGCTGACTTCCTTGGTCTGCACTATCCCCCAGATTCGAAATATGATAATGGAACTGTGTGGCTGGAATCAACTGCCACTATCCTTTATGTGTCGCTGCCATCTGGTGAAGATGATGAGCTTCCCAAAACTGCTCTATCCCCTTCAAACCATACCACTCTTGGTTAAGCACCCTGATGTAGTGGCAGTATGGGGGGACGGGGGGGCTATGTTAGCTTTTACGTGGATGAGAAAGCGACCGTGCATTGCCTAAGAAAAATTAATACTACCAAAGGACAAAGGAGGGCTCAACATGCCCGACATTAGGAGCTACAACCTAGCAAGTTTCCTCCAACATGCCCTAGATTGGGTACAGCAGTCATCTTTTCACTCCAACACATTCCTAGAACAACAATTAGCAGGCTCATGGACACTGGCAGCGTTACTCCACACTAAGTATTCTTCTCTACTGAGACCTGTAAAGTCGTCCCTGATACTCCAAGAAACAATGGTGACCTGGAAAGAGGTTGAGAAAATCGATGCCCTGTCACACTTTGTCTCTAAACATATGCCCCTATGCATCCAGAATTCCCCCAGGGTAGCTTAGATGGAGGGTTCCTCAGTTGGAGACAGAAAGGAATCTCAACCTATACACATTTACTCTACACCCTTTCCTTGCTATATACAACCATAAAATTCATCAAAGAATCAAAGACCATCCTGGTAATGCAAAACTGTTTGAGTTGGGCCATAGTCCATATAGTAGATGATCTTACTGACAGAATGTTGGAGGGGTGGGAGAGGATCAAAAAAAGTTGTCCCTTGTGATTCTTGGAGGGAGACACATTATCAGCTGATGCACCAAGTGATCTACACTTTTGAGATACCCACACAATCGAATATGCCACATCGACTACTGCACTGAAAACTACATTAGAACACACTTAACATCTACAGAGAGAAAATCCTTGATGTTACCCCTTTAGATACACGTCATGGTACCTACTTGAAAACTTGAAAGGAATGTTAGGAAGGCTCCACATCCACTAACCATACCTTCTGAGATGTACTATAACGATACCCTTATTAAACAGCCGTCCAGGAAGGGGGTGGAGTTTTTCTTGTTTTATTCAGTTCTTTTACCCTTTTCATTGCGGTTTCCCTGTTAATGATACTACATAAATTCAAATAGAAAATGTTCACATGACCTTATATATGAACAAATTATAAATGTGCTAACCTGTATACTTTGCTTTGTACCATCAACGTGCTGTAACTGAGCAATTATTCACTTACCCTGTTTCCCCCGAAAATAAGACAGCGTCTTATATTAATTTTTGCTCCCAAAGATGTGCTGTGTCTTATTTTCAGGGGATGTCTTATTTTTTTTTTCAATGAAGAAGAATTCACATTTATTGCTGAACAAAAAAATGAACATTTATTATATACGGTACTGTACAGTAGTTGTCATCACAAACCAGCATAACCAGACAAACTGTGAATCCTATCAAGAATTTCTTACTACCGTACCATTATTTCCATGTACAACAATTAACAGTATGGTACATTTACCAATATTTACGGTACGAATAGAAAGTTAAATTTATTCAATGACAGTTATGTCATCATCTTCTAGGACATCATCATAACAATCCAAACCATTAATTTCCCTGCACACAGTATCATGCCCCATAGTGGCCCCTGCACACAGTATCATGTCCCATAGTGGCCCCTGCACACAGTATCATGCCCCATAGTGGCCCCTGCACACAGTATCATGCCCCATAGTGGCCCCTGCACACAGTATCATATCCCATAGTGGCCCCTGCACACAGTATCATGCCCCATAGTGGCCCCTGCACACAGTATCATTCCCCATAGTGGCCCCTGCACACCGTATCATTCCCCATAGTGGCCCCTGCACACAGTAGTTTGCCCCATAGTGGCCCCTGCACACAGTAGTTTGCCCCATAGTGGACCACCCATGAACAATTATTATACTGTGGGATATTTTCAGACCCCAGAGTATAATGATCGGAGACCCAGGAGAGGATAGAAACCTAAAAAAACAACGTTGCTTACCTGTTCCTCGCTCCGGTGCATGCCCGTGCGCTACTCCGGCCTTCTTCAATGTTAGACCAGGCCGCGTCACGTGATCCGGCCGGCGTCGCGACGCAAAATGACGTCCGCGACGTCACCAAACAGGCCCGAAGCCTGGAGAAGCGTAGGACAGGTAAGCACATAGTTTTTTATGTTCGCTCACCTCCCCTGGGCCGCCGATTATTATCTTTTTATTATTATCTTTTCAGACCCCGGAGTATAATGATATCAGAGATTGTGGGGTTCTCCCGCGGCCTCACATATCGTATATACCGTATGTTCTGTTCGGGAACATACGCCTTACTTTCGGGGGATGCCTTATATTAGGCAATTCTCCGAAACCTCTCCTATGCCTTACTTTCGGGGGTGTCTTATTTTCGGGGGAAACACGGTATGTGTATTTGTTGAACAAATAAAATGTTTTATAAAAAAAAAAAAAAAAACTCTCCTTGCTGGCCTCTCATAAAGCCAGCTCCATAACTTCATTTTTGAGCAATAGGCTGTCCGGTAACTAGCATGTAAAATAGCTCTCTGCACAATGATAGTTATTTTTGCTCCCTGCTTAGTGTATATAGGAATTATCAGATCCATTTCTCTGTAGTCAGTGTGGTCAACGTTATTAAATGCTGACTCTGGAGTTCATGCAGCATGTCATGACTGTGCATATCATGCTTCATTGTATTCACAATGCTGGGACATGTCTGACTGTGGACAGGTGTCAGTTCTTTCCCTGTTTTTCTGCTGCAGTGTTAGCAGGGTTAAAACTGAAATGTGACATTTCACATTTTTCCTTATCAACCGAGCATCCAAAGTCCATTCAGAAGGTTGTATTTCCAGGTGCAAAAGGCAATTCAGGGGGTGGGAGGCAAATGAAATTGAAAGCTAAATGAAGAAAGCATTTTGGTAATAGCATTTTATGGTACCAATTTTTAGTGAAGATGTTTAATTGAAAGTAACCCTAGATTCACACGACCAAGTTTCACCCATGAAACTTCGTCCGTATGTTCGCCGGATTTACCGGCTTGAACAGTATGGCGGGAGCAGGACTCCTAGCATCATAGTTATCTATGCTGTTAGGAGTTCCTGCCAACCAGCGACATACTGTCCCGTACTATAATCTATATGGGACAGTACGCATAGCTCCCAACTGTCCCGCATCTGGCGGGACAGTCCCGATTTTACACTGCAGTCCCGCGGTCCTGCATAGCTTACAGTTTGTCCCGCTATGCCCCTGAAGTGTTTTGTTGTTAAATTTTATTAGTGTAGGGTAAAGGCTAAAAGGTAGATGCTAAATCCTAGTGGCTAAAAGGACCTTTGATGATGTCATGACCATGTGATCAGAATCTTGTGTGGGCGGAGCTATTCTGGATACTGCGGGACAGTGTTATGTTACACAGCTGCTGGTAACGAGAGTGATCAAAGATGAGGATAGAAAAGACAGCATGTGTGAGCAAGATGGGGGAACTGGGGGGCAGATGTAGGGGGCAATTAAACTGGTGGCAGATAAAGGGGGACATTAAATTGGTGGTAGATGGAGGGAGCAATTAAACTGGGGGCAGATGAAGGGGGGCATTAAGCTGGTGACAGATGGCGGGGGGCATTAAAATGGTGGCAGATGAAGGGGGGCATTAAGATGGTGGCAGATGGAGGGTAACATTAAACTGGGGGCAACTGAAGGAGGACATTAAACCGTGGGGGGGGGGTAGCTGAAGGAGAACATGTCACCCTCCAGCTGCCTCAGTTTAATGTCCCCCTCTAGTTTCCGACAGTTTAAACTGGGGCACGAGGAGAGGAACTTAATACTGTGGGGCAATTGGATGGGAACATTATAATGTGGGTGCATATACAGTTGTGCTAAAAAGTTTACATACCATGGCAGATTTTTTGGTTTTTTGGTCTTTTTTCAGAGAATATGTATGATAACACAAAACCTTTTTCTCCACTCATGGTTAGTTGAAGCCATTTATTGTCAAACTTCTGTGTTTTCTCTTCTTAAATCATAATGACAACCAAAAACATCAACATGACTCAAAAGTTCACATACCCCAGTTCTTGATACTGAGGTCCGGAGACTGAGACCACTCCAGAGCCTTCACTTTCTTCTGCTGTAGTCAATGACAGGTCGACTTGGCCTTGTGTTTTTGATCGTTGTCATGGTGGAACGTCCAAGTACGTCCCATGCGCAGCTTCCTGGCTGATGAGTGCAAATTTGCCTCCAGTATTTGCTGATAATGTGCAGCATTCATCTTTCCTTCAACTTTGACCAAGTTCGTGTGCCTTTGAAGCTCACACATCCTCACATCATCAGTGATCCACCTCCGTGCTTTACAGTAGGAATGGTGTTCCTTTCATCATAGGCCTTGTTAACACCTCTCCAAATGTAACGTTTATGGCTGTGGCCAAAAAGTTAAATTTTTGTCTCATCACTCCAAATTACCTTGTTCCAGAAGTTTTGAGGCTTGTCTCTGAGCTGTTTGGTGTATTGAAGGCGAGATTCTTTGTGGCATTTGCGCAATAATGGCTTTCTTCTGGCAACTTCGGGCATTTGTGGCCGAAATTTTGGTTGATCTACCTGTCCGTGGTTTGGTTTCTGGGCATGTTATCAGGCCAAAATCACCAGGGTATGTGAACTTTTGAACAGGGTCATTTTGATGTTTTTGGTTGTCATTATGACTTAAAAAGAGAAAAAACACAGAAGTTTGACAATAAATGGCTTCAACCAACCACTAACCATGAGTGGAGAAAAAGTTTTTGCGTTATCATTCATATTCTCTGAAAAAAGGCCAAAAAAACAAAAAATCTGCCGGGGTATGTAAACTTTTTAGCACAACTGTAATGTTATGGTGACTGTAGGAGCATTATACTGTGTGGGGGCACATGGAAAAATAGATGAGAATGGGCGTAGTCAACGTAGAAGTGGGTGGAGCTAAATTTGCCACGGCGCGAATAGCATATTTTGTCCCTCTTTCTGTCCTTTGAAAGTTGGAAGGTATGCAGTATGTTACTGTGTGGCAGGTACTACAAGCATAATAGATGACTATGATGCTAGGAGTCCCCCTCCCGCCATACTGCTCAGGCCAGTAAATCCGGCGAACACACGGATAAAACAGGTAAAACTCAGTCATGGGAGTCTAGCCTAAGTCGGCATAGCCCTTGCTCAAGGATGCTCTACATTTACATAAATATACATTCATAAAGGGTTTTTTTTGAAACAAATACTGTATATTTTATGAGAGAGAGAGAGAGAGAGAGAGAGAACCACGGCATTCAAGGGCTTCCGCCATTTTGCCGCCCACCCCGGCTCTCTGCAGACAGGAAATAGTTGTTTATTCGCCGCAACTTAATTCGGATTGAAGAGAATCGTATCGGAAAATTCGGCGAAGTTGCTGAATCAAATTTTTGAAAACTTCGCTTATCTCTAGAAACTACCAAAACACTACATTAACTTTTAAACAAATACTTCATAAGGTATAAGGCTGGTTTCACACATTTGCGTTGGAGACTCCGCCCTAGAGTCTGCTTAAAATCGGTGGAGAGAAAAGTCTTGCAAGGAGGACTTTTCTATCTGCCGGTTTCAGTATAAAACTGGTGGAAACTGGACAGAAACCCGGGGTACCCCATTATAGTCTATGGGGTCTGTGGGTTTCCACATGTAACTGCTATTTGAACGGACAGAGTCTCTGTCTTTCGGGTCCCCATGCGAAGGACAAAAACCTGAACGCTAGTGTAAACCTAACGTAAGAGTTAGTTACAGTGGGGAAAAAAAGTATTTAGTCAGCCACCAATTGTGCAAGTTCTCCCACTTAAAAAGATGAGAGAGGCCGGTAATTGACATCATAGGTAGACCTCAAATATGAAAGACACAATGAGGAAATATATCTAGAAAATCACACTGTCTGATTTTTAAAGAATTTATTTGCAAATTATGGTGGAAAATAAGTATTTGGTCACCTACAAACAAGCAAGATTTCTGGCTCTCACAGACCTGTAACTTCTTCTTTAAGAGGCTCCTCTGTCCACCACTCATTACCTGTAGTAATGGCACCTGTTTGACATTGTTATCAGTATAAAAGACACCTGTCCACAACCTCAAACAGTCACACTCCAAACTCCACTATGGTGAAGACCAAAGAGCTGTGGAAGGACACCAGAAACAAAATTGTAGACCTGCACCAGGCTGGGAAGACTGAATCTGCAATAGGCAAGCAGCTTGGTGTGAAGAAATCCACTGTGGGAGCAATAATTAGAAAATGGAAGACATACAAGACCACTGATAATCTCCCTCGATCAGGGGCTCCATGCAAGATCTCACCCCGTGGGGTCAAAATGATCACAAGGACGGTGAACAAAAATCCCAGAACCACACGGGGGGACCTAGTGAATGACCTGCAGAAAGCTGGCACTAATGTAACAAAGGCTACCATCAGTAACACACTACGCCGCCAGGAATTCAGATCCTGCAGTGCCAGAAATGTCCCCCTGCTTAAGCCAGTACATATCCGGGCCCGTCTGAAGTTTGCTAGAGAGCATTTGGATGTTCCAGAAGAGTATTGGGAGAATGTCATATGGTCAGATGAAACCAAAGTAGAACTATTTGGTAGAAACACAACTCCTCGTGTTTGGAGGAGAGTGAATGCAAAGTTGCATTCAAAGAACACCATACCTACCGTGAAGCATGGGGGTGGCAACATCATGCTTTGGGGCTGTTTCTCTGCAAAGGTACCAGGACGACTGATCCGTGTACATGAAAGAATGAATGGGGCCATGTATCGTGGGATTTTGAGTGCAAACCTCCTTCCATTAGCAAGGGCATTGAAGATGAAACATGGCTGGGTCCTTCAGCATGACAATGATCCCAAGCACACAAGCACACCGCCAGGGCATCGAAGGAGTGGCTTCGTAAGAAGCCTTTCAAGGTCCTGGAGTGGCCTAGCCCTAGTCCGTGTTGCCCAGCGACAGCCCCAAAACATCACTGCTCTAGAGGAGATCTGCATGGAGGAATGGGCCAACATACTAGCAACAGTGTGTGCCAACCTTGTGAAGACTTACAGAAAACGTTTGACTTCTGTCATTGACAACAAAGGATAGGGCAGCACGGTGGCTCAGTGGTTAGCACTGCAGCCTTACAGCGCTGGAGTCCTGGGTTCGAATCCTGCCAAGGACAACATCTGCAAGGAGTTTGTATGTTCTCCCTGTGTTTGCGTGGGCTTCCTCCAAGTACTCCGGTTTCCTCCCACACTCCAAAGACATACTGATAGGGAATGTAGATTGTGAATCCTATTTGGGACAGTGACCGTCAATGTCTGTAAAGCGTTACGGAATATGATGGCGCTATATAAGTAACTATAATAAATAAATAAAATAACAAAGTATTGAGTTAAACTTTTGTTATTGACCAAATACTTATTTTCCACCATAATTTGCAAATAAATGTGATTTTCTGGATTTGTTTTCTCATTTTGTCTCTCATAGTTGAGGTCTACCTATGCTGTCAATTACAGGCCTCTCTCATCTTTTTAAGTGGGAGAACTTGCACAATTGGTAACTGACTAAATACTTTTTTTCCCCACTGTACATGCTTGTGGATTCGATGAGGAAATATGGAGAGAAGGGGGGCTGATTCATCCCTCAATGCTGAGTAACAGCGTGCCCCTGTCGGCCATGCATTTCCTACAAAGATCTGGTATGTTAGGGAAAATCTTGTGGAGGACAGACAAAACTATGTACCAACGTGAGAGTAGTTTGTAGTTAGACTCCTGTGTTCTGCAGGAGATCGAGAATTCATGGCATGAAAAGCAGAGAGTCACATGTCTGGTGGAAGGGTAGAGCAGAGTTCCTTCTCCCAGCTAGTAGTAAATGGGAGAGGGTCATGTTTGTTTTCTGTCAATAGGCTATAGATGATTGAAGTGGGCCAAAATGACATGGAAGGGGAAATGCAGAGGCATTCAAATGGGTTCTCTGGAGGTTATGTGTTTTCTTTAAAGTGTTGTAAAAATTGTGTAATTGTAGATATTGCCATTGGGTGGGTAGGTTTCTGGATTCCAGAGGAACCAGGGTAGAGTAAGGGAGGAGGAAGGACTAAGACAGTACTTTTGAGAATGAGACAGGGGTCTGACCAGTGAAGGAAGAGAGAAAAGGCGACTGGAGGGCTGTGGGAAAGTCTGGGTTGTCCGAGACAGGAGTCAGCAGTCCATCATTCGTGAAGAGTCGTGAGACCGCATG
The DNA here is from genome assembly GCA_947044405.1 of Leptodactylus fallax. Taxonomy (NCBI): domain Eukaryota; kingdom Metazoa; phylum Chordata; class Amphibia; order Anura; family Leptodactylidae; genus Leptodactylus; species Leptodactylus fallax. The sequence goes on from CAMRHE010000105.1 coordinate 4,454,354, forward strand.
ACATGTTCGGCACGATGTTAAGACTTGTCGGGTAATGTAAGGGAGGGGAGATAAAGTCTTGTCTAACCAATTGTATAAATGGTAGGAGTGACTCCAAAAAAAGAGAGGTAGGGGACCGCGCTTCACCAAGGTTGCTTTAATAAACTCTAAAACACAACGCGTTTCGAGGATCAATGGTCCTCTTTATCAAGTGTACAAGAGACTGGTTAAAAAAGGAAATAAACATGAACAAATAAGAATAGAAAAACAGATAATGTTCATCAAATAATCAATGTGAAATAAAAATAAAATAATAATAATAATGCACATATACAGTACTTATAAATTGATTAAAACTGAGAAAAGTGGCTATGAATATGTATCAACCACAATATGAATTATTTAAAGGCTATGTGTAATAAATAAGGCGGACAATAAATTAACAATTAAAATCGTATAAAAAATGAAAACAATTAAGAGAAATATTTATAAATGTGGGTAACATTAACAATATTGACTATAAAGGAATGTTAATAAGTAACAAAGATATGAATAAATATCAAAAGAGATACATAGATAGTAACAGAGATATGGAAAATAAATGAATCATGAATTTCAATGGTAATAGAATCTGGTACTTGGAGATTATTAAAACATGGGTAAAAGTGTGTGTGAGGAGTTGTGGAGGTTGGTACAAAAAAAAAAAAAAAACGAAAAATATATAAAATAAAGACTGGGAAAGTAGTGTTTGGAACTTACCAGCCTGGAAGGGTTAGCTGTAAAAAGCAGAAGTGTGTGGTAGGACCATTTACTTGGGGGTTTATATAGGTATACCTGGCCAGGACTGCCCATATTAGGGGAGGAGTTCTGATCAGAAGAAAAAATAAATAAAAAAATAAAAAATAATTGAATATGAGAAAATGGTAATAGGTGTCAAAGGTGTAAATAAATAACTGAGATACAACATGAGTTGTTGATTTGGCACTCGGTTACGCTAGGTTGGCAAGTTTCCAGATGAACCCAATATTGAGTATGAAGGAATGTTAATAAGTGACAAAGATTTAACAAAAAAAAAAAAAAAAGGAAACTATATAAAATTATTGTATATATTACCAGTGCCTCCATAATACCTCAGGACTGTTTTAGTCGTATACAGATTCAAGTGCTTCATTGAGACCAGCTGGTGTCAGTGAATTAAATTTGAATATCCAGTACATTTCTTTTCTTTTTAATTTATCAAACCTATTATTGATATGTGTAGGAATATGGTCTAATGGTGTGGTTTTAAACCCATTAAAGCTGGAATTGTGTACCAATAAAGCATGTTTCGAAACACTATGCTTGAGGTAACCATTCTGTACATTAGACCTATGTTTATTTAGTCTTTCTCTTAGTGGTCTAATGGTTCGGCCTATATACTGAAGTCCTCAAGGGCATTCAAGGACATAAATAACGTAGGAAGAGGAACAATCTAAAGAATGCTTGATCTGAAAAGTTTCGTCCGTGACAACGCTAGTGATGTCTTTTGCTAAATGATTGATTGTATTACAGCATTTACATTTCTTATGTTTACATTTAAATACGCCATTTGTTTGTAAGTGCATGGAACTCGGATCCTTGGGCATGGTAAGAGATCTAAGTTTACTTGGGGACAAGCATTCTTTAGATTGTTCCTCTTCCTACGTTATTTATGTCCTTGAATGCCCTTGTGGACTTCAGTATATAGGCCGAACCATTAGACCACTAAGAGAAAGACTAAATAAACATAGGTCTAATGTACAGAATGGTTACCTCAAGCATAGTGTTTCGAAACATGCTTTATTGGTACACAATTCCAGCTTTAATGGGTTTAAAATCATTACCATTAGACCATATTCCTACACATATCAATAATAGGTTTGATAAACTAAAAAGAAAAGAAATGTACTGGATATTCAAATTTAATTCACTGACACCAGCTGGTCTCAATGAAGCACTTGAATCTGTATACGACTAAAACAGTCCTGAGGTATTATGGAGGCACTGGTAATATATACAATAATTTTATATAGTTTCCTTTTTTTTTTTTTTTTTGTTAAATCTTTGTTACTTATTAACATTCCTTCATACTCAATATTGGGTTCATCTGGAAACTTGCCAACCTAGCGTAACCGAGTGCCAAATCAACAACTCATGTTGTATCTCAGTTGTTATTTATTTACACCTTTGACACCTGTTACCATTTTCTCATATTCAATTATTTTTTATTTATTTTTTTTTTTTTTCTTCTGATCAGAACTCCTCCCCTAATATGGGCAGTCCTGGCCAGGTATACCTATATAAACCCCCAAGTAAATGGTCCTACCACACACTTCTGCTTTTTACAGCTAACCCCTCCAGGCTGGTAAGTTCCAAACACTACTTTCCCAGTCTTTGTTTTCCTTCTTGTTACCCACATTTACAAATACAGCTAACCCTTTGAGGCTGGTAAGTTCCAAACACTACTTTCCCAGTCTTTATTTGATATATTTTTTTTTTTTTTTTTTTTTTGTACCAACCTCCACAACTCCTCACACACACTTTTACCCATGTTTTAATAATCTCCAAGTACCAGATTCTATTACCATTGAAATTCATGATTCATTTATTTTCCATATCTCTGTTACTATCTATGTATCTCTTTTGATATTTATTCATATCTTTGTTACTTATTAACATTCCTTTATAGTCAATATTGTTAATGTTACCCACATTTATAAATATTTCTCTTAATTGTTTTCATTTTTTATACGATTTTAATTGTTAATTTATTGTCCGCCTTATTTATTACACATAGCCTTTAAATAATTCATATTGTGGTTGATACACATTCATAGCCACTTTTCTCAGTTTTAATCAATTTATAAGTACTGTATATGTGCATTATTATTATTATTTTATTTCACATTGATTATTTGATGAACATTATCTGTTTTTCTATTCTTATTTGTTCATGTTTATTTCCTTTTTTAACCAGTCTCTTGTACACTTGATAAAGAGGACCATTGATCCTCGAAACGCGTTGTGTTTTAGAGTTTATTTAAGCAACCTTGGTGAAGTGCGGTCTCCTACCTCTCTTTTTTTGGAGTCACTCCTACCATTTATACATTTGGAATACCGTTTGGATCCAGGAGATCCTGACGCCTAGAGGTCCCGCTGCTCCCTCATCCTGTGACATAGTTTGGACCATTCCACTAAAATATACGACATTATACCATACCTAACCATTCAAGGTGAGAGCTTATCTACACTGTGGCCAATCCACTACTAGTGGGCTAATCAACTGAGGGGGTATTGATATACAGTATACCCATTCAGATGTATGCCCATGCATTGTGGACCCACTCTACCACTTTATCCACCTCCTCTCAACCTTTATTAGTGGACACGTCCTAGTCACTTTATTCTTCCCACTTTTTCTGAACACAATTTACATTGTGTCATTCAACTTTTTGTAAAAACAATATTACCCTATGTGCCGCTCGGCGTTGTTGTTTTTGTTTTTTTACTTAAGCTCTTGTCTAACCAATGGCATCTTTGGAGTCATGGCAAAGATGTGAGAGAGAGTAGGCACTGATCTCTTTAGGGCAACCCAGAGCTTGGAATGGGCGCAATGATGCCAGTCCAGGATTCGTGTGGCAACTGCAGCCAGGTAGTAGTGGGTATAATCTCGGACTGCTAGGTTTAGGTTTAGTCATGATATGTCTAGATATTCGGGTTTCATAGCCCATATAAATTTGGAGAAGGTTTTTTGGATGGTGGAAAGGAACTCCCAAGGGAGGACAACAGATACCATTTGGAAGATGTAGAGGAGTCGTGGGAGAACATTCATCTTCAGACAATTAATGTGGCCTAGCCAAGAGAGGCCTTTGGTATCCCATTGGGCTAAGTCTGTTTGGAGAGTACGTAATGGGGGGGGGGAGTTTAATGTGTAGGAGTCAGAGAGGTAGCTGGGGAGAGGCACTCCCAAATATTTGATAGCCCTTGGCGACCAACTGAAGTGGAAGGAAGTGCGGAGGGAGCGGACCAAGGAATCGGTTAAAGAATTGTTGAGGATGATCAGGTCCAGAAATACCAAATTCTAATTCCACAAGTGAGAACGGGGAGTCTAAGTAAGTTGCTTCATCCGATATGAGTGAGGGTAGGCAGTGTCAGAGATGTATTGTGAAAAAGAACATGGCGGAATGGGCTCTCTGTTAGTGGTATGGGGCAGTGGCATGTAATAGAGCGTTTGTGTTGAGGTGGGGGATCCAGCCGGAGGGTTGTTTAATGTACATGACTTGTGAAGCAGCAGGTATTTCCCGGACCCCAAGCAGGCCAGAACGGAAACCTGAGTGTGAACCTAGAGTCAGGCAGGATAATTGCAGACGATTGTGGTGCGATGTCTGCCATGGGAGCATTGAGGCCTTGGGGATCCTTGATGGCAGCCATCTACGGCGTCATCTTGGGCGATACGTAGAGCAGGTGTCCCATTGTCTCTCAGAAGTAGATCCCAATCCGGAAGGAGGAGTGGGGGCTTTCAATTTTCGTTTTTGACTCCCCACCTTCCAAACCCCATAATTTTTTTATTTTTCTGTTCACAGAGCCATTTCAGGGCTTAAAGGGGTTGTCTGGGATAAATTGAAATCCCTATACTAATCTAAACACCCTCCCCCTTCCTACTTTCTAAATAACATAATTTATCAAAAATGTATAGTTACCCATATCCCTGGGGCGGTCATGTCGTTGTATTTTAATCTATAAAGATCAGGTATGTACAGGGTCAAATATAAACTTTATTGATGACTTTGTGTATGCATTGTGTAAGTGTTTGGTGCAACTCTTTTGGCGCTGCGATCTGGACGATGGTAAACATCTGGGTCACAGCGGCAATAAACTTCCTGGTTATGTTCAGAGGGGTATTACATAAAAATAACCCTCTGATTAGACTCAGAGGGGTATTACATTATCCCTCTACAAGACAATCAGAGAGCAAAAGTATAGTATGCTCTATGATTGATAGGAGAGGGGATAACATGGACAGAAGCCCATGCTACCCCCTCCCCCTGGAGTCACATACAGGTTATGCACAGGCAATCCTCTCTGCTCCTTCCCCCTTCTTCCTTCAGTAGCTCTAAGATGCTGCCTGAGGAAGGAGGGGAAGGACACTTTAGAGCCCCATATCTCAGGATCCTTTAGCGCTATGAAGATGAGCTTGGATTAATTTTAAAGATGATCATCATGACAGCCATCTAAGAGCATCTTCATAACCCTAATTGAACCTGAGATATCGCCATTAGTAGTAAGGACGTATTACATACATTCTCTGCTACAAATGTGCCACCCTGGGCAGACGTATAAATAAGTGGGTGGCAGGGAAAGGGTTAATGCCCCTTCCCTAAATCTGCCTTCCTGTTTAATGTCTCCCCCTCCATCTGCCACCAAAGTTTTACATATAAAAAAAGAACACTAATACTCACCTCTCCTCACTCAGCTGCTGCTCTGTCAGCAGTCTCTGCTCCCGGAGGCTTCAGGGAGCTGCAGGCACGATTTGAGTGATGTCATCACATCGCATCTGCAGCTCTGCGGGGCCAGAAACCACACAGGTGCACAGTGGTGAAGCAGGGAGTAGACTGCTCTCGCTTCACCACTGTATTTAACTCATCTGCGTCTGGACATGCCTCATTCCAACCGGGACAGGACTCAGAATCCAGGACTGTCCTGCTGAATCCGGAATGGTTGGGAGGTATGTATATGTGTATTTTATGTATTTGCAGCTTCCCTTATATTTTTCCCCCTTTGGTTTGTCACACTGTTGGCTACTTCTCTGTCCTTCAAGGCATGGTACAGTCCCTAGCCAATCACAGGCCATTGGGTGGGGTTTGGAGACTCTAAGTCTCAGGAGGACTTTTGGAGTTGGCAGTTTGCAGTGAGTGTTGGCACTGATAACTGTGCTCTCCAGTGCTTTCATCGGCCCCTGAGGGAGAGGAGAATCACAACCCACGACTGCTAATAGACAGCCCTGAGACAGGGAAGAGTCAACTGTCTACCCATCAGACTGTGGGTAGGAGGAGGATAGGAGTCCTGCTTCTCAAGAAGCTGCCTAACGGGACACATTTAGCAATACAGGTATTTGGGCCCAAGGCACTTCCTTATATTCAGCCCCCAGAACCACACACTGGGTTAGGCTAAGTTTATTATTTACTTTGAATAGAGTAAATCACCATCACAGTCTGGGCATCCCTCATCCCAAGCCTGAATGTAGCCTAACAACTGGAGACTACTACCCCTATTGGGAAGCTGCACAAGTTCACTGTTCTGAGTTCCTTGAGTAAAGTTCACTCTGGTTCAACTGCACCACTGCCTCCTGAGTCATTCTTGCTCTTACTAGCAGGGCTCTTTTGAACACCATCACATGGCTCTGGCTGAGAGAGGACCCCTCTCCAACTGGAAGTGCCCCAGAGAACAACTGCCTCCACCATCAGGCACCACACCTTGTCAATTTCCGGCCCGGGAGGTGGGCTGGAGGAGTTTGGTTGAGTGTACTCGGCCTACTCTGTGACATCACCACTGTCACTACTACTCCCATCCTCCAGTTCCCTCCATCTAGGTTGCAGCAAGTATGCCCCAAGTATCACACAGCTGGGCCCCTTGTGCTTTGATACCCTAGCTTGATTCTTCAAGCCCTAGGTAGGTATTTAGGGCAAGATTAGGGATAGTGTACACGACAAGTGGGTGTTCACACCTGGAGGTTTTATCAAATTGGATTTACTGTCCACATTGTGTATATATGTATAAGGACTTCATTAGCACGGGACCCTCATTACGACAAAAAAGTGAGTAGGCCCTAGGCCAATATATCCATTTTTGTCTTGGTCACTGTATCACTCTTTAGTACATACGTGACTTTAAGTAATTGTTTTGTTGGGGTTTTCCTAATGATATATAAATTGTTTAGTTTTATTTGGGGGGGCTGTTGTACTTATGCAGTGATAGTGTTACTTTCCACACCCCTTGTAGTTCATATATACACAAGTGGACAAAATTGTTGGTACCCCTCGTTTAATGAAAGAATGGTCACAATGGTCACAGAAATAACTTGAATCTGACAAACGTAATAATATATAAAAATTCTATGAAAATGAACAAATGAAAGTCAGACATTGCTTTTCAACCATGCTTAAACAGAATTTTTAAAAAAAGAAAACTCATGAAACAGGCCTGGACAGAAATGATGGTACCCTTAACTTAATATTTTGTTGCACAACCTTTTGAGGCAATCATTGCAATCAAACGATTCCTGTAACTGTCAATGAGACTTCTGCACCTCTAAACAGGTATTTTGGCCCACTCCTCATGAGCAAACTGCTCCAGTTGTCTCGGGTTTGAAGGGTGCCTTTTCCAGACGGCATGTTTCAGCTCCTTCCAAAGATGCTCAATAGGATTTAGGTCAGGGCTCATAGAAGGCCACTTCAGAATAGTCCAATGTTTTCCTCTTAGCCATTCTTGAGTGTCTTTAGCTGTGTGTTTTGTCATTATCCTGTTGTAAGACCCATGACCTGCGACTGAGACCAAGCTTTCTGACACTGGGTAGCACATTTCTCTCTAGAATTCCTTGATAATCTTGAGATTTCATTGTACTCTGCACAGATTCAAGACACCCTATGCCAGATACAGCAAAGCAGCCCCAGAACATAACAGAGCCTCCTCCATGTTTCACAGTAGGGACAGTGTTCTTTTCAAGATATGCTTCATTATTGCGTCTGTGAACATAGAGCTGATGTGCCTTGCCAAAAACTTCGATTTTTGTCTCATCTGTCCATAGGACATTCTCCCAGAAGCTTTGTGGCTTGTCAACATGTAGTTTGGCAAATTCCAGTTTTGTCAGATTCAAGTTATTTCTGTGACCATCGTGGGTCTTTCTTTCATTAAACGAGGGGTACCAACAATTTTTTCCACGTGTGTATATCTTTTTTGCAGTGATAATACTTACCGCTCCCTGCTCCTACCCACAGCAGCCTTTTCCACTTCCTAGTCAGTCTCCTGGGGACCCCTTGTGCTGCTGTACAAAATAGGAATGTGATGTGTGGTGCACAGGGCCCCTTGGAGGCTGAAGGGGACGCGCCAAGAGTGGGGATCCATAATTGAATAGTAGCCAGCCGTTACCTGCTGGTAGTAGTTTAAAGTCATTGTATGAGGGGCACTTATTGTATAGAGGCCTGTAAAGGGGAAAGTTACTGTAAGGTGACCACTAAAAGAAGCACTTACTGCATAGCGGTCAATAAAGGGGCAATATACTGTGGAGGGCCATTAAAGGGGGAAATTACTGTGTAGGGGCCAATAAATGGGGAAACATACTGGGTGATGGGGTCAGTAAATGGGGCGTTATACTGTGTGGCGGGCCAGGAAAAGGGGTGTTACACCATGTGGGTCCAGGAAAGGGGGCTTCATACCGTGTAAGAGCCAAAGAGCCAGTAAAGGGCTGATCAGCAGGTGTGAAACTTTGCTTTGGCTTTTTTTACGGCGGTGTGTGCTAGCCAATTTTTTTTTTTTTTTTTTAACGGACAGAACATAACCCCATTGAAAATATAGGATCTATTCACACAACCGTTTTTTTAATGGTCCAAGTGACCAATCCATGAAAAAATAAAACTTATTATTTCTCAGCCCAATTTCACAGGCATCAGCCTACCATTGAAATTAATGGGTCCGTGAAAAAAATGTCAGCACTTGGATGTCATGTTGCTAACATTTTGTGCAACTGAGAGACTCTGCAGCTCAGGGGAACATCTACAGACTTCTGCCATCTGCGCACCAGCACCCCACAATTAACTCCCCCCCCCCCAAGTCCACCTGCTGCCTCTATTTGCATCACTACCCAAAGGCAATTTTTATTTTGTCACTACTATCACTACTGCTGGCATCCTGCTGATCCATACCAGTGCATCAATACACTACCATGAATAAAGAATTATATCTAAACATCCTCCAAAAAGAATGTCTCCCAATGATCCAGGAATTCAGCAATTTGGTAATGAACAGTGCTTTTTCCAGCATGACAAAAACACAGAGATTGTGATAAACTCCAAGCACTGATTAGGCATGAATCGGTTGTCATCAGTCATATCCAGCATGTACATAGAATTTTCTATTAATGAGGTATCATTAGGATACATAGTTACATAGTAGATGAGATTGGATGAAGACATTAGTCCATCAAGTCCAACCTATAACCCTACAGTACCCTACACTGTTGATCCAGAGGAAAGCAAAAAACCCCATGAGGCTTATGCCAATTGCCCCATTTCAGGGGGAAAATTCCTTCCTGACTCCAATCTGGCAATCAGTATAAAACCCTGGATCAACTTATCCTTAAAATCTAGAACCCATAACCCGTAATATTATTCTGTTCAAGAAAGACATCCAAGCCCTCTTTAAATTTGTCCAATGATTCCACCTTCACCACCTCCTGGGGCAGCGAGTTCCATAGCCTCACTGTTCTTACTGTAAAGAATCCTCTTCTATGTTGCTGGTGAAACTTTCTCTCCTCCAGACGTAGAGGATATCCCCTTGTCACTGGCCTAGAAGTAAAAAGATCATTAGAAAGTTCTTTGTGTTGTCCCTTCATGTGTTTGTACATTGTTATTAGATCTCCCCCCGTAGACGTCTTTTCTCTAAACTGAATAACCCCAAGTTTGTTAATCTATTGCTGTACTCCAATCCACCCATTCCCCTAATAATTTTGGTCGTCCTTCTCTGCACACTCTCTCTAGTTCGATTATGTCTTTCTTGTATACTGGGGCCCAAAATTGCACGCAATAGTCTAAGTATGGCTGTATCAGTGATTTTTATAGAGGCATAACTATGTTCTTGTCATGAGAATCTATACCTCTTTTGATGCATCCCATAATTTTATTTACCTTGGCTGCAGCTGCCTGGCACTGGTCACTAAAGGTAAGCTTACTGTCCACCAAAATCCCCAAGTCTTTTTCAGTGGCAGTCTTACCCAATAATTATTAAGTACATAATCATACATTTTATTTCGTCAACCAAAATGCATAACCTTACATTTGTCAACATTAATTTGCCAAGTCTCCGCCCATGCTTCTTGCTTCCTTAGATCCTCCTATAATATTCTACTATCCTCCTAATTTTTGATTAGCATACAGAGTTTAGTATAATCTGCAAATATGGACATCCTGCTCTGTAAACTCTCTACCAGGTTATTAATAAAGATATTAAACAGGAGAGGATCCAATACTAACCTCTGTGGCACTCCACTGGTGAATGGGATCCAGTCTGAGTATTTACCATTAACAAGCACCCTCTGTTTCCTATCAATGAGCCAGTTGCGAACCCAAATGCATATGTTTTCCCCCAGTTGCAACATTCTCATTTTGCATACCAATCTTTTATGTGGTACAGTAGCAAAAGCCTTTGAAAAGTCCAGATATAGTATATCTACCGCATTAACCATGTCCAGTCTAGAACTGACCTCTTCATAGAAGCTGATCAGATTAGTCTGACAGGACCGATTCCTCATAAACCCATGCCGATTAGGTGCTATAAGATTATTTACATTGAGATACTCCAGGATAGCATCTCTAAGAAAACCCTCAAACATCTTACCCACCACAGAGGTCAAACTTACTGGCCTTTAGTTTCAAGGATCACTTTTAGACCCCTTTTTGAAAATTGTGCCAATCCTGTGGAACAGACCCAGTCATTGCTGAATCCTTAACCCCTTAATGACCCGGCCATTTTTTGTTTTTGCATTTTCGTTTTTCCCTCCCCACATTCCAAGAGCCATAACTTTTTCATTTTTCAGTTCACAGAGTCACATGATGGCTTATTGTTTGCAAAACAAATTGTACTTTGTAATGTCACTATTCAATATTCTGTGCAATGTACTGGGAAGCTGGAAAAAAATTCAGAATGAGGTGCAATTGGAGAAAAACTGCATTTGCGCCAAATTCATATGGGTTTAATTTTTACACCATTCACTGTGTGGTAAAAATGACATGTTACCTGTATTCTGTGGGTCAGTACGAACACGGCGATACCAAATTTATATAGTATTTGTAATGTTTTGATACCTTTTAAAAAATTTAAAAAACTTTGCTAAATAGAAAAAAAAATTTTGCGTCGCCATATTGTGTCACCTGTAACCTTTTCATATTTACATGTATGGAGCTGGGTAAGGCGTCTTTTTATGCGGGATAACATGACGTTTTTATTGATACCACTTGGGGAAAGATCTGATGGTTTGATCACTTTTTATTCAATTTTTTATAGGAGACAAAGTGTTGAAAAAAACACTATTTGGCCATTTTGATTTTTTTTCCCCGCTACGCCGTTCACCGTATGGGATAAATATTTTAATATTTTAATAGTTCGGGCATTTTGGAGCGCGGGGATACCTAATGTGTTTATGTTTACTTTTGTTTATTTACTTTTATATCTGATCTAGGGAAAGGGGGGGTGATTTGAACTTTTGTGTTTTTTTTAATTTTTACATACTTTTAAAAACTTTTTTTTTATACTTTTACTTGTATGATCAGGCTCCCTTGGGACCTTGAAACCTAGGGAGTCTGATCGCTCATACTACAGTAGTATCGCAGTGAATAGCAAAATGCCTTCACTGCTATTAGACGATGCCTCTGGCATCGTGTAATAGCTATACTGAAATGACAGGCCTGGGAGCCTTCAATAGGCTCCCGGCTGTCATGGCAACCAAGCCCTTGTCGGCTCCGCAATTTAGACGCCGCGGTCGCGTTTGACCGCGGCATCTAAAGGGTTAACAGCCGCGATCGCTGCAGGCACCGATTGCTGCTGTTAGCTGCGGGTCCTGGCTGTATTATACAGCCGACACCCGCGGTGTATGGAGAGCACTCAGCTCCTGAGCGCTCTCCATACATCGTCATGCGACTCAGGACGTACTATTACGTCCTGGGTCGTTAAGGGGTTAAAATTAGATATAAGGGTCTATCAATCACCGTCCATAATTCCCTCAGAACTCAGGGGTGTATGCCATTTCTCTATTTTAGTGTTTTGAGGGCGCCGACTCACTTCCTCCTGGGTTAAACAGGTGACATTTAATTGAGAATTAACATTACCTCTAATCATGTTGCTCGCCTTTGGATTTTCTTGTGTAAACATCGTAGAGAAGAAGGCATTTAATAGTTGTGCCTTTTCCTCATCCTCCTCCACCATTACACCCAGATTATTTTTGAGAGGGCCCACATCGTCAGTTTTTATTTTCTTATTATTTATGTAATTGAAGAATAATTTCGGGCTATTTCCCCTTGGCAATTATTCTCTCAGCCTCGATCTTTGCTTCCTTTGTTTGTCATTTACAGAATTTATTTTTCTCTTTAGAATTTTTTAATGCCGTGTCACTACTTTCTTCTTTGAGTACTTTAAGTGCTTCCTTTTTATCCCTCATTGCACTCCTTACCGTTTTAGTTAGCCATATTGGTTTTCTATGATTTCTGTCCTGCTCATTCCCATAAGATATATGGTTTTCACTGGCCCTATTTAGAATACTTTTGAAAACGTCCCATTTTGTTTGTGTTCCCGTCACTTTGAGGACATTGTCCCAGTTTATGCTGCTAAGCTCCTCTCTCAGATGGTTAAAATTCGCCTTCCTGAAGTTTAGTGTTTTGGTTCCCCCTCTACTGAACATCTTTTTAATGTATACAAGAAAACTTATAATGTTGCGGTCACTGTTACCTAGATGACCCCTAACCTCTACTTTTGACAATATGTCAAGTTCATTTGTTAAAATTAGGTCTAAAAATGCCTCGCCTCTTGTTGGGTCCTGCACTAGTTGTGATAGGTAGTTGTCTTTTATTACTGATAAAAACCTGTTCCCTTTGTTGGACCTTCAGGTTTCTGTCTCCCAGTTGATATCTGGGTAGTTGAAATCCCCCATAATAATGACTTCATTATGCTTTGCGGCCTCATCTATTTGTTTTATTAGTATATTTTCAGGATAGGTCATCAATATCTGATATGTGGGGGTTTAATGCCCAGAACCCCCATTAATCAGCTGTTTGTGAAAACCAACATTTTTGTCAGTCTCAAAACTTTTGCCCATGGCTGCTTCAGTATTTTTATATCTTTTAGTCAGATTTTTCTTTCTACTGAAGTACAGTTATAAGCATTTCATAAGTTTTGAAACTTTTACTGGAGATTCACTTCTTTCCAAGAAAATCATCATGGGCAGACTAACATTATTTAGGAAGTATAGGGATTGGACTGCAGAACACTGGGGAAGAGTTATTTTCTCTGAACAAGCCCCTTCACACTGTAAACGACATGGGGAAGAATGATTCTGAAAAGGGTTAACACTACCATAAGTTCTTTGTCATCCCCACAGTAAAGCATCCTGAGACCATTCAAGTGTGTGGTTGCTTTTCATCCATTTGGGGGGTTGGCTTACTCACAATTTTGCCTAAGAACATTGCTATGAATAAAGAATGGTATCAAAGCATCCTCCAAGAGCGGACATGAGGGAGCACCATGTCACAAGGCAAGACTCAAGTCACTGATTAGGTAAGAATTGGCTGCCAGCAGTCAGGATTTTGCCCAGAAGCTGATATCCAGCATGCCCGGGTGAATTACAGAAGTTTTGAAAAATAATGGTCAACACTACAAATACTGAGCCTTTGTATAAACTTGATGTACTTGTCAATAAAAGTTTAAAAACTTATGAAATCCTTCTAATTGTATTTTAGTATACCATAGACACACCTGACTTAAAGATCTAAATACACTGAAACAGCAAACTTTGCGAAAACCAAAATATCTGTTAATCTCAATACTTTCACAACTGTGTTAATTCCTAATTTTTTCTCATTTTCTCTGGAACCAAAGATGACAGCTCTGTGATTCCATAGACACTTTAGAAGTTTTGTTTCCTGTCCACATAATCCAAAAACACAAACAAGCTATGTTTCTTTGCTTAGCTTAGTGGCTAGCTCATATGTATATCTATATCTCTGTAGCATGCTGCCTGATGTTTGAGAAAATGACTATTGACCATGAGCAAGATTTCAGATAACATAAGTGGGCAAGAAGAGCTAACAATGTCAGTAATCCATTTGAAGGACACAACCTTTTCCCTTTGTTTTAGGTTGAAAACACTACAATCATGTAAACATCTTAAATTCTGTCATGACACACATGAGAATGTCATGTTATAGTTCTTAGAAAGTTTATAAATTAACTTTTGGGTACATACATTATCAAGGCAAATAATCTATACTGCCCATATGGATAGCCAATATACACTGCTCAAAAAAATCAGGGAACACCAAAGCATCATATTATATTCCCAAGTCAATGAGTCCTTCCTGCAACATTATCTAACATGACTGGATTGTTGGTAGGCTAGCGATGGGGTTGTGCAAACCTCCAGGTAGTAGCCGAAGGTACTGAAAAACGAAAAAATATATAAGCACATAGCCCAACTCACGAAGTAGTGTATGAATGTAGACACCGTCCTCCTGGGATTCCTGATGCACGGACAGAAGTCTCCTCAGTTTGAGGCAAAGTAGTAACTCCACGTGTGAAAAGAATGGTGTCCAGCAGCCAGTTCAGCCATGTATAAATAAAACGTAACTTTTAATTCATCAACATAAAAGAATCATTGAAAAATCACAGAGGGATTCTCTGTGCTAGACAGAAGCAAAGAGTTTGCTTACGCGTTTGAGGAGAAACTCCCCTTAGTCATAGCAAAAAAGCAAATGCCCCTGCTAGCATTTAAAAGCATATTCAATTCAATTTGAATTGTATAAAAAAACACCTATTTCCTAGCTTCAGAGAGCCTGTATAGAGGTGTAGAATACTGTGCTTTGCAGTAACACGCATAGGGAGCCTACTTTGGTAGTGAAACAATACTGTGAGTTTGAATGACACGCACATGACAGGCGTCGCTCTTAGAACCAGTGCACACTTCACTTATTTGGACAATTACGGGGCCAAAACTGACCAACTAACTCAAGTGTGAACTCAGCCTTACAGGT
Organism: Leptodactylus fallax; assembly: GCA_947044405.1. Classification (NCBI taxonomy): domain Eukaryota; kingdom Metazoa; phylum Chordata; class Amphibia; order Anura; family Leptodactylidae; genus Leptodactylus; species Leptodactylus fallax. Next base: position 4,469,359 of record CAMRHE010000105.1, read on the forward strand.
CCAACATCCTACTGTAGAGTGAAAGATCGCACTCCTTTTACACCGTCGTCTGTCGATTCCACATATATGTCTACAAAGTGGCAAGGGGACATAATGTGGAGGTGGCAGCAGTATGAGGAGGCCATACAGTGACCCACTGGCAGCGGCATGAGGAGGCCATACAGTGACCCAGTGGAAACGGTATGAGGAAGGCATACAGTGACCCAGTGGCTGCAGCATGAGGAGGCCATACAGTGACCTAGCAGTGGCAGCAGCATGAGGAGACCATACAGTGACCCAGTGGCAGCAGCATGAAGAGGACGCAGAGTGACCTAGTGGAAGCTGCATGAGGAGGGCATACAGTGACCCAGTGGCTGCGGCATGAGGAGGGCATACAGTGACCCAGTGGCAGCAGCATGAGGAGGCCATACAGTGACCAAGTGGCAGCAACATGAGGAGGCCATATAGTGACCAAGTGGCAGCAACATGAGGAGGCCATACAGTGACCCAGTGGCAGCGGCATGAGGAGGACATACAGTAACCCAGTTCCTCCCCTGTGTGACTTCGTTCGCCCAGGCAAATGAGGTGTAGAACAGTGTGATACCGCTGTGCCCTGCACATGTGGTATGCTGGAGGAGCACTGTGAATTGTCCCTGCAGTGGAGGCTGAGGAAACAGTGGAGGATGAGGTGGACATTGTTGCAGGACCAACAGCGTGAGAACGTGCAGGTGGAGGCGGCGCACACCTGGCCAAGTTGCTGGTGACAAGGCGACAATGTGAAGTTGGCAGCAGCATGAGGAGGGCATACAGTGACCCAGTGGCTGCGGCATGAGGATATGTGCAGATATTAGCGTATTATAATTCACTGTTTTTTGCTGTACTGCACTGCAAAAGGCTTGTTGTGTTCCACCTTGAAGACAAAGGTATGAGTAATGAGCAGCAGTATAATGGCAGTGAGTGTTGCAATGTGAATTATGCTGCAAATTCTTGCTGTAAATGACCTGCAACCACCCCAAATTCTTCTCTCAATTCCTCCCTATCCTTTCCCTACAGTTCTAAGGCTCAGCCTCTTTCCCTGAACTTCTGTTTTCTGTCTTTCCCTAGCTCCTGCCGACGTCTGTCCCTACAGTAAGAGCGATGTGGAATGACTGTACCTAAAATGGCCGAGGGTTTTTATAGGGCTGTGACATCACAGGTCCTGCTGGCTGCTGATTAGCTGCACGCTTGGCATTGTGGGTGATCCCGTGCTCCCAGAGTCCCTTCCCCCTTGTCCTAATATGTGTGGCGGCCATTTTATAAAAAAATGCGATTTGATGCATCGAAGCGTGAGGAAATCCGGAATCGTGGAATTTGGATCAAATTCCACTTCTGCAGAATCGATTCACTCATCTCTAACTATAACACCACTAAACTGGCTTCAGATATACTTGAAATCTACAGTGGGTACGGAAAGATTCAAGTTATTTCTGTGACCATTGTGGGTTTTTCTTTCATTAAACGAGGGGTACCAACAATTTTGTCCACGTGTGTATATATACAGTGGGTACGGAAAGTATTCAAACTCCTTTAAATTTTTCACTCTTTGTTTCATTGCAGCCATTTGCTAAAAGCAAAAAAGTTCTTTTTATTTCTCATTAATGTACACTCAGCACCCCATCTTGACAGAAAAAAACAGAAATGTAGATATTTTTGCAAATTTATTAAAAAAGAAAAACTGAAATATCACATGGTCATAAGTATTCAGACCCTTTGCTCAGTATTGAGTAGAAGCACCCTTTTGAGCTAGTGCAGCCATGAGTCTTCTTGGGAATGATGCAACAAGTTTTTCACATCTGGATTTAGAGATCCTCTGCCATTTTTCCTTGCAGATCCTCTCCAGTTCCGTCAGGTTGGATGGTGAACATTGGTGGGCAGCCATTTTCAGATCTCTCCAGAGATTCTCAATTGGGTTGAGGTCAGGGCTCTGGCTGGGCCAGTCAAGAACGGTCACAGAGTTGTTCCAAAGCCTTTTTTTGTTATTTTAGCTGTGTGCTTAGGGTCATTGTCTTGTTGGAAGGTGAACCTTCGGCCCAGAGACCTCTGGAAGAGGTTTTCTTCCAGGATCTCTCTGTACTTTGCCGCATTCATCTTTCCTTCAATTGCAACCAGTCATCCTGTCTCTGCAGCTGAAAAACACCCCCATAGTATGATGCTGCCACCACCATGTTTCACAGTTGGGATTGTATTGGGCATGTGATGAGCAGTGCCTGGTTTTCTCCACACATACCACTTAGAATTAATGCCAAAAAGTTCAATCTTCGTCTCATCAGACCAGAGAATCTTATTTCTCATAGTCTGGGAGTCCGTCATGTGTTTTTTGGCAAACTCTATGTGGGCTTTCATATGTCTTGCACTGAGGAGAGACTTCCTTCGAGCCACTCTGCCATAAAGCCCCAACTGGTGGAGGGCTGCAGTGATAGTTGACTTTGTGGAACTTTCTCCCATCTCCCTACTGCATCTCTGGAGCTCAGCCACAGTGATCTTTGGGTTCTTCTTTACCTCTCTCACCAAGGCTCTTCTCCCACGAATTGCTCAGTTTGGCTGGACAGCCAGGTCTAGGAAGAGTTCTGGTCGTCCCAAACTTCTTCCATTTAAGGATTATGGAGGCCACTGTGCTCTTAGGAACCTTGAGTGCTGCAGAAATTCTTTTGTAACCTTGGCCAGATCTGTGCCTTGCCACAATTCTGTCTCTGAGCTCCTTGGGCAGTTCCTTTTGACCTCATGATTCTCATTTGCTCTGACATGCACTGTGAGTTGTGATGTCTTATATAGACAGGTGTGTGCCTTTCCTAATCAAATCCAATCAGTTTAATTAAACACAGCTGGACTCCAATGAAGGAGTAGAACCATCTCAAGGAGGATCAGAAGAAAATGGTCAACATGTGAGTTAAATATGAGTGTCACAGCAAAGGGTCTGAATACTTATGACCATGTGATATTTCAGTTTTTCTTTTTTAATAAATTTGCAAAAATAGCTACATTTCTGTTTTTTTTCTGTCAAGATGGGGTGCTGAGTGTACATTAACCCCTTAACGACTTGGACGTACTATTACGTCCTGGGCGCTAGGTACTTCGCGCACCAGGGCGTAATACTACGGAACCGGGTGTTAGCTGTAACTGACAGCTAACACCCTGCTCCATAAACTCCTGTTGGAACTGAGTTCCAATCGGAGGTTTTAACCCCTTGGATTCCGCCATCTTGCAGCCCCTTCCCCTGGCGAGATATATAATCTGCAGCCCGGGGTCTGCTCAGTGACCCCAGGCTGCCTGGAGACCCCACTACCTGGTTGATCCTGCCCGAACCTCCGGAAGTCAGCGCTAAGCATCTCCATAGCGCTGACTTCCTGTATAGACTGCAAGACACATGTATGCTTGTGTCTTGCAGTCTATAGTACTGAGCCAGAGACCAAAGCATCTCTGGCTCAGGTGTCCTAATGGGACACATGAAAAAGTAAAAAAAAAAGTTAAAAAAAAAAATAAAAATAAAGTATGTGAAAAAAAATTAATAAATGATTAAAGCCCCAAAAATTCCCTTTTCCTATATAAAATGAATTATATAAAAAATAAACCTAAAATTTAATAAACCCAATACATATTTGGTATCACCGCGTCCGTAATATGTAGAATAAAACTAAAACCATATTTAACCCCTTAAGGACCCAGCCCAAAAGTGCGTTAAGGACCAGGCCTCGTTTTTCAAAACTGACATGTGTCACTTTATATGGCAATAACTTTGAGACATCTTAACTTACACAAGTGATTTTGAGATTGTTTTTTCGTGACACATTGTACTTCATGTTAGTAGTAAACACTAATGAATATTTTTGTATTTATTTATAAAAAAATAGGAAATTTGATGGAAATTTGGAAAAAAAAAAAATCGCAATTTTCAAAATGTGAAATGCTCTGCTATTCAGACAGATAGTCATACCACCCAAATACATTAATACATATTATCTACCATATCTCTGCTTTATATCGGCATCATCTTTTAATCGTCCTGTAATTTATTTTGGATGTTAGAAGGCTTACAAGTGTAACAGCAATTTTGCAGATTTACAAGAAAATTTCCCAAACTAATTTTTTAGGGACCACTTCAGTTCTGAAGAGGATTATAATGGCCTATATATTAGAAACCCCCATAAATCACCCCATTTTCAGAACTGCACCCCTCAACTAATTCAAAATAATATTTGGTAAGTTTGTTAACCCTTTAAGCATTTCACTGGAATTAAAACAATATGGAGGTGAAATTTAGACATTTAATTTTCTCCCACTAATTCCTTAATTTAGCCCTAAAATTAACACATTCACAAAGGGTTAAAGGAGAAAATGCATCTCACAGTTTGTTATGCAATTTCTCCTGAGCACGGAAATACCCCACAAGTGGGTGTAAACTGATGTTTGGGCGAATGGCAGCGCATGGAAGGGAAGGAGCGACACTTGGCATCTGAAAAGCAGATTTTGCTGGAATAGTTTTCAGGTGCCATGTCTCATTTGCAGAGCCCCTAGAGTACCAATACAAAGGAAAACCCCAAAAAGTGACCCCATTTTGGAAACTACACCCCTCACAGAATTCATATAGGGGTATAGTGAGCATTTTGACCTTACAGTCGTTTCACAGATTTTGCTAACACTGGGATGTATAAATGAAACATTACTAAAATGTCACTTTATCCCCAAAGTTTTCATTTTCACAATGGGTTAGAAGGAGAAAAAGCACCCCACAGTTTGCAAAATAATTGCTCCTAAACACAGCAATACCCCATATGTGGTCGTAATCTGCTGTATGGGTACATGGCAGGGCTCAGAATGGAAAGAGCGCTATTTAGCTTTTGGAGAGCAGATTTTGCTGGAATAGTTTTCAGGTACCATGTCGCATTTGCAGAGCCCCCAAAGTACCAATACAGTGGAAACCCCCTAAAAGTGACCCCATTTTGGAAACTACACCCCTCACAGAACATATCAAGGGGTATAGTGAGCATTTTGACCCTACAGCTGCTTCACAGATTTTATTAACATTGGGACATTAAAATGAAAAATTACTTTTTTTCCAATAAACCGTCAATTTAGCCCCAAATTTTTCATTTTCACAAGAGGACAAAGGAGAAAAAGCACCCCAAAGTTTGTTACACAATTTCTCCTGAACACAGAAATGCCCCATATGTGGTTGTAATCTGCTGCATGGATACATGGTGGGGCTCAAAATGGAAAGAGCGCTATTTAGCTTTTGGAGGGCAGATTTTGCTGGAATAGTTTTCGGGTGCCATGTCGCATTTGCAGAGCCCCTAAAGTACCAATATAATACAAACCCCAAAAAAGTGACCCCATTTTGGAAACGACACCTCTTATAGAATTTATCTAGGGGTATGGTGAACATTTTGACCTCACAGCTGTTTCACAGATTTTATTAACATTGGGACATTAAAATGAAAAATTACTTTTTTTCCAATAAACCGTCAATTTAGTCCCAAATTTTTCATTTTCACAAGAGGACAAAGGAGAAAAAGCACCCCAAAGTTCGTTACACAATTTCTCCTGAACACAGATATGCCCCATATGTGGTTGTAATCTGCTGCATGGGTGAATGGCAGGGCTCAAAATGGAAAGAGCGCTATTTAGCTTTTGGAGGGCAGATTTTGCTGGAATAGTTTTTGGATGCCATGTCGCAATTGCAGAACCCCTAAAGTACCAATATAAAGGAAACCTCTCAAAAGTGACCCCATTTTAGAAACTACACCCCTCAAGGAATGTATCAAGGGGTATTATCATTTAGAGCCTAAAAATGCTTCCCAAAAATTAATGTACAAAGTGAAAATTGAAGTTCTTGAAGAAATATCCAATGTCAGTGCCTAATACGTTGCGGCCACTTTGTGGCATCAGAGACATGAACTCCTAAAACTATTAAGTGGGCTATCCCGGGGACAAAAAAATTCTATATGTGGGTATAAACTGCTGCTTGGGCACGCAGCAGGGCTCAGAAGGGAAGGAGCACTGTGTTTTTTTAGCTTTTGGGAGTACAGATTTAGAGGGACTTTCTGGTCGCCATGTTGTTTTTGCAGAGCCCTGGAGGTGCCAGTAGATTGGAATTCCCCAAGAAGTGACCCCCATTTTGTAGGGGCAATTTTAGGGTCTCTGCAAATGTGACACGGCGTCCAAAAAAACAACAATCTAAATATGCGCTCCAAAAGCACATAGCGCTCCTTCACATTTGCGCCCTGCTGTGTGCCCAAATGACAGTTTATGCCCACATGTATGACACTGGTGTACCCAGGATAACGTACTTAACAATGCCATATGTGGGTATAAACTGCTGTTTGGGCACAGCCGGGCACAGAAGGGAAAGAGCGCTATTTTGGTTTTTAGAGCACAGTTTGCTTTTTTGGACACCATGCCACTTTTGCAGAGCCCATGAATTGTCAGTAAAGTGGAATCCGCAGACATGTCACCCCATTTTGGAAACTATACCCTTCAAGGGATTTATCAAGTGGGGTAGCGAGCATTATTAACCCTTAAGTGTTGCATTCTTTTAATTTCCAAAAATGAATGCGCAGCTGATAATGAAAAGTTAAAAATGAAATTTTTCTATATAGATACGCCATTTCAGTGCCCAATATGTTGTGCCCAGTTTATGTCTGCACAGACACACACTCCAAAAACTGGTGAGCGGGGATCCCGGGCACAACAGCTTTTGGAGCGTTCATCTCTGATACAAGCCGGGCACAACATATTACGCACTGAAATGATGTATTCCTGGAATAATTGTCATTTTCACCTTTCATCATCAGCTGCGTATTCATTTACGGATAATAAATTATAGCAACACTTGGTGGTTAAAAATGCTCACTGTACCCATGGATAAATTCCTTCAGGGGTGCAGTTTCCAAAATGGGGTGACATGTCAGGGGATTCCACTGTACTGGCATTTCAGCTCTGCAAAAGTGCAATGGCGTCCAAAACCAAACCGTCCAAGTCTGTGCTCCAAAAACCACATAGCGCTCCTTCCCTTCTGTGCCCGGCTGTGCCCAAACAGGAGTTTATACCCATATATGACATTAAGTACCTTATCCTGGGTACACCAGTGTCATACACGTGGGTATAAACTGTGGTTTGGGCACCCAGCAGGGCGCAGAAGAGAAGGAGCGCTATGTGGCTTTTGGAGTGCAGATTCAGATGTTTGGGATCTGGATGCCATGTCATGTTTGCAGAGCCTCTAAAGTACCAGTAAAGTGGAATCCCCTAGGGAATGACCCCATTTTGAAAAGTGCACCCCTCAAAGAATTTATCAAGGGGTGTAGTGAGCATTAGTATCCCAGACGTGAATACACAGCGGATGGGGAAAAGTGAATGAATATGTAAGCTGTGCGTAGTACATTGGGTACACTAAATTCCCTACTATTTCCCCAGTAGTTCCTATTATTGGGGAGGTCACTCTGGGGGTCACTTCTGGTTTATTATCCCTCATAAGCTCTAAATCTGGTTTGTACCCTAATATACGCTCGCACCGCTTATACATTTCCTTCCTGCCGCAGCCAGTTATGTTCTAATGATTTGGCGATTTTTGGGGTTTTTGTCTTCACATTGTACGAGCTATATTTTCTTTATTTCTCTGGTGATGTAGCCATATGAGGGCTTGTTGTTTGCAGGGTGAGATGTATTTTTTAATGACCTCATTTTTAGGTGCTTACAACTTATTAAATAAATTTTCTTAACTCTTTCTTAGTGGATTAAAAAACCCCATCAATTCTGGCACTGCGTTTCTTTTAAATTTTTCACCATGCAGCGTATAGCGTAAGTAACATTTTACCTTTATTCTGCGGGTTAGTACGATTACGGCGATACCTCATTTATACTGTTTTTTTATGCAATACCAATTTTGCAGAACAAAAACCCATTTGGGGACATAAATCAATTTTTTTTGCATCGCCATCTTCTAAGATGCGTAGCATTTTTGTTTTTCAGTATAGAGAGTTGGTTTAGGGCTTATTTTTTGCGGGACAACCTGTGCTTTTTATTGGTACTGTTTTGGGGTACATATGACTTTTTGATCACTTTTTATGGCATATTTTGTAAGGTGAGATGGCGAAAAATCGTTACTTTTGGCGGGTTTTTTCAGTTTTTTTTCCCCGACTTTCACCGTGTACATTAAATATGGTTTCAGTTTTATTGTACAGGTTGTTAAGGATGCGGTGATACCAAATATGTATTGTTTTTATTAATTTTTAGGTTTATTTTTTATATAATTCATTTTATATAGGAAAAGGGAATTTTTGGAGCTTTATTCTTTTATTAATTTTTTTCACATACTTTATTATTTTTTTTTTTCACTTTTTTTTACTTTTTCTTGTGTCCCATTAGGACACCTGAGCCAGAGATGCTTTGATCTCTGGCTCAGTACTATAGTCTGCAAGACACGAGCATAAACGTGTCTTGCAGCCTATACAGGAAGTCAGCGCTATGGAAACACAGCGCTGACTTCCGCAGGTCTCGGCAGGATCAACCAGGTACTGCGGGCTCCAGGCAGCCTGGGGTCACTGGGCAGACCCCGGGCTGCAGATTAGAGATATCGGCACCCCCCCGATCTCGCCGCGGGGGGGTGCCGGCGGGGGTGGCAAGACGGCGGAACCCCTTGGATGCCGCGGTCATGTTTGACCGCGGCATCCAAGGGGTTAAAACCGCCGATCGGAACTCAGTTCCGACCGGGGGTTATGGAGCAGGGTGTTAGCTGTCAGATACAGCTAACACCCGGTTCCGATACCGCCCGCTCAGATAGTGAGCGGGCCGCCGGCCTTGGGCGTAGTATTACGCCCTGGTGCGCGAAGTACCTAGCGCCCAGGACGTAATAGTACGTCCAAGGTCGTTAAGGGGTTAACGTACACGGTGAACGTCGGGAACGCCAGAAGTAATGATTTTTCGCCATCTCACCTTACAAAATATGCCATAAAAAGTGATCAAAAAGTCAAAAATGTGCCCCAAAACTGTACCAATAAAAAGCACAGATTATCCCTCAAAAAAAAAAGCCCCAAACCAACTCTGTAAACTGAAAAATAAAAATGCTATGCATCTCAGAATATAGCGATGCAAAAATAATTGATTTATGTCCCCAAATGGGTTTTTGTTCTGCAAAATTAGTATCGCATAAAAAAACTGTATAAATGAGGTATCGCCGTAATCGTACCGAACTGCAGAATAAAGGTAATATGTTACTTACGCTCTACGCTGCATGGCGAAAAATGTAAAAGGTAAAATGCAGTGCAAGAATTGATGTTTTTTTTTTTGTTTTTTTTTAATCCACCAAGAAAGAGTTAATAAAATTTATTTAATAAGTTGTAGGCACCTAAAAATGATGTCATTACAAAATATATCTCATACTGCAAACAACAAGCTCTCATATGGCTACATTACCAGAAAAATAAAGAAAATATAGGGGGGGGGGGGCGGAGCCTGACCGTGCAGCATGGTGGAAGCAACTTGCTAGAGTTCCGTTGCACTGAACCCTAAAGAAGCCGTTACACCCCGTTTAGCGCAGGCACAATGGTCAAAATAGGCAAAGACAGGTTGGGGGACCTACCCAGCACCCCAAAAGTGCAGAAACAACAAGGAGATCTACAGCGCTACCTTAGAAAGAAGAACTTCTCACCGCACGGTCCTCCTAAGATAGCGCCGGAGCTCCGACAGGACACAGAGACGGGAGAAGAATCTGAGGCAGACAATGTCCCCGACGGTGAGCGCTCTGAAACGGGCATAACACAGATCTCTCGCACATTCCTACAAGAGGCTCTAGATAAAGCTGTTAGCCCGGTACTCACAGAACTGGCAGAGATCAAAATAGAAATACAGTCTGTAGGACGCAGAGTACAGGCCCTAGAAGACACATACTCCACAGTAAAAGCACACGCAGAGACGGTAACAGATCAGCTCCAAAGCCACAAAGAACTCATTGACAGATCGCAAACGCTGATAGAGGACCAGGAAAACAGGAGCCACCGCCGTAATCTGCGCCTTAAAGGGGTCCCAGAGTCGTATCTACCAGAGGAGCTCCCCAAGATGGCGGCTGGCCTCTTCACAGAATTACTAGGTCCAGAACTTGCAGCAGCAGTTGTAGTAGAACGCATACATAGGGCCCTAAGACCCGCCACGTGATATATTCTGTGGCCTCCTTTCGTATCTGGATACTCTTGCAATTCTTACTGCAGCTAGAGGCAGAGAGCAAATATCCCTAGACGGGACAGCTATATCCATATATCAAGACGTCGCACCATCCATACTAGCCAAAAGGAGACTGCTGAAGCCACTCCTAGAGGAACTCCGAGCCAGAAACATACAGTACGCCTGGTTGTATCCCTTTGGCCTGGCCATTCTGCAGGGGGGCAAGCGCATAACCATCCACACGCCTCAGGATCTTTCAGCCGTCTGGACTCTCCTGGACATGGAACCTCTAGACATCCCGTCCAGGCTACCATCCCAACACCTAGACCGAGTTCCACAACTCCCGACACTCCAGTCCTGGAACGGCACGACAAGATTCAGATCGCTGCGCCCAAAAAAGAACCTCCTAAAGGAAAGACAGCCGCCTCCATAGAGACATTCCGGGCATATGGGAACCAACCGAAAATTAGCCGTGAGTCAGAAGACTCTCAGTTAATAGCCTGTAAATAAATGTTAAATCTTATATTCTCACCCTATTTGTAGGGCCCACACCTACAATGCTAGACCTAGCGTGGATCTTCCACAAAGACACCCGTAGTTACCAGTTGTCACACTAGGAAGAGCCTAGTTAGAATAGTTCAATAGTTGACTCCACCTTGTTCCTTAGAACTGTAACTAAGCCCACTCTGACTTTAAGAAAAGGTCTAAAGTACACTCTCATCGAGATATAGTTAGCTAGTACTGCGAATCTGTAGACTTACTCGATCCATACTTGCCTCATGCCTAGAACAGGAGATAGCAAATACCTAGTTTGTAAAATGTTTGTGATAATTTGACAATGTCTTTGTAGTTAGCATAATGGTATCTTGACCTTGCCTGCACCACTCTCCATCTTTCCACACACTCTAGAACGGTACCTCATGGGTTCACCTCCGATCAGGAACCCACTCCTCACCCACATCAGTTCCCCAATCCGAGTACCAGTCCTAGGCGATAGTGATAACAGCCCTGTCAAGAGCAGACTACTGTAGCACAACGCAAGCAGTCTGCAAAATCCCCCTCCCCCTGTACCTGATAATTAAGATAATTCCATAATACAACACATTGGTTTAAGCTCTGAACCTTCACCCAACTAGGACTGAACACCACAAAAACTGAGATCATGAGACCTCTCATGTTTTTTCCAAATTGTAAACTAAATATGTGCAACTGTAGGACCTTATGTACTCCTTGCCTTGAAGAACAGTTATATATTTGTATGCTTTTTGAATTGTAAAACTGTAAAATTCAATAAAAAAGAGAATTATAAAAAGAAAAATAAAGAAAACATAGCTCGTACAATGTGAAGACAAAAACCTCAAAAATCGCCAAATCATTAGAACAGAACTGGCTGCAGCAGGAAGGGAATGTATAAGCTGTGCGAGCATATATGAGAGTACACCCCAGATTTACAGCATAGGAGGGATAATAAACCAGAAGTGACCCCCAGAGTGACCCCCCAATAATAGGGAAATAGTAGGGAATTTGGTGTTCTCAATGTGCTCCGCACAGCTTACCTATTCACTTTTCCCCATCTGCTGTGCAGTCACGTCTGGGATACTAATGCTCACTACACCTCTTGATAAATTCTTTGAGGGGTGCACTTTTCAAAGTGGGGTCATTCCCTAGGGGATTCCACTTTACTGGTACTTTAGAGGGTCTGCAAACATGACATGGCATCCAGATCCCAAACATCTGAATCTGCACTCCAAAAGCCACATAGCGCTCCTTCCCTTCTGCGCCCTACTGTGTGCCCAAACTGCAGTTTGTACCCACATGTATGACACTAGTGTACCCAGGATAACGTACTTAATGTCATATGTGGGTATAAACTGCTGTTTGGGCACAGAAGGGAAGGAGCGCTATTTGGTTTTTGGAGCACATGACACTTTTGCAGAGCTGAAATGCCAGTACAGTGGAATCCCCTGACATGTCATCCCATTTTGGAAACTACCCCTTGATAAATTCCTTCAGGGGTGTACAGTGAACATTTTTAACCTCCAAGTGTTGCTATAATTTATTATCCATAAATGAATACGCAGCTGATAGTGACAGGTGAAAATGACAATTTTTCCAAGAATACGTCATTTCAGTGCATAATATGTTGTGCCCGGCTTGTATCAGAGATGAACGCTCCAAAAGCTGTTGTGCCGGGATCCCCGCTCAACAGCTTTTGGAGTGTGTTTCTGTGCAGACATAAGCTGGGTACAACATATTGGGCACTGAAATGTTGTATTTATGGAAAAATTTCATTTTTAACTTTTCATTATCAGCTGCGCATTCATTTCTGGAAATTAAAATAATGCAACACTTAAGGGTTAATAATGCTCGCTACCCCACTTTATAAATTGCTTGAAGGGAATAGTTTCCAAAATGGGGTGACATGTCTGCAAATTCCACTTTACTGGCAATTCATGGGCTCTGCAAAAGTGCCATGGTGTCTAAAAAGCAAACTGTGCTCCAAAAACCAAAATAGCGCTCCTTCCCTTCTGTGCCCAAACAGTAGTTAATACCCACATATGGCGTTGTTACGTATGTTGTCCTGGGTACACCAGTGTCATACATGTGGGCATAAACTGCCATTTGGGCACACAGCACGGTGCAGATGTGAAGGAGTGCTATTTGCTTTTAGACCACATATTAGATTTGTTTTTTGGACGCCATGTCATATTTGCCCCTACAAAATAGGGGTCACTTCTTGGGGAATTCCAATTTACTGGCACCTCCAGGGCTCTGCAAAAACAAGATGGCGACCAGAAAGTCCCTCTAAATTTATATTCCAAAAGCTAAAAAAACACAGTGCTCCTTCCCTTCTGAGCCCTGCTGTGTGCCCAAGCAGCAGTTTATACCCACATATTTAATTTTTTTGTCCCCGGGATAGCCCACTTAATAGTTTTAGGAGTGTATGTCTCTGATGCCACAAAGTGGCCGCAACGTATTAGGCACTGAAATTGGATATTTCTTTAAAAACTTCAATTTTCACTTTGTACATTAATTTTTGGGAAGCATTTGTAGGCTCAAAATGATAAATCCCCTTGATACATTCCTTGAGGGGTGTAGTTTCTAAAATGGGGTCACTTTTGAGAGTTTTCCATTGTATTGGTACTTTAGGGGCTCTGCAAATGCGACATGGCATCCAAAAACTATTCCAGCCACAACTGCCCTCCAAAAGCCAAATATCGCTCTTTCCATTCTGAGCTCACCATGTTCCCATACAGCAGATTACAACCACATATGGGGCATTTCTGTGTTCGGAAGACATTGTGTAACAAACTGTGGAGAGCATTTTCTTCTTTAACCACTTGCAAAAATTTAAAATATGTCGCTAAATGGACGGTTTATTGGAAAAAAGTAATTTTTCATTTTTACGTCCCAAAGTCAATAAAATCTGTGAAACAGGTGTGAGGTCAAAATGCTCACTATACACCTAGATAAATTCTATGAGGGGTGTAGTTTCCAAAATGGGATCACTTTTTGGGGGTTTGCATTGTATTGGTACTTTAGGGGCTCTGCAAATGCGACATGGCACCCGAAAACTATTCCAGCAAAATCTGCCAAAAGCCAAATAGCGTTCTTTCCATTCTGAGCCCTGCCATGTACCCATACAGCAGATTACAACCACATATGGGGTATTGCCGTGTTCAGGAGCAATTGTTTTGCAAACTGTGAGATGCTTTTTCTCCTTTAACCCCTTGTGGAAATGAAAACTGGGGATAAAGTGACATTTTAGTAATTTTTCATTTATGCATCCCAGTGTTAGTAAAATCTGTGAAACGGCTGTAAGGTCAAAATGCTCACTATACCCCTTGATGAATTCTGTGAGGTGTGTAGTTTCCAAAATGGGGTCACTTTTTGGGGGTTTCCATTGTTTTGGTACTCTAGGGGCTCTGCAAATGAGACATGGCACCTGAAAACTATTCCAGCAAAATCTGCTTTTCAGATGCCAAGTGTCGCTCCTTCCTTTCCGTGCGCTGCCATTCGCCCAAACATCAGTGTACATCCACATGTTGGGTATTTCCGTGCTTGGGAGAAATTGCATAACAAACTGTGAGATGCATTTTCTCCTTTAACCCTTTGTGAATGTGTTAATTTTAGGGCTAAATTAAGGAATTAGTGGAAAAAAATTAAAGGGTTAACAAACTTTCCAAATGTTATTTTGAATTATTTGAGGGGTGCAGTTTTGAAAATGGGGTGATTTATGGGAGTTTCTAATATATAGGTCTTTATAATCCTCTTCAGAACTGAAGTGGTCCCTAAAAAATGAGTTTGGGAAATTTTCTTGTAAATCTGCAAAATCGCTTTTACACTTGTAAGCCTTCTAACATCCAAAATAAATTACAGGACGATTAAAAGATGATGCTGATATATAGCAGAGATATGGTAGATAATATGTATTAATGTATTTGGGTGGTATGAGTATCTGTCTGAAAAGCAGAGCATTTCACATTTTGAAAATTGCGATTTTTTTTTTCAAAATTTCCATAAAATTTCCTATTTTTTTTTATAAATAAATTCAAAAATATTCATTAGTGTTTACCACTAACATTAAGTACAATGTGTCACGAAAAAAAACAAATCTCAAAATCACTTGTGTAAGTTAAGACGTCTCAAAGTTATTGCCATATAAAGTGACACATGTCAGTTTTGAAAAACGAGGCCTGGTCCTTAACGCACTTTTGGGCTGGGTCCTTAAGGGGTTAATGAGAAATAAAATTAACTTTTTTGCTTTTAGCAAATGTCTGCAATGAAACAAAGAGTGGAAAATTTAAAGGGGTCTGAATACTTTCCGTGTACTTTTGGTGTACCCACTATACACCAGACCCTGATTGGCATAAATTTCAGTTTTGTCACAACGGACGTTCTATGGTACACTAGATTTATAAATTAGGCATCATGCTCTGGTCTTAAAGCATACATCCAGTTATAATTTTTTTTTTCATAAATGTATAGTACAGGTGCATATAAAAAAACTTTATAATATATCTTATTAAGGATATGTGTTTTCTTTACCACTTATGCTAGGTTCACACTAGCGTTTGAGTCTCAGTACGAGACTCCATCCCCCATTCCGCTTAAAATCAGCGGAGAGAAAAGTCTTGTAAGGTGGACTGTTTTCTCCGCCATTTTCGGTGAAAAGCTGGCAGACCCCATTATAGTCTATGGGGTCCGCAGGTTTCCGCATGTAACCGCTTTTTAAGCGGATTTGGTTTCCGTTTTTTGGGTCCCCAAGAGGACCCGAAGTACGGAAACCCAAATACTAGTGTAAACCTAGCGTCATTAAGTTGTTCTCTTCCACCTTATCTTCAATCTGAATGCTTTGTTTACATTATATGTGTCTCTGTCTCCAACTCACACACAGAGCTCTATGAAGCATAAAGAGGTGGTGTAAAGGGCTGTTGTCGGATAGTTAATTGATTTATTGTGTCATTCTGTGGGAAAGTAGCCTTTAAGCAACAAACCTGGCAGGTATGTAAGTGCATGGAATAGCAGAGTGCAACAACAGTTTCTAATCTTAATCTGTACTATTTATTTATGCAAAGTTATTTAGAATTGGAGATACGCTTTAAAATAGAAATCTTTTTTTTTTTTTTTTTCCCCTATTGCGTCAGGTGATGTTCGTTGACCATTTTTGTAATATATTTTATTATTCTATCTAACTTCCTTTTTATTATAAAACAGGCTGTAACATTCTCCCTCGCAACCTTCTAAATGAGCTGTTACTAGGGAAAGTCAAATGGCTGTATTTCCGGATTTATACCATTAAGAGAAATGGTTCCGGTATTACAAGAAAGCTTGAGATTTCTTATGCTGCCAAATTGAACTAGCTATAATAGAACATGAGCTATTACTAGTTAAAAACATAGTTGGGAATTTGAACTTAAAGGAGTTGTCCAGGATAAATCAATATTGTAATAAGTTCCCCCATGCCCCCCCTCCAACTTCCTAATGTACATCTGTTTTCAATATTACTATGACCTACATATATTACATTTTTTGCCTTTCCGCTGACATAGCGGGTTCTTGGTCTAAACGATCTCCTGACCCACTATGTCAGTCTAAAGGACCTGTCCCCCAGCCCCATTGTACTCACCATATCCACTTGTGAGATCCGGACCCAATTCGTCATCTTCGGAAGGCTGATGGGGTGGGTGGTGGTTGAGTTAGTTAGGAAGGGCCACTAGTGGGCGGGCTAGCTTGGGAAACAGGAAAAACTATTTTACAAAAAATTTTTGTAGCAGTTTGTGTTATTGAATAAAAAAAAAAAAATGAAAAGTGAAAAACAGACATATTTTCCCGCCTCTTTTGTTTATATTTTCCTGGATATAAAAAAAAAAATTAAAACACATGCAAAAATAAAAAACATAAAAATAAAGCCCTATGTGTCACTGAAAAAAGACGCAGAAATTAGTTGAATAACGCATATGATAAACATGTTACAGCCCTCAAAACCGCACATACAAAAAAAACCAAAATGTGTCTGGTACTGAAGTGATTAATAGTCAGCAGTTCGTGCTGCATATAAGATCACATTCCTGACTGTGTTTTTAACTAGTGATATCACAGGTTCTGTAACAGCTATTACTTCAATCTCTGTTTTTTTTGTGATACAAAAACCGTTTTTCTAGACAGCATAAAACCGGAGCTACAACTATATGAAGTGAATAACCCCCTGTGGTAAATGCTTTAGCTCTACCTGCTGCATTGAGTACAAGTGTACAGTCTCCCTGCTAACGCTTAGTAATTAAACTTTACAGCCTGTTTTCAATTAAAGGAAGTTTAAAAGGTTAATAAAGTATATTACAAAAATGTTCACTACACACCCTCTGACACAACAGCAAAAATAAAATAAAATGGGAGTTACACTTTAATAAATTCTACCCACTGTCTCTGTGGGAAGATAGCTCTGTAATATGGTGCAGTATAAAGGGGTCATCTACAGTTCCACAATTCAGAGTCTGTCTGTGTGCCACAAGACCTCTCAAACAATGAGGGCAAGCCACAAAAGCCCCTTAAATGCACCAATAGAGGGACCTCAATCTATTCAATATTCCCTATATGTTTGCTGTATTTGTTGGTGCCAAAATCACCCGTCTAATAACAATAGCAGGGTGTGAACAAAGCCCTTTCCTGGTTCTGTAGCAGTCTGACTAGTCGCTATAAACGCTTCACATAGCGTGAGAGAGAATATAACGTCATTTCTCACGTCTGTGTCCGCATTAACTACAATTCCATGACAGTCTCGTCCTCACTCGTCCTGAAGTAATGTTATGACCACGCCCACTACGACCTAACCCCACCTCTACAGCTTGGACACTGTCCACAGCGGACACGCCCCTTCATCACTTATTCAGGATAGGAGCCCCGCCCCCTGCTGGGATTGTTATATCCAGAGCTCCGGGCCCGGTTTCTTTCTCTCTGCCCCAGTGAGTTACCCGAGCGAGCTGTCATGTCTTCAGAGAAAATCTTCACAGAAGGGGAGATCTGCAAATCTTCCTGGCATCACGCCACCGCAGGATACGATGAAACGGACACTCACTTGGAAATCATGGGCAAACCGGTTATGGAGAGATGGGAGACCCCCTACATGCACAGCTTAGCTGCAGTGGCAGCCAGCAAAGGTACATGAACTCCATAGGTATTGACAGGTGCGGCAGTACATAGGGACTGGCACTCCACACTGGTATTACTATACCATAGCCTGAGCTTTGATGGAACTGCAAAGTTGTGACTAGCTTTGCCCTACACAAGTGATAGTGAGCCTGTGGCATCTGTTGCATTCGGGTTGACCACACACGGCAGATTTGTTGTAAAAATGTCTGCGATTGTCCCAAGCATATGAAATGGCCTGCAGAAAACCTCGTGCTCTCTGCAGGAGGGTCCCTAACCAGATGCATGACACTGATATACAGTCAGGAATGTCTATTACATCTGATCTATTGAAACCTTTGATTCAGAACAATGTTTTGGACCTGATTAATATTTACCATTAAGTTGCTTAAAATGTACCCACCAGCAAAAAAATCAATCGAAACGGCTTGTGCCTATGGCTAGCGGGAGAAGGAATATGTATCTCAGAATAGTTACACTTGGTGACAGCTGTACGAGTGGGGGAGGAAGAGGTCAAGACTCCTTGCTCTTTTTATAGAGCTTGTGGCACAACTTTTTGTTTCTTGACTCCTACTAAGGACTAAGTAACTACAAAGCTGGATATACTCTACATTGTTCTGAATGGAAGGCGAGACAGTGCCTCCTGTCATTCATGCCTGATATGGTATTACAGGCAAAAATTGAAGTTCACAAACCTTAGGCCAGGGCCCCACGTTGCGAAAATGCTGCGTTTTACAGTACTTTCAAAGTGGATGGCATTCTGGCCTATCCCATCCACACATTGCAGAAATGCTGCGATTTCAAATAACGCTTGTGTTTTTTTGTAAATCGCAGCACGTCAATTACACCTACGAAAATGCTGGCATCCGCAGAGAAATTGCTGTGAAAAGTGCTGTGTGGAGCCTTAAACAAATCTTATGGCCCCCAAATGGATTTTTCATACTGATTATCTACCCATAGGATAGGTCATCCATATGTGATTTTTGGGGATCAGACAACTGTACCCTGCAGAGATAAGCTGTTCCAGTAGCCTGTGGACAGTGGAGCATGTGCAATTCCCCAGAACCTTATTACTTGAAAAGGCGCTGACTGAATATGCTCCCTGTCCACAGCAGCAGCTTCCAGAATAACTGAACTGTGCAGGGTCTGGCTGTCTGCCCCCACAGATCACATGCTGATGACCAATCCTGTGGGTAGGCCATCGGTATAAAAAATCCATTTGGGGCTGCAACACCCCTTTAATGCAAAATTGTAGCTGGGACCTCACCTACTTTGTACCATTTACAATACTGGTGTCGTCTTATGTGGCAAAGGTGCAAATCTGTAGAAGTTTACACACAAACGTTCATGTCCCGATAATGTGCAACTAAACTGTGAAATTCTATGGGCTAAGTGCTAGGCAAACAGTAAAGCCCAATATACGTGTATTACTGCCAATTTACCTTTCATGAACTACAAGTGCCATCATGACCTGCCTGGCTAAGGAAAGTGTTACGGATGTCACCAAGCAATACAGTGCTACTGATACCTCTGTACTGTGTATGGGCATGTTCACACAAGTATATATTGGCTCTTTATTCCCATGCATTTATGGACCACAGTCCCAATATCCCCATATGCAGACAGCTTTATTAAACCCTTCTTTGATAGTCTCTTGGCTGATGTTGCTTTCATTGATTGCTAACCAATTGTTCCACTTAAAGGAGGGCGTGTGCTGGAGCTTGGCTTTGGCA
Source organism: Leptodactylus fallax (assembly GCA_947044405.1). NCBI lineage: Eukaryota > Metazoa > Chordata > Amphibia > Anura > Leptodactylidae > Leptodactylus > Leptodactylus fallax. The sequence continues at coordinate 4,488,906 of CAMRHE010000105.1, forward strand.
TGGCGATAGCAGCTACTAAATTGGAAGAATATGACATAGAAGAGCACTGGATTGTGGAATGCAATGATGGAGTATTCCAGCGATTACAGGAATGGGCCAAAACACAACCTCATAAGGTACAGATGTAAAGATCTGATGTTTCAACCTTCATTAATAGAACATGCTTACAGAGCAGTAGCCACATGTGTCCAAAACCTCGCCTGGCTGCGGCCACCAATGTGCATATGATTATGCAGTATAATCAGTACTGCATTGGTTGCATGTGACTACCATTCCATGAGCGTGCACCATAACTGTTCTACTGGAGGTATCGGTGTAATAAATACTGAATTGTGCTGCTAAAGGCAGTCCTAGATCTAATCAACTTGATCTCTTATGGCTTATCCATTATTCCAAACACTTTTCTTTCCTCTACTTTCCATACCAGTACTTAAAAAAGTATTTTCTGGGACTAAAACATTGATTAGCTATTGTTAGGATGAGTGCTGCAGCCTTTTCACTACTTGCCAAACACAGTTCCATTCTATAGAAGCTGTGCTGGGTTTCGAAGCTCAGCTGCATTCCTCTGAATGGGACTAATCTGTAAACAGGCCATAACACATATAGACTATATATATCTGGGCAGTCCGCTTATAACCCTGCAAGGATGAATTATATTAACTGTCCCTGCCTTCCTGATTGCTGTGTACAGTAAGTTTAAAAATAATAATAATAGTGTGAATCCCACTACCACATCCCCATCACAGGTTTTATATCCCACCCCCAGCGACACAACAATAAGTGGCACCTAAGTAAACAGTAAAGAGAGGGAAAATTATTTAATTTTTTATTTATTTTTTTCATAGTAGTACTTGTGAAAAACAAGACTTTTCCCCTCCTTTTTTTTGTTGACATTTTTTGGATATTTAAAATAAGAGAAAAAAAAAACGGAAAAATAAAAACAATGCCCTATTTATCACCGAAAAAAGATTGAATTTTTTTTTTAAAATTTATAGCACTCAAAACTGCATGTATGGGGGGAAAAAAAAAAAAGTCTCTGGTCCTGAACCAGGGAAAACTGCCTGGTACTGAAGTGGTTAAAGTTCAATGTCATCACTTGAAAGTACATACAGTAGGGCATGCATGTGTGCACATGTGCTTTCAGGATTGCAGAGGGTCAATGTGCACATATGAGTGTAGGAGGGGTCATGAGAGCACAATTAGATAGGGAAAGAGTTTGAGACACACATCCTAACAAAAACTGGACAAAGTGCAATAGCATGGGGTCTTAGCAAGGGAACAGTGTGCAAAGGGAACTGCATGGTCAGCAAGTACTGTGCTGTCCATGCATAGATAAAACAGGCGACTATGAAAGGTAGTATAGACCTCAGATGAGGTGTAATACATATTAAAATGTTTATGCAGGAAAGAGCCACTGACTTTTGGATGGTTTTACAGATTGTACCACTGAAAGGTCTGTGGGAAGATGTAGTACCCACTTTACCGGATGGTCACTTTGATGGTAAGATTGTTGTCCACTTTTTTATTCTGCCCACCTCCCCACTGTTGTACTCTACTTGTGTTTTATCTCCCATGTAGGTATTTTGTATGACACCTATCCTTTGTCTGAGGAAACATGGCATACACATCAGTTCAACTTTATCAAGGTAATTTAATCTTTTCAGGAGTCTTTGGTAACTTTGCAATTTTAAAGTGAACCTGTAACAAAGTGTAAGGGTAAGCATGCAAATGATGATTTGGTCTACAATGTGGAAGAATGTGTTCACGTGTAGCCGATTTTGTTGCAGAAATTTCCATGACTGTCCAATTGATTTGAAATCCATGCACTTCAACTCTATTTAGGTGAGGAATGGATTTTCAGGGATTTCTATAACAAATGTGTATGAATATATCGTAAGGCTTTTTTTTTTTTTTCTGGATACATATGCCGAATCCAGAGACTAGGAAAACATCTGCAAGGATATTGTATGTCTTCCTTGTGTTTGCATGGGTTTCCTCTCACTAAGACAGTGATAGGGAGTTTATCTTGTGAGCCCTATGTGGGACAGTGACTGACAATGTCTGTAAAGTGCTGCAGAATATGATGGTGTTATATAAGTAAACAAAATTAGTAAATAACTGAAATCTATGCCAATTACTGACTGGCAGATATTTAACTCTTTCTACATTTGTCAGAAAGATCTGGCATGCATGAGGACTGCCCTTCCTACCCAGGCTGCACAGTAAAGCCCTATAGGCTGTGTATGTATTACAGCATACTGTATAGCTAGTATGGTTTTTCATATCTATATTTTTACAGGGACATGCTTACCGCCTGCTCAAGCCTGGTGGAGTCCTTACATACTGTAACCTGACATCTTGGGGAGAGTTTTTGAAGACTAAATACAATGATATAGAAAAAATGTTTCAGGTAAGATACCGAATGATCATGATGGCCCTATACTCTGATAAACTTTTATGATGCAGCTCACACAGCTGTCTCACTGGGGCAGATTTGCTAATGAAAAAACAGCATAATTCTGGTCCAATATGTGCCAAAAAGTTTACATGCCTTATACCACATTTAACAATTGTAGACTTGTTCACACAGTGGAATTGGTACAAGCTGAAAAATTCAGCTTCAGGAATTTGAAGCTGAATTATTCTGCTGTGTAATTTGAAAATTCCACACTAGCCAGGAAGAATTGTGAATAACCATATTTTTTTGGGACATCACACATCATTCAAGTGAATGGGGGGTTTCACATGATTGTTGTAACGGACCGTCAAAATGTCATGTCCTATTTTTGTCCATTTTCATGGACCCCTCCATACACTTAAATGTATGGGGATCTGTGAAAACGGGTGCCGCTTGGGTTCAATGCGCCATGAAAAGTAGATCTTTTTCACAGCTGTTCTGCACCTCGGTCTTGTGAATGTAGCCTTATCAGATGGAATGTGCCTGAATATCTTGCATGGCTTGATCATCTTCTGCCTTCCATTGAATCGACTTTGAGGTTAAGGTCTAACATAACAAAACACAAACTGTCTAGTCTAATTTTGGATTATTAGACAGCATTAGTAGATCTGCCACAATGTCTTTCAGTGGCAAAATTCATACCTCATGTATTTCATACTTTACAGGAGACTCAAGTACCTCAGCTGTTGGAGGCTGGATTCAAGCAGGAAAATATTACAACTACAGTGATGGATCTGATTCCCCCTAAAGAGTGCAGATATTACTCCTTCCCTAAGATGATTACACCCACCATCTTCAAGGCTTAAATGGAGCCCAAACTGCCTTCCTTTCCTCACTGAAGTAGCAGCACTTGGCACCTACAATGGGAAGCACTAGCTGGTTACCCTGTGTTGCAGTGGCACAGGGCATTTAACTGTGCAAAGCATCCACTGATGGTCTTGCAGATGTGAAATATGTAAAATGAATGCTTAATAAAACTTGTTTTTGACTTTTTTTCAGTATAACATTTTTATTATTGAAGTGAGTTTATTTTCCTCTGAAGAGACTAAGGTGCCAAGGTTTGCAGAGCCTTAATGTCGGTCTATATGTATTGAGGTATTGTATGATTTCTACGGCAGAATAGCATGATACAATCTCTTTATTGTACATTCACTTGGATTCCATATCACTCACAATCAGCTCTGTACTCACCCTGGGTTTTGGTAAGAAACCGTCTCTATTCAACCTGTCAATTGATGCATAATTCTTGGGCATACATGGCAAGTATGCCAGTTTTTTTTTTTTTAAATTTTTAGATAATTTTATTGAAATTTTCTCATTTTAAAAACATGTACAAAGACAATGAACAAACAGACATAAAACACGAGTACAAACAACAATAGGAGCAGGTACATAAATTAAGTTATTACCAGGTAATTTAAGTCAATGCTGTTCTCCCTCAAGCACAGTTGCAATAGATCATCCCATAATACAACCTGGTTCAGAGTCACAGATGTATTATGTACCCTACTATAGCAAGTACCATTCTAGGGAAGTTTAAAGAGGTTGTCCAGCATATTTAAAAAAAACAAAAAAAAAAAAAACTTTCCTGTCCCCCAGTGCTTCCCAGCATGGTCTGGACCTGCTGCTCTGTTTTTTTTTTTTTTTTTTTTTTGCAGAAGTCCCTGCTGCACTGTGATGTCCCTTTCCTTAGGCCACTGGTCTCAGGGTCACGTGACCACTGAGGCCAATCAGTGGCCTAAGGAAAGGACTCTGACTTCACAGGTCCATCATCCCATTGATTAGCCTCAGTGGTAACTTATGCCAGAAGAAAACAATGGAGCAGCAGAGGACTGGACTGCACTAGAAGACAGAAGCACCAGGGACTGGTGTGTTTTTGTTTTTTTGGCAATTTAAGGTTATCCTGGACAACCTCTTTAACGGTTAGCCTTCATTGTTAAGTAGAATGTGAGTCTAGTCCAGTAAAACCCAATATGGTAATCCAGGGGAATTTAGCCTTCTATCTCATCTAGCTTAAACCTAGAGGGTGCTTGGCATTTGAGAGAAGCCTCCTACAATAGCCTTTTTCATCATACAGAGAAGTTTCTTTAGGGTAGCTTGGATACAGTGGACTGCTATGGTTGTCCTTACCTGATATAGGACTTGATATCCCTAAAGCTACATTGTCATCTAGCTCCTCCATTTCCAATATCCCCCACAAATAAGCATATCTTAGGCTCTGCAAGAATCTCAAACTCATCTGTTGACCTACAGAGACTCCCACATTCCCAAAAGATTAACATACTCACCCTTCTTAGTGTGGCCAGTGTCATGTCTTATCCGTGTTGAAGTTCCTTTTACCTGTGGCTGGAGACCTCAGAGAGTGGTAGAACTTCTGCCCACTTCTCCTTAGTTATGGGCTCAGGTCAACTATGCCAACTTGTACCAAATTTGTGTGTTTTTGATGGGATACACTCTAAATGACTGTGTGGAAACTGTGGTTGGGGGGGGGGGTAGAGATGGGTGCCTCCGTGCAGCCTTACATATCTGTACTTGGGGCTGTCCCCTCACTTGCCTACCCTGCTGTTGCTGTCCTCCATGGGACCATTGTTACAGGCTCGTTGGTGGAAGCCCCTGTCCTAGATTGATCTGCTACATGGGCCCAAGGTCCTTCTGGTTGTTAGTGTTATTGCTATGCTGATGACATATCTCTCTGGACCATGAAATTACCTCCCTGTTGTCCAGAGTGTCTAGCAGCTGTATCCTCCTTTCTCAAACTCAACATGGAGAAAACAGAGTTCATCTTTGCCCAACCTTGCACAGCCTCTCTACCTGACCCATCTATCAAAGTTAATGGAAACACACTTACCCCAGTCCCACGGGTCCATTGCCTTGGGATAACCTTGGACTCTGACCTATCCTTCAAGTCGCACGTCCAACACCTCCTGCTGTCTCCAACTCAAGAACATCGAATCCGCTCCTTCCTCACCCCTGAAGCTACAAAGATGCTAGTCCATGCTCTCAATCTCCTGCTTAGATTACTGTAACACCCTTCTCCATGGACTCCCAGCAAATACTCTCGTTCCCCCTCCAGTCCACCTTAAACTGTGCTGCTCGCTTAATACACCGCTTCACTGGCTACAAATTGCCCAGCAAATAGAGTTCAAAATGCTAACACTGACATACAAAGCCATCCACAACCTGTCCCCTCCATACATTTCTGACCTAATCTCTCGCTACCTGCCCACATGCAACCTTCAAAGACTACCTACTCCACTCTGCTCTTATCCGCTCTTCACACAACAGTCTCCAAGACTTCTCCTGTGCATCCCCCATACTCTGGAACTCATTAGCAAGACCTCAAGACTGTCTCCCTCAATCACAAGCTGCAAGAAGGCCCTGAAAACTCATCTATTCAGGAAAGCCTACAACCTCCAATAACGCTACTGTCACCACATCACCATCTGAACTGTCTCTATCCCTCTTCCCTCATAGATTGTAAACCCTTGTGGGCAGGGCCCTCTATCCCACTGTGCCAGTGATCAGTTAGCATTTTATTTGTTTTGTGTACTGTATGTAAACCCTCAAATGTACAGCACCATGGAATTAATGATGCTATATAAATAATAATTCAGTGGTTTTTTTTTTTCTTATAAAACTTAAACAAATGACAGTGTGAATCATTCCCAGATATATCCAACCCATCTGACTTGAATGTATGTAGAACAAGCCCATGCTGGTGGCTCCTGCTGTTTTATAATTAATCTTTCAATAATGGTCATGAAGGCTATAGGGACAGACATTTAAACACACTAAAAAGAGCTGATAAAGGAGTTTACAAAACTGTACATAAGTGATAAAACTAATATGGTAGGAAGGATACGGTAACCCATGGAAGATGACTAAAGCCAGCATTGTTACCAGAAAGTGGGGGAAAAAAAAATAAAAAAATTCTACACTTGCTGCTAAAGGTGCCCAAGTATATCAGATGCATGGCTAGTGGGGTGTCGTAACAGGGGAAAGATCAGACATGTTGAATTTTAACTTGCCTGATCCTTTTTATCTTCTTTCATAGAAATTTAAGTGCTGCCAGAAGTTATTTTAAGATGTATGGCTACATTTAGGCAATGTTGAACAGAAACAAGTGAACAAGGTTTTTATAAAAAATGCCTTTAGGGGAAAAAAACTAAAATTAATCAGAAGCATGCTGAGGATTTTAAAGTTTACAGTATGTAGCATGTATTTTTCCACTCTTCACCCTCTGGCTGTACAATGCAGCAGATTCTTTTTCCCAAGAAATGCACATAGTACACACTTGCATTTACTATGTACACTACAACCAGGTGTGGTATTTCCAAGGCTTTTGCAGGTGCACCATCTGTTATCACATTACAGCATGGGAGTTGATCCAGGTGTATAGAGAAGAGGGAAAAAAAAAAAAAAAAAAAAAGTGGCCCAGACGGCACCATCTTAAGCTTACAGCACTCTTTAATGATCTACAAAGTACAGGTTTTAAAATAAGCCAGTCATTCATATAATGGCAGAAATCTTATTATTGACAAAATCAGATTGTGACAGCAACAGATCACGTCTGCAACCTTAGAGGCCATAGCAACATTTTTACTTAAACATTTAACACATTAAATACATTTATTTCCTATACCAGATCTGTATTCTCTTTTCCCGTTTGATCTTCTTTTGCAGCTGCAGAATACCGTATAAAAGAGCTTCAGCAGTAGGAGGGCAGCCTAGAAATACCACAAATAAAGAAAGAATGATGTCAAACACTTCAAAGAAACCTGACCCACGTATAACTAGGATAAAGAACATGGCTGACGGCTATAGCTTTATGAAGGACAGGCAAGATATATTTTTTGCAAATTCTATGTGGAAAGCTCATTGGAAAATGGTCTATAGGGCGGCTTTACACAACCCTTTTCTTAGTACAAATAATGTCAATTGCATCTACAAATAAAGAAAAAGCTACTTTTTTTTTTTTTTTATGCCAAAGCCAAGGGTGGATTGAGCAGTAGGAAGAGAAATAAAGCGCTTCCTTTATATTTGTTGTTCCTTTCGTAGCCACTCCTGGGTTTGGCTCAAAAAAAAACAAACAAAAAAAACAAAACAAACCCACAACAGTAAAATGTACAACAACAACAACAACAACAAAAAAGGCGGTTTCCACAACATGGGGCCTTAGCGTGGTTTCATGCAGTGCTTTTTCAGGGAGTATTGTTTGGTCTGACTCAGCACCCCCAACAATTAGGTGAAGTTGATCTGTGTACTGCTGCTTTGTCCTATTTAAAAGAAACCTGTCAGGTCAATTTGGGTCCCTAAAACACCCACAGGTCCTCAAAGACTGACAGTTTAGTATCAAAGAACACTGCCTGTGCGCATTTAAAAAAAAAAAAAAAAAAATGTTATATATATATATATATATATATATATATATATATATATATATATAGATAATATGTGGAGAAGCATCCAATGAGTCTCACTGGACTCATCTCTAGTGCCCCCAGTGCCTGCACCGTTCAGTAAATCGAGGGAAGTACATTTCAGCTTATTGCACGCTCACAAGAGCTGAATCATACTGCTCTGGCCTCACTAAAGATTCTGGGTAAGTTTGTTTTTTGTGGGCACAGACAGATTTACAAGGCTATTTGGTACACTAAACCACTGGTCCGTAAAAGCCTGTAGGTGGTTTGGTGTCTCAATCAACGTAACAAGTTCCCTTTACTTGAGCAGTTAGAAAGCAGAGCAATTCTGATGCAGTGCTTTATAGACTTGAATAAGGTCCTCAGTGAACACTAAATGGTTACGCAAATGCACAGGATAAAAATAGTACAATACACCTTTTATGCTAAAGTCACATATTGTGACAATGCTGCAACTGTTCACAGCAAATTAAGCAGCATTTTCAACTGCAAATATAGCATAGCAAAAACACCAAAAATGAAGTGTTTTCCTCTGCAATTTTTTTTAATGACTGTTAATGTCCAGTTTTATACCACCTAGAAAAATTATACCACCTAGTTTCTGAGATTTTCAGCTTTCATATGCTGCCAAAATTGCAGTACTCGCTGTAAAAAAACCTGAGATATCAAGTTAAAAACACAAATCGGGAAAGTGAACTTTATATGCAGCAGTTCATGCTGCGTATTAAAATCACATTTCCAACTGTTTTTAACCAGTGATATATCAGGTTCTTTTATAGCTGCAGCCAATCACAGGCCTCAGCGGTCACTTCACAAACGGCACATGACTGCTGTGACATGCAGTTTGTGAAAAGATCACCACTGAGGCCTGTAATTTGCTGCAGCGATCCCCTTCAAACAAACGGCGCAGGACATGTATACAAACAAACGGAGCTACTAACGGTGGAAATAGAGGCATGAGGAGAGCAGAGTGCTTATTTGCTATGTTTCTATGACCTATAGCAGCAATATTCAATAATAAAAATAGGAACTGGACAACCCCTTTAAACTAAAGACGTGTGCTAAATAATTGGGAACTGTGAAAATTAAGATGTTACCTGGAACATAGATATCAACAGGAACAATTCTGTCACAGCCTCTGACTACAGAGTATGAGTAGTGGTAGTAGCCTCCTCCATTAGCACAGCTGTAGGACAGACAGATTATTAGGTATGTAGAATTCAACCCTTTCAAAAGGAAAACAGGTATATCAACTGGTATTGCTATACTGAGAATAATTAAAACTTTAGTGTAATAATATACATAACAGCCGAGGTGTGGTTTTAAAATGTTAAATGATTTTTCCGAGATTTATTTATTACTGACCTAATCAATAATAGATCAGATATTGATTAGCTGCAGGTTTTAAAATGCCCAGGACCCCCCACCCCAATCAATCAGCTGATTGTGAAAACCAACATTTGTGTCAATCTCAAAACTTTTGCCTATTACGGTAAACTATGGTCTCTTCAAAGTTTGCTGCTTCAGTGTTTTTAGATTTTTCTTTGGTGTACTGAAGTACAATTATAAGCATTTCATAAGTTTTGAAACTTATGAAATGCTTACTGTGGAATGAGTCACTTGCTTGTGGCCTCCTGGTTGTCTCCATCCAGGACTCTTGCAGTTTATGGGTTTGTCATGGACACATGACTTGTTCCAGCACTCCTTACGCTACACTTCGCAACTTCTCACGAGATCAAACAGCCGAAGCTGCTCCAACACTGTCCTCTACTAACTGGACAGTGTCAGAGCGACACAAATGATGTAGCCCTTCACTTACAGTCAGGGAACTCCCTTCTGACAGTGAAAGGCTTGATCAGCTTATAGGGCGCCAAAAATAACAGGGTTCATAACTCCGCAATGGTGGAGGCTAGAAAGAAAATTCAAAGTGCCCCAGGGTCTGTGTAGCAGCGTCTATAACAAATTCACTCGCTTTTCACTTCCTCCTCTCCTTTTCTTGGGCAGTATCTGTTGCAGGCAACTTAGTACCTCCAGGTTGCATCTCAACCCTTTTGCTGCTCCATTTTATTCTGTGAATCCTAGGGACGTTGCAGTCTTCTCGGCTGGTGTTTGTATCCTCGCCAGGCCCCGCCGCTCCAGAACAGGCTTGCTCCTTCTTTTCTGAGATTTAGGTCGATCCACCTCTTGCGCAGTTGGGTTGGCTGCAGGGTGTTTTCTCTTCCCACCCTCTGGGACTGCTTTAGGACATCCCATGATACTGTGTCCACCAATGATACCATAAAATCCATCTCTCATATTCATTGGGGGACACAGATCCAGCCCTTTGCTTTTTTTCTGTTCTTGACTGTTGTCCTTGGGTTCTATTCTTAGGCTCAGGACATATTTGTACTTGCTCCTACTGCTATTGGCACAAAAGTGATTAGCTTCCTGTCTGTGGAGAGGCTATAGCCCACTTGGGTGGAGCCAACACTTTCTTATATTCCTAGTGTCAGCTTCCTAGTGGATGGGCCTATAACCCATTGTAGCGTGTCCCCCAATGAATACAACGAGAAAAGGAATTTTATGTTAAGTACAAAAATGCAATATTTTCAGCATGATGTCACAAGGCAAATGATATAACTAAGTGGCTTGGTGAACAAAACATTGCAATTTTGGGTCCATTGCCAGGAAACTCCACAGATCTGAAACTGTGGCCAATCCTCAAAAGCCAGGTGGACAAACAAAAATACAAAATGATAAACTCCAAACACTGATTAGGTAAGAATAGGGTTGCCATCAGTTAGGATTTGGCCCAGAAGCAGATATCCAGCATACCAAGGCAAATTACAGAAGTCTTGAAAAATAAGGGTCAATACCGTAACCCCCCATTCACACAGCAGAGTTTCATTTGAATGTGCCAGATTTACCGGTCTGAACATCGTGCTGGGAGAGGGACCCCTAGCACGATGATACTAGGAATCTGTGCCTCCCAATGATATACTGTTCTGCACTATAATCACTACAGGACAGTATGTCGGTCAGAGGCAGGGCCTTCTAGCATCTTAGACAACTATAATGCTAGGAGTTCCTCTCACGCCATGATCCTCAGGCTGGGAAATTCTGCACACAAAGAGTTTCACAGGTGAAACTCAGTGGTGTAAATTTGGGGTAAATATTGAGTCTTTGCATAAACTTGATGTATTTATCAAAAGTTTAGAAACTTATAATTTAACTGTACTCCCTTATACCATAGAAATATCTAACTAAAAGATCAAACTTTGTGAAACTACTAAAGCAGCAAACTTTGCTGCAGTGACTTCAGCGACAAACACACTATGCTGTTTTAGTTGTATGTTTTTCCTGTTTATGCCATCATGGGGCAATACAGCTCTCTGCATTGTACTGAAGTCGTTCAGAGTTATATTATACTGCAAAGTTTATCATCCTTTTAAGTAAATAACAGATTTACCTGCCCATAGAAACTACATAACGTGGCTCTGGCATCTGATCATAAACCTGTGAATGACAGAATAAATATACCAGTGGCATGATATGTATTATTGAGACCAGGAATTGTCCATCTGCATTGACTATACTTAGAAACATGTCCCAGGATAATAAAGACTATTTGACTAATTTGTCATGCTTTAAGTTGTCAGTTTTTTTTATGTTTTTTTTTTTTTTTACAGAGTACATTGTAAAATACTCAGCTTAGATAGGATCTAGTAACATGTAAAATATATGACTTGTAGTACATTTTAACATGTGAGCAACAATATTACACCAGTTACCTTTCTCAAGGCAGGTGCCATCTTATTGGTAAGAGTCCCAGCCACAATCATGACATCAGCCTGCCTAGGGCTAGCACGGAAAACAACACCAAACCTGTCCATGTCATAGCGTGGGGCAGCCATGTGCATCATCTCCACCGCACAACATGCCAATCCAAAGGTCATAGGCCACAGGGAGCTCTGTAGGTATAACATAGAAAATGACAACATGGCCCTTCAATACAGTAAACTAAAATAATTAACCCTTATGCAAAGATGCAAAAGAGAGTTAAAGCGAACCTCCAATCACAAAACAACTTTTCATAAATAGTGCTGGTGAATGTAAGAAACTCTAATATATTTTAAGAAATAGGTTTCTTTGTCCACTAATTAATTACTTTTTACATAGAAGTCTATGGAAAGGGGAGGAAGCTGCTGAAAAGGTCACATATTGTAGCTGTTAAGCTCTGAGAAAACACTCTTCTGACACTGCTTTATCTTGAAGATATGATTACCACTGCACAGCCTCCTGCACAGTCAACTATGAATATTGAAGATAAAGAAAAAAAACCCTTTCTGTGTAAGATGTAATGTTTGCTGGGCTTGTACCACAGAATTGTAGAGTCTCTTCTGTCCACTAAAACATTCTTAGATTGATTAACCACTTCCCAATTTTCGCTTTTGGCTCCCCACCTTCCAAACCCCATAACTTTTTTATTTTTCCGTTCTCAGAGCCATATGAGAGCTTAATATTTGTGGGACAAATTGTTCTTCATGATGCTACCATTTATTATTCTGTACAATGTACTGGGAAGCTGGAAAAAAAAATCAGAATGGGGTGGATTTGAAGAAAAAGTGCATTTGTGCGACTTTCTTAAGGGCTTAGTTTTTACAGCGTTCACTCTGCAGCCAAAATGACATGTCACCTGTATTCTGTTTCAGTACGATTCCAGGGATACCAAATTTATATGGATTTACTTACATTTTAACCCCTTAACAAAAAAAAAAAAAAAAAAATTATTCTAAAAGTCGCCATATTCTGACACCTGTAACTTTTATATTTCCGTGTGCGGGGATACATAGGACTTCTGTTTTTGCTGGGCCAGCTGTACTTTTTAGTTATACTATTGTTGGGAATGTCTATTGCTTTGATCACTTTTTATTCAAATTTTTATCAGTGGTGAAACAACAAAAAACGGCGGTTCAGCAGTTGATTTTTTTTTCCCGCTACCGCATGGAAAAATTATTTTTAGAAGTTTTCGGACAGAGGGATACCTAATGAGTATGTGTTTCACAGTAATTTTATAGTTTTATATGTATTCTAGGGAGAGGAGGGTCATTTGAACTTTTAGATTTTTGATAGTTTGATTGCAAGTCCCATAGACTGCAATACAACTGTATTGCAATCTATGGGACTTTCGGTATGTTACTATTGTGGCTGATCATAGACCAGCCGCAATAGTAATATCCCTATTGCAGGCCTGGAAGCCTTTAGAAGGCTCCAGGCTGCAAAGGGAACAGGTCGGCTCCTGTGATCTCGCCACGCCTGCAACACAAAAGGTACGGGAGGAGGGATCCTGGCCTCCAATGCCCGCGATCAGAGTGGACTCTGATCGCCGGCATTAGCTCTGGGTCTCCGCTGTACATTACCGGAGACCTGGTAGCTATGGCAGCTACTCTGCTCCAGAGCGACCACCATCCTTAAAGACCCGGCATCTGCCGTACTATTACGGCGGATGTCAGGAAGGGGTTAAAGAGGAATGGAATAACCCAAAACGGAAGCTTAGGATTCAAAACAATTCAGAGAAAGGTTTCAATTCACTTCAGAGGATGTCCCTAAAATTGATGTGAGTGAATTGAAACCTAAGAAGGAAGAGAGCAGCCTAATAAGTGGAGAAGTAAACATTTTTACAAAAGTTTCTTTTATTCACATGTGCTATTTATGAAAAATAATTTTATAATTTGAGATATGCTTTAAAGTCAGTTTACATTACGCTGATGAAACCCAAAAAATATACTTTTAATAAAAAGGATGCAACAGGTTGCATCCTTTCAAAGTTTGCCAGGATCCTCTATTCTATCATGAAAAAAACAGGTTCCAGATGGAAATCAAATGAATGCCAATTTTTTTTTGTTTTTTTTTAAGCATCACTACCATGACAGCACCAACCCTGGAGAGATTGACCCTTGAACCCAATAGGAACAGGACAAGTTAAAAGCACCCTTCCCCACTCTACTGCTCTTCTTTATACTGCTTCCAAAAGCTCTGCAAAAGATTCAGAGGGAAAAAGTTCAAACACTTTTTGCAGCCCCTTTTTGGTCAAAGAGAGGCTGGGTTAGTCTGCTGCAAAACCTAGCAGTGGAGGAAACCTTCTCTCTATCAGTAAGAGTGGATCCACTCCTCCTGATCTGTCCTGACTAAACGTTTCACAGATTTTGGATTTCCTTCAAGCAGGCCTAAAAAAAAAAGGTCCGTCATGTAATACCTTAAAGCTAAGGCCCCAGGTTGCGGAAACATAGTGGTTCTTGCAGAATTTGCTAAATTTGTTTTTGAGCCAAAGTCAAAAGTTACTCGAAAATAAATGGAAAATATAAATGGAAGGACTAAGACGTTTCTCTTCTGTTAAATCCACTCCTGACTTTGGCTCAAAAAAATTGTAACAAAAAACTCTGTTTCCACCAGGTGGGGCTTTAGCCTAAAAGTATATAGCTCTTGGGGCAATTTTTGACACTCCAATGGCAGAACATTGTTGGATCAAAAGATTCTGCAAGACCAAGACCCCACGTAGCAGTTTTTCCGGCATCGCTTTTCACAGAAAGTCCGCAGACACCAGACTGAAACCAGAAATATCCAACTTAACTCCTTCTTGGGATTTCAACTGAGTGTTGTCAGGATTAACCCTAAACTCCTTTGAACCATTAAGATTTTCAGAGGCACTAACACTGAAAACGGTGTTTTTGGTGGATATTACTACGGCTCGACGCATAAGTGAAATTCAAGCCCTTTCTATTAATGAAGCTTTCCTTACCATTCTAGAGGATAGGATCATTCTAAAGACAGACCCAGATTTCCTCCCGAAAGTAGTCACTGACTTCCATAGGTCTCAAGATATTGTTTTACCCTCTTTTTGTAATAATCCAAAAAATAAGTTAAAGGAAGCTTACCACACGCTGAATGTTGATCGTGCAGAACTTACCTACATATTACAGACTTTTAGCGACTAGACAAAAATCTCTTCTTCATACAATTTCAAGGTCCACACAAGGGCAAAAAAGGCTTCTAAGGGTTCTATAGCCCCGTGGCTAAAATCAGCAATTTGTGAAGCCTACAAGTTATTTGGCGAAGATCCTCCAATGTCACTAAAGGCTCATTCTACAAGAGCTGTCGCAGTTTCCTGGGCTCAAAAAACAGCAGTATCTGCAAAGCAACTGTATGGTATACTCCCCATACGTTCTTCAAGCATTACAGGCTGGACCTGTCATGGTATCAAAATCTCTCCTTTGAGCATAGTCTTGCAGGTGGTCGCCCCTCCCCTAAAGTAAGTGTTATTTGGCATTTCTCCAGTGTTAGTGCTGTCATGGTGGTAAGGTTAAAGATTGAATTCTGCCTTATCGATAATTCGGTTTCAAGAACCACCATGACAGCACCACATTATTTCCCTCTCTTTTAAATTTATTTTAATTACCTTTATTTGGTTGATCTTATATAGAAAACACTGAGAAGGTGAGGGTGCTTTTAACCTCTCTGTGTTCCTGTTCCTATTAGGGTCAATCGCCGATGTTGGTGCTGTCATGGTGGCTCGTGAGACTGAATTATCGGGAAGGCATAAATCTACATTTTTTTCCCCTTTAGAAACTAACACTCTAATATGGTGGGCCCAGTTGTTTGGAACACACAGAACTAGATATCAGGGGTGCTGTAAGTTGTGGAGCACAGAAGGGGGAGAGTTGATGACAGACTGCTCCCACTGAATTCAGCAGGGTGAATAAAACAGACCACAGTACCCTAGAATACCAGTTTGGAAAGAAAGGGGTGGTGTTCTACACAGTTTAACTCTTAGACTATGTTCACATGGTGGAATTTGCTGTTGATTTTGAGGTGGTTTCAGCTCCAAAATCAGCAGCAGATTACGACCTGATTCTGCCTCCCACGGGAGGCAGAGATCGGAGCAGTACAATGAACACATAAGCATTCTGCTGTGGGGGGAAAAAATGAAGAGGAATCCAAGGTGGACGTCCTACTCAAATTTTTTTTTTCATTTTCCATCGTGCGAACTTAGACTTAAGGTACATTAATTAGAATTCTACATAACTTTAATGTCACAGATCACCATTTTTAGTGGGAGACGCATAAAAGGGAATATCCTTAAAGAAAATGTAAAGTTTCCATAAAAGTGACCAGTGACTTTTAACTGCAGCAATTATTAATCTTTGAAAATCTTACCCTTCTTGCCCAATTGACCAGATCATCAAGCTTTGTGACTATGAATTCTCCTTTGCCACTTACAGCTGATGTTTTGGCTGCACTGACAGCACTACTCTTCTGTCTGGCAGGTAAAGCTCTGAAACAAGACAATTCAAGATACTCAGGAACCACATGCGACTTGTGGATGATTGGGGAGGAGTATAGGACAGTGAAACATTTGTAATGCGCAGGGAGCATTGTGGAGTAGGGGAGTTAGTGGCCAATTAGTACTTTTTTTTTTTTTTTTTTTTTTTGTACGAGGGAGGAAACCCACGCAAACACAGGGGAAAACATACTAACTCCATGCAGGACCCTAAAGCTGCATGGCAACAATACTAACCACTGAGCCACCGTGCTGCCCTGACACTTCAAATGCCCCTAAAAGAGGGACAGCAACAGTAAAGGTGTAAGCCAGTTTCTAGTATCGATGGCCTATCCTTAAAATAGGCAATCAATATTAGATCTGTGAGCGTTCCAACACCTGGAATCCCTGCATGTCATCTGTACAGAGACAACGCAGTAATTGCAGAGTTTTAGCAAACATTAAAGTATAACTAATTATTTCACTTTTTTTTCTTCTATTGTATAGGGATGGGTTTGATAAAAAAATTTTTATAATAAACTTTAACCTATTGTACTTTCTTTTAGCAGAAAACAAGTTCTAGAGTTCTTGTTAGCGTCGCAATCATTAAATGTGTTGCTAGGAAGGTCCATCCCTTATTCACTCTATATTGGCAGTATATACACATATAAAAATGCCAAAAGAAACAACAGGTTAATAAACTAAATTACAAACCACTACCTACACAATGGCAAAATAAAAAAATAAAATAAAATAAATAAAAAGTGAAAGGACAGTCGCATTTAAAAAGTTTTGGTCACATGCAGAGAAACCTGGAGATTAGCCACAGCAGAAACAGATTTTGGATGTATTACGATACATTTACGACCTGCAAAGGTTTCAAAGGAATTTTGCAATATTTAGTTATTTATTTATTTATTTATTTTTTAAATATGAGTGGCCACAGTCTATATGTAAAAAGCTTTTAAGGACTGTGCAGATCTTCTACAGAGGCTCCAAGTCATGATATGTGGTGAAATGATAGAGGAAACTCTCAAATTCTGAAGATTTTAAAAGAGTTTGTCAGGACCAAAATTTCAACAAAACCAGTAATAGTGCTGTATAACGGCCTTTAATAGGAGCAGGAGCAGTTGCATTTGCAACTGTCTGTAGGCAAATCTGTAACTCAGGCCCACCCCCAATGCATTTGAAGGCTGATTTGCATATCCATAATAGGATGATTATTTCTGCATTGCTTCAGCTGTTTGTGGCCACAAAGGTATGTACAGTGGCATGCAAAAGTTTGGACAAAACGACTGTTATTGTGAACAGTTAAAGGGGACCTTTCACGTCCTCACATATATGCGGTTTTACATAGCGCTAGAAAGCACTGTCGGCTTTCCTGTTATGTGCCCCGGGGCTATCAGTCGTCTTAGTTTCACCGTCCACCGTCAAGGGGGTTCCTGACAGTCTAGCTGGGCTGTGAGGAACGCCACCCCCCCCCCGACTGTGCTCGTCCATAGACTTGTACTGGGGGGTGTTCCTCACAGCTCAGCGTCATCACTAGGTGGTAAGGAACGCCCCCTCTGACAGTACAAGGCTATGGACGAGTACAGTCAGGGAGGGCATTCCTTACCGCCCAGTGATGACGCTGAGCTGTGAGGAACGCCCCCCAGTACAAGACTATGGGCACAGTCAGGGAGGGCGTTCCTCACAGCGCAGCTAGACTGTCAGGAACCCCCTTCCTACAGTGGATGGTGTAACTAAGACCACCGATAGCTCCAACCCCGGGGCACATAACGGGAAAGTCGACAGCGCGCTGAATTCAGCGCACTGTCTGCTTTCTAGCGGTATGTAAAACCGCATATACATGAGGACGTGAAAGGTCCTCTTTAACCCTTTCACTGCCAGGGGTCTCCTGAAATTCTGCACCTCCGATAACCACAGCAATTTTCACAGTTTTGAGATGGACAAATCAAACCTAAATTGCAACATTAAAAAATCATCCAACCCCCCCATACCTATATATTTTCTTAGACACCTGTAGACACCTGCAGCATTGTCAGAATGCCACTTGGTACTATATACGAACAAGCACCTTCATGCAATTTTGACTTAAAGTGAATGTTTTATAAAAAAAAAAAAAAAAAAAAAATGCAAATAAATGTATATTAGTTGCTAAAAGTGGAAACCAAACAAAAAGTTATATGCACCAAACCTCCTAAAAATAAGAGATCAACATGTGCAGAGTTAATTCATATCACTAAGGCCTACACCTGCATGCACATGTCTTCAGAAAATCACTAGAACTGGAAGGAACAAAAATCTCTTGAATCTGGAAATGTAAAAAAAAAAAAAAAAAAAAAAATTTTCATCCTATAAAATGTAGGGATTATACGCCGTGGAAAGCAAGTGAACCCCTAAACCCTATATATTTTTTGAAAGCAGACAACCTGACGATTACATGTGTCTCAATGGGTTATCAATAGCCATGTCCACCTTCATGTAACTTTGTGTCAAACACAATTTTTTGAAAAAATACACTAAAGCATATATTTGCACTTAAAACTCCTATTCAATCTTACATTCACACACAAAATACATTTAAAATAAAAGATCAAGGTGTACACAATTTATATATACCACAAACATCAGCTACAAGAACTCGTACTCTCAATAATGCTGATACAGAAGACAAGCAAGATTTTGCTGTTATTCACTAATATGTTAAAAATCTATACTGCACCTAGCAAACTGTGACACCAAAATCTAACTTTGAGATTGCACAGCATACCGTATATAAAAACAAAACTTTATATTTCATACATACAACCACCTTCATGCAACTTTGCAGCAGAGATCTAAGCAAAAATTGCTCAAAAATTCAAATTTGCCACTAAAGTGCATGCTCAAGCAGTCCCTTTCTACAAACAAAATGTACATTCCAAAAACCTGCAAGATGTGAGGGATTCATACCTACCACACATATTATATATTTATTTACAAGTGCGGGTGTTAAAGAAACGCCAAAATCGCTGAAATGTGCCAACCAATTTTGTGCATGCAAAATAGGAGCTTACATAAAAATATAATTTTCTATCCCCCTATAAAAATTGTAGCAATTTATACATTCATCTCTAGTGATAACCGTTATTGCTATTATTTTAGCATGTAACGGATATCGCTAGAGGTGTATTTTACTCTATAAAGATCAGATATGGACAGGACATAGATTGGGTGAAATGTAAACTTTATTGATAACTTTGTGCATGTGTTGTGTAAGTGTTTGGTGCGACTCTTTTGGCGCTGCGACCTGTACAATGGTAAACATCTGGGTCACAGCGCCAATACACTTCCTGGTTATGAGGGGTATTACATAAGAATATCCATCTAGTAAGGCTCCGATGGTTATTACATTATCCCTCTATGTGACAATCAGAGAGCAAAAGTATAGTATGCTCTCTGATTGATAGGAGAGGAGATAACATGGACAGAAGTCCCTGCTATCCTCCCCCTGGGGTCACATACAGGTTATGCACAGATGATGATGATGATCTCTTTTCTCTGTGCAGTCTGCAGGGCAGTTCCTTCCCCCTCCTCCTCCTATCGCAGCTCTTAAGATGCTTCATGAGACAGGAGGGGGAAGGACATTTTAGAGCCCCATATCTCAGGATCCGTTAGGAGTATCATGAAGATCTTGAATTCATTTTAAAGATGAGAATTGTCAGGAATTGAGATCTGAAATGTGAAGATGAATCCCAGATCTTCTTAATATACCTAATGGATCCTAAGATATCGTCATTAGAAGTAAGGACGTTTTTTTTTCAAAAAAATAAATAAATAAATAAAAAAATTTCATATTTTTTATATTTTCTAAATAAGAAAAAAATTAAATGGCTCGAGAAAAGGTTTAGGCACCCTCTATGGTTAGTACCTAGTAGCACCCCCTTTGGCAAGTATCACAGCTTGTAAACGCTTTTTGTAGCAAACCAAGAGTCTTTCAATTCTTGTTTGAGGGATTTTCATCCATTCTTCCTTGGAAAAAGTCTTCCAGTTCAGTGAGATTCTTGGGTCGTCTTGCATGCACTGCTCTTTTGAGGTCTAGCCACCGATTTTCAAATGATGTTCAGATCATGGTCCAATTTTACACTTAAAGAGGCTACAAAGCCTCGAAACGCGTTGTGTGGTTTCTGGCACTAATAAAGAAGATTTGTTTTTTACCACATTTGGGTAAGCGCTGATCATCTAACTACTTCCTATTGGATGGAGTTTGGTCCTTTGTATCCTTTTTACAGATGGTGTTATGTTTGCTTCAAGAATTTGCTGAAATTTCATTGAATCCATTCTTCCCTCTATCCGTGCCACTGGCTGCAACACAACCCCAAAGCATGATTGATCCACCCCCATGCTTAATGGTTCTTTTCCTGAAATTCTGTGCCCGTTTTTCTCCAAACATACCTTTGATCAGTGTGGCCAGATGTTCTATTTTAATCTCATCGGTCCACAGGACTTGTTTCCAAAAAGCATCAGGCTTGTTTAGATGTTCTTTTGCAAACTTCTGACGCTGAATTCTATGGTAAGGATGCAGGAGAGGTTTTATTCTGATGACTCTTCCATGAAGGCCATATCTGTGCAGGTATCTCTGAACATTAGAACAATGTACCACAACTCCAGAGTCTGCTAAATCTTCCTGAAGGTCTTTTGCAGTCAAGTGGGGGTTCTGATTTGCCACTCAGGAAATCCTACGAGCAGCTGTCTCTGAAATTTTTCTCGGTCTTACAGACCTTATCTTGACCTCCACTGTTCCTGGTAACTGCCGTTTCTTAACTACATTTCGAACTGAGGAAAGGGCAACTTAAAAACGCTTTGCTATCTTATACCCTTCTCCTGCTTTGTGGTCCTCCACCATTTTCAGAGTGCTAGGCAGGTGCTTAGAAGAACCCATGCCTGCTGTTTTTGGCACAAGGTTAGAGGAGGCCGGGCATTTATAAAGCTGTAAAATTTGCATAACTTGACCTTTCCTAACCATGAAAGTGAACAAGCCATAACCCTAACTGGCTAAAGAAGGTCTGAGACCTTGGTCAAAGTTATCTGAGCACACAAATCTACAAGGGTTCCCAAACTTTTGCAAGGTACTCCTTTCCCTTTTTCACTCTAAAATTGTACTCAAACATAATAATACACTGATATTGCTTAAAATTATAGACAAGTGTGTTTAATCTTTAACTTTATGCCTTTTAAAGATCATTTCATCTTCAACTTGCTTAACTGTTCACAATAACAGTCATTTTGACCAGTGGTGCCCAAACTTTTGCATGCCACTGTATGTTTCTGCTCCTATTAAAGGTCTTTATACTGCTCTACTATTTATTTGGGAGGCATTTTTGATGTGATAAACTCCCTTTATTATAGAGTTGTACAGTTGTAGCATCACCAGCTTCCCTCAGAAAAAATAGCACACAGCAACCTATATTTTCATTTTCTGTGCAGAATGCCAATCTCATAAGTGGTGTATGAGATTAAAAACAAAATAAAAAAAAGGGTCTGGTTTTATTTGTTTTCCAAAAAATGTGCAATTCTTGGCAATAGGTGCACACAAAACAATCACAGACATGATCTAGGGCCTTGATGGCGAACCTATGGCACACGTGCCAGAGAGGGCACGCAGAGCCCTCTCAGTTGGCACGCGCACAGTCGCCATGATCGCTCCCTAATGGGGAATCCGGTACAGGTAGATGCTAAATCAGTAAAGGCTAAATACTGTACTCTGGAAGGACCTTCTTACGTCATAAGGTCACATGACAGGGTAGGCGTGTCTTTGCTTGTAAGAAGGTCCTTCCACATGAAGAAAAGTTGTATCCCGAGCAGTGGAGGAACAGGGAGAGATGCAGAGTGTAGTGGGGATGCAGGCTGTGTGCGAGCAAGAGGGGGGGGGGGGGGGGGGGGGAGCAAGAGGGGGGGTGCAGGCTGTGTGCGAGCAAGAGGGGGGAATGTGGGGTGCAGGGGAGGCAGGTTAATTTAAGGTGAAATTGCCGTGTTGGCACTTTGCGATAATTTAGTGGGCTTTGGGTTGCAGTTTGGGCACTCGGTCTCTAAAAGGTTCACCATCACTGACCTAGGGTATGTTCACACTACTGTTATTACAGTCTGCTGCTGTCATTCGTCCATTCCCATTCACTACAATATAAAAAACATGACAGGCACTTTCATCCATCCTGTTTGTTTAGTTTTGCATGCAGAACTTTTTCTTCCATCAGAAAAGTAAAAAAAAAAAAAATACAAAAAAAAATAAATAAAACAAAACACAACAACAACATGATAGAATAAAGCTTTACTGGCTCTTATCTGAAGCCACTGCTCCATAAAATATTCTGCCATATACAGACTGTACTGCAGGTGAGAGCCCAATCTTTGGGATCAAAATTAAATATTACTACAACATATATCACATTTCTTTGTAGCTATATGTGTATTACCTGATGGCAAGGTCATTGTCTGAGACTGGCTGCCAAACACCAGTGTGGAGGGCTGCAGTGGACAGAGGCCTGCAGGTAGAGTGACAATACCAGAGACATAAGGATTGGTTTACATAGAGGAGACATTACACTGATAGGATTACAACTCACCGTGTAGTATGCAGCCAAAGCCGAGACAGCCTGGGACCTATATGAAAAATCAAGAACCCACAGTATGAGTAACCATAGCAGAGCCCCAGCTGTGTATAGAGCGCACACACTTCAGTGCCTGAAGAAGGAGGCAATGCTCAGCGGATGCACACTGCTACAAGAACAGCGCTATCTGCCATCTGAGCTACTGCACTTCACTCTAATGTCCTTCATGTCACCGAGAACTACATGTTTCCAGTGACCCTCTCACCTGTCAGCGCGGCCATCTTTGCGTAGGACGCCCCCTGAGCACTTCCGGGGAACGCTTAGACTATGTTCCGTCCTGGAAATCATTCCCCTGGGTTATGCATCGTACGTCTACGGGTTCCGGAAGTGAAGGTTGTGCTCGCGCTGTAACCCGGAGCACCTCCCAGTGACGTAACGGTTGCTCCTGGTAGGTCCTCCCTCCAGCAACTCCATTCTAGACCGTTCACTAGTGAGATGACTAGATTGGAGTTGCTGGAGGGAGGACCTGCTAGAACCAACTCCAATGTAGACAGCTCTTTACTAAGGTTACTAGAATGGAGTTGCTTACAGGAGCTGCTGCCAGAAACTCCAATCTAGTCACCTCACTACAGGAGAAGCTAGAGAGGAGTTTCTATAGGGCCAAGAGGGACATTTTAGACATTTTTTTTTTTATATATATATATATATATATATATATATAAAATTATCAATAGTAATGGAGGAAAAACGCATTCCTGGACATATATACATATGACACTCAGAAATTTTATATATATGTTATATAAATTATTTATTTACAGTATTATATATATATATATCTATATGCATATAATTTGTGAGTGCCATATGTACGTACTGTATATATAATTTGCACCAGACCAGTTCTGAGACATTGTGCGGATATGGTCTGAAAAGGGCGGTGTCGCCTCGGCCTGACGTGTTTATTATATCTCGCGCCACTTTCTTGTTGTAAGTGATAATGGAAATATATGGCAATTCATAAGTGACATAGATCTAAATTCTGACGTATTGCTGTGCGCCTGATTTATGAGTATATAGTTACTGCAGGTAGGTTCATGGTGTCGGTGTATTTTGTGCTTACTATAGGTAGGTCCTCCTTACAACTCCATTCTAGCTGTTTACAGAATTGACTAGAAAAGTGTTGCTGCAGGTAGGTTCATAGTCTCAGTGTATTCTGTAGTTACTATAGGTAGGTCCTCCTTACAGCAACTCCATTCTAGCTGTCTGACTACAGAATTGACTAGAATGGAGTTGCTGCAGGTAGGTTCATAGTTTCGGTGTATTCTGTAGTTACTGTAGGTAGGTTCATGGTGTCGGTGTATTTTGTGCTTACTATAGGTAGGTCCTCCTTACAGCAACTCCATTCTAGCTGTCTCACTACAGAATTGACTAGAATGGAGTTGCTGCAGGTAGGTTCATAGTCTCGGTGTATTCTGTAGTTACTGCAGGTAGGTTCATGGTGTCGGTGTATTTTGTGCTTACTATAGGTAGGTCCTCCTTACAGCAACTCCATTCTAGCTGTCTCACTACAGGACTGACTAGAATGGAGTTGCTGCAGGTAGATTCATAGTCTTGGTGTATTCTGTAGTTACTATAGGTAGGGTCTCCATACAGCAACTCCATTCTAGCTGTCTCACTACAGAATTGACTAGAATGGAGTTGCTGCAGGTAGCTTCATGGTCTCGGTGTTCTGTAGTTACTATTGGTAGGTTCATGGTCTCAGTGTATTCTGTAGTTGCTATAGGTAGGTCCTCCTTACAGCAACTCCATTCTAGCTGTCTCACTACAGAACTGACTAGAATGGAGCTGCTGCAGGTAGGTTCATGGTCTCAGTGTATTCTGTACAGGTTGGTCAGTATAGGGTCTATATCTAACAATAAACTCCCCATACAGTGATATTAATAAAACAAACAACATCGACATTTTAAAAAATATATTTGATTGCAATAAAACCCTCCGCACAACCCTCATTAACCATTTTATTTATTTATTTATCTTTTTTTTTTTTTTTTTTTTAAAAACCCACCTCCACTGATTATCAATGTAGTCTATCAAAGCCAAATAAAATCCATAACCCAACAAACCCCCCCCCCAAGGTTCCTACTTACCTGTCCAGGTCTAGTATTGCCTGCTCTCAAGGAATAAACCAGCCAATGGCGTGTCATGTGATGGGGTTATTAGAGTAAAGCTAGGATCACATCTGCGGCTGGTTCTACGTTGTTTAGGTTCATCGGGGGACCAGAATGATGGAGAGCCAGACTGCTAAAACAGCGGCTATCTATGGACACCAGCGGACCCCATTGACTATAATCGGATCAGTCGTTTCCATTCTGAAAGGGGCAGAGAGAAAAGTCCTCCATGCTGCCCCATTAAAGTCTCTGTACCAGAGATCTGCAGGGGTATCAGGTGTTGGGCCCCCCTGCAGATCTAATATTGATGGCCTATCCTGAGAAAGTGGATAAATCCTTGAGGGAGGCGCCCGACGTGGCCTATATGCTGCGGTTTGCCAGCGGCAGAAACGTGGCGGAAAAAAATGCAAATCCTGTCCCCACTTTACAGTAAAATACCCATCGTTCTCTGCAACCTGTATGCCCCGAACTCGTCCCAACTCCCTTTCCTTAAGAAAGTACTGCGACGCCTGCAGGCCTTCTCTGGCTCGGCATTGTTGTTGGGAGGTGACTTTAATATGGTCTTCTCTGACCGCATGGACAAATTGTCCTTATCTGATGGGCCCACAGGCGCCCCCCGGCTTCGCCTAGCCAGAGAATTCCGTTGCCTCATTAGGTCCGCTGCCCTTTATGACCTCTGGCGTGTTCATAACCCTACTGCTTGGACTTTTACCTTCTACTCCCACCCCCACAAGACGCACTTTAGAATAGATTACTTCTTTGGTAATACTTTGGCCCTTAGATTACTCACTGATGCAGACATTGGCCCTATCTCCTGGTCCGACCATGCTCCTGTATTGATTATGCTGTCCCCCCACCCTGTCCCGACCAAATGTTGTCACTGGTGGTTGAATGAGTCCCTCCTTCATTCTCCAACGTCCTGTGCTACCCTCCGTACCCAGCTTATTGAGTACTTTAGCCATAATGTACATTCTGTCTCCTCTGATTCCACCCTCTGGGAAGCCCATAAGGCTGTCATGAGGGGCCACTGTATAGCCTTAGCTACTCGTTTTAAAAAAGATCGTAAGGCTAGGGAGGTCACTCTATTGACTCGGATACGATCTCTATCAGACCGTTTAGCTCAGGCCCCTTCGGTCCCCATCCTCCGCCAACTGGTAGCTGCCAGAGCGGATCTTCGTGATCTCGCCACCCAGGCAACCCAGCATCTCCTCCTTTATAGTCGCCAATGTTACTATGAGAGGGGTAACAAAGCCCATACTCTGCTTGCTAAGACCACCAGGCCACTTCCTCCCCGCACACGATTTGGGACCCTCATGGCACCCTGCACCACCACCCTGATTCTATTGCATCCCTGTTCCAGGACTATTATACTAAGCTGTATAACCTTCCCCCCCGTGTGGGTCCGGATCCGGCTGCCCGGGACGCAGCCCTGCTTTCTTATCTTGATTCCTGCCCTCTTCCTAAGCTCCCAACCTCGGCACTTGTCAGTCTGAATGCTCCGATTACGTAGGAGGAGCTTGATGTAACCCTGAGGGGATTCCTGGGTGGCAAGGCGTCGGGCCTGGATGGGTTCACCTATCTCTACTATAAGAATTTCCGCTCTGACCTGCTTCCACACATGTCGCCTCTTTAACTCCTCTTTAGACGGTGCCCCTATTCCTCCGTCCATGCTTCATTCCGATTTGACTCTAGTTCCTAAACCCCGTAAGGACCATCAGGACTGCACTAATTACCATCCCATTGCCCTCCTTAATACTGATATAAAACCTTTCACTAAAATCCTGGCTAATAGCCTTAACACTTGGCTTCCATCCCTAAGGACCAGGTGGGTTTCGTTCCTTGCCGTCAAGGGGGAGACAACACCAGGAGGACTGTAGATTTAATAGATGTTGCCAACCGTTCTGCCGTGCCCACCCTCCTGAGCCTTGATGCTGAAAAGCCCTTTGACTACCACGATTGGTCGTTCATGTTTGCCACCCTTGAAAAATTTGGGTTTTCTGGAGCATTTCTTACGGCAGTTAAAATGCATTATTCTCAGCCCTCGGGGGTGGTCAAGTTGCCTAACTCCTTTTCATCCTTGTTCCCCATCCGTAATGTAACGCTTCAAGGCTGTCCTTTATCCCCCCCTCATATTTGCCCTGTGTATTGAGCCTTTAGCTTCCCAACTCCGGTCTAATCCTAACATTACTGGGGTAGCAGTTCGTGATAGAGACTTTAAGATAGGCCTGTTTGCGGATGATGTTCTTTTGACCCTCACCAATCCCCACACTTCTCTTCCCAACCTTCTTCAAGTGCTGAAGGAATATGGTGATCTCTCTGGATATAAAGTTAACCCCACTAAGAAGGAGGCATTACCCCTTAATATTCCTGACCCCACCCTGCAGACCCTTCGGTCTAACTTTGCCTTTCAGTGGAGGGAGCGCTCCCTCCGCTATCTAGGCATTCAGTTGTCTTTTTCTTACTCCTCTCTCTACTCAGTCAACTACCCTACCCAATGAACTTCGCTTTCTCTTAGACAAATGGCGCCCCCTCCATATATCCCTCATAGGCTGCATTACGGCTGTTAAAATGACCCTCCTCCCGAAGCTACTTAACTTTTTTGAAATGCTCCCAGTCACGGTGCCCCGTTCGGAGTTACGGTCCCTCCAAAAATCGATTTTCCAGTTTATCTGGAATTGTAAACGCCATCGTATCCCTCGTTCGGTGATGTTATCGGGCAAAAATGAGGGGGGGGCTTGCGGTCCAGCATATCCTGCATTATTACTGGGCGACCCACTGTCTCACATTTTGGGCCGCGCCACAAGCTTTCACTAAGTGGGTTGAGATCGAAAAGCTCTGGCTAGCCCCGATCCATCCCAATGCGTTTCTGTGGTCCCGCTCTCCTCCCCTCCCTGATGCCCCTCTCCTTGGCCACATTACATGCAAGCAGCACCCCAGGGACCCCTGCGCCCCATTTAGATGCCAGCAGCACCCCAAGGACCCCTGTCCCCCTTTAAATGCCAGCAGCGCCCCAAAGGACCCCTGCCCCTCCCCCCCTTTAGATGCCAGAAGTACACCAAGGACTCATGCTCCCATATTTAGATGCCAATGACACCCCAGGGACCCGTGTCTCCACCCCTTTAGTTGTCAGAAGCACACCAGGGACCCCTGGCCCCTATCCATGCCAGTGGCATCCCCCCTTAGATGTCAAGGACCCATTACCCCCTTTAAATACCAGAAGCACAACAAAGACACCCCCCCCCCCCCCTTAGATGGCAGCAACACAACAAGGACCCCTGCCCTCCTTCAGATGAGAGCAGCACCCAAAAGGCCCTGTCTCCCTCAATGCCAACGGCACCCCAGGGACTCCTATACCACCCTAAACATCAATCCAATCCCCCAGACTCTCCAGGATACAGTCCCATGTAAAACATCACTCTCTTTTCAGCCCCTCAACTTACAGTTCCATGTAAATACATCACTCCCTCCCCTCAGCCTACTCCAACATGCATTCCCGTGCAAAACAATCCTATCTCTCCTCTTCCATCATGCAGTCACGCAAAACAGTCCTCACAGCTTTCTGTTCTCTATCTACACAAGCTCCGCTCCTGCTTCCTCCATACAGCACAGAGTTGTGATAGAAGAGACCCCACCCTCTTTGGAGCGGCTCCGCCCCTTCCTGTGACATCATACCTACCAGGAGCAACTCCATTGTAGTCACGACCGTGATGTAACTGCTGCTGGTCTTAAATATAGTGTCTTTTAATTGTATAATTCCATTGCAGTCTGTTGTTAATTTCCATATATAAAAGTATTTAAATAAATTCACTATGTCCAGATTTAAGTTACATTTTTTTTTAAACAAGTTTACACAAGAAAGGCAAAAAAAAAAAAAATTGTGTTCAGATTACCCTGGTTGTACAGCTCTCTGTATGGTCAGGTAGAATAATTGATGCGACCCTCGTCTCGTAACTTCAGGCTAGGAGACATCTTAGTACAAAAAGGAGGGAAAAATGTGTTCATACCTTCCAACTTTCAGAGGACCGCAGCAAGCTTCGGAAAGTTTATGTATCTGTTAATAAAGGCTTACATAATAGTGTTATGTGAAAGACCAAATGTTTATATTTGTCTGTCAAACAGATTAACTTGATGAGTCAGTTGAGAGACCCTGGTTTGTCCGTTTGTTAGGCTTTGTACAACCTTGGAATTTGGAACATATATTGTGTTATTTGAGGCTAGGTTCGTATCTGTGCCGGAGAAACCGCCAAATATCGGCAGAGAGAAAAGTCCTGCAAGGAGGTCTTTTCTCTCCGCCAGTTTTAGTATGAAAACAGCGGACCCCATTATAGTCTATGGGGTCCGTGGGTAACCTCTATTTCACTGGTATGGCTCTCCATCATTGGGTTCCCCCAGTGGACCCCAATGACGGAGACCCATGCACAGATGTGAATCTAGCCTTATCTGTAAAATGATATAAAAGGCTGGACCCTGTTACAATAAATTGAGACATTTATACATGTGATGAGCATGTATGCCTGTGTCTCCTGGGCTTGTGATATATATTTGTTTTAATAACTAGGTTTTCACAGAAGGTATTCAGCAGAATTTGGTCTGCAAATCAAATTACAACATATCATAAACTACAACTGTAACTTTAGCCATGCCCCTTTTAGCCCTGCCCATTCCCACCCACTTCCCTTGTGTCCCCACACAGATTTAGGTCGGTTGCAGACGACCATGCTGCAACCGGCCTGCCGTGATTTAAAAGCACAGGCTGCACACTGGGGACATGGGGATGTCCCTGTGTGCCACCTGTGCACGGGCCATGCTTCCACGGTTCCTTTCATCAAATGAATAGGAGCCATGGAAGTACGGACCACAAAATAGGACAGGAATAGGACCTGTCCTATCTGATGCGGCCCGGACTGTCGGCCCGCACATGGGACCGTGAAAAAAAAAAAAAAGCTACATAAAAGTGGCATTGAAGTTGTGCTACATTTAATATAATTTATTCCAGTTTACTGTTCTAATGATCACTGAAATCTATGCCAGGTACAAAGCTTTTTAAATGCAAATGTAGGAGCCAGTTGAAGGGTAAGTGAATGATCTATAATATGCCCAAAACGAAAAGCTAATTTCTTGACCTCTCATTTATAAGACATAAATAAACTGCTCAAACAAATGATATTGTTCTGGTACAGGTTTTAGTCAAAGTGTGGCCCTGGGCAAAATTAAAAGCAGGGCCCCAAATGCAAAACCAAAAACAACACCATTGTCTTCCAGTGGCAACCCCTTT
This sequence comes from Leptodactylus fallax, assembly GCA_947044405.1. Lineage (NCBI taxonomy): Eukaryota > Metazoa > Chordata > Amphibia > Anura > Leptodactylidae > Leptodactylus > Leptodactylus fallax. Next base: position 4,519,116 of record CAMRHE010000105.1, read on the forward strand.
AATAATGTCTCCTTTCTACACCCAAAACAGTAATAAAAAGGCCAATTTTCCTACACACACTTCAAATGACCACCTAATAGATTTTTGCACATAGTCATCTGTTATTATAGTGCCTCCTTATAAATGATGGTCCCTGCTTATAAATAATATTACAACCTTATCAGTAATAGTGCCCTTATAACTGATAGTTACTGCTTATAAATAGTGCCCTGTATCAGTAATAGTCCCCACTTTAAATAACGGTCCCCCTTATCTGTGATAGTTCACCCTTATCACTAACAGTCAACCCTTAAAATAATACTGATCCCTTAAAATAGTTTTCCCTTATTAATAATAGCCCTCATAAGTAATAGTTACCCTTATAAATAATAACCCCCTTATAAATAATAGCCCACCTAACAATTAATCTCCCTTTTTAAATAGTTCCCCTCTTATAAATAATAGCTCCCCCTTATAATAGCAGCCTTATATATAATTGTTTCCCCCTTTTTATAGGCCTCTTATAAATAGTTACTCCCTTATAAATACTAGCCGCCTTATAAATAATAGTTCACACGTATAATAGCCCCCCCTATATAGTTTCCCGTTATAATAGCCCCCTTATATACAATAGTTCCCCCTTATAATAGCCCCCCTTATATTTAAGTTTCCCCCTTATATATAGTAGCCCACCCTTATATTCAATAGTTCCTCCCTTATATATAATTGTTTCCCCTTATACAGCGTTGGATTGATGGTCCTAGGGCCCACCCAATAGCTTTCTGCTAAGATCCTACACCATGGCTCCTTCACTGAAATCTTGTATAAAATGTGCTGGCTATCTGGCGTTACTGAGAATGTTCCCTGCATTGTCATCCCCTATAGTACTGTGCACCCCCCAATAGCTCCACGGCTGGTTCATGCACAGGACAGTATGAAGAATGACACGGCCATGGAGCACTACACGTATGTGCAAGATTATAGTGAGGGAACTGTGATGCAGGCAGCAGGAATTTTGAGTCCCCGATCCACAATATAATGCTCCACATGGTATATAATGCACCACAGTGCCCTCCACAGTATAAAATGCTCCCCTGAGCCCCCCACAGTGGCCCCACATAGTATAAAATTCTCCCCTGAGCCCCCCATAGTGACCCCACACAGTATAATACCCCTTAGTGGCCCCACACAATATAATATTCCCCACATAGTATAAAAGGCTCCCCACAGCGTCCCCCCAGTAGCCCCACACAGTATAATATGCTCCCAGAGGTGCACCTCTAATGAGGCGAAGTGAGGCGGCCACCTCAGGAGGCACTATCTGTCACTGTCTGGAGGGGCGTCATTTTTATGATTTATTTATTTATTTATTTTCAGACCCCAGACTATAATAATCGGAGGCCCAGGGGAGGTGAAGGAACATAAAAACCATTGTTACTCACCTCTCCTGCGATCCGATCTAAGGGGCCATTAGGGAGCATTATATATATTAGGGGGTGGTCATTTATAAAAGCGTTCATTAGGGGACATCAATTATAGAAGGGGTCATTAGGGGACATTATGAATAGAAGTGGGCATCATTTATATAAAGGGTCATTAGGGGAGCAGTATTTATGTCAGGGGGAAGCAGGGGCATAATATATGGAGCAATTAATTAAAGGGCTTGTCCAGGATAACCACTTTATTAATATGAGACCGGGGAAAGTGATTTAAAAAAAAAACACCTACTCACCTGTCCCTTGCACTCCGATGTCTCTTACCGTAGTCTGGTTCTGCTGCTCCGGTGTCTTTTTTCTGGCGGAAGTCCCCACTGCACATGACTTCTGAGTTCACTGACATGGAACATCACAGTGCTGTAGGGAAGAAAACACCGGAGCAGCAGGACTGGTATGCGCTGGAAGACACCGGAGCACCTTCTCCAGCCTCATATTAAAAAAGTGGTTATCCTGGACAAACCCTTTAAGGTGGCACTTGAGCTTTATTAAAGGGGCTTTCCAGCTCATTTTTATTGATGATCTATCCTTAGGACAGATTATCAATAAGAGATCAGTCCTCTCATCAGCTATATGAAGGGGCTATGGTGCCTGTTTATATCACACACTGTCTGTTTATAGTGACCGTGTGATTACAGACTTGTCACATAGACGTGTATAGGACGAGGCTGTAGTTACATGACATGGCCACTATGAGATGAATGACACTATGTAAACAGAGAAGCGGTCACGACTCTTACACAGGTAGCACAGTTCATTCACACAGCTAATCAGTGGAGGTCCTGGGTTTTTGAGCCCCACTGATTATTTTATTAATGACCTGGAAAACCTTTTAATTAGTTAACACCTGGGGCATTATTTATACAGGGTACACACAGACATTATTGATATAAAGATGCACTTGGCGGTATTATTCATTATGGGGGGGTTATATCATATATTTTATAATTGGGGTAGCAGCAGGATGGGGGCTTTGTGTAGGTGAGGACAATGCGTGATGGTACCTGGAAAAGTGAGGAGCCAAAGATGTCTGTGTTGCAAACTTTACAGAGACAAGACACAGCTGGAAGAAGTGGTCATGGTGGTCCAGAGGGAAGAGAAGAGAAATGTGACCGATTAGTCAGAGACGTCACCTGTAAGTCACAAAATGTTACTGCCCTGTATTCACCTAAATGATAGAAGGATAAATACCTGATTGATGTACCGAATTGGGTTCCCCCCCCAACCCCCCCACTGGGTGGGAATTCAGCCTGGCCAAAGCTAGGTTGAATATAGGCATGTCACTTGGTGGATGGACAAACCCGCGTGGCTCTCATTCACTTCGATGGGAGCTCCAAATATAGCCAAAGCCCAGTACTCAGCTATCTGCGGCGCTCCTATTATAGAGAATGGGGGCCACGTGGGCTCGTCCATCCACCAAGCAGAAGATGTGTGAAGTTACTTTCATTGCTAATGCCGTGTTGTTGATCTGAAACTGAAGTAATACAGGAAGAAGAATTCTTAAAAACTGTTTTATAACTTTGTGTATATTGTGCGACGATAGCAGCATGTGAAGTTAGTAGCATGTAAACTCAATTTTTTTTTTTTGGCGGGAGCATCTTTCTATAGTCCACCTCAGGCAGCAAGGAGGCTAGGTTCCCCACTGTATGCTCTCCAGATTCCCCTCTCAGTATAGTATGCTCCCCACTGTGGCCCCACACAGTATAATATGCTACCCAGAGGTCCCCCAGTATAATTCATTTTGACGAATATTCATGAGGTTTGCCCGTTTGCTTCAGTGCTATTATTATACTCTGGGATCTCTTCAGACCTCAGAGTTTAATAATCGGAGGCCAGAGGAGGTGAGAGAAAATAACAAATAGATATTTTCAGCTTGCCTTGCCTCTCCTGGCCATCCTCCCACGCCGCTGTCCCTGCCGACTTCTTCAGGTCTGCGGGTGACATCACACGTTCCAGACGTCACCTCTGAGGCCTCTGAATTGACCTCAGCGGTCACGTCCAATCACAAGCCTCCAGAATGTGACGTCAACTACAGGGCAAAAATGGCCAGAAGATGACGCTGGAGAGGTGAGTAAAAATGTTTGTTATATTTACAGACCTTCCCTGGGCAGACTTCAATTGGAAAGAGGCCATGCTCGCACTTGATGATAAGATTTCACTAAATATCAAGTACGAGCAAAGACTGCATGACAGAGTGCTAGTTATTGCTGCAGGTTTAACCTGCAGCTTTCAACCTTTGCAATGCAAATTCCTGCAGATAAGCCGCAACAACAAAAAAAAAAAACACCTGATATTGGAATTCAGCAATATGTCAGTTAAAGAGGACCTTTCATGTCCTCATGAAAGTGTGGTTTTATATACTGTACCACTAGAAAGCCGACAGTGCACTGTATTCAGCACATTGGCAGCTTTCCGGGTATGTGCCCCGGTAGCGGAGATATCGGTGCCGTAACTAAAAGTACAAGGCTATGTTAGGGTACTCTAAGGGGTTCGATATCTCCACGATCAGGGCACATACCCGGAAATTCAGCGCAGTGTCGGCTTTCTAGCGGTATATAAAACCGCACTTTCATGAGGACAGGAAAGGTTCTCTTTAAGTGTGAACTGAGCTGGGTTCTCACAGGGAGAAATTCAGCAGCATGTTCCCCATGGCAAAAACAGCCTAACATGGAGTGTTTTTTGCTGCTGGAATCACTGTTGGTCACTGCACTGCAAAGGTTGAAAGCTGCAGGAAAAAAAGTTTTTTTTTTTCGAAGCAAGTGGATAAGATAGTAAAATCTCATTCACCATGTTGGTACTGTACATTATGGGTAGGTTAGCTGATGTTCTGTGCGAACCTAATCTTAGGGTACACCCTCACTCTCACTGTAATTCTGCAGCAAAACCTGCTGCAGAACTGCAGGAACTTTTTGCGGAACTGCCACAAAATTCACCCTATGCATGACATGCCGCAGGATTTAAATTTACCCCAGATCAACTTACACTGTATGTGGATGGGATATCATTAAACTTCAGTGTCTCTCTGCAGCTGCAACTTTGCCTGCAGTCAGTTTTGACTTCATGACATGAACAATGCCCCAAAGGAGACAGCATAGACAGTTACCAGATGCAATAATTTAGAAAAAATAAGTGTTGAGTGGGAATCAGAGGTGTAGCCAGGTTCTCAGCACATGGGGGGTGGGGGCGAAGCACATCTGAGTGGGCCCCCAACCCAGCAGGCCCCCCCCAATGCATGTTGATAAATTCAGAGGCACATCTTAACCACAGTAGTTAATGCTTTCTAAATGAATAATAGTGCTGCATATGCGTCTAAATTATTTGTGATAAATATGTGTTTGAGAGCAGCATAAAAGGACATCTACATAACATACAGTATCAAGTATAAATGCAGTTCACTACATAAGAAGGTCACTTTAGTTAAGAATGAACAACCAGAAGCAACCATTTCGGAAAGTGAGGAACTCATCTAACACAACCTGGGGTTCAGTGGACACATCACCAGAGTAGAAACGAGCAAGTTCAATCACTTTATTGGCTACATCAGGGTCTTGAAAATGTTTATTATTAAGTGGACTGAACAATTTAGCTATTTCTCTAAAATCTGAAAAATCGGTGCTCAAACTGACCCACAAATACATCAAGTACTGTATATAATAAAATACTTCAGTTTTAAAGCGAGCTCGGCTATCCTCAATTGTCTCATCTTCAGCATTTTCATCACTAGAGTGTATTCCAAAACACTAGCATTAGCTTAAGTTCATAAGTGCTTAGTTTCATCAACAGACCGTCCACTTCGGCAGCAACTTTTGGGGTGGTACTATTATGCATCTTGATGCGGCGCAGAGCCTCAAGGATTGCAGGCAAGTTTTGGATTACTGTATCAGTCGCCTGTTTCCTGGAAGCCCATCTTGAGTCTGACAGCCTTTTTAGTGTCAACACTGTTCCCTCTAGGATTTTATTTTTCTCTTCCTTAAGAATCTTATATCTAGGCAGACTTGATGTTAAAAATGTGTACAGAGTTTCAAGTGTACCAAAGAAAATCTTAGCACTGCACAATGCACACGCAACATCAATCAGAATTAAATTGGGCTTGTGTGAACAACAATGCACATAAAATGCTTTTTCAGAGCAGTTTTGTTTTACTCTGGCTTGCAGCCCCATTAAGTGACATGACATGGTCTTTGCCCTCTCATTAAGTTCTCATTAAGATCAAGTTCTTTGGTGAGCACATTGAGTAATAAGTTATAGAATGACTCTGCGCAGCCATCTGGAAGCTCTTCAAATTTAATAAAACGCTCTATACTATTACCTGTTTTGGTGACATATCTTAATAAGAAGAACTGATCTATTTTTGTGATATCAATTGTGGAATCCACAATTACTGAGAAAAACTTTGCTGCTTTTACTTCCTCTATGATAGCGCTTATTGTTTCACTTGCAAGTACAGAAATCAGTTTATTTTGTAATTCTGAACTCAGATAAGTAACACGGCCTATTGAATTTTTCAGATTATTTTCAAGAATAGTGTCATTGTGTGCTAACAATTTAAGCAGCTCCAAAAAATTGCCTTCATTGACATCTGAGCCACCATATTCTCTGTGACCCCTAAATGCAAGACCCTGTCGTGCTAAAAAAAAGAGTGACATTATCAGCCTGTGAAGGATTTTTCTGTTCCTTTCTATCTGTTCCCTCTCGCTCTTGATGAGCCCTGCTATCACAGTGCTGTCCTGACTGATGTGGTATTTGATCATGAGAAATGTTTTCTCTGCTTCTCGATGAGTGTTCAATGTCTCATATTGTTCTATTTTTTCAATGTCTTTCTTAAAGTTAGAAAAGCCTACACATGCATCTGCCCACACCCTGTTTCATTTCGCTTACTAAACAGCCAGCAGCAGAAACAATAAAGTCATTGGGTTTTGGGCGAGTAAATTAACCATTGTCGTTCAACTGTGCATGAATTTCCCACTTTGCGAATATACCAAGATGGGCTGAATCGTCTTTTTTCTGTATCATAGGGAAAATTGTCATAACCACCATTCAATCCTGGCTGACATGGGCCATGTTCCAGTAGAACTCTAATTATGTCAGTAGTAAAAGTCTGATCTTTGAAGAGAAAAGGATCGGTAGGGTAAGGCTCTTTCTATTAGGATCACTTAATTTTGATATGTCATCATCACTACTCCAGCTAACATGCTCTTGTTGGTCCTTATCTGTGAAAAACTGGGTGCTGGTGGGGGAGCTGCAATGCACTATGCTTATAGTAGTGTCTTCTTGGTTAGCGAACACTAGACTGCTGCTAGGTTGATTCACCCACAACATCAATTTTCTCAGTATAAACAGTAGGTTGACTAACAAAAGAGTAGCTTGTTAGTGGGGCACAAGATGAAATTAGTTTTTTCTTTTGCTCCTTTTCTTTGCGCTTCAGTACCCCTGATTTGTATTTTTTATCCATTTTCATACAATTCTCTTAGGCCAGGTTGATTCAATAAAAATAGTTAAGGGACTACATTTTATTCATAATAAGAGACTAGGCTATGCAATCTAGCCTATAAAGCACAGGCATATTTTTGTGCTGAAGTACACTCTGCTGTGTGATTCTAACAGAACCTAACCAGTATACAATGGCCTATCTGAAGGCCCCGATTAGGCACCAGCTATCGCGACAGCCCATCATATTCCAGAGGCACTTATGGGGTGATTGCACCTCTGTAAACAACTGAAAACTGAAATGTAGATATTTTTGCAAATTTATTAAAAAAAGAAAAACTGAAATATCACATGGTCATAAGTATTCAGACCCATTGCTATGACACTCATATTTAACTCACATACTGTCCATTTCCTTCTGATCCTCCTTGAGATGGTTCTATTCCTTCATTGGAGTCCAGCTGCGTTTAATTAAACTGATTGGACTTAATTAGGAAAGGCACACACCTGTCTATATAAGACATCACAGCTCACAGTGCATGTCAGAGCAAATGAGAATCATGGTGTCAAAGGAACTGCCCAAGGAGCTTAAAGACAGAATTGTGGCAAGGCACAGATCTGGCCAAGGTTACAAAATAATTTCTGCAGCATGCAAGGTTCCTAAAAGCACAGTGGTCTCCATAATCCTTAAATGGAAGAAGTTTGGGATGACCAGAACTTTTCCTAAACCTGGCCGTCCAGCCAAACTGAGCAATCGTGGGAGAAGAGCCTTGGTGAGAGAGGTAAAGAAGAACCCAAAGATCACTGTGGCTGAGTTCCAGAGATGCAGTAGGGAGATGAGAGAAAGTTCCACACAGTCAACTATCACTGCAGCCCTCCACCAGTTGGGGCTTTATGGCAGAGTGGCCCAAAGGAAGCCTCTCCTCAGTGCAAGACATATGAAAGCCTGCATAGAGTTTGCCAAAAAACACATGAAGGACTCCCACACTATGAGAAATAAGATTGGTCTGATGAGATGAAGATTGAACTTTTTGGCATTAATTCTAAGTGGTATGTGTGGAGAAAACCAGGCACTTCTCATCACCTGCCCAATACAATCCCAACAGTGAAACATAGTGGTGGCAGCATCATGCTATGGGGGGTGTTTTTCAGCTGCAGGGACAGGACAACTGGTTGCAATTGAAGGAAAAATGAATGCGGCAAAGTACAGAGATATCCTGGAAGAAAACCTCTTCCAGAGTGCTCTGGACCGAAGGTTCACCTTCCAACAAGACAATGACCCTAAGCACACAGCTAAAATAACAAAGGAGTGGCTTTGGAACAATTCTGTGACCATTCTTGACTGGCCCAGCCAGAGCCCTGACCTGAACCCAATTGAGCATCTCTGGAGAGACCTGAAAATGGCTGTCCACCAACGTTCACCATCCAACCTGACGGAACTGGAGAGGATCTGCAAGGAAGAATGGCAGAGGATCCCCAAATCCAGATGAGAAAATCTTGTTGCATCATTCCCAAGAAGACTCATGGCTGTACTAGCCCAAAAGGGTGCTTCTACTCAATACTGACAAAGGGTCTGAATACTTGTGACCATGTGATATTTCAGTTTGCAAAAATATCTAAAAATATTTTTTTTTTCTGTCAAGATGGAGTACTGAGTGTACATTAATGATAAATAAAATGAACTTTTTTGCTTTTAGCAAATGGCTGCAATGAAACAAAGAGTGAAAAATGTAAAGGGGTCTGAATACTTTTCGTACCCACTGTAGGTCCCACTCCAGATGGCATGGTCTCAGTTCTGTGCATGTGTCACCACCATGAAGTACTATTATGTCATTTTGCAATAAATATCTGCTTATCATAAAATAACAGTGCATAATGGGGTGGGAAGCAGCTATTAAGTGTGCTTACAATGTTATGTTTATTAGTTGTCCAGGCAGCTTCTCCCACCCATACTAATATGGGATGAGGAGAGACAATAGTACATGCTGGGCAGGGAGGCTGCAGAGGAAACCACTTAAAGGGGTTGTCCAGGAATTGGAGAAAACATAGAAGAGGCCAGGGAAGGTCCCATGACCACTGAAGACAATCAGTTGTGGCTGGAAAGACCCAATGACCTCATTATATGTCTCTGGGTCCTCACCTGAGGCCACTGATTGGTCTCAGCAGTTACAGGAGGTGCAGTGCAGGACTTCTGGCATGGCGCACACTTGAACGGACAGCTGTGGCAAACACCTGAGTGCTGGGGACAGGTGAGTATGAATTTTTTTTTGTTACACCTTCCCTGGCCTCCTCTGTAATTTGTATAAATTCCTAGGAAACTCCTTTAAAGTCCTACAACAAATTTAATCTACGAGTTCCATTGATTAGAATATGACCTGTCCACAATATTTCATGGGCGTCAGACTGTTGGTCACTGCTGAAGCTGGAAAATGGCTGCACAAGAAGACATATAGGAAGACATCATTTCTGGATGGTTGGGTCTGGACTGGAAGTGCTGGAGCAGATAGACATATAAAAAGTGAGTATAACTTTAGGTTATGTTCACATCTGCAAGTAGGGCTTTTTTTGTCTAGCAAAATAAGACATTGGAATGGCAGTCCAATGGACTGTGTTATATTTAATGTTTTTTTGGGGGCTCTGTTTTTAAACATCTACCACTTCTCTTACTTATGACATGTTACCTGTATTCTATGGGTCGGTACAATTATGGGGATACCAAATTTATATAGTTTTATTTATATTTTAACCCCTTAAGAAAAGGTCCAGGACCGAAACGTCACATGTCTTCTGCCAAACACCTAGTAAAAGTCATTAATTAGCATCTGACACAAGAGTGCGAAGTTCATTTTTACTAGTACATCAGGTTGATACCCTACACCTCATTTATGAAGTACTGATGTTATCTTCTAGCAGAAAGTCCCCTTCAATCTTCTTTGTAAATGGAGTACTAAGGCACTTGAGTGACTGATGCTCAATTTACTTCTATGGGGCTTGCCAGAAATTCAATCTCCAGCAGCCCCATAGAAGTGGATGGAGCGTCAGTCACACAAGTGCATTAGTACTCCATTCACAAGGAAGATTCAGGGGGGACTTTCTGTACCCTCTTGTGAAGGATACCACTTTGCCAAGCCTCTTGGACTACCTGCGATCACCCTTCTTACCTTCCACTCACGCCCCGTGAGTGCCTGAGTTCGTAGGATAATACGAAATGAGCTTTATAAATTTTATATATTTTTTAACCCGAGTGGGTCGGTACTAGCCACTAAAGTATACATGAATACACATCAGTGGATGGTCAAGCAAATACAGGTGAAAATAAGCATACAGTACAGAGAATAAAATGGGATTAAAAGATAGAAAAATACCAGAACAAGTTTGTAGTCTCTAGGCTCCAGCAGGTTAGCCTAGGGCGCTTTCTTCAGACAGTCATAGAGCACGTGTCCCCTACATGCTTCCAGGATAAGAACTCTAAGGTCTCACTGCTAGGCCTCAGGGCCCTTGTTTAAGTCAACAGCACAACATGTCCTCACATCTTTCCCAGAATAAGTGTAGCCTCTCTCCCTGGTCTGAGAGCATTTAACTAATAATAATAATAGTCCTTTAATAGTCCCACAATGGGGAAATTCAGTGTGTTACAGCAGCAAAGATAAGCAGATTCAAATACAAATACAACATGTACAGGAATGTTCCAAAGTAAGAGGCATTACATTGATAGTAGACAGACAGGACGTAGCAGAGGGGGGGGGGGGATTTAACAGGCAGAAAGATATTTCAGTTCTCTGTGTGTATTGATCACCGCTTAGGTCGGTGTTGGTTGTACAGCCTAACCGCGGTGGGAGGAAAGACTTCCGATAGCGCTCCTTCTCACACTTAGGGTGGAGCAGTCGATGGGACTTCTTCTTCTGCATGGAGCTCACCACGGACAGTATCCTTTTGTCACTCACCACCTGCACTGAGTCCAGTGGGCTCCCCAGGACAGAGCTGGCCCTTCTAATCAGCTTGTCAAGTTTATTTCTGTCCGTGGTTGCTATACTGCTCCCCCAGCAGGCCACTCCAAAGAAGATGGCTGATGCCACTACCGAGTTGAAGAAAGACCTAAGAAGTACCCCCCCCGGATTCCAAAGGCTCTCAGCTTCCTAAGCAGGTAGAGCCTGCTGTGGCCCTTCTTGTACAGGACCTCCATATGATCTGCCCAGTCCAGCTTATTATTAAGGAGCAAACCCAGGTACTTATAGGTGTACACAATCTCGATGCCCGTCCCCAGGATGTCCACTGGTTTAGGAGGGCATCTGCCTTTACGGAAGTCCACCACCATCTCCTTGGTCTTCCCCGCGTTGATCTTCAGGTGGTTCCGCTGGCACCAGTCCACAAAATCCCGGTTCAGTTCTCTGTACTCCCTATCATCATCGTCTATGATGAGACCTACTATTGCAGAGTCGTCAGAATACTTCTGTAGGTAGCAGCTAGATGAGTTGCACCTAAAATCTGCAGTGTACAGTGTGAAGAGGAAAGGGGCGAGAACCGTACCCTGAGGTGCCCCCGTATTACAGATCACGGTATCTGACACACAGTCTTGGGATCTCACTTATTGAGGTCGATTTGTGAGGTAGTCTAGGATCCAGTTGGAGAGGTGGTGGTCCACTCCAGCAAGGCCCAGCTTGTCTCTCAGTAACCTGGGCTGTATGGTGTTAAAAGCACTGGAGAAATCAAAGAACATTATTCTCACCATGTTCACAGGTTTCTCCAGGTGAGACAGAGCCCTGTGCAGATGATGGCATCATCAGATGATGGCATCATCTACCCCAATGCCCGGCTGATAAGCAAACTGGAGAGGGTCCATAGCGGGGCTCACTAGAGGGCGGAGATGTGTGAGAACCAATCTCTCTAAGATCTTCATCAGGTGGGATGTCAGTGCTACAGGTCTATAGTCGTTAAGGTCCATAGGGTGAGGTTTCTTTCGAACTGGTACCACACAAGAAGATTTCCATAATTCAGGGACTATTTCCTGCCTCAGGCTCATATTATACATACTGTATATGTAATTATACCACACAGCTGGTCCCCACAAGTCTTAATTAGCCTTGCACTGATGTCATCTGGCCCTGAGGCTTTCCTCACCTTGATCTTTTTCATTTCCTTCCTCACCTGGGCCCATGTGAAGGTCAGACTGTGGTCAGGTAAAGATGGATTTCTGAATTTATTGGTCTGTTGGGAAGTAGTCGCATGGGGTGAAGTCATTGTGGTGGGGGGAACTGAAGGACATGCTGGGGTGGGAGGAGCTGGTGTGTGATCAAATCTGTTGAAGAATAGGTTTAGTTCATTAAGCCAATTAACATCTGCCTCAATCTGGCAGACAGACTGTTTATGACCCGAAATTGACTTAAGCCCCTCCCAGATGACCCTTATGTCTTTTCTTTCCATTTGCTTTTTCATTGTTTCCTTATAACTGGCTTTTCCCTGTCTGATTTGATGCCTCAGCTCCTTTTGTACTTCCCTCAAGTAGTGTTTTTATATCGGAGTTAATCCATGGTTTGTTGTCGGAGAAGCACCTCACCTTTTTTGTGGGTACTGTGTTGTCCGCACAAAAATTAATGTAGTCCGTTATGCAGTGTGTGAGTCCTTCTATATCTTCTCCATAAGAATCCTGCAGAACTTCCCATTCAGTTGTGTCAAAACAATCCCTCAGAGCCTCATCACTCTCCTCGGACCATATCCTCACTGTGCGGGTGACAGCTGGTTCTCTACGTACAAGTGGCTTGTACACAGGTCAGAGATGCACTAGGTTGTGATCCGATCTTCCCAGGGGCGGTAGGGCTGATGAGTTTTATGCCTCCCTCGCGTTGGCAAAGAACAAGTCCAGTGTTTTGTTGTCTCATGTGTGGCAGTTTACATACTGTGTGAAAGTGGGCAGTGTGGATGATGAGGAGGCATGGTTGAAGTCTCCAGACACAAGAAAGAGAGCCTGGGGGTATTTCAACTGCAAATGGCTCACTGTGGCTTGTAGGGCCTTGCAGGCATCGTCAGCTTTCGCAGAGGGGGGGACATATGCAGCTATCACGATGACATGCGATAGTTCCCTTGGTAGATAGAAAGGTCTCATGCTCACAGCTAATAGTTCAATGTCCTTACAGCAAGTTTGCTCCTTAATCACAATGTGCCTAGGATTACACCATCTATTATTCACAAACATTGCCAGCCCTCCTCCTTTCCTCTCCCTTGTCCTGTCTGCCCGAAGGAGTTTAAAACCATCCATCCAAGGAGACCAGAGGGTCAGGAGTAACTTCAGTGAGCCAAGTCTCTGTAAGTAGCATCATGCTGCACACCCCAAACTCCTGATTATGCCTGGTGAGCGCTGTTAGTTCGTCCATCTTGTTTGCAAGAGATCTCACATTGCCCATAATGATGGAGGGGAGAGTTGGTCTGTAACGTCTCTTTTTAATCCTCTGAAGAATTCCAGCTCTGCACCCCCTCCCCCTCTTATTCCTTCTCCAGAGCTCTTGGGGAATGTGTGGGCAAATGGTAAGCAGCCCTGCTGTGTCTCTAAGCTGCAAAAGCTTCTCCCTGGAGTAGACAAAAGAATTGTCTGCAGGCACAATAGTTCCCATTTCAGCAGAACAAAAAGACAGATAAAAACAAAATAGTATCACAAAGGTCCAATTCCAAGTCTTTGTGTGTTTCTTCATAGTGCAAAGTCCCTTAAGTAGAGAGATAAAAAACAAGACAAAGAAAGAAAAATAAGAGAGAGACTCAGAGCTGCTGAGACAGGCTGCCACTCCAGCGGCGCCATCTTGGAAAAAAAAACTATCCTAGTCTCCTCCCTGTGGGATGTCACCAGGAGAAGGTCAGCCCATATCCTAAGGATCAGATAAATATGTATCATCATAATTCCTCACCAGATGACCGTAGTATCAGGCAAGGGGTATGATGGGGTTCGTGGCAAAACCCCCATCGCGTAGACACCAATATTGACCCCCCAATTCCCTTTGGGTAAGGAGTTCAGTGTCTGGACCTCTTCCCTGCTTTCAGCAGTTCCGTGTGTCGACTTGGAGCGTTCTTCTCCACCTTGTGCACTCGAGCAATTTATTGGTGCAACTGTAGGATGCTCTCCTTTGGAAATATCATCATAAAACCATATTTCCTTTGTTGTGTAGTCGGCGCCGGGGTGGCTGCTGTTGGTGTGCCCAGGCCTCCCACCACATCCTTGCAGGGACTTCCCCCTGCTGTGATAATGAGTGTAACACTGGTATGAAAATGGGCTAGAAATGGAACTACAAAGGGGTTTGATTACGGGGCAGAAATACCACATTCCTAAAGCCAAAAGGGTTGTAATAGTCATAAACGCCACACTGTGTAGGAGTAATCTGAACAGTTGATAACACACCAAAGCAAAATATATAACTGGAAAATACATAGCTGGGGGTCTCTCATCATCACACCCCTTTTCCTGATTACTGGAGTCTCAATGGTTGGACCCACTGCCATCTAACATTTTTCCCATATCCACAGAATAAGGGGATAAGCGTGTATAGTGGCACAACCCCCTTAAAGAGTCGCTCTGCACCGTACATGTACGCAACAGAGCAGGAAGGGGTTAAATACTTTATCAACTATACAACTTCTTTTATTAAAGGGGTTGTACAGATCTTTTAGGATTCACTGTCCACAGGATAGATCATCAGTATCAGAAAGTTCAGGTGGCAGTCCCAAAACTGAACCCCACATTGATAAACTGATGTGGCCGTCGAACGCAGCCCTGCTCCTATTCAAGGTAATGGGAGCAGGGATGCAGCTCTAGGTGTCACTTCAGCCTGCTATGAGTCATGTGAGATGCTCTGCTCTAATCAGCTACCACATAGAGCACAGGCAGGGACCAGGGGGAGGAGTTTTGGCGCGCTGTTCGTCACGTTCCGACGCTCTGCTCTAATCAGCTGCAGGTATCTTTCCCTACTCAACCTCAGTCAGGAAGTAACAAATGAGGCTGAGCAGGTAAGTAAGCGCTGTGAAAGTCAGCAATGTGCACTGCTTAGTGCTACACATCTTGGCACTTTGTGGTTCCTCACTGGGTTAATATGTCTTCCTCATCCAAAAGTAGCCAAGTGAGGAACCAGTCCTGGATGTGTAGCGCTGAGCAGCTCATGTAGATGTAAATCTTAAGATCTACCGTTAGTGGGCCCAGGGCTGTCGCCCCCTCTGCTTCCCCCGCTAGCTACGCCTCGGGTGGGAATACTTGTGGGTGATAATGCGTAGAATGAGTTTTGGGCTTGTGGTATACACAAGCAAGTGGTAAGGTGGAGGTAAATGGGGGTTTATCTCAATAGAGTCACTAGCATAGTGTATTTGGACCTCTCAAAGCATTGTTAGATTTCCATGTAGTGTGGGAAAATAATTTATCTAGACCAGACCCAAACCCAGGAGTGGCTACAAAAGGAATGCAAAATATAAAGGAAGCACTTGTATGTCTTCCTTCTGCTCAATCAACTCCTGGTTTTGGCTCAAAACACAGCTACAAAATCTGCAACAAAAAACATCTGCAATGTGGGGTCTTAGCCCAAGACTGGGTTAGCATGACACTTTTTTTTGTTTAAAGGGAGTATGGCAGGAGGAAAATTGGTATCAGACTAGTGATGGTACCTTATAGAGCTGCTTATACTCTTTCCAAACATACCTTTCTTTTTCTGCACTGCAGCTTCATTTTCATGAAAATTGCTGTTTTATTGTTATGCAGTTAGCTGAATAGGGGCTTTAGGGATGTTTCTTCTGCTGGGGCTTCACTCTCTGCTCTAAATAATCACCTCTAACTGCCACCCAGCTCTGCCCCCAATTGCTTGAGTGACATCCCCCACTATCTGCAGTTAGGGGCAGTTATCTCAATTGAAGAGCGAAGCCCTGGCAGGAGAAGAAACTTCCCTGAAATCCTTTTCAGTTAATTTGTATAAGAACAAAACACTGATTTTCATGAAAATGGAGCGACAATGCAGAATTAAAAAAATACATCTTTGGATAGTGTAGAATTAGCCCTACAAGGTACTGTCATTAGTTTGACATAGATTTTCCTGCTGACAGACTCCCTTTAAGAACTATACATAGCTTTTATTTG
Source organism: Leptodactylus fallax (assembly GCA_947044405.1). Classification (NCBI taxonomy): domain Eukaryota; kingdom Metazoa; phylum Chordata; class Amphibia; order Anura; family Leptodactylidae; genus Leptodactylus; species Leptodactylus fallax. The sequence goes on from CAMRHE010000105.1 coordinate 4,535,112, forward strand.
CAGTAATGCGCCGCGAAACCAGTTTGCTCCACAGCTACCAGACACTTATTCCTTGTTCTGTGGATAGGGGGATGTGTTCATAATGGCACAACCCCTTTAAGGATACCCTGCAGCTCCTTTTGGTGAGAAGATTGGTGTAAATTACCGTTGTCTGTAATAGGTAGTGGAAATCTTATTATTAAGGTGGTGCTCATGCCCCAGCTCCTGTACATTTTACACAACTCTATAAGGATATTTTATGTCCAATCTATGTTTAGAGATTTGCTATGGAAAAAGATCAAGTTGGAAACTCTGCAGAGGGACAAAACAATGGGAGGATTGGCAATTTTAACAACTGAGTGGATGGGGTAGAGATGATTCCGATTTAGGGATTAATGGTAGACTAGTGGCACAGATGATGAGATTACCGGCCTGTATAGCTGCTTTTGAGGTTGATTGTAGAGGGGCATGGCCCTGCTCTGTTGCTCCAACTGTTAAATTAATGTTAAAGGTTTGGGATCCTACAAATTTAAAAGTCATACTGAATATACTCCACTTTGGCGGAATCAGAGTCTGCCATAATTTTTCCCTATGGGATAGGCAAAAAGTGATTTTTCTTAGTGAGGACTACCTTAAGTCCTTTCAGCAATTACAAGCTAACTTCAACATTTTTTCTAAAAGTTCCTGCAGCTATACAATATCCTTGATGCTCAAACTATCCCTTACAAACACACCCACATGAACTAGTTGGACTACCTATATCTGTGGGAGTATCTACAGAAATATCAGATTACTAGGAACGCTAAATGGCAACGGGATGACGGGCTCTGGTGCAATGACCAGTGGACGGACCTGTGGAAATTGATGCATACATATATCTACACATACACACACATTTATACATCTGGTGAGAATCTCATGTCAATAGCACCTTTAGAAATATATTTACTTAGAAAATTGGTGACGTGTTCAATATTTATTTTACCCGCTGTATATTACTTGCTAGCAAAGGCTAGAACTTACATGCTTATAATATGTATACCCTTGTTCAAACTTAACAACCCTGAGTAGTGTGTGAGTTGGGCAGAGAAACTAATAAATATGCCCCAGATTTCTGACATAAATTACGCCAAAAACTGGAGTACATGCTTTACACCTAATTTTCTTTGCGTTTTAGACACTTTCTAACAGTTTGTGAGCTTCATACAACATGTGGATGGGGCTTGTTGATAAGGGAGTGTGGTTTAATATGCTAAACTTTCAGCCAGAAATTGTGGCAATATTTCAAAAATTGCACTACAATTTCAGCTATTGTGATAAAATTTTGCGCCATAATTCTGTCGTAACTAAGCCAACTAATAAGTGGTATAAAGCTAAACTACACAGTCTAAAAGTACACCTTATTTTCAAACAGCAACAGACATTGTATATGGAGCAATTTAGGACTGTCTAGTCTATCTAGTTTTAGTTTATCTGTCACAGTATGTCTGGTTATATATACAGTGGCTTGCAAAAGTATTCATACCCCTTGAACTTTTTCACATTTTGTCACCTTAAAACCACAAGCTTAAATGTATTTTTTTGAGATTTTAAGTGATAGACCAACACAAAGTAGCAGATAATTGTGAAGTGGAATGAAAATGATACATGGTTTTCAAAATTTTAATCATATAAAAATCTGAAAACTGTGATGTGCAAAAGTATTCAGCCCCCCCATATCAATAATTTGTAGATCCACCTTTCGCTGCAATTACAGCTGCAAATCTTTTGGGGTATGTCTCTACCAGCTTTGCACATCTAGAGACTGAGATTTTTGCTCATTCTTCTCTGCAAAATAGCTCAAGCTCAGCCAGATCGGATGGGGAGTGTCTGTGAACAGCAATTTTCAGGTCTTGCCACAGATGCTCAATGGGATTTGACTTTGGCTGGGCCATTCTAACCAAGGAATATTCTTTGATCTAAACCATCCCACTGTAGCTCTGACTATATTTTTAGGGTCATTATCTTGCTGGAAGCTGAAACTCCTTCCCAGTCTCAAGTCTTTTGCAATCTCTGAATGGTTTTCTTCCAGAATTGCCCTGTATTTAGCTCCATCCATATTCCCATCAACTCTGACCAGCTTCCCTGTCCCTGTTCTTCCATGAAGAAAAGCATCCCCACAGCATGATGCTGCCACCATGTTTCACAGTGGGGATGGTGTGTTCAGGGTGATGAGCAGTGTTAGTTTTCCGCCACATATAGCGCTTTGCATTTAGGCCAAAAAGTTCAACTTTGGTCTCATCTGACCAGACCACCTTGTTCCACGTTTGCTGTGTCCCCTATATGGCAAATTGCACTTATGTCTTTCTTTCAACAATGGTTTTCTTCTTGCCACTCATCCCTAAAGGTCAATACATGACTTCTAGTTGTCCTGTGGACAGATTCTCCTACTTGAGCTGTGGATTTCTGCAGCTCCTCCAGTGTGACTATGGGCCTCTTGGCTGCTTCTCTGACCAGTGCTCTCCTTGCTCAATCTGTTAGTTTAGGTGGATGGCCATGTTTTGTTAGATTGCGGCTGTAGAATACTTTTTCCATTTTTGGATGATGGATTGAACTGTCCTCCTTGGGATGCTCAAAGCTTGGGATATGTTTTTATAACCTAACCCTGCTTTAAATTTCTCCACAGCTTTATCTCTGACCTGTCTGGTGAGTTCCTTGGTTTTCATGATGCTGTTTGTTCACTAGTGTTCTCTAACAAACCACTGAGGCCTTCACAGAACAGGTGTATTTATACATGAGGCTAAATTACACACAGCTGGACTCTATTAACTAAGTAAGTGACTTCTGAAGGCAATTGTGCGCACTGGATTTTATTTAGGGGTATCAGAGTACAGGGGGCTGAATACTTTTGCACGTCACTTTTCAGATTTTTATTCGATTAAAATTTTGGAAACCATGTATCATTTTCGTTCCACTTCACAATTATCTGCTACTTTGAGTTGGTCTATCACTTAAAATCTCAAATGAAATACAATTAAATTTGTGGTTGTAAGGTGACAAAATGTGGAAAAGTGCAATGGTTATGAATACTTTTGCAAGCCACTGTATTTTGTCGTACTCTGACAACCCATGGAAAGCTGTATTTGTTTTGATCCCAAATACAGTGGGGAAAAAAAGTATTTAGTCAGCCACCGATTGTGCAAGTTCTCCCACTTAAAAAGATGAGAGAGGCCTGTAATTGACATAATAGGTAAACCTCAACTATGAGAGACAAAATGAGAAAACAAATCCAGAAAATCACATTGTCTGATTTTTAAAGAATTTATTTGCAAATTATGGTAGAAAATAAGTATTTGGTCAATAACAAAAGTTCATCTCAATACTTTGTTATATATCCTTTGTTGGCAATGACAGAGGTCAAACGTTTTCTGTAAGTCTTCACAAGGTTGGCACACACTGTTGCTGGTATGTTGGCCCATTCCTCCATGCAGATCTCCTCTAGAGCAGTGATGTTTTGGGGCTGTCACTGGGCAACATGGACTTTCAACTCCCTCCAAAGGTTTTCTATGGGGTTGAGATCTGGAGACTGGCTAGGCCACTCCAGGACCTTGAAATGCTTCTTACAAAGCCACTCCTTCGTTGCCCTGGTGGTGTGCTTGGGATCATTGTCATGCTGAAAGACCCAGCCACGTTTCATCTTCAATGCCCTTGCTGATGGAAGGAGGTTTGCACTCAAAATCTCGCAATACATGGCCCCATTCATTCTTTCATGTACACGGATCAGTCGTCCTGGTCACTTTGCAGAGAAACAGCCCCAAAGCATGATATTGCCACCCCCATGCTTCACAGTAGGTATGGTGTTCTTTGGATGCAACTCAGCATTTACTCTCCTCCAAACACGACGAGTTGTGTTTTCACCAAACAGTTCTACTTTGGTTTCATCTGACCATATGACATTCTCCCAGTACTCTTCTGGAACATCCAAATGCTCTCTAGCAAACTTCTGATGGGCCCGGATATGTACTGGCTTAAGCAGGGGGACAAGTCTGGCACTGCAGGATCTGAGTCCCTGGCGGCGTAGTGTGTTACTGATGGTAGCCTTTGTTACGTTAGTCCCAGCTTTCTGCAGGTCATTCACTAGGTCCCCCCGTGTGGTTCTGGGATTTTTGTTCACCGTTCTTGTGATCATTTTGACCCCACGGGGTGAGATCTTGCGTGGAGCCCCTGATCGAGGGAGATTATCAGTGGTCTTGTATGTCTTCCATTTTCTAACTATTGCTCCCACAGTTGATTTCTTCACACCAAGCTGCTTGCCTATTGCATATTCAGTCTTCCCAACCTGGTGCAAGTCTACAATTTTGTTTCTGGTGTCCTTCCACAGCTCTTTGGTCTTCACCATAGTGGAGTTTGGATTGTGACTGTTTGAGGTTATGGACAGGAGGTACTTTTTTTTCCCCACTGTATATATTGTGACAATTGGGGGTAGTTTAGCATCAAAGGTAGGGGCTTCCTGGACTTAACAGAGGTGTTTGTGGCGCTGGGTGCCAAATAAAGAGCAGAGCAGGTAACAGCAATCCAAAAGAAATGGCTTTATTCAGTTTGTAAAAGTAACACACACAGGGCTATACCTCACTTCTTGAACCCTGACTAACTCCTGGGGGCAAGAAGCTTTACTGAGATTACTTCTTTGTGATCTGGCTCACACTGAGCTTAACCAGTCTTCTTGGAACCCAGTCTTCTTGGACAGACCACCTGTCCGTCTCCAGCTGGTTCCACAAGCCATCTGCTCCCTGCAGGTCACCAGCAGTACTCTCCTGCTGTGTGCACTCCCTCTGGAGTGAAGCCCCAGGTATGGGTGTGGTCAAGGTCTTTTTCAACCCTGTTTTTGGTTCGCTCTCCAGCGCCCTCTAGGTTCACACCCTCACATTTCCTCCCCCTCAGCTCACCACTTATGGGGTGAGTGACAATGGGACAAGACATACAATGTCAACATCCCTCTTTAATCAAATAAACTTGTCCAGTGACTCTCCACATGTCCCGATTTGGTGGTCTCATTTTCCAAGTTCCAGTCACTCGACATTTCCGGTTTCTCAGCCTCTTCTTCTTGCTATTAGCATTAGGCTTTAAAACATTTTTGCCTCTTTTCTTCTTTTTGAGTTGACTGTATTACTTCCTGACACCCACTTCACAGACAGCATGGAGACATTATTCACCACTTGTCCACCAGACATTTGGCTAGAGACAGGTACAGAGGCACCTTTATCCACAATGGCTTCAGACACTTTATTTGTTGGGACAATATACCCGTGATCAGTCTTCTTACGGACTCTTGTCCCACACTTAACGACCCTTCACCTTATTTACTATTTCACAACTCTTGTAGAACTGGACCTGTTTGAACTTATGAAAGTCACTTTTCATCTGTTTTGACCATCTAGGAGAACTGCAACATTTGTCTTGAACAATAACACTTTTCTTTATAACCCTTGCAGGCCTAGGGGGTGTCATACTCTCAACTACTTTATGTCCAATAATTTTGGAGAGCAGGCCTTTTTGCTGTTCCTTTTCATAACTTAAGGCATCAACAACCTTCTCTTCACTATAGCACAGATTACATTTCCTTGTTTTTTTGGCAGTTTGAGTACAATATGGCACCTCTTGCCAAGTTGACTCTTTTTGCGATTGGAGCTTCATTTGCTTCAGTGCTTCTACCTCATTGGTTTGAAGTTGGACCGACTCTGCCACAGGCAGTGTGTGATCAATCGCAGTCTCTTCTCCTGTTGGACCTTATTTGGCAGTCTTATCATATTTTGCAGGAAGTCCACCTTTAGCAGTTATTGCAACAAGAACCTGAGGAGGTTGGAGTTCTCCCAAACTAATTGGCTGTTCATCAATAGTTGCAACTTGTTGTGCATCATCTACTTTAGCATCATCTACTAGGGGAACTACATCATTCACCTGAAGTTTTACACAATCACGCTGCTCCATTATAATCTAGATCATTGATATCATCACTGGACAGGTCACTCATGTCTATCTGACTTTTTGGCTCTCCTGTAACATCAAGGCAATGACCCCGAGATGAACACGGATTACACGCCATTTTTGTTGAATCAGTCAAGTTGTGTATTTCAAGATCTACTTCTGTAATGGGGTTTTTCTGCAAGGTCTCACAATACAGATCACATTCTACAACATCATTTGTTACATATGTCTTCTTGTAATTCAACTTTCCTTTCTCTGCCTCTATGCTGGCAGCTTTCTCCAATTCTAACACCTTCTGTAGTGCACTAATCTCTGACTCCAGCTTCAGAACTTTCTTCATTGCCACATTTTTCAGAGCAGCCTCCATCTCAGTTTTTGCTAGTGCAACTTGCAGGTCTTCCTCCTGTTTGTCCACTTGCACCTTTAGTTTAGCAGTAAGCATTTTTAGATCTACAATCTGAGCAGATAAATTAGACACGTTCTCCTCAAACTGAATCCTCATGTCTTCTATCTGGAGGTCCAATTCTCTCTTGGCCTTTTCCAGCTTGTCATAAACATTGGCTTTGTCCTCATACAATATCTGCACAGATTTCAGGTTTTTCGCAACTTCTTTGTAATTCACAAGTAATGTTTGTAAATTCTGAGCATGGACAGACGACATCTCCATCAATTCTTTGTCCTTATTTTGCACCAAAACAGATAATTTTTCATTATCTTCACAGGATCCTGTAAGCGCCCTCTCCAGGCTACATATGCTAGCTTGGAGTTTAATTTCCCTTTGTTCCAGAACTCCAGTTCTGCTCTGCCATTCCTTAACTTCACTGTTTAGTTGAACCTGCTTTAGTTCATGCTGGTTCTGCTCTGACTGCAGCGTCTGCACCACAGATTCTAATTCATGCTCTCAGTCAGACACATACTTCCTCAGCCCTGCAACTTAATTTTCTTTATCAGTTAATGCAGCCGAAAGTTTTTCACACTTCATGGCTTCCTCCAAATATTCTGATTGACGTTGCAAAAATTCACTTTTCTCACATTTAGCAGTTTCAAACTCATCTCGTAATTTTTCAATGACACTCTCTTTGGCACTGGAATCTTGGATATGCTGCTCCTTTAAATCCTGCAATTGCTTCTCAAGCACTTGTTTTTGTTCCACACTCTGTAGAACTTTATTAGATAGAGCGCATTTCATTTCTGCAAACTCCTTCTTAGTGACACAGTCCATTCCAGGCAAACCCAGCACCACATTTTCACAATGACTAGGATATGAACTCTTCATAGAGTCAAGCTCTTTCTTTAACTTAAGGTTCTCTTTTTCTGATACCTCAAGTTGCCATTTCCAATCAGATATTTCATCCTCATAAATAAACCTGATGGTTTTAATCTCATCTTGAAGCCGCTGCACCATAATATTTTCTTCTTTGGCACTTTCATGCACTCCAGTATGACACATACAGTCAGCAGGGACATATTCATTCATAGAACAGAGGTGCTTCAGAAAACCAAGTCACTCTCATGCAACCCATTTTCTTTACTTGCACTCCACGGGCTCTGTTCCGGGTTTTGTATCTCTCTGCCTTGAGACTGCTGCACTAACACACCTGTGCACATCTTTTCTGTTTTCTTACAAACTGAAGTTTTCTTTTTCTTTCCCATGGTTTAATAACAAGAGTACACAATATTCACCAGAAACCTTGGGTTCAACCAGCAGCAACTTTTTACTATTTTCTGTAGTCACATATATTCACCAAACAGTTAACTTATGTGGCACTACAACAACCAGCATTTTCTTCTGTCTTCCACAGAAAACACAAACATGGCACCATAACCTTTCACATAGACGATTTGCAATATCCAATTTATATACACATTGCTTACTTTCTTGCCATCAGAAAGCACTTTACAGACTTCTGTGCCACAGTATACAAAGTCCATTCCCTGGATTCCTCTTCCATAGATTTACTTTCACCAGTTTTGCACAAAATTTAGTATTTTGGAGTTCCACTCACTTCTCCTGGGTTTCTGACTTGAAAGCACAGACTTCTTTTTCAGCTGTAGGCCACAATACACATTTAGCAATACTGCAGTTTACCAAACACTTGTCTTCCAGGACTTGCATGGATCTCTTTTTGCCCACATCCGAAGCACCATATGTGACAATTGGGGGTAGTTTAGCAAAGGTAGGGGCTTCCTGGACTTAACAGAGGTGTTTGTGGCGCTGGGTGACAAATATACAGCATATCAGGTAATGGCAATCTAACAGAAATGGCTTTATTCAGCTTGTAAAAGTAAACAGGAACAAAAACAACAAAACAGCCTAGCCCACACACAGGGCAATACCTCACTTCTTGAACCCTGACTAACTTCTGGGGGCAAGAAGATTTACTGAGGTTACTTCTTTGTGATCTGGCTCACACTGAGCTTAATCAGTCCTTTTGGAACCCAGTCCTCTTGGACAGACCACCTGTCCGTCTCCAGCTGGTTCCACAAGCCACCTTCTCCCTGCAGGTCACCAGCAGTACTCTCCTGCTGTGTGCACTCCCTCTGGAGTGAAGCGCCAGGTATGGGTGTGGTCAAGGTCCTTTTCAACCCTGTTTTTGGTTCGCTCTCCAGCGCCCTCTAGGTTTACACCCTCACAATATACAAACACAAAGATTGCTGTAGAAAAGTTGCACAGACAGAATATAAAATTAAAACATGAAATGTTTTACACATGGACAGATGCATATAAACATTTATTTCTTAATAACAAAATATTTTTTTTTATCATCTGCAATGGTAAAAAAGTAAAAATATAACATTCTTTGATACAAAACAAACAGAAAAAGAACATACAAAGCAGGAACAATAAGATGGATGTTGACTGGACCAGTGAAGCTAATATCCAAAAACTGGTCTTGAAAATTCCTACTTTCTTAATGAGAGATAAACACTATAATCAGTGCGAATTCAATGATGTACATTCATACATGAAGTACATCATCTATATGTAAATGTTTTCCAGCAAGCAGGAAGTACGAAATAGAAGGTTTGTTGCATTCTATTTTTAGCATATAATGTATATGCATTCTCATGTCCTAGGCCTTGGAAGCCATGCGCCAAAGACACATTGGAGGAAAGAAAAATGTTCTTTGTTTTCTATAACAACCAATCACAGCGCAGTTTCTTGTCTTCTTTGAAAAATGAAAGCCGTGTTGTGAATGGCTACTGTGGCTAACACCAAGATTTTCTAGTAGATGATATTAATAAATATCCCCCAATGTGTTCTAAGAGAAAATATAAAGTCACAAGCTTATATTATATAGAATAACTGACATAATAAGACTTAAATATGTATTAAGCAACAGAAACATCTTGACAAAAAGTTTAAGCACACACACAAACATTATCAAAAATCACCAGTGCTTGTTTTCCCAAAAATACCTGCAAGATACAGGCTAAACCACAGTAAACCAATGGGACATGTTGCAGTGTAAGATATAGGACAAAACATCCTTTAAGAGGTGTGGACAGATTGAGATCATGCTATCTTATGAGCTGGAAAGGTGCAATACTGTCATGTAAAAATGAAACCAAGAGTCTGAAGAACAGAAAGCCAAAAGCCTAAGGTTTGAGATTAAAGGATAGTCAAAGTTCACATTTTATTTTCTTGAATCCTTTTTTATTTTAGCCTCTTCTGACAACTTAAATCTCTTCTTTTCCAAAATCTGTTCTTCAAAGATTCTTCTTTCCCTAAGGGTAAAAAAAACTGAAAATGTAAAACATGACCATAAAAACACAGTTGCCATATCACAAATGACCACTATGTTGTTACCTTTTAGTGAGAGAGGGCCCCTTTCGGTATTTTGCTTCAGCTTGTTCATAGCTCATTTGTTGTGTGGCAGCAATTGCAAAGATGACAGCCTTAAAAAAATACAAGAGAAAAAATAATTTATATATACATATTGTATAATGTACAATATTGGTATCCAAGTTATATGTTTAGTCATCAGTAGATCTTTAACTTTAAGGCTGCATAAATAAAACAACCCCCCCTCCATCTTTGTTTATAAGAAAACACTGCAGCTTGGTCATCTATATCAGTGTTTCTCAACCTTTTCAAGACAAGTACCCTCTCATGAAAAAGCATTCCAACAGAGTACCCTAAACCGACACTATGTCCTGTGGCAGATGCACACAAAAGTTCTGAGGTTCTTTTAGCTTCTGACCAATTTTTCACTTATGTCATAGATCAGAAGCTATTTGTCTATTCAGAACAGACTACCTGCTGCCGTAGAAAAGACCCACCCCCTTTCTGATTTTTTTTTTTCCAGCCTCCAAGTATATTGAATGGAATATTAAATGGTACCATTATGAAGTACAATTTGTCCCACAAAAATTGAGGCTCTGTGAACAGAAAGTAGTTTAATGTCCTTATTGTTGGGCTACTGTTATAAGTGTGATCTTTGTTCATTAAAAAACACAATATATATAAAATTAGATATCCACTCTCTATCATCAATTGTGTGGTACCAAAATTAGAATGGTTGAAAGTTCACTTTAATAATATTCTATTAAAATTATATATTATAATATAGTAGCTCACAATTAAATTGGCAGGGAATCAAGGGGCAATATTGCACTACACATGATGGACTACTACCCAGGGCATTGTTTATTAGAACACCATGGAGAAGGGGGGCTGATTTCAGATTTTCAGGCTGATTTGCCATAATGCTGTCATGCTCCTAAATGACCTTGATGAAACTAATGTAACTTATGTGGAAATGCGTAGGATGTGTCAGTTATGTATCCAATTGTCAGTATATTAGAATTTTATCCTAGGGCTTAGTTTAAGAATCCAAGCTGGGGGAAAATAGATCTGAGATGAGGTTTCAGCTGAGCATATGTTATAGGCATGAGTGTTGGAACTACAAGGAAGTGAGTGATCAGTTAAATAGCATGTGCATGAAATCAGGTGGATGTGGTGAATTTGTATGGGTTGTAGCATATATCATGTAGTAACAAGACTCTCACATACCCTCATCTGCACATAGCTGAATATATTAGACACTCATATCTGAAATCAGCCCCCCCTCTCCATGTTGTTCTAATATGCCCTGGGTAGTAGTCCGTGAAGTGTTGTGCAATGCTGTACCTTGATTCACTGCCAATTTAATTGTGAGCTCCTATGTTACAATATATAATTTTAATTGAGTGTTATTAAAATGAATTTATAGCCGTACTAATTTTAGATCCTTGTTCATTAGCAGGTTAATGGTGTATTGATTTGGGGTCATGTTTTGTTCTGGTTTGCAAATACTTTTCCACTGCAGATGTGTCATTACATGGTCAGTGAACATCTATACAGTATTACTCACAAATGTTACTAGTAAATTTTACCTCAGGGATCAAAACCTCAAGGATAAACCGTGTCTGATCTCCAAGCATTAGTTTTTTAGTTGAACTGCTCATTTTCTCACAAACAGTCTGCAGGTAGCCCATCACAAGCTCTATCTGTTCTTCATCTTCAATATATGTTTCTAAGCAGTTTATGCGCTGTTTTGATGACTGAAACTTTTTTAGCCATTGGGACTTTTTCTTTCCTGATAGGATGTCCACAAGGTGATTTTCTGTCTCTTTGGCATTTACAATAAACTCCACCAATTTTTCATTTGCACGGTCCCTGGCTGCCCGAGCGCGGTCTGGAAGCAACTTTCTGTTTGGCAATGTAGTGCTGGTCACTTCTTCCTGAGTTTCTGACACTGCTGAGCCTATTACAGGGAAAAGCACTTCTCTTTTGCCAGTTTCCAGTTCTCTTCGTACAGGCAAACCTACAGTATACAACAAACCAATGGCACTCATTAAAGCGTACCTAAACTTTTGAACAACTTTTGATTTTCTGGCAATATTTGTGCCATTAATAAATTTCGTCATATACTTTATGAATTAATTTTAGCTCCTTTCTTTAAAATCCACTTTCTTGCACTTCTTTATGCAGCTGTGTTTCTATGTTTTGCCAGCAGTATATGGTGTGTGCCTGATGATGTTTGTGCATATGAGTGGGTGGCTCCTGCAAAGAAGAGGCTGAGGCTGGGGGGAGGGGTCAAATTAAAATATCTGTGTCAGATACGGGCCGTCCTAGCACATGACGTGGGTGCGGCTGTCAGAGGCTAACTCACTCCATTCACCCTTCACTAAAGCTGCAAACTGAGTGTAAATCGCACCCCAACACAGACTACCCACCACAACTACTCACTGTCACCTACCACAACTGACTTAAAGTGCCTAGTGTAAACTGCATTAACATATACAGGCCTTTCTCCAACAGTCAGACACAAACACACCTCAATGGGTAATGAGTTCATAAAGCAACACAAAGTATCCTTAAATTCAACAATTTAATACCCAAAGAGTTCAGTGCTATATATAAAAGAAAAGATAATAAATTACACGAAATGTAAACAGCATTAAAATAATGGGAGAAAAACAGAAGACTTAAGTGTCTTTGGTTCCAGGAGCTTGGATGATCTTCTGATGGAATTGGACACACCCAGATGACTCCACAGATGTGTCATCAATTGTAAGGGTGGTTGACTGGTGTAGGAACGGCCATGCTAAACACTAGGTCAAGATTGAGCAGGGGTTTTCCCACATTCCATTCCCATGCCTCTCATGGATAGCCAGAACCCACTGGCGCTCACTGCGTTCCCACCGAACTGTATATGCGACACTGAGGCCTTTTGAATCTTGTTGAAATAATTTTGTAGTCTCTGTCGCCCTGGCTGTTGTTCCCAATCCTGAGCAATCCAGAGTTCCCTCCCAGTCTCAATGTTCTGGTTTTTTAGGCTTGGCTTAGAGCTGGCAGATTCCATATAAATCAATTCCGCAACGCGACAAGCTGGTTGCGGAGCACTCACCTCCTCTCCTCTCCGGAACTCCTGGCAGCATCAGAATGGCAGAGTAGACAGTTGACACATTTTCTTTCTTTCTTCCTTCCCTGAGGACAGGATCCCTGTTAGGCCTACCACTACCTTCGAGTCCCTCTGCACGGGTACAGGTGTGGTACAATACATTTAAACATATACCAACTTCTATCTGCTGAGGACTTTGTTTCTTTATTCCTTACAAAGTCTCACTGTGATCGGGAAACAACGAACAAGGATCCTTACACTGGCACATAAGACCTTCCTTAGTAGTTCATACCAGTAAACAAATTACAAGATCCTAACCCATTGGTACAGAGTGCCCAGTGTACTACATAAAAGAGGGAACCCTTCTACAAATCTTCTGGAGTTGCTACAAACTCTTCTGGATGGAGCTGCTCCAAAGTCCCTTCTGAATGGCTGTCCAGGGGATCATATGTGAACTTACTGACTGGGACTTGAATAATAACCCAGGCTGGATCCTCCTCCATCACAACGACATGCCAATTGGTAGATAAAAACGTTCCTTACTGAAACATCTCCTTAACACAGCAAAGGCCTGCATCCCTGCCTGATGGCGATCCCCTGAACTCCCTACGATATCCCAATGGTTTTGACGGATTGGCAAAATTTATCTTATGGAAAGCTTGATTCACTCTAATACCGCTACTACTCCCCAATTTCAAAAGATGTGGTTCTACTGGGCTACCTTTTCAATTTCAGTTCATTTTACAGTCCTTCTCTGTGAGCCCCTAGGGACTGGGAAAGGGACTCCAAATTAAAGTGAGATACCTCCCTCTTCCCCACCACATTTTTTTTTTCTTTTTCTCTTTTCCTGTACATAATAACTACCCCCTTCTCCCTAAGTTTGGTCCCCTTTCTGGAGTATGTCGAGACCTCCAGCTTTGCCCATCGCCTACTAAAGATGGACTTCTACTCTGGCCACCGGGAAGTCACTGAGCTCCTTCTGGACTTTCCTGGACGTTCAATCATGTTTTCTACGCCCTCCACCTGCTTATCCTCTTTTGCTCGCACACTAGTTTTCGTTTATGCAAAACAATATGAACTTATAATGCAAAAATAATAATAAAAAGCTTAGGTTCTCAGCTTTTATATGCCACCAGGATTGCAGAATCTGAGATATCAGAAGTGGAAGACATAGTAGGAAGTGGGTGCTGTATATGCAGATACATACCTGACTATGTTTTCGACTTGTGATAATCTCAGTTTTAATTTGACACCAGAACCACTTTTCTAGGTGGTGTAAAGCCTGAGATACAACTATTTGAAGAGACGTCCACCCCCCCAGCCTTAGTCTCTGCCTTACAGGTGTACACGCAGACATCAGCAACCCAACAGCATGTACTGCTGGCAAAACAGAGGTGCATAAAGAAGGGCCAAAAAATGAATTTCACAGAAAGAAGCCAAATCATTAATAAAGCATATGACAAAATGTATTAATGACACAAATGCCGTCTAAAAATGAAAATGTGTTTGAAATGAAGTACACTTTAAAATGTGTAATGAGCAAGTCAGCTGTACTTTGTACTCTGAATCAAGTGGTTAAGTCATTTATATTATGTGGATATCAATGCAGAAAAAAGTGGAGCTTTACCCAAGATGATAAATTGATAAGTTAACTATCCAGCTTTACAAACTATACTAGTTTAAACAAATATGCAATACCTAAATCAAATCTGTGCTATGTTCTAACAAATCCCATAGTCCACTGCCAGACCACAATGCTATCCTTGGCACTGATCAACCCTCCTGTTACTTGGGTCATTAATATTAATTAAGATAAATTACTATTAAAATGAAGTAACACACACAACATTAATGGTGTAAATACACTTACTGATAGCTGCAGTGCAGTAGTCCATAAAAGAACCAGAAAAAGAACCACAGCCTACAATAGAACGAAGGAAAAAAGTTACCATATGCAAATAACCTTTATTTCAGGTAATTATTTATTTAGCTTACTTGTATATCACCTACATATTATGCAGCACTTTACAGACATTGTCAATCATCATCCCACATAGGGCTCATAATCTATATTCCCTACCAGTAGGTGGAATGTGGGATGAAACCAGAATACCCGGAGGAAACCCACACAAACACAGGAGGTTTTACAAACTCCTTGCAGATGTTGAAGGTAGGACTCCAGTGCTGCATGGCTACAGTGCTAACCACTGAGCCACCGTGCTGCCTAAAGCTTTTTACTAAATTAAAAATATGGCAGTGAATATAGACCTAACATGGGTGCAAAAGGAAAAAGCAGCATGCTCATCAAAAATAATAGACAATATCCGGTGATACATACTGTACTTTATAGAGCTGAGGTGACATACGGTACATCCTTTAATCTACATAGTATGAAGTAGAACATATAATTAAAACAGTAAGAAAGGAGCAGCCATTCACATACTGGTATTCTAGAGCAGCCTGGAGAGTTGAGTAGCAGTTGGGAACTTTTACTCATCAATACAAATGGGGTAAGAGAGTATCTTATAGCAAAATGTAAACACGATACGGGAATAAATCAGATTCAAAGCCAAGACAATGACAGTAAGCAGCATATAAATACCCAATCTAGGCAGGGGAGCAAATTCATCACACAGACCACATGGCAATTGAAAGAAGGTCGTACAGTATATTCACAGAGTTTAGGGTGAAAATAGCTTCATGTGTTCTTTTTCAATGTGCATTTAGAATGTCATTATACATTCTGAATGGATAAAATGGATCAGCATCATGTCATGGCATGAAAGTAAATTAAATCAATTAGTTTGGAGGAGAGTAAGCTATAGCAGTGGTTCTCAACCTGTAGTATGGTACACCCCACTATCCCCAGGTGTACACACCGCAGTGAGAGCACTCCCCCGAATAGAGGTAGTTTGTGGGATTTGCCAACCACAAACTACTATTATATTCTGGGGTCTTTATAGTTAACGGAGCTTCAGGGAAGGTGAATAAACATAATCAGTGTTAATCAGCTTCCCTGGACTTGGCGTGGGCCCCAGCCCTCTTCTGGCTTCCCGAGTGACTAAAGTATCAGCCCCAGTTACAGGGGAAATCAGCCTCCCCCACCAAAATAATTGTAGTCAGATGTCCCCAAAAGTCTATTATGACCTCATGGGGACACAATGTAAAAATAAAGAAAGAGATAAAGAAAAAAGAAAAAAAAAAAAAATAAAAATATTAAAGTAAAGTAAAATAAAAAAAAATTTGACCCTCTGGCTTTGCTCCTTTTGGAGTTTAATTGCTCTTTCTGATGAAGAATTTTCGATTGCTTGCATCCCTGGGATCCTCCCCTGGATCCGGATACTGTTGCTGTATAGTCCCCACCCTCCCCCCCCCTTTTTTTTTTTTTTTTCCTTTTTCTTTTCTTCCCCTTCTTTCTTCCCTCTCATTCAGTGTTGTTTTGTTTTTGTTGTCTCGCCACTCCTTCCCTTCCTCCTCATTTCTTCTCCCCTTCTTGTCCTTTGGCCTCTACTCGGGGATCTCCCCGTTCTCTACAGTATAAATGTTGATGCTGCCGTTGCAGCTGTTTTCACTGTATGTTATGTCTTTTTGAAAATCAATAAACTTTGAATTGAAAAAAAAAAAAAAAAAAAAAAAAAAAAATTGTACGCCAATACCACACCCTCATCACATGTTCTAGCCCCACCCCGACGATACAAAATAAAAACTACCATAACGGAGAGGAAAAAGTTTTTTGTTAGGACTTTGTGTTATTAAATAAAAAAAATAAAAAGTAAAAAACAGACACGTTTTTCCTCCTCTTTTGTTTATATTTTCCCGGATATAAAAAAATAAATAAAAAAAAAACATGCAAAAATAAAAACAACATGAAAATAAAGCCCTATGTGTCACCGAAAAAAGATGCAAAAATTAGTTGAATAACCCAAATGATAAATTTGTTATAGCCCTCAAAACCGCACATATGAAAAAAACGAAAATGTGTCTGGTCCTGAACCAGAAATTATCCCGGTAATGAAGTGGTTAAACATCACTGAGAATGGGGGCCATTATATTATATGTGGGAGGCACTGTGGAAGTCATTATTTTACATGTGGGGGCACTGAGGGGGTCATTATTAACGAAGGATCCAAATAAAGCCTTATTTTATTAACATTTCTCACTTTATAACATTTATCATTTATTATCAGTTATGACTACTTTGAGGGTATTCAGTTGGGACATTTCCTCCTTAGGTGGTATTTTGCTTTAGAAGGTTGAGAACCACTGGGCTACAGCATAACACTTTAAGAACTTTGAGTTTTAAGCAAAACTGCAAAGACAGCTTCCATCAAAACATCAAAAGAGTTTGCATTGCTTGAACTCTACCTAATCCTTCACAGCACATGGTTGGTATTACACTCATGTCACTTCTAGCTTTGTTCCATTCATGAGCAGTCCAACAATAGTCATTAGAGTGAATACAACATACATGGACCAAGGCTAAAGAAGGCGTAGTTATGGTACCCAGTCTGGACTGTTACACCTGTTCCACTTATTTATTACCAATAAACCAGGGCTGTGGAGTCGGTACGCCAAAGCCCCGACTCCGACTCCTCAATTTCCCCTGACTCCGACATACATGGCGCATGTTTAAGACATAACTTAATTCACTTGATTCACTTGCTGACAAGCAGTCACTCTGTGTCCTCGGGCTGTGGGTGGGTCTCCAGCACAATTACAGATAAAGTCAAGCTTTTCAGTCCTCACAATCACAACACGTGTATCTTTTGCTTACTCCAGATAATGGTGCTAAACCTTATAGGTTCACTCAGAACTCAGTCCCATCATTATATGAGGAATAGAACAGACCTTTACAGGACATTTCATCATTTTCAACATTTCATCATTTTCCCAAATTCTTATGAAAATATATTCAGCACATACTGCATTGTACTACTAACTGTACCAATTTATTATATATTTTGGGAGTCGGAGTCGGTCCATTTTATACCGACTCCGACTCCACCAAAATAGGCACCGACTCCGACTCCACAGCCCTGCAATAAACTTCTCCCATAGTCCCTCCAAGTATTACTTATCTAGAGAATAAAAGACATGAACATGACACAAAAAGACAAAAAGCTCTACACTCAATACTATCACACCACACTCAGTTTGAAAAGACGAAAAGTTGAGTAGGAGAAAGAAACTCACCCAAACGGATTCGATAGTCAGATATTAGCGAGTCACACCAATCAACAGAGTTTTTGTAATCTTTGCGAGCATTTTCCTAAAATTAGAGTATGACAAGAGAGATCTCAGAAAGAACAATTACGTATTTCACTCTAAGGCTACACAGTGATACCAAAGAACAACATTAGCAAGATGCTACACAAATGCAATTAGTTCATGAGGTGATATGTTAGTAAAAAAAGGTAGGGTAATAAAACTGAGGTTATAGGGGTTGTGGGGGAGGTAGATCGGTAGTAGCCGTGGTATGTACCCAACCAGTCAGAGACAGGGACACAAAGTCTCTTGTAACACAGGTTTATTTGAACAAAACAGTAAAAAATAAATAAACCTTACGCCAGGCACAAAATCAGCAAAATAAAATACAACCTTAACTTCAGGCAAAAGAGAAAACAAAATCCTGCTCGTCTGAGCTTCTAACTAAACAGAAATAATCCTAACTATACGTGTGGCTTGCTTTAGCCGCACAAACAAAACAAAACAGCAATCCAACTCAGGTCTCACCAGACTCTCAGCTCCAGACAGACCCAGCTGCCTCCACTCTCTTCCAGGGTCTGCTCTGAAGTATAGGATCTGTAGCCTTTTATGGCCCCGTGATGAGGCCAGGACTCACACCTGGGCTGAGACCTATTCAAAACCTGCCCTGGACCAGACAGATGTTAAAAACCTGGGGCTGATATATCGTGCCACCAGCACTTGTCCTGTCACCTTCTCACAGGGTGAAGAGTTGGGGGTTTGGGGTCATCTAGAGTTAGTCTAAAGGAAGGGGATGAAGTGTGTCCATGTAAGGGCTCAAATCCAGGTGTTAGGTTGAGTCCTTCTGTCAATGATCTGAATTTTATCATTAGCTTGAATTCCCAAATTTTTCTCTCTTTGTCATTCTTGAAGAAATGTTTTAGAATCAGGTCTGTTAAGTCTGACAAGCTATGGTCTGGCCCAGAGAAGTGTTTTCCTACCGGGGTATCCATCTGAAACCTTGTTGTGTGTGTGTAAATTCATCCTGGTGTGCAGTTTTTGTTAAAAATAACCTAACCTAGCTGAAACCCAGCGCCACAGTCCTTAGCGTCTGATGTATCGCTCTTCTGGCTGTCCTTCAAGGAGCTTCTCTTCCTGAGGCCAATCAGTGGCTTCAGTGGAAGGGATTGGTGACGTCACAGATGCGAGCAGTTTCACTTTGAGAAGACGCTGGATCAGCAGGACCTGACCGCACTGATAGGACACCGTACCACAGGGGACAGGTGATTATGACTTTATTTTTCTTCACCTCCCGCCGGCCTATATAAAAATTACGGCATGGCCAGGGACTCCATGCAGTAGGACGTGTTCCACAGGAGTTCCTGCCCTACCTGCACCAGTGTGGGACCGCTTGCTAGCTGCAGATTTCTCATGGCCAAGAGAACGGCTCGGATGCCGGCCACAGGTGATCCTGCTCCTGCCGACCGATCTGGGCAGCCTACCTGGACCGCCTTTCTTCACCTGGTGCCTTCTACCACCCGTGCCTCCGGGAGACAGCGGCCATCTTCCTCAGCTGCGCTGGCCACCTCCAACACAGCCGTGACGGCCACTCCACTCCCTCAATGCAGACCCTCCGCCTTACAAAGGGACCAGCCTGCCGGATCCCTTGCCTTGATGGAGCCAACTCCTCAGCACTCCAGCACAGCGATACCACTGGAGTCTCCCTTGCCAGGTATGTCTGCAACAGAGACCGCTGTTCCTGCAGCGCTGACTGTCTCCCCTCACCCACAGCTCCAGCCTTTCTCTACCTCCTCAGGCTCTCTCTTGCAACAACAAGAGACTCCTGCAATTTTAGAGTCTGCTGCACCCCCCATCCTCCAGCAGACCCTGCATCTCCACAGGAGCCTCCACCCCCCCCCCCCCCCCCCGGGACTGGAGACATGGAATTAGGGGCAACACCATCTCTGTCCCCTTTTGCTGTCTACACCCAGTCTTCTCCTCCTCCTGCTCTGACTTCTGTTGCTCTGGTGGCCTCCTCTGCCCCTCCACCATGGTTGGAATACCTTGCTCACCTGCCTTCTAAAGAGGACTTTGATTCCTTGGTTGCTAAAGTCACAGCGGCATGTCGTAGGGGGATACACACGGAAATCTCTGTCCTGCGGCAGGATCTTCAGTATATTACAAACCGGGTTAACACCCTTGAGGACAACCATGACCAAACCCGTTCTTATGTTTCTCAACACCAGGACACTGTCCTCTTCCAAGGCCAGGTGGCTAATGATATGCAGCGCCATTTGGAGGACAACCGGGGTAGGCGCAATTATATCAGAATTAAAGGGCTGCCTGAAGCTACCCAGGAGGAGGATCTGCATATCACCTTGGAGGCAATCTTTAACTCCATTCTGCAGGAACTGCCTACGCACAAGATTAAACTAGATAGAGCACACAGGGCCCTGCTCCCTAAGGGATCTGGTCCTACTCCACGCGATGTTTGTTGCGTGCATGACTTCGCATTGAAAGAGACTATCCTCTCTAAGGCCTGACTTCTTAAAGACACTGATTTTGATGGAGCCAAGATTCAACTTTTTCAAGATCTTTCCTGGATTACGCTACAGAAAAGATGATATCTGCGCCCTCTGCTTCAGCTCCTGCGTGACCATCAAATACCGTATCGCTGGGGATTCCTTTTCTCTTTGACGACTAGGCTCAATGGCCGTTCAGCTATCCTACGATCCTATGCGGACCTGAAACTGTTCTGCTCTGCTGTGGATATTCCTCCTCCTGACCTACAGAGTTGGGAATTGATTGCTCCGCTGCCACCGCCTCCCCAAGTCTGGACTGTCCAGAGATCTGTGAGACGCCAGCTACCCTCTCCAAGTGCTCCTTCCAGAAGACCGAGGGTGGATCCCCCCCCCCCTTCAGTGACTGTATCTTTTTTGTTCTCCTAGATCCTAGGAGGGATACTCTTGTTATGGGTTTTCTGCCATTTCTGCGGTTTTTCTTTGTACGCTGTTTTTTGGTCCCACAACCGCTTAGTTTTACACTTCTGTTTTTTAAATTGCAGGTGGGGCGGATTAGACTCCCCCTCCATTCCCGGTGACCTGCTAGTGTTATTCATTTTTGGTCCCTTATTGCTTATTCCAGTCTGCCTACTGGTGGTCCCTCCCCTGCTTGCCACCCCCCCTTTATTATGGGAGCTATGTCTAGCTGTGGACCCACTGGTTGGTTCCACGAAGTGTCATTTTTGACTCTGACTTGGACATTTATTTTTTGCTCCCAGCCAGGAGACTTAGTCCTGACCACTATGCATGGTTTAATTGTTTATGTTATTTGGTTGCTGTCTTTTTGTTCTTTATTTGTTATGTCTTGTCTCTTTGTGTGTCTTTCCCCTCCCCCTTCTCTCTTTTGCTTCCTCTAGATCTGGGGACCGCCCTCTCATTGACAGGACTGACGTAGATGGACTCCATGGACCCTTCCGCCTCAGCTTCCTATGGACACTGCACTCCAAGGGTGAGATCTGCTTTGCTATAGTTGGTTTGAACATGCTCCCTCCTTATGGCTAAGTGCGTTACCCTCAATGTCAAGTGTCTGGGCTCCAACACCAAACGACGCATGGTCCTGCGGGAGCTCCGGTCCCTCTGGGCGGATGGGGATTTCCTTCAGGAAACACACTATGACCACACAGGTACATTTAATTTTGCTAAACACTACTACCCCCAGGCCTACTCTGCCTTCCATAATCGCCAGAAGGCTGGGGTGGCTATTTTATTATTTCGTACTTGCCCCATTACTGTTACAACTCCCCATCTCGATCCTCAGGGTCAATATATTATATTGGAGGGCCATCTACATCCTCTGCAATATCTACGCTCCCAACACCTCCCAACTGTCCTTCCTCCGTGGGGTCTTGAACCGTTTGCGAGCCTTCTCTGGTGCGGCTTGACTCCTTGGCGGAGACTTCAATATGTTCTTTTCCGAACATGCGGATAGATTGTCCTTGCGTGATAACCCGCTTGCTGCCTCTCAGCCTCGCCTCGCCAGCAAATTTCGCCGCTTGATAAGAGCTTCTGCCCTTTATGATTTATGGCGTGTCAACAACCACACTGTCCAAACCTACATGTTCTACTCCCATCCTCACAACACTCATACAAGGATAGATTATTTCTTTGTTAACATCCCGACGCTCCGTTTGCTTATTGATGCTGATATTGGTCCCATCTCTTGGTTAGACTACGCCCCGGTTTCTGTTGCCCTTTCCCCTGCTCCGATTCTGACTAAACGCTGTCACTGGCGCCTTAAGGTGTCCCTCCTACATTCGGAACCCACCCGTACCTCCTTGCATACCCATTTAACGGAGTATTTTCGGGACGAGGCCTCAGTCTCCTCTGTCTCTACCCTCTGGGAGGCCCATAAAGCTGTTATGCGAGGTCACTTTATTGCCATAGCAACGAGGCTGAAAAGGGACAGAAAGGATAGGGAGGTGGCCCTGCATGCTAAGATAAAGTCCCTCGCCAATAGACTAACGTCCCACCCCTCTCTATCCCTATGCGTCAGTTGGTCGCCGCTCGGGCGGACCTACGGGACTTGGCCACGCATGCTACCCAGTGTCTTCTACTCTATAGTCGCCAGCGCTACTATGAGCATGGCAATAAGGCCCCTACCCTGATAGCCAAGACCCTACGGGACCGTCAGGCATCTTCTACTCCCCATGCAATTCGTGCCCCCTCTGGCACCCTCCTACATTATCTGGACGCTATTGCCTCTGCTTTCCAGTCATACTATACCTGACTGTATAATCTCCCATCGAGAACCCATCCTGACCTTCCTTCTCCCCCTCAGGGGCTACAGGCTTACCTTGACTCTTGCAGTCTCTCCTCACTAACCTCCTCTGCTCTTCACTCTCTTAACGCTCCGATCACAGATGAGGAACTTGCTGACACTTTAAAAAGTCTCCCGAACGGTAAAGCCCCAGGCCCTGACGGCTTCACCTATTTATAAGACTTTTCAGGCCCTGCTCTTGCCCTACCTATGGAACCTGTTTAACTCGTTCCTAGACGGTGCTCCTATCCCCCAGTCGATGCTCCACTCCCACATCACTTCAGTCCCCAAACCGAATAAGGATCCCCAGGAGTGCTCCAATTATCGCCCCATAGCTCTCCTTAACTCAGATCTTAAACTTTTCACAAAAATTTTGGCCACTAGATTGAACGCTTGGCTTCCTTCTCTTCTCCACAAGGACCAGATGGGCTTCGTCCCCTGCCGTCAGGGTGGCGATAACACCAGAAGGGCTGTGGATTTCATAGATGTTGCCGACCGTACTACCCCCGCCCTTCTCCTGAGTCTAGACCCTGAGAAGGCCTTTTATCACCTGGATTGGTCCTTTATGTTTGCTACACTTAGGAAGTTTGACTTTTCAGGGGCCTTCTTTACGGCAGTTACAGTGCTCTACTCTTCCCCCTCTGCTGTGGTTAAGCTTCCACATGCCACCTCTTCATCTTTCCCCATATGCAATGGAACACGACAGGGATGTCCTCTATCTCCCCTTATCTTCACCCTCTATATTGAGCCCCTAGCTTCTAACGTATGGTCTAATCCTGATATTATGGGGATTTCTGTGCAAGACCGGGAATTTAAGATCAGCCTTTTCGCTGATGACATCCTGTTGACCCTCACTAATCCCCTATACGTCGCTCCCCAATCTCATGTTAACGTTGTGAGATTATGGCTATTTTTCTGGTTATAAAGTTAATCCATCCAAAACAGAAGCTCTCCCTTTAAAGATCCCGGACCCTGCCCTCCAACTCCTCCGTCACAATTATGACTTCCAGTGGAAGACTCGTTCCCTTCGTTACCTGGGTATCAAACTGTCCTCCTCCTACACTACCCTATACTCGGTCAACTATCCCCAACTATTCCTTGACCTCCGCTCTCTCTTGGATAAGTGGCGCCCCTTACATATTTCCCTGTTAGGGCGGATCATTGCCATTAAAATGACACTTCTCCCTAAACTGCTCTACTTCTTTGAAACCTTGCCAGTGGCGATCCCCCACTCAGAACTACGTTCTCTTCAAAAGGCCATCTTCCAATTTATTTGGAATGGGAAGAGACATCGCATCCCACGCTCGGTTATGTTGGCGGATAAGGCGGAGGGGGGTCTTGCAGTCCTGCACCTGCTCCACAACTATTGGGCGAGCCATTTACGTTATATTCCGTTTTGGGCGTCGGCACGGGCCTATACTAAATGGGTGGAGATAGAAAAGCTCTGGTTGGTTCCTATCCACCTGAATGCTTTCTTGTGGAGCTGCTCACCCCCCCCTGCCTCCCGCCTCTCTCCTGGGACCCATCCGATTCACTAGAGCTATATGAAACACTTGTTATAAAGCTTCTCCCACTTGCCTCCCACCATTCCTCTATGATTTCTTTCCTATTTAATCCTATCCTCCCGGGGGGCTGGATGCTGATATGGTACAGCCCTGGAGCAGACTGGGTCTGTTCCACATTGCTGACCTAATTGACCTGTCGACCTTGGAGCTCAGGCCCTTTGACTATTTTACCTCTATCTTGCGCTTGCCGTCCTCTGAGTGGCTTCATTATAGGCAGATAGCCCACTTTATGACCACTTTGTTTGGGGCCCCACGGGTGTCCGTCCCCATCTCTTTTAAGAAGATTTGCAGAGCCGGTACCTCTACGAGGGGCTTGATATCGGATATCTATCGTATCCTTCCTGTCCTGATGGGAGGGCCCCCCCTGTCCTGATGGGAGGGCCCCCCCCTTGTCCACAAATACATGTTCAGGTGGTCGGAGGCTCTGGGTAAGCAGATCACCCGGACACAATGGCAGATTATATGGTCCCATGTTGCCAAATCATCCACATACATTACATTTCGTGAAACTCAGTACAAGTTACTTATGTTTTGGTACCATACCCCGGTCCTCCTCCACACCCTGAATCCTAACATATCTACGGACTGCTGGAGATGTCTGTCTGGGGAGGGTACGTTACACCACATATTTTGGACCTGCCCATTGATCCGTCCTTTTTGGACAGAGGTCAGGGTATTAACTGATGCGCAGGGTATCCCACTGGACCCTTTGGTCTATTTACTTAATTTACCCTTCCGACACCTTGGTGGAAAGGCCTCTAAACTTTTCCTGTATCTCTGTACTGCTGCTAAAACGCTTGTGGCTCTTCACTAGAGAAGTGCAAATCCTCCTACTGCCCCTGCCCTTGTGGCTCAGGTCAAAGATGTACACAGCCTGGAATACCTCACTGCTACACTTAACAACACTACAGCTGCCTTCCAGTCGGTCTGGTGCCCTTGGGATACGTACTGCACTCTCTATGGCAGGGGTCCCCAAACTACGGCCCGCGAGCCGCATCCGGCCCCCGGAGGCCATTTACCCGGCCCGTGTTGCAATTTCCTTGTGTTATTTTAATTGTGAGTGCACAGACGGCGCTTACAATTGAAATAACCCGCCGAGCGCTACACGGGAAGTCTCGTTCCTGTGTAGACGCTCGGCGCTCGTCATCCGCACCCGG
The DNA here is from genome assembly GCA_947044405.1 of Leptodactylus fallax. Lineage (NCBI taxonomy): Eukaryota > Metazoa > Chordata > Amphibia > Anura > Leptodactylidae > Leptodactylus > Leptodactylus fallax. The sequence goes on from CAMRHE010000105.1 coordinate 4,560,669, forward strand.
CCCGTGTCGCAATTTCCTTTTGTTATTTCAATTGTGAGGGCACAGGCGCTTACAATTGAAATAACCCACCGAGCGCTACACGGGAAGTCTCGTTCTTGTGTAGACGCTCGGCGCTCGTCGTCCGGACCTAGAATGATCATGTCATGACGCACGACGTGCTCATCTAGGCCTTACAGCCGAAGACAGAGGAGCCGGGACCACAGCGCGGGAGCGGCTGCAGTGCTAGGTAAAGTATATTTTCACTTTTTTTTTTACTGGGAATGGAGGGGGATCAGAGAGCTGGATCTATATGGGGGATTGATGGGACCTATATGGGGGGTTGATGGGACCTATATGGGGGAGAGACCTGGACCTATATGGGGGAGAGAGCTGGCCCTATATGAGGGAGACTGCATGGGACCTATATGGGGGGGGGGCATGGGACCTATATGGGGGGGCATGGGACCTATATGAGGGAAAGAGCTGGCCCTATATGAGGGAGACTGCATGGGACCCATATGGGGGAGACTGCATGGGACCTATATGGGGGAGACTGCATGGGACCTATATGGGGAAAGAGCTGGCCCTATATGAGGGAGACTGCATGGGACCTATATGGGGGAGACTGCATGGGACCTATATGGGGGAGACTGCATGGGACCTATATGAGGGAAAGAGCTGGACCTATATGGGGGAGAGAGCTGGACTTATATGGGGGCAGAGTGCTGGACCTATTTGCGGGAAGAGAGAAGCACATTTCAGAGGTGCACTGTGCTGTATTTGGGAAGTACAGTGTAAGTAAGTGTTATAATCTGAGGTACAGTGTGTGTACAGTATTATTGTTGGCATATATTGTTTTTGTAGGGCTGTATATATACAGTCATATGGGCACCCCTATTAATCTTAATCATTTTTAGTTCTAAATATTTGGGTGTTTGCAACAGCCATTTCAATTTGATATATCTAATAACTGATGGACACAGTAATATTTCAGGATTGAAATGAGGTTTACTGTACTAACAGAAAATGTGCAATATGCATTAAACCAAAATTTGACCGATGCAAAAATTTGGGTACCCTTATCATTTTATTGATTTGAATACTCCTAACTACTTTTTACTGACTTACTGAAGCACAAAATTGGTTTTGTAACCTCACTGAGCTTTGAACTTCATAGCCAGGTGTATCCAATCATGAGAAAAGGTATTTAAGGTGGCCAATTGCAAGTTGTTCTCCTATTTGAATCTCCTCTAGAGTGGCATCATGGGCTCCTCAAAACAACTCTCAAATGATCTGAAAACAAAGATTGTTCAACATAGTTGTTCAGGGGAAGGATACAAAAAGTTGTCTCAGAGATTTAACCTGTCAGTTTCCACTGTGAGGAACATAGTAAGGAAATGGAAGACCACAGGGACAGTTCTTGTTAAGCCCAGAAGTGGCAGGCCAAGAAAAATATCAGAAAGGCAGAGAAGAAGAATGGTGAGAACAGTCAAGGACAATCCACAGACCACCTCCAAAGAGCTGCAGCATCATCTTGCTGCAGATGGTGTCATTGTGCATCGGTCAACAATACAGCACACTTTGCACAAGGAGAAGCTGTATGGGAGAGTGATGCGAAAGAAGCCGTTTCTGAAAGCACGCCACAAACTGAGTCGCCTGAGGTATGCAAAAGCACATTTGGACAAGCCAGCTTCATTTTGGAAGAAGGTCCTGTGGACTGATGAAACAAAGATTGAGTTGTTTGGTCATACAAAAAGGCATTATGCATGGCGTCAAAAAAACACAGCATTCCAAGAAAAACACTTGCTACCCACTGTAAAATTTGGTGGAGGTTCCATCATGCTTTGGGGCTGTGTGACCAATGCCGGCACCGAGAATCTTGTTGGGGCAAAGTTGAGGGTCGCATGGATTCAACTCAGTATCAGCAGATTCTTGAGAATAATGTACAAGAATCAGTGACGAATTTGAAGTTACGCCGGGGATGGATATTTCAGCAAGACAATGATCCAAAACACAGCTCCAAATCTACTCAGGCATTCATGCAGAGGAACAATTACAATGTTCTGGAATGGCCATCCCAGTCCCCAGACCTGAATATCATTGAACATCTGTGGGATAATTTGAAGCGGGCTGTCCATGCTCGGCGACCATCAAACTTAACTATACTGGAATTGTTTTGTTAAGAGGAATGGTCAAAAATACCTTCATCCAGGATCCAGGAACTGATTAAAAGCTACAGGAAGCAACTAGAGGCTGTTATTTTTGCAAAAGGAGGATCTACTAAATATTAATGTCACTTTTCTGTTGAGGTGCCCATACTTTTGCACCGGTCAAATTTTGGTTTAATGCATATTGTACATTTTCTGTTAGTACAATAAACCTCATTTCAATCCTGAAATATTACTGTGTCCATCAGTTATTAGATATATCAAATTGAAATGGCTGTTGCAAACACCCAAATATTTAGAACTAAAAATGATTAAGATTAATAGGGGTGCCCAAACTTTTTCATATGACTGTATCTATTGGTATTTTACTAATGGCAATTTGTAATCCCTAGGAAACAATGACGTCAAAAAAGAGAAAAATTGACTCGGAGTGTAGGATATTCAAAGAACAGTGGACTTATGATTACTTTTTCATGCAGTACAAGAAAAAAGCTGTGTGTTTGATATGTCAGAATATAGTGGCTGTGTTCAAAGAATACAATTTGCGTCGACATTATCAAACTCAACATAAAGATAAATATGATTGTTTGGTTGGAGATGTAAGAAAAGATAAAATATTAAAACTGAAACATTCATTGACAACTCAGCAAAATACTTTTGTGAAGCAGAAGCAGCTAAATATTTCATCACTGCGAGCAAGTTTTCAAGTTGCCAAGCTAATAGCGTGCACTGGCAGACCATTCGTGGAGGGAGAATTTGTTAAAGAGTGCCTTCTTTCTGTTGCCAAAGAGATGTGTCCAGAAAAGTCAGACTTATTTAGTACAATTAGTCTTTCAGGATCTACAATTACACGAAGGATTGAAGAAATGGGAGACAATTTGCATCAGCATTTGCAAAACTCCGCAAGAAAACTTTCTTATTTTTCCTTGGCACTTGACGAGAGCAATGATGTTCGTGATTCTGCACAACTTCTAATTTTTATTCGTGGGATGAATGACAATTTCGAAGTCATGAAAGAGCTTGGTGCACTGCAAAGCATCAAAGGAACAACTACAGGAGAGGATATCTATGAAAAGGTTTCCCAAACGGTGAAGGATTTGAAGCTGGACTGGGCTAAACTAGCCAGTGTGACAACTGATGGTGCGCCTAGCATGGTGGGGTCTAAGAAAGGAGTAACTTCTCGCATTAACCAAGAGATGGACAAACGTAATCATTCTCATCCAATAGTCATACATTGCCTCATCCACCAACAAGCGCTATGTAGTAAATCACTGAAGTGGGACTCTGTTATGAAAATTGTGGTATCTTGTGTTAACTTCATTAGAACTAATGCACTAAACCACAGACAATTTCAGGAATTTCTGTCTGAGCTAATTGTTGCCTATGAAGATGTTCTGTACCACACAGAAGTCCATTGGCTGAGTCGAGGGAGAGTTTTGAGACATTTTTATGACTTACTTCCACAGATTACAGATTTTATGCTTTCAAAAAACAAAGAAGTACCAGAGCTCAATGATGCAGAATGGAAATGGCACCTCGCCTTTCTGACAGATGTAACAGAGCTACTCAACAGTTTCAATGTGCAACTTCAAGGAAAAGGGAAGCTCATCTGTAATATGCAATCACATGTGAAAGCATTTGAAGTAAAATTAGGCCTCCTTATCAAACAAGTGAAGGAGGAAAATTTCTGCCATCTCCCCTTAACTCAAAATCTGTTAGCGGAAAACCCCTTGATTGCATTCCCAAAAGAAACATGTGTGAATTCACTGGAAAAGTTGCAAAAGGAGTTTCAATTCAGATTTAAAGAGCTTCTTCTCCATGAACAGGACATACAGCTTTTCCGTAACCCATTTTCTATTGACATTGAAAATGTGGATGCAATTTAACAAATGGAACTGGCTGAATTGCAGAATTGTGACTCTCTGAAAGATGCATTCAAGGCAAGCAGCTTGCTTAACTTCTATGCATCTCTCTCCTCTGAGACCTATCCTAATCTCAGGAATCATGCACTCAAAATGGCAACAATCTTTGGCAGCACTTATGTTTGTGAACAGACTTTTTCCAGAATGAAACATCTGAAATCTCCAACCAGATCTAGACTAACCGATGTGCACTTGCATCACTTGTTACGGCTAGCAGTGACAAATATGGAACCGGACATTGACCATCTCATTAGCCAAAAGCAGGCCCATACTTCACATTGAAATAATGGTGAGTTTGTTGACTTAAATTTACTATTTCTTTATTTTGAATGTTGTATTTGTTCCCTTTTTGTTTTACTTTAAAATGAGATACGTGTAGTGTGCATAGGGATTTTCATAGTTTTTCTTATAGTCCGGCCCTCCAACGGTCTGAGGGACAGTGAACTGGCCCCGTGTAAAAAGTTTGGGGACCCCTGCTCTATGGTCTATGATCCCTCCCTTTCCCCTTGTTGTCCCCCTTCCATGTCCATGTTTTGTCTTACGTCTTGTGTTCTGTTTGTTTTTATTTAGGTTGGTCTTTTTTGATTATCCGGTTTATGCTGTTTTTTTTTACTGCATCTTGTGTCCTTAAACCTTAGTACAATTTAAAATTCAATAAAAATTACAGTTTAAAAAAAAAAAAAAAAAAAATTACATTTTGCCTGGACAACCTCTTTAATCATGGGAAGCCAAGGCCATAAGAGGCGAGTCATTTTAGTGTAAGGGCCCATCTAACAAAGGTTGGCTTGTCATTGGCAGGTGAGCTTAAATGAAGTTTGATCCAATTGTAAAAAACAAAAACCTATTTTTATATACAGTAGTTATTTGAATTAATGCTCTTGTTGCTAGTAGAGTGCTATCGCAACTTATGTTCGCATTTGTATCTTTGCATATACTGAATACATTCAGTGCCTGCGCAGCAGAAGGCAGAGCCAGGAAAGCAGTGACGTGGTTTAATCACCATTTTCGTTCTTATGGAGGCCATCTCAATTCCTATGAACGTGGGGGGTGTCACTAGTGTTTACATCAGCAACAGAGGGCCATGAAGTAAACAGTATATTGAGAAGACAGTGGGTTATAGTTCCTGCCATTAGAAGGTAGACAATGAGCTAGATGTAAGTAAAGGGGTGAACAGGTCTATGGACTCAGAGTTGGATTTGTGGAGTCGGGACCAACTTTGGGTGGAGTTGAAAAAAGTCAGAATCTGGATTCAAAATAAAATGATTAATTAATTTTCAATTATATTACTGATATTGTATAATTAATTAGAAGCATAGTTTGATGAAAAGGTCTTTCATGCTTTCACAGGAATTCAATCACTTTACTGATTCTGACTGACCATGGGTATCAGCTCTATATAAAGGAGTCGGCTGTGAAAAAACAGACGAATCAAGAGTTGGTGATTTGGTCTGATGACTTCACAGCCCAGGGTGTGGAGTGAAGACCAAGCAGCAGCTTTGCACACATGACCATCCATGAGGCCCCCAAAATCTCTGGTGGAGGGAGTGGTGCCTTTGGCATGATAGGTTTTATCAATGGCCTGATGTCTCAGCGATCAATCCCTTACCATGACCATCCAGGATCACGAACAGAGTGTCAGAGTGGTGGAAGAGGAAGGTGATAAACCTGTAAATCCTAAGAACTCCAGCCACATTTAGGTGGCCGGGGAACGATGTCTAAGATGGGAAGGTGAAGGACAGAAGGAAGGGAGAATGAGGTCTTCATTCTGGGAGGAACATGGACATCTCCTTCTAGAGGAAGGAGACTGAGAAAGGAGAATGGTGTGAAAGCTGTCTAATGGAAGTGACAGTCACCAAAAAAGACTTGTTCCTTGATGGAAGAAGACCCATATCCAAACCTTGCAGGAGGAAAGATGAAATCTTGAAAATGGAAAAATGGAAACTGGTGAACCTTGCACCAGCGAAAAAGGTATTACAGGTCCTGTGATGGATCTTAGACTAGGAAGGTTTCATATCTTTCAAAACTGTTTTGATGACACGCTTGGAGAAGACCCAATGTCTCAATATTGTAGATTCAGCAGCAATAGCAACTTGTGAAATTGGGTCCCTGAAGGATAAGGTTTTCTCCAAGAGGAAGGTGCAAGGGAACGTCAGTCAGGAGGTAGATGTCAGTGCACCGTTAAGGAAAATACATAGCTATCAAGACTGTCAAGGTGCTTTCTCATGATCCTGTAAGGGAGTGAAGATAAGATTTACAGAACTGCTTCCAGGGAAACACCAGGGCGTCTACTGTGCACACTTGTATGACCTGTGTCTTTGCCACAAAGTTAGGAAGTTCGCCACCTTGTGCAAATATCTGTGAAGTAGTATGGGACAGTCTAAAAATTTCGAAGAAGGGTTCCAGGGGCCATGTTTTAGATGGCAAGTTCAAAATGAAGCATATGGTATGGCCTCTATGGATGAGATGAAGGAGACTAGGTCCTGCATGCAGAAGGGTAGTTTGAAGGAAGAATACTGGAGGAGAGCCTAGATGTTCTTCTGGAGGAAAAAGAGCTTGTTCTGTGGGAGAAGGATCTTGGTAGATGCTGTACAGAGTTACATCCCAAGGAAGGATATAAGTCTGATTGGGAAGAGGCAGAATTTCTGATAAACGATTATCCAACCAATGCAGCGAAATTTGGAGACTACCTAGATTTTGGGCATGAGGGTAACCTTAACAGGGTGTTGATAGGACAACCAAGACCATGGCAATAACCTTTGTTAAAGCTTCATGGATAATAACCAAGCCGAAGAAAAGGGCCTATAAACTGATAGTGGTGGAATAGGACAGCAAATCTAAGGAAACATTGATGGGAAGGAAATCTATTGAAGAAAGTAATTTGCTGTCTTTCATCTAGCCTACCCCACACATGGGAAGACCTGAGCTGTCTTTTCCAAGGTGCAGGAGTTAAAGAAGCATCAAAAGGACTGTAAACAAAGACCAGTCTTTTTGAACAGCCCACATGACTTGGTTTGTTCTGGAGCAGATTGTTGTTCTTGTCACCAGTAGTCATTGAAATGATTTTACTCAGTTTGGGTGGGACCGGAAACATGAAATCCAGCAAATGCAAGTGCAATAAGGGAACACTTGAAAACCAGATTGGCTGACCAAGCCTTGAGCGAGAAGGTTTGACAAATGAAGATAGCAAAGCCTGTGGACTGTGCCAGCAGCTTTCCTGCATCCAGTGAGACCTCACAAATGTACTTTTCTGCATGGGCAATCTGATAGATCAGTTCAGCCGTTTCCTTCTGGGAGTCCCAGACATAATGTATTGGAGAAGGCAGTTGAGGGCAGCGGTGCAAGCCTATTCAAAGTATGCTGAGTCACCATAGGAGGGCCTGCTCAGGGGTGAAGGGACCACGGATAAAGGTCTGGATGTGAGGCATGTCGGACAGATTGGGTCAGACTGCCTGCAATGGAATTTTGAGCTGCACTCAGTACAAACATGTCTTCAGGATCAAGGTCAGCAGATAACACAATGTGAGAAAGATGGAAGAGACCAGTGCAAATTCTTCTGAGACAAGTTTCTGACAAAGAAAGTAGGAGGGAGGCAGAACGGCCTCCTTCTCACCCATGAGACCTAGTACGAAAAAGGACCTCCCACTTAAAGGCTATGACAAGTTAAGTGGCAGTCCCTACAACTGGAGAAAAAGAGGGCATTCCCCTGTGCAGAGATCCATTAGGTATCGGTGCAGGGCCAGACACGAGCCCACAGAATAGCTTCTAGGCAGATGGAGAGTGGAGCACGCTCTCCCCACCTACTATTGGAATAGACCTTGAACCACAGAAACTGAGCCCCGCAGTGTTGGTGGGTGTCTGTTGAAACCCTCTGGAAGCCAGGCAAGGTGTCCTAAGAACTGAGGAAAATTTAGGATACCCATATCACATTGGATATGCTTTGGCCACCAGGTTGGCCAGGACAACAAGGGTTGTCTGAGAGAGAAGGACCTTAGTTAACAATAAAGAGAGGGTTCCTCACGAATATAAAGGATAAGGGCCAATAGAAGAAGGTGGTCCAATCAGGAAAATACTAACCAAATCTGAGAGTGTGTACCAGGTTTTTGTACTATGTTTTTGCTATCAGTGACTCCTTAGTGACCTAGTTGTGAGAGTACACTGGTCAGACACACAAGCTGCCTGACCCTATGGCTGTCAGGCAACAGAGGATCTTGGCTGCTTCTTGAACTTCTTGAAGGAGGCTAAAACAGTGTGAAAAATTAACACTGCTGGCACTTCTGACTCGAAACAACAGGGAAATACAGTTGCCACAGTTTTCTTCCTAAAAGAGGAATATAAAATGCTAAACTAAAATAATACAGCAGAAAAAAAAATGGAAGTCTGCCTCCTATGAAACCTAAATATTGATTCATTGGGACAGATTTATTAAAACTGTCTAAAAGTAAAATTGTCTATAGCAACCAATCACAATACAGCTTTCATTTTTCAGGAGCAGCATATAAAATGAAAGCTGTGAGGTGATCTGTTGCTATGGGCAACTAAGACTGTTACCTTTGCCAGTATGTACCCCAGTTGTAGAGATATTGATGCTGCTAGTTTCGGCAATGATATCACTGTACTGTCAGAGGGGTCAACGTCACAGCTCAGCATCATCGTTGGATGGTGAGGAACACCCTCCTCTTCCCTGACAGTGCAGTAATATTGTTGCCGAAACTAATGGCACCGATATCTCTACAACCGGGGACATACTGGCAAAGCTGCCAGTGAGCTGAATTCAGTGCACTTTCCAGGAGCATATAACACTGCCAATGTCAGAGGATATGAAATGTCCTCTTTAAAACAGATTTTCCACTATACTGTACATTTAGTAAACTGTCTATGGTGAGAAAGTCCCTTTTTAAAGGGGCTATGTCACCAGGACACTGTCAGTATCATAGTACGTTGAGACTTGCCACTTTGATAAGGGAAATGGAAACATCTAGTTTAAGGATACAATGCAGTGGTAGAAAACAAAAAAAGGCATCAGAATTAAAAGTATCTATTAATATAGATGTGGGGAAAATTCTAAATCCTTATCAAATCATGACATCACCGATTGTCTGAAACAAAATATGATTAGTTTTATTTGTTAACAAATAGGAACACACCCATAGCATACAAGCTATAGTGTGTCTGCCCACATACTTCCAATAGACACATGATTGTATGGCTTGGATTTTTCACAATATGCTGAAAAATATGCTGACATCATATAACATACAGTGGGGAAAAAAAGTATTTAGTCAGCCACCAATTGTGCAAGTTCTCCCACTTAAAAAGATGAGGCTGGCCTGTAATTGACATCATAGAGAGACTTCAACTATGAGAGACAAAATGAGAAAACAGATCTAGAAAATCACATTGATTTTTTAAGAATTTATTTGCAAATTATGGTGGAAAATAAGTATTTGGTCACCTACAAAACAAAGCAAGATTTCTGGCTCTCACAGACCTATAACTTCTTCTTTAAGAGGCTCCTCTGTCCTCCACTCATTACCTGTAGTAATGGCTCCTGTTTGACATTGTTATCAGTATAAAAGACACCTGTCCACAACCTCAAACAGTCACACTCCAAACTCCACTATGGTGAAGACCAAAGAGCTGTGGAAGGACGCCAGAAACAAAATTGTAAACCTGCACCAGGCTGGGAAGACTGGCAAGCAATAATGTGGGAGCAATAATTAGAAAATGGAAGACATACAAGACAAACAAGACATACAAAATAATCTCCATCGATCAGGGGCTCCACGCAAAATCTCACCCTGTGGGGTCAAAATGATCACAAGAACGGTGAGCAAAAATCCCAGAACCACATGGGGGAACCTAGTGAATGACCCGCAGAAAGGTGGGACTAACGTAACAAATGCTACCGTCAGTAACACACTACGCCGCCAGGGACTCAGATCCTGCAGTGCCAGACGTGTCCCCCTGCTTAAGCCAGTACATATCCGGGCCTGTCTGAAGTTTGCTAGAGAGCATTTGGATGTCCCAGAAGAGTATTGGGAGAATGTCATATGGTTAGATGAAACCAAAGTAGAACTGTTTTGTAGAAAAACAACTCGTCGTGTTTGGAGGAGAGTGAATGCTGAGTTGCATCCAAAGAACACCATACCTACTGTGAAGCATGGGGGTGGCAACAACATGCTTTTGGGCTGTTTCTCTGCAAAGGGACCAGGACAACTGATCCGTGTACATGAAAAAATGAATGGGGCCATGTATCGTGAGATTTTGAGTGCGAACCTCCTTCCATCAGCAAGGGCATTGAAGATGAAACGTGGCTGGGTCTTTCAGCATGACAATGATCCCAAGCACACTGCCAGGGCAACGAAGGAGTGGCTTCGTAAAAAGCATTTCAAGGTCCTGGAGTGGCCTAGCCAGTCTCCAGATCTCAACCCCATAGAAAACCTTTGGAAGGAGTTGAAAGTCCGTGTTGCCCAGAGACATCCCCAAAACATCACTGCTCTAGAGGAGATCTGCATGGAGGAATGGGCCAACATACCAGCAACAGTGTGTGCCAGCCTTTTGAAGACTTACAGAAAACGTTTGACTTCTGTCATTGCCAACAAAGGATATATAACAAAGTATTGAGATGAACTTTTGTTATTGACCAAATACTTATTTTCCACAATAATTTGCAAATAAATTATTTAAAAATCAGACAGACAATGTGATTTTCTGGATTTGTTTTCTCATTTTGTCTCTCATAGTTGAGGTCTACCTATGATGTTAATTACAGGCCTCTCGCATCTTTTTAAGTGGGAGAACTTGCACAATTGGTGGCTGACTAAATACTTTTTTTCCCCCACTGTATATCAAACAGGAGACAGACAAAACTTTAGAGATGATTAGAATAACTTATTCACTAGTTATCTTATCTATTATAAACAATAACTAAACTGGTCAGTATACATAAATCACAAGACTAAGTCTACAGACATGTGTGGAGTCTTCCATCCCCTGTCAGATTGATTAATTACTGTCTCATTCTAATCCTTAAGAACAATCACTACAAAATACTTCTATGATATAATGTAAAACAAAACATTCCCAACAATAGACATTTTTATACAAATTTATAATTGACTTACCAAAAGCTGCTGCTTTTCTGGACAGTCATAAGGCTTAAGGGAACGAAGTGCAACTTTAAAACTATATATGAAAAAAAACATGGTCATACATTTTTCTAAATTTTAAGTCTGTGAAAGCAGTAAAGGGATAATTTATAGTGTTTCTGTCCAATAGTAGATTAACAAAGGCTATGATTTGATGCTGTATTTTTTTTTTAATGTAAAACACTTTTTAAATACAGTCAAGGGCCGTCATCACAGCTACTACATAGCTACTATGTCCTCTAGGTTTCAGAAGCCAAAATCTCGTAAAGCTCAGGACAATACAACAGCTTGGCACACTTTACCAGAACTTTCCCGAACTCCTGGCTCCTCTGGCTCGACTGAAGGTGGATCCCCTCACAGTAGCATTACTTCCCTTGCACCCTCTGACAACGAACCTATGGTGGGCGCCGGGGCCATCGATCTAGACCCCTCCACCTTATTTACCAGAATACAGCAGTTCTTTTATACTGAACGTTCTAAAACTGTCACTGATTTTACCAAACAAATTCAGGACCTTGAATCCAGGATTGCTGAAGTAGAAGATAAAATGGATGAAGTCGCCGACGCTTTAGAGTAGGATAAAGCCCCCTTGATGACCAGGCAGTGAAACTTGAGGCCTTTGAACTAAAGCTTGAGGACTTAGAGAACAGATCACAGAGGCCCAACATTCGTGTCAGGGGTCTATACCAGAATCTATCAGTACGCTACATGAAACTGTCACAACCCTGTTTTCCAACTTGCTACCGGAAGTCAACCCCTTACTCTTGCTTATGGATTGCATTCATCGTGCATTGGGGCGCCCCAAAAACCTGAACGTTCCTAGAGACATGATCCTTAAGCTCCACTATTCTGAATTCCACTACCAAATCCTCTCTGCGGCCAGGAATGTACAACCTCTACCTGGTATGACTCCATCGATTTAACTGTTTGCGGACTTAGCCCTGGCTACCCTGGACAGGCATAGGACTATGCGCCCTTTAACCCTGGCGCTTCAAAAAGCCCAGATACGCTATTGCTGGGGCTTTCCTTTTTACATAACCTTCACTCTTAATGGCAAAGACTTTCTCATTTGCTCTTTGACAGAAGGCCTACAAGTTCTGCTGCATGAAGGACTGTTGGTGGAGGAACCCAATCCAGTCAGCCCGCTACCACAAAGACCTTCACATTCCTGGATGCCATAAAAGCAAGAGACCAACGACTCCTGCTTCACCAGTGGTTGCCACTACAGCTTCCTCCTGATGAGTATCTGACTCACTAACTCTGTTTTTGCTACAGGCTGCCGGTTATGGATGATCTTTTTCAGCTTCCTGACCTTACCTGCTTACTTTGCTATTATATGGTAGTTGACCGTGATGGCGGTGCCCATATCCCCCCCTCACCTTCTGCTCCCCAGGGTTTGCTGCACTCCACCTCACCCTGAAGTGTGCACCCTGACTCTGAGTTTATCGTTATCTTATGTTAATGCTTCTTTTTCCTTGCAGTGCTACTCCTATGTCTACTGTATTTGGAAGTGCCCTAAGATTCCGCCTAATATCACTTTTTATTGCTTAACCTGTGAAGTCCCTTATTTAGGTATACTGTTTAGCTTTGTCTTTCATCTTTACCATGTGTAAGTTTATCTCTCATAATGTAAGAGGATTTAACTCCCCACAGAAATGTCTAAAGGCGTTCCTTCAATATGAAAAACTGAAACCTGATATTTTGTGTATTCAAGAATCTCACTTCACCCCCACCTCATTTCCTAAATACTTTTACTCCTGTTACACTCTTTTAGGCCAGGCCCAAACCAGTCTAAGAGCAGAGGTGTAGCAATCTTTCTTAGGGCTTCTGTTCCCCTACAGGTTGTTGATATGATAACTGACCCCCAGGGCCGCTATATGATTCTTCAGCGCAAACTGTATGGCCAGCAATTATGCCTTGTTAACTCCTATGCCCCTACAGATTCCCCTATAGCCTTCTTTCATGAACTTTGCAATCTCTTAGGACAATCAGATTTTTCTACATTGATTTAGTGTGGGGACTTTAATTTTACTGTCAATGCTGTCCTTGACCGATCCTCCCCGCCAGCAGATAAACTTTCCTCCAAGGCCAAGGGAGAAATATGTTCTGCCTTGCAGGCCCTGAATGTTGCAGATACCTAGAGTGATTTCAATGGGATCCGACGGGGCTATACGTATTTCTCCCCAGCTTATAATCACTACACTAGAATTGATAGTATTTATTTCTCCACCTCCCCACTCCTGCCACGTCCCTTGTGCCTTATGATTGACATTGCATTTAAGCCATCCACTACCCCACGCTCTAGTGGGTGACTGAATGAGTCCCCTCTGACTGATCCTGGCATTCTGAGGACAACTATGGATGCCGTTACTAATTTCTTGGCGCATAACATTGCCTCAGACACCGACCCAGCTGTTAACTGGGTGGACCATAAGGCCACGATCAGGGGATCCCTTATAGAAGAAGCCTCTAGACTGAAACGGGAGAGGACTAAGGCTCAATCAGACTTAGAATATAAACTTTTGAAACTTGAAATGGCCAACCAGCTTCAGCCCAGTCGATATCTCGAAATGTATTAGAGATGTTAAATTGCAGCTTGACACTATTCTGACGCACCGGACTGAAGTGGCTGTGCTCTGGACTCAGGCGCGTTTCTCTAGATATGTTAATATACCCGATAAGCTGTTGGCCTCTAAACTGCAAGCACATCAGAGGCAGAATGCTATTTACCAGATACAGGAACCAGTCAGTACTCTGACCTCTAACCCTAATTCCATTTACGCTCAATTCCATCAATTTTATGAGAAAGTTTACTCTGCCCATGCTACAGTTAGTCCATCAGAGATGGCTACATTTCTCCACATTTCTCCACTCCCTCAACCTTCTCTCTATTTCCTCTTCCCAGGTGTCTACCCTGAACGATCCCATCACTAAAGAGGACCTGGATACTGCCATTGTACCATTAAATATGGGAAAACCCTGGGACCTGATGGCTTTTCCTCCCTTTATTATAAGAAGTTTAAGGGAATCCTTTCATCACATCTCCTCCTAATGTTTATCACATCTTCCAGGTAGGGAAGTTCCCCCAAGACATGCTTAGTGCGTCCATCACGGTTATCCTTAAACCCGGGAAGGATGCTACCACCCCAACTAATTAAAGACCAATTTCTCTCCTAAATTTAGATATAAAAGTTGTTGTTCTCCTCTATCCTAGATACACGCTTAAATCGACTTGACATCCTTCATTCACTCTGACAAAGTGGGTTTTATCCTAGGCAGACAGGCCTCTGATAATGTGTGAAAGCTCTGTAATATTGTCCATTGGGCCAATTGCCACTGTAAGCCCATCTCCCTCCTTTCCCCCGACATTGAGAAAGCCTTTGATAGTCTACCTTTGACCTACCTGGTCCATGTTCTAAAGTTCATGGGCATCACTGGTCACTTTTGGGCTCTCTATTGTGACCCCATGGCATATCTGAAGCTCCCTGCTGATTCCTCTAAGCCCATTCGCTCTTGCCATGGCACCCACCATGGCTGCCCCCCTATCCCCTATCCTATTTGCCTGGCGATTGCTATGCGTTCGCACCCTGATATTCGGGGTGTGCAGATCGAAGACTCTTTTGGATAGGATGTGTCCACTCGGTCAAAATAGTTACCCTACCCCACATTCTGTACTTTTTTTGCACCCTTCCAACTCTGGTGTACTCTGCTTCCCTGACTACCCTACAGACTGAGATCTTTAACTTTATTTGGGCCTACAAACGGCTACATATACGCAGAAGTGTGATTTATTTCCATAAGAGATTAGGTAGACTCTTGGTCCCTCATCTTTATAAACATATATAGCTACCTGGCTTTCCCAACTAAGCGCTATCCATAGTGAACACGACCGCTCCCAGTGGTTAACAGTGGAATCTGCACTGGTGGCCTCGACCTTCTTACAGGCCCTATTGTGGGCCCCCCGATCCTTGGCCCGCACTCTTCCAGTTGCTGCACAGGTATTCCACTTCTTGCATTCTCTCCCCGTCTCAACCCAGAAATCTCCTACTAGCTTTGAGAGATTATGCTTGTTTAGAGCGGCGGGTAAGGGCTCCCTTTCTTTCATATAAGGCTTGCTTAACAACCCACCCCCTGACAGTAAGCTTGACTTCTGGGAGCGAGACCTTGATACTACTCTGACCCCAGCCCAATGGGTTGACTGTTGTATGTCGATTAGCAAAGGCAGTTGTCAGATCACCCTTATGGAGTCCTCTTTAAAAGTACTTCATAGGACATATTTAGTCCCTCACCGACTCCATAACTTTTTTCCTACATTCTGCCTTAGGTACCACCACTATGATTTCCTTGATAACTCTATGGACCTCATCGTAGATAGAGAAGAGCTGAGGGCAGTTCCACCAGACGCGAAGCATAGTGCCCCGGCCATTAATGCATCTCCTACAATGATCAGAAGATCTCGTGGAGGAATGAGGGGACCCTATACCATTGTGATAGCATTTTGTAGCTCGTTTCCTGGGATGGTAAAATTATGGCACAATTGGAATGCTGAGAGCCACATGTCTGGCAAAAAGGAGGTCCCCAGTTGCCTCTCTCATGCAGCATTAAATGAAGGCAGAGTGTCATGTTTGTTGTCAGAAAATAAGCCATAGATGACTGAGATAGAGCGATGTGGGGTTGTACACAAAGTACAGAGGCGTTCAAATGGATATAGCGGCCTATGTGTTTTCTTGAGGGCGTAATAGAAATGTTAGAGTTGTAGATATTGCCAGTGAGAGGACTGGGTTCTGTTATCCTGAGGTATCAGGTCAGTGTAAGGGAACAGAGAGGTCGGGAACAGCACTTGAGAAAATCTGAGGGGTGTTGGGGCTGTGGGGCGGCAGAGAAAAATGGGGTGAAGGGCAGCAGGAAAATCTGGGTTGCCCGAGATAGGAGTAGAAAAGTCTATCATTCATGAAAAGTCGCATGGTGACGCGGTACATTTCGGCACACATCCAGGACTTGACGCACAATAAACGAGAGTGTAGAAGCACATTTGTCCGACCAATGTTGTCTATGAAGCCATGGTAAGGACGTGAGGACTCAAAGAAATAGGGCAACCCAGAGTTTAGAGTGGACGGAGTGGTGCCAGTCTAAGATGTGGGCGGTAACTGCAGCCAAATAGTAATGGGTGCAGTTCGGAACAGCCAGGCCACCTATCTGTTTGGGTTTCACCATAATGTGGGTGGTTTGGAGGCCCAAATAAATTTTGAAAATAGTTTTTGAATAAAGGAGAGGAATTCCTTAGGGAGAATAACAGGGACTGTCTGGAAGAGGCAGAGGAGTCTGGGGAGGGCGTTCATCTTCAGGAGTTTAATGTGACCTAGCCACGAGAGACCTTTGGTATCCCAATGGGCGAGATCAGATTGGAGAGTGCATAGCAGGGGGAGGAAGTTTAGGGTGTAGGTAGTGGAGAGGAAGCTAGGGAGGTGGACACCCAAATATTTATTGGCTCTGGTGGACCACGTAAAGGGGAAGGCAGAGCGGAGTGAGTGGACTAGCAGAAAGATGTTAAGCGCCATGCTTTTGGAGAGGTTGATCTTATAATAACTGAAAAAACTATAAAAGTGGTAATTTCACAGAGGATGGAGGGGAGTGTTGTGAGAGGCTGAATGATAAAGAGAAGGATGTCATCCGCAAATGGCGAGATTTTAAGGGTGTATGTGTCCCACTCGCAGGCCTTGAATGTCAGGGTTGCGTCAGATAGCAACAAGGAGGTGTTCCATGACCAGAGCATATAGGATCAGGGAGATGGGGCAGCCTTGACGAGTGCCGTTGCAAATGATTAAGGGGGTTAGAGGGTGCCGTTAACACGTATTTGTGCAAGAGGGGCATTGTAGAACACCTGAATGTGTGTGAGCAAGGTAGGGCCTAGGCCTATCTAGCGTAGGGTAGCTTCGAGGAAATCCCAGTCCACCCTATCAAAAGCCTTCTCCATGTCCTCCAGGGAGAGTAACATCATAGGTATTTGCGAGTGTTGAGCATAGTAAATAGCAGAGAAAGCCTTCAGAGTGTTATCACATGCCTGTCTCTGGGGAATAAAATCCACCTGATCAGGATGGACTAGGGTGCTCATGTGATGACCCAATCTGTTCGCAATCAGTTTCGCAAACAATTTTGCATCAGTATTGATCAGGGAAATGGCTCTATAGCTGGGGCAGAGTTGACGGTTTTGCCCTCTTTAGGTATGACCGTGACATGGGAATATAGAAAGTTCTGTGGGAGAGCACAGGGTGTCTAGCCGAGTGGTGTCATCCGCCTTGAGGGAGGGTAAGGCTGTATCCGCAATATATTGGGTTAAGACGTGAAGGGGGTTCAGTTGGACTTGTGGGGAGGGGGTAGGTTATAGAGAGATTCGTAATAGTCTTGGAAAGTCAAGGCTATGTCCGGGGTTATATGAGAAATTCATCCTGAGGGTTTTCTGATGGACAGAACAGCGATCTCCAACCGCTGGAGATTTGGCAGAGTTGCTGTTGCTTATGCTCAAGGAGGGATTTGATCTCATGATGGGTTGTCGTCAAAGCTGTGAGGGTGGCGCATTGGAAGGTTATTTTCTGTTGTGCCTCCAGACTACTCAGGGTCTGAAGGAGAGATTGAAATTTTGTGCTTGCCTCACGTTTGAGTCTGGCTTCGTGTTTTATCAGGACCCCTCTCAAGACAGATTTCAGGGTCTCCAATTGCATGGGTGGAGAGGTGTCATCATGTAGATGATCACGTGCGAAGTTGGCAATGGAAATTTAAGATCCGACAGACATTGAGCATCACATAAGAGCAACTCATTAAGTCTCCGTGAGTGTGTTGGATGGGGGGCTTGAGGTTGAGGGAGCAAGTGACGGGAGCGTGATCAGAGAGGAAGGCTGTGCCTATAGTCGCTGTGGTTAGATGTAGCAGTAGAGCATAGGGAAGGAAAATGTAGTCCAGTCTGCTGTGTCTTGGGCGTAAAAGGAGTAATCTGGGTAGAGGGTGCACCAGGCTCGCACAGCAGCATGGAGTTTAGGAGTTTATTGAGAGCATTATAGGGGATCTGGGTTTTTCCAGATGAGGTATCTAGGAGGGGGTTATAGGCAAGATTAAAATCTCCACAAAGAAGAATGTGGCCCCAAGTGAAGGACTGGAGCTTTGTGAGGGTGGAGAGGATAAGAAGTACCTGAACAGTGTTGGGGGAATATATGTTGGCTACCTTGTACATAGCCCTATAGATCTCGCAGACGAGAAAAAAGTAACGGCCCTCAGGGTCAGAGAGCGAGTCTGTAACAGTGAGGGGTAGGTTCTTATGAAAAAATATAGCCACTGCTTCAGTCTTTCCCTTATTACTGCTACTGTGGGACCATGTAGGGTAGGAACGACTCTTAATCGTCGCGGGGTGGGAGGCTAGGAAGTGGGTTTCCTGTAAGCATAAAATGTGGACTTCTGTTTGTGTGAGTCACAGAGGATTTGTGAGCGTTTTTCAGTGGTGTTTAGGCCCTTAACATTGAAGGAGGAAACAGATGCATCTGCCATAGTGGGGGGGGGGGGGGAGTGAGTGAGAAGGGAGGTCAGGAGAGGAGAGGTATGGAGGAGTAAGATAGAAGTAGATGGAGGGTAGGAGAGAGGAGAGGTAAGGAAAGGATGAGATGTAGAGGCAAGGAAGAGGGCAGTACAGCTGCCCACAAGGGGACTGAAGTAAGTGAGCTCCATTCTCAAGGTAAGCCTTGGGCAGTGGTCACCAATCTATGTGGAGTCGATATGGGCACATTAGGGGTCTCATACGGATGCAGTGGATACAGAAGGTGGTGTAAGTGAGTAGTAGACCTAGCCCATGAGGTAATAAAGGTGAGAGGTAAAGTGAGCAGGAGAGTGAGGTAAAGTATAGAGTACAACATGAGCATAGTAACAATGGAGCAATACAGCAATAGGACCATGAGAGGGTAGTCCGTAGGGTGGAGATCACCTGAAGAGAGCAGTCTCAGGTAGGCAGAACACGTCCCAGAGTCATACGGCCTGTACGACGGTATTGCTGGTGCCTGGAGAAATCCGGACGGCAGTTGTCATCTGTGTCTCCAGTCAAGGTACGGATCACAGATGTATCAGCGTTGCTCAGGAGCTCTGGAATGCCAGGTGGTCCTCGGGTGAGAAGAGGATAAGCAGTCTCTCTTTGTGGCGTACTTGGAGGGCAAACAGGAAGCCCCTGCGATAAGGGATCCCACGTTCCTGTAGAACCGACAGCAGCGGTTTAAGGGCAGCATGTTGTCGTAGCGTGTGGCGGGATAATTCTGGGAATAGAGAAAGTTGGGCACCGTCCAACATTGCGTGGTCTGGTTGGGTCAGAGCTGCGAGGTCTTAAAGAGGACCTTTCATCTCCTCATGAAAGTGCAGTTTTATAGACCGCTAGAAAGCAGAAAGTGTGCTGAATTCTGCGCACTGTCGGCTTTCCTGGTATGTGCCCCGTTGGTGGAGATATCGGTGCAGTTAGTTTCGGCACCGATATCTCCCCACTGTCGGAAGGGCATTCATAGCTCAGAGTCATTGCTGGGCTGTAAGGAACGCCCCGTCTGAAAGTACTCTAACATAGCCTTGTACTGTCAGAGGGGGCGTTCAGTACAGCCCAACAATGATGCTGAGCGATGAGGAACACCCTTCCAACAATGGGGAGATATCGGTGCTGAAACTAACGGCACCGATATCTCCACCACCGAGGCACATATCGGGAAAGCAGTGGTAGGTGTGGAATAGGTGGAGCTATTGAGATGTAGCATGGAGAATTATTGAGCGCCCAAAGCGTGTTTCTGCGGCACGTAGGTGGAGGGGTGGCAGCCTCCTCTGAGGACAGGTCTCAGTCCTGGGCAGGCATCCAAGAAAGCGCCCTGTGGTGGATGGGGACCTAAAGAAGGACGTCTTCACTGGTGGGCTGACACCCCAGTCAGAGTCAGTCGATCCCCTAACCAAGAGCACCTCCAGCGGAGCATGGAGAGGAGGTGTACAGAATACTGCTGGAGGCACAGGGAGCTGGACCGATGTTAGCAGAAGAGCTGCAGAAGTCTGAAGCTCCAGCATCAGGGATTTAGTTGTGATAGACAGGAAAGATGGCCGCCAGATTCCCGCTTCAGGCTGGGAGGAGGGATAGGCCAATCCTGGTTGTATGGTGGAACTGACCAGAGGTGTTGACCGCTGTGGGGATGTTGCAGTACCCTTGGAGGTGAGGGTATTGTGTGGCTATTGTGTGGGTGCTGAGGAACTGACTTCAGCGAGCAGTGGTGAAGGAGCGCTGGAGAGTGACAAGATGGCGGGTGCTGCCAGCCCTGGCTTGCTGTTGGAGCTGTGAGAGCTCACCCAGCAGGTGGAAGAAATTGGATATCGACACATCAGGTGCCTGAAGGTTCTGGGGACCCACTTCAGTCCTGTTAGCATGGGTCTTACCCATGGGTAAGGCTATAAGTCTCCCAGTGTGTCGGGCTGCAGCCAGTGCTCAGGCTAGGCACGCCCCGCTATATCCGCTTTTTTGACAGACAGAGAAGAGAATCCTACCACATTTTTCTGTCCTTCAAAAAAAAAAAAAAAAAACGGATCCATGACAAATGTTTTTTTTTGTTTTTTTTTACATAAGAGTCAAATGTGCAATAATGGCTGCAAACGGATTGTCCATTGGTTTGTCACTGTTTTTCACCAGAATCACTATTATACTCTGAGGTCTCCTCAAACCCCTGGATAAGTGGAAGCCCAGGGGAGACAAGTGAAAATAAACAGCTATAGTTAAAGGGGTTGTCCAGGCTAAATTTTTAAAGTTTAAATACGTTGGGGGCAGTGAAAAGAATAGAAAAAATACACTCACCTGTCCCATTTGCTCAGTTGTCGTCCCTCGCCTCCTGGTTTGTTTGCTCAACCGGATCTCTTCCGGCGTTGTGCTGAAGCCGCTGATTGGCCTCAGTGGTCACGTGACCGCTGAGACCAATCAGCGGCCTCAGGAAGAGGACCCGTGATGTCACAGGTATTGACATTCAGGCTCTTCGCTGATTGGCCTCAGCAGTCACGTAACCGGCTTCAGCACAACCCCGGGAGCAGATGACATAGGAGGACACCAGAGCAACGGGGACAGGTGAATATGGATTTTTTTTTTTTTTTTGACTGCCCCCAGCTTATTTAAACTTTAAAGGGGTTGTCTATTTTTGCCTGGACAACCCCTTTATCTCTCCTGGGCATCCAGTGGTCCCATGGCATCTCCTTCTGGATGT
The DNA here is from genome assembly GCA_947044405.1 of Leptodactylus fallax. NCBI lineage: Eukaryota > Metazoa > Chordata > Amphibia > Anura > Leptodactylidae > Leptodactylus > Leptodactylus fallax. The sequence continues at coordinate 4,582,130 of CAMRHE010000105.1, forward strand.
CACATGCCCCTGGGTCACGGCTGAAGCTTGTGATTGTGACCATCACAGTGACCATGTGAGACACACTGATGTCACAATGCTGGGTCATGTGGGCTATGCTGTGACGTCAGCGTGCTCCACATGACTGCTGAGGCCCTGTTCAGCCAATCGGATCTGTTTTTACTATTAATCAAAAAACAGATCCGTGGAACGGATCAGTTTAACTGACAGTAGAAACACTGTATGAATAGAGCCTTACTTTAATTAGTGGCAACACTTTTACAAAGTTTCTGTTTGTAAAAAATTAAATGTCTTTTTTTTTTTTTACAATTTAAAGCGGTTTTCCCCATCTCCCTCTCTCCTAAGCTTGCCTTCTATTTCTTCTTCTCACTTCCTGTATTTTTCAAAAAGGGGCAGGCTTTGACTGTTTGATGGACAGGACACTATGAAGTACCTCAGTAGATACAGGCATTACCTTTACCATGAGAGATAATTTATTATGGTTACTAGAAATCTAATATAAATGCAGATCAAATAATATGTATACATCATATATAAACTGCATGTATCATAACAAGTGCAACTTAAACATGGCACGAGACAGGTAAGCTTTGAAAGAACTCCAGGTAAACATGGTATCATAGAGCTGCATTATTACTTGCTGTCTTAGCAATTGTTCTCATGCAGAACTCCCCTCCATCTCTACCACCAGTGCACACTATCCGTATCAGTCCATCTCTTCTTCCCTTCCTCATGTACAGCTCTCACATATTTTTCACTCTCTTTAACTACCCTAATCCATAAACTTCTTTCACAAGGCATTATGGGAAAAGGAGCTGGGAAGCTCATGCGCCCTCTGTTGGATGTAACAGATCCTCAATTTGCCCTAAACTTCTTTCAGCAGTGAAACTAAACAGAAGCGCCCGCATAAATCACTGAACCATCTTCGGTCTGTCAATTTTGCTCCTACTAGCTGCTGGGGATATCTCTCCTAATCCTGGCCCTCCTTTCAGTAATTTTTCCTCTTCCTGTAGACATAGAAATCCCACTAACCTCATCAATATTCACCGTACTCCTTCTCCTTATCTTTCTCCTGTCCCTTTTAACTGCTCTCTATGGAACACCTGCTCAGTGTGTAAAAAGCTAGAATATATTAATGACTTATTCCTTAGTAAATCTCTCAATCTGCTCGTCCTTACTGAAACCAGGATTCAGCAGTCTCATATGACCTCCCCGGCTGCTCTGTCTCATGGTGGCCTACATTTCTCACATTCTTCTAGGCCTAAAAACAGGCAGGGTGGAGGGGTAGGTATAATTCTATCGCTGCAGAGCACTTTCAGGTCATTACCCCAGTAACCTCACTCACCTTTCCCTCATTTCAGGTCCACGCCATCAGACTTTTCCATCCACTCTTCTTACACGTAGCAGTAATATACCGTCCATCTGACTCATCCTACCAATTCCCAGACCACTTTGCTTCTTGGCTTTCCCTATTTCTACCCTGTGAAATTCCTACCCCATCATGGGTGACTTTACCATCCCCATTGACACCCCTGTCTCCCAAGCTACCTCACAGTTTCTCTCAATAACCACTTCTTATCTAGTCTTCCTCCGACTCCTTGCAGTTTCTAAATTTACTAAATCTTCTCTGCCCCTCTCTGTCATAACCTTTTGTCTCTCACATTCAGTACTTTCTCTCCTTCACAGGACACACCAACCTATCATACATATAGGAATTTACGTGCTATTAACACCCAGCACCTCTCAGACACTCTACAGTCCTCACTGTCCCCCAATCTGGCCGTCAGTCACTATAATGAAGCCCTTAAAAGGGTACTGCATGAGACAGCTCCCCCCCTCTACTCGAAAATTTCGACGCAGGAGGCAGCAGCCCAGGCACAAGCCACAGATGCATTTTCTTCAGCGGTGCTCTAGGTGTGCTGAACGTCTGTGGAGAAAATCGGGTACACCTGCAGACTTCCTCCACTTCAAGTTTATGCTCAAAACCTATTGCTCTGCTCTTCACCTTGCCAAACAAGCCTACTCCACCGCTCTCATCTCTTCTCTCTCCAGTAACCCTAAAAGACTCTTTGAAACTTTTCACTCCTTACTTACTCCCAAGGTGCAGGCGCAATTCACAGACCTCTGTGCAGAGGACCTGGCCATTTATTTCCATAACAAAATTGATATGATCCGTCTGGAAATTACCCAATCCCCAGACGGCATTGATCCCCTCACCCACCACACTTCATCCTGTTCATTCTCATCTTTTGAGCCAATTACAGAAGAGGAAGTCTCCTGGCTCCTCTCTCTTCTTCTCGCCCTACGACCTGCAGTAGTGACCCTTTCCCCTGGCATCTTCTCCAGTCTGTGGTCGCCTGCCGTCACTATTTATCTTACTAAAGTATTTAACTTCTCTCTCTCTTCTGGAATCTTTCCCTCTTCATTCAAACATGCTGTCATAACCCCACTAATGAAGAAATCCTCCCTTCATCCATCCTGTCCTGCTATCAAACCATCTCTAACCTCCCCTTCATCTCCAAAATCTTGGAATGCTTGGTATATTCTCTTTTAATAGGCTTTCTGCTAACTCTCTTCTTGACCCCTTACAGTCTGGCTTCCAAATGCTGCACTCTACTGAAACGGCCCTTACCAAAGTCTCCAATGATCTCTTGACGGCTAAATCTTATTCTTCTGGCTCTCTCAGCAGCATTTGACACTGTTGACCATAGACACCTCCACACTATGTTCTGCTCTGTCAGCCTCGCAGACACTGAGCACTCTTGGTTCTCCTTATATCTCTCAGACCGCACTTTCAGTGTATCATTTGTCTCTTCCTCAGGGTTCGGTCCTAGGCCCCGTTGTTCTCTCTCTACACAGCCTCTATTGGACAGACCATCACCAGATTTGGCTTACAGTACCATCTTTATGTTGATGACTCCCAACTACGGTATATACCTCATCCTGTGACATCACTCCTGCACTAATACATCATGTCTTTGCTTTATCTGAAACTGAATCTCTCAACTACTGCGGTTTCCACCATAATGCGGCACCTCCTACATTTCCTCCCTCATCTCTGTCTATCACCCAACTGGTGCTCTCCGTTCAGTCAATGACCTAAGGCTAACATCCTATATTTCTTGCATTCATCTCAACACTTATCTCTGAGAGATAACAAGCACTGAGTGCTGACCTGACTGTCCTAGACCTAAGAGCAGGAGATAACAGCTGAAAGCAAGCACAATTCTGAGCGCTTAGCCCTCCTCCCCTCCAGAGAGCAGGGAGTCACATCATCCATCCTAACATCAGTTATCAGGCCAGGGACAAAGGTAAACAATGGGTTAAATAATTTCACATAGCAGGTAAACGAAGCAGCATTTCTATGGCAATGCATTTGGGTAAACCCTTTAGGACAACACTTTACACAAGTTAGCTCACATATTTTTATTTTTTATATCTCACCTCAGCCTTTTCTTTGTTGGGTCAGAAATAGACTTCTCTAAAAAGATTATAGATGCTTTCTTATTTTTTGAGTCCACCAATTTGACCTGTTACGAAAGAATCTGTTTAGTGCCTCCAATCAGCATAAACAAACATTAAAAAAACATATAATCATATCTCTGATTTTACCAATGATGGCCAGTAGGGGTAATGCTGAAATTTACACCAAACAAAGGACCCTGGTAAAATGGCAGCTTGTTCTAAAAGTAGATAAAAGAGACTGTAATTAAATGTCAACACCAGAAATAAAGAGAAGACAAAGCTATTAGACAAAGAACGGGACGTGTTAAGTGAACCTTGGTATCTTTATAAGAAAGGGATTTAAAAGCATAAAAGTGGGTTAGGTCCTTTTAGAGGGAGTCTGTCACCAGAACCCAGCATATCAACTCAGCCCCACAAATAGATAGATTAGCGTCACCTGCAGCAAAGGGTGTTTTCCCCTTGTGAATCGCTGCCTCCATTGCTGAGATATTGCCATTTTTGTCAATATGCAAATGTAATCTTTGGAGAAATGACAACGTCTTCATGCTCCATAGACCTCATCTGCATATTGTCAAAAAAGGCAAATGTCTCAGTAACGGAGGCAGCGATTCACAAGGGGAAACATCCATTGCTTCAGATGACCCTAACCTATCTATCTGGGTTCACAGACTCCCTTTTAGGTCTCAAAATCAGTGATGATCCAAGATTTCTGACTTCACCCATGAGATCTTAATTGTCTCCGTGATTTATTAGATAATCATTTTCATGGAATATACCCTTTAAAAAGGATCTGTCAGCTCTGCTAATAAATAATTGTATTCCCTGTGAAATAACAATTCTGTTGCATATATTTCTTAAAATTCCTCAGTTATTCTTCTTGAAAATATATGAATACTCTATGGAAACATTGCCTTTCACTAGTTAATTGTACGTTCTGATTGGACAGTGTAGTTGTTTGGGGACTCTCCTTGTTGAGAAAGAGAACAGTAATTGCTATATGTACTCTGACAATGTGGGGAATTAGTCTCAAAATGGCGGCTTGTCCTGGTCCGGACAGCGGTGGTTCGTGGTACTGGGCGCCGGAAAGATAGCTTTCAGACGGTCCAAGCGTAAAATAAAACTGGATTTATTCAGCTTAACTGCAACATAGCAAAACAACAAAAAACCTAGGCCACAGTTAGGGTCCTAACTCACTCCTTGAGCCCCTAACTAGCCTCTACTGCTCAGCTCCAGCAACAGTCCCCTGTGGACCCCAGCCCTTCTGGAACAGAGCCTCTCTCTGTCCTTAGCTGGTCCACCATCTCCTGCTCCCTGCAGGATACTCCAGCCCTTCTGGAGTTACGCGCCACGCCCAAAGGTGTGGCTGAGGGCCTTTTCAGGGCTGGCCTGGATCGCTCCCTAGCGCCCTCTAGGTTCACATGCTCACATTACATTACCGTGTCTCATATATGAGTTTATGAATAGCAGGACATATGGCACATATTGTACAATTTAGTCTTACCTTTCTGCAGCACAACAACTGGCAGTTGTATATCTTCCTCTGTGTCATCATGCGATGGGGACATTGCATGCACAGTTGTACATTCAGGAGAACTAATTTCCATAGATAGCTCAGATGATGATAATCCTAGAGATAAGTATGTAATGAAATGAGGAAATCATGTGAATATAATATACAGTCATGGCCAAAAGTTTTGAGAATGATACAAATATTAATTTTTACAAAGTCTACTGCTTCAGTTTTTCTAATGGCAATTTGCATATACTCCAGAATGTTATAAAGAGTGATCAGCTTAACAGCAATTACTTGCAAAGTCAATATTTGCCTAGAAAATGAACTTTATCCCCCAAAACACATTTCAACATCATTGCAGCCCTGCCTTAAAAGGACCACCTAACATCGTTTCAGTGATTGCTCCATTAACACAGGTGTGGGTGTTGATGAGGACAGGGCTGGAGATCAATCTGTCATGATTAAGTAAGAATGACACCACTGGACACTTTAAAAGGAGGCTGGTGCTTGCCATCATTGTTTCTCTTCTGTTAACCATGGTTATCTCTAAAGAAACACGTGCAGTCATCATTGCACTGCCCAAAAATGGCCTAACTGGGAAGAGTATTGCAGCTAGAAAGATTGCACCTCAGTCAACAATCTATCGCATCATCAAGAACTTCAAGGAGAGAGGTTCCATTGGTGCCAAAAAGGCTCCAGGGCGCCCAAGAAAGACCAGCAAGCGGCAGGACCGTCTCTTAAAAGTGTTTCAGCTGTGGGATCGGGCTACCAGCAGTGCAGAGCTTGCTGAGGAATGGCAGCAGGCAGGTGTGAGTGCATCTGCACGCACTGTGAGGAGAAGACTCTTGGAGCAAGGCCTGGTCTCAAGGAAGGCAGCAAAGAAGCCACTTCTCTCCAGAAAAAACATCAGGGACAGACTGATATTCTGCAAAAGGTACAGGGAGTGGACTGCTGAGGACTGGGGTAAAGTCATTTTCTCTGATGAATCCCCTTTTCGATTGTTTGGAACATCTGGAAAACAGCTTACTCGGAGAAGAAGAGGTGAGCGCTACCACCAGTCTTGTCTCATGCCAACTGTAAAGCATCCTGAAACCATTCATGTGTGGGGTTGCTTCTCAGCCAAAGGAATCGGCTCTCTCACAGTCTTGCCTAAAAACACAGCCATGAATAAAGAATGGTACCAGAATGTCCTCCAAGAGCAACTTCTCCCAACCGTCCAAGAGCAGTTTGGCGCTCAACAATGCCTTTTCCAGCATGATGGAGCACCTTGCCATAAAGCAAAGGTGATAACTAAATGGCTCAGGGAACAAAACATAGAGATTTTGGGTCCATGGCCTGGAAACTCCCCAGATCTTAATCCCATGGAGAACTTGTGGTCAATCATCAAGAGACGGGTGGACAAACAAAAACCAACAAATTCAGACAAAATTAAAGCATTGATTCTGCAAGAATGAACTGCTATCAGTCAGGATTTGGTCCAGAAGTTGATTGAGAGCATGCCAGGGAGAATTGCAGAGGTCCTGAAGAAGAAGGGTCAACACTGCAAATATTGACTTGCTGCATTAACTCATTCTAACTGTCAATATAAGCTTCTGTTACTCATAATATGAATGCAATTATATTTCTGTATGTCATAAAAACATCTGACAAACACACATAAAAACCAGAGGCCAGCAGATCATGTGAAAATAGAATATTTGTGTCATTCTCAAAACTTTTGGCCATGACTGTACTGTGTGACTATAGAAACCAGTTCACAAAGTGAAGCATTAAAAGCAGCTCATCTCATCTTTAGGGCATTAAATCTATTAGAAGCTCATAAAGATGTATTTTTTTTTTTCTAATCCCAACATTTTTAATTTACTGGAAATATAACATTTTTGGTAAATCATATGAATATAAGCAGAGCAAATATGTTACAAATAAAGTTGTACTGTGGAGTTTCAGCCAAGACTAAATAAAATCTGTATCAATAAAAAGTGAAAAGTTTAAGTGGCAATGCTATATTCCTTTCTTTGTGTGTATGAATACCTACCTAAAAGTCATAAATAGTGTCCATATTGTTAAGTGTCTTGGTGGTTTAGCAAGACACAATGCTCTACTGTAACACCTGAGTACATGGTAAGAGAGCAAGGCTGCTCAGATTTTTAGGCTAAATTCAGAGATGGTGTTTCTCTGCGGTTGTGTGCTTTTATGCACATTTTGTATTTCCTAACTACCGGTATGCAATTTTCAGGTCTTGATGTACAGCATGTCTTATTTGTTGTAGGAGATCCTTTCCTCCTTTTACGGTTAACATATGCACGCCTGGCTGAGCATTTCTGTGTATGGGTCACCTGAATCAAACATTGTTTTTCCCCTGTAGATCGGTACCTTCGTTGCTAAGATATTGCCTTTTTTGTCTATTTCCAAATGAGCTGTTTGAAGCAAAGAGGGCATTGCCGTTAATCCAAAGAGGTAAGAGACAACACCCTTGTTGCTCCAGAGAGCTCATTTTAATATTGAAAAAATAAGCAATATCTTAGCAACGAAAGCTATTCCGCAATGAGTGGCCTAAGCCTGCAGTTACTGTAAAAAAAAAAACAAAAAAAAACCCAAAAACACACACACAGCAAAAAAAGCAATAAAAATTTTATTTATTTGAAGAATACTATAGCATAGTGATTTAAAGGTGTTTTCTGGTCCTGGAGGGGTTTTTGATATGGACGATCTATTCTCAAGATAGGTCATCAGTGTCAGATAGGTAGAGATCCGACACCCATAATCCACACCAATCAGTTGTTCCAGGCAGTCTCGCAGTGCAGGGACTACATAGAATATGGAGCCAGAAGCAGAAGACTACACAGTGTAGTGTGCAGGGGAAGGCGGGGGGGGGGGGGCTTACTGCAGATATGCTCCCAGTCACGCACAGAAAAAATCTTTAGGCTAAGGCCCCACGTTGTGGTAACACAGCTTTTTTTGTTCCAGATTTTGCTGAGAATGGCTACAAAAGGAACTGGAAATATATAGGAAGTACTTCTACTTCTACTGTTTGTTCAATCCACTCCTGGCATTGCTCAAAAAAACACTACAAAATCGGCAACAAAAAAAAGCTGGGTTTCCGTAGCTTTAAAGGGATTGTCTACTCATATCAACCCCTCTGAAAATGACAGGTCCTGCTTGGCATTGTGGATTGATAACAAGTGGTTCCCCTTTTGGCTCAGAAAAGTAAGTTGATGGTGGATTGTTAGGTAAGCAGTTATTTATTTTCTTTAGGATGACAATATAGACATGGAGCTTTTTTTTTTTTAAACTTATCAACAAAGGGAACCCTACTTTTAAAGTACTGTAATAAAGAGGGGTTTCCATTCAAGATCCAACATGTCTTTGTCTTACATGGGAACTATGTAACACTCAATTTGCTCTTAGATGGCACTAAAGGGTAAACTGAATATTTGCAACCGGTTTCCATCACAAATTAAATTTAAATGCTGGGGGTCCTTGTAGCGAGACCTCCTGTGATCAAGAAATCATCAGGAGACCCTTCTAACAAAAAGGAACTGCCTAAAGCAGACAACTCTTTAATATTTTATTTAGTGATTAAATATTTTATTCTATATAAGACTAATCACTAACATTGGCATAGGTTACTGAATTATAAAATTTTACCTTTTTCCTCTTCAAAGTCTGGCATGTAGTGCTTCAAATATTTGTGCACTCTGTCACCATTTCCTTTCTCCATGTCAGTTTCTGAAGATGTACTGATCTCTTGAATTCTCTTGCTGGGAAGACAAAGTCTGCATTGTACAGTATGCTGCTTAGTCCCTATCTGTGCCCTTTTTTTCTGGGACATGGTCAAATAATCCAAATCCTTGTCTGTTTTGATACAGCCCTTTAACTTGTCCAGTGAAATGACACTATTTTTAGATTTTTGATCTACAAGAGGTACATCATCACAAACAGTTTCTTTACACAAAGGCTTATGTTCGCTTTTGTCAAGTGACTTTTTTTGACTCCTTTGTGGAGTGCTACATTTAGTTGGAGAAGCTCCAGTGCCACATGTCACAGGAAATTTTAGGGCAACTTTAGAAACATTTGCTTCAGAATCTTTCAGTTTCTTTTTATTATTTTCTTTACATTTCGCTTTCTTTCTTCCTTTAGTTTCATTTTGACTAGTAGTGGTTTTTGAAGATTTACATTCTTTTCTTTCAACAGTTGTCTCCTTATGTTCATATACTTCTGTGCTGGAAACACTTGGGTTCTGAGATGCTGAGAAAGATGGTGGTTTGATTATGTCCCCAGCAAGCTTTAGAGCAATCCGATAGTTTCGTTCTTCAGCATTTTTTCTAGATCTGTCTGTTTAAAAAAAAAAAAAAAAAAAAAAAAAAAAAAAGAGCATACTTTAAAAAGGGAATCCGTCGGGTGTTATTCCACCTGAAACTGACCGCAGAATTCGTAGCATCAAGTGATGACTTTTCCTACGGTTACTAAGATTTCTTTTGCTGAAAGGTCAAGTTATAAGCTTTTAGAACCTTAGATCTTAAGGTAGCTTCATCAAGTCATGCAGTCACTGCACTAAACAACACCCTTTGTTTGTTGTCAGATGTCCATCTGATAACCCACTTAACTGCCTGCCTCACAGGGTATAATCTATTTGCATATGTTGATCCAAGGTTTAAAAACCTTATAAGGTTAGGTTCACACTTGCGCCGTGCTCTCCGTTGTTTGTATCCGCCGTGGGACCTGAACAACGGAGAGCCCACCCGCTAAAACAGCAGTTACCCGCGGACCCCATAATGGGGTCCATTGGGTGTTTTATATTGAAACCGGCGGAGAGAAAATTCCTCCGTGCATGACTTTTCTCTCCGCCAATTCTCGACGGAATCTGCGATGGAGTCTCTTGCGGAGACTTCGACGCAGATGTAAACAAAGCCTTACTTGACTTTTAAACAACACGAATCCACACAGACAGTGCAAATAAACATGTCAAGTTGAATAAAGTCTCCTTAGTTAAAAAATTAGGAATTAATGCACACATTTTGTGATGTAGAGATTTAATGAGAAGAAAACACAGTAAAACAAATCTAATTTATTATCAAAACATATAAAGTCCACATTGGCAATATGACACAGGGGTGGTGGCGACTGATTGACACTGTAGGATGCAAGCGGCGACTGAAGCATGTAGGTGACTGCCACCACCCCTGTGTCAAATTGCCAATGTGGATTTCTGTGGATTTTATATGCATTGATAATAAACTGGATGTGTTTTTCTGTGCTGGAGACTCACCCTTTTCATGCAAGTTACCAACCCTGAATATCTCTGGGTGCAATAGCACTGCTAATGACAGTGTCGGACTGGGATGTCTAGGGCCCACCAGTGGAATTGTTTCTAGTGGTCCACCGCCAGGGCCCCTGCAGATCAGCTGTACCGAGACAGGACAGCTAAAGGAAATAACATGTCAGGAGCCATGCTGCTCACCTGCCATACGATGTGCACCACTGAACTACCTAAACTACAACTAAACTATACTATGCTACGCTCTGTATGGCAAGTGAACAGCGTGGCTCCTAGAATTGTTACCATTGCCTGTAGCCGCATAGTCCTGGAATAGCTGATCTGCAGAGGTCCTGGCTGTTGTACCACCGCAGATGTAATATAGATAGCCTATCCTAAGGACAATCAATATTAGAAAGATGGATAAATCCTTTAAAGAGGTTGTCCAGGAATTGGAGCAACCCATGTGTTGAGCAGGAGGTGTAAAATAAAAATAAAAAAAAGATAAATTAAAAAAACAAACAAAAAAAAAACAAAACACATACTCCATCGTCCGCTGCCAGTGTCCATTTAGTCTCGTGCCAGCGCCTTCTTGCTGGGAGTCTTGCACCTCATGTGACCGCTAAGACCAATTAGGTACAGGATGTCTAGAAATGAGGCGCCGCCATGAGACCGAACAGACACAGGTGGGGGACAACAGGGTGTGGGGAACAGGCGAGTATGCTTTTTTTTTTTTTTATACCTCCCTGGCTGTCACAGTGGTTGCTCCAATTTATGCACAACCTCTTTAACAGGGTTGTCTGGGCCAAATTTTTTTAATGGCCCCCAATACAGTGGTCTCTGCACTGTTCCCCCATACTGTATGGGGAACAGTGATGGGGCCATGATATTGTGTGGGGGCAGTGATGAAGGCTAACATCCAGTGGGGGTACATTAAACTGTGTGGGGCATATTAATGGGGTTGTCCAGGTTTAACTTTTTTATGGTCTATCCTCAGGATAGGCCATAAATACCTGATCGCTAGGGGATTGACACACAGCCCCATCAGCTGTATGGAGCCACTTCCGGCGCCCGTTCTGTACACAACACAGGGCCGGAAGCAGAAAGCTTCATCCACTGTATAGCAGCCCAGCGCCTTCACTGCAGCTCCGCTCCCACTCTCTTCAATATGTGCTGAGATGCAGTGAAGGTGCCTGGCTACTATACAGTGGACAGAGCTGTCTGCTTCCGGCCCTGTATTGTGTACAGGACGGACGCCAGAAGTGGCTCCGTACAGCTGATCGGTCCAGGGTCGGCCCCCTACAGATCAGGTATTTATGGCCTATCCTGAGGATAAATCATAAAAAATTCTTCCTGGACAACCCCTTTAATATACCCCCCTAATGCCTCACACTTTAAAGAGGTTGTCCAGTATAATTTTTTTTTTTTTTTTTTTTTTATTATTAGTCTGGGGGAGGTGAAAAAACCCCCCCCCCCCCCCGAAAAAAACAAAACAAAACACCTGTCACAGGCTTCCTGCTCTACTAGTAGTAGAACCGGGTCGGCGGTGCCACTTCTTCACGGTTTTGTGAAGACGCACAGTGAGCCCTGGCCTGGAGCGGGGAGCGGTAAGTGAATGGGGGCCTTACCGCACCTCCACTGCCTATCAAAAAAAATAAATAAATGGCAGTGGAGGTCTGGTAGTGCCCCCCTAAAGACACGGGGCCCACCGGGTGGGCCAGTCCGACCCTGGCTAAAGACAAATTAGCTGGAGTGCTTTTTTTGTTATATATACTTCTGCAGAGATTTAGTATTAGTCCTTCTGCAGCTTAACAGAAATTTTCAACTGCAGACTACTCATGTGCCCTCAGTACACAATAATAATACTGCTCCATTTTTGTTTTTCATTTCCTATATTGCGCTCCTGATGAACTTACTTAGGGAAACGCGTTGAGAGGCAGAGTGGAGGAGCACGTTATGTCTTATTGGTGACTCGGTCATAGCTCCGCTTCCCACACTATCATTAATAACGCGGCTCTTCTGAACTAGAGCAGCGTAAAGTGTGCCTATTCAAAGGGGGCAGACAGCATTAACCCTGCTCAATCTATATCCAAGCAGGGTTATATATACAAGCTCTTAACCCTAACTCCCCTTTATCATGAGAGACAGTGTGGGGGAGCACTAGACATTTTGCTTCATCGATGACTCATCCTTAGCTACGTTTTCCACACTATCACACAATGCGGCTCTTATGTATTAGAGCAGCGTGAAAACTATAAGAGGGTTGACAGAACTAATCCTTCTTATTTTATACTCTAACAGGGTTATACACGTATGTTCTAAACCTCAATCCCCCTCTATTACACAATGGGAGCTTTTTTGTACTATAGCACTGCTCTTATATATCCTTGAGCTGCGCTAACGTTTATTCTAAAGGGAAGGGTATAATTAGCCTTGGGTGACATCAACCCTATAGGGCAGTACACATATGTTATGTACCTTGATCCTTTATATTAGATGCTATTCTATGTATTGGGTTTAGCCCGAACTGTTTTAAAAGTACTATACTAAAAGTTGTATTTTATTTATTTTTTTTCTTTTTTGGTTTTGTTCATAATTTAGTTTTGAGCACTTTATATACCCTATTTTCTGGCTTAAATCCACTTTATTATCAAAGCATATAAAATATATATACTTCTGCAGAGATTTAATATCAGTCCTTTTGCAGTTTAACAGAAATTTTCTACTGCAGACTACTCATGTCCCCTCAGTACACAATAAAATGACATTCATCGGGTGTTTGGCAGCAGATTTTTCCTCTCTCCCAGTTCAGTAAACAATGCATTGATAGAAACCGTCAAGATGGAAGTGGCCAAAAGTGTTTAGCTGACAGCTATTGAAAGCGTATGGCTTACAGTAGTTAGCTCTTTTCATTTCAAGGATGTACCTCATAAGTACGGTCAGAGGGTGCTTCAGAAGCCAAGAACGTATGAGATATGTCCTTGCTCACAACAATTCAACCTTAGGTTGTATACCACATAGACCTGCAATTCTGGTGGTGTTTTAAAGCCAGTTAAAGACAGACAGTGGAAGCTGCACATACAGAATCAGAGTTTACTATGTCAAAATTTCAGTTTTATATGGTATACAGCTCAAGATACGGGCATCTGAAATGCCCTCTACCACAGTCTTTCACCTCAGCCTACATGGCAGAAGGGGGGCCTGGAAGGGAATCTTACAGGCTGCAGTGATAGGAAGACAGAGTCATAGATCCTCCTACCCCATGAAACAGATGGTATGAGTCCTCACTGGAAGTAACCTAGTGTTTTGGTTTTTTTTTTTCAGATACCTGCTCATCTAATCACCCCTATACTCCTAATAAGGCAATTTATTGACACCATGACCCAGACATTTACCAGCATATGGAACATGGAGTAAAGGAAGTTGCATTATACATTTGTATCACAAACATCAATAAAAGTTATATTTTGCACTGTCTCTATCCTGTCCATACCCAATCCTTAATGGAATGCTCCGACCCAACAGGTAGAAACATGGACACTTTGATAGCATTTAAAAAAGTAATTCCTATCTAACTGGTTCAACAAACATGGAAAGTCTTACTATTTGAAACATATTACAGCATGTTACACAATGTTTCGCCTTTATATATCAAGCCTACAGTGGCATGCAAAAGTTTGGACACCCCTGGTCAAAATGACTGTTATTGTGAACAGTTAAGCAAGTTGAAGACAAAATGATCATCCAGACACTGTATGAGGAATAATTTTCATCAGTGGGGAAACCACTCCAACCAAATGCTGTGTAGTGTCAGGAAAGAAGCATAATTGACTTTCCGCTAGTCTTCCTCTGGATCAAACAGCTAGGTATTGATAAAACGTTTTTTTTTTTCAAATTCACAAATGATATAAACCCGTTTTGCACACTGCATACAGGAACAAAAGCCCACAGTGCAGTTTAGTATGCTGGTTAGTAGGTTAAGTAGCAACCATTTACATTTTAAAGTAAAAAATAAAAGGTTTTTTTTAACAGATTAAAAAAAAAAAAAAAAAAAAAAAAATGATATTAACTTCCACACATGAATCAAAACACATCTTCCTTTACCTGGTACATCAAGAATGTTCTGTAGTTCGTCGCTCAGGAAGGGTTTTGTATCAGTCAAACTCACATCTATCCTTAAAAAGAATGTGAAATAATGAAGGCAACAATTTAACACCACTAAAAGACAAAAGGTTATTTCATCCTAAAAAAAACATAATTTATTACTGTCTAAGGGCCTATTTACAAGACCTAATATTTGTGCGGGTAGAGAACCAATTGGCAAAAGAACATAGTTTGCATCTGCCTTTACATGGGCTGATAAAGACTGTATGGAGGAACTATTGCTACTGTAATGGTTCATCCCCACTACAGTTTAATCACATTAGCAGCCCTATTTATACAGGGCTATGTGCTGCAGGCAAAAGATTGTTTCTTTGTACTGCATAAAATATGCAATCACATAATAATCAACTGTTTTTGGCTGATCACTGGCAGCTTTACACCAGATAGCTATCAGGAATGAGTGCTCCTTGGAACGTATGTTCAGTCCTTAAAGTGGTTTTCCGGGGAAAAAAAAACTTATTTTTTCAAAAACGTCTGTTAGCGCTATTAATAGGTTAATAAGTGCAACCAAAAACCTTTAGCAATGTTTTGAGTGATTTTCTGGGTTTCTCTGTGAGTTCCTGGCATCTTCTGCATTTGTTTACATGGGTAGCTTCCTTGCACTTCACTCAGAGTTGACTCCCTCCCCCCTCCCTCTCTCTCCTCCCTTTCTCACTCACACCCCCTCCTTCTTTCCCTAGCTAGCCCTTCCTAACTAACTCAAATCCCCCCCCTCACCCTATCATACTTACCTGTCTTCCGGGCAGGATCTTTTCGGCACGGGACTTCACTTATTCTGGGCGCATGAACAGTAGCCGGCACTCCGGATCTATTGCGCTGCCGTGGGCGGCTGGCAGACGTCAAGAAGGTGAGGCCCAAAACAAGTGACGTCCCATGGCCAGAAGATCCAGACAGGAAGACAAGTAAGTATGATAAGGAGGGGAGGGGAGGGGGAGTAGTATTGGTATCATTCCATTTCCGGAACGTCACTGGAAAATCGGAAAATGTGCCTGGGGCGGTCACATGACAATCTAGGTAAATATAGCTTTTTGGTAACCTAAGTAATTTAGAAGGTAGGCGGTTGGGGTGATTGGGTTTAGCTTAGATTAGAAAGATCATTTTATCCCGGACAACCCCTTTAAAGTGTAACTGACATTTTATTTTATTTTTTTTGTTTTTGTGTCAGGGGGAGTTTGGTGATCATTTTTGTAATACTTAATTAACCTATCTAATTTCCTTTTTAATACAAAACAGGCTGTAACAATCTCCTTAGCAACCCTCTAACTGAGCTGTTACTAAGAAAAGTCCGTACACATTTGCATTGTGAATATATAGATCTAAAGGCATTTACCAAAGGGGCGAGGGGCATTTCAAATGGCTGTATCTTCAAGTTTTATATTGCCTAGAAAAACCTTATCTTACTAGTTAAAAACACAGTCAGGAATTTGAACTTAATATAAAGCATATAAAATCACATTCCTGACTGTTTTTATCTAGTAATAGCTCAAATTACTTTATAGCTAGTACTTAAATCTTGGCATCTCTGCCTTCTTGTGATACAAGAACCATTTTTCTAGGTGGTATAATACCCCCCCCCCCCTTTGGTAAATGCTTCAGTTCTACCAGCAGAGAGTGAGATCATTGGCACAGGAAAGAAGCACACCGCGACCTCTTCAAACAGCTGATAGGCGGGGTCGTGGGTGTCAGACCCACCTCAATCAGATATTGATGACCTATCCTACAGATATTGTTGAAAAAAGGTCAACAATACATAAGTCCCCGAAAACCCCTTTGAACCCCCTTCCAGTAACATTAAAACTGCAAAAACCCTCCTGAAATTTTTTTTTATTGTAGATTTTGAATTTATGGCACAAATAAATATTTCTGGTACATATCTACAGTGCCTTATGTGCATTTAAACCCTTTAGTGATCCAACACATTTTAGCCTTAAAGAGGACCTGTCACAAATGTTAAATAACATACATCATTTAATTCTTTCTGTTCTCCTGAACAATTTGTTTTTCTTTTTAAGATCCAATCACACATTCAAAAGATAAGACTCCTGAAATATTACATGTAAGCTAGCTCTGATTCTCCGTGAGGGTGGGAACCTTTTATTTTCTCATAGAAAAACATAAGGTTACCTCCCACTTGGAGAATCAGAGCTTGTTCACATATAACCTTCTGGGGTCATATCTTTTGAAAGTGTAGACAGATTTTAAAGAGAACGACACCAACTTGATCAGGGGCGCAGCAAGAATCAAGTGATATATGTTATTTAGCATTTTGCACTTGGTAACAGGTCCTCTTTAAACTAGTAACCTTTCATCTCTCTCTGTATTCCCGCCTTCATTACAGTTTTAAATTTTATTTCAATGTAGCTTTACGAGACCTTTTACTTTGTGGGTACATAAGACTTTTTGATCAGTTTTTATTACTTTTTGAGAGGTGAGATGATCAGAAAACATCAATTCTGACATCTGAATTTTAATGGTTATAACGTTTTTCATGTAGAATAAATAACGTACTCATTTTATTTTAGGGATTGTTATGGATGTGGCAACACCAATTGAGTGTTTTTTATATTATTTTTGATTAACAAAAGGGAAATTTTTTTATTTTTTTTTCTGTAAAACGACTTAGGTACTGGAGTCAGCAATGACCGATGCATGTAAGGAGTTAAATAGCAAGTACTCTCTCTGATTGATAAAATATCATGAACAAAAGTCCATGGTCGCCCTCCCCTGAGGTTACCTGAAGTGACAGGGGTAGGAGAACAATAAAAACATAATTTTCTTCTCCCTGCATGGTCAGCTGTATTTGTTCCCCTGCACACTGTTAAAGTGAAAGTAGGTGTATATGAACCCTCGCCTTAACCAGTGATATCTCTAATTCTATGTGGGCTACAGACATGATCTCGGTCTAGCCCCCATGACTCTGGAGCTAAAGCCATTTAAAGTTACAGTTCTCCTTGAACGTGTTCTACTCGGGGTAAACTGTAATGCACTTTGCTCAAGCCCCAAGTCCTGCTCATTCAGAATTGTAGGAGTTTATAGTACTGGTTGTTGAAAGCCCATTCAATTGTCGAATCAAAGGGTCTTTAAATAGGGCCCTTTAGGCTTTTCCTGGGAAAACCAGAGACATTGTAAATAAAAAATATTACTAGCAAAACACATGCATTGAAATCGGAGATTTACTCAACTGTTTCTTCACGACAAATATCTCAACACTCAACTTGGATTTAGATGAACATTTGTACCGTGACAAAATCTGTTTGAGAAGAAAAGATCATGTTAAAACCACATATTGTTATCTTTAGATGCCGAAGATGCAAAAAGGACACAAATAATTTTAAAAGGTAAACTTTTACTTAATCGTAATTACCCTGTATTAAATCATATATCTTAAAGAAGGTAATTTTTTTTTCAGTTCTCTATCCAAAAATGGAAGCTGTAGAACCCTGAAATAATAAACCACATTTCAGAAGTTATAAAATGATGGCCCTTGACTTTGTCACCATATTTATTTTATAATTTCATATGCCAGGTGACAAATATAAAGAACAAACCATATACTCTGGAGGGTCCTAGATAAAAATTTCATCCCCAAAGACTGTCACAAGCTGAAGGCCAAGGGTGCTGTGGTATAGTTAAAAGATATTTTTCTGAACTTCCAGTCATGAATTTCTCTTGGAAAAACTGCAGTTAACGTGGTGTGAGAGTGTGAGCCTAGAGGGTGCTAGTGAGCAACCCAGAGCCAGGCTTGAAAAGGTACTTAGCCACACCCATCGGTGAGCAACTCAAGAGGGAGTGTGTGCAGCAGGAAGAGCTGCTGAGGAGACCTGCAGGGAGCAGGTGTGCAGTGGAACCAGTCGGAGACAGGACAGGCGGTCTGTCCCAGGAGGACTGGGTTTCCACAAAGGACTTTTGCTTGAGCTGAGTGTGAGTCAGGATGCTTCTTGCCCCCAAAGGCTAGTAAGGAAGCAAGCAGTGAGGTAGTGCCCTATATGTGGGCTAGGCTATTTGTTATTTTGTTCCTGTACCATTTGTAAAGCTAAATAAAGCCATTTACTTTGGATTTACACTGCCTGATACACTGCTTCTTCGGCACCCAGTACCACCAACACTGCTGTCGAGTCCAGGAGGCTGCCACCTTTGAGGCTAAATCCCCCCAAATTGTCACAATGGCCATACACATTAGATAAATGTTGGTTCAGCAGGCAACATTTATCTAATGATTTTTAGCAGGGCTGACCAACCATCTATATTATGTATTCAGATGTCCTTATGTTATCATTGGCGATACGGTGCTATTACTGGAGGGAGACGGGGGGTGGGGTAGGATGTCAGGAATAATAGCTGTTGCTACACTTTACACGAGTGTTCAGCCTAAAACTCTCTAAGGCAGTGATGGTGAACCTTTTAGAGACCGAGTGCCCAAACTGTAACCCAAAACCCCCTAATTTATCGCAAAGTGCCAACACAGCAATTTAACCTTAATACTGTGCGGATCCACAATTGCGGACAGTTACGGACCCACAAAATACGGTCGTGTGAATGGGGCTTTACAGAGCTTTCAATAATACAAACAACTTTGTACTGAAAGGTAGATGTTTGCATTTAGTATACTTATGAACAATTAAAGTTCACTATTTACATTGCACAGATGTTTTATAGTAACAATGTTATTACAGCCTGTATTAATATCACGTCTGCTATAAAATAGATACTGTGTGATATAAATAGTGAAGGGCCCCCACTCTGTACAATGTGCTCCACAGTGGCCTCCCACGCAGTACAATGTGCTCCACAGTGGTCCCCCACGCAGTTCAATGTGCTCCACAGTGGTCCATCACGCAGTACAATGTGCTCCACAGTGGCTCCCAGACAGCACAATGTGTTTCACAATGGCCCCCAGACAGTACAATGTGCTCCACAATGGCCCCAACACAGTATAATGTGCTCTAGAGTGGCCCCCACACAGTATTATATGCTCCAGAGTGGCCCCCACATAGTATTATATGTTCCACAGTGGCCACAGAGCAGGTAAGTAGCGTCCTCTTTCTTTCACTACGGTGCAGGCACAGATGAATGACGTCATCGAACCTGCATCGGGGCAGAGGTCACACTCTGCTGTCAGTGTAAGCCGCAGTCCAGAAGACATGCGTCCTTCACTGAGTTTTCAGCTGTACAGTCATGGCCAAAAGTTTTGAGAATGACACAAATATTCTATTTTCACATGATCTGCTGCCCTCTGGTTTTTATGTGTGTTTGTCAGATGTTTTTAATCACATACAGAAATATAATTGCATTCATATTATGAGTAACAGAAGCTTATATTGACAGTTAGAATGAGTTAATGCAGCAAGTCAATATTTGCAGTGTTGACCCTTCTTCTTCAGGACCTCTGCAATTCTCCCTGGCATGCTCTCAATCAACTTCTGGACCAAATCCTGACTGATAGCAGTCCATTCTTGCAGAATCAATGCTTTAATTTTGTCTGAATTTGTTGGTTTTTGTTTGTCCACCCGTCTCTTGATGATTGACCACAAGTTCTCCATGGGATTAAGATCTGGGGAGTTTCCAGGCCATGGACCCAAAATCTCTATGTTTTGTTCCCTGAGCCATTTAGTTATCACCTTTGCTTTATGGCAAGGTGCTCCATCATGCTGGAAAAGGCATTGCTGAGCGCCAAACTGCTCTTGGACGGTTGGGAGAAGTTGCTCTTGGGGGACATTCTGGTACCATTCTTTATTCATGGCTGTGTTTTTAGGCAAGACTGTAAGAGAGCCGATTCCCTTGGCTGAGAAGCAACCCCACACATGAATGGTTTCAGGATGCTTTACAGTTGGCATGAGACAAGACTGGTGGTAGCGCTCACCTCTTCTTCTCCGAATAAGCTGTTTTCCAGATGTTCCAAACAATCGAAAAGGGGATTCATCAGAGAAAATGACTTTACCCCAGTCCTCAGCAGTCCTCTCCCTGTACCTTTTGCAGAATATCAGTCTGTCCCTGATGTTTTTTCTGGAGAGAAGTGGCTTCTTTGCTGCCCTCCTTGAGACCAGGCCTTGCTCCAAGAGTCTCCGCCTCACAGTGCGTGCAGATGCACTCACACCTGCCTGCTGCCATTCCTCAGCAAGCTCTGCACTGCTGGTAGCCCGATCCCGCAGCTGAAACACTTTTAAGAGATGGTCCTGCCGCTTGCTGGTCTTTCTTGGGCGCCCTGGAGCCTTTCTGGCACCAATGGAACCTCTCTCCTTGAAGTTCTTGATGATGCGATAGATTGTTGACTGAGGTGCAATCTTTCTAGCTGCAATACTCTTCCCAGTTAGGCCATTTTTGGGCAGTGCAATGATGACTGCACGTGTTTCTTTAGAGATAACCATGGTTAACAGAAGAGAAACAATGATGGCAAGCACCAGCCTCCTTTTAAAGTGTCCAGTGGTGTCATTCTTACTTAATCATGACAGATTGATCTCCAGCCCTGTCCTCATCAACACCCACACCTGTGTTAATGGAGCAATCACTAAAACGATGTTAGGTGGTCCTTTTAAGGCAGGGCTGCAATGATGTTGAAATGTGTTTTGGGGGATAAAGTTCATTTTCTAGGCAAATATTGACTTTGCAAGTAATTGCTGTTAAGCTGATCACTCTTTATAACATTCTGGAGTATATGCAAATTGCCATTAGAAAAACTGAAGCAGTAGACTTTGTAAAAATTAATATTTGTATCATTCTCAAAACTTTTGGCCATGACTGTATGCACAAACAGCTGAAAAAAAGCGCTCGTCGCAAACAGGGAATCCTGTACTGGATTCTCCATTAGCTATCAGGGAGCCTGGATGGGGCAATGGCGTGCATCCCAATAGGGAGGGCTCTGAGTGCCTCCTCTGGCACCCGTGCCATAGGTTCACCACCACGGGGCTAGGGTATATAATAAAATCATGGTAATACATCCCCTGTAGCCTGACCAGCTGCTCAAAGTTCCCAACAGCCTGGATGGACTTCTCTCATGCTCTGTGATCATGTCCTAAGCTCAGATGGACCAGCTGATGACCTACTTATGGAGATCAACCGTACAGTTGGAACCCACTTTTTTTTTTTTTTCATTATTGGGAGTCTGAGACTGGAATGGGAAATATGGTTAGATCCCATTTAACTACTTTGTTTCACTCAATAAGCCTAGTAACTGAAACATGTATTCTATGCTGTTAGCTACAACCCTCCATGGCAACATTTTCAGACATTGCGGAACAGATTAAATGTTTTTCAAGAATGTATAGAGACAGAGAGGAACAAATTCAAATGAACCAAACATGTTTTAGGAAGTGGAAGGCTTAACGAAGAGGAACTTAAAGGCATTGTCCACTTTCAGTAAACAAATGTTATTGTTTGTACAAGTTAAACAGTTTTCCAATATACTTTCTGTATCAATTCTTCCTGGTATCCTAGATCTCTGCTTGCTGTCATTCTTTGTTTACTTCTAGTGGATAAAAAACAGTCCATGGTCATGTGATGGACTCACAGGTGCACAGCTCGTTTAAAGACGTCTGATAAAGATGGCTGATTACTGTACTGTGACTGTAACAAGCTGTTTAACAAGAAAATTATATAATGTTTGATTAAACTGGACAATGTCTTTAATAGTTAATATCTCCATTTACAGATCCTGCACATTGGTATCTTTTATAGAACTTAAAGAGGATCTTTCACCACCTCCCCCAAGTCCATTGTGAGCTTTGACACCATCTGACTCTGATTGAAGCTTTGAGTCATGCCCCCATGCCTAATCCTGCCTGACAACACCCTCCTGCTAGTACAGAGCCTAAATAGCATATCAGATACCAAAACTAACAGCACTGATTGCTCAGGAACCGTGGGAGCTACAGAAAAAAATTTAAGATGTCCTATTAACGGATGCCAAGAACTGGAGTTGGTGAAAGGTCCTCTTTAACCCTTTCCTGACATTTGTTGTAATTGTCAGGATTCTCAATTAGCTGCTATTGCTTTAAAATTGCTGTGTCAACCTGTGTAGATTCTGCAGTTTCAGATGTTCTTTGGGCTTGTCCAATTACCAGATGAGGCTGCATATACAGACCCCTCCCTCCTGATCCAGTTTGCTTGCTAATTTAGTTTGCTAGTTTGGTTCTGAACCATGATTGTGAGAATTGGCTTGCTTTTCTAACCCTTGGATTTGACCCTCAGCTTTGTATTGGGTATCTGTTTTGTCTCCTGATTCTGCCTCTGATGACTTCTCCTGGTTCTGACCCTTTGCCTTTCCCAGGCTTGTCACTAGATAAGTTCTATTACAGGCTGCGCTAGGCAGTCCGTAATAGAAGTATAGGTATTTATCAATAGATTGCAATGCATTAGCATTGCAGTGTACTGAATTATTGATCAGACGCTTAATTAAAAAAACAAAAAAAAATGTAAAAATTTCAAATCACCCCCCTTTCCCTAGATCAGATACAAAAATAAATAAAGTAAAAAACACATATAGACATTATGTATGCATGTGTCTGAAAACACCCAGTCTACAAACTTTCCCATAACAAGGAAAAAAAATCATAAGAGCCGAACCTCTTTTTCACCTCCCATAAAAATTTGAATAAAAAGCGATAACATCAGACATTCCACAAAATGATATACATAAAAAGTACATCTAGCCCTGTAAAAAGACACTTTATGCACCCCGTATACAGAAATCTAAAAAAAGTTATGGGTGTCAGAATATGGTGACTCCAAGTTTTTTTTTCTCCCAAAGATTTTTGACTTTGAGATATTAACCAAAAACCTTATATATTTGTTATCGCCGTAATTGTACGATCCATAGAATTCAAGTAACATGTCATTTTGGCTGGAAAATGAATGCCGTAAACAGTAAACCTATAAGAAGGTCGCATACAGTTTTTCTCTAATTCCATCCCAATCTGAATTTTTTCCAGATTTCCAATGCATTGTACAGAATATTAAATGTTACAAATCCGACGTACAATTTGTCCTGCAAAAGTTAAGCCTTCATACAGCTCTGTGAATGTAAAAATAAAAAAGTTAGGATGCCTGAAGTTTGACTGAAGGTCCATTTGTGGGTAAGATTAAGGAACTGTGAGTGAACAAGTCCTGGTCTGACCTCCCATTCTCACTGCCTTGTACATCCTGCTGTAAGTCTGAAGAGTGCAAGCTTTTTCTTTGTTCTACTGTACTTTGAATATTATTGATTCGTATAAACCTAAGCTGACTAGGTATATACCTCAAAGAGTACTACATTTTATGTATGATACCCCTTTTTGAGGGCTACCCAAGTTTATTGTAATGTTTTCTTTTTATGCAAAAGGCAATAAACATACTTTAAATCCTTTAACCCCTTAAGGACCCAGCCCAAAAGTGCGTTAAGGACCAGGCCTCGTTTTTCAAAACTGACATGTGTCACTTTATATGGCAATAACTTTGAGACGTCTTAACTTACACAAGTGATTTTGAGATTGTTTTTTCGTGACACATTGTACTTCATGTTAGTGGTAAACACTAATGAATATTTTTGTATTTATTTATAAAAAAATAGGAAATTTGATGGAAATTTGGAAAAAAAAAATCGCAATTTTCAAAATGTGAAATGCTCTGCTTTTCAGATAGATAGTCATACCACCCAAATACATTAATACATATTATCTACCATATCTCTGCTTTATATCGGCATCATCTTTTAATCGTCCTGTAATTTATTTTGGATGTTAGAAGGCTTACAAGTGTAACAGCGATTTTGCAGATTTACAAGAAAATTTCCCAAACTAATTTTTTAGGGACCACTTCAGTTCTGAAGAGGATTATAATGGCCTATATATTAGAAACCCCCATAAATCACCCCATTTTCAAAACTGCACCCCTCAAATAATTCAAAATAATATTTGGGAAGTTTGTTAACCCTTTAAGCATTTCACTGGAATTAAAACAATATGGAGGTGAAATTTAGACATTTAATTTTTTCCCACTAATTCCTTAATTTAGCCCTGAAATTAACACATTCACAAAGGGTTAAAGGAAAAAATGCATCTCACAGTTTGTTATGCAATTTCTCCCGAGCATGGAAATACCCCACAAGTGGGTGTAAACTGATGTTTGGGCGAATGGCAGCGCACGGAAGGGAAGGAGTGGCACTGGGCGTTTGAAAAGCAGATTTTGCTGGAATAGTTTTCAGGTGCCATGTCTCATTTGCAAAGCCCCTAGAGTACCAATACAAAGGAAAACCCCAAAAAGTGACCCCATTTTGCAGACTACACCCCTCACAGAATTCATATAGGGGTATAGTGAGCATTTTGACCTTACAGTCGTTTCACAGATTTTGCTAACACTGGGATGTATAAATGAAACATTACTAAAATGTCACTTTATCCACAAAGTTTTCATTTTCACAATGGGTTAAAGGAGAAAAAGCACCCCACAGTTTGCAAAATAATTGCTCCTAAACACAGCAATACCCCATATGTGGTCGTAATCTGTTGTATGGGTACATGGCAGGGCTCAGAATGGAAAGAGCGCTATTAAGCTTTTGGAGATTAGATTTTGCTGAAATAGTTTTCAGTTGCCATGTCGCATTTGCAGAGCCCCCAAAGTACCAATACAGTGGAAACCCCCTAAAAGTGACCCCATTTTGGAAACTACACCCCTCACAGAACATATCAAGGGGTATAGTGAGCATTTTGACCCTACAGCTGTTTCACAGATTTTATTAACATTGGGACATTAAAATGAAAAATTACTTTTTTTCCAATAAACCGTCAATTTAGCCCCAAATTCTTCATTTTCACAAGAGGACAAAGGAGAAAAAGCACCCCAAAGTTCGTTACACAATTTCTCCTGAACACAGAAATGCCCCATATGTGGTTGTAATCTGCTGCATGGGTAAATGGCAGGGCTCAAAATGGAAAGAGCGCTATTTAGCTTTTGGAGGGCAGATTTTGCTGGAATAGTTTTTGGATGCCATGTCGCATTTGCAGAACCCCTAAAGTACCAATACAATGGAAAACTCTCAAAAGTGACCCCATTTTAGAAACTACACCCCTCAAGGAATGTATCAAGGGGTATTATCATTTAGAGCCTAAAATGCTTCCCAAAAATTAATGTACAAAGTGAAAATTAAAGTTTTTAAAGAAATATCCAATTTCAGTGCCTAATACGTTGCGGCCACTTTGTGGCATCAGAGACATGAACTCCTAAAACTATTAAGTGGGCTATCCCGGGGACAAAAAAAATTATATATGTGGGTATAAACTGCTGCTTGGGCACGCAGCAGGGCTCAGAAGGGAAGGAGCACTGTGGTTTTTTTTAGCTTTTGGAGTACAGATTTAGAGGGACTTTCTGGTCGTCATGATATTTTTGCAGAGCCCTGGAGGTGCCAGTAAATTTGAATTCCCCAAGAAGTGACCCCCATTTTGTAGGGGCAATTTTAGGGTCTCTTCAAATGTGACATGGCGTCCAAAAAAACAACAATCTAAATATGCGCTCCAAAAGCACATAGCGCTCCTTCACATTTGCGCCCTGCTGTGTGCCCAAATGACAGTTTATGCCCACACGTATGACACTGGTGTACCCAGGATAACGTACTTAACAATGCCATATGTGGGTATAAACTGCTGTTTGGGCACAGCCAGGCACAGAAGGGAAAGAGCGCTATTTTGGTTTTTAGAGCACAGTTTGCTTTTTGGACACCATGCCACTTTTGCAGAGACCATGAATTGTCAGTAAATTGGAATCCGCAGACATGTCACCCCATTTTGGAAACTATACCCTTCAAGGGATTTATCAAGTGGGGTAGCGAGCATTATTAACCCTTAAGTGTTGCATTCTTTTAATTTCCAAAAATGAATGCGCAGCTGATAATGCAAAGTTAAAAATGAAATTTTTCTATAGATACGCCATTTCAGTGCCCGATATGTTGTGCCCAGCTTATGTCTGCATAGACACACACTCCAAAAACTGGTGAGCGGGGATCCCGGGCACAACAGCTTTTGGAGCGTTCATCTCTGATACAAGCCTGGCATAACATATTACGCACTGAAATGATGTATTCCTGGAATAATTTTCACCTTTCACCATCAGCTGCGTATTCATTTACGGATAATAAATTATAGCAACACTTGGGGGTTAAAAATGCTCACTGTACCCCTGGATAAATTCCTTCAGGGGTGAAGTTTCCAAAATGGGGTGACATGTCAGGGGATTCCACTATACTGGCATTTCAGCTCTGCAAAAGTGCAATGGCGTCCAAAAACCAAACCGTCCAAGTCTGTGCTCCAAAAACCAAATAGCGCTCCTTCCCTTCTGTGCCCGACTGTGCCCAAACAGGAGTTTATACCCATATATGACATTAAGTACCTTATCCTGGGTACACCAATGTCATACATGTGGGTATAAACTGCGGTTTGGGCACACAGCAGGGCACAGAAGGGAAGGAGCGCTATGTGGCTTTTGGAGCGCAGATTCAGATGTTTGGGATCTGGATGCCATGTCATGTTTGCAGAGCCTCTAAAGTACCAGTAAAGTGGAATCCCCTAGGGAATGACCCCATTTTGAAAACTGCACCCCTCAAAGAATTTATCAAGGGGTGTAACGAGCATTAGTATCCCAGACATGACTGCACAGCGGATGGGGGAAAGTGAATGAATATGTAATCTGTGCGTAGTACATTGGGTACACTAAATTCCCTACTATTTCCCCAGTAGTTCCTATTATTGGGGAGGTCACTCTGGGGGTCACTTCTGGTTTATTGTCCCTCGGAAGCTCTAAATCTGGTTTGTACCCTGATATCCGCTCGCACAGCTTATACATTCCCTTCCTGCTGCAGCCAGTTATGCTCTAATGATTTGGCGATTTTTGGGGTTTTTGTCTTCACATTGTACGAGCTATATTTTCTTTATTTCTCTGGTGATGTAGCCATATGAGGGCTTGTTGTTTGCAGGGTGAGATGTATTTTTTAATGACATCATTTTTAGGTGCTTACAACTTATTAAATAAATTTTATTAACTCTTTCTTGGTGGATTAAAAAACAACACCATCAATTCTGGCACTGCGTTTTATCTTTTAAATTTTTCACCATGCAGCGTAGAGCGTAAGTAACATGTTATCTTTATTCTGCGGGTCGGTACGATTACGGCGATACCTCATTTATACTGTTTTTTATGCAATACCAATTTTGCAGAACAAAAACCCATTTGGGGACATAAATCTATTTTTTTGCCATCTTCTAAGATGCGTAGCATTTTTATTTTTCAGTTTAGAGAGTTGGTTTAGGGCTTATTTTTTGCGGGACAACCTGTGCTTTTTATTGGTACTGTTTTGGGGTACATATGACTTTTTGATCACTCTTTATGGCATATTTTGTAAGGTGAGATGGCGAAAAATCGTTACTTTTGGCGGTTTTTTTTCCCCGACTTTCACCGTGTACATTAAATATGGTTTCAGTTTTATTGTACAGGTTGTTACGGACGATACCAAATATGTATTGTTTTTATTAATTTTTAGGTTTATTTTTTATATAATTCATTTTATATAGGAAAAGGGAATTTTTGGGGCTTTATTCTTTTATTAATTTTTTTCACATACTTTATTATTTTTTTTTTTTCACTTTTTTTAACTTTTTCTTGTGTCCCATTAGGACACGTGCATACACGTGTCTTGCAGCCTATACAGGAAGTCAGCGCTATGGAAACACAGCGCTGACTTTCGCAGGTCTCGGCAGGATCAACCAGATACTGGGGGCTCCAGGCAGCCTGGGGTCACTGGGCAGACCCCGGGCTGCAGATTAGAGATATCGGCACCCCCCGATCGCGCCGCGGGGGGTGCCGGGGGGCGGCAAGATGGCGGAACCCCTTGGATGCCGCGGTCATGTTTGACCGCAGCATCCAAGGGGTTAAAACCGCCAATCGGAAGTTATGGCCGACCGGGGGTTATGGAGCAGGGTGTTAGCTGTCAGATACAGCTAACACCCGGTTCCGATACCGCCCGCTCAGATAGTGAGCGGGCGGCTGGCCTCGGACGTATTATTACGCCCTGGTGCGCGAAGTACCTAGCGCCCAGGACGTAATAGTACGTCCAAGGTCGTTAAGGGGTTAAATCTGCAGGCACGCTGAATTTGTTCTACAGATGAAGCTTTTGAAAAATCTGCACGAGATCTGGAAAATAGGTACATGGGTATGACGAACAGTTAATCCATCGCGTACATAGACGGGCTCGTCTTTCTAACCGCATTGACCTCTTCAAAGGAAAAAAGAAAAATAAGATGTCTGATAAGAACTCTCAGCATGAGGTACGATACATTACAACTTATGACTCCCAATGCTTTAAATTGCGTGAGATTTTGAACAAATATTACTATGTGATCCTGTATTAAAGCAATATTTGAAGCCATCCCCTTCTATTACTTATAGTAGGTCTGGCAATTTGAGAGATCTTCTGGTTCACAGCCATTTTGTGGGGGACTCAGGCCAACAGGATGCAAACCATGTGGACGCTGTGTTGCATGCAACAACGTTGACACAGCCAAGGAGTTTTGGAGCTCGGATCACAGTCGGAGATTTGAGATCCGACAACACTTGCATTGTCAATCTGTTGGCGTTATTTATTTCTCTACATGTTCTTGTGACTTCGACGCAGAGTACGGGAATATGTCCACAAGAACGGTGAGCAAAAATCCCAGAACCACACGGGGGGACCTAGTGAATGACCTGCAGAAAGCAGGGACTAACGTAACAAAGGCTATAGTCAGTAACACACTACGCCGCCAGGGACTCAGATCCTGCAGTGCCAGAAGTGTCCCCCTGCTTAAGCCAGTACACATCCGAGCCCGTCTGAAGTTTGCTCGAGAGTATTTGGATGTTCCAGAAGAGTATTGGGAGAATGTCATATGGTCAGATGAAACCAAAGTAGAACTGTTTGGTAGAAACACTACTCGTCGTGTTTGGAGGAAAGTGAATGCTGAGTTGTATCCAAAGAACACCATACTTACTGTGAAGCACGTGGGTGGCAACATCATGCTTTGGGGCTGTTTCTCTGCAAAGGGTCCACAACAACTGATCCGTGTACATGAAAGAAGGAATGGGGCCATGTATCGTGAGATTTTGAGTGCAAACCTCCTTCCATCAGCAAGGGCATTGAAGATGAAACGTGGCTGGGTCTTTCAGCATGACAATGATCCCAAGCACACCGCCAGGGCAATGAAGGAGTGGCTTAGTAAGAAGCATTTCAATGTCCTGGAGTGGCCTAGCCAGTCTCCAGATCTCAACCCCATAGAAAACCTTTGGAGGGAGTTGAAAGTCTGTGTTGCCCAGCGACAGCCCCAAAATATCACTGCTCTAGAGGAGATCTGCATGGAGGAATGGGCCAACATACCAGCAACAGTGTGTGCCAACCTTGTGAAGACTTACAGAAAACGTTTGACCTCTGTCATTGCCAACAAAGGATATATAACAAAGTATTGAGATGAACTTTTGTTATTGACCAAATACTTATTTTCCACCATAATTTGCAAATACATTCTTTAAAAATCAGACAATGTGATTTTCTAGATATGTTTTCTCATTTTGTCTCTCATAGTTGAGGTCTACCTATGATGACAATTACAGGCCGGCCTCATCTTTATAAGTGGGAGAACTTATAAAGAACCTTTATATTTGCATATCACAGATTTAGTTGGGTCCCTATTGTTTGTGGGTTTTGTCAGTTGTTGATTCTCTCTCTCTGGTTAGGGTAATTATCAGGTAGAATTTATGTTTCACCTTGTTATAAATTTACACCTTTGAGAGCATTATTTTTGTGATTCCATATGTGATATTTGCATTAGTGCATTGTTATTTCCATTACCACCATGCCCTATGTTTGGTTAATGGTACTATATTTCCCCATATTGTACTTATATTTGTTTTGTTTGTGAATTGTGTGTCCAGATTCATGTTTTTTATTGGATACTAATAAATATTTATAGATTTTTAAATTTGTGAGGTTTGCTTTTTCATGTTTACTTCAGTATATTATCTCACTTTCCGTGTCACAATAGCCTCTTTTTGTATTTTGACTTTTTATGCAAAAGGCAATAAACATACTTTAAATCCCATAAAACATAAATTAACTGAGCACTGCATTTTATTACTTATCCTATGAGTGATAACAGCAATCATGTGAATGTGGCAACATTGCTGCAGGACTGGTGAGAACTAAACGGCCAATGCTGGAGCAGAGGGTATTTAAAAGATTAAAAAAAGTATTTAAAAAAATACTGTACACTACTTCTTCATTTTAAGCAGTTTCCTACCCTTGGATAATTTTTGAGAAATCCCACTGCAGAAATAAGCTCGTATCCACTTAAAATTATGACTTGAAGATATACATTTCAGATTTGGGATAATGATACGTTGATTTTTGAAAAAAAATGTTTATTTTTTAGGCAAGAATATAATTGAAGCTGGTGAGAACAATGCATGGAAACCTTTCCCAATAGTTTACTGCTTTGTTCTAAGGCAGGGATAGGTAACCTTCGGCACTCCAGCTTTTGTAAAACTACAACTCTCAGCATGGATACTTGATGTACTGTTCTTGGAACTCCCATGGAAGTGAATGGAGCATGTTGGGAGTTGTAGTTTCACAGCAGCTGGAGTGCTGAAGGTTGCTGACCGCTGATCTAAGTCTAGGACTATACAACCACTTTGGTCACAATTCCCATCATATGCCCAAAGATTGCCATGTTGCCTTGCGATTCCTTCACTAATGCAAGTGAACAAAGTTGCATTGTGACCCTGAGTATGTTGCGACAGCGATTTCTACCAAAAAGATTGAGTACTCCTGTAGTCACAGCACTCTTGCAGTCGCAATGTGACTCCATTCACTTACGTTAGCAAAGTAGGTGACACAACAATCTTTGGTCATGCAAAGGGAATCGCTGCCAAAGTTGCTGTGCAGTCCTAGCCTAATGGCATTCAGTTCCATTTTCGCTTTAAAATAGAGTTACCCATATAAAGCCATACTATAGCTGTCTCACAGTGACCTAAACGATATAAAGTACTTTCAGAATACAGGAAGCAAGCTTATTATACATAAGAACATAAAAAAGTGGCACTCACCTTTGCTGGCCATAAACGATTATTCCACATACAGAAAACATACTCTGGGGGACTCATGCTAGAACTTCTTGATTTACATAAGGATTTTAAGGATCAACCGCAGACACCTAAAAATAACCAAGTATTAGTATAAAGAGAACACATCTGAACAGGGCACATATAAATAAAGTAAACTAAATCTAATAGCAATACAACCTAAATTACAACACAAGTATTATACCTATATATTTCATGAAAGAAAGCACCTTACAAAAGTGTCACTCAGGACTTCACATTCATGCAAGCCTCCATGATATTTTGCATCAAATGTTTGTGTTTTTTTCTAAAAATTATGTTTGTGGTTTAAAGTCTGATTCAAGCTGAAGCCCCACGTTGCAAAAATGCAGCATTGGTGGAAACACTACAGCAAAAATTCTGACTAATCCCATCCACACATTGCAAAAAAAAAAAATCTGCAGCGGAAAAGCGGCATTTTCAAAAACACCCACTTTTTTGAAAATCGCAGCATGTCAATTATACTTGCAGAAATGCTGGTGCTTTCCGTATAGGTATTGTGAGGGTGTGAACCTAGAGGGCTCTGGAGAGCAACCCAAAAACAGGGTTGAAAAGGTCCTCGACCACACCCATACCTGGGGGCTTCACTCCAGAGGGAGTGCTGCTGGTAACCTGCAGGGAGCAGGTGGACGGTGGACCAGTTGGAGACAGACAGTTGGTCTGTCCCAAGAGGACTGGATTCCACAAACGGACTTGGTTAAGCTCAGTGTGAGCCAGACTGCTGAGGAGAAACCTCAGCAAAGCATCTTGCCCTCAGAAATTAGTCAGGGTTCAAGAAGTGAGGTATTGCCCTGTGTCTGGGCTAGGCTGTTTTTGTTATTTTTGTCCATGTTATCACTTACAAGCTGAATAAAGCCATTTCTTTTGGATTGCCATTACCTGATATGCTGTTTATTTGGCACCCAGCGCCACAAACACCTCTGTAAAGTCCAGGAAGCCCCTACCTTTGATGCTAAACTACCCCCAATTGTCACAGTATAATAAGGGCAGAAAGTCCGCAGAGAAAAACTCTGCTAAAGCGCAATGAAAAACGCTGCGGAAAAAAAATGTGATGCGTTTCCATTGTGTTTTTTTCCGCTGAGTTTTTTTTTTTTTTTTTGCTGCTGCTTTTTGCTATGTGGGGCCTTAGCTTCAAGCAGTCTTAGGCTTCATTCAGATCACGTTTCCTTACATCCGTTTAACAAATGCAAAAAACAGATGCAAAAAAATGTACACAAATGGATCACCATTTATTTACAGAGAAAAAACAGGTCCATTTTTTTTTTTTTGATGGACACAAAAAACGGAGTGTGTCTGTCTGTCTGTTTTATATGTAAATGGATTA
The DNA here is from genome assembly GCA_947044405.1 of Leptodactylus fallax. NCBI lineage: Eukaryota > Metazoa > Chordata > Amphibia > Anura > Leptodactylidae > Leptodactylus > Leptodactylus fallax. The sequence goes on from CAMRHE010000105.1 coordinate 4,614,995, forward strand.
CCATCTGTTTGCATCGGTTTTTGGCATCCGTTAAACAGATGTAAAAAAAAAACATGAAGGGCTGTAAGACTACTCTAGTGCCCTTTCACAGTCTTATCCAATGAAGCAAAGCTCCTGGCCATTGATTATGTATGGAGCTGCTGTGCATGGAAAACATTGAAGGAGATGCAGCATTAAACCAGCATTGCTGGCCCTTTCACCGTCAGGATCAGTAGGATTCTAAAAAGTGTGACCCACACGGATCAGAAAGGCAAGTTAGTAATAGCATCTTTGTGATACCATATCACTTTAAGAGTAGGGAAAAGTAAAGCTCCTCTAATTCAGGAAAAAGCTAGTGATTGAATTCCTAAGAAAGTAAAAATGCAACAAACTATGCATCTAATTAATTATACAATATCAATAGTTTTAGAATATGAATCTATAATTATTAACATTAGATTACTTTATGTTGAAGCTGGAGCAGGTAACTTTTTTTTTTTTACTCTTCCTTCACCTGACACTGGCCCAGACTCTGACTCCAAATCCACGACCCTGAGGAAATGAAGTCCTTTCAGCTTTTAGCCTGCACCGAACCATCTTGCAGAAAGAAATTTTGTAGTCCCTCCCCATTTGAAAATCAGCCTGTTTGTAGCATAACAATACTGAATAACTTGCTAACAGTTCTAGAATGAAGTTACGTGTTCTCCTCCACAGCACTTACCTCATGTCTCTGCTCCTTGATGCATATAGTCTGTTGTATGTGGACATCAGATCAAACTATCAATGCAGGTCTATGGGAGTCTGATCAAGGCTCTAATAGACTTGCCTTGTGAGTTTTACCTCCTACTTATACAGGAAACACTGTCTGACAGTTTCCTGCCACACAAAGCATGAAAAAAGTCACAATTTTTGGCAGATGCCAGGGTCTTATTGACAAAAATTACAGCTTTTTGTCTTTTGAGTCTTAACACCGCTTTTGTAAAGGTGGGAGAAGTAAGGGATCAAGACAGGAAAGGGTAGGGATAGCCCAACCCCAAAGAATTTACTTGCAGCAGAAAAAAAACTTGCATGAGTTATAGATGAGCCAGAGCCACATCTTATTTTGGCACATCTTATGTTGAAGCACAATTGGATTAAAGGGGTTGTTCAGGCAAAAATGGACAACCCGTTTAAATTTTAAATAGGCCAGTGAAAAAAAAAAATAAAAATTCATACTTACCTTTCAACGGTGCTCTGGTGCCTCCCTGCGTGGTCAGGTCTTCTCGGTCCCGTGCTGACTTGTGGTTGTCCCAGCCAAACGTGACTGCTGAGGTCTATCGGCGACCTCAGCGAAAGGCATGCGATGTCACTACCTGTGACATCACGGGTCTCTTCCTGAGGTCTGCAGCGGCTTTAGCAGAACTCAGGAAGAGACCTGGGAGAAGCCGCCGGAGCAGAAGGAACGGAATGCGCCGGGAGAACAGCGGAGCATCGGAGACAGGAGAGTATGATTTTTTATTTACCTCTCCCAGTTGTCCAGGCACCTCTTTAAGATCAATGAACAAAGCGCCAGTATTAATAAACCAGCCCTGTGTGCATCAGAGGAGCAGAGGGAAGCGCATACCTTCACAATAAAATTATTCAGTAACATTACACTACACACACAGGCTCATTTTCAAATAGAAGGCCTTTTTTTTTTTGGAGTGCTTCTTTACAGAATACAAAGTACAAAATGCTAAATGACTTACACCAGGGCTGTGGAGTCGGAGTCTATTTTGGTGAAGTCGGTATAAAATGGACCGACTCCGACTCCCAAAATATATAATAAATTGGTACAGTTAGTAGTACAATGCAGTATGTGCTGAATATATTTTCATAAGAATTTGGGAAAATGATGAAATGTCCTGTAAAGGTCTGTTCTATTCCTCATATAATGATGGGACTGAGTTCTGAGTGAACCTATAAGGTTTAGCACCATTATCTGGAGTAAGCAAAAGATACAAGTGTTGTGATTGTGAGGACTGAAAAGCTTGACTTTATCTGTAATTGTGCTGGAGACCCACCCACAGCCCGAGGACACAGAGTGACTGCTTGACAGTTTCAGGGCTGTGGAGTCGGAGTCGTGGAGTCGGAGTCGGTGCCTATTTTGGTGGAGTCGGAGTCAGGGGAAATTGAGGAGTCGGAGTCGGGGCTTTGGCGTACCGACTCGACAGCCCTGCTTACATCATGTGATTGTTGCTGTGCACCTGAACATTTTGAGAGTTTTTTTTTTTTTAAGCTGTCCATCTGTTCAAAAGGTATGGCCCCTGGAGGGTTATATGTAAATTAGCCTTAGTTCTCCAAGTAGGTGGTCACCTTTTGTTTACAAGTTCTCCTCTCACTTGGTGAATAAGAGCAATAGGCTCCCGGCTGTCATGGCCGTGGATCGTTGCCCCTGGGTCTTGTTCCGGGAGCCAGCGGAGACCCGGCACCTATGACATCTGCTCAGGATCTGAGTCATATTTAAATACTTGACATCCTCTCTCATAAGGATGCTGATTAAGTTAAAAGGGGATGGGCAACCATTTCCCCTCTGGATTGTCGTGACACCCTGGTTAGGAATTGCTTCTGTAGACTGACTCATATCTCTGTCGCTCTTTCTACTCTTCCCCCTTCCTCCATAGACTTCATTGCAAACTGACACTATTTGTGTATGGAGTACGAACTAAAAGATACTTCTGGGAGGCAATGGGGGAAATTTATCCCCATTTGCAAGTAATGAAAAAGGTGAATTTTTTTGCACAAGCTGCAGTTTTACTCAAATAAGTGCATCTTATTTTTCTTTTATGCCACCTGCATGACTTTCATGAAAGTGGGTGTGATGAGGGCTGTTGCATTGGTACTTTTCCACTAATTCATCTAAGAATATATGACAAAAGGTTTCCTTGTGATTTCATAAAAAAAAATCTGAAGCAGACAGATTTACAGTATGGGTCCATATAATTTCTTTCTTTTTACAATATCCCTCTGTGGAAAATACCATAGTACACTATAGTATTCTGTATGGCAAACAAAAATGTATGCTGACACTAAATGCATACACAGCCTAAGTGGAAGTGGCCACAAATGACGCTTATTTACACTTTCCTGACATCCGCCAAACTAATACAGCAGACATATTTAAATATAGCTCCTGAGTGGCCCTGTTTCCACTGGCATTAATTTCCCTAAAGCTTTGGTCAAGGATAACCAAGGTGCTATTTTCTTTGCACCGCCATTTTGGGGTTGATTGCGGGCCACTGGAACAAAATCCAGAGGACGGCAATCCATGGCCTGACAGCTGGGAGCCTACTGAAGGCTTCCAAGATTGACACTGTATGAGTTCTATCACAGGCTGTTCTAGGCAGTTTTATAGCAATTTTACAAGAGACGAACTGACAATTTTTAGTCTCCCATAAAAGTTTTGCATAATAAGCAATCAAGAAAATTGAAAAAAAAGGTTGTCAGAATATGGAGACACCGAGAAATGTTTTTTTTGCAAAGAATTCCACAAAGGGCTTACAATGAAGAAGGGCTTAAAATGTAAAAAGAATCTATATAAATTTGGTATTGCCATAATTGTACCAACCCACAGAATACAGGTAACATCACTTTGGCTGTACAGTGAATGCTGTAAAAAAAAAAAAAAAAAAAGGACTTGCAGTTTTTCTTTAATTTCACCCCATTCTGATTTTTTCCCATCTTTCCAGCCCGAGGCATGATTTGTTCCATTTATTTCCCGGATCATTCACACAGACTATTAAAACAACAGTCATGACTAGCCTCATTAAAAGTCTATGGATGCTTTCTTGCTTTTAAAACAACATCCACAACATGGCCAAGGAACCCTGTTGTATGAGCCCCAAAATGTATAGCCATACGCAGATTTTGCTGCAGAATTGCTGCCTGGAAAATATGCATCAAATTCATTCTTGTGTGCATATAGCCTAAAAGGATTTCCAACAGACATGTTCTATCCTATAGATAGGTGTGAAATATCAGGATTAGTTTTCAGGGTTGGACATTACCCAGAGGGGTTTGTCTGACTCATTTTACAGTCAAAATTTGCCGAAGATGCTAGATAAAGACAAACTATTTGCCAAATGTCGCATGTAGGACTAAGGCCGAGGCCCCACATGGCGTAAACACCGAGGTTTGGCCGCTAGCGAATCCCATCCACACATGCAGAAAAATACGCACAGCGGAAATGCTGTGATTTCCAAAACCAACACGTTTTTGGAAATCGCAGCATGTCAATTATACCTATGGAAACGTCAGCGGTTTCCCAATAGCTATTAATGAAGCAGAAAGTTTCACAGACTTTCTGTGAAAAGCTCTGTGGGAAAATCCACAATGCTTTTCAACCACAGTTTTTCCCACAGCTCTTTTTTGATGTGGCCCGCTACATGGAGCCTTAGCCTAAGGAAGTCTTTGAGGCAGATGTGAATCTAGCCTTACCCAACTTCTGCTTCTGTTGTGTGCTGTTGCCAACCTTGCACTGGACTATTCAGAGGATACGTAATAAATGTCTAACTGCTAAGGCCCACACCAATCACTAGAACGACTGCTTCTGTGCAGTGAGGAGGAGTTTGAATGGAGCCATAATCATACATGCGCCTTGTTGCTCTACTCAAAATCTATGGGCTGACGGAAGCATTTTGGGCAGTGCATTTTTCATCCACTCAATGGACACTGAATGGAACACCAAGGTACATACATAACCACAGCTCCATTCAAACCTGGAGCATGGGACCTAATGATCAGATATCTCTCACCTACCGTCCACACAGGTGAACCATTCCTGGCATTGTTTCATTTTCTTTGAGCTTTAGGCCAGTGGTTCTCAACCTGCAGTACGCATACCCCAGGGGGTACTCCCCACAGTCCCTGGGGGTACATGCCCTGGCTAAGAACCACTGGTGTATATTACATGCTGCACTGCATGCAGGTACCCCAGGATGAATGCTTATGCATGGCTGTGGGCACCACTTTAGAAGTACAATTGGCATTCAGTGCATCAGTACTGATGGAGGCGCTCATTGTAGCTAGTGGCGCATTCAAGAGCAAGTGGTGAGCTGCATTAATCACTCACCACTCTGCTCTCAGGCCTGCAGGACATCAGCACTCGGTGGCCAGAGGAAGCATGGAGCAGAGTGGAAAGTGGTGAATGCAGCTCACCACTAACTCCTGGGGTGCCAGTAATTGCAATGAGCACCTCCATCAATAGTGATGGAAGTGATTATTGTACTTCTAAAATAAGGATGGTGCCCTCAGCCATCCACAGGCATCCAGTGCAGCATGTAATATAGACAGTATTGGGTTTGGAGGCACTATGGGGGCCATTATGTTACATGTAGGGCACTGGGGGGGCACTGGTTATTTATAAGAGATTGCTACTTTAGGTGAACTTGATTGGGACTCTTTCTCACTAGGACTCTTTCTCACTTCGCTTGAAAAGGTTGAGAAACACTGCTTTAGGCTGAGGTGTGACATATCCTAAGTATAGGCTATCATTGGTATGTCCCTGAAAAGGATAATTACTTACTGTAATTGGATTTTCTTGATCCTACATTGTAGAAATGTTGCATTTTTTGTTGCAGACTTTACAGCTTTTTTGAGTCAAAGCCAGAAGTGGAGAAGTTTAAGTGATTCCTTTATATTTCGCATTCCTTTTGAAGACCTTCTGGCTTTGCCTTAAAAAAAAAAAAACAGGTAGTAAAATCTGCAAGTATAAAAGCAGCTTTTCCACAATGTGTGACCTCAGTCTAAACATGTTTTTAGGGACATAAAAGTGATGGCCTCACATAGCTATGTTGACAAAAAAATAAAGAAAGTTATGAATTTTGGAGGGTGAGATAGAAAATATAAAAAAAAGTCACTGATCATTAAAGGGGTTTTCCGAGCAAAAAAATTTTTTTTTTTTCAAAGAAAAAGGTCTGTTAGTGCTATTAATGGGTTAATAAGTGCACCCAAATACCTTTAGCAGTGTTTTGAGAGATTTCTGGGTTTCTCTGGGACCTCCTGGTATCTTCTGCATTTGTTTACATGGTATAGCTTCCTGTTCTCTTTTTCTACAATTACCATGATGCATTGCTCTTCACTCAGAGTTAACTCACACTACCTCTCCCTCTCACTCCCTCCGTTTCCCTAGCTAGCCTGCCCACTACTAGCCCTTCCTAACTAAATCAGCCCCCCCACCCCATCATACTTACCTGTCTTCCTGTCTGGATCTTCTGGGCATGGGAGATCACGTCCTTCTGCAGGGCTGGCTCCTGTGCATGCCGGCACTCCGACTCTATTGCGCAGGCGTGGGAGGACAGAAGGACATGATGTTCCGTGCCCAGAAGATCTGGACAGGAAGACAGGTAAGTATGATGGGTTGGGGGGAGGGGTGGTTTAGTATTGGTGACGTTCCATTTCCAGTAAATCTGAAAATGTGCCTGGGGCACATGACCGCCCCCGCAATATGGGTAAATATACATTTTTTGAGTAAGTTTGAAGTTAGGCAGGGGGAGGGTGTTTAGCTTAGTTAGAAATTATCCCGGATTTTATCCAGACAACCCCTTTAACAGCCAAAGTACCCTGAATCATTAAAGGTAGTCTGTCATCAGGGTGAAGTGTACAAAACCAGCAACACAGCTCACCTCAATGTAACACCTTTTTCCCCATAAAAATGTATGTCTCCATTGCAGAGATATTCATTTATTTCACATAATGCAAATGAGCAGTTTGGCATACTGAGGGCAGCTCTGTTGCTCCAAACTGGTTTTATACACTGGCACAAATACTAGAACCCAGGGCCAGGTGAGATTTCAGCATAGCTCCATGACACTCAAAGAAGAGAAGGAGGGCATATTAGAGCAGTGTGGGGCGTCAGAGCCACCCTAAGTATTCCAGATCTCAGAAACTGAGGCACACATTTTCATGGGGTAAAAGGCGTTAAATTCAGGTGAACTATCTGGCTTGAATGAAGGGGTTGTCCAGGATAACCTTTTTTTTTTTTTTTTTTTTTTAATATTAGGCGGGGCAGGTGAAAAAAAAAAAAAAAAGTTATATACCCTGATGACAGACTCGCTGTACAGCAGTTTTCCTATAAGAAACACAACTATCTATGCACAAACTAGGTAATAACCATACGCTTGGCCATGGGCCTTTGTAAATGAAGCAGTGTGACATTTGAGTGTTGTGTGGCCCCTGTGCTACTATCCGGTCATCACATGTTACACCTAAAGACATTTCTGATCCACATCTTCTGACCTTACCAGCTATCATGGTATGAAGTGGTGAACCAGGCAGTTTATTCAGCCTCAGGTGCTTGTTACACTCCAACCACTACACCTTATAAAGTTAGCTGAGCACACACGCACGTAAAGCACAAAGTGGTGACAATACAGATTGTCCCAAGATTACAAGTACACCCAAACAACTGCAGCACCGCATGATCGCCGGCACACAAACCAGATCTCTCCTGACTGCTGGATAGGACACACGCAGCCAAGTAACACGCACGCACCGTACCCTACAGGCCGCCGGCTGTCAGATCGCTTACGGTCCGCGGTTAATTTGCCCAACACCGCCCTACAGATGACAACAAGCAGAGACCCGCCCACTACCGTAATACCTTCTTCCAGTCCGCCTCTCTCCAGCTACTAGAGCGTGAGCAGCGGCACGTGGGAGGAGCTGTCTCGTTCTGCTTATTTAAGCGACCAATGAAAAGCCTGCTCTAGCCTAGCTGTTGGGGCGTTTCATCCGGGATGTGAGTAGGTCGTTGGTGTGGGCGGGACCCAGTTAGTGGCGGTGGAATGCTGGGACTTTGGGTTGAGTTCTTCCCGCCAGAATACGCGATTAGTGTGCGGCCGAGTGTCGGTTCGTGCTACTGCACTGTGCTGGCACTGTATGCGTATGGTGTCGTGCTATGCATAGAAGGGTTTTTACTGTTGTGTGTGTTAAGTCATAATATGGGCTTCTTGTCTTCTAGTCCCTGCTCTCCTGCCAGGTAGCTGTCAAAGCACGATAATATATATAATGCCTATGATGAGAAGGTCTTGAGCTTTGTGAATGAAGTTGAGTGACAATTTATATAGCGTGATATTCTGAGAGGCTGGTGTCTTTGGAGACTTCCCACACTTCGTATGTCAACATTTCCCGGTTGGACAGTGTGCTGGGAATTTAGCAATCCCTTATCCATGTTATAGGGAATAGCTGCTTATCAGTGGTGTCTATTCACTGGGACCCCATCATGAGTGAGGGTCCTGTGTGCCCAAATAACTACAGCAGTGTAGGGACATATGTAGAAATTACGAGGGCCCAAAGAACAGGCAGGGTAAGGCTGGATTTACACCTGCATTCGTTGCCTGTTGGGGCAATCTGTCGCTCATTCCGCTTAAAACAGAAAAGTCCTGCAAGCAGGAATTTCTGTGTTTTTTCAGGTGGAATCCTGCTGAACCCCATTATAATATATTTTCTAGTGTAGTTTGTGTGAGTAACCATATTTTATTTTATTTTTTTCTTTTAAAGCGCATTAGGTTTCTGTTTGTGGGGTACCCAAGTGGACCCCAAGAGCAGATACCCAAATGCAGGTGTGAATCTAACAGCTGTACAAATATACTTTTTTTTTTTTTTTTTTTTTCTTCTTCTTTATTCAGTCATTAAATTTTGTAATCTACTTTAACACATTTTCTTTCTGTCAAGTCATGCTGCTGGGAATAATCCTTGCTTCTCTATTGAGAACAGCATGCTAACGCTAGGTTCGCACTAGTGTTCGCTTGTTTTCATCCAAGCTTCTGCTTAAATTGGCAGAAACCTGGTGGACCCCATTAGTCTATGGCAGTGGCCCTCAACTTTTTTTATCGTACCAAGGACCACTTTCATGTAGGCCAAGTTTCCTGTGTCCCGGCAGAGGGCGGGGTAGGTTTGGGATGATTGGGTGGCTCATAATAAAACACAATAAAGTGCATATTTAATGATTATATTTATACATTTACTTATACTTAAGGGAGATCTGCGTAACTTATTGGTATGGACAGCTCCCTTAAGAAAAGTATGGTGAAGGGGACCATCACTCAGGGGACACTATTACTGTAATAGTGCCCCCAACAGGTAATATTACCTGTGGGGGCACTACTAGGGCAGTATTACAGGAATAGTGCCCCCCCCAGTTTAACTGTAGGGGGGGCACTATTACTGTAGTAGTGTCTCCCCACTGGTAATATTACTCAAGGGGCACTATTACTGTAATAGTGCTAGTGTCCACCCACAGGTAATATTACTAGGTTCTCTACTAGGGCAGTATTACAGCAATAGTGCTCCCCTAAGTTAAAAACATTACGTGTGTTAGGGAACTGTTACTGTAATGTGCCCCCCCCAGAGGTAATGTTAACTGGGAGGAACTATTACTGTAATAGTGCCCCACTGGTAGTATTACTTCTGTGTGTGAGGGGACTATTACTTATGGGGGGAACAACTAGGGCTCTGTTAGTTATAGTGTCTCCCCCCAGTTTATAACATTACCTGTGTGTGGGGGGACTGATATTAACTGTGGGGGGGCACTATTACTGTAATAGTCCAGTAGTGATCCCCCCACAGGTAATGGTCTCCCCCCTCATACTGTTAAAATTATATTATACTTAACTGCTTACTTATGCAGCTCCCAGAGTCTCTTCTGACACACAGGATGTGTGCATCTTCTATGCTGCTCCCTGGGTCCAGCGGCACCATAATGAACATTCTGGGAGCAGAATAGAAGATGCAACCATGTGGCAGAAGAGATCCTGGGAGCTGCGTCAGTAACCAGGTAGTCCGTTGGAGACTTGCTAGGTGTCGGCCGATGCTCCAGTACTGCAGAATCAGCCAACACCTAGTAGCATACAGAGCTTCCTAATGACCAGGCGGCCCGGCACCAAGTGGTCCATGGCCTGGTCACTGGGGACCTCTGGTCTATGGGATAGGGAAACCTATCTACATCTGTGCTGGAGTTTCCGTTGCAGTGTCTGCCTGAAAAAACAGCAGAGTAAAAAGTCCTTCACAGAGGGCTCTTTCCTCCACCAGTTCGTTTTAAAATGAACATCCATCAAGGCTTCATGTGTAACCGTGCTTTTTTTTTTTTTTTTTTTTTTTTCTCCACCAATAGACCAGAACAACAGTTAAGCAACATTGGTGTGAACCTAGTGTTGTTGTGTAGAAGATTTTTTAAAGAGGACCTTTTATGTGCTCATGTAGTATTATATAGTTAGTTTCGGCACTGATCTCTGCCCACCATCAGAAGGGTGTTCCTGACTGTCTAGCTGAGCTGTGAAGAACACCCCCCCCCCGACAGTACTCGTCCATAGCCCTGTACTGTCAGAGGGGGCATACCTTACCTCCCAGCGAAGGCGCTGATCTGTCAGCAATGCCCTTCTGACAGTGGGCAGAGATCGGTGCCGAAACTAACAGCCCAGTCCTGGGGCACATAACTGGAAAGCTGACAGTGCGTGGGATATAAAACTGCATGTGCATGAGGACATGAAAGGTCCTCTTTAAAGCAGCAACTTTAATTTTCTCTAAGGGTACAGTGTTACCAGACTTTAAAAGAGGTGAAAGTGTTGAGGGACCCAGTGGACCCCTCTTCTTCCATGGGCCTCATAACAATTGTCTACCCTGCATCCTTGGTAGGTACATCATTGGAATGATTGTAAGTGTATTGCCACTTGTAAAGTAGCACCAACAACAATCACTTCTTTCATGTTGCTGTCTTGTTGCCAAGAAAATCAACTGTTTGGGAGATGCTGCAATACCCAGGATACACTGAACAGCTCATTTCCATATAGGTTAAAAGTTGATTTTCTTGGGACTTTCACATAAAAAGGTACACTACCGTGCAAAAGTTTAGGGTCACTTAGAAATTTCCTTATTTTTGAAAGAAAAGCGCATTTTTTTTCAATGAAGATAACCTTAAATGAATTAGAAATACACTCTATACATTGTTAATGTGGTAAATGACTATTCTAGCTGCAAACGTCTGGTTTTTAATGCAATATCTACATAGGTGTATAGAGGCCCATTTCCAGCAACCATCACTCCAGTGTTCTAATGGTATATTGTATTTGCTAACTGTGTAAGAAGGCTAATGGATGTTTAGAAAACCCTTGTGCAAGTATGTTAGCACAGCTGAAAACAGTTTTGCTGGTTAGAGAAGCTATAAAACTTCCTTTGAGCTAGTTGAGAATCTGGAGCATTACATTTGTTGGTTCGATTATACTCTCAAAATGGCCAGAAAAAGAACATTCATGTGAAACTCGACAGTCTATTCTTGTTTTTAGAAATGAAGGCTATTGCATGCGAGAAATTGCCAAGAAACTGAAGATTTCCTACAACGGTGTGTACTACTCCCTTCAGAGGACAGCACAAACAGGCTCTAACCAGAGTGGAAAGAGAAGTGGGAGGCCCCGCTGCAGAACTGAGCAACAAGACAAGTACATTAGAGTCTCTAGTTTGAGAAATCAACGCCTCACAGGTCCTCAACTGGCAGCTTCATTAAATAGTACCCGCAAAACGCCAGTGTCAACGTCTACAGTGAAGAGGCGACTCAGGGATGCTGGCCTAAAGGGCAGTGTGGCCAAGAAAAAGCCATATCTGTGACTGGCTAATAAATGGAAAAGATTAATATGGGCAAAAGAACACAGACATTGGACAGAGGAAGATTGGAAAAAAGTGTTATGGACAGACGAATCGAAGTTTGCGGTGTTTGGATCACACAGAAGAACATTTGTGAGACACAGAACAACTGAAAAGATGCTGGAAGAGTGCCTGACGCCATCTGTCAAGCATGGAGGAGGTAATGTGATGGTCTGGGGTTGCTTTGGTGCTGGTAAAGTGGGAGATTTGTACAAGGTGAAAGGGATATTGAATAAGGAAGGCTATCACTCCATTTTGCAATGCCATGCCATACCCTGTGGACAGCGCTTGATTGGAGCCAATTTCATCCTGCGACAGGACAATGACCCAAAGCACACCTCCAAATTATGCAAAAACCATTTAGGGAAGAAGCAGGCAGCTAGTATTCTATCTGTAATGGAGTGGCCAGCGCAGTCACCAGATCTCAACCCCATTGAGCTGTTGTGGGAGCAGCTTGACCATATGGTACGCAAAAAGTGCCCATCAAGCCAATCCAACTTGTGGGAGGGGCTTCTGGGGTGAAATTTCTCCAGATTACCTCAGCAAATTAACAGCTAGAATGCCAAAGGTCTGCACTGCAGGAATGAGTATATCTGCGCATGTTTTGTTAACCTCTTCATGCCACAGGCATTTTTCAATTTTTGATTTTCGTTTTTGACTCCCCGCCTTCCAAACCCCATAATTTTATTATTTCATTCACAGAGCCATATGACTTAATATTTGCAGTACAAATTATATTTCATAATGATACAATTTAATATTCTGTACAATGTACTGGGAAGTTGGGGGAAAAAAATTCAGAATGGGGTGTAATTGTAGAAAAATTGCGTTTGTGTGTCTTTCTTACTGGCTTTGTTTTTACAGCATTCACTGTGCAGCCAAAATGACATGTCACTTGTATTCTATGGGTGAGTACGATTACGAGGTTGCCAAAAAAAACTCTTGGAGTTGGACTATTGACACCTGTAAAAAAAAAAAAAAAAAATTTTTTTAAATTTGTTTTTTCATACCATTTTGGGGAATGATCTTTCTTCTTTTCATTAAAATTTTTATGGGAAGAAAAACGGCGGTTTGGCGCTTTTTTTTTTTTTTTTCCCCCCCCCCCCCCAACTGTATTGCAGTCTATAGGACATTTGCTACATATCTATTAAGGCTCGTCACAGCACACAAAAAAAAAAACAGGACGTCTCCCATGATCTCACCATGTAGGAGGCGTCCTGCACCGACAAAGGGGCTCCCCCCCCCCCCCCACTTTGGGAGGGCTCAAGCAAAGTGTAAAGGAGAGTGGACTCTGCTCGAGGGCATTAGCGCCGGGTCTCTGCTGTACACTGCAGTAGAGACCCAGTAGCTATGGCAGCTGCTCTCCAGCACAATGATTGCCATCTTTATCCAGTTTTGGACTGCCCATAGACTGTATAAGTCTGGATGGTCTTTCTCATTCTGAAAGAACGTTCCCGTATAGTCACAGGCAACTCTGCTGTGACTACAGCCAGAGCTCCTCTAGAGAAGGCGGGTACAGTTTATTACTGTCCCTGCCTTCCTGATTGCTGTATACACAGTGCTCAATGAGTGCTGTATACACAGCTATGGGAGCCACCATGATGCAGCATCTCTGAACTGGCGGTCATGTGATCTACCAGGGATCAGAGATTGTTAGAGCTATTGGGTCCTAGAGGACCCAGATCAGCTCTAAAGTTATGGACAAATGATATCAAGTTCATCATGATAACCCTTACAGATCTGGTGAAAGCTCTATTCTGCATTGAGATCCCAATACAGATCTCAATTCCCAACAGCGCTTTTAACAGAAAATCACTCTGAATCTGTAAGGAATATCATGATGATATTAAATATGAGATTCTCTTCTTTAAAATGAATCCAAGATCATCATACTATACATTTGCCCTCTGTCACATAGAGGTATAATGTAACACCCGTCGGAGCCTAATCACAGGGCTATTCTTATGTAATATCCCTCTGTACATAACCAGGAAATTATTGGCGCTGTGACCTAGATGTTTACCATGGTCTAGATTGCAGCACGAAGAGTTGCACCAAACATATACACAAATTCATCTAAAAAGTTCACATTTGACCCTGTCCATACCTGATCTTTATAGATTAAAATACGACGACCCCCCTCTCTATTGCTTTCCATTACATGCTAAAATAGCAATAACGATTATTATTAGAGATGAACGTATAAAACACTTCTGACAGTCGGAAAAGTTAAATCAGTCAGATCACATTTTCACCCATTGAATGTCATACTGGTATAACAGTGGGTGTTTTTTTTTTTTTTTTTTTTTTTGCACCCACAGTACAAACGAAACACCTGGACTTCCAGCTGGTCATCAGATCTAGAATTATGACTCTCTAACACCAATAATGATAAACTGCGGGAACTTGAAGTTGCGTCCATAATATGTGAGCAATAAAGCAGCCATGTTATGCCGATATGAAACTGGCCCTAGTTATCACATTATTTAGGTATAGAAATAATTATTCATTAGTTAAAATTTTTAAAGGGGGATAAAAAAATTATATTCTTATGTAAGCCCCTATTTAATTTGTATGTGCAAAATTGGTTGGCGCATTTCTGCGATTTTGGTGTTTAACACCTGCACCTGTAAATATAGATGTAAAATATATGGTATGTATGAATTCCTCACATATTGCAGTTTTTTGGAAAGTACATTTTGTTTGAGCACTTTAGTGGCAAACTTAAATTTTTGTGTAATTTTTGATTGTAATCTGCTGCAAAGCTCCATGAAGGTGGTTGGTATTTATGAAATATTCAGTTGTGTTTTTATATACAGTATTCTGTGCAATCTCAAAAGTTAGATTTTGGTGCATATAACTTTTTTGTTTGGTTTCCACTTTTAGCAGCTAATATAAATTTATTTGTAGTTTTATATATATAAAAAAAAAAATATATACTTTAAATCAAAATTGTATGAAGGTGCCTGTTCGTATACAGAAGCAAGTACATTTTAACAATGCTGCAGGTGTCTAATTTCAGAAAATATATAGTTATGAGTGGTTAGTATGTTTGTTTTTTTTGTTTTTTTATGTTGCAATTTAGGTTTTATTTGTCCATCTCGAAACTGAAAATTGCTCTGGCTACCAGAGGTGCAAAATATCCAGAGACACCTGGCAGTGAAAGGGTAAGCTCTGTAATGTCATAAGGGCAGTGTCAGGCATGGGGGTGTGATTCAGAGCCTAAGTAGAAATATCAGACACCAAAACTAACAGCATTGATTGCATGGGAAAAGTGGGGGCTAGAGAAATAATTCCATCTGTGCCGGAATCAGCGGAGCAGCCGCTATTAGTTGTACAGATCTGGACTTGTTGGAGGTGGTGAAAGGTCCATTTTAAGCACTGTGACTCCTTCATGTTATCCCTGTGCAACAACACACTCATCATTTTTTGCAATATGTCCCGAATCATTTGAAAGAATTATATTGCTGTTCTGTGGATGTTACTTCCCCCTGTAGGAAAAAAGCCAGAGACAATATTCCCGTTGTTAAGGTTGGCATAATTCTAGAGATTGACTCCCTTGCTGATCATATTACTACTACTAGGTCGGAATACCCTTCATAAATATTGCCATCAAACATTTATCATGTGCTGGGTCATATACACAGTCACTCTACAACAGCGGTAGGCAACCTTCAGTACTCCAGCTGTTGTAAAACTACAGCTCCCAGCATACATACTTGCTCTGCTGTTCTTGGAACTCCCATGGAAGTGAATGGAGCATGTTGGGAGTTGTAGTTTCACAGCAGCTAGAGTGCTGAAGGTTGCTGACCCCTGCTCTACAACATAGTAAATGGGAGACATAAGGGCAATGGTTTCTCAGTGGGCACCCTGTTCTTGGGGTCCAGATTGGCTTAGCAATTAAAGGGGTTTTACACTATGCCACTGTGACAGCACCAAACACCAGAGATTGACTCTAACAGGAACAGAAACACAAAGGGGTTAAAAGGTTCCAACCCCCACACATCTCCAGTGTTTTCCTGTTCCTAATGGACAGGTCATGAAGAGCTCTATGGTGTTTGGAGTGGTAACACTCTTTTTGGAACTCTCCTGATGGGGGAATGGTGTTTCTTTTTGGTTGAATTCCCTCCTTAGCCCCCTTTTTTTCTTCTTCCCTAATATATATATATATTATATTATTTTTAATTTTTTTTTTTTTTTACTACTTTGGGTTTTTATATTCTAGGGAGGGAAAGATCCCCCTAAGAAGCCTAGAATGAAGTGGTGTTCTATTTGTAAGAAAAACTGGCTAAGGACTACTCTAAGCCTTTGTGTTACATAAGCAAAGTGGTACAGTAGTGTGAGCGCAATTCGCTCTAAGTATCACCGTATTGAGGTCCAAATTCATAAAGTTGGTGTATAAACTGGCTTAGAGAGAGACACACACACAGCTATTGTGTATATAGTGGGTTCTGCTTTAATGGAGGGGGAAAATGCAGTTTTTAAGTACAGTGTAGACAAAGAACAGGTTGGACTAGTTTAATTAGCATAACATGATTGTTAGCAAAGTTGTAAAATAGTTCTGGCACATGGCTATTGGATAAGAAACGAGGGGCCGCATCCCATTAATCTGCATCACCCAACCTGCTATGGTAATTGGAACAAAGTGATTACTGATGTTTATTCCCTTATAAGTCACTGGACTCCAAGAAACATTATGAAAACAGGAGTCCTTTAAAAAAAAAAAAAAAAACTCATCTAGGTCAAGAGGGAGGGCTAGATAAAGCATAGTTTTTGCAGAACTAGGGCTGAGAGTACAGATCCAACAGTCCCTGGGTTCTTCCTATTCATACTAGTTATCAGTTAACCCTTGATGGTGTTTGTTCAATTTATTGTCCCATTCTTCTTTTAGAACATCATGTATCAAGCTCACTGGTTGTATCACCAGGGTTATGATCACTAGTAGGTACCACATTATTTCACTCCTCTTCTGGGCAGGTCACCTTTTTATAATGACTATCGTGGATCCACGTCGACTTTCCTTCTAACTTGACTGAAGAGGATGTTGTCAGAAGCACTTGGAAAGGACCATCAAACTGTGGATCAAGGCTCTCGCGTGTCTCTTTACCACCAACCAGTCTCCTGGCTTTACGAAATGTGTTCCTAGTACATGGTTTGGATCTGGAAGAGAACTGTCCGGTGAAGTGAGTGCCATTATCGCTTTCGATGGTCTCGGGGATCCCATACCTGCACGCTACTTCTTTCAGTAGTTTATCTACAGTTGCTTTTGCGGTGGCTTTCTGTACCATATATGCCTCAGGCCATCCTGAAAAGAGATCAATACACATAAGCACACTCATACCTTTCCACCTTTGGTAACTGTATATAGTTAACCTGCAATCTCTGGAATGGGAACAAGGGCTTTGGGGTGTGTTTCTGAGTAACCTTTACTTTTTGGCCTACATTGAGCCTGGCACATGTTATGTAGGCTTAGATGTATCTGCAGTGGTGCTAAAACCTGAAGCTACCCATTGTCATGGCTGTTTTTTAGTTGTGCACTTGGGAATGAGCTGCTTGTGCCATCATTAGGAACAATGCTCTCAGTAAACATACTCTCTTACCACAGACCCTGTTCATCCCAAATCTTCTTTTCTTCTGGACCACCTTGGTCTTGTTTTTAGAACCTGAAACGAGCTGAGAGTTTTGGTCCAGTATGGTGACCACCTGTATTGAGGCATGTTCCCTAGGCTTAACCGCAGCATTTGCCCACACGTTACCTCTTCTTTCTTTTGTATCAGCCTTGGTGTGTGCCTTACCTTTGGCTATACCCACCTGTTTGGGTAGCAGCAGGATCTCCATCAGCTCCTGAAGAGCCTGGAAATCCTTTCTAAGCATACCATTAGAACTAAGGTAAGCTCTTGCTCTCCAGGTCGGACCATAGTCGTATTCTATATCAAAGGCATAGTGGACTTACCCTCATCTATTTTACACCGTTTCAGTGAGTGCTTTCAGTTCAGCTTCTTGAGCTGAGACCTGTGGGGGTAATGGTTCTGCTTGTTTACCTCATGTTCAGTGGGATATCTGGTACAGAATTTGCCATCCTTCCCAAATCGAAAGCCATCTACAAAAGAGCTCAAAATCAGAGTTTGCAATAGATTCATCATTTACATGACCAAATCCTACAGTTTCTTGCTGCATCAGTTATATACAGTTCATCAGAAAATGCATGTGTGTACAGGTTTTTACTGTTGTCCTTCCTTTTTCCCTCCTGAATCTATTGGTAACAGGGTAGAGGGATGGAGGGTCGTGTAGAGTGCAAGGATGACATTACGAGGCATAAGTAATGCACACAGTCTGAGTTGTCTAGCCATTGAAATGTGCTTAGGCTGGACCTGGGACAATATGCCATGTACATCATGAGGAGTAAGTACTGGAACAGGGAAGTCCAGTGTGATGTCAGCACTTTTCTCCAGGGACAATTGGACTGCAGCTACTGCCCTAACACAAGAAGGTACTTCTCTGGACACTGGGTCTAATCTAGCAGAATAGTAAGCTACTGGTCTTTGTTGGTGTTCATGAGTCTGAGTAAGCACTGCTGTTGCATGTCCTGACTTTTTTGTACAGTAAAGAGAAAAAGTCTTGTCATAATTCAGAAGTCCTAAAACTTGTGTAAGTGCCAACTTGCTGGAGTGGAAGTTTTCCACTGCCTGTTCTGGTTTAGTAATGCAGTCAGAGAGGTTGCATTAACAGGGATGCATTACAGATCCACTGTCTGCAGTAGGACACAAGGCCTAAGAATGTTTTAAGTTGTGCCACACCATTAGGGGGTTTGAGCTCCTGTATGACCTGAGGTCTATCAGGGGTCAGATGTCCTTGTAAAATGCAAGGACCTAGAAAAACAACTTTAGGAAGGCAGAGCTGCAATTTGGACTTAGATGCTTTACATCCATTTTCTGCTAAAAAAAAAAAAAAAAAAAAAAAAAAACCACAAACGAGCTACTGATGCTTGTACACGTCTCCTGGGAGGGGCAACATAAAACCAGGTCATCCACATACTGGAGTAGCACCACGCCCTGTGGTATACAGGGTGGGAGAATTCTGTGCACCTTGTGGTAGCACTGCCCAGGCATATTGTTTACCTTTGAAGGTAAATGCAATGTGACCATTACTGGGGCTACTGGCAATTTGCCTATATCTATTTTTCCTTTTGTCCAGAACAACCTAGATGTTCCTCTACACTAACTACCCCTGCATTGTTTTGCTTTGTCAGGAAAACCAGGGAGTGTAGGGAACATAAGGTGTCTTCTGTCATTACTGGTAACAGTGAGACCATCCCATCTGGCTAATCCACAATGTGTGCCTGTAGAGCCTGTAAAACGTCTGATCCCAGCAAGTTAACTGAGGCAGACTTACTGACAAGGAATCTAGTGGTAATGGTGCAGGAAGGGGTGGGAATATGACTTTCATGGAAGTGGTTACATGATTATCACTAGCTTGCCATCCACCCCAAAACCGGAAACAAAACCATCCGTTATCTCATAGGGGTAAAAATTGTCAGCATGCAAAACAGATTTGGCAGCTCCAGTATCCACTAAAAATTCAGATGTTCTCCCCTCAGGCAATTGTAGGGAGATCATAGGCGCTGGCCCCAATTTATCAGGTACTGATATTAAATGCATGCTTACTGGAGTACCTATTTCTTATTGATGGTTATTGTTAGACCCCCTCCTGTTTGCAAAACGTCTGGATTCAACACATTCCAACATTTAAGCACATGCTATAGGCCAGGGGCGTAACTATCTGGGTAGAAGCGGTAGCGGCTGCCTCAGGGCCCGGGACATTTGGGGCCCCAGAGCCCTGTGGCAGCTGCTACCGTGAACCCCACAAACCAGTAATGATCACGGTCGCAGGGGGTGCGACCGCGAACGGACCCGGCAGGTTACGGGGCCCGCAGCCAGCTGGAGAAGGCCGGGCCCCGGACCATTATGATAGTGGTCGGGGAAAGCCTGGTTCCCCGACCGCTATACATACTGTTATTGGAAAGGGGCCCTGGCATATTGTAGGCCCTTTTCCAATAGATGGCAGGGCACCCAGGGGGAGGTGACTGAAAATAATAAAAACATATTCTCACCTCTCCTGGGCGCAGCGTTCTCTCCGGCGCTCCTCCGTCATGACTGAGGCCTGTGATTAGGCCCCAGCGATCACATGGAGTGCGGCCGCGTAATGACGTCAGTGCGCCCCATGTGACCGCTGAGTCCCAATCACAGGCCTCGGCAGTGACGTCGGAAGAGGAACCGAAGACGGCAGGATGGAGCGAAGATGCCAAGGAAAGGTAAGGCAAGGTGAGTATGAATGTTTGTTGTTTTTAATCACCTTCCCTGGGCCTCCGATTATTATACTCTGGGGTCTGAGGAGACCCCAGAGTATAATAATAGCACTGAAGCGGAGGGGGACTGTTGGGAGCTATAATACTGTGTGGGGGCCACTGTAGAGCATATCATACTGTGTGGGGGCCACTGTAGAGCATATCATACTGTGTGGGGGCCACTGTAGAGCATATCATACTGTGTGGGGGCCACTGTAGAGCATATCCTACTGTGTGGGGGGCATATAATACTGGGTGGGGGCCGCTATGGGGGGCATATAATACTGGGTGGGGACCACTGTGTGGGGCCACTGTGGGTAGCATATTATGTTGTGTGTGGGGGGAGAACTGTGGAGCATATAATGCTGTGTGGGGGCCACTGTTGAGCATATACTCTATCTGGGGCCTCTGCTGAGCATATTTAACTGTTTGGGCACCTGTAACCGGTTCGGGGGGGTAGGGCCCGAGGGGTCCCATGTCAAATGTTCGCCTTGGGGCCCAGCCATTCCTAGTTACGCCACTGCTATAGGCAATAAACATTCAGACATCTTCAAAGACAATGACATTACTTTCTGTGTGTAATAAGCTCAACCCCCACCTCATTAGCATACACACAACTGGCTTTTATCTCTCCTTCCTGTGTCATCAAACTAGTTTAGAACTACATGGCCTAGCAAGACAAAAATAATTTATACACTATAATTCATAGATAAGGCATCTTTTAAATAGTCTGAATGAGCCGACAATCTGGTACAAGTAAATCTAGTCTGCTGGAGCTTCTACACCCTCCATAATTACAAAAAATTCAATGACTTTAA
This sequence comes from Leptodactylus fallax, assembly GCA_947044405.1. Classification (NCBI taxonomy): domain Eukaryota; kingdom Metazoa; phylum Chordata; class Amphibia; order Anura; family Leptodactylidae; genus Leptodactylus; species Leptodactylus fallax. The sequence goes on from CAMRHE010000105.1 coordinate 4,635,785, forward strand.
TAAATACACAAAATATCCTCAATGAGTGAAGCAGGCAGAAGAAATGGGAGAGCATATACTGTAATATGGATTCAAAGTCAATTTATATTGTAGCCACTTGGCCTCCCTATCCATCTACCATGCAACATCTGTTCAACTAGTCAGACATCTACTAAAATCCTAAGCAGATACAGGTTTTCTAGACCATATACATGACTATCATACACTTTCTTGCAAATTATAGCATTTATTCAAATGTGCATTATAAACAGACATTACAAAACATCTAATTCACTGAAACAATGGATTTTCTTCTACAAAAGTGTATACAAGACCTTAGATTAGGCGGCCTATTGTTTAAGGTGCACTTTGTTCAAGGGGGGGATGGACTACAAAATCAACACTTGCTACCTCACCAGTCTGAGGTATCTTTAAACAATATCCAAACACACCTTCTTGCACCAAGCTCAACTTCCTCTGAAACCTTCAGTTTCTAAGGGTGGGTTCACACTTGCGCTGGCACTCCGTCCGCCACGAATCCGACCTAAATGTCGGAAAACTGGATAGTGAAAGGTTTGTGACGCTTTGCTTAAAAACCCATTCACTTCTATGAGTCTTTAAAGCCGTATGCGGGTTTTCCCTTTACACCCTCTGCGCCGTGAAGCCGGTTTTTTTCATCGGACACAAAGTCCTGCTTGTCCGACTTTGCTTCCAATGAAAAAGATGGCTTTGCAGCGCAGAGGGTGTAAGCACACACCCGCGCATGGCTTTAAAAACTCACAGAAGTAAATGGGTTTTTAAGCAAAGCGTTTCAAACCTTTTCTTATCCAGGTTTCCGACATTTAGGTCGAAGTCGCGGCGGACGGAGTGCTGTCACAAGTGTGAACTCGCCCTTACTTACTGAAACACTTTGTTTTCTGAGAGTCACTCCACTTTTCTCCATCTCGCTCCACTTACTCCACTTTTCAACATACAGAAACCTATCCTTATCACCTATCTTGCTGTTTTGGCGACTTCACTTGCCTAATAGAGCACCCCTTCACTACATCAGCACCCTCTTTTGCTCTCATGCTCTCTATAGCTGGAATTCCTCTATTCTTAGGATCAGCCTCACACCGCCCAGGCAAATTCTCCATGATTTGCATAGTCTTCTGTGACAAACCTCAAAGGGTACAAAATACGGTACCAGTACCTCTCGGGTGCCCTGCGCTTAACAACACACTTCTTGCAGTAGAACTTGCCAAAGGATATCTCTTGGGCGCCCATCGCTTAATTAAGGCAACGTCTTGCATTAAAACCTCAAAGGATATCCCTCGGCACCCAAAAAGTGTTAACTACGTACAAGGAAATCATACAGTATCCCCAGGCTACTGCTTTCTCCTCTACCTTAACTTAGGAGATGAGCGATGGACTAATTTTTCCTTAACAACTTTCCACAAGGTCCAACACATAAACAAACCAAATGGGATGCATGCCAAAAATACAGCAGAAAATTTCTACATTAGTTATTCTTCAAATATGGATACTTCATAAACAGGGTGCTTAAAAAGACCAGAGGACCAAAGTGTAGATAGTAAGAATAAAACTTCTTAACCTGCAGCTGCTTTTGAACCATTTTCCAACATCTCCTTGTTCCTATGTCCTTTCCATCTGTCTTGTGCGGATGTGTAGTAATTTACCTCTGGCCCACCCAAGGATGCCAATTTCTGTGAGCGCAATCCGCTCTAAGTATCACTGTATTGAAGTCCAAATTCATAAAGTTGGACTAGTTTAATTCACATAACAGGATTGGTAGCAAAGTTGTAAAATAGTTCTGGCACATGGCTATTGGATAAGAAACAAGAGAGGGTCCGCATTCCATTAAGCCATCTGAGGGGGGAGGATGAGCTCTTTAAACAAAGAGGAATGTAAAATGGTTACAGGCATGGCCCCACCTGGCCCTGGAATCCAAAATGGAGGATACATAAGCTGAGTCATTCTCCACAGCAGGAAAAGCTGGTGACATCTTATAATAGATATTAAATCTTCAGACAAGAAATCCAGGCATTCTTGGCCTCCTTCACTCCACTTTCTCATAACCCCCCTCCACTCCACCTTTTAAACAAAAAACAAAACCTGGTTTGCTGGTCTTGTCCCTCAGAAGCGAAGAGTTTTCTTTGTACATAAAAATATACTAAAAAGCGTCAAAGAATGGAGTTATCCTGAGAGAAATCTTGAGATTTGCAAAGAAATCAGAGAGGCTTCCCTTCGCTCAAGAAAACTGAGACCTCTGAGAAGAAATCCCCAAAATTGATGTACAAGTCTATAAAGTTGTAAATATACTCAGCTGTTCCCTTTGAGAACGCTTCCCAAATATAGAATCAATGGACCGTAAAGCTGAGGGTGTCCTCAGGAAGAATCAGGAAGCCACTACTGCATTGCTTAAACCAAATATCTCTACAAGTGTCACTAGATCCCCTTATCTGGCTTCAGCAGTGGTGTTAAAAACAAGACCCCCAGAGAACAGATCCTTCAGGAACAAAAGTAAACCTGAACACTTTAGGGATCCCCATGCTCAAAAATGCTCGAACTATTAAAATATAAAAATATTTATCCTATACAGAGTAGTGGGGGGGGGGGGGGATCAAAATAGCCAAATGGCTGCTTTTTCAGTACTGTCTCCTATTAAAAAAAAAAAAAAAAAAAGTAGTCTGGAAAATTTTTTTCTTGTAAATCTGTAAAATCGCTATTACACTTATAAGCCTTCTAACGTCCAAAAAAAGATAATGCCAATATAAAGCAGAGATATGGTAGTCATACCACCCAAATACATTAATAAATATTACGGGCAGCACAGTAGCTCAGTGGTTAGCACTGCAGCTTTGCAGCGCTGGAGTCCTGGGTTCAAATCCCACCAAGGACAACATCTGCAAGGAGTTTGTATGTTCTCCCCGTGTTTGCGTGGGTTTCCTCCCACACTCCAAAGACATACTGGTAGGGAATATAGATTGTGAGCCCTATATGGGACAGTAACTGACAATGTCTGTAAAGCGCTGCGGAATAAGATGGCGCTATATAAGTAAGCATAATAAATAAATAATAAATAATCTATCTAAAAAGAGCATTTCACATTGTGAAAATTGCAATTTTTGTTTTCCCAATTTTTTTTTTTTTTTTATAAATAAATACAAAAATATTGATCAATGTTTACCACTAACATGAAGGGCAATGTGTCATGAAAAAATAATCTCAAAATCACTTGTGTAAGTTACTGCCATATAAAGTCACCCATGTCAGTTTTGAAAAATGAGGTCTGGTCCTTCATGTACTTTTATGCTGTGTCGTTAAGGGGTTAATGAACATTACACTATGAAGTATCACATGAGATGATTTATTATGATTATTAGAATATAAATGCAGATCAAATAACATGCACAGCAAATGTATATTACATTACACAGGGTTGGAGAGAAGAACAAACTTATCTGCTGCAGAGGAGAGAAGGAACTCAGTGTTATCTTTGTGTTTTCATAGACAGATCAGACACTTTCTGAGCCTTTATCAGCAAACTGCAATTACTGTATCCGAACTGATTGTCCACACAGCAGAATTGTACATAACACCAAGAGAACTCAGCCACATCAGAGAGCAGTGACTCATCGCTCCATCCTGTCTTATCAGATACAGGGCATGCACCAAGCATACACTGTGTAAACAATCGGATGACTAATCTAGCATAGCAGTCAAACAAAGCAGCATTGCTAAAGCAATGTATTTAGGATTTACATAAACTAGCTGTAAACAGTGGGGAAAATAAGTATTTGATGCACTGACAATTTTGCAGGTTTTTCCCACCTTAAAAGAATGGTGAGGTCTATAATTTTTATCGTAGGTATCCAGAAAATCACATTGTATGATTTTCAAAAAATTAATTTGCATTTTATTGCATGAAATAAGTATTTGATACAATAGAAAAACAGAACTTTGGTACAGAAACCTTTGTTTGCAATTACAGAGGTCAGATGTTTCCTGTAGTTCTTGACCAAGTTTGCACACACTGCAGCTGGGATTTTGGCCCACTCCTCCATACAGATCTTTAAGGTTTCAGCAATGTCGCTGGGCTACATTGACTTTCAGCTCCCTCCAAAGATTTTTTGATTGGGTTCAGGGCTTGAGACTGGCTGGAAGGAATAAAAATCTGTTTAGAAGCTGTAAATATTAAAGTATCATCCTATAAAATGTAGTGATTACACACCGTGAAAAAACAAGTGCTCCCCTAAATCCTATATATTTCTTGAAAGTAAACAACCTGAAGATTTCATGTGTCTCAATTGGTTATCAATAGCTATGTTCACCTTCATGTAACTTTGTGACAAACATAAATAATTTTTTGATAAAAATGCACTAAAACTCATATTTGCACCTAAAACTCATATTCAGTCGTACATTCAAAACACATATAAAATAATAGATCAAGGTGTACACAATTTATATATATCGCAAACATCAACTACAACAAAACCTCTTACTCTCAAAAACACTGATGCAGAAGACAAGCAATATTTTGCTGTTATTCACGAATATGTTAAAAATCTATATTGAACATAACAAACTGACTGTGATACCAAAATATAACTTTTTTGATATTGCATAGCACACCGTATATAAAAACACAACTGAATGTTTCACATATACAACCACCTTCATGCAACTTTGCAGCAGAGATTACAAGCAAAAATTGCACAAAAATTCTTGCATGCTCAAGCAATCCCTTTCTGCAAACAGTGTACTTTCCCAAAAACCTGCAAGATGTGAGGATTTCATACATACCAGGCACACACACACAATATATATATATATATATATATATATATATATATATATATATACACACGTGGACAAAATTTGTTGGTACCCCTCGTTTAATGAAAGAAAAACCCACAATGCTCACAACAATAACTTGAATCTGACAAAAGTAATTTGCCAAACTACAGTGCCTTGAACTTTTCAGGATTCAAACATAAGGATATAAAATTTTAATTTTTTGGTGAAGAATCAACAACAAGTGGGACACAATCGTGAAGTGGAACGAAATTTAATGGATATTTTAAACTTTTGTAAAAAATAAAAAACTGAAAAGTGGTGCGTGCCAAATTATTCGGCCCCCTTAAATTAATACTTTGTAGCGCCACCTTTTGCTGCGATTACAGCTGCAAGTCGCTTGGGGTATGTCTCTATCAGTTTTGCACATCGAGAGACTAAAATTCTTGCCCATTCTTCCTTGGAAAACAGCTCAAGCTCAGTGAGGTTGGATGGAGAGCGTTTGTGAACAGCAGTTTTCAGCTCTTTCCACAGATTCTCGATTGGTTTCAGGTCTGGACTTTGACTTGGCTATTCTAACACCTGGATACGTTTATTTGTGAACCATTCCATTGTAGATTTTGCTTTATGTTTGGGATCATTATCTTGTTGGAAGATAAATCTCCATCCCAGTCTCAGGTCTTTTGCAGACTCCCAACAGGTTTTCTTCCAGAATGGTCCTGTATTTGGCTCCATCCATCAATTTTAACCATCTTTCCTGTCCCTGCTGAAGAAAAGCAGGCCCAAACCATGATGCTGCCACCACCATGTTTGACAGTGGGGATGGTGTTCAGGGTGATGAGCTGTGTTGCTTTTACGCCAAACCTATCGTTTTGCATTGTGGCCAAAAAGTTCGATTTTGGTTTCATCTGCCCTGGGCTAGGCTGTTTGTTATTTTGTTCCTGTACCATTTGTAAAGCTGAATAAAGCCATTTACTTTTGATTTACACTGCCTGATACACTGCTTCTTCAGCACCCAGTACCACCAACACTGCTGTCGAACCCAGGAGGCTGCCACCTTTGAGGCTAAATCCCCCCCAAATTGTCACATAGGGCACTACCTCACTGCTTGCTCCCTTACTAGCCTCGGGGCAAGAAGCAGCCTGGCTCAATCAGTCATTTCAGGACCCCAGTCTTCTTGGGACAGACCACCTTGTCTGTCTCCAACTGGTTCCCCGTCTACCTGCTTCCTGCAGGTCTCCAGAGCACTCTCTCCTGCTGCAGACACTCCGTCTGGAGTTGGTGCCCCCCCTATGGGTGTGGCTGAGGACCTTTTCAAGCCTGGCTCTGCATTGCTCACTAGCGCCCTCTGGGTTCACACTCTCACAATACACACACACACATATTTACAGGTGCGGGTGTTAAATAAATGCTAAAATCACTGATCTACGCCAACCAATTTTGTGCATGCAAATTAAATTTATAATTTTATAACCCCCTATAAAAATTGTAACTCTAATATATATTATAATCTCTATATCAGGGGTCTCAAACTCAATTTACCCGGGGGCCGCTGGAGGTAGAGTCTGGGTGAGGCTGGGCCGCATCAGGTTTTCCACCCCGGTAATATGCTCCATATTGGCCCCTGCACATGGTATTATATGCTCTACAGGGGCCCCCACACAGTATTATATGCTCTACAGTGCCCCCACCCAGTAGTATATGCTCTACAGTGGCCCCCACCCAGTATTATATGCTCTACAGTGGCCCACACACAGTATTATAAGCTCCCAACAGCCCCCCTCCGCATCGGTGCTATTATTATACTTTGGGGTCTCCTCAGACCCCAGAGTATAATAATCGGAGGCCCAGGGAAGGTGATTAAAAATAACAAACATTCATACTCACCTTGCCTTACCTTTCCTTGGCATCCTCTCTCCATCCTGCCATCTTCAGCGTCTTCAGGCCCTCTTCCGACGTCGCTGCCGAGGCCTGTGATTGGGCCTCAGCGGTCACATGGGGCGCACTGACGTCATTACGCGGCCGCGCCCCATGTGACCGCTGGGGCCTAATCACAGGCCTCAGTCACATGACGGAAGAGCGCCGGAGAGGACGCTGCGCCCAGGAGAGGTGAGAATATGTGTTTATTATTTTCAGTCACCTCCCCTGGGCTGGCATGTATTGGAAAGGGGCCTGCAATATGCCAGAACTCCTTTCCAATAACATTATGAATAGCGGTCGGGGAACCAGGCTTTCCCCGACCTCTATCATAGTGGTCCGGGGCCCGGCCATCTCCAGCTGTCTGCGGGCTCCGTACCCTGCCGGGTCCGGTCGCACCCCCTGCGACCGCGAACGTTACTGGCTTGTGGGGTTCGCGGTAGCGGCTGCCACAGGGCTCCGGGGCCCCTAATGTCCCGGGTCCTGTGGCAGCTGCTACCCCGATAGTTACGCCCCTGCTCCGGAGTCTGAAAAGACCCCAGAGTGTAATAATAGTAGTATTTGAGGCCCGCAGCCTCACTTACCGATGCCTGCGGCTGCTCACAGCAGCGTCCACTTCCCTTTCTGCGTCCCATAGCAGAAGGGGAAGCGGAGGCGGCCACGAGCAGACGCGGGGTAGGTAAATAAATAGGCCATTACCTGCCAGGGATACTCCAGCAGCTCACGGCCTATTTATATAAATAAAAAAAACTTATCCTCACCTACCTGTGATGCCTTGATGCAGCCGCCGCCTCCTCTTGTCCGAGACGTCTGTGTCTCAGGGTAGGAGGCGCGATGACGTCATTATATCGCTGCCTGCGCTGTGATGCGGACGTCTCGTAAGCCAGCCCAGGACAGGCCCCGCTCAGCGTTGTTTTTTTTAAAGCGGCCTGTCCTGGGCTGGTTTACATTAGATAGTAAAAAATGCCACCCCCCAGACAGTGCGCCTCTGGTGCCATTCGTATCAAACTCGGGCCGCACTAACAATAAACTTTGATATTGAGGTGGGGGCCACAAACTATTGTCCCGAGGGCCGCAGTTGGCCCGCGGGCCGCGAGTTTGAGAACCCTGCTCTATATCTAACTAATGCGATAACTAGGGCCGCTTTATTGCTCACATATTATGGATGCAACCTCTGAAGTTCCTGTGGTTCATCATTACTGGTGTTAGAATTCAAGATATGAAGACCCCCTTGAAGTCCAGGTGTTTCGTTTGTACTGTGGGTGGAAAAAAAACCAAAAAACTACCTGCTACTGGTGTACTGGTAAACGTCTGGGTCACAGCTCCAATAATTTCCTGATTATGCTAATAGGGGTATTACATAAGAACAGGATCGGACTGGTCCACTGGGGAACCGGTGAATCCCCCGGTGGGCCCCGAGCCCCAACTATTAGTACTCATTTTGCAAATGCAAAGGTCAGGGGTACAATCAGGATGGTCAAGGGCCCGACCATCTCGATCGGGCCCCTGACCAATGGACAGTGGTGTAACTATCGTGGTAGTAAGGGCTGCGACCGGAGGGGTATGGGGTCCGCGGCCAGCTGGAAATGGCCCGGGCCCTGGAGTACCATGATAGTGGTCGAGGAAAGCCTGGTTCCCCGACCGCTATACCTATTGTTAATGGAAAGGGGCCGGGCCCCTTTCCATTAGATGCAAGCCCAGGGAAGTGACAAAAAATAAAAAAAATACTCACCTGGCTGTCCTGGGCTCAGCATCGTCTCCGGCACTTTTTCGGCCTCACTGCAGGGGCCTGTGATTAGGCCCCAGCGGTGACATGGGGCACGCCAGCGTAATGACGTCATCACTCCCCATGTGACCACTGAGGTCCAATCAAAGGCCCCAGGGGTGACGTCTGGGGCAAGGGATGTGGAGACCAGGGGACCAAGGAAGATGGGAAAGACAGCAGGACGGAGCGAGGATACCCCAGAGAGGTAAGACAAGGTGAGTATAAGTGTTTGTTATTTTAATCACTTCTCCTGGGCCTCTACTTATAGTATGAAAAAGTTGGGCCCCCATTAATCTTAACATTTTTTGTTCTAAATATTTGGGGGCTATTTATATTCTGGGGTATGAGGAGACCCCAGAGTATAATAATAGCACCTAATGCTGTGTGGGGGCCACTGCGGAGCATATTATACTGTCCCAGTATTGTTTACATGCCGTGTGCTGCGCTGCTCATTCACCATATTCTTGATAACTGCAGTTGTGGGTACTAAACTGTACTGTAATATCACTGCAGCATCCGTAACCGTCACTATCAAGAATTCGCTGGGGGGGGGGGGGGCCTGGACAAAAGTTTGCACCGGGGCCCACAAGATCTTAGTAACGCCTCTGCCAATGTATTTGCATTGGCAAAATTATGACTAATAGTGGTCTGGGGCTGGATCGGCAACCTCGGGGCCCCAGGCTGCAGGCAACATTGTAATGATTAAAGATGGCCGGCTGACGGCGTAGCGCAGCGGCAGGAGACTGTCCCTTCCTTCTTGTGGGCCCCTCCCCCTGTATCCTGGATGGGCATCCGTTGGAACCAATCCAGTTGCAGCTTGTTGCTGCAAGCGTCACTGACGTACTGACGCTGTGCGCAGCGGCAGGTTTCTGCCTAGGAGCCCAGACCAGTAGTGTGAAAGGTAAGTACAACTTACCCACACAAACAAAAAAAAAACTTTTCCCCCTATTTTGCCCCCAAATCTTTCAACTTCACTGACCACTCTGAGAACTACAACCCCCAGCAGCTGCAGATGCTCTGGGTCTTTTGAGAGTTGTATTCTCCCCCTCCCCCTGCCCCAGCTAATTTCTCACTGTATTGTTATGCTGGTGCCTGCTCTAGGGCTCCAGCATAACAATACCTAAGTGGCCGAAACTCCAATACTGCTGTAGGGGGAAACCAGTGAAGGGGCCACTGTATGGGCATACAATGGCTCCTTCAATATTCCCCCCCCCATACAGTGGCCCCTTCACTGGTCCCCTATACTGTATGGGGACCATTGATGGGGTCATTATATTGTGGGGGGCAGTGATGGAGGCCAATAGCCTGGGGGACATTAAAGGGGTTGTGCAGGATAACATTTTTTTTTTTTTTTTTTTAAATTACTTCGGGGCAAGTGGGAAAAAAAAAAAAAACTTTCTCTCCTGTCCCCAGTGTCTTCCAGCGCGGTTTGGTCCTGCAACTATGTTTTCTTCCAGCGCAAGTTCCCCCTGCATGTGACTACCTGTGACGTCACGTGACCCCTGAGGCCAATCAGCGGCCTAAAGGAAGGGACCTGGGACGTCACAGCCAGTGAGAACTTCCGGCAAAAGAAGACAGCGGAGCTACAGGACCAGACCGTGCTGGGACCTGCTGATACCGGAGCACCGGGGACAGTTGAGTATGTTTATTATGTTTTTTTTTTTTTTTTTGGGGGGGGGGTTTCACCTCCCCCAGAATAATTATAAAAAAGAAAAAAAAATTATACTGGACAACCTCTTTAAAGTGTGGCGCATTAGGGGTTGTCCAGACATAATTTGTTATGGTTTATCCTCAGGATAGGCCATAGATACCTGATCTGTATGGGTCTGACCCCACCGATCAGCTGTACGGAGCCACTTCTCGTGCCCGTCCTGTAAACAATACAGGCCTGGAAGCAGAAAGCTCTGTCCACTGTATATTAGCCGGGCACCTTCACTGCATTACAGCACTTATTGAAGTAAGTAGGAGCTGAGCTGCAGTGAAGGTGCCGGGGCGACTAAACAGAGGATGGAGTTTTCTGCTTCCGACCCTGTGTTGTGTACAGAACGGGCGCCGGAAGTGGCTCCAAACAGCTGATGGGGCCGTGTGTTAGCCCCATACTGATCAGGTATTTATGGCCTATCCTGAGCATAGGCCATAAAAAAGATTAACCCTGGACAATCCCTTTAATATGCATCACACAGTTTAATGCCCCCCCCACAGGATGTTAGCCCCCATCACTTCACCTACACAGTATAATGGCCCCATCACTGTTCCCCATACAGTATGGGGGACCAGTGAAGAGGCCACTGTATGGGGGGACCAGTGAAGTGGCCATAAAAAAATTTGGCCTAGACAACCCCTTAAAAGAGGTTGTCCATAAACTGGAGTGACCACTGTGGCGGCTGCCAGGGAGGTGTAAAAAAAACCCAAAAAAAAAGCATACTCACCTGTTCCCAGCACCCCGTTGTCCCCTGCCTGTGTCTGTTCAGTCTCATGGCGGCACCTCATTTCTGGAAATCCTGTACCTAATTGGTCTTCGCGGTCACATGATGTGCAGGACTCCCAGCAAGGAGGCGCGGGCACAAGACTGGATGGACACTGACAGCAGACAAAGGAGCACCGGGGACAGGTGAGTATGCTTTTTTATTTATTTATTTATTTATTTTACAACTCCCGCACGGGACATGGGTTGCTCCAATTCCTGGACAACCTCTTCAAAGAATTTATCCATCTTTCTAATATTGATGGCCTGTCCTTAGGATTATTTTGCTTTGGGTCCGTTATATCGATGATGTGTTATTGATCTGAGGGGGAACAAAGAAGGACTTTGTAGAGTTTGTTGCGGCTCTGAATGTTAATACGATGGGCCTCTTTTTTACCTCCGAAATTCAGGAGAACTCTATCACTTTTTTGGACTTAACTATATTAAAATCAGAAACAGGACAATTAACTACGACCATCTATAGAAAAGAGACGGCTACCAACTGTCTCTTGAAATGGGACAGTTGGCATCCTAACCCCTTGAGAAAGGGTATCCCCAAAGGGCAGTTCCTGCGACTTCGCAGGAACTGTACCTCAATATCGAACTATCATGTAGCAGCACAGGACCTGTGTGATAGATTCCATAGACGGGGATACCCTGATGGAGTTTTACGGGCAGCATACCAACATGCTTTGGCAGCGGAACGTAGCCATTTATTACAGCCGAAACAAAAAGATGGTGGACAGGAATTAAGGATTATAGCAATTTATGATAATGCCTATCTGGAAGTTAAACAGATTTTACAGGAGTCTTGGGACATCCTCTTGTCTGTTCCTGATATTGGCCCATTGTTTGGGTATTCCCCATCAGTAACATATAGACGTGGTACTAATTTCAAAGATAAGTTGGTTCATAGCCATTTGTTATCCACTAATTCTGATACCTGGTTGAATAGACAAGGAAGGAAAGTTGTGGGTACCCATCCGTGTGGGTCCTGCAGGGCCTGTTCTTTTATAAAAACTAGCAAAGATTTTGCTAGTACAACAACAAGTAAACGGTATAAAAATAATAATTTTATCAACTGTAAAACGGCTGGTGTGGTGTACCTCATCACATGCTCCTGCGGGATTCAATACATCGGTAAAACGATGAGGGAATTCCGCAGGAGGATGAGGGAACATGTAAACCACATAATCCGTCAGGATGACACCACGGTAGCACGTAATATATGGGCCCATCATGAAGGTGATCCCGTTCACATTAAATTCCAGGGCATTGAACAAATTATTCCTTCTCCCAGAGGGGGCAATCTTGATCAAAAGCTCCTTCAATGTGAGGCCCGTTGGACTTTTGTGCTGAAAACAGTCAAACCATGGGGCTTAAATGATGCAATTTCATATGCATCATTTATTTGAGATGGTAGTTGCTGCATCTTAAGACTGTATTGGCATTGTATTGGCAACTTCTGGTATCAGGCTGACATCAATGAAGGGAGTGGTACCATTGGCTTTAATGATTATATATATCTCTGAATGGAAGCTTCTAGTGTTCATTTTGACCATTATGTATTGGATCCAGGGGTATTTAGCCTGCTAAAATGATTCCCCTTGATTTTCATCTCCTATATTTAGTAAGGGGAGATGTGTTTTTCTCTCCGTTCAGATGGGCGGGGCTGGTAGAGGCGGGGTCTGTTTGGAGGGCCTCCGTGATTGGTCTTTTGTCACGCATGCGCTTTGGGGTTTGTCCCGGTCGAGGGAAGTTCCCCATAGATCAGCTGCGAGTGGAGACTGTCCTCATTGGCTGGGTTAATGTAAGTGGGCGTGACAAAATGTATTTGAGACCGCCAACTCCGCTGCTTCGTGCGGCCAAACATTAGTGCCGATGGGGGAGCGGGATTGTATGTTGGGAAAGGGTGATATGCCTACAAAAGAGTACTATAACATACTTACTTTAGTGGCTCTTTGAACTATAGACACGTACCTCTGATGAATGTGTCGGTATCGATGTATATTCCGACATAGGAAACGCGTTAGGTGTGTCAGTAGGATATCACGGTTAAAGCCAATTGCTGTGATATGGTTGTTTTAGTAGGATATGATAGTGAAAAATAGTTATTGGGTGAGAAAGTATGCTGGTAGGATATTATAATATACGTTTATCACCTAATAGAGGATATTTTAGTAAACACTAATTGTTTTGACAAGTTAATTCTAGAGGTAGCTTAAAAGTGTTGGATATTATAACACTGTGGACGCTAGGCAGTGCTTTTTTAAGCTGAAGGAACCTTATGCTTTAGCAGTCCATTTTTTGCTCCTATATATGGGGTGGAAAGGGTTATCTAGATAGGTGTATACTGTGTTATCCACACCTATCAGGAGTGAGATATTATGAAACTTTAATATGGACCCCTAACAATTAGGTTTGGTTTCATAGTGGAATAATTTCCTCTCCATCCTAGCCTTTATTATTTATGTTGTAGTTTTTCCCAGTTTAGTATTTTAAATAATATTTAATAAAGTTAATATTTTAATGCGTCCAGATATTAGTGGGTGACTCTCCTAGTTTAAAAATAAGTTTTGATTGGCACGCAATATCTTGTAATTTTCTAGTCTGAATATAGTATGCTCTCTGATTCATATAAGAGGGGATAACATGAACAGAAGTCCCCGCAACCCCTCCCTGGAGTCACATACAGGTTATGCACAGATATGATGATTTAACATCGTCTCTGCAGTCTGCAGCTCTGCTCCTTCCCACTCCTTCCTCCATCAGCAGCAATAAGGAGCTGCCTGAGGCAGGAGGGGGGAGGACAATTTAGAGCCCCATATGACATGTTAGGGATATGAAGATGAGCTTGGATTCATTTTAAAGATGAGAATCTCATCTTGAAATCATCATGATCATCCTTACAGTTTTGGAGTGATTTGCTGTTAAAAACAGTAGGGAATTGAGATCTGCATTGGGATCTCAGGTTGTGCACCAAGGAAACACTGTGTAAACAATGGGAGGAATAATTTTACATACCAGGCAAACGAAACAGCATTTCTAAAGCATTGTATTTCGGAAAGGTCTTGAATTTACATAAGCTAGCAGTATAGATAGGATCCTTGAGATGGGACTACCCCTTTAATGATACTGGCTGTATGTTTGAGGGTTGTCCTGCTGCAGAATAAATTTGGAGCTGATTGGATACCTCCCTGATGGTATTACATGATAAACAAGCATCAGCCTAAATTTCTCAGCATTGAAGACTCCAAATCCCCAACTGCAGTTGCTGACATGCAGCCCCAAACTTGCAAGGAACCTCCACCATTCTTCACTATGGCCTGCCAACATTTATTAGTAATCTGAATTTGATGTCTCAGGGTTTATTTCTTCATCCTTTGACCAAACATATTCATTTGACCACATGTAACTTAAAGAGATTTTCCCATCTCCTTCTCTCAGCAGCTTTTCCTGCTGTCTCTTCTTCTCACTTTCTGCATTCTTCAACAAGCTGGTGGGCAGGCTTTGATTGATGGACAGGACACTATGAAGTACCTCAGTAGATATAGACTTTGCCTTTAGCATGAGAGATTATTTTTTATGATTAATAGAAATCTATAATAATGCAGATCAAATATGCACAGGAACTGTATATTACATTACACAGGGTTGGAGAACACTTACATGGTCCATGCTGACAATGGACTTGTAATAAACTCTATGTAAACAGAAAGATAACATTGAGAGATTAATCGCACTGTCTGAGCCTTTATAAGCAAACTACAATTAGCTGAACTGATTGCCTGGACAAAAGAGCAGTAAATAACAGATCCAGGGAGTAAGTCACGTCATCTGACCTAAGATAACAGGCTGGGTGCCCTGACAACAATGTGTAAACAATGAGAGGAATAATTCCACATAGCAGGGAAATGAAGCAGCATTTCTAAAGCAATGTATTTAGGAAAACGCTTGAATTTACATAAGATAGCAGTATAGATAGGACCCTTGAGATGGGAATACCCCTAGAATGCTGACCCTGTAGCCTGTTCTTTTGGTTGCCCTTAAATCAGCTAGATGGGTTAGTGAGCTAAAGCTATCTCCCCCTTTTACAGTAGTCACTGGGGATACGGTTGTTATTAGGCTGTTTCTTTCAAAAGTATCTTCTAAGTTTCTTTGCTCCTAGGAGGTGGTACTGCTCTTCTTCTGTGCCAACCTGAGTTCTCTAAAAGAGAAGGAGATTCATTTCTAATGTATCATTCTAAGGTGTGAGGTCCAGTACATTTCATCCTCAACAGCCCGGATTTATTCCAATGTGCTATTTATTCTGTGGTCCCTCCCTGATGTGTTTCTATTCTACCTCACTCTCTGGTGTTGCCATAGGTGCAGGACAATTTTTATTTTTTTTTATAATTAACATTTTATTGGTTTTGCAAATAACGCCAATGAATATACATAGTTAAAGACAACGTGCATGACAAAACAATCATTAACCAAGCGATCAGATGAGCTGGTGTATTACATACAACGGTTAACTAAGAACACAATAATAATAAATAGAACGTGGGAGGTGGGGAAGAGACGATGAGTCCTTAGGGTGAAAGGCCAAGGGTCGAAGAAGGTATGTTAATTAAACAGGGGGTTCCCATAGGTGCGTCCAGGTAGGGTCTTTAGAGAAATCATACCATGGCGCCCAGATAGAGCTAAACTTCTGGTGGGTGCGAAGTTCTAAGTGGGAAAGTTCTACCATCCGGGCTACTTGAGAGACTTTCCGTAGAAAGTGGGATACTGGGGGGGGGGGGGATTCAGATGCCCAGTATAGAGGAATCATAGATTTGGCGATAGCCACAAGTTGAAGCCAAAGTCGTTTGTGGGACCTGGGCTGGAAGGTAGGCCACAGATTCAAGAATATGCCTACAGGGGTCAGAGGCTTGGTGAGTCCACAAACCTGGTTCAGTACCTGCTGAACAAGTGACCAGTAAGGAGATATTTTTTCGCATTCCCACCAAATATGCAGGTAGGAACCTGAGGACTTATGGCAGCGCTAACACAAAGGGGATACATCCGTAGAGTACTTATGGACTACATCATACCATCTGTACTTATGGACTACATCTATACCATCTGGTGACCAATTTGTAGCTTGACTCCTGCAAGCGCACACATCTGGAAGGACCTGTGGATCGCTTGAGGACAGATGATATTTCTCCAGGGGTAAGGGACATTTGAAGGTCTGCCTCCCATTTTCGCACATATGAGGGGAGATCTGTGCCTTGTTCGCTCAGAAGGTTGGAGTAGAGAGTAGATAAAGGTCTTGGTGTATTTTGCTTCCGGAGTAGGAGCTGTTCTAGCCATGAAATAGTGCGATTGTCAGGCTCCTGCTTCAGCGCTCTCAGGTACAGTGTTTTAATCGACTGATATGTTAGGAAATTAGTATGGATGGAGAGGGGGTGTTGGGTGAACTCAGAATAAGAAGGGAAGGCCCCATCAATCAGTCGTAAGGCAATCGCCCGACATGCTTCGGCACTATGGGGGCCGATTCTATAAACTTTGATTCCGATAGGATTAAATCCTGAACGGACATGAGAGGAGAGGGACCTGTTGGCAAAGGAAGTAGTCACCTTACCCATTGCCATGAGTCATAGACCGCTGATGTTAGTACATTGGGGGCGAGGACTTGCTTAGCCGTTTGGCGGGGGGAGCCATAGTATTGCAGTAAGGGAGAAGTCTATAGTGGCTTCCTCCACTGACACACGTAGCCTCGAATTTTCACTCTGAAACCAATCAATGGTCCTTGCCAGTTGTTCTGCATGATAATATGTCTTTATATCTGGTAGATCCATACCACCCAATTTCCTAGGTCTGGTGAGAGTGCGGAACGCCACTCTAGGACGTGAATTATGCCAGACATACTTCGAAAACATTCTGCGAAGGGAGGAGAAGAATGTTAGTGGAAGAGGGATAGGGAGGGTTTGAAATAGGTATATCTTAGGCAGGACCATCATTTTCAGTAGATTAGTTCTACCCATCCATGAGATATATGGAACATGCCAAGATTCTAGTAGAGATTTGATGTTGGAGAGCAGAGGAGCATAGTTAGAATCATACCAGCGCCTGGGCGAGGGCGTTAAATTTAATCCTAAGTACTTAATAGAATCGTGACGCAGTGGGAATGGGGAAGTAGCCTGTAAGTCAGATTTAATCGATGGGGGGCAATAGACACATAGGGCTTCGGATTTTATGGTATTAATTTTAAAATTCGAGAGGGTACCGAAGGCCGTAAAGATCGTATCTATGTGAGGTAGTGCAACAGTTGGGTTGGTGAGGATTATTAAAAGATCGTCTGCAAATGCGGCCGTACTATGACATATCCCTCCACTTACCAAACCTTTCAGCAATGGGTCCTGTCGAATATTCTGAATTAATGTTTCAATGGTCAGGACAAAAAGTAAAGGGGATAATGGGCATCCCTGCCTGGTGCCATTCTTAATATCAAACGAGGGGGAGAGGCATCCATTAACTCTAATTTTGGCGCTAGGTCTAGAGTACAAAGCCATAACCTTCTGAACAAACATGGGTGGGAAACCAAAATGACGTAATGTCTCTGTCATAAAGGTCCAGTCTACCCTATCGAAGGCTTTTTCCGCATCTGTTGAAAGAAGGACCAATGGGATCTTCTTATGCTGGGAGTGTTGTATCAAGTGGAGTACTCGTTGGGTGTTATGTTTGCCCTCTCTGCCCGTTACAAACCCCACTTGCTCTGGGTGGACCAGGGAGGGTAGTAAGGATTTTAATCTATTAGCTACTAATTTGGCGTATAGTTTAACATCTACGTTTAGCAGGGAGATGGGGCGGTAGCTACCACATTGTGTCGGGTCTTTGCCTTCCTTAGGAATGATAGAAATATGGGCTTCCAAGGCTTGGTAGGGAAGCAGTGGGCATCGTCTACAGAGTTACAAACCTGGAGAAAATGGGGGAGAAGGCTAGAGCTGAATTGTTTATAATAGAAGGCTGGGAGGCCATCGGGGCCAGGAGCTTTCCCCAGAGGGGTGTCAGTAAGTGCTGACTGTAGTTCTGACAGGGTAAAGGGAGTTGTAAGGGCATCTTGTTGTTGGGGAGTGAGCGATGGCAGAAAGAGAGTTTGCAGGAAAGACCGGATTTTAGTAGAGTGGTCTTGTAGCTCAAGAGGGGTCTCAGCAGGTCTAAGGTTATACAGTTTCTGATAGAAAGCACAAAATTCAGAAGCAATGTCTGAGGTGTCTTTTAGGCTAGAGCCTGACCGTGAAGTGATTTCCGCCATAAAGTTTTGATTGCGTCGTTTTTTTACTAAATATGCCATCAGTTTTCCACCCTTATTACCATGTATATAGTATTTATGGGAGGATGACAGATAGGCTTTAGCAGTTTTTAGGTTCAGGCAGTTTTTAAGACGTTCTCTGCACAAAATCAGTTCTGAGAGAGCCCCCTGAGCCACAGTTCGCTTATGCTGACTTTCTAGGGTTGCAATTCGGGCAAGTAGGTCATCAATTTCTTTGGTACGTTTTTTCTTAACGTGAGAACTCAGACTAATGAAAAACCCTCTGATCACGGACTTGTGGGCTTCCCAAATAACACCAGGCTGTACGTCAGGTGTAGTGTAGAGTCTCATTAAGTCTCCAATCATAGCTACGGGGTGGGAGAGATGAAATTTGTAGTTGTACAGTTATGGGGGTGTGGTCAGAGATAGTGATAGAGCCAATGGTGGGAGAGGAGGATAAAGTTAGCTGATTCTGGGGCAGAAAGATGTAGTCCAGACGATGGTACGATTTGTGTGGGTTAGAATAAAACGTATAGTCCTTAACGTCGGGATTAAAGGCCCTCCATACATCTACAAGATGCATAGAGGAGAGATGCTTGGCGAGTTTACTAAGGGCAGCGAAGCTATGTGAAGATGTGCCAGTGGAGGTGTCCTGGAGGGGCTGAAGGGCAATGTTAATGTCACCACCCAACACTACAAGACCTTCTGCGAACATAGAAAATCTGTCTAGAGTATCGAGTAGCCATGTGATTTGGCCAACATTTGGTGCGTATACATTGCCAATGGTGACCAGGGTATTGGCAATGTAACCTTTAAGAAATAGGTATCTGCCCTGGTCATCACTCAAGCGAGCAACCACAGAGAAGGGGACGTCCGATTTAAAGGCAATACTAACTCCATTCTTCTTCGCAGCGGTATCACACGAGTGAAACCAGGCAGAGTAAGGAGATTTGGGTAGGTTAGGTACTTTACCTGTAGGGAAATGTGTCTCTTGGAGGAGTAGGATAGAGGATTGTGATTGTTTAAGAGCGTGGAGTACCTGGGAGCGCTTGGTGGGAGAGTTGAGACCCTTGACGTTCCATGACGTGAACTTAACACAAGACATAGACAACAGTTAACAATAAACTGAGAAATACTAATAAGTATGTAAAACAAACGCTATAGTGAGGCAATCAAATTTAAACGATTATATATAATGCACTGAGCTACAGTGCCGTGTCGTGGGGGGGTGGTAGATCAGGGAAGTCGGCCCAAAGAGCCGGTAACAGAATCGCTAAGGGAACAAAGGGCGTTGTAAACTCCTTTAGGAGGTAAAGGCAAACAATATATAAACTGTATGCGAACTAGGCCTATCCCCGGCTACGGGGTGGCACGCGTGAAAAACAACATTATAACAAATAATGAATCGCGGTCATAGGTCAGATAGTAAAAAGGATATAAAATATTTAGGACATCAAGAGAGATAATTCAGTCCTGCTCCACAGGTGCCCTCTTCCTCTGGTGTTTAGATTTCGGACGTTTCCAGGCTTCCACTTTAGGAAGATCAGGTAGAGAGGCAATGTCTGTGAAAGTAAGCCATGATTGGATGGTGGCTGGATCCAATTCCAGAGGCGGACACGCAGCAAACAGGTCATCTGGGTGAAGTTGTAGGAGATCCCGAAGGGGAATAGCCATTTATACAGTATCTTAAGTGTCCGAAGACGGTCAGTGAGTAACTTCATCTGTCGTCTTTTATCCAGGGTCACCGGGGAAATATCCTGAAAGAATGTAATCCTGTGTCCTTCATAGGAGAAGTCCAGGGTTACGCGGGTTTTCTGCAAAATTGCCTGTTTGACTGGGAAGGACAGCAGTTTGCAGACGATGTCCCTGGGAGGTTCCCCCTCCTTAGGCTTCGGGCGCAAAGCCCTATGGGCTTGTTCAAGTTGGACATCCGATGACAGATCGCCCTCCAAGACTGATTCCAGGATTCTCTTTGTGATGGTCATGGTTTCAGAGGGCGGGAAGTTCTCTGGCACACCTCTGATACGTAGATTATTCCACCTACCCCTGTTGTCCTGATCCTCCAGATAGGAGTGCAGAGAGTTCAGATGGGCCTGGCAAGCCGTAAGTGCCATAGTAGTGACTTCACCATGTGCCACGAGCGACGTCTGTGTTTCCTCTAGGTGCTCGACTCTGCAACCAATGCCCCTGACATCTTGTTTAATATCAGCTAGCTCTTTCATGACCGGTTGCAAAGTTTTCTCAAGTAGTTTCTGCAGTTCCTTGGAGGAAATGGTGACCATGGAGGTGGAGGCGAAATTGGATATGTTTTCGTCATCCATGATGCTTTCTGCGTCGGATGCCTCTGCAGGATCAGGGGTAACTAGAGAGCGTCTTGCTGTTGATGTGGAATTGAGTGGTGAGTGCTTCTCGAGAAATTTGTCTATTTCTGCTTGGGACTTCTTTGTGTGTTTCGGTGTAGCTCGTGGGTCTACGGGCTTATTCTGACCAATTTTGACCATGATGCAGCTGTCAGGACATGCCAGCCCACACCGGGAAAGAGCACAATCCGGCTGGGTTAGGGAGGCATAGTAAGATTTTGCCTGTGCTTAAGGCATTGTGCGCCCCTTTAAATATTGTAGAATTCAGAAAAGGGTCTGGGGTTAGCAAGATGGCCTCGCCTGCAAGCTGCGTTGTATTGGAGTTCCAAGATGGCCGCCACAGGCTTCAGAGGAGTAGATCTGGGATTAGTAAGATGTCCGCCCTTGCAATGTGTTGTATTGGAGTTCCAAGATGGCCGCCACTGGCTTCAGATAAGTAGGTCTGGGATTAGCAAGATGGCCACCCTTGCAATGTGTTGTATTGGATTTCCAAGATGGCCGCCACAGGCTTCAGAGAAGCAGGTCTGGGGATATCAAGATGGCCGCCGCTTCCCAGCAGAGACGCCGGACGGAGCCTGGGGAATCCACGAAGACACGCACCTGAGGAGCCGGAGAGCAGCTGAAGAGGTAAGTGCAGGTCCCCGGGTGCTGGGGGGGTGACAGGTCCCGGTCCGCGGCGGCGGCAGCGGCCGAACCCGGGCCGCGGCAGCAGGTCCCAGCCCGCGGTAGGCCCCCGGTCCCGGTTCCCAGCAGCAGCAGGTCCCGGCCCTGTCGGCGGCAGATCCCAGCGGAGGCAGCGTCCGCTCCGAGGGTGGGTCCGGGGGCGCAGGAGCCGCTCCGGGAGGTCTCGGGGGCCCAGGCAGAGAGAGGCCCCAGGAAATCCACACCGCGGCCGCAAGACTGTTAGTAGGCCCCAGAAGGCCTCAGTTTGGATTATCCTCTATGAGGGCCGGAGGCCTCTGTGAACACCCAAGACTGACTTACTGGGGTCTGGGGGTGAACCCCTGAATGTTTGAGATCTGTGGTGGTCAGGATGTATTAGATTAGAGCTGGATCTCAGTAATCTCCTTGAGGAGCTGAGGAATGTGTGTCTGATCCCTTCTCCGGCTAGCCACGCCCCCCGGTGCAGGACAATTTTAACATACTATTGGGACCTCCCATTTCCACTGGAATACACCCGGATGTTTAGAAGATACAAAAATGGATAAACCATGTGGTGCCCACAACTGTCGTCATTAGCAACTGGAGTACATTTTAGACATTATTTAAGCCAGTTTTATGTGCTCAGTTTTTATAAATGGTGCAAAAGGTGAAATCCGAAGCAAATCACCTCAAACATTTGGCGATTTGCTGCAGATGCGTCTGTGGTAAAATGACATTATGTATGAATCCAACCTAAAATTCTATAATAGAAAGCTGCACAGCAAACTGGTGTAAATAATATTCCAAAATTATTATGCCTTGTATACTAGTTTTGCACATAAACATGGCAACTTTTTAAAATCTGTGCCACTTTTGCTATTGATCCTGCCAGATTTACCATCATTTACTCTACAAACTGGCTTACATTTTCCCTAGGCACACAGCCCGGTGCAGGGTGCACCTCATTTATCCTCTGCTGGGTCTGGGACTATGAAGACTGGCAAGAATAACGCCAGTCTTCATAAATTTGTCCCCAATGCCTTATATTTCTGTTTCTGGCACACAAATGACCCCCAATAAGTACCAAGGTTGTTAAGAGGCATGACTGGGCATTGCTGATAACGGGGTCCCCCTATGAACCCCCCACCACCTTTGATACCCAAACTGCTGGGCCTAAATGCCTTCCCCCTCTTTTCCAGCCTCGACCCCTGCCCCCCAGCTCTCAAACCCCCCACCCCCTTAGAAATAAACCAAGACCAAAGGGTTGGATTAAATCGGCCACAGCAGCCGTATTTATTAACAAACAACAAATAAATAACAAGTATAACTTATTATAATTTGCATAACTTAAAATAATTTAACAATAAACGCTTAACCTGGGTAAGAGTCCTTGGAGCTACAAAAAACTATCAATCCCCCGGCCTGGCGCTAACATAACCACACCATAAATTTACCACCAGCCGCGACCACCGGCTCGGCGGCACCATGAATAAAGACGAACTCCTTCTTCCATGTACCAGCTCCCAGGGCCAATTTACCCTGTAACCGTTCACCGTGCGCCAGGCCATCCACCAAAATGTGCAATTACCACCAAATGTATAGGTGGAGCCTACCTTTGACTCCACCCTTTTAGCCAATTGACCACCAACTCCAAGGACCCCACCCGCCAAGGCCACCGTGACACCACCTGCAAAAAGATAAACAAGTTAAAATAGCCCAAGAAAGAGAAAAAAAAAACGGGAGGGAGGGAGGGACCGCTCGTTAGCATGCCGCGCAGCTCCGGAATGGCCGCTTCCCGGGCTGCGCGGCATAGTCAATTCGAACGGGGTTAAGCCCCGCCCCCCAATTCTTCGCGCCCTAGCGCGTTATTGGTCCCCCCTACAGCCCGCCCCCAGTCAAGATCCCTGCGCTTTACTGCGCAGCGCTCCGGTCTCCCCTGACTGGGCATTGCTGATAACGGGGTCCCCCTATGAACCCCCCACCACCTTTGATACCCAAACTGCTGGGCCTAAATGCCTTCCCCCCTCTTTTCCAGCCTCGACCCCTGCCCCCCAGCTCTCAAACCCCCCACCCCCTTAGAAATAAACCAAGACCAAAGGGTTGGATTAAATCGGCCACAGCAGCCGTATTTATTAACAAACAACAAATAAATAACAACAAGTATAACTTATTATAATTTGCATAACTTAAAATAATTTAACAATAAACGCTTAACCTGGGTAAGAGTCCTTGGAGCTACAAAAAACTATCAATCCCCCCGGCCTGGCGCTAACATAACCACACCATAAATTTACCACCAGCCGCGACCACCGGCTCGGCGGCACCATGAATAAAGACGAACTCCTTCTTCCATGTACCAGCTCCCAGGGCCAATTTACCCTGTAACCGTTCACCGTGCGCCAGGCCATCCACCAAAATGTGCAATTACCACCAAATGTATAGGTGGAGCCTACCTTTGACTCCACCCTTTTAGCCAATTGACCACCAACTCCAAGGACCCCACCCGCCACTGCGAGCACGCCTTAATCCCTTAAGCGTGAGAGACCCGCCACACTTCCAGGGCCCTCTCAACACCCTCCTGGATACCTAGCGTCCACAAATCTATACCCACCGCATTCAGATGGACCCCGTCCCGCAACCAAAACTCCCCCTCCCCAGACTCCAACTCCTTGTGCCGCACACACACACCGCCGTTCCTGGACACAAACCCCGCAACAGCCCGGTTAACCTTAATCCTGGCCTTGTTGAGCCTTTCAACAGACCTAGCCTCCCGCCATGTTTTTCTCGGTACAATATCGGACCACACGGTAACAATCCCCGGAAACATGGACCACAACCTCAACAGGTCATACTTTATGTCCCTCACTAAATCGCGAAAGGGACGAACCCCCAGGTCATTGCCACCAGCATGTATCACGATAATGTCCGGAGACCGATCCAACCTCGTGCACCTGTGGATTTCGGGCATGACCCGACTCCACACCATACCTCGGACTCCAATCCAACGTACAACGACCGCAGCCCTGTCGAACCCCAGCTGCCGACCATTCCGCCGCACGCCGACCCTCTCCGCGCCCCAGAACACAAAAGAATGGCCGAAGATCCAGACTAACCGAGCAGAAGGGCCTACGAAAGAAGAAATAAAGTAGGGGGAGGGCGGAGAAAATACCCAACAACACAATGATTCACATTTGGGCAAGGTGTGGACGTATGTATGATCTATACCTCTGCGATTCCCACCTACCGATACGTCGGACCACCTCCGAGCTCAACCCCCAACTAGCTGCTTCTGTCGCTGCGCCAATGCGAAAAGAGTGTGGAGCATATCGAGAGGCGTCAAGGCCCAGCGAGTCCAAACAACCCCTAAAAACAGCCGAGAACTGATAACGGGAAAGGAACGAACCATCCTCATGACGCAGGAGGGGACCGCCCGCAGAAGCTGGAACCAACCCCCGAAAAACAAGCAAACAACGCACCGGGCACATATCTGACCCTACAACCGCACCCAGGCGCAGATACTTCCCTGCCCCCGCCTGATCCGTCTTAGACCTGCGAACCCTGACCACTAGGACCCCTTCCTCCATGTACACATCATCCACCTGTAAACCACCCGGCCGCTTAGTCGACACGGACACCAACTCACCCACCCTGAGAGCCCCGAAAAAGGCTAGAGAAAAAGCCAGGTGAAACAAAACGCATTCATAGTGCGAAGAACAAAAACGGCCCAGTTCCAACCCCAAACGCTCCAAAAGCTGAAATGTAACCGGGCGCCGTGTGTCACTACTTCCCCTGCCCCTGCGGAACCCCTTAAGCGCACGTTGAACCAAGAAATGTTTGGTAAAGTCCGCCAAACCCCTCAACTTGAAACCAAATGCCAACGCCGCTACCGCACCATTAACTTTCGCCACGGACCATCCATCTGAAGACCAACGGCTTAACAAGAACAATAAAGCCCCAACCCTATCCTCATCAGTATGTACCTGACCTAAATCTCCCACCCAATCCTCCCAAAGCTGCCAAGCCCTTGAATACTTATCCCAGGTGCCGGGGGCCAACGATGCCTGAATCAATGTCCCTGCTTTTCGCAAACCAAGTCCCATAATTCTGGAGGACATGGAATCCCTTCCACTTCCGCCCCCGGAGCCAGGGCACGAAACCGCTCCCACTGGAAACGAGACAAAGAATCAGCAACGTCATTTTTAACCCCCGGAACATGCACTGCCACCACCCATGCATTCAGGCACAAGCAACGCAATACTAAACGCTGAAGCAACTTGATAACTGGAGGAGAAGACGCAGTCACATTATTAATGGCCGACACAACTGACATGTTATCACAATGAAATCTAACTTTTTTATCCTGGAACGCCCCACCCCATATGGACACCGCGACTAAAATCGGGAATAACTCAAGTACAGCCAAATTCCGCGTCAGACCTTGTTCACGCCACGACGCAGGCCAAGGAGCGGCGCACCACTGCCCCCTGTAATAGGCCCCAAAACCGTGGCCCCCTGCCGCATCCGTAAAGAGGTCACAATCGAACACATCGATCACTGCTGACTGGACCAGTGATCTACCATTGAACTGGTCTAAAAAAGTGTCCCATACTGCCAGGTCCTCCCGATGTATCACCCCCAGCCGAATAAAGTGTCGTGGATTTGACACCCCGTTCATGGCCCCTGCCAGCCGGCGACAAAAAAAAACCTACCCATGGGGATAATGCGGCAGGCAAAATTTAAACTGCCTAACAATGACTGGAGGTCGCGCAACGTAATTTTTCGCATGTGACGAGCACGCCTCACCCTCTCTCTAAGATCAACCAGCTTGTCACCAGGCAACCGGAACTCCATTGCCACAGTGTCAAGCTCTATGCCCAAGAAACTCAATCTAGTGCACGGACCCTCAGTCTTTTCCGGTGACAACGGTACCCCAAACTTACTGGCGACCCACCGCGCGGTTGCCAACAAAACCGCGCATACATCGGAGCCCGCCGGACCTATACAGAGGAAATCATCGAGGTAGTGTATCACTGACTCAACCCCCGCCACATCCCGAATTACCGACTCTAAAAAGGTGCTGAACGCCTCAAAGTATGCGCACGATATTGAGCAACCCATAGGGAGGCAACGATCCACGTAATACCCGCCGTCCCAGTAGCAGCCCAGTAACCTAACGCTGTCAGGGTGTACCGGCAGTAACCTGAACGCCGCCTCCACATCCGTCTTAGCTAAGAGGGCCCCTGGACCGCAACGCCGTACCCAATGCACAGCTGCATCAAACGAGGTATATACTACCGAACAAAGCTCGGGTGCAATACCATCGTTGACCGACGCTCCTTTGGGATAAGACAAATGATGTATGAGCCGAAACTGATTCGGCTCCTTCTTCGGCACCACCCCCAAAGGAGATACAATTAAACCTTCCAAAGGGGGTGATGTGAAGGGGCCCGCCATGCGCCCCAAGGCCACCTCCTTCCTCAGTTTTTTGGACACCACCCCCGAGTGTTCCGCTGCCAACCTCAAGTTAGTTATACAAAAGGGGACTGTGTGCGTCGGCAGGGGAATCCTAAAACCCTCCCTAAAACCTTCTACCAGAAACTTTGCACTCTCCCTGTTAACATAACTATTTAGGTACGGAAGCATGGCTTCCAGCTTCACCGGCGTCTGCCCCTTGTCCACTATTAGGCAAGGCCTTGGTCCTTTGTTTGCGCAAGCAACGTGCCGCACCATGGGACACCCCTCCGCAGAATGAACAGGCATGTTTGAATCTACAGTTGAAGCCGAATTTACATTGGGCTTCATTGAACTGCCAACACAGCCCGTAACGTTGCTGGGCCTGTGCACCTGCCCCCCCTGAGCCGTAACTGAGACCACCATGGCCGGTTCCACCGGCCGCCCCAGGAAAGGGCTGGCCAAAGCGAGCTGGCGCCATAACCCGAAGCCACAAACCTATATCTTTCTGGTCCCACCGTATGCTGGGCCGAACCGCCTTACGCTGACGGAACTGCTCATCATACCGCAGCCATGTCTGACCCCCATACACCCGATACGCCTCACCTATAGAGTCCTGATAGCAAAAAAGCCCCGAACAGTTGTCAGGAGCCTTGTCACCAATGACACTCGCTAAAATGGCAAAGGCCTGAAGCCAATTAGCAAAAGTCTGTGGAATCAGGCGCCACCTACGTTTTTCTTCCTCCTCTTTTTTGCTATCCTCCTTCTTACTCTTGTCTAAGTTAAATTTAGCTAAAGGGAGCAAGGAAAAGATTTCGACGTACTCGTCCTTCCAAATCTTCTCCCTCACTTCCTTTTTTAAATGCGCCCCTAGAGGACCCTCAAAACACACATAAACCTCCCCCCGAGCCCTGTCGTCTAGCCTCACCGAATCAACCTTCTCTTTATCTGTCTGGACAGACACTGTGACACCCGCCGGAGCCCCTACCACCGGCGCACTCTGTGACGCTACTGACTGAACCGCAGGAGGGACCCACGCCGCCACCGGGGAACCGCTAACACTCTGTTCGCAGCGCGACAGTAGCTCCCTCACGCTACCCAATAGCTCCCTAATCCCCTCAGAAGCTACACCACCACCCACTGGGGACTCCGGCCTATCTATCCCTAACCCCTGGGACATTAGAATAGGAGGAAACGGACACGACAATGAATGGTACTCACCAGACTGCGTAGGTGCTGTGGGCCCACCAGTCGACGGTCCTGCATCCTGCTGACCTGGGTCGCTGTACAGGAGAACGCTGGCGCCTGTTGATTGTTGAGAACCATCCCGCTGACAGCTGCAGCACGACCGACATCCCTGGGAAGGTTGACCTGCACCCGCGTATGCACTTGAAACCACTGGATGCACCTCGGACCGGGGCTGTGGTGCCGTGAAGGAGGGGCCAGCGCCGTGCTGCTCGTCGTTCAGAATTTCCCGCTGCTGTACCAAGGGCACTTGGAAAGCCGGAACCGACGGGACTTGAAGACACAGTCCCCCTCCCGCTGGAGCATCACAGGAGGGGACCGCTGCACCACGTGCTGTAGCCATATGGAGACTGGATGTGGAGGTCCCCCCACTGAGGCCAGTGGCAGGGATCTCCACCTCCGCAGGGGCCAGGCGACTGGCAGGATTCCTCCCAGACCGGGACCTCCGCGCCTGAGCAGTGGAGCGGGGTGCCCGGCCTGGAGGGGCCCGAGAGGGACTCCTATGTCGCCGGGCCCTAGGGGGCTCATCAGGGCTCAAACGTGCCGGCGGGCGAGTCCTGCGCGGCCGCCGCCGCTCAGACGCCTCCGGGGGTAGTGAAGGGTTAATGGGGGGGGGCGGCAGGCTGCATAATGTCAGCCAGCCGCTCCTGCAGCCAGGCCTCACCATGGACGCCGGCAGCAGCTCTGATCTGCTCCAGGATGGTATCGAGGGATGCCATTACAGTGAAAAGGTGGGGGGGGGGGAGGGAGCTGACCGCTCGTTAGCATGCCGCGCAGCTCCGGAATGGCCGCTTCCCGGGCTGCGCGGCATAGTCAATTCGAACGGGGTTAAGCCCCGCCCCCAATTCTTCGCGCCCTAGCGCGTTATTGGTCCCCCCTACAGCCCGCCCCCAGTCAAGATCCCTGCGCTTTACTGCGCAGCGCTCCGGTCTCCCCTACAGGCACCCCCCAAGGGGGGGGGGGGGGAACCTGGGCCTTTGGGGGGGGGGGGGGGGGCTGGGGGAAGGCCCCCCCAAAAAAAAAAAAAAAAAGTATGGTGTTTTTTTTTTAAAAAAAATATATTTTTTTATAAAAAAAAAAAAAAAAAAAATTATAAAATAATATTTTATAATTTTTTTTTTTTTTTTTTTTTTTTTTTTTATGATTATAA
The DNA here is from genome assembly GCA_947044405.1 of Leptodactylus fallax. NCBI lineage: Eukaryota > Metazoa > Chordata > Amphibia > Anura > Leptodactylidae > Leptodactylus > Leptodactylus fallax. The sequence continues at coordinate 4,664,837 of CAMRHE010000105.1, forward strand.
AAATGGTGTTAAAAATAAAAGTATATTTTTTTTTTTTTTGTTTTTTTTTGGTGGGCGCGCTGGCCCCCCTCTTTTTGTTGGGGGGGGGGGGGGGGGGGGGTGGGTTGTGTTTTTGTTTTTTGTTTTTCTCTGTGGGTGTGGGGGGGGGGGGGGGGGGGGGCGGGTGTGGGGGCGGGGGATTTATTTATTTTTTGTTTTGTTTGGGTTGGGGGGGGGGGGGGGGGGGGGGGGGGGGGGGTAGTAGGTGTGGGGGTGGGGTGGGGGGGGGGGGCCGCTGTTTTTTTTTTTTTTTTTTTTTTTTTTTTATTAATTATAATAATAAAGTATTGTAATGACTTACAGGTGATGTGTCTGATTAATCCTTCACATTTCCCTTCTCTTCTCTTTGGACCGCCATGGCCACTTCTTCCAGCTGTGACTTGTCTCTGTAAAGTTTGCAACACAGACATCTTTGGCTCCTCACTTTTCCAGGCACCCACATTGTCCTCACCTACACACCCATCCTGCTGCTACCCCAATTATAAAATATATGATATAACCCCCCATAATGAAAAATACTCCCAAGTGCATCTTTATATTAATAATGTCCGTGTGTACCCTGTATAAATAGTGCCCCTTATTAACAATGCCCCAGGTGTTAACTAATTAAAAGGTTTTCCAGGTCATTAATAAACTAATCAGTGGGGCTCAAAAACCAAGGACCCCCACTGATCAGCTGTTTGAATGGTACCTGTGTAAGCGCCGTGACCGCTTCTCTGTTTACATAGTGTAATTCATCTGATAGCGGCCATGTAATGTAACTACAGCCTTGTCCTATACACGTCCATGTGACAAGGCTAGAATTACATCACAAGGTCACTATAAACAGACAGCGTATAATATAAACAGGCGCCATAGCCCCTGTTTATAGCACCCCATTTACACACACTATAATGTTCCACAGCAGCCCATGTACACTGTATTGTGCCTCGCAACGGCCCCTGGACACGGTATTATGCTCCATAGTGGCCCCTGCACACTGTATGATGCCTCGCAGCGGCCCCTGCACACGGTATTATGCACCATAGTGGCCCCTGCACACGGTGTTATGCCTCGCAGTGGCCACTGCACACGGTATTATGTTCCACAGCAACCTCTGCACACAGTTTTATGCTCCCTAGTGGCCCCTGCACACGGTATTATGCCCCATATTGGCCCCTGAACTTGGTATTATGCTCCACAGTGGCCCCTGCACACGGTATTATGCTCCATAGTGGCCCCTGCACACGGTATTATGCTCCATAGTGGCCCCTGTACTGGTATAATGCTCCATAGTGGCTCCTGCGCTTGTATTATACGCCATAGTGGCCCCTGCACAGGATATTATTCTCCATAGTGGCCCCTGCACTTGTATTATGCTCCACAGTGGCCCCTTCACAGGGTATTATGCTCCACAGTGGCCCCTGAACACGGTATTATGCCCCATAGTGGCCCACCCATGAACTATTATTATACTCTGGGGTCTTTTCAGACCCCAGAGTATAATGATTGGAGACCCAGGGGAGGTGACAAACATAAAAACCAGTGTTACTTATCTATCCTGGACAACAGTGCATTCCTTGCAGCTTTCGGCCCTGTTTAATTGCGCACACATGTCATGTGATCAGGCCGGCGGCGCGACCTGATGACGTCACCAGAGGCCCCAAGCCTGCTCGGAGTAACACCGATCGCAGGAGAGGTAAGTAACATTGGTTTTTATCTTCCCTCACCTCCCCTGGGTCTCCGATTATACTCCGGGGTTTGAAAAGACCCCGGAGTATAATAATAGTAGTATTTGAGGCCCGCGGCCTCACTTACTGAAGCCTGCGGCTGCTCACAACGGCATCCACTTCTCCTTCTGTGTCCCATAGCAGAAGGGGAAGCGGAGGCAGCCACGAGCAGATGCGGGGTAGTTAAATAAATAGACAGTTACCTGCTTGGGATACTCCAGCAGGTTGCAGCCTATTTATAGATAAAAAAAAAAAATTATCGTCACCTACCTGCGATGCCTTGATGGAGCCGCCGCCTCTTCTTGTTCGCGACGTCTGTGCCTCAGGGTAGGCAGCGCAATGACGTCATTGTATCGCCGCCTGCGCTGAGATGCGACGTCTCGTAAACAAGCCCAGGAAAGGCCCCGCTCAGCTTTGTTTTTTTTGTTTTTTTTAAAGCGGCCTGTCCTGGGCTGGTTTACATTGAATAGTAAAAATGCCGCCCCCCAGACAGTGACGGACAGTGCCGCCTGAGGTGGCCGCCTCACTTCGCCTTATTAGCGGTGCGCCCCTGAATGTTAGCACTTCTCACTGTGGTGCAGCTTATCATGAAGACTGATGAACTACATGTTAGTCTTTTTAAAAAACAAAAACAAAAAAAAACTAGTTTAGAGCTCTGGGGCCAATTTATTAACAGCTGCCTGCACCGCACCCTTTGGTAATATCACACAATAGGTGTTTGTTTCATGATAAAGCACCGCTTAGAAAAGGCACAATTTAGCAAATACAGCACAGCAAGTGTTTAGACAGAAGGCACAACTGTCGTTAGAAGACTCACCCTAGACTAGCAGCCCAGCACTGCTTCCCCCATAAGGCTCAGGTGGGAGATGGTTGCACTGCCACCACAACTGAAAAGTGCCAGTGAAAAGGAAGAAGACGAAGCCAAGAAATTAACACTGGAGCAGAGTCAAATATACCAGGCAGCGTTGATAACATGCTATCAGAGGTAAGTGCTCTTACAGGATGTGGTGCTTCCTGCCTGCGCTCAGCTCGATAACATACAGTATATGTTTGCATTATAAATTCTAATTTATCACCCCACTCTGATAACTGTGCTGAGCAGCAGCCAGGTCAACTGAGTGACATGACAATCAGGAGACGTGGCTAAAGGGGACCCCATGCAACTTCACCACTTGCCCTATGATTAAAGCTGACCTGCATAGGAAAAAGTGAATATTATTTATCAGTAAATTGTTTTTCCATAACCCATTACAGCACCCTCCTAATTCCCATCCACGCTTAGGTTTGGGGTTCTGCATTCACAATCTCAAACTTCTTGCTGGATGTAGCAGTAAAAATAAAAAAAAAATCAATGATACACAAAACCACATCGATAAACAAAGTACATCTGAACAAAAATAAATCATTCAAATTCAATAGGAAAGTAGTACTATCCAGTAAATCCTTAAGATAAGGAGTTTAAGTGGACAGGCCATCAAAGTACACATGAAAAACTTTCAACAGATGATCAAAACAAGACATGGGGAGACACAGAAGGAGGGAGAGGGAACACAGCATTGCGGGCAGGAGACCAGTAGGTAAGGTGGGACATTTTTCCGCAACAGTCATGTAGTCGAGAACCTTCAGGAGGATCTAGGCTGCTAGTATGCATCCCTGGGATCCCAGATCAATTGACATTTTTTCAAGGCGTCATTGAGAGAGGCAGGGAAATGTTCCATCCCACGTATATCTCTCAACCTAGTTAAAATATCATCAAGAGTGGGGGGGGGGAGGGGTGGTTGTTTGCTTTCATCGGCTGGCAATCAAGGACTTGGCCGAAGTGAGAATATGCAATGTACCCAAGTCCTGTCGACATCTCCAGCAGACTGAAGGGATGGGAGGATTAATTGTGTGTAGGAGGTCAGAGGTGTGGTACCAGAACATAATAATTTTATATTGGTTTTCTTTGTATGCGGTACAGATAGATGTCTTAGCTGCTTTCAACTCACTTGCCACAATGAAAGTGGAAACCTGGGTGGAATGAAAAGTATGTGACATCTAGTGGTGAATCTGGATATAATGGTAATATGCCTGAGGTGGGAGGGAATATTTCTAACTGAGTTGAGTAAATGTACAGAGAGTCCGTCTAATAGGGTCAATGACGTCAGCTAAATGGAAGACCTCTGCAGTCTTCCAAGTGTGCGTGATGTTAGAATGTAGTCCCTCTGGGATCGAGGGGTTGAAGAGGATGGGTGTTAGGGCCGAGCAGGGCGAGGCCAGGAAAAGTGCTGCCTACAATATAACCATATTTCTCTGTGGAATCGTATAGGACCTAAAAGGGATTGAAGCAAGGCGTCGGAGTCATTTGTAATTCCACAAACAGAGGGGGGAAGTTAGCTTTATATATTGTGGAGTAAGATAGGGTAAGTTGTACCCCTAGATATTTCAGGGAAGCCTCCCTCTATTGAAATTGAAAATTCTGTTGGAGCAGCTTAAGGGATGAAGGTCGGATCCGTATAGGGAGAGCCTCAGTTTTTGACGTGTTGATTTTATAGCATGACAAACTACCATAAGTTTGTAGGGTAGGGTGCAAATTGGGTAGGGAAATGTGGGGCCTCATGAGAAAGGCATCCTGTCGCAGCTAGACCGCGGTTGAATAAGACGGCGGAAAACGAAGAGGATTTTCTCTTAATTTTCCTACGTGTCAACGTATTCTAAAAACTATTAAGATCTATCACCTGGATGGTCTATTCTCTACAGGTCATACAGTTTGTGTTCTCGAATCAGTTGCCGGAGAGTGGAATATTTGTCACCCCCAATTAGCCACACCCTTCAAGTAAGACCCCGAAGTTTTGAAAAATTGCAACCCAATAAATGGATTTGGGACGTGTTGGGAGCATATATATTGCATAGTATTAGAGGTTGGCCTTGAAGGGAAGCCTCTAGTATGATATATCTACCAAGGAGGTCAATGTGGGAAGAGTGGACCTGTATAGGATAAGTACGGGAGATCAGGGTGGCTACTCCTGCCTTTTAATGCCTGGAGGAAGCTAGATATGAAGAAGGATAGTACCTGTTAGAAAAATGTAAAGTGCCTGTTGAGTCCAGGTGGGTTTCTTGTAAGAATGCTACCTCTGCATGAAGTGCTCTCAGTTCCCTTAGGACCAAACAGAGTTTAACATTGGAGTTCAGGCCCTTAGTATTAATTGATACACACCTAACCATGGTTGAAAAATGTGAGGGTGCAAGTGTGCACACAACTAACCATGGTAGAAAAATGTGAGGGCGCAAGTGGGCATTGTACGAGCAGTTTTAGCTCACAGGTCAGAAGTGAAGACTCATATGGGTTGGTCTACCAGCGTAGGCATGCAGGTCCCATGGCGGCATAGAGACGTCTTGATATAAGGTCCAACATTTGCAAATAAATTCTTAAAAAATCAGACAATGTGATTTTCCTGATTTGTTTTCTCATTTTGTCTCTCATAGTTGAGGTCTACCTATGATGACAATTACAGGCTGGCCTCATCTTTTTAAGTGGGAGAACTTGCACAATTGGATGGCTGACTAAATACTTTTTTCCCCACTGTATAAGTGATATAATAAATTGATTACAAGAAATAGTGTGATATTGAGTACACTTTTGTAAAATGCTAGATACAAAGATTAATATACAAAGATAAGGATACAAAGATTAAGATACAGAAGCATCACCAAGAGCTTACATCATCTACCCAGAAAAGAAAATCATCAACCGGGGAAGCGACCGGCGAAGGCGGAGAACCCTTGGAAAACAACACCGTGAGGAGCGTCCTCTACAGACGGGTACAGAGCTTCTGACTTCATCAGTGCCCCCTCAACTTCTTATACTCATTAAACAAAATAGTGGATACAACCTACTGTTGCATAAGCTTGAATTGCACAGGTGCTGTTTGTGTACCTCATTCGGTATCATGGAGTGGCCAGTTCCAAAGCCTCAGAAATCAAAACAACCTTCACAAAATGAAAATAGTCTACTGGGTGTGAAAGAGCTCATACATTTGTTCACATGGATCTGTGAAATAAACAAAATAACTAAGATATCAAAGGTATGCAAGAATAACAGAGTTCATACAGCAATGAGAAATTCTGCTTAAGGCACAAAATGGAGTCTATAATACAAAATGGAGACTAGAATATGCTTCAAATAGCCATCACTTTTACTAGCACTACAATAATCTCTTCTTTTAAGCGGAAATCATGAACATAGCAGATGACATCTCTTGGCTGGGAAGTGCTGCCCTTAGATTTCAAAGCTCTGTGGGTGCTGGAACTTACTGGGTTCCAGGGCGCCCAGGACCTGGTTGAATATAGCCTCAAGAGTATGGAATAATTCTTCTTCTCGCATCGCCTCAGTGAGGCCTCGCACTCTGATATTGTTGTGCCTACCCCCAGTGGCGTAACGATCGTTGACCCAGGGGGTGCGACCGGGCCCGGAGGGGTACAGGGCCCGCGGCCAGCTGGAAATGGCTGGGGCTCCGTATTACCATTATAGTGGTCGGGGAAAGCCTGGATGGTAAAGCTAGGATGTCCCCATTGATGATCAGGACTTAGTCCACCCTAGAGATGGCTGCCAGAGGCTTTCAAAATGTGGCTCAGGCACCCCAATCCTGGTGGCAGCTAATCCCCAGCACACCTGTCCCCTTGAGATGGACTTGGCAGCCACTCCTACTTTGTCCCATTATATTCGGGCCTCCTCTCACTGCTCCTCTGACTCTAAGGACCCTGATGCTACACCACTAGCACCCCTTCCACCATGGAACTATTATCTATCTCCATTGCTTACCAAGCGGGATGTAAGGAGATGTTATTGGAAGTTAAAGATGCTCTGAGATTATTGCAGTTCAACAGGACACCATATTGCTAACAGGATTGAGACATTAGAGGAGGATCATAACACCGCTAGACAACACATCTCTATCCCCCAAGCCACTATTACAGCACAAACCTCATCCTTGAGGGACATGCAACATAATCTTGAGGACCTAAGCAACAGGGGTAGGCAGTGGCGTAACTAAGGTCTTGTGGGCCCCGGTGCAAACATTTGTCTGGGGCCCCCTACCCCTCCCAAGAGCGAATTCTTGATAGTAACGGTTACGGGTGCTGCAGCAATATCTCAGATACTTGAAAGAGATACAGCTTTAGTATCCACAACTGCAGTTATCAAGAATACGGTGAGTGAGCAGCGCAGTGCCCGGCATGTAAACAATACTGGGACAATATAATATGCTCCACAGTGGCCCCTACACAGTATAATATTCCCCACAGTGGCTCCCACACAGTATAATATTCCCCACAGTGGCCCATAGATATTCCCCACAGTGGCCCCCAAACAGTATAATATGCTCCACAGTGGCCCCCACACTGTATAATATGCTCCGCAGTAGCCCCCACACAGCATTATATGTTCCGCAGTGGCCCCTACACAGCATTATATGCCCACAGTGGCCCCCCACACATCATTATATGCTCTGCAGTTGCCCCCACACAGCATTATATTCTCAACAGTGGCCCCCACACAGCATTATATGCCCACAGTGGCCCCCACACAGTATTATATGCCCACAGTAGCCCCCATACAGTATTATATGCCCACAGTGGCCCCCACACAATATTATACGCTCACAGTGGCCCCCACACAGTATTATATGCCTTATAAGTCTTATAATGCAGGGGTACCAGGGATGCAAACAAAGGGCAGATAAGATTACATCTAGGTCTTTGAATGCTTTTACACATTTAGCCTACTGCTAGCTGCTAATTGGTGGAACTGAAACCATATGTATTTCTACAGCCCCCAGGGACTTTTATAATGGATTTTTAAATCCTTACACAGTAATCTCCCTCTAGTGATGGCCTTAAATGAAACTTTTATATGTTATGAGAGTGTGAAAATAAAAATACCTGTAGGAAATGTCATAGTTAACAAGTCAACCATTACTCACTTGTCAGATCTGATGCTAATGCCCTAGTGGTCACCACCAGGCTCCGTTTAATAGTACACTAGTAATGATGTGCCATATGGTACATACATGTGAACACTACAGAGGATGATAATTCGCTAAGCAGTTGTAGGGAACTGCCATTTCTACTAGTATATAATGTATCTGGCTTCTTTGCCCCTGCAGTTTGGCTTCAGAGACCCCAGGCATTTAGTGCAAGTTTTGTTTTGTAAATACAGTGAGTCAGACACATGTGAGGCAGAGCTGCTGGGGGGAGAGATGTGAGCAGAGCTGCTGGGACAGACATGTTATGTCTGGGGGAGTCTAAGAGCCACTTGTTCCTCTTTACTTCACAGTATATAGTTAGGTATGTGTTACCCCCTATATACTCACAGGACCTAGCTAGTAACCGTAGTTAGGGATCCTATATATATATATATATATAGTTCAGGGCAGTGATAGGTTAGGCTTCCGAAGGCCAACTAGCTAGTTAGAGGCCCGGTGGCACTAGTAGTTTAGCTGGCAGGTTAAGGACTCAGTGTTAGGGTAGTCAGGCCTGCATCTACTGCCGTCACCGTCGCCCTGTTTGCTGCCTGTGAAGAATCTCACCATCATCATCATCTCCTGATCGGCTGTCTGTCATCTCCTGGAAGAATCCGAGGATCCACAGTCATCCACAGGGGCCCCTGCATCTCTTCTGTTGCCTGGAGGTATTGTGCACTGGACTCTTGCTATATATCTATATATATATACCCGGGTATATAACCTAAGACGGTTGAGGACTTGCTGGTTGTTGTAGTACTGCTGTGTTCTGAGTATATTGTATGTATGTATTATTACCCTGTTGATTCTTATAAAGCTACTGTTATAACCTTATGTGGTATCTGTATGTATTCTTCAGACTGTGAGATTAGTACAGTAATCCTTGTTAAGGCTACTAACTGTACTTCATGGGTAAGTCCCAGGAAGAGATCCTCCCTGTAATACAGAGGCTCTATCCTGGGTGGGGGCACTGATATATTTCATATATGTTCCCCCCCCTCCCCTCGGGGGGGGGGGCGGGGCCCTATATACACCGGGGGGGGGGGGGGGGGGGGGGGGGGGGGGGGGAAAACCCCAACCCCCCCCCAGGGGGGGGGGCGGGTGTGGTAAATTTAAGGGGCAAAAAAAAGGGAGAAAGAAAAAAAGAAGGGGGGGTTGGACTTGTGAGTAAGGGGAGTTTTTTTTTTTATAATGTTTCTGAAAAAAAAATTTTTCCTTTTTTGTGGGGGGTTAGGGCCCCCCACTCGGGGGCACACCATTTGACCCTAGGTGCAATCATGAAAGGGAACTCCACTTCCACACTCCCTTCCAGCTCACCTGTCATACTAGGCTACATAGGAGTGAAGCGTCCTTTTACATTCATGCATGCACACAAAGCTGACACCACTCGCCACTTTATGGTAAGAAAACACACCAAAAAACCCACACCACCACGCACAAATAGCACACAATAACACAGCTTAGCGATGAGCCAAAAAACAATCTTAATAAATTTTAGATTTAATATACATAATAGGATACAGTTCATGAACAATAAAAAGAAAAGACAAATACATACAAACAATGTAAAATAAATAAGAATAACTTACAGATCTGGTTTTAAATCTGGGACAGAATTCACACTATCTCCGAGGAATCTGGCAACAGGGTTTTGTGTCTCTTTGCTTTTTATGGACCTTTGGCTCTCCTCACTTCCTGTAACCCCCACCTGTGCCATCATAATTTTTTTTCTTAGTTCCAAATATATACAGGTGTGTCTCAATAAATTAGAATATCTGTGAAACGTTTATTTATTTCAGTAATTAAATTAAAAAAGTGACCTCCTATATTTTCTAGATTCTTTACACACAGAGTGTTCTATTTCAAGTGTTTTATTTCTGTAAATGTTGATTATGGATTACAGGTAATGAAAACCCAAATTTAAGAAAATTATAATATTGTAAAAAAGTTCACTATTGTAAATTCAGTGTCACCTGCCAAGGTTTCCTAAGACTTTGGTCCCTCAGTCTGGTTCAGTAGGACACACAATCATGGAAGACGCTGATTATGAATTGAATTACTGAATTACTGAAATTATTGAACGTTTTAAAATATTCTAATTTATTGAGATGCACCTGTATCTTTGGTCAGCAATTTTTGTGATGGTCAGTAACCCTGGCTTTCTAGTTAGATTGACCATGATTGAATTATTGTCTGGGACTGGTTCTCTCTCTGCATCCTGGATTATGCATTATGATTACTGCACAAATTACACTGAGCTTCCTGGATTGAGCATCACAATGACTATATATATCAGTTACACAGGCTGACTGACAGGGAATAAGTCTCCGATCACTAGGGGCCTGATTGCCAGGTCCCCCAGTGATCAGGAGGACACCAGTGTGCTTGTGTGACCGCCGCTCCATTCACTGAAATTTATCATATATGTGGCAATAATTTTGAGACGCTTTGAGAATGTTTTTGTGTGAAACAGTATATTTCATGTTAGTGGTAAACTTTGATCGATATTGTTTGCATTTATTTGAAAAAAAAAAGGAAATTTGGAAAAAAATTTGAAATGCTCTGATTTTAAGACAGACATACCACTCAAGTGCATTACTAAACATCTACCATATCTCTGCTTTATATTGGCATTAATCGTCCTTCAATTTATTTTGGACATCAGAAAGCTTACAAGTCTAAGGGCTATATATTAGAAACCCCCCCATAAATCTACGGATTTTCAAAACTGCAACCCTGAAATAATACAAAACAGAATTTGGGAACTTTGTTAAGCCTTTAAGTGTCTCACAGGAATTAAAACAAAATGGAGGTGAAATTTCATTTTTCTTCAATATGTTATAATATGTTCAATATGTAATATGTTCATTTAGCCCTAAAAGATACACATTCACAAGGGGTTAAATGAGAAAATGCATCATACAATTTGGCATGTAATTTCTCCCAAGCACGGAAATACCCCACATGTGTATATACTGTAAAATGCTTTTTGGGCACATGGGCACATGCTGGTCATTTTTTGGGAATACTGTATCTCAGGAACGGTACATCCTTTAGAGCTGAGACCCGGTCTAAAATATTCCCGGACACCTGATGTACATGTGTGCCAAATTTGGTGAGGATCAGTCCAGTCGTTTGGTCGCGCATAAAGAACAGACAGACAGAAACAAATTTTTATATATATAAGAGATATGGGAAAAGGCACCAAACCCCCAGAGTAACCCCCCAATCATAGGTGCTACTGTGAAAATAGTGGGGAATTTTAGACTGGGTCTCAGCTCTAAAGGACGTACCGTTCCTGAGATACAGTATTCCCAATAAATGACCAGCATTAGCTAATACAAGCCTGCAAGTCTTTCACTCATATTCCAACTGCCATACACATGGTCACATGTCCCTTATCAGCCAATAGAAGCTCGCAGGCACTTAGTCTCCTCAGGCACACAGGTTTCCATAGCAACCAAGCTATTTATGACCTGTATTAGTCAATAACAGTTCGCAGGTCCTTAAATATTCAGTCATATCACGTGTATCAGCCAATATAAGTTCACATTTAATTTACCAGGTTTCCATAACAACACAGCCATAAATAGACTGTACCTATACTGGACTCAGTGGCGTAACTAGGAATGGCTGGGCCCCAAGGCAAACATTTGACATTGGACCCTCCCAGCAATCGCCCCCCCCCCCGGCACAAACTGCATTCCTACACACACTATTATGCCCCATAGTGGCCCCTGCACACACTATTATGCCCCATAGTGGCCGTTGCACACAGTATTCTACCCCATAGTGGCCCCTGCACGCAGTATTATGCCCCATAGTGGCCCCTTCATATAGTATTATGCGTACTTGCCGCTACCTCTTCAATATTGGACCAGATGTCACGTGAGCCAGGCATGCATCGCAACGCATAATGACATTGGACTGGCCCACCGACATCTGGGACGTCACCAAGGAGGCCCGAATCCTGCTGGAGTGCAGGAGAGGTAAGTAACAGTGTTTTTTATGTTCCCTCAACTCCTTGGGGCCTCCGATCATTATACTCTGGGTTCTGAAAAGACCCCAGAGTATAATGATAGCAGTGTTTGTGTGGTTCAGAGCCCACAGGTCTTACTTACCGATGCCCACCTTTGCTCACAGCCGCCTCTGCAGAAGGTGAAGCGCAGGTGGCCGTGAGCAGGAGCGGGGATCGGCAAGTAAATAGGGCCCGTTACTTGCTGGAGTTACACCAACAGGTAACGGACTATTAAAAAAAAAAAATCAGGGGCCTGCCAGGACCCCTAAGGCCTTGGGCCCTGTGGCAGCCACTACCGCTGCTACCCCGGTATTTACGCCACTGACTGGACTGCCATACTGGATTTCAGCATTCTTATAAATTGAAACGTTTTTAAACTACTCATGCCCCCTGCAGCAAAACATATGGCTTCTGCTCGAGCTAATGAAAACTCTCAGCAGACCCAAGCCTGTCTCTAATCTGACAAGGTATGTCACAGACAACAGCGAGCTGCTGAAACAACCCAGCAGACCCAAGCCCGTCTCCAATCTGACAAGGCATTGTCAGCCACATGCACACAGCTGCACTCCATGTTTCCATAACAACCCAGCCATTTTTCTTCACTGCTGTGGGTCAGCTTTAAAGGGGCAGGGCGCTGTGGATGACACTGTTACACAAGGTCACATACACACAGCTTTATTCCAGGTTTTCCATAACAACCGATCACAGGTCTTTCACTGATATCCAAACTGAGATACACATGATCAAATGACGCTTATGGACCAATGGAAATCAATCGCAGGTTCTTCAGGCTTGACATACACACAGCTTTACACCAGGTTACCATAGCAACCAAGCTATTTATGACCAGTTTGAGTCAATAGCAGTTCGCAGGTCCTTAAATATTCAGTCATATGATGTGCATCAGCCAATATAAGTTCACATTTCATTTACCAGCTTTCCATAGCAACACAGCCATAAATAGAATATACAGTCATATGAAAAAGTTTGGGCACCCCTATTAATCTTAATCATTTTTAGTTCTAAACATTTGGGTGTTTGCAACAGCCATTTCAATTTGATATATCTAATAACTGATGGACACAGTAATATTTCAGGATTGAAATGAGGTTTATTGTACTAACAGAAAATGTGCAATATGCATTAAACCAAAATTTGACCGGTGCAAAAATTTGGGTACCCTTATCATTTTATTGATTTGAATACTCCTAACTACTATTTACTGACTTACTGAAGCACAAAATTGGTTTTGTAACCTCACTGAGCTTTGAACTTCATAGCCAGGTGTATCCAATCATGAGAAAAGGTATTTAAGGTGGCCAATTGCAAGTTGTTCTCCTATTTGAATCTCCTCTGAAGAGTGGCATCATGGGCTCCTCAAAACAACTCTCAAATGATCTGAAAACAAAGATTGTTCAACATAGTTGTTCAGGGGAAGGATACAAAAAGTTGTCTCAGAGATTTAACCTGTCAGTTTCCACTGTGAGGAACATAGTAAGGAAATGGAAGACCACAGGGACAGTTCTTGGTAAGCCCAGAAGTGGCAGGCCAAAAAAAATATCAGAAAGGCAGAGAAGAAGAATGGTGAGAACAGTCAAGGACAATCCACAGACCACCTCCAAAGAGCTGCAGCATCATCTTGCTGCAGATGGTGTCACTGTGCATCGGTCAACAATACAGCACACTTTGCACAAGGAGAAGCTGTATGGGAGAGTGATGCGAAAGAAGCCGTTTCTGAAAGCACGCCACAAACAGAGTCGCCTGAGGTATGCAAAAGCACATTTGGACAAGCCAGCTTCATTTTGGAAGAAGGTCCTGTGGACTGATGAAACAAAGATTGAGTTGTTTGGTCATAAAAAAAGGCGTTATGCATGGCGTCAAAAAAACACAGCATTCCAAGAAAAACACTTGCTACCCACTGTAAAATTTGGTGGAGGTTCCATCATGCTTTGGGGGTGTGTGGCCAATGCCGGCACCGGGAATCTTGTTAAAGTTGAGGGTCGCATGGATTCAACTCAGTATCAGCAGATTCTTGAGAATAATGTACAAGAATCAGTGACGAATTTGAAGTTACGCCGGGGATGGATATTTCAGCAAGACAATGATCCAAAACACAGCTCCAAATCTACTCAGGCATTCATGCAGAGGAACAATTACAATGTTCTGGAATGGCCATCCCAGTCCCCAGACCTGAATATCATTGAACATCTGTGGGATAATTTGAAGCGGGCTGTCCATGCTCGGCGACCATCAAACTTAACTGAACTGGAATTGTTTTGTAAAGAGGAATGGTCAAAAATACCTTCATCCAGGATCCAGGAACTGATTAAAAGCTACAGGAAGCGACTAGAGGCTGTTATTTTTGCAAAAGGAGGATCTACTAAATATTAATGTCACTTTTCTGTTGAGGTGCCCATACTTTTGCACCGGTCAAATTTTGGTTTAATGCATATTGCACATTTTCTGTTAGTACAATAAACCTCATTTCAATCCTGAAATATTACTGTGTCCATCAGTTATTATATATATCAAATTGAAATGGCTGTTGCAAACACCCAAATATTTAGAACTAAAAATGATTAAGATTAATAGGGGTGCCCAAACTTTTTCATATGACTGTACCTATACTGGACTGCCATACTGGATGTGAAGTGCAAAACTCGCCAATTCTTATGGGGCCACTACACAAAAAAAAAAATGAAATGTACCCGTGCGAAGCCGGGTCCTTCTGCTAGTAATCTATAAACCTGGGGTGTACTCTGATGTATGCTTATACAGTTTACACATTTCTCTTCCTGCTGCAGCCACAGCCAGTTTTGCCCTAAAGATGTGCCGATTTTTGTTTTCTTCTGTTGTCGCATCATACAAGATATCATTTTTAGAATTTTTCTTGTGGTATAGACATATGTGGGTTTGTAGGATTACATAGATTTTTTTTAATGACATCGTTTTGGGGTGCCTATAATTTATTGACTAAATTTTATTAACTCTTCCTGAGGGGAATAAAAAAAACAACAATTCTGGCATTGCTTTTTAGCATGTTACCTTTATTGTATGGGTCGGAACAATTATGGCAATACCCAATAAGTAGCAAAGCGCAGCAAAACAAAAGCATTTTTCATTGCGATTTTGCATAGTTTTTCTCTGTGGATTTTCTGCCCCTATTATATCTATACGGGAAAGACCAGCGTTTCCACAGGTGCAATTGACATTCTGCAATTTTCGAAAATGCAGCTTTTCTGCTGTGGAATTTTTCCTGCAATGTTTTCCGCCACAGGTAAAACGGTACATATTCGCAATGTAGGGCCCTGGCCTTAAATAGTTTTCTTTAAGAATTTCTAGTTTTGGAAACTAAAAACTTGTTTGAGGAAAAATAATCAATCATCTTCAGCTCTGTTGACAGAGCTGATTGTGTGCTTTTTTTTTGCGGGACGAGTTACATGTGACTTTTTGATCAGTTTTTATTTCGTATTTTGTAAGGCAAGATGGTGAAATATATATATATATATATATATATATATATATATATATATATATATTTTTTTTTAACATTTTTTTTTGTCCCCCTGAATTGTTGGCTCATTGTAACCTTGTTTGTCTGTATAAAAACCCTTAGGCATTATAGTTAGCATAACAGTGACAGAAAAAGACTATAAAGTTTTTTTGTAAGAACAATGGGGGAAATTTCTTTAAGGGAGTCTATCATTCAAAAAACACATTTTTCACTAACCCTACGTTGGAATAGCCTTTATAAAGGCTATTCTAGTCCTACCTTTGTTTCTGTTTTCCAAGCAGTGGTTTTTGTGTAAATTCGTTTTTTGCAGATTTGCAAATGAAAATCAATGAGCAACCCAGTGCTACGAGCACCACAGCGTCATAGCCTTCAGTGTGTTCGCTCCTTCCTCCTAGCCGTTGTATTCACGCCCTCTCCGATGATGAGCTCCCTTGTTCTGCCTCCTCTTCTGCTGCGTCATCAGCAGCATCAGTCTTCAGCGAGATTGCAATCTCGCGCATGCGCTGTCAGCTCTGCCACTTCGGGTTCGGGCAGAAGAGGACTATGCTCGTGTAGCCGCAGTACGCTAATGTAGTTCCGAAGTGGCAGAGCTGACAGCGCTTGTGCTTGATTGCGATGTCGCTGAATACTGATGCTGCTGATGACGCAGCAGAAGAGGAGGCAGAACAAGGGAGCTCAACATCGGAGGGGGCGTGAATACAATGGCCAGGAGGAGGGGGCGAACACACTGAAGGCTATGACGCTGCGGTGCTTGGAACACTGGGGTGCACTGTGATCTTCATTTGCATATCTGCAAAAAACAAATTTACACAAAAACCGCTGCCTTGGAAACAGAAAAAAAAGTTGGACTAGAATAGCCTATATAAAGGTTATTTCAACATAGGGTTAGTGAAAAATGTGTTTTCTGAATGATAGACTCCCTTTAAGACTTAAGTCTTAATAAAGGACCTGACTGGCCTGAGTTGTGTCTAAATTATCAAGAGGCTCCAACCTCTTAATAAGGTGCATGTCCGTGCGCTACAATGGAAATCTACGCTCACGCAAGATTTCCGGTGTGTTATAATAAATATATTGAGATGAGGCATTTCCACTCTGCTCCGCCCACATTCACCGGAAGTGGTGAGCAAGGTGCAGAAAATGGAATGTAGTGCATCTTTAGCACAAGAAAAGTTCGAACGTGTCACAATAACACCCATCTACACCAGGACACTGGCATAGATGTGTTGATAAAATCCGCCCAATGTGTCTTACAAGACTGAAGGACAGAATATTATCACATAGAGATTTTACATAAAAATATTGATAAGTTTTTTTATATATATGTAGATGCATGCACAACTTATGTTACTTGGGAACTAATTTTTTTCTTGTCTATAAAACAAATAAGTTTACTGTAAGGCCTACATAAAACGTTAACAAAATTCTTGCTAAACGAATGTCAGAGCCATGTTGTTTTCTATAAATAGTTAAAGGGGTTGTCCCTTTATGGACACTTATTCCCTTTCCACAGTACAGATCACTGTAGGCCCGATTGCTGGGTCTACCAGTGGTTAGGAGGATGGGGGATCCTTGCCAATGGAGCGCCAGTGTGCTTGCGTAACTCCATTCATTTCTATGGCTGCGGGCGCTTCCGGAGATTACAGTCTCAGCAGCCCCATAGAAGTAAATGGAGCACCGGTCATTCAAGCACAGTGGCACTCCATTCAAAAGGAGGCTTTAGAGGAACTTGTACAC
Source organism: Leptodactylus fallax (assembly GCA_947044405.1). Taxonomy (NCBI): domain Eukaryota; kingdom Metazoa; phylum Chordata; class Amphibia; order Anura; family Leptodactylidae; genus Leptodactylus; species Leptodactylus fallax. The sequence goes on from CAMRHE010000105.1 coordinate 4,681,850, forward strand.
AGTGGGTGCACCTGCCTTACAGGGTCTTGTGAGGGACCCTCTGATATATTTGACTGATTTTGAGAAAAGCAGCATCCTCCATTATCAGCATCTAAAATATTACATGATTTTGGATCTTCTGTGATTTGCATGTCCTTAGATTTTTCACTGTTGTTATGATTATTCCCCAAACGGCTTGAGGCTACCACTGCTTTCATTGCTGCCTATGGAAAAACACAAAGAAAAAAAAATCGAGTTACTGGTCTAAAGAATACAAGCTGTGTGCAGCATAATATTTAAAAAAGGCAGGCATATTATAACAAACATTTAACCCCTTAAGCCTAAAAGCACCTTAAAGGGGTTGGCCACTTTCAATATTAACAGACAAATAATGGATAAAATTCTGACCATGGTCATGTGATGGACACAGGTGCACAGCTCATTACCAGGCAGATATCTGATTACTGTGCTGTGACTATAATGAGCTGTGCACCTGTGTGTCCATCACATGACCATGGACTGTAAATCACATGACTATGGTCAGAATTTCATCCACTAGAAGTAAGCAGCATGAATGACAGAAAGCAGGAGATCTAGAAAACCGTGAGGAATTCATACAGAAAGTATATTGGAAAATTGTGAAAAAAATGTGATAATGAACAACTAAAAATTAACTTTTAGTATTAACAATTAAGTTTTAGTTGTTCATCATCACATTTTTTTCATTAATTATGCAATTGAACAATAACCTATTACCTCTTAGTTTTTCTGATATTGGAAAATTGTATAACTTTTCATTATACAAACAATAACATTTGTCTCTGAATATTGGTCTGAAAGTGGCAACCCCTTCGCGACTGCCCACTTTATATAAACACGCGCTTGCTGGGCTTTGTGCAGCGCCGACGTTTATAAACGGACCCTGTTAAATTGGGGATCGGGTCTCCCCAAGGGTCAGGAACTCCATGAACACAGCGCTAATAGCTGCTGGTGTTCACAGAGATATGATCAGGACCTGATAGATTCAGGTCCCGATCATGTAGCCACCATATCAGGCAAAGTTTGTTGCAATAACAAACTTTCCCTGATATTAGCTGCCACCCTGCTCCTTAACCCCCGGCACCCCCCGCGGCGAGGTCGGGGTTGCCGTTTTCTATTTTCTGCAGCCCAGGGTCTGGCCAGTGACCCCAGGCTGCCTGGAGCCCCCTGGTTGATCCTGCCGGGACCTCTGGAAGTCAGCCTATGCTACACATCTCAGAAGATGGCGATGCAAAAATAATTGATTTCTTTCCCCAAATGGGTTTTTGTTCTGCAAAACTAGTAACAATAAAAAACAATATAAATGAGGTATCGCCGTAATCGTACCGACCTGCAGAATAAAGGTAACATGTTACTTATGCTGTACCCTGCGCAAAAAAAAAACATTAAAAGGTAAAAAGCAATACTAGAATGGATGTTTTGTTTTTTTTAATCCACCAAGAAAGAGTTAATAAAATTTAGTCAATAAGTTATAGGCACCCAAAAATGATAGAATTACAAAATACATCTCACCCTGCAAACAACAAGCCCTCATATGGCTATATCTCCAGAAAAATAAAGAAAATATAGCTTGTACAATGTGAAGACAAAAATCGCCAAATCATTAGAACAAAACTGGCTGCGGCAGGAAGGAAATGTATAAGCTGAGACACCCCAAATTTAGAGCTTACAAGGGAAAAGACACCAGAATTGACCACCAGAGTGACCCATTAAATTAATGCAACCCTCAAAGGTTAAAAATGCTCGCTACTCTGCTTGATAAATCCCTTGAGGGGTGTAGTTTCCAAAGTGGGGTTATGTGTCTGCGGGTTCTACTTTACTGCCAATTCAGGGGCTCTGCAAAAATGGCATGACATCCAAAAACCAAACTGTGCTCCAAAATCCAAAACAGCGCTTCTTCCCTTCCCACCAACATATGGTGTTGTTATGGACATTATCCTGGGTACACCAGTGTCATACATGTGGGCATAAACTGCCGTTTGGGCACACAGGAGAGCGCAGATGTCAAGGACTTTATGAATATAACTGGGGTCATTCATAGGGGAGCAGTATTTATGTCAGGGGGCATAATATAAGGGGGCAATTGGGCAGTATTAAAGGGATATTCCCATGAACATAATCATATCTATAATTGCAGATAATTAAAAGTTAAACATTTTTGCAGATATAAGTAGTTAAAAATTTTGCAGAGTTTTAAAGATTTTCTCTACCCATCTTAGTGGTGACAGTGTATTGTCTTTATCGGTTGCCAATGGATACGACCACTAATGCAGAAACTTTCTATGGTTTGGTACTTGTCAGGAAACCAGCTATGATTTTCTTATTGTAGCAGGGTTATCAGGGAGGGACACTACATGTATCAGAAGATATCCCGGCCACAATAAGGAAATCATGGCTGACTTAGAAAGGTCCTGCATTCATGGCCGTATCCACTGGCAACAACATAACAACTTGTGACCACAAGATATTTAGAGAAAATCTTTAAAACTTTGTAAAATGTTTAATTACTTATATTTGTAAAAATGTTAAATTTTTAATTATCTACAAATTTAAAAATGATTATGTTTGTGGGAATACCCCTTTAAATTAAGGAGAACTTGGGCTTTATGACAGGGCTCTTACAGCTCATTTTTATTGATGATCAGTCCTCAGGATACATCATCAATAAGAGATAAGGGTTATGACACTTGGGACCCCTCTGATCAGCTGTTTCAAGAGGCCATGACGCATGTGCAGGCACGGTGACCCTTTCTCTGTTTATATTGCACGCTGTACTGTTTTATAGTGACCATGTGATGTATAGAAATGTATAGGATAAGGCTATAGTTACATTGCATGGCCACTATGTAACTAATGATACAATGTAAACAGAGAAGAGTTCATGGTGCTTGTACAAGTGCTGTGGTCCCCTTCAAACAGCTGATCAACAGGGGTCCCGGGTGTCGGAACTTCAGTGATTTTTTTATTGAAAAAGGAGCCAAAGATGTTTGTGTTGCAAACTTTACAGAGAAAAGTCACAACTGGAAGAAAAAGTAGTCATGGCGGTCCAGTCCAGATAGAGACAGAGTGTGAATGATTACAGTCCAAGACGTCACTTGTAAGTTATGAAATGTTTCCTGTGCTGTATTCACCTAAATTGTCTGCAGAGCTCTGTGCAGAGTCTGTAGTTACCACTATACGGTCACTGTATATTGATAATATTGGTAGACCAGAGTTAGGAGCCCACTTGGATGTATTTGCCCCCCCTGTGCTGAACCCTTAGCTATGGGTTTGTCTCAGGCTGAAGACAATGATGAAGCAGGGGGCCATCCGCTCCCTGAAGACTTTGAACTAGAACAGCAGGGGAGTGAGGAAAGGTGAGCATTGGTGGTTTTTTTTTTTATTTTTGTTTGGTAGGAAAGGGACATAATATTGTGGGGCAGTTGGAGATGGACATTAAACTGTGGGGGCAGGTGGAGGGGGACATTAAACTGGGGGCAACTGAAGGGGGAAATTATACTGAGGGGGACATTAAACTGGGGGCAACATTAAACTTTGGGTGCACTTGGTGGGGGACATGCTGTGGGAGCAGATGGACGGGGACATTAAACTGTGGGGATGGGGGCGTGGCTAGCGCGAGTACGGAGCGGCAGCATGTGAGCTGAGCTCCGACGAGGACTCCTATAATCCTGCCGATATCCTGCTTGTGTCCGGGCTCTGGTGACCGCTGAACACCCCGTCTTCTCCTGCGCTTCTCCTGCGCGGGTCTTCGGTCCGGTGGCTGTCCTGACCATCGCGGCGGCTGTGCCGGGCGGTGGAGATCCGTGCGGGCGGTGAGCTGCGGAGGCCATCTTGCCCGCGTGGTGGGGCCTGCGGTGACCGGCTGTGTAGTTTGCCTGAGCTCTGCTGTGGATCTGCGGTGGAGCGCTGGGTGACGGGGGACTGGGGCTGCCGGCCTGGGTGCCCTGGGCCTCTACTTTGGGGTACCTACCCACAGAAACAAACTGGCCCTATGATAACACCTCCTGGCAGCTGATGTGCCATATCTTGGTCCTCTGCTACTATCTACAGGCTGTATTGTGGACATTGCTAGATACAGTCCCTCTGATAACACCTACTGGCCAGCATGGTAGATGCCACTATGGACTGACCCTCTGATAACACCTATTGGCTGCTTTGTCTGGCGAGTGAGTACTGTATCCTGATCCTCTGTTACTATCTATTGGCCGCATCGTGGACACTGCTGGGGGCCGTCCCTCTGATAACACCTGTTGGCTGCATGGTGGATGCCGCTATAGCCTGACCCTCTGATAACACCTATTGGCTGCTTTGTCTGGCGAGTGAGTACTGTATCCTGATCCTCTGTGGCTGTCTATTGGCTACATCGTGGACGCTGCTGGGAGCTGCTCCTCTGATAACACCTACTGGCCGTGTGGTGGATGCTGCTGCAGACTGACTCTCGGATGGCACCTATTCGCTGTTTTGTCTGGCAAGTCAATACTGTATCATGATCCTCTGTTACTATCTATTGGCCGCATCGTGGACACTGCTGGGGGCCGTCTCTCTGATAACACCTGCTGGCTGCACGGTGGATGCCGCTATAGCCTGACCCTCTGATAACACCTATTGGCTGATTTATCTGACTATTGAGTACTGCATCCTAATCCTCTGATACTACCTACTGGCTGCTTGGTGGTCACTGTTGTTGTCTTGCCATGAGTCGCCAGTCTAAAGGATCGGCTTCTGAGCGTCTCCGGGGATTTGCCAGGGAGCAGCCGCAGCGCAGCCCGCCGGCACTGGATCCACCGTCGGCGGCATCTCCTGCTGAGGACGCGGAGCCCACGTTGCAACAGGTCACGACTCAGTTGCTTGAGGCGATCCAGTCCAGCACCTCGTCCCTCACATGTAAAATTGAGGAAGTCAAGATTGATGTGGGCCTTTTGCGTCAAGATTTTCAGACCTTACGGGGTCGAGTGAAGGAGGTGGAGGATCGCATTTCTCTCTTAGAGGATAATTCAGCCCCGGTACCAGCGAGGCTTACTGCACTGGAGAGATCGGCTGAGGTGTGGACGCAGAGAGCGGATGATCTTGAGAACAGACTCCGTCGCAACAACCTGCGCATTCTTGGCTTGCCGGAACGGTCAGAAGGGGCTAATCCGTGTGAGTTTATGGAGAGGTGGTTGAAAGAAACCCTACCGGAGGCCAAGTTTTCTCCTGCCTTTGCTGTGGAAAGGGCCCATCGAGTTTCTGCCAGACCGCCCCCTCAAGGTGCCCCTCCGAGGCCGCTGTTGGCCCGTCTTCTCAGCAGTGGGGATCGAGATGCAGCGCTGCGGGCAGCACATCAACTTGGAGAGATTAAATTCAACAGTTCATCCATCTCCATTTCTCCCGACTTTTCTGCGGCACTACAGAAGACTCGTGCCACTTTCGTCAATGTCAAGCGTCGACTGCGGGAAAGTTCCATTCATTACTCCATGGCTTATCCTGCACGGCTCTGTGTGATCCATGAGGAGAGGGTTATTTTCTTCACATCCCCGCAGGAGGCGGAAGACTGGCTGAACCTACTGCCTCGACCTCCCAGACGGTAACAGGGTATATGATGACTGGTGAGGGGGCCCCCTGTGGCCCAGCCCCCACTAATGACTGTTATTATTGCTTGCGGTTGCCTATGGACTTTTCATATGATGGGTGTTTGGCTGCCCCATGGGCACCGGCCAAGAATTTTTCTGTTTAGGGTCCCTTTGGAGATTCACATTATAGTGATAGTTTATTGCTTGTGCTTTTTAGTTTGAAGATAGTGCCCTATTACCATACCATCTTGGGTGCACTACTTCCCCCATTTACCAAGTGCCACGTATTGTGTAGGAGCAATCTTAGACTCCTCACTAATAGTTGGAATACCCCTTATGGGTTTCCAGTTTTGGTTGAATTATTGCTGCAAGTCCTTTTTTCGGTTTAACGGTCCGGTGGGGAGGTTAATGGTGGGGGTCGGGGGGAACCCCTCATTCTTAATGTATAATGTGATTGTATGGTGTTATGGCGACCCTTAAAGTATGCTCTTGGAATATACGGGGTATGGGCGGTGTGAAGAAACGCTCTACTATTTTTTCCCACCTTAGACAATACAACCCTGATTTGGTGTGCTTGCAGGAGACACATCTAGCACCTGATACGACCAGATACTTACAAAAACCCTGGGTCCAGTGGGCCCTGCACTCCACTCATACTTCTTTCTCTAGAGGGGTGTCCCTCCTGGTTCACCGCAGGCTCCGCTGGGAGCCGGGCCTTACTGTTAGGGACCCTGATGGGCGTTATGTGTTTGTACAGGCCTGGATAGAGTCTAAACTTTATGTCATCCTAGGACTTTATTTGCCACCTGCATCTGATTTTTCAGTTTTACATGAAGCAGCCCACTTTGCGGCTAAATTTCCTGCCGCTACAGTGGTTTGCATGGGGGATCTTAATAAATTAATGGATGCTTCCCTAGATAGATTAAATGTAGGTGCTCCTGCCCCTTCTGGTGCTCACCCTACCCCCCTGGCCCAGCTTGTACAGGAAATGGGTTGGCATGATCTCTGGCGTCTTAAATATCCACAGGCCCTGGTGTTCTCCTGTCATTCTGCCACTCATCACTCTCTGTCCTGTATTGATCATGCGCTAGGCAATATTAAGGCATGTTCCCTTTTGCTTAACATCTCATATTTGCCCAGGGCAACGTCTGACCATTCTCCCTTGCTGCTGGAATTTGGGGATACTGACCTCTCTAGACCTTCTCATAACTGGCGTATTCACCCCTTTTGGCTCAAGCTGATAGCAGTGCATGACCGTATTCCGGATCAGTTGCAAGCCTTCTTAGATATTAATTCCCCTACCGCCACACCTACTATCTTATGGGAAACTATGAAAGCATATTTGAGGGGATGTCTCAAATCCTCTATTTCAACATTAAAAGAGAATCGTCTTCCCTTGAGAGAGACTTAGCTGAAAAATGTGCATTGTTGGAAGCTGCGTATATAGCTAATCCTACTGATGACTCCAGAACTGAGTGGCTTCAACTGGGTAGGCAATATCTACATGTTCTACATGAAAAGGCCCGCAGGTCTCAATTTTTCACTAAACAACGATTTTATGAGTTGGGTAATCAGTCTAGTAGCCTTTTAGCCCATCTTATCCATTATAACACAGCCTCTCCAGCAATTTTGAGAATTAATTCGATGGACGGGGATGCCCTATCTGATAGTGCGGCCATCCGTGACCGTTTTCATCAATATTTCTCGACCCTCTACCAATCTCAGTTACATGCACCTACTCCGGATATTGTCCAGTATTTGGCAGATGTTTCCTTTCCAACCCTGACAAATGAACAACGGGAGTTTCTGGACTCTCCCGTTAGACTGGAGGAATTATCTGATGCATTGGTGGACATGGCCAAAGGGAAATCACCGGGCCCGGATGGTATTCCGGTTGAGGTATATGTACAATATCAGGATAAACTGCTCCCTGTCTTATTGAAATGTTATCAAGATGCGTTTGTGGCCCGCACTCTGTCAGATTCCTTCTATGACGCTAATATTGTTCTCCTTCTTAAACCAGATAGGGATCCGTTGGATTGTGGGTCATATAGACCTATTTCTCTCCTTAACATCGATTATAAATTACTTACTAAAATTCTCGCTAAGAGGTTGAATACTGTGGTTTTGGATTTAATTCACTCAGACCAAACGGGCTTCATGCCCGGCAAATCTACTTCTGATAACCTTAGACGGGTCCAGGTGGTTTCTCAGATAGGGGCTGCTCTTAAACAGGATTGGGCGGTGGCTTCCCTTGATGCCACTAAGGCATTTGATTCGGTGGAATGGCCATTTTTGCTTCAGGTTCTGAGGTGTTTCGGTTTTGGGGAATTGTTTATTGCTTGGATTATGCTCCTTTATCAGTCCCCTAGAGCCGCACTCTCCATTAATGGTGCGTTATCCCCGTATTTCACTCTCTCTAGGGGAACTCGCCAGGGATGTCCGTTGTCTCCATTACTCTTTGCATTGGCGATAGAGCCTCTTGCTATTATCCTTAGGACAGACCCGGTTTACAAGGGAGTGATTATTGGCACTAAGGAGGAACGGACAGCCCTTTATGCAGACGACCTCCTATTATTTATGTCTGACCCTGCTCATACACTCCCTAGAGCTATGGCAATAATCGATAAATTTGGTATATACTCTGGTCTACGGATAAATTGGGCCAAATCATCATATATGCCCCTTTTTAGACAATCACTGGGAAATATGGGAGAATATATTTGTGGCCTGAAGGTTGTAGATACCTGTAAATACTTAGGGATCCATATTTCCAATGATCATAGACAATTCCTGAGTTTAAATATATATCCACTGCTTGGTCATTTTCGGGCTAAATTTAGGGTGTGGGGGGCTTTACCCCTGTCCGTTGCAGGGCGGATTAATCTTATTAAAATGGTGGTCCTTCCCAAATGTTTGTATATTTTAGAACATGTGGCTGTGTCAGTACCACAGAAGTTCTTTAAGCAATTGGATTCCATACTTATTCCCTTTATATGGGGCAGTTTGAGGTCTAAATTACGTTTCTCCACATTACAGCGGCCTAAAGCTATGGGCGGGATGGCTCTTCCTAATATATTTTTATATTATCTTGCTGGTCAACTTCGATATCTTAGGTCCTGATTGTTGGCGGATCCTCTGCCTGGCCCTGAGGCACATTTAGCATATCATCTACATATACCCAACTTATGGCCGGTTTTGGAACACCCACACCTGTATAGAGGTAGCTTGCTCCCAATCCATACATTGGCAATACAGGTCTGGCAGCGAGCTAAGCGGGTGGCGGCTTATACTGGAGTCCCCAGGGATGTCCGTTGTCTCCAATACTCTTTGCATTGGCGATAGAGCCTCTTGCTATTATCCTTAGGACAGACCCGGTTTACAAGGGAGTGATTATTGGCACTAAGGAGGAACGGACAGCCCTTTATGCAGACGACCTCCTATTATTTATGTCTGACCCTGCTCATACACTCCCTAGAGCTATGGCAATAATCGATAAATTTGGTATATACTCTGGTCTACGGATAAATTGGGCCAAATCATCATATATGCCCCTTTTTAGACAATCACTGGGAAATATGGGAGAATATATTTGTGGCCTGAAGGTTGTAGATGCCTGTAAATACTTAGGGATCCATATTTCCAATGATCATAGACAATTCCTGAGTTTAAATATATATCCACTGCTTGGTCATTTTCGGGCTAAATTTAGGGTGTGGGGGGCTTTACCCCTGTCCGTTGCAGGGTGGATTAATCTTATTAAAATGGTGGTCCTTCCCAAATGTTTGTATATTTTAGAACATGTGGCTGTGTCAGTACCACAGAAGTTCTTTAAGCAATTGGATTCCATACTTATTCCCTTTATATGGGGCAGTTTGAGGTCTAAATTACGTTTCTCCACATTACAGCGGCCTAAAGCTATGGGCGGGATGGCTCTTCCTAATATATTTTTATATTATCTTGCTGGTCAACTTCGATATCTTAGGTCCTGATTGTTGGCGGATCCTCTGCCTGGCCCTGAGGCACATTTAGCATATCATCTACATATACCCAACTTATGGCCGGTTTTGGAACACCCACACCTGTATAGAGGTAGCTTGCTCCCAATCCATACATTGGCAATACAAGTCTGGCAGCGAGCTAAGCGGGTGGCGGCTTATACTGGAGTCCCTACTGAAACTCCGATATGGGATAACCCAGGTTTGACCGAATTATATGCCCTTCCAGATGCACGGAGTTGGAAACAGTTTGGAGTTACGTCCCTGGCTGATATTTATGATCAGGGCGTATTCCGCTCTTTCGACTCTTTGAGTACCCAATTTGGTATCCCTCGAACCCAATTTTTCAGGTTTCTCCAAATTAGACACGCCATGTCCACACAGTTTCCTCCACCGGCTGTCAGCATTTCCACATATCCCCTTATAGGGGTGCTCAGGTCTCAAGGTCCCCAGGGCCTTATCTCAGCATTGTATGCCCATCTTATACAGGTCAAGATGTCTCATCTGGAAGCTCCGGCTCTAACGAAATGGCGCACTCTTATCCCTGCTCTCACAGACGAGACATTTTCTGACCTTTTGGAGTCGGCACAGTTTGTCTTCCCGGCCGCTAATAATAAGCTTATACAAGTAAACATTTTGAATCAAAGTTACTTGACCCCTGCACGTCTGCATAAAATGGGACGGCTACAACATCCTGGATGTTTACGGTGCACTGCTAGATATTGTGATTTTTGGCATATGATATGGGAGTGTCCTATAATTAAAGCATTTTGGACTGAGGTCGTGAACTTATTATCAGACATACTGGGGACCCCAATTCCATGTTCGCCTGAAATTTGTCTGTTTGGTATCCTGGATGAGGAAATATGGCCCCATCATACTCGCATCTTTCTGCGAGAATCCCTTTTCCTAGCCAGGAAGGCTATTGCCTTGCGCTGGATGGATCCTCGCCCCTCCTCCCTATCCATGTGGAGGAAATTGGTAAATTCCATTATCCCATATACTAAAATAGTATATAAAGGCAGAGGTTGCCCTGAAAAATTTCGGAAGGTTTGGGGCTCTTGGTGTGACTCACCTCTGACTCTATACACAGCCCCATCATTTCGTAATGCCCTGCACACACTCACTGCTTAGATGCAGGAAGGAGTGTCCAGTTTGAGTTGTATAGTATTTCCCTTATTATCTACTGAGTCTCCTTGGAGTTTCGCCATAGGAAGTATTTATTAGGATATCTTGTTTGTATATGTGTGGGGTTTTTGTATATGCCTTTGCTCCCTACAGGTTGATTTGGACTCTGTGTTTCTTTCGGCTCCCTTGCCTGGATTCTCTCCTGGACGATTTGTATCTGATATTTACATCTACCATGGACTATGCAGCACTGTTTTGGTTCTTTTTGTCTAGTTTCTGATATGTCTTTGTACAACTTTTAGAATATGTCCTTTGTTATTCCTTTTTAAGCTTGTACTATTGATGTGTAATTTGTTGTACAATTGTTCAATAAACCGAGTTTAAAAAAAAAACAAAAAAAACAAAAAAAAAACTGTGGGGATAGCTGGAGGGGTACATTATATTGTATGGGGCCACTAGGGAGGCATTATACTATGTAAGGGCCACTAAGGGGGCATTATAATTTGTGGAAGTCAGGTATTTCTAAGTGTTGGTGATGGGGGGGGGCACATATGAAACCTTTGTCCTGGTCCCACAAATGTGTTAAAACAGCCCTGAGTAGCTTTTCCCTTTTACGCTCCAAACTGCATTCCCTCCAAAAGGCTATTTTCCAATTGATTTGGAATGGGAAGCGCCATCGCATTCCACACCCGTTTTGGACATTGGCTCGGGCCTATACTATATGGGTGGAGATAGAAAAACTGTGGTTGACCCCTGTCCATCCGAATGCTTTCCTGTGGTCCTGTTTTTCCCTCTGCCTCCGGCCACCTAAGGGTGGGGAAAACTGTGGCTGACCCCTGTCCACCCGAATGCTTTCCTGTGGTCCTGTTTTTCCCCTCTGCCTCCCACCCCCTCTTGGGTTCCATCCGCTTCACAAGGGCTGTCTGGATTATCTGCCACAAGCTTTTCCCACTCGCCTCTCATCTTTCCTCTTTAATCCTCTCCTCCCGGGGGGGGGGGGGGGGGGGGGGTGAGACCAGATGGTGCGTCCTTGGAGAAGACTAGGCCTGTTCCATGTTGCTGACCTGATTGACCCATCTACCTTGGAGCTGAGGCCCTTTGACTATTTATCTCCACTTTGCGCTTGCCGTCCACTGAGTGGCTTCAATATAGGCAGATAGCCCACTTTATGACAACTTTGAGGGTCCGCGGGTATCTGTCCCTACAATTTTGAGAAGATTTGTAGCGTTGGTACCTCTACGAAGGGCCTGAGATCGGACATCTATCGCATACTCTCTTCTCCGGAGGGATGTACTCCCCCCCTCCATTCACAAATACATGGTTAGGTGGACTTAAGCTTTGGGTAGGCAGATCTCCCCAGCACAATGGCAGATTATATGGTCCCGGGAGGCCAAGTAATCCACATGTATTACATTTAGTGAAACTCAATATAGATTGTTGATGTTTTGGTATCACAATCCGGTCCTCTTACATACCACCCCAGTATCGCTACGAGCTGTTGGAGATGTCTCTCTGGGGAGGGCACGTTATACCTCATCCTGTGGAACTACCCCTTAATCCGTGCTTTCTGGACAGAGGTTAAGGTACTAACTGATGAGCTTTTTCGCCAGGGTTTCCCGCTGGATCCTCTTATTTACCTACTTAACTTGCCTCCACGACACCTTGGTAAAAAGACCTCTAACCTTTTCCTATATCTCTGTACGGCTGCTAAAATGCTTGTGGCCCTCAACTGGAAGAGTGTACTACTGGCCCTGCACTTGTATGCTCGTGCTATACAAAAGATGCTTTCCAGTCCATCTGGTCCCCATGGGATACACAGTGTATAATTCATGGTCTCTGATTCCCCCCCCCCCATTTTCCCTTCCTCCCCCCTTCATCGTCTCCCCATCCTGTATACGTGGTGTTCTATGTTCTGTTTGTCGTAGTTTGGATCGTTTTTTTTTTTTTTTGGGTTGTTTACTTTATGATGCTTTTTGCTAGAATTCTTTGTTCCCCTCTCCCCTTCCCTTCCTTCACTTTTTTATTTTTTTCTTATTGTATTTGGTTTGCAATAGCTCTCTGTTTGTATTCTTAAATTTTTGTGAAAATTCAATAAAAATTACAGTTTATAAAAACAAACAAACTGATGCTTGGGCACATGGCAGCGCGGAAGAGAACAGAGCACTACTGGATGTTTAAAGCAGATTTTGCTGGAATCGTTTTCAGGTGCCATGTCTCATTTTCAGAGCCCCTAGAGTACCAATACAATGGAAACCCTCCAAAAGTAACTCCATTTTGGAAGCTACACCCCTCACAGAATTTATCAAGGGGTATGGTGAACGTTTTGACCCCACAACCGTTTCACAGATTTTATTAACATTGGGATGTATAAATGAAAAATTACTAAAACATTACTTTATGCCTAATGTTTTCATTTTTCACAAAGGGTTAAAGGAGAAAAAGCACCTCACAGTTTGTTAATCTTTTGATCCTGAATACGGCAAAACCCCATATGTGGTCGTAATCTGCTGTATGGGTGCATGGTGGGGCACAGAATGGAAAGAGCGCTATTTGGCTTTTGGAGGGCAGATTTTGCTGGAATAGTTTTCAGGTGCCATGACGCATTTGCTCCTAAAGTACCAGTACAATGGAACCCCCCAAAAGTGACCCCATTTTAGAAACTATACCCCTCATGAAATTTCTCAAAGGGTATTATCAGCTTGAGCCCAATAGTGCTTCCCAAAAATTCATGTACAAAATGAAAATTTTAATTTTTAAACAAATGTGCCATTTCGGTGCCCAATACGTTGTGGATTTCCGCCGGAAGATAACAATGGACTGGGAAGACCAGACTGCACTGGGAGGCACCAGAGCATTGGGGAATGGTAAGTATGATATTACTTTTTATTTCACCCCCCCCTTGGCTTACTTTAAAATTTTGCCTGGACAACTCCCTTTAAGCCCACAACCAGGCACAGAAGGGAAGGAGCGCTATTTTGGTTTTTGGAGCAGTTTGAAGCAAAAACTGTCATTCTGTTGTACAACATATTACGCACTGAAGTGGTGTATTCCTGGAAAAATTGTCATTTTCTCCTTTCACCATCATCTGTGTATTAATTTCTGGAAAATAAATTATAGAAACACTTGAGGGTTAAAAATGTTCACTGTACCCCTGGATAAATTCCTTCAGAGGTGTAGTTTCCAAAATGGGTTCACATGTCAGGGGATTCCAGTTTACTGGCATTTCAGGAGCTCTACAAAAGTGTTATGACGTCCAAAAACCAAACCGTCTAAATCTGTGCTCCAAAAACCAAAATAGCGCTCCTTCACTTCTGCGCTTGGTTGTGTGCCCAAACAGCAGTTTATACCCACTTCAATGACTTTCACCCGACCATCAACCTTAAACTTAGCTATTCAGGGAGTGAAATTCACTTTCTGGATACCACAATATACATTAAAGACCACCGGCTACTCACATCAATATACCACAAACCCACAGACAGAACGGCCTACCTGAGAAACGACAGCTTCCACCCCAAGCACACAAGACAATCTATAATCTACAGCCAGGCTATACGATACAATCGTATTTGCTCCGACAAAACAGACCTGGACAAGCACCTCCTGGATCTGAGGATGAAATTTCTCAGATTGGGATACAAACCAAAAGTGACAGACAACCAATTAAACAAAGCAGCAGCCATTAGCAGAGACAGTCTGCTCACATATAGAGAGACCCAGAAAGAAGCCCGAGTGCCCCTAGTTGTCACCTACAACCCACAGCTGGAGATCCTACGAAGGATTGCCAAGGAGCTCCAACCTGTACTACATAGGGACAACAGACTCAAGGACATATTTCCAGTCCCCCCTCTCCTCTCCTTTCGACAACCACCAAACCTGAGGCGCATTATCGTCCGGAGTGCCCTGAAGGCCCCAACTGAAAATGGCACCTCACCTTGCCTACACAAAAGGTGCATGACCTGCAGGCACATCCACACCGCTGACAGTGTACCTATCCCACAGTCACAACAGGTGCACAGAATTAGGGGGACATTTTCCTGCAGGTCTTCCAATGTGGTGTACCTCATAATGTGTGTGCAATGTCCCACCACAGGCCTCTATGTGGGGGAAACAGGGCAGAGACTCAGTCAACGAATGAACTCACACAGATCCACCATTAATAACAGCAGAACCGATCTCCCAGTGGCCGCACATTTCTCCGGCGAAAACCACTCTATTGAAGATTTGCGGGTTGTGGTTTTAATGGGACATTTTAAGACACAAGAGAAAAGAAAAGAAATGGAGTATAAATTTATGCAAAAATTTCAAACTCTGCAATTTGGACTTAATATTCATGCCAGCTTCATGTCACACTATGTTTGAACCATGAACTGAACTCAATATTCATGCCAGCTTCATGTCACACTATGTTTGAACCATGAACTGAACTCAATATTCATGCCAGCTTCAAATCACACTATGTGTGACCTGTGAGGGTCACAAATCACCTCCTGATAGCAAACAGATAACAGCAAGAATTACTGATCCCTCCGTCACGCACCAAAAGTTTCCAGACTGTTTTTTTGACCTGTTGTAAATAACTTCTCTACTTAGATTGCAATTTTTTTTAAGGACTCTAAAATGCTTTGAAAACCATGTGTATAAAAATCTGTTAATTTTCAGTTCTTGTATCACACCATGTCTGATGAAGGGAGCGAGCACTCCTGAAAGCTTACTTATAAATATACTCAGTTAGCCTCTAAAAGGTATCGCCTGATTTCTTCACTCTTCCACTACTTTCAATGGCTAACACGGTACAACATTATACTACTATACCCACATATGACATTAAATACGTTATCCCGTGGACACTAATGTTATACATGTGGGCATAAACTACAGTTTGGGCACACAGCAGGGCTCAGAAGGGAAGGAGCGCTATGTGGCTTTTGGAGCGCATATTTAGATGTTTGGTATCTGGACGTGTCATGTTTGCAGAGCCTCTAAGGTGCCAGAAAAGTGGAATACCCTAGGGCTGTGATGGAGAACCTATGGCACGCGTGCCAAAGAAGGCACGCAGAGCCCTCTCAGTTGGCACGCGCGCCATCGCCATGATCGCTCACTAACGGGGAATCCGGTACAGGATTCCCTGTTATTGAGCGATCACTTCTTTCTGAGCTGTCAGTGTAGGCTGCGGTCCACAGTGTAGGCCCCAGCGCAGGCGTGATGACGTAAGTCATCAGCGCGCGCTCAAAAGAAGGAGGACGCTCTTCGTGGGACTAGGTAAGTAGCATAAACTACTGTGTGGGGGCCCCTCTGTGAAACATAAGCTACTGTGTGGGGCCCCACTGTGAAGCATAAAGTACTGTGTGGGGCCCCACTGTGAAACATAAGCTACTGTGTGGGGCCCCACTGTGAAGCATATACTACTGTGTGGGGCCCCATTGTGAAGCATATACTACTGTGCGGGGGCCACTGTGGAGCGTATAATACTGTCTGGGTCCCACTTGGGAGCGAATTGTACTATCTAGGTAAGTAGCATAAACTACTGTGTGGGGGCCCCACTGTGAAACATAAACTACTGTGTGGGGCCCCACTGTGAAGCATATACTACTGTGTTCGGCCCTACTGTGAAGCATAAACTACTGTTTGGGGCCCCACTGTGAAGCATATACTACTGTGTGGGGCCCTACTGTGAAGCATAAACTACTGTGTGGGGCCCCAACTGTGAAGCATATACTACTGTGTGGTGCCCCACTGTGAAGCATATACTACTGTGTGAGGCCCCACTGTGAAGCATATACTAATGTGAGGGGGCCACTGTGGAGCGTATATAATACTATCTGGGGCCCACTTCGGAGCGAATTGTACTATCTGGGGGCCACTGTGGAGCGCATTGTACTGTGTGGGGGCCCTTCACTATTTATATCACACAGTATCTGTTTTATAGCAGACATGTGATATTATTACAGGCTGTAATAACATTGCACGGTCAATATAAAACAGATCCTGGTTAATTTAAGGTTAAATTGCCGTGTTGGCACTTTGCGATAAATTAGTAGGTTTTGGGTTGCAGTTTGGGCACTCAGTCTCTAAAAGGTTAGCCATCACTGCCCTAGGGAGTGACTCCATTTTAAAAATTGAACCCCTCAAAGAATTTATCAAGGGGTGTAGTGAGCATTAGTATTTCAGATGGAAATGCACAGCGGATGGTGAAGAGTGAATATGTAAGCTCCGTGAAGTACATTGGAAATACCAAATTCCCCTCTATATCCCAATCTCAAACAGTTTATACATTCCCTTCCTGCTGCAGCCAGTTGTGTTCTAATGATTTGCTGATTTTGGGGGTTTTTATCTTCACATTGTGCAAGCTATATTTTTTTTTATTTTTCTTGTAATGTAGCCATATGAGGGATGTTTTTATGCAGGATCAGATGCATTTTGTAATGACACCATTTTTGGGTGCCTATAACTTATTGACTATTTTTTATTAACTCTTTCTTGGTAGATTACACTCTTGCAATGAGGGACAGAAGAGGAGGAACAGTTTCCATCTCTTAGTCAACGTCATCGCCCTTTGTTGATTGAGGAGGATGAGGATTTAGCTTAGGGTCATTATGGTTAAGGAACTAGGGACTCAAACAAAAAATTAGCACCAAAATGAAATATAACTTTTATTAATATTTTAAAACGTACATCGGTGTAGACTACAACATATAGGTGTATGTACGCATAAATATAAGTAATAAAATGTAGGTAATTGAACGCACAAACAAACTGTCATCCTATCATAAGTGAAATCTGATCCACTGATCATTATATGTAACTAGGATTGCCGTGGAGTTATCAGTAATACACTTCTAATAGATGTAGACAGAACAATAGCGCATCTATGATTTAAGGAGTTCTTCCCATAGATTGTGGTATTAGTAAAGGGTGCAGAATATATTTTCGCCCTAATGAATGGGTGTTGCTCCTATAACTCAAAGATCCAAAGATTAAAAGGAATCTCATGTGTGAGTCCAATTGTCACTACAAAACAATGAAATATCGGCTCTGTGATAGAGTAACCTGCTGTATATAACAGGGACTTGAAGTCATATAGGATATTAATTATAGTAAAGGCAGGTGTCAATAATAAAACCACCTCGCTTTCACATATGCATATGTAAGATGGGGAAACAGCCTTCATGTTGTGAATGTACCGGTTTCTATAAATAAGTTTATTTATTTTTTTATAAACTGACATTTGGTAGTTTGGCCACAAGAGGCCACTGTTACCTCAGAAATGGGAAAAGACTGTAATTCTGTAATTCCCTGGAGTAGTGATGTGAAGACCCTGTTCTGCAGAGGTGGAACTAGAAGCAGGAGCAGAGTGTGTGTGGCAGCCATCTTAGGAGTGTGCTTTGAGCTTTTAGAAGAAGAAGGACTGAAGTGAGAGAAGGAGGATTCCTAAGGGATCAACAATATAGCAAGGTGGAGCTGAAGCAGAGACTGTTCTAGGGTGTGTTCAGACAGCATCCTAAGTTGAAGATTGCCATCAAGGACCCGGCTGAGAAGTGACCCTGTCAGTGAGACCGCATGTTTTCTAGATGAGCCCCGCTTCCAGCTGTTCCAGACAAAGGCTAAAGGTACCCAACAGTCCTGGGTCAGTAAGAAGAGTAATTGTGCACGCACCGCATTACATTGTTTTGCTTGGTATTGAGTAATGGCCTGTAGTTAAAATAGTTAGGCATATTCATCTTCACAGGCCACACTACTGGTGAATTAGCTACCTATTCAGTAGTAAGGACTCAGAGAATTCTATTAAGTTGTAACTATCAGAGAGGAGCTTCTAAGGAAGTCTGGAAGTGACGTTTTATGCATTGTCAAATTTCTTTGGCTTGCAAGCTGACCTACTATTGTATTTACTTGGTTGTACTTTGGGGGGAATAGGGGTATTTTGATAAGTTTGGAAGCTCTAGTGTTATACCTGCAGTGCCCCTATACACTCACTGAATTGTTCCTGTGACTAGGGTGATAAAAAGGTAACAAGCAGCTGGTTAGTTGCAGCCTGCAGATAGGTAAAAGCTTGGAGTATATTGGAGCCGCACATTAGAGGGCACCGCGCTGTACAACACCAGGGTCCCAGCTTACTGGCTGAGTGTACAGTGGGGAGAAAAAGTATTTAATCAGCCACCAATTGTGCAAGTTCTCCCACTTAAAAAGATGAGAGAGGCCTGTAATTGTCATCCCAGGTAGACCTCAACTATGAGAGACAAAATGAGAAAACAAATCCAGAAAATCACCTGGTCTGATTTTTTAATAATTTATTTGCAAATTATGGTGGAAAATAAGTATTTGGTCAATAACAAAAGTTCATCTCAATACTTTGTTTTATATCCTTTGCTGGCATTGACAGAGGTCAAACGTTTTCTGTAAGTCTTCACAAGGTTGGCACACACTGTTGCTGGTATGTTGGCCCATTCCTCCATGCAGATCTCCTCTAGAGCAGTGATGTTTTGGGGCTGTCGCTGGGGAACATGGACTTTCAACTCCCTCCATAGGTTTTCTATGGGGTTGAGATCTGGAGACTGGCTAGGCCACTGCAGGACCTTGAAATGCTTCTTACGAAGCCACTCCGTTGTCTTGGCGGTGTGGTTGGGATCATTGTCATGCTGAAAGACCCAGCCACGTTTCATCTTCAGTGCCCTTGCTGATGGAAGGAGGTTTGCACTCAAAATCTCACGATACATGGCCCCATTCATTCTTTCATGTACACGGATCAGTCGTTCTGGTCCCTTTGCAGAGAAACAGCCCCAAAGCATGATGTTGCCACCCCCATGCTTCACAGTAGGTATGGTGTTCTTTGGATGCAACTCAGCAATCACTCTCATCCAAACACGACGAGTTGTGTCTCTACCAAACAGTTCTACTTTGGTTTCATCTGACCATAAGACATTCTCCCAATACTCTTTTGGAACATCCAAATGTTCTCTAGCAAACTTCAGACGGGCCCGGATATGTACTGGCTTTAGCAGGGGGACATGTCTGGCATTGCAGGATCTGAGTCCCTGGCGGCGTAGTGTGTTACTGATTCCTTTAATCTTTGGATCTTTGAGTTATAGGAGCAACACCCATTCATTAGGGGTGCAAATATACAGTGCCTTGCGAAAGTATTCGGCCCCCTTGAACTTTTCAACCTTTTGCCACATTTCAGTCTTCAAATATAAAGATATAAAATTAAAAATTTTTGCTGAAGAATCAACAAGTGTGACACAATCGTGAAGTGGAACGAAATTTATTGGTTATTTTAAACTTTTGTAAAAAATAAAAAACTGACAAGTGGGGCGTGCAATATTATTCGGCCCCCTTAAGTTAATACTTTGTAGCGCCACCTTTTGCTGCGATTACAGCTGCAAGTCGCTTGGGGTATGTCTATCAGTTTTGCACATCGAGAGACTGAAATTCTTGCCCATTCTTTGTGGGAAAACAGCTGGAGCTCAGTGAGGTTGGATGGAGAGCATTTGTGAACAGCAGTTTTCAGCTCTTTCCACAGATTCTCGATTGGATTCAGGTCTGGACTTTGACTTGGCCATACTAACACCTGGATACGTTTATTTGTGAACCATTCCATTGTAGATTTTGCTTTATGTTTGGGATCATAGTCTTGGAAGATAAATCTCCGTCCCAGTCTCAGGTCTTTTGCAGACTCCAACAGGTTTTCTTCCAGAATGGTCCTGTATTTGGCTCCATCCATCTTCCCATCAATTTTAACCATCTTCTCTGTCCCTGCTGAAGAAAAGCAGGCCCAAATCATGATGCTGCCACCACCATGTTTGACAGTGGGGATGGTGTGTTCAGGGTGATGAGCTGTGTTGCTTTTACGCCAAACATATCGTTTTGCATTGTGGCCAAAAAGTTCGATTTTGGTTTCATCTGACCAAAGCACCTTCTTCCACATGTTTGGTGTGTCTCCCAGGTGTCTTGTGGCAAACTGTAAACAAGACTTTTTATGGATATCTTTGAGAAATGGCTTTCTTCTTGCCACTCTTCCATAAAGGCCAGATTTGTGCAGTGTACGACTAATTGTTGTCCTATGGACAGACTCTCCCACCTCAGCTATAGGTCTCTGCAGTTCATCCAGAGTGATCATGGGCCTCTTGGCTGCATCTCTGATCAGTCTTCTCCTTGTTTGAGATGAAAGTTTAGAGGGACGGCCGGGTCTTGGTAGATTTGTAGTGGACCTGCCTGGAGTGTTCCTTGGTCTTCATGATGCTCTCTGCGCTTTAAACAGAACCCTGAGACTATCACAGAGCAGGTGCATTTATAGGGAGACTTGATTACACACAGGTGGATTATATTTATCATCATTAGTCATTTAGGACAACATTCAGAGATCCTCACTGAACTTCTGGAGTGAGTTTGCTGCACTGAAAAGTTTTCCAAGGAAGAATGGGCAAGAATTTCAGTTTCTCGATGTGCAAAACTGATAGAGACATACCCCAAGCGACTTGCAGCTGTAATCGCAGCAAAAGGTGGCGCTAGAAAGTATTAACTTAAGGGAGCCGAATAATATTGCACGCCCCACTTTTCAGTTTTGTATTTTTTACAAAAGTTTAAAATATCCAATAAATTTCGTCCCACTTGTTGTTGATTCTTCACCAAAAATTTTATATCTTTATGTTTGAAGCCTGAAATGTGGCAAAAGGTTGAAAAGTTCAAGGGGGCCGAATACTTTCGCAAGGCACTGTTATATATATATATATATATATATATATATATATATATATATATCTTGAAAGAATTAAAAAAAAACACGAAAAAAACGAGCGGTAGTCCCAACCTCTAAGGTCATATGTTAAGGTCAAAAGTCAAAGGGACCTAAGTATATAAAAAACGAATAGATACAAATCATAAAGGAATAAGGGATATGTTTTCCATTATAAGGTATATAGAAAACTATAGGTGAAGTTAAAATTAGCATGTATGGTATTTGAGGAACGTAGATCACGTATGTTGACAGTCAGCTATGGTGGGTGTGGAAGGGGAAGAGTGATGGCTGAGGAAGGAGGGGAGAGAGGGTTTCAGCAGGGAGAAGCGATGTATCACGAAGTGTTCAGTAGAATGGATAGTGAAAGGGAGGGAGATTGGCTGGAGGGAGGTTCCTGGATGGGGTTATGACAGGGTAGGGGATGAGGGGACTGACAGCGCTGCACTGTGTCTACTGTAGTGGTCAAAGCTTCTCTTGTGCCAGTAGTTGGATTCTCGGGACTCAAGCAGAGTAGAGGGAGGAGGGTTCTTTGAGGATAAAAATGACTTTGTAGTGCTCAGGACGGATGGATGGAAACAGGGAGGGGTTGTGGCTGGGGCAGGAGGGGAGTACTAGAGGGGGGAGGCGCTGTAACTAATAGTGCTATAGTGAAAAGGATGGTGGAAAGGGAGGGGTTATAAATGGAGAAGGAGGGGAGGGAGCTATATGGGCTGGAAGGGAGGGAAGATACCACGCCAATCTGTACATGGGAAATTTTGAAAATGAATTAATCTATTCCAACAACCCATGGAAAGACAACATCAAATTCTA
Organism: Leptodactylus fallax; assembly: GCA_947044405.1. NCBI lineage: Eukaryota > Metazoa > Chordata > Amphibia > Anura > Leptodactylidae > Leptodactylus > Leptodactylus fallax. The sequence continues at coordinate 4,704,085 of CAMRHE010000105.1, forward strand.
CAGACATGATAGGCCCTGAATTGTATAAAGAAAGTGTTAGGGACTGAGTGGTGGGAATACATTATTTATTTTTAAAAGAAATGGTGACGTGGGAAGGATGTCAGAGACGGGGGGGGGGGGGTGGGGTTAGAGAGTATATAAGTCTTGGAGTGCACGTAGGCGGGGTTCTTACCTTTCTGCCATCTTGGTGAGAAGTACTGCAACGAAGACCCCGTGGAAATGGAGGACATGATGGAGAAAATCATCCTGGAGCGCATTGCCCGTCAGGGTTCTGCGTGGCTGGAAGCAGTGCTGGAGCGGAGCCAGAGTTCTCTTCTTCCTGTGGCTGCTGCTGATTCTGCTGCTTCTAGTCCAGTGACAGGAAGGCCACGTCGGGAATCGAGGCCCCCCCTCTCGCCTGAGTCCTAGCCCGCTCTGTGGTGCTACCCGGCGGGGAGCTTCTACATTGGTTTCTGCATCCTTCTTGTCGGTCCACATCTGCCACAACGGTGGCTAAAGGTACTGCTCCCTCCCCGCGCTGTTTCCCGCCGGTCTGCTTTTGCAACCGGGCGGACCGCGTGGGAAGGGAAAATGGCCACGCTCAGCGGGGTACCCGAAGTCCCACCTGGCGGGGCTGATATGGTCCTGGCTGGTTCCCAGCAGCGGGGGGGGGGGGGGGGTGGTTGCAGTCGGATTTTTGCTGACGCCAGCAATTTTTTTTGGAGGGAGGGGGAGGAGAACCCAGGGCCAGGTCATCTTTATCCTTGGATGAGGGGCTGGCTGCTGGATATGCCATGCCCCATGCAAGACAGCTTCCGCCTGCTACTCAGCGTTCTGCCAGTACCACTCCTGGATGTCCCCTGGGGGGTTATGTTGGGGGGGCTGGGTCCAGGGGGCGCTCTGCTGGTTTGTCGGTGACGTGGCCTAATCTCTCCTCTCTTTCTGAGTCTTCGTCCACAGATGGTAGCGGTCATCCCCGCACAGTCGGTCTTCCTCGGACAATATTGCGGTTGTACAAGTCATCAATAGTCAGTCCTCTTCTTCTCTCCCGGTTTTGGCATTGTTGCGCCATCTTGTTCTTCGCTGTTTGCAGCATAATATTTAGGGCAAGACATGTGCCGGGAGTGCAGAATTGCGTTGCTGATGCTCTGTCCCGTTCCGATTTTCAGGTGTGTCGTGTGCTACACCCGACGGCAGAGGCAGTCGGTACAGCTTACCCGGACTGCTTATGGAACCTGGTCGGGAGCATCTAGTTGAGTTGGTGCACAGCTCCGCATCCGAGGCCACCTGGCGGAGCCACGGGACTGCATGGTCTTCTTGGCTGTCCATCTCCGGCGGTATCGTTCCCGCGGATGACTGTCTTTTGTTGGAGGTCACACTTGATTTTTTGGTGCAGTTGGGGTGTAGGGGTGCTTCGGCAAACGTGGCTCAAAAGAGTTTAGCTGGAGTTGCATTTATGCTTAAGCTTTTTGATCAGCGCGATATTACGAAGCATTTCATCGTTCAACAGGGTTAGAAGAGTTAAAGGGTAGAAGAAAGTGTCTGTGGGTGTGGATTCTCGGCGCCCGGTGTCTTTCAGTCTGCTGTCTCGTTTGTGCACAATTTTAGATGTCATATGTTGTGACCCTTATGAAGTTTTGTTGTTTAGGACTTCCTTTTTGATTGCCTTTTTTGCCGCGTTGCGGGTTGGGGAATTGTTGAGCAGGAGTCGTTTTTGTCCCAGGGGTCTTTCAGTTGGGGATGTGGTTGTTTTGGGTGAGGAAGTTAAGATTGGTGTTAAGAAATCGAAAACGGATGTTTTTGGCTGGGGTAGTTGGGTGACTGTGAAAGCCTTAGGCTCCTCTTATTGTCCAGTGCGGGTCATTAGGGAATTTGTCTTGCGTCGTCCTGAGTCTTCTGTCTTCCTGGTGCATGCTACCGGTTTCCCTCTTACACATTTTCAGTTTGCTTCAGTTTTTCGTGCATGCTTGGTTGAGTTGGATCTGGATCCAAAAGAGTTTGGTACCCACTCTTTTCGGATTGGCACAGCGACTATGGCTGACGCTTGTGGTTTGGGTGAGAACGCTGTAAAGCGATTGGGCAGATGGAAGTCGGATTGTTATAGGACGTATATCCGCCCTGATCTGCTTACTCAATGATTGTTTGTTTTGTTTCTAGTTTTCTATTACTATGTTTTATTTCGTTTTGGGTCTTTTCAGGACCCAGTCTCCCTTCTCTGTGGAAATTTCGGCACTCATATATTTTCTGGGCCGAGCGCAGAGCTGCGGTTCGTCCTGGCAGCGTATCTCTTGAGCTCTCCTCCGCTGAGGTACACTGGTGTGGTCGTTGCGGCTTGAGGTGACATCAGATCTTGCCGGAGCTCGTATTGGTCAGCCGCCAGGTTCGTGGTGCTGCCATCGTCCTAGTCCACGCTGAGGGCAACGACCTTGGTCGGGTAAAATTGGCAGAGCTGATTGCTTTGATTAGACAGGATCTTCAATAGGTCTCAGTATTCTTCTCTGACATGGTGTTAGTGTGGTCCGAGGTGGTGCCATGGCAGGTGTGGAGGGGTGCCAGGGACCCCCTGGCTATTTAAAGGTCGCGGAAAGTCCTGATTGTTCGGATCTCTAAGTTTGTACGATCCCTTGGTGGTGTAGTGGTTCGTCATCGGGAAATGGAGGGTGACAACGGTAATCTGTTGTTGCCTGATGGGGTTCATCTGAATCTTATCGGTACGGACATATTCTTGCTAGGGTTGCAGGAAGGGCTTGAGAAGGCTTTGGTTTTGCTGGGTGGGGAAGGTCGCAGGCAGTTGTAGGGGGTACACTGCCAGCTCCATGGTGGGAGAACATGCCCAGAGGAAATATGGAATATGAAAGTAGGTCCCACATGTCCGCTGCTTCACAGCGGGGCATTCGGAGAAGAATTCTTGGAAAACTGGAAAATTTGTCATGGGCATGGTTATCTTTTTGGTATTCTATTTGTTAGAAGTTTTGGCGTTAATAAAGCTGTGGCCAACCCCACAATTTACCCACATACAGGTTTAATGTTTTTCATTTAAGGTTATACGGAGATAATTGGTATCACCATTTAGGTGGAGTGACGGTCAGAGTCCACTCAGTCCTATATAGATGACCTGGTTTTCATTTGGGATGGTGAAGCAGATTCTTTCACAGTTTTTGCCAACCACCTAAACAGTTTTGAACAGGAATGGGGGATCACTCTAACTGGCACCACTTCCACCATATGCATACTAACAGAAAATCGGATCATAACAAAAACTTACTTAAAAAAAGTTGACTGCAACAGTCTCTTAGAATACACCAGCCAACACCACAAAAAGTGGAAAAACAATGTCCCCTTTGGACAATTTCGGAGGATCTGACGAAACTGTACCTTGGATAAAGACTATGAGACCCAGAGCAAACTAATAACCCGTCGTTTCACAGAAAAACACTATCCTAAGGACATCATAAAGTCCGCATGCCAGAAAGCCAAAGAACTCACCCAATCACAATGCATCCTACCATCTACCAAAACCAAGAACAATCAATTCAAATATAATTTCATCATCACCTTTAATTACAAACACCAACATATAAGATGCATTCTTTTGAAACACTGGCCCATACTGCTTGATGACCCTTTCCTCAAGAGGATTCCACCCAAAAATCCAGGCATCACTTACAGACGAGCCAAAACCCTAAAGAACCTGCTAGCACCTAGCAAACTAAGACCCCTCAAAGTTTCCACATCTAAATCTGTACCCTCCTATACTGGTCAGACTGGAGGGAGCTACAAGTGCAATACACCCAGATGCAAATGTTGTCTTAGCATCACCCACCACTGAACAACTATTACAAGCACTGCAACAGGAGAAGAATTTCCCATCAAACCTTCATTGACATGTAGCTCCTCCTATGTCATTTATGTTCTACAGTGCCCCTGCGGCTTACAATACGTAGGGTGAACAACCATGCACCTCCGAGAAAGACTCAATAAACACTGCTCCAATATACTAAAAGGATTCCAAAAAACACAGCGTTTCGTGACACGCTGCACAGTACCACAACTATGAATACAATGGGTTTCTCATCACTCCAATAGATCAAGTCCCCACAAGCAATCTAGACCTCGTTAGAAAGAGAGAATTTTACTGGATTTATAGACTCAACACAATGATACCCGTTGACCTCAATGAAGCTTCCGAAAATATTTTTTAATATCAAAGTGTTATTTTATACTTATATTTCTCTCTCTTATTTATGTATTTATATATGGTGTATATATATATATATATATATATATATATATATATATATATACACAGTACAGACCAAAAGTTTGGACACACCTTCTCATTCCAAGAGTTTTCTGTATTTTCATGACTATAAAAATTGTAGATTCAGACTGAAGGCATCAAAACTATAAATTAACACATGTGGAATTATATACTTAACAAAAAAGTGTGAAACAACTGAAAATATGTCTTATATTCTAGGTTCTTCAAAGTAGCCACCTTTTGCTTTGATTACTGCTTTGCACACTCTTGGCATTCTCTTGATGAGCTTCAAGAGGTAGTCACCTGAAATGGTCTTCCAACAGTCTTGAAGGAGTTCCCAGAGATGCTTAGCACTTGTTGGCCCTTTTGCCTTCACTCTGTGGTCCAGCTCACCCCAAACCATCTCGATTGGGTTCAGGTCTGGTGACTGTGAAGGCCAGGTCATCTGGCGTAGCACCCCATCACTCTCCTTCTTGGTCAAATAGCCCTTACACAGTCTGGAGGTGTGTTTGGGGTCATTGTCCTGTTGAAAAATAAATGATGGTCCAACTAATCGCAAACCGGATGGGATAGCATGCTGCTGCAAGATGCTGTGGTAACCATGCTAGTTCAGTATTCAAACAATTTTGAATAAATCCCCAACAGTGTCACCAGCAAAGCACCCCCACACCATCACACCTCCTCCTCCATGCTTCACAGTGGGAACCAGGCATGTAGAGTCCATTTGTTCACCTTTTCTGCGTCTCACAAAGACACGGTGGTTGGAACCAAAGATCTCAAATTTGGACTCATCAGACCAAAGCACAGATTTCTACAGTTCTAATGTCCATTCCTTGTGTTCTTTAGCCCAAACAAGTCTCTTCTGCTTGTTGCCTGTCCTTAGCAGTGGTTTCCTAGCAGCTATTTTACCATGAAGGCCTGCTGCACACTGTCTCCTCTTAACAGTTGTTGTAGAGATGTGTCTGCTGCTAGAACTCTGTGTGGCATTGACCTGGTCTCTAATCTGAGCTGCTGTTAACCTGCGATTTCTGAGGCTGGTGACTCGGATGAACTTATCCTCCGCAGCAGAGGTGACTCTTGGTCTTCCTTTCCTGGGGCAGTCCTCATGGGCCAGTTTCTTTGTAGCGCTTGATGGTTTTGGCCACTGCACTTGGGGACACTTTCAAAGTTTTCCCAATTTTTCGGACTGACTGACCTTCATTTCTTAAATTTAATGATGGCCACTCGTTTTTCTTTACTTAGCTGCTTTATTCTTGCCATAATACAAATTCTAACACTCCATTCAGTAGGACTATCAGCTGTGTATCCACCTGACTTCCGAACAACACAACTGATGGTCCCAACCCCATTTATAAGGCAAGAAATCCCACTTATTAAACCTGACAGGGCACACCTGTGAAGTGAAAAACATTTCAGGTGACTACCTCTTGAAGCTCATCAAGAGAATGCCAAGAATGTGCAAAGCAGTAATCAAAGCAAAAGGTGGCTACTTTGAAGAACCTAGAATATATATATGCTTTCCTCCCCACCGCGGTTAGGCGACAACCAACACCGACCTAAGCGGAGATCATTACACACAGAGAACTGAAATATCTCTCTGCCTGTTAAATCCCCCCCCCCCCCCGCTACGCCCTATCTGTCTGTCTGCTATCAATGTAATGCCTCTCACCTTGGAATATTCCTGTACATGTTGTATTTGTATTTGTATCTGCTTATCTTTGCTGCTGTAACACACTGAATTTCCCCATTGTGGGACTATTAAAGGACTATTATTATTATTATTATTATATAAGACATATTTTCAGTTGTTTCACACTTTTTTGTTAAGTATATAATTCCACATGTGTTAAATCATAGTTTTGATGCCTTCAGTGTGAATCTACAATTTTTATAGTCATGAAAATACAGAAAACTCTTGGAATGAGAAGGTGTGTCCAAACTTTTGGTCTGTACTGTATATATATATATATATATATATATATATATATATATACAGTACAGACCAAAAGTTTGGACACACCTTTTCATTCCAAGAGTTTTCTGTATTTTCATGACTATAAAAATTGTATATACAGTACAGACCAAAAGTTTGGACACACCTTTTCATTCCAAGAGTTTTCTGTATTTTCATGACTATAAAAATTGTAGATTCACACTGAAGGCATCAAAACTATGAATTAACACATGTGGAATTATATACTTAGCAAAAAAGTGTGAAACAACTGAAAATATGTCTTATATTCTAGGTTCTTCAAAGTAGCCACCTTTTGCTTTGATTACTGCTTTGCACACTCTTGGCATTCTCTTGATGAGCTTCAAGAGGTAGTCACCTGAAATGGTCTTCCAACAGTCTTGAAGGAGTTCCCAGAGATGCTTAGCACTTGTTGGCCCTTTTGCCTTCACTCTGCGGTCCAGCTCACCCCAAACCATCTCGATTGGGTTCAGGTCTGGTGACTGTGGAGGCCAGGACATCTGGCATAGCACCCCATCACTCTCCTTCTTGGTCAAATAGCCCTTACACAGTCTGGAGGTGTGTTTGGGGTCATTGTCCTGTTGGTCCAACTAAACGCAAACCGGATGGAATAGCATGCCGCTGCAAGATGCTGTGGTAACCATGCTGGTTCAGTATTCCTTCAATTTTGAATAAATCCCCAACCGTGTCACCAGCAAAGCACCCCCCACACCATCACACCTCCTCCTCCATGCTTCACGGTGAGAACCAGGCATGTAGAGTCCATTCGTTCACCTTTTCTGCGTCGCACAAAGACATGGTAGTTGGAACCAAAGATCTCAAATTTGGACTCATCAGACCAAAGCCCAGATTTCCACAGGTCTAATGTCCATTCCTTGTGTTCTTTAGCCCAAACAAGTCTCTTCTGCTTGTTGCCTGTCCTTAGCAGTGGTTTCCTAGCAGCTATTTTACCATGAAGGCCTGCTGCACACAGTCTCCTCTTAACAGTTGTTGTAGAGATGTGTCTGCTGCTAGAACTCTGTGTGGCATTGACCTGGTCTCTAATCTGAGCTGCTGTTAACCTGCGATTTCTGAGGCTGATGACTCGGATGAACTTATCCTCCGCAGCAGAGGTGACTCTTGGTCTTCCTTTCCTGGGGCGGTCCTCATGTGAGCCAGTTTCTTTGTAGTGCTTGATGGTTTTGGCCACTGCACTTGGGGACACTTTCAAAGTTTTCCCAATTTTTCGGACTGACTGACCTTCATTTCTTAAAGTAATGATGGCCACTCGTTTTTCTTTACTTAGCTGCTTTTTTCTTGCCATAATACAAATTCTAACACTCCATTCAGTAGGACTATCAGCTGTGTATCCACCTGACTTCTGAACAACACAACTGATGGTCCCAACACCATTTATAAGGCAAGAAATCCCACTTATTAAACCTGACAGGGCACACCTGTGAAGTGAAAAACATTTCAGGTGACTACCTCTTGAAGCTCATCAAGAGAATGCCAAGAGTGTGCAAAGCAGTAATCAAAGCAAAAGGTGGCTACTTTGAAGAACCTAGAATATAAGACATATTTTCAGTTGTTTCACACTTTTTTGTTAAGTATATAATTCCACATGTGTTAATTCATAGTTTTGATGCCTTCAGTGTGAATCTACAATTTTTATAGTCATGAAAATACAGAAAACTCTTGGAATGAGAAGGTGTGTCCAAACTTTTGGTCTGTACTGTATATATATATATATAATATGTATTTCTTATATATTACCATTATGTACTTTTTACTACCCTCCCACAACTTTTATACCATCTTCATTCATTGTACATTGTATACTGCCAGCATGTTTGTGATTATTATACATATACACATATTTATCCCTTTATTTATTACCCCATAGATACTTTCTATCCCCATATTCCCCTCAGAATATTTCCAACCCATTTAGGTAAATTTTTAACCAAATATTAGTATTTTCTCACCACTGATTTTACCCCCATACAACCCTAAATCCATATTTTCTGTATACTAACAGGTATCCCCCCTCCCCTTTCCCCTCCATTTCCAGTATCATTATATATTCTATATGTACACTCTTTTATGCTTTTTTAGTATAATTCTCCCATTTTACACCCTCATATCCTCATACCATCACCCACTTTTATCCATTTCTACCCTCCCACTTCTTTTACATTCATAATTTTATTTTTTTCCCCGCAAAAACCCAGCTTTCCCAGATTTGGAAACTGAGTATAAGACACTGCGCATGTGCGTGGTATCTTCCCTCCCTTCCAGTCCATATAGCTCCCTCCCCTCCTTCTCCATTTATAACCCCTCCCTTTCCACCATCCTTTTCACTATAGCGCTATTAGTTACAGTGCCTCCCCCCTCTAATACTCTAATACTGAGTTTCCATGCTACTAGTTTAACACACTGTTATCGTCGCACAATATACACAATACACAAAGTTCTAAAACAGTTTTTAAGAATTCTTCTTCCTGTATTACTTCAGTATCAGATCAACAACACGGCATTAACAATGAAAGTAACTTCACATATCTTCTGCTTGGTGGATGGACGAGCCCACGTGGCCCCCATTCTCTATAATAGGAGCCCCGTAGATAGCTGAGTACTGGACTTCGGGTATCTTTGGCACTCCCATTGAAGTGAATGAGAGCCACGCGGGTTAGTCCATCCACCAAGTGACACACCTATATATATGGCTGCAGCCAGGCTGGATTCCCACCTAGTGGGGGGAAAAAACCCAATTCTCAGGCTCAGTGGGGGTCTCAGCAGACAGACCCCCATCAATCAGGTATTTATCCTCTATCATTTAGGTGTATACAGGGCAGTAACATTCTGTGACTTACAGGTGACATCTCTGACTAATCCTTCACATTTCCCTTCTCTTCCCTTTGGACCACCATGACCACTTCTTCCAGCTGTGACTTGTCTCTGTAAAGGTTGCAACACAGACATCTTTGGCTCCTCACTTTTCCAGGCATCCAACCCACATTGTCCTCACCTACACAAAGCCCCCATTCTGCTGTTACCCCCAATTATATAATATATGATATAACCCCCCATAATGAATAATACCCCCAAGTGCATCTTTATATTAATAATGTCCGTGTGTACCCTGTATAAATAGTGCCCCTTATTAATAATACCCCAGGTGTTAACTAATTAAAAGGTTTTCCAGGTCATTAATAAACTAATCAGTGGGGTTCAAAAACCCAGGACCCCCACTGACCAGTTGTTTGAATGGTACCTGTGTAAGCGCCGTGACCGCTTCTCTGTTTACATAGTGTAATTCATCTCATAGCGGCCATGTAATGTAACTGCAGCCTCGTCCTGTACATGTCTACAGTATGTGACAAGGCTACAATTACATCACACGGTCACTATAAACAGACAGCGTATAATATAAACAGGTGCCATAGCCCATGTTTATAGCGCCCCATTTACACCCACTATAATGTTCCACAGCAGCCCCTGCACACAGTATTACACAGTGTTATGGCCCGCAGCGGCCTCTGCACACTGTATTATGCCTCTCAGCGGCCCCTGTACACGGTATTATGCTCCATAGTGGCCCCTGCTCACGGTATTATGCCCAGCATTGGCCACTGCACACGGTATTATGTTCCACAGCAACTCCTGCACACAGTTTTATGCCCCATATTGGCCCCTGCACACGGTATTATGCTCCATATTGGCCCCTGCACACGGTATTATGCTCCATAGTGGCCCCAGCACACGGTATTATGCTCCATAGTGGCCCCTGCACTGGTATTATCCTCCATAGTGGCCCTTGCACTGGTATTATGCTCCATAGTGGCCCCTGCACTTGTATTATGCTCCATAGTGACCCCTGCACCCGGTATTATGCCTATAGTGGCCCCTGCACTTGTATTATGCTCCAGAGTGGCCCCTGCACAGGGTATTATGCTCTACAGTGGTCCCTGCACAGGATATTATGCCCCATAGTGGCCGACCCATGACCTATTATTATACTCTGGGGTCTTTTCAGACCCCAGAGTATAATGATTGGAGACCCAGGGGAGAATACAAACATAAAAACCAGAGTTACTTACCTATCCTGGACACTGGTGCACTCCTTGCAGCTTTCGGCCCTGTTTAATTGCGCACACACGTCACATGATCAGACCGGCGACGCGACGTGATGACGTCACCAGAGGCCTCAAGCCTGCTCGGAGTTACATCGGATCGCAGGAGGTGAGTAACACTGGTTTTTATGTTCCCTCAACAACCCTAGGCCTCTGATTATTATACTCCGGGGTCTGAATAGACCCCGGAGTATAATAATAGTAGTATTTGCGGCCTGTGGCCTAACTTACCGATCCCCGCGGCCGCTCACAGCGGCATCCACTTCCCTTTCTGCGGCCCATAGCAGAAGGGGAAGCGGGGGCGGCCACGAGCAGATGCGGGGTAGGTAAATAAATAGGCCCTGACCTGCTGGGGATACTCCAACAGGTTACGGCCTATTTATATATATTAAAAAAAGCTATACTCACCTGGGATGCCTTGATGCAGCCGCTGCCGCCTCCTCTTCTTGTCCGCGACGTCTGTGTCTCAGCGTAGGCGGCGTGATGACGTCATTGTATCGCCGCCTGCGCTGAGATGCGACGTCTTGTAAACCAGCCCAGGACAGGCCCCACTCAGCTATGGTTTTTTTTTTTTTTTTTAAAGCGGCCTGTCCTGGGCTGCTCTACATTAAATAGTAAAAATGCCGCCCCCCGGACAGTGCCGCCCGAGGCGGCCGCCTCACTTCGCCTCATTAGCGGTGCGCCCCTGTTCGTGATACATCGCTTCTCCCTGCTGAAACCCTCCTTCCCCTCCTTCCTCTGCCATCACTCTTCCCCTTCCACACCCACCATAGCTGACTGTCAACATACGTGATCTACGTTCCTCAAACACCATACATGCTAATTTTAACTGCACCTATAGTTTTCTATATACCTTATAATGGAAAACACATCCCTTATTCCTTTATGATTTGTATCTATTTGTTTTTTATATACTTAGGTCCCTTTGACTTTTGACCTTAACATATGACCTTTGGGGTTGGGGCTACTGACCGATTTTTTCCTGTTTTTTTTAATTCTTTCAATATATATATCTATATATAGATATATCTGTGTGTGTGTCATGTCCATTATGTATGTTATAATACACACTTGATAAAGGGCAAGTCCCGAAACATGTTGTGAGTCACCACTTGAAATAAAAATTTTTGCACCTGGATCAGCGCTTGTATGCCTCTATTTTGGGGTATCCAATCTATACCCTACACCGCTCTGTTGGATCTTCCTGACGTGTTATCACCGCTACCACGTTGCTGAGGCTTGGAGCTGCTGCCTGAGGTCCACCAACACATTGGAATTATTCCTTCATGCCTTTTAAGTAGTTGTGAGCTCATCATAACTCACCAAGGTGAGCATATACTCAACCTACTGTTTTACATTGACTGTATTCCACAGTATTACACTATTAGCGCTTGGCGCTGTTTGCTCTTTTACTTTCTTTCTCAGTACATCTCAATGAGAATGAGCCGGAGCATGGCCATGTTGAACAGAAGATGTCACTGGTGTGAAATAGGAAGTGGTGCTTACCCAAGCTCCATGACCTGTTCAAACTGCAGATTAGTGGACATGAGAGTTGTCTGACCCCCACTGATCTGATACTGATGTCAAGGATGTTAAGGATAGGTCAAAAATGTTATAGTCCCTGAAAAATCCCTTAAACTAAAACACCATACCTTAAGTTTACGTCTGGCATTAAATTCTTGAAGTTTCTTTTGTGTGCAGTCCATATGGTAAAGCTTAGCAGCCCTTCCAGTTACCCATGGGTGTTGCAGGGCTTGAGATGCTGTTAATCTTTTCTTAGGATCTAACACAATCAACTTCTTAACCTGCAACAGGAATGTGGTATGTTTACATTTTAGATATACTACAGTGCCTTGCGAAAGTATTCGGCCCCCTTGAACTTTTCAACCTTTTGCCACATTTCAGGCTTCAAACATAAGGATATACAATTTAAATTTTTTGGTGAAGAATCAACAACAAGTGGGACACAATTGTAAAGTGGAACAAAATTCATTGGTTATTTTAAACTTTTGTAAAAAATAAAAAACTGAAAAGTGGGGCGTGCAATATTATTCGGCCCCTTTACTTTCAGTGCAGCAAATTCACTCCAGAAGTTCAGTGAGGATCTCTGAATGATCCAATGTTGTCCTAAATGACTGATGATGATAAATATAATCCACCTGTGTGTAATCAAGTCTCCGTATAAATGCACCTGCTCTGTGATAGTCTCAGGGTTCTGTTTAAAGAGCAGAGAGCATCATGAAGACCAAGGAACACACCAGGCAGGTCCATGATACTGTTGTGGAGAAGTTTAAAGCCGGATTTGGACACAAAAAGATTTCCCAAACTTTAAACATCCCAAGGAGCACTGTGCAAGCGATCATATTGAAATGGAAGGAGTATCAGACCACTGCAAATCTACCAAGACCCGGCCGTCCCTCTAAACTTTCATCTCAAACAAGGAGAAGACTGATCAGAGATGCAGCCAAGAGGCCCATGATCACTCTGGATGAACTGCAGAGATCTACAGCTGAGGTGGGAGAATCTGTCCATAGGACAACAATCAGTCGTACACTGCACAAATCTGGCCTTTATGGAAGAGTGGCAAGAAGAAAGCCATTTCTCAAAGATATCCATAAAAAGTCTTGTTTAAAGTTTGCCACAAGCCACCTGAGAGACACACCAAACATGTGGAAGAAGGTGCTCTGGTCAGATGAAACCAAAATCGAACTTTTTGGCCACAATGCAAAACGATATGTTTGGCGTAAAAGCAACACAGCTCATCACCCTGAACACACCATCCCCACTGTCAAACATGGTGGTGCAGCATCATGGTTTGGGCCTGCTTTTCTTCAGCAGGGACAGGGAAGATCGTTAAAATTAATGGGAAGATGGATGGAGCCAAATACAGGACCATTCTGGAAGAAAACCTGTTGGAGTCTGCAAAAGACCTGAGACTGGGACGGAGATTTATCTTCCAACAAGACAATGATCCCAAACATAAAGCAAAATCTACAATGGAATGGTTCACAGATAAACGTATCCAGGTGTTAGTATGGCCAAGTCAAAGTCCAGACCTGAATCCAATCGAGAATCTGTGGAAAGAGCTGAAAACTGCTGTTCACAAACGCTCTCCATCTAACCTCACTGAGCTCGAGCTGTTTTCCAAGGAAGAATGGGCAAGAATTTCAGTCTCTCGATGTGCAAAACTGATAGAGACATACCCCAAGCGACTTGCAGCTGTAATCGCAGCAAAAGGTGGCGCTACAAAGTATTAACTTAAGGGGGCCGAATAATTTGGCACGCCCCACTTTTCAGTTTTTTATTTTTTACAAAAGTTTAAAATATCCAATAAATTTCGTTCCACTTCACGATTGTGTCCCACTTGTTGTTGATTCTTCACCGAAAAATTAAAATTTTATATCCTTATGTTTGAAGCCTGAAATGTGGCAAAAGGTTGAAAAGTTCAAGGGGGCCGAATACTTTCGCAAGGCACTGTATATATATTCTCAGTTCAACTCTAAGCAAGGACACACCTATACTGGAGTTCTATTGTCTTTCAGTTTTTACTTAGTTTTCTACAAGGTATTCTGAATTCCTCCAACCCTCTAAAAGCACCCCGATTGGTTAATTGGCTGTCCTTAAAATAATCCCATATATTTGTTTAAAGGGGTTATGTGCAGAGAGGAAAGTTTGCACATTCTTATATAAATGAGGGTACACAGTGTTTTGATTATTAGACTTGCAGAGTGCAGCAGGATTCCTTAAGTCTCTGCACTAAGTCTGCTGCCACTCTGGCTCTCTGTGACGTCACCAATTCTGCTCTTGCTTCAGTTGTTTTTTTTTTTTCCATTATACAAACAGGTCAGTGTAACTGCAGTTAAAACTAAATTTATATTAATGATTCCAAACAATTACAATGCACATACACCACCAATCAAACAGGTTGTTAACGTATAATCGATTAAAGGGATCATAGGAGTAGAAAAACAAAAAAGAGGGAATAGAGCGCAAAATACACACAGGACTAATAATCACACAAGAAGAAACCAAGGTGGAGGAAAGGGGGTTTAACAGTCATAGTACAGGCTGTTTCAGGAAAAGGTTTAAGAGAACCTGGAGCGGTAACGTTCATAAGGCTTGATCACCTCTAAGAATCCAATAAGAGCTCCAAGGGAACAAAAGGGCCGTAAATGCATCAATTCTACTATTGAACAGTACTGTAAGATGTTCCATTGTGCACACTTCTTTTACTCTGGAGTATAGTTCTGTATTAGTTGGAGGGGCTGCACATTTCCATTTACATACAATCAAATGCCTGGGTGCAGTAGTAATATGTAGTAGTAGCCTGGTGATTTTATTGCTCAGAATAGAGGGACATGCAAAGGTAGAAGCACAGGGGTGCAAGGGAATATTCAGGAGGACGAACACCACTTTGATCAAAGATTTGACCTCCAGCCATATAAATTTAATTAGAGGGCAGGACAAAAATATGTGTGTCATTGTCCCCTCAGATAATCTACATCTCCAACAAATATTAGGAATAAAGGAGTTTAATCTACGTAAGAAGGCTAGTGTTTGGCACCAAAACAAGTAATTTATATTTGTTTTCACTGTATATGGAGCAAGTAGAGGGTTTAGCTGCCCTATTCCAGACCAGCCACCACATGGCTGAGGGCAACAGAGTTCCTAAAAAGGCTTCCCATTTCTCCATGTACATATGTTTTGGAGGCCGGACTGGAAAGGGTTCTACAAGTTTTCTACAGATGTCTGAGATTGGTGCCCTGGTTAATGTCACCACCTTACACAGTCTCTAAAAGGGGGTGCAAACTCAAACTGTAGCTACTAGGCAACGAATATATGAAATGCTTATAGCTACAGGCAGTAATAGTGGCAATGAGAGAGTAGGTGAAAGGTAGACTGTAAGTACTCAAATGGAACGTAGGGTTAAATAAGACATTTCAGGGATGAATGATCAGAGGATAATGGAATTCTCCTGCAACATACTCTTCATACGTCTCTTGGAAATTATATGGGTCCTAACTGCGTTCGGGGACCTGGTTCATTAGTGGTGGACCACAACAGGAAATTAGTATCTACAGGAGATAACCATATCTTTTCTATTTCCATCCATCTGGTGTAGGCTTGGAGTTTTGAACAAGCTGGTATTTGGTATTTGTCTCAAATGGTCTGCCCAATGGTATTTTTGAATATCAGGTACTGCCAGGCCTCCTCTTGGATAGCATAATAATTTTAGCAATTCTACGTCATCTATATGCTCTAATCCAGTTGCTTTTATGTAGGGTACAGCAGAATTGGTCATGTGACATGAGATTTGGAGCATCTGCAGGGGAAGTAGAGGAACTAGACTTCCGAAACTCTCCCTCCCCCGCTCTGCTTTGTAAATCTAAGAATGCGGAGGAGCATTGTTTACATAAACCCTTTCTGCCACATCCATTTTCACACATTTTATTTTTTACTTCCCATGTACCACAAGCCATGACTTTTTAATATCTTCCATTCACCAAGCCAGGGGCCTTCTTTTTGTGGGACAAGTTATGCTTTCTAGTGGCACGATACCATTTTGTTTTTACAGCATTCACTGTATGGTAAAGTGACAAATTTATATAGTTTTTGTTAGGTTTTAATACTATACAAAATACAAAAATTTGGAAAAAAAATTCTTTACATATTCTGACATCCATAACTATTTCATATTTCTGTCTAGAAAGCTGTGTAAGGGCAGGGAGTAGGAGTTCTGACAATATCTGTACATTACTGTGTGATATATTGTCACTATGCTAACAATTGTAAATAATTGTGCTGCATCCGCTAAAATGAATACAATTTAAATCGAAAATTCTAGTATTTAAAACATAAAAAAGTGTTCCTTCTGTGGAAAAACCTGAATATTCAATTCAATTTTAAATGAATTTCTGGCAACAACATGAAGAAGCAAAGATATTATTGATTATACATATGCAAAGTTAGGCTGGATTCACACGAACAATGGTGATAATTGCTGTGAAAAATGGACATTCACACCCAAGGGGTGCCAGTTTCCACAGTTCCCTGATACATTGCAATGAAAAGGGACAAAAATAGGACATAACCTTTTTTGACAGTTTTGTGAATAGGCTCCATTCACAGAAAAATTAATGCAGATGTGTAACGGGCATTAAAAGAATGGAGAGCGACAGACCCATAGTCCTCCTGCATCCACCCTCTGAATGAAGGTGTACCAGTGTGCTTGTTTGACTGGTACTCCATTTACTTCTTATGGGAGAGGCGGGCCGCAAGGGATTGCAGTCTTGGCAGCCCCATAGCATTGAATGAAGCACCAGTCATGCAGGTGGAAGATGCAGGGGGACCCAGCATTAACCCCCAGTGATCTGACAATTACCCCCTATCCACTGTATGCCTGTAATGGCACAAGAACTCCTTTAACTATTTATTACTATCATCCTCGGTGATGCTGGAGAGAAAACCTTCCGCTGCCAGACAAGGAGTGACATTGTTTTGTACAATTTCTATATAGGACAATCAACAATAAACTGTAGTTGATCTTATTGTGAATTCACACTTGCCAAACTTTGTTACCATAATTCACCAGAACAAAAAGACCATACAAGGGTTTTCAAAGGTTTGAATTTGATGACCTATTCTTGGGATAAGTCATCAATGTTATATCGGCAGAAGTTCAACACTGGGATCCCACAGATCAGATGACTGAAGTGGCAGCAGCATTCTGGTGAGAACTGCAGTGATGTCACATTTATTTGTCGCCTGGCTTGTTTGCAGATCACATGTACTGAAGTGAATGAGGCTGAGCTGTAATATCAAACATGGCTGCTATACAGTGTACATATGGCTGGTGAACAGTGAAGAAACAAACGCTGCAGTCTCTTCAAACTGCTGATCATCGGGGGGACCCAATGTCCAACCCCCACCAATCTGATAATGATGAACTATCTTAAAGGAAATGTGTCGCCAGCAAATGACACAAGAGACCCGTTCAGCAGAAGAACCGGACTGCACCAGAGGACAGCGGAGCATGGGGGACAAGTGAGTATGATTTTATTTTTGTCACTGTCCCCAGCTACTTTAAACGTTAAAGGGGTTGTCCAACTAAATATTGCCACTTTAGCATTACTTACCAAGTGCTTGGCATTCAGTGAAATTTCATCCCACCAGGGTGACATGAATTCAAAGTCACAAGTCAGGATTCTGCTGTACATATACTGATCACCCCGAGCATCAAAGAACGGTTCAAAGCCGCATAGACTAGTAAAGATAAAAGATTAACATAGTCATCACGTAAATACAATGTAAGATTATTGTGTTCATGTTTTATTATAATATTAAAATGCACACCAAACAAAGGTCTACATACAGTACTCTTGTGGTTTCGACCTACTCATGGTTTTAGTGTACAATTCACTGATGCAGTGATAAAGGAAGCTCTTATACTTTTCCCTTCTGATAAATCCAATTCTGGCTTTACTACAAAAAAATAGCTGCAACATCTGCAACAAAAAAATGTGTTTTTCTGCAATGTGCTGCCTTATCCTCGTACATTTATTTGCCAGGTTACCAATACCAATATAATTCCTTTTTGGTCTACTATATGCTGCTAAACTTGGCACAGTATATCGAGAAGCTAAAACTGTATACTGTATAAAATCTGGTTTCAATCTACAAGTCTAATAGTCTTCTGCTCTGGCATACAGACTACATTAACACCTACTGCTCTGGAACTATACACAAGTGTACTGGAGCTTTTCTCTTGTGCATGCACTAGTGCATTATTGACATCAGACATTCTTGGCCAGTCTTAATCTGCCGTGCAATGGAGTACGAAGTGCACAATTTGCATGCTTCCCAAGGATTTAAAGTGAACAGTTATTACCACTTCACATAAATTATTCTACAGGTCAGAAGTAACTTCCCTGCCAAGTGTACAGTACTGTATGTAGACCTTTGTTTATGCTAAAATTGCTATTAAAAGTACAACTGAATTACATTCTTTTAAAAAACGAGAAACTCTTACAGGATGTATGTAATTACTCCGACCGACCACATGTCAACTTCTGGACCATATGGGGAACCGTAAAGAATTTCGGGTGCTGAAAAAGTTAAGGGAATATCTTTATTTCAGGGGTGTCTATAAATAGAGGTAAATGTTTCAAAATTGGTGCAAAGGAAAATAGAATTGTTGCTCATGGCAACCATTTAGGTGGTCAGATACATCAAAAGTAGTGCAAAGTATAACAGTATAATATGATCTCCAGAGCCCCCCCCCCCCAGTATAATGCTCCACAGTGGCCCAAAACAGTATAATATGCTCTCCAGAGCCACCCCCCCATACACTGGGGTCCCCTCTGGAGAGCATATTATACTGTGTGGGGCCACCGTGGAGCATTATACTGGGGGGGGGGGGGGCTCTGGAGTGCATATTATACTGTTTTGGGCCACCATGAAGCATTATACTGGGGGGCCCCTCTAGATAGCATATTATACTGTGTGGGGCCACTGTGGAGCATTATACTGGGGAGGGGGCCCTCTGGAGAGCATGTTATATACTGTGGGGCCATTTTGGAGCATTATACTGGGGGGCCCCTTTGGAGCGCATAATGCTCCAAAGTAACCCCACAGAATATAACATGCTCTCCAGAGGGCCCCCTCCCCCAGTATAATCCTCCACAGTGGCCCAAAACAATATATATGCTATCCAGAGGGGGCCCCGTAGTATAATGCTCCACAGGGGGCCCACACAGTATAATATGCTATCCAGAGGGGGCCCCCTAGTATAATGCTCCACAGTGGCCCTACACAGTATAATATGCTATCCAGAGGGGCCCCCCCAGTATAATGCTCCACAGGGGCCCTACAGACTCCGTCAGTGCTACTATTATATTATACTCTGGGGTCTCTTCAGACTCCAGAGTATAATAATCGAAGGCCCAGAAGAGATAAGGGAAAATAACAAACAGTTATACTCACCTTGCCTTACCTCTGCTGGGCCTCCTCGCGCTGCTCCGATATCACCGCCGGCGACCGCTTCCTCTTCTCTGCAGCTGATGTCACGCGTTGTGGACGTCACCTCTGAGGCCTGTGATTGGGCCTCAGCGATTACGTGAGGCAGGCTGTCAGCACGCCCCACGTGACCGCTGTAGCCTGGCCTCAGCGGTGATGTCCGGAACGCCGGAAGATGATGTCGGACACCAAGGACAGGTGAGTAAAAATGTTTGTTATTTTTACTTACATCTGAAAGGGACCCTGCGGCACATGACGCTGGGTCCCTTTCTGTTATTAATATTGCCGTCCTGACTCCGGGATCCCGAGTAATCAGACTCCGGATCCCGGGGGCCCCTTTGGGGACGGGGCCCTGGGCAGTTGCCCAGTTTGCCCCCCCCCCTAACGCCGGCCCTGCCGCCAGGGACTCAGATCCTGCAGTGCCAGACGTGTCCCCCTGCTTAAGCCAGTACATATCCGGGCCCGTATGAAGTTTTCTAGAGAGCATTTGGATGTTCCAGAAGAGTATTGGGAGAATGTCATATGGTCAGATGAAACCAAAGTAGAACTGTTTGGTAGAAACACAACTCATCGTGTTTGGAGGAGAGTGAATGCTGGGTTGCATCCAAAGAACACCATACCTACTGTGAAGCATGGGGGTGGCAAAGTATTGAGATGAACTTTTGTTTTTGACCAAATACTTATTTTCCACCATAATTTGCAAATAAATTCTTTAAAAATCAAACAATGTGATTTTCTGGATGTTTTCTCATTTTGTCTCTCATAGTTGAGGTCTACCTATGATGTCAATTACAGGCCTCTCTCATCTTTTTAAGTGGGAGAACTTGCACAATTGCTGGCTGACAAAAATACTTTTTTTCCCCACTGTATATATGGTGCACAGTATGATTCCATATGCTGACTCTGTTGTGTCCCGATATGTATACACTCAAGTGTATGGAACCTAATGTAACCCTTGCAAGGAGCACTTTGCATACAGCAGATGCTGCAGTTAATGCCAAGCCAGGACCCATTACAGCAGACATCAGTCATTTTATGCTGAGGGACAGTGGATTACATTTCCCTACACCCCTTACTCCAGGGGGAGGAGTATCAGAGAAAGGGACTGATTGGCTGAGCAGGGAATTATGGGAAAGGTCTGCACAGGAAAGAGAGAAGATAGCCACATGAGCTGCAGAAAAGGATTCTTCCAGCAACTGCCAGTGAGCACATAGCTTGGCACTGGGTAACCCAGGACATAGAGACAGTCCTGCCAGCCCACCATCTCAGTCTGTGGGAAGAAGCAGCATCCCTGCAGCAGCAGCAGTATCACCTGCCCAGATTGACCAGACTTCAAAAAGGTTTCCAGGGCTGCATCCAAGAAGACTCCTGCCTCATACTCCATTAGTATCCTGTCACCTGAAAGCTGCAGCACCCAGTGAGACTCCAGGCTGGCACCAGATTCCCTGCAAGAGTTAGTGAGTAGACTTTGCTGGAATTTGCTGTACTGCTGTTAGAAAGTATATGAGAACTGTTGTAGAAAGGATCTGCTGTGTCTATAGTGCACCAACCTTTCCTGAATGCGCGCCATCGTCCGCGGCAACTGGGCCCCAACGAATGGACTGTTTATTGCTGCAGCCATTAGCAATTCTGCATTGTGTGATATTATTTAGGAGTGCAAGCTGTTACCTGCAGTATGATAGCATGTGTGTGATGACTATAATCTGTGGGTCACTATCTTAACCCTGTGCTATTCCCTATAGTTTATTATGCCCGCCAGGCCTGGCACATAGTCCAGTCCTACCACTAGGTGGTTAATACTATAGGATGTACCTGTGCATTGTCATGTGAATTACTGAAACGTTTCTCTGTTCACATTTTATTAAGTTTGCCCTTGTTTACCCTTCCCATAATAAACTGGTTAAGTAGTTTTACCCTCAACATTTGTGAGTGTGTACTGAGCTTAGGTGGGGGTTTCTCTAGTCGACCCCTAGCAGAAGAGGAAGACCCTCTTGAATTCCTATAGAGCTCTTAGCAAGATTCGGGTGGAGGCACTGCGCCATAGTGAGGTGAGAACTACAACACACCATACCTACAGAGGTCGGCCCAAAGGGGTGTTACACTAACAAATAGTACGCCTATCTGTGCATTCGACTTATAATTATGAGAAATGACTTTATACGCCCATTTTCATAAAATCAATGTTATGAAGACCTAAATGCTGTTCATTATGTACTTACCACAGTAACCTGGTGTTCCACATACAGTCTTCATAGCAATCTGATCATCTCTAATCTTAGATAGGCCAAAGTCAGCTTCAACGATAAAAACAACATTTATTGCTGATTAATTGAAAGATCATAAAGTATTACATATGCCACGGTTGAAGTCTTAAGTGTAGGACTGATGAGAAGTACCCACTTCAGATGTGTCTGTGTACCCATGTGTGCATTTGTTTATGCTTGTTGTATGGTTTACTGATGTAAATGCCGATGATTCAGGACAGTCATTGTCACTTTAATTGGTACTGCTGAGTCATCAGGACACTTCTTGTTCTGCTACTATCAGGATGAGGTGGTGTGATGACTCCCATCATGCAAAACTCTGTTGTGTCTACTGTTTGTGCTGCAGGTGGTGGCTTTTCATGCTTCCCCAAGTACAGCCTATGCACTCTGTGGTCTGACACTTGTCATATTGGTGTGGGAAAGTTCACTATATTAGGAGTTTTTCTCGCCTTCATGAGTCTGGTCTGAGGACTTTGATGCCACCAGTGTGGTTACTCGTCTGTGTGGAGTGGCCTCTGTTTTCTTATGCTCCGGGGGGAAGACCCCAAAGTATAAAAATAGCAAAATAGCACTACAGATTAGGAGCAACCAAAATTTATAGATGAACCTCGCAATATTTGCCAAACTTGACATGGGGATGAGGAATATAGTCCACTATGATCCTCATCAACATGCAAGTACCCCTCTCCCCCTTTATGTACCACCCCCAATATACCTGTATTACCTTACCCCAACAACGACGAGGATACTTGCTGGATTAAAATTTGGCCTATAAGCATACCTCCCAACTTTCAAAGGTCAGAAAGATGGCCAAAATATGCAGCGCGCTATGCACACCGTGGCAAATTTAGCTCCACCCACTTCTATGTTGACTCCGCCCATTCTCATCTATTTTTCCATGTGCCCACACACAGTATAATGCTCCTACAGTCACCCTAACATTATATGCCCCCACACCCTGAACACTCATGTTTGAAGCGGCAGGTTGCACCAAACTTGCACTGATCTTCGTTGAATTGCCAACAGAAGCCTTTGTGCTGGGACGCCGAGGTTCTGGCCGCGGGGCTCGAACCCCCGGCGCCCCCACGAAATGACGTCGCATTTCGCGTCGACATAAGCCGCATCCACAATGCGATGTCCTTATGGTCCCAACGCAGCCCAGGTTGCACCGCATTATGCTGCCGAAACTGCTCGCCGTACCGAAGCCACGCGAGCCCCCCCATACACACGATGCGCCTCCCCCACCGCATCCATATAACCGAACAAGGCCGAGCAATGCTCTGGCTCCTTCTCGCCAATGACGCTCGCCAAGATGGCAAACGCCTGTAGCCAGTTGGCGAACGTCCGCAGGATCAGGCGGTACCTCCGCTTCTCCTCATCCTCCTTCTTACTGTCACTCGGCTTAACCTTACACATATTAAATTTATCCAAGGGGAGTAGGGAGAAAATCTCAACATACTCCGCTTTCCAAATTTTATCCCTGACCTCCTGCTACATATGCGCCCCGAGAGGGCTCTCGAAGCAGACATAAAGCTCCCCCTTCGCCCTATCATCCAAACGCACCACATCGACCGCCTTCTCCTTCTCCTTAGACGTCGTGCCCGACGTCCCAGAGGAAGCATCGCCCCATCAACACCCTCAGACGGTACAGCAGTGCCGACAGCCTCCCCCATCCCCCACGCTCGCAGGAAGCCCACCAGGCTCTACACCAACCCCCCATGCCATCGCAGGACCTGACTGACCTGACCATTCCCCCACCAGCTGCTGTAACAGACCCACAATCTGCCCCAACATGTCTTCATAAAGGATGAATTTGCTGAACAAGTTTAGTTTGTTTAGTGTTGCACTTGAAGGGCCGAACCTACTACTAAACGAAATTATCGTGTTAGCATCAGTCTGCATGTGTTTTTGTAAAACAAGCAAACAAACAAAAAAACATTTGTTTTTTGCTGGATGGATTAAAATATCAAAAATGCCATACGTTTTTCCATCAGTTAAATACTTCATTTTCGTAAATTTTTGTTTGTGAAAACATTTAAGGCATGGGAAAGTCACAATTTTTGCCGTGCTTACTTGTTTTGTGCCAAAATTAGGGCTTTCCTTCATTTTGCACCCTGTTGGCCACTTTTTAGAGAAAGTCCAAGAAGCAGCATATGGATGAAGATGGGAAGGGGACCCCTCAGGCAATTAATTTTTTATGATTTACACCAGAAATCCGGTGCTACTTAAGGGATGAAACCTACACCAGACCCAGGCTGACGTAGGCTTTAATTACGGACTTCCTGACTTGTCTGACGCATCTTGTGCCAACACATAAACGTGTATAATGTATTGATCAACGTTTATTGCATTTTTTTGGGGGGAGGGGGGTAAAAAGAGTAACAGAGTTTCAGTGCTTACTGTTATTACTTCTTTGCAGACTTAGGTTGCAACTATTCAAAAAGTGGGTGGGGCATGGGTAGCCCCATCAGTTGCGCCTAATTCACTTTCATTTATGTCTGTGCATTACAAAAGAACTGGAGTAGATTTCTGTTGAGGCGCATGGCCTGGTGTAGAATACCACTGATTCTCATGAAGTCTTCTCATCAAGAATCCTCCTCTATCACAGGCATTTTAACTAGTTCTGACTGCCCATAGACTACAGTGGGGGGAGAAAAGTATTTAGTCAGCCACCAATTGTGCAAGTTCTCCCACTTAAAAAGATGAGAGAGGCCTGTAATTGTCATCATAGGTAGACCTCAACTATGAGAGACAAAATGAGAAAACAAATCCAGAAAATCACATTGTCTGATTTTTGAAGAATTTATTTGCAAATTATGGTGGAAAATAAGTATTTGGTCACCTACAAACAAGCAAGATTTCTGGCTCTCACAGACCTGTAACTTCTTCTTTAAGAGGCTCCTCTGTCCTCCACTCATTATCTGTAGTAATGGCTCCTGTTTGACATTGTTATCAGTATAAAAGACATCTGTCCACAACCTCAAACAGTCACACTCCAAACTCCACTATGGTGAAGACCAAAGAGCTGTGGAAGGACACCAGAAACAAAATTGTAGACCTGCACCAGGCTGGGAAGACTGAATCTGCAATAGGCAAGCAGCTTGGTGTGAAGAAATCAACTGTGGGAGCAATAATTAGAAAATGTAAGACATACAAGACCACTGATAATCTCCCTCGATCAGGGGCTCCATGCAAGATCTCAACCCGTGGTGTCAAAATGATCACAAGAATGGTGAGCAAAAATCCCAGAATCACACGGGGGGACCTAGTGAATGACCTGCAGAAAGCTGGGACTAACGTAACAAATAATTATAAAGACTAGGAGAGTCACCCACCAGTATCCAGACGCATTAAAACATAATTTTATTATAATATAAATATTAAAATACACGAGAAAGACTACAACATAAATAAAGAACTTGTATGAAAGAGGGGAAGGTAGGTCAAATATAGGACCTGTTTAATATCACACTACTACTGTGTATGAGATGTGTGGATATATAAACCTATCCCAAATAACCCTTTCAATTCCACGTTAAACTAGCAGCAATTGGAAATTACGATCATGCTTATAACTTGAAAAAGGGAGTTCTACCTAGCATCAACCATTTAAAGTATCAAACTCCTAATGCCACCTTGGTAACACAGCGGCCATTTCAAACCGTAACATCCCACTAAAACACTATTTGGGCTATTTAAGGTAACCTTTTAGGACTAACAGAAACTCTACCTAGCAACCATACCAACACTTAGCATATCTGCTGGTTTAAGCTATAATGTCCTATTAACACCTTATATCACAGCAGCTACCTTTCACCAAGAAATCCCACTCACACGCCTAATAGAGTGTTATAAATAAGATCTCAGGACTAAAAAGCGCTCTGCCCACTATCCACAGTGTTATAGTGTCCAATGCCTTATGCTACCGTCATATCACAGCAACTGATTTTTAACCATGATATACTACTAACACCTGTATACACCTAACGCACGTTTCCTGTGTCAGAATATACAGCGATACTGACACATTCATCAGAGGTATGTATCTTTATCTCAAAGAGCCACTAAAGTAAGTATGTTATAGTATCATAGGTATATCATCCTTCCTCAACATACACTCCCGCTCCCCCATCGGCACTAGTGTTTGGCCGCATGGAGCAGCAGAGCAAACAATCTCAAATACTTTTAGCCACGCCCATCAACATCCCCCCAGCCAATCACTCCATACTCAGCTGAATTAGTAAGTAACTCCCACTGACCGAGAATAGTCCAATGAGCATGCATAAAACAAAGACCAATAACAGAGGGTCTATCAAAAGAACCTACCCCCTTTAGCCCCGCCCACCTGAACGGAGACCATATACACATTTCTCTATAGGAGAAGTATTCAAAAGGGAATTCACTTATTACAGGCTAGAAATCCCTGGATCTACTATATAATGGCCAGAATAAACAGTAGAAGCTTAATTTAACAAATTATGGTATTTTTGAAACATAAATGAACCATTATCCTCACAGACATCAATCTATTCCCAATAATCGCAGAAACAGTAATAAACACTGAAAACTGAATTTAAAGAATTCTGTAGAATAATTTTCAAGGTGCATTGGCCTGGAATTGAACCCAGGCCTCCCGCATGGCAGGCGAGAATTCTACCACTGAACCACAAGATAAATGGACAATGCTCCTCAAATATCAGGCTGTTGACAATAATCGCAGACGCAGTAGTATTTGAGAATAAAGCACCTAATAACTTAAATAAATGATGCATATGAAATTGCATCATTCAAGCCCCATGGTTTAACTGTTTTCAACTTGAAAGTCCAACGGGCTTCACACTGAAGGAGCCTCTGATCAAAATTACCCCCTCTAGGAGAAGGAATGATCTGTTCAATGCCTTGAAATTGAATATTCACAGGATCACCCCCATGATGTGCCCATATATGACGTGCCACTGTAGTATCATCCTGACGGATGACATTATTTACATGTTCCCTTATCCTCCTGCGGAATTCCCTCATTGTTTTACCAACGTATTGGATTCCGCAGGAGCACGTAATAAGGTAAACCACGCCAACCGTTTTACAGTTGATAAATTTATTGTTATTATATCTTTTACCTGTTATTGTACTGACAAACTCTCTACTAGTTTTAATAAAAGAACAGGCCCTGCAAGACCCACATGGATGGGTACCCACAAGCCTTCTTCTTTGCCTATTCAACCAGGTATCAGAATTAGTAGATAACAAATGACTATGGACCAATTTATCTTTAAAATTGGTACCACGTCTATATGTTACAGATGGAAAATCCCCCAACAATGGGCCAACATCAGGATCCGATAAAAGAATGCCCCAAGATTCCTGTAAAATTTGTCTAACTTCCAAAAAGGCATTATCATAGGTTGCTATAATCCTTAATTCTTGTCCGCCTACTTTTGATTTCGGCTGCAGTAAATGACTACGTTCTGCTGTCAAGGCATGCTGGTATGCTGCCCGTAAGACACCATCTGGGTATCCCCGTCTATGAAATCTATCACGTAGATCTTGTGCTGCTACGTGATAGTCAGATATTGAAGTACAATTCCTGCGAAGTCGCAGTAATTGTCCTTTAGGGATTCCCTTTCTCAAAGAATTTGGGTGCCAACTGTCCCATTTCAAGAGACAGTTCGTAGCCGTCTCTTTTCTATAAATGGTCGTAGTTAATTGTCCCGTTTCTGATTTTAATATAGTTAAATCCAAAAAAGTGATAGAACTCTCCTGAATTTCAGAAGTAAAGAAGAGGCCCATCGTATTAACATTTAGGGCTGCAACAAATTCTCCAAACTCCTCTCTTGTTCCCCCCCAAATCAACAACACATCATCAATATAACGGACCCAAAACAAAATAGACGAGGACCAGACCTCCATTGGGTCCGCAAAGACCACCTCCTTCTCCCACCAGCCCAGGTATAGGTTAGCAAAGGTCGGGGCACATGGACTCCCCATAGCCACCCCCCTGAACTGGTGGAAGAAGTGGCGGTCAAATAAAAAGGTGTTACATTCCAAAACAAATTTCAACAAATGCAAAACAAAGGAATTATGACTATCCATATGGCTCCCTCTCGCCCTGAGGAAATCCCCCACAGCTCCACATCCCTCACTATGGGGGATGGAGCTGTAAAGGGCCTCTACGTCAAGACTAGCCAAAAAAACCCCGGTGGAACTGCCAAATCATCTATCCGCTTAAGGACATCAGTAGTGTCCCTTACAAAAGATGGTAAAGCAGAGACAAACGGTCTTAAAATCGCATCCACATATAGCGAAATATTCTGCGTTATACTATTAATCCCTGCTACAATAGGTCTACCCTTTAGGGGAGTTAACCCCTTATGGATCTTAGGCAGCGCATAAAAAGTAGGTCGTGTAGGGTATTGTGGCAATAGAAAACTAAATTCCCCATCACTAATGAGGTGATTGTCTCTAGCCTCAGTCAAAATCCTTTTTAATTCAAAATAATAATGTTGTGTTGGATCTTGGGAGAGAATTTCATAGCAATCAGGGTCATTAAGAATATTCCTGCACATTTTGATGTAGTTTGCACGGTCCATAACCACAAGATTCCCCCCTTTGTCTGAGGGTTTAATAACAATGGATTCATCCTTTTCAAGCCTCCTTAAAAGATCCCTTTCATCACTAGATAAATTTGATCTCTGTCTGAAAACACTCCCATCAATACAAGACAACCGATTTGTCACCACCTTTAAAAAGGCATCAATAGCCGTATCTTCCGATAAAGGTGGAAGTCTTGTAGACGGATTATGTAAATTTCTAAATGGGCCTTCTCCTAAACTTCTTTGACTTTCCTCCCATAAACCCCCCAAAAGCTGTAAAGATGGCAAATCTTCCTGATCTATTCCTAGCTCATCACAAGTCCTCTTATCATTGAGCTTAAAGAATTTACGCCATTTTAATTTTCGACAAAAAAGATTAATATCTTTTACCCATGTAAACAAATCAAACGGAGGGGTAGGGACAAAAGAAAGACCCTTTTTAAGTAATTCAACCTCCCCATCCGATAATTGTCGTGAAGAAAGGTTAATAATCTGCATATCGTCCCGTGTAATTGCTTTACATTTATTCATTTTCGTGTCCTTAACCGGTAATCTGATATGGGGGGACCCTGAGATAAAACCCCCCCCTACCTGAATTGATATGCAGCCTCTACCTCTGGGATGCTGCATCAGCAGGCTCACAGCACCCTGGTTCCATAGCCTCTGCCCCTCTAGGCCCCTGGATTACAATTTCACAACATGCTGAATTCCACCCCTTCACTGATATGGCCACCAGCTCTGGCTTTCCCCTGCACCAACCCGCTGCTTTCCCAGGGGACTCTGGCAATACCTCCTGGCACCACCATCCATCCAGGCACAGACCATGCCAACACCACTGGCTTGCAGGAAAGTGCCTATCCTCACCCTGACGGACCCTTCTCTAAATCCCTCTTAGAAACTCTTGGGGAGCTCCACCGGCTCAGCGCCAACCTCAGTACTATACCTACTAAGGCACATATGGAGGCCAATGTCACCCGCCTGCTGCAGTCTTACAAGTCAGAACTTTTGGCTGTACGTACTACTGTTCAATAACTTGAAGTTGACGCCCATGAAGCTTCTTTCACTACTTTCTCTGAGAGACTGTCTGCTCAGGAGTCTGTCTCGAAGACCCATTCCTTTCAACTTCACTGTTTGGCTGACTTGATGGATGATTTGGAGAATAAAAACAGAAGCAATAGCATTCATGTCAGAAGGAACCCCCAATCTATTGAACCTCAGCAATTGGATGCTACTCTATGCTCCGTTTTCAACTCTCTCCTGGGGGTCCCTCCGGATTCGCCTCTTGAACTTGATAGGGTGCACCACTCTGTAGGCCCGGTTGACCCCGACAATCCTAGGGATGTTATATGCAGAGTTCATTCATCGCTACCATTTAAAAGAGGCTATCATGCGCATAGCTCGGGACTCTGGTCAAATGCTTTTCCAGGTTTTTTTTTTTTTTTAATAGACAGTTACCTGCTGGAGTAACCCCAGCAGGTAACGGGCCCTATTTACTTACCGATCCCCGCTCCTGCTCACGGCCGCCTGCGCTTCCCCTGCTGCCGAAACGGAGGCG
Organism: Leptodactylus fallax; assembly: GCA_947044405.1. NCBI lineage: Eukaryota > Metazoa > Chordata > Amphibia > Anura > Leptodactylidae > Leptodactylus > Leptodactylus fallax. The sequence continues at coordinate 4,733,839 of CAMRHE010000105.1, forward strand.
GCTGTTGACTCTGCCCCCCCTTACTTGCTCCTCCCACTCCCAGTTACGCAAATTTAAAAATGTATTATCTCGTCACTACCTCGTGACGCCCCACTTTTCAGTTTTTTATTTTTTACAAAAGTTTAAAATATCCAATAAATTTCGTTCCACTTCACGATTTTGTCCCACTTAAAAATTTATATCCTTATGTTTGAAGCCTGAAATGTGGCAAAAGGCTGAAAAGTTCAAGGGGGCCGAATACTTTCGCAAGGCACTGTATGGTGACACCTACACCAGGGTATGTGTTAAATGAATCCACTCAGAACCTTTCCTGGTACAGAATGGGACCAGACAGAATGGGATGCCCCTTGCCTCCCTTCTGTACCCCCTGCTGATGGAACACCTTGCTGCAACGCTGCGGGAGAGCCCTAGTGTTCATGGTCTTCAGATGGGAGGCAGACAGGTTAAGATGGCCCTATATAACGATGACCTGGTTCTCTACGACACGCAGCCTCATGTCTCCTTCCCGTCCGTTCTGAATGAGTTCCGACACTTTGATCCCCTAAGAAATTTTAAGGTTAATCTCTCTAAGAGCAAAGGCCTCAATATTACCCTTCCTCCAACAGAGGCTGCCCACCTAGTGAACCACTTCCCCTTTAAATGGCAACCCATGTTAATTAAATATCTGGGGATACATCATTCCCTCTGACCCATCCTGCCTCTTTTGACTTAACTATTTTCCCATTTTGTAGAGGACTGTGGAGGACCTGCCGAAGTACAGCACTTTGGGCTTAACCTGGTTTGGTCGTATTATCGCTCTGAAAATGGACGTTGTTCCCCACCTTTTATACATGTTTCAGGCCCTGCCCATCCGTGTGCGTTTCTTTTCCTGCAGTTGGCTTTTGGTCCCTGCTTTGGATCCCGACTCACTTTCACCCGAAACGTGTCCGTTATGTTCGTATATGAGCACTTCTTGACTTTAGGGGACTGTGTGCCATGGCTGTTTGGTTGCTAGGGATACCGGACCCTTAAGCCCGCTATTTAATAACCTTACGTTCCCACCGGGCTGTTCGGTTTGTTGCTTTCTCTGCTGGGTCGCTTATGACATTCGGCTGGGTTGTGTTACGGGGACCTCATTACTACCTTCTCTTGATCAGCTTTGTGCTTCATACCCGGACGTTTCTTTGTCCTGTTGGAATACAATCAACTCATTGGTCCCTCGCAGGTTCTCCCTACCCCAGCTACTCTCTTCTAGTCCAACTACCATGCCCTCTCTCTATTGCATGGTGTGCTCCTCGCAGCAGCAACTACAGGTACCCCTTCCTACACTAGTTCCTAGGACAATGATAAAGCACACTGCCTTTCTCCTTCTGAGTGGTCTAGGTCCTTCCTGCAGGGCTCAGGAGAAAAACTTCAAAATATTGTCCCATTGGTATCGCTGTCCAGACCTCCTCCACAGGATCTATCCAGGTGTTTCCGATCGGTGCTTGTGCTGTGGTTCTGAGAAGGGGACTTTCTATCATGATTGGTGGGACTGCATGGGGGCTCCCATATTTTACCTATACACTAAAGTCAGTGGTCGCTCCCTGGTGCCCTCTCCGCAACTGGCTCTTCTCTCAGTCATCCCAGGGAAACTCTCCAAGATAGAGTGACCTTCTACGACACTTCCTCACGGCCGCCAGATCAGTCATTCCTTGACAATGGCATAGTACGACTGCTCCTTCCCTGATGGAGTGGCTCCAGGAGTTCCTTCAAATCTGGAGGATGGAGACTCTTGTTGCAGAGAACTCTGATGACTCGTCTAAGTTTTATGCTCTCTGGTGACTGTGGGTGGAGTTCCAGGATTCAGTGGATTTCGCTAACCTTTTTTCCTGATTTTAGGTGATTTTTTTTTTCTATGTTTTCTCTCATTGGGGAGAGACCCCTGACAGTGACTTCCTCAACCAAATTCAGGGGGTTGTTTCCTGTCCCAGCCCTCTGTTGCCTTTAGTGTTCTGATCTATTGTGACACTGATTATGCTGTTTTACCTGCGGATGCGCTGGGGATGTTCTTATGGAACTTTGCCCTAGTCTCTGCTCTCTTATTTTATTAGCTGTTCACTGTCAGTTCCGACAGTTCCGTTGGCCGGAGGACGCTCCCTTTTGTTGTTTGATGTGTTGGTTTCTGTATTACTTGTTACTTTTTCAAACACTTCTTAATAAAATTGATTAAACATAACATTATTTGAGTAACCTGAGCGAAAAAAAAAATGTTTTAGCCTTCAAAACTGAATGTATGAAAAAATCTGAAAATGTGTCTAGTCCTGAACCATGGAAAATAGACCAGTACAGAAGTGGTTAAAGACCAGCGTATAATTAAAGTGATTTTGATTCAGAAGACATCAATGCTCCAGAAGGGATGTAAGGAGGGTGCTGTAATGTTGGTGCCAGTGGCGTAACTAGGAATGGCTGGGTCCCAAGGCGAACATTTGACATGGGGCCCCCCACCCCCGAATTGCCACCCCCAACCGCCCCCTCCAACCCCGCACCCCCCAAAAAAAATGCATTCCTGCGCACATTATTATGTGCCATAGTGGCCCCTGCACACAGTATTATGCCCCATAGTGGCCCCTGCTCATAGTATTATGCCCCATTGTGGACCACCCATGAACAATTATTATACTCTGGGGTCTTTTGACACCCCAGAATATAACGATCGGAGTCCCAGGGGAGGATAGAAACATAAAAAAACAATGCTACTTACCTGTTCCTCGTTCCGGGCAACTCCCTGCAAAATGACGTCGGCTGACATCTGGGACGTCACCAAACAGGCCCTAAGCCTGGAGAAGTGTAGAAGAGGTAAGTACATTGTTTTTTATGTTTCCTCACCTCCCCTGGGCCTCTGATTATTATACTCCGGGGTCTTTTGGAGTATAATGATAGCAGTGATTGTGGGGTTCGGCCTGCGGACTTACCTACTGATCCCCACTACTGCTCACAGCCGCCTCCACAGAATGGGAAGCGCAGGCGGCCACGAGCAGGACCCTGGGGATCGGTAAGTATATAGGGCCCGTTACCTGCTGGGCTTACTCCAGCAGGTAACGGCCTATTAAAAAAAAAAAAAAAAAAAAGCATCGGGGGCCCGGGCCCTGTGGCAGCCGCTACCGCTGCTAGCCGGGTAATTACGCCACTCATTGGAGCTCTGTGCTAGCCAACATACTATTTCTCCCAGCAGATACAGCCATGAAGTTACCTTTGCTGCGCCCGTTACACCACACCCTCATGCATGTGCTCTTCCTTCTGCTCTTGATGCTGCTGTGTCTGGCACACTCTTCCTGTATCTTAATGGCCAGCATGTGCACCTAATCTTTCCCCAGTGAATCTTTGCTTCACTAGCCACACCCTGCCTGAGTAAATGTTCTAGCTTGTTAGTATGCTGCTGTATGGTGTTCCTGATCAACTTTACTGTGCATTTGACTAGATTGTGTACCTGACCGGGTCCTTGTCTACTGACATATTTCCACTTCTGATTACCCATTGCTAACCCTGGCCCATTTTCTGACTACTGTGCTACTGTGTATACACCTATGAACCTGTTGCTGATGCTGGAATGTTACTAATTTGTGTACCTCTGCTATCTGCTCTGACCTCTGACTTATCCACTTACAGGTGCATCTCAATAAATTAGAATATCTTTGAAACGTTTATTTCTTTCAGTAATTAAATTAAAAAAAGTGACCTCCTATATTTTCTAGATTCTTTAGACACAGAGTGTTCTATTTCAAGTGTTTTATTTCTGTAAATGTTGATTATGGATTAGAGTTAATGAAAACCCAAATTTAAGAAAATTAGAATATTGTAAAAAAGCACAGTATTGTAAATTCAGTGTGTCACCTGCCAAGGTTTCCTAAGCCTTTAAATGGTCCCTCAGTCTGGTTCAGTAGGACACACAATCATGGAAGACGCTGATTATGGATTGTATTACTGAATTACTGAATGAATCTAATTTATTGAGATGCACCTGTATGCACATATGTTGTATGCCTCAACCTAACCAGTGTCTGCCTGATACTTGGTGCTTTACCCAGATCCCTGTATGGAGGATAAAAGGTGAATACTAGGGAGGCTACTTAGTCAACATAGAGTAAGTTTACATAGACAAATATTTTGGCAAAAAATTTTTCTGCAAATCCATTACATGCATGTTTTGCTATATATCTGCAGAGCATGTCTACCCATGGGTTGCAAGAGTAAAATCCACTGTGAAAATCTGAAAAAAATTTTCATGCTGCAGATTTAAAGCGTGTGGTAGAAATTTGTTAAAATCTCCTCCTTTTCTTTTGATAAGGGGGGACCCAGGAATTTTTTTTTAGCCAGGTTTTTTTTTTTTGTTTTAAATCATTGGCCAAACAATTCCATTAACTACACCACACTATGGATGTGTGAACCCGCCATGAACTTTACCAATTTTAAGAAGGGAATTTGGAGACATATCAGCATAAAGGAGATTTTGTGGCTTGAGGTCATGGTGAACAATTCCATTTGCATGCAGATACTGGAAAAAAACAAAAAAATAGCAGCGTAGGATTGAATTTTTTAGCCAAAACCAATGCTAACTGTGTAGTACTAGTGACATCAAGTATCTGGCATAGTTCAGCACACAGATCTAGCTGGAGTCCAATAATATTCTAAAAACTATATTGAAATTTAAAGTGACACTCCAGCATTTTTTTTAGCTATGCAACATTTGCTATTGCTGTTGCCTTCACCCAGGTCTAGTACTTGTACCTATTTCCTGTTACTGCAGAGCTAGCTCATACTAACATATACCTTCCAGGACCTTGGACTATGAGGATGATGCCCCCAAATGTTCAGTGAAAGTGCACCAACTGTTATTGATCACACTGGGTAGGTAATGGGCGGATGGTTACCTGACTGTGAGAGAGAGGGCTATAGGGAGCAGATTATGCTAAAGACAAGAGGATGAGATTTCACAAAACATTTAGGGCAGAAGAGAGTGGTAGGATGAATCTGAGGTCACTTGATAGTTCTTAATTGCATCTGCAGCAGCAGAGAAAGACCTCCTTTTTGCACAACATATGATCTAAGAAAGAGGTCCCACTGTTAGGTGACATACACACCACCGTGTGCGTGTCGCAGGGTCCGTGATTGAACGGCACCATTTTTGAGGCTAGTGAACAGGAATAGGACCTGTCCTGAGTTTTGCTCTTGGCTCACGGCCCAATACACCGGATTGTGAAAATACACGGTAGTGTGTATGGGGCCATAGAAATGAATGGGTCAGTGTGCTAGCGTGAAAAACACAGCTAGCACACTGACTGTGCATGCCGTGAAAAACACAGCTAGCACACTGACTGGGCACACTCTCGCGTGCATGTGGCTTTGAGGTTAAGCATAAGGAAAGACACTGTGGAGTAGACAACTATTACCACTGAGGGAATGGTCTTTTAAACAATATAAAGACTCAAAATAAATCACTGGAATGTCCCTTTAAAGCAATATCCTGTCACAGATTCAACTTTTATTTTATGTTATTTAAGTATAAGGGTAAGTCTACATAGACAAATCTTTTGGCATGGATTTTTCTGCAAATCCTTTACATGCATGTTTTGCTATATATTTGCAGAGCATGTCTACCCATGGGTTGCAAGAGTAAAATCCACTGTGAAAATCTGCTAAAATAATTTTCATGCTGCAGATTTAAAGCATGTGGAAGAAATTTGTTAAAATCTCCTCCTTTTCTTTTGATAAAAAATTATTGCCATAATACACAGTGCCAAATGCACAGTAACTTTGGGATTACAGTAAGGCCCAGTTCACATCTGCGTTCGGGTTTCCTTTCGGGGAGTCCGCTTGGGGACCCCCCCCGAACGTAAACCTATACGCATAGAGAAGCGGTTACCTAAGGAAACCTGCGGACCCCATAGACTATAATGGGGTCCATGTGGTTTCCGCTCAGTTTCCGCACGAAACATGCGGAGAGAAAAGTGCTGCAAGCAGCACTTTTTGATTTGATAACTTTTACTTTTTTGGCTTGATAATTGGGCTTGGCATATCAGAAAATGTAGCTTCAAAGGAAAAGGGGCTGTGGCCTAGAGGCAACAAAATGCCCCAAATTCTGATTCAAAGTAAACCAACTAATAGGTGGTGTATGCTTAGGCTAGACATTCTATAAGATGCACCAGATTTATCATCCAACATCTGTGCCAGATCTAAAATTTCTAGCATCCAAATCTTTAAATTTCCTGTCTGATTTCCTGCGCTTAATAAAGCTGAAGAATTTGTTTAATTTTCTTGGTGTCTCATGGTTTCTACTCTATCCATTCTCATCATATAGCTGAACTGTATAACTACTTCTTCTGTGGTAAGGACTGAAGGAGTGAGACAGTTTTTCATTAGGCATTGGTGTCATGTGGAGTGAAGAAAGGACATGCGTCACTGTATGAGGGTTGTAATGGAAAATGCAGGTTCTGTTTCACATGATTATATTTATATTCATCCATATTTATAATTATTTTTTTCTGTCCATAATACAGCGCTAATGAGTTTTTTTCACTTGGCTGTATAAAATATGTTTGCATGTTAAAGAGGACCTTTCACCACCCCAGGGCTGTGCAGTTTTCTGTACCATGTTATAGACACTGTCCTCTGCTAATTGAATGTGAAGGGCTATGTTATTTACATCACTCTGACACTGTCCAATCAGGGAATGTCCTTCTGACAGGGAAGGGCCTTATTAGCATACAGGGCGCCAAAAATGGCGGGGTTCATATCTCCGCAATGGTGGGGGCTAGAAATTTTTTTTAAAGTGCCCTAGAGTCTGTGCAGCAGTGCTTATACCATAGTACAAAAAAACTGCACAGCCCTGGGGTGGTGAATGTTCCTCGTTAAAATGAAGTATACACTACTATCATATACACTACTATCATTGTTTTTTTGGATGGAAAATGCCCATTAAAGTCCATGGAGAGAGATTAAAATACGGTTGCTTCAGCATTTCTACTGTATTTACATTCATTGATATCATTTTCTACTTGGCAAAAAAATGTATCAACTTCTAACAAATAAAAGATAAAAATGCAATACTCATGAATTGCTGAAGGGAACTGAGGCACCCTGTTTCATTATACATCTGTATTATTCACTTATGTGGAGCAGGACAAAAGGTGTGTTTGTATGTTCAGGTTTTTTTTTGGTTACAGTTTTGAAGCGGATTAAAACTACATCCAAAACCCTAACGGTAGAGAATAGAATTTGATTTATGTTTTAATAGTTTTGCAAAAATTTGCACATGCTCAAATAATCCACAGTCCATGGCAAAGATCTCTTCCTGGGAAAAGAAAAACTATAGTATGCATTATGCATGATTTTAAAGATGTATTTTCTAATTATTGCTAAATCTCATCCACCCACTGCCACTAAAACTTGTAATGTAAAAAGACCTGCTCTGCAGCTTTTAAACCCCAGCATGTCAATTTTTGCTGCAGTTATAATCTTGACTTTCAACCTTTGCATTGCAAGCTGCAGATGGCCCACACATAAATCTGCAGGTGAGCTGCAGCAAAAAACACTCATCTTGGTTTTTGCCATGGCAGCTTACAGGAAAACACTCTACAAAACTCCCTGACAGAAATTCAGCAGAGTGTTTGCACTGTGTGTCCCCAGCCATCATCTTATCACTCCACTATGGAATGAGTTTAATTGACAGTTGTTACAGATGACTGTGGAAGAGGGAGGTTAGGGAAGCAAGTGACCTGGCACAGAGAAGTACTTGACACTCTCCTAGCAGTTTTAGAGCATCTTTCACCACCACCACCTTTAATAGGCGACACTTTAAGATTCTGTCATCGGCATGGGAAAGGTTCTGAGAAATAATAATGATCTCCAAATAAGAAATAATTATTTGCAATTGAGAGGGACAGTGATAGGCTCTAATATGGCGCCCACGTATGCAAATGTTATGATGACATTCCTGGAAGAGGACTTTGTCTATATATCCCACCATACAAAGTATATTTTATCGTGAAGATATATAGACAATGTCTTTCTCTTATGTACAGGTACAATTGAGGAATTACAGGATTTTCATGTTCTTCTGAATGGAATTGATAAGGACATTATGACGTTAAATCTTCCAAATAGAGTGGAATCTTTGGCTCTATTCGTAAAGGTTGCTACCCTTGTTTGAGTTGCGTTAATTGTAGGTTCATGGTAAAAGGTAACAACTTTGTACATGATAAGAAATCTAGAATTAATTTTCATGGGACCTGTGATAGTGATTTTGTTATAAATATACTTAAATGTCCTTGTAATTTTCTATATATGGGTGAAATTACTCTTGATCTAAAAACGAGGCTAAACCAACATAAGTTTATAATTATGAAAAAACACACTGATTTTCTGGTGCCAAGACACTTTACTGAATGTCAACATCCTGAGAACCAACTTAGATTCAAAATTATTGATCATGTACCTCCATTACAAAGAGGTATGGATAGGACTAAATTATTGAAAAGGAAAGAATTAGAATGGATTTTTAGGATGAATGTAGACTTTAAAAAAATTGTTGTTAGGGATAGTGTCTGGTTGTACGCATAGCTTCTCCTCCCTGTTTAAAGGGGTTGTCCAAGAAGGTGAAAAAATAACAAAAATCCCATACTTGCTTGTCCCTGGTGCTCTGGTGTCTCCAAGCATGGTCCAGTCCTGCTGTGCCAGTGTCTTGTTTTGTTGGAAGTTTCCGCCACATGTAACTGCTGAGGCCAATCAGCGGCATAAAGAAACAACACGGGATGTCATAGGTAGTGACATCCCATGTCCTTTCCTTACACCACTGATTGGCCTCAGTGGTCACGTGCATCAGGGACCCCCTCCAAAAGAAGACACCGGAGCAGCAGGACCGGACTGTGTTGGGAGAAACCAAAGCACCAGGAACAGGTGAGTATGTTTTTTTTTTGTTTTGTTTTTTCTTCACATTCCCCAGCCTCATAAAAAAAAAAAAAAAAAAAAAAACATTTATCCAGAACAACCCCTTTAATGTAGGCAAAGGGTGGATTATTGTAGTTTTTTTTACTCCTCACTTGATTGAGGGAATCATATGGTGATGTATATTTAAATGATTAATTTTTTTGGTTATATTTTCACAGATACACTTTGATTGAGAAACACATTGATGTGAGAAACACAATGGATTGGCATCCCCCATAAAAAAAATTACTATATTTTTTATGTTTATGTTATGTGAAGCATTTTTATTATAAAATATTAGTTCCACACATGCTTGGCGTATGGGGTGTTTCTTTACTTAGTGTTTATAAAATAATTTTTTGTTTGTTTATATTCAGTGAGTGTTCATACTAGGTCCTCTAATATTTGGTTAATAATAAAAAAATGTTTGATTTTTCTTTTCATGAGTAGTTGAATTAATGCAAGTGGGCATATGGAAGTAAGGCACATAAATATGCACATACATCCGCATATATATGTAAATAAATATATATATAATGTGTGTATGCGTGTGTGTATAGCAAGTATGTACTGGGTGTGGATGAAAATCTGCTGGAAGGTGCAGTGAGCAGATGCTGGAAAGGGCTTCCTTGAAAAGCACTGACACTCCTACAACCAAAATGTGTAAACCAAGAAGTTTTGCATGAGCCTGAAAATACATGGATTGGTAAATATGGCCCAAACACACATAAAGGTAATCAGTCAGGCTTGTACATTCAATTAACAAGCATTTAGTAATCTACATTTAGTAAATTTACTTTTTTTTCCCACTCAACATAGCAGGATAAGCTAAGGAATTTTAAGCCTTTAATCCAGACAGTATGAATGCTTTCTTCAGTGGAAATGACCATGTTATTAATCAGCTTTATTAATTTTATTGTAGTAACTATTTTGGATCACATTTAAGATTTGCATGGTCGAATGTGAAACGGCCATTACCTGTAAGTGTCGGCTCCCTGTTATAGCATTGCCATTATTAAAAGAGGACTTTCTTTTACCTGTAAGTGCCACTGGTTCACTTCTATTTTCTGTTACCAATAGAAAAAAAATCTTTACATGGATCTGATTTACGACTTTCATATTTCATAGTAAGTTTAAGATTTTAAGGTAATCTTTACTCACAGCAACTGCTTCCAGGATCTGTTGGACAACACTGGCCGCATCTTTTTCACTGTAATAGCCACTCTCCACTATCCTAGGCAGAGAAAAATTACTAATAAAGCATTATCACACACATATTTATAAAGGTACTGTATAGTAACTCATGTCACTCCATTCTTATTGAATCCAACAGAAAAAAGCTAGACATTCCTCCATTTCTTCTAGGTGAGAATAGCTTTGTATTTACAATGCACCTGACAAAGGATAAGGCCTTGGAGAGATCAGTCATGACCACAATTCCCGGTAATATACTACAAGACGTATATTCCCTTTATCTACAGATTGGTCCCTTCGGGACCATACCTGTGTTGTGACATATGATGCTCTTGACTACTGTGATATACTATATTTGTAATTATGCATATACTTGTTTGTTGCACTTGTATGACATGTATACCGAGTTTTTTTCATACACAATTTCCTGTAATTGATATGCCCTGAAAAAGGGACATACTAATTCTGTCTAATGTTTACATATTGTAAACTTCGGCTTTATCGGGTTTGTTAACCTCACTAGAAATGTTCAGGTAAACTAAGATATTACCTGCAAATCTGTGCAGCCACCCACCTTTGCAGGTCAGTGGGGTTTCCACCATGTGCAGTTGTCTCAACACGGAAACCCAGCCTTAAGGCCTTAAGCAGGGGCATAACCAGCAAAGACCCCCAGCAAACTTTTGACTTGGGCCCCCCCTACAGCATAGCACCCCCTTCCCTGGCCTCCACACAGTATAACGCCCCATTTACACACACTATAATGTCCCATAGCGGCCTCCAGACAGTATAATTTCCCATTGCAGTCCCTCCAGACAGTATAATGTCCCATAGCTGCCCCTCCACTCAGTATTATGTCTCACAGCGGACCCTGCACACAGTATTATGTCCCACAGTGGACCCTCCACACAGTATTATGTCCCATAGTGGACCACCCACAAACTATTATTATACTCTGGGGTCAGTAAGTGAAGCCGTGTGCCCGCAGCAAGAGTATTTGTTGGACGAACCCCAACAAATACTGCTATTATTATACTTTGAGGTCTAATGATCGGATGCCCTGGGGAGGTGACAAACATAAAAACCAGTGTTACTTACTTCATCTGGGCTCCGGCGCACTCCCTGCTGCTTTTGTCCCTATTCAATGTCATAATGACGCCGTCCTGGGCAACGTGATGTCTGGGTTGTTGCTAATGAGGCCCGAAGATTGCAGGGAGTCACGCCAGAGTCTGAAAAGACCACAAAGTATAATAATAGCAGAATTTTTTGGGGTTCATCCAAATACTCTTGCCGCAGGCCCGCGGCTTCACTTACCAATCCCCGCTCCAGCTCACAGCCGCTTCCATGGAGGCGGCCGTGAGCAGGAGCAGGGATCAGTAAGTAAATAGGGCCTGTTACCTGCTGGTAACAGGCCCTATTAATAAAAAAAAAAAAAAAAGCATCAGGGGCCCCCTAATGTCCTGGGCCCTGAGGCAGCCACTACAGTTGCTATCCCGCTACTTACTCCACTGGCCTTAAGCTAAATTCAATTGATTAATGGTCGCGTGATGTCCGTTTTTTAAAGGACGTCACATGGCAGCATTAAATTAATTGAATGGGGACTATTTCATTGTAACGAACCATCAAAATATAGATCATGTTCTATATTCATGCTGTGCGGCCTGGTTTTGATGAAACAGACAAGTGTCCCCGACCATTTCCTGAGTATTTCCTACATTTCTGAGCAGGGCTTGCTTTTTGGATTCTACCTCTTTAATTATCCGTTGGATTGGTCATTCCATTTTTGACCCCTGGTATGGGTGGCATGCAGCTCTATACTGTCTATATGTCTGGATACCGTGTTATTTTAGCCTTAGAATAAACACTAATCATGACCCAGTCATACAGTAATAACTGTGCTTTTAGGGAACATGGGTACCTATAAAATTCTTTTTCTCACTTTAGGACACCTACAGGTAGTGGCTTCCCCACCCAACTCCAGTGTTCTTTTATATTACATGTTCTTCATTCTCCTGCATCTTTTCATCAAGCACTGTACTTCTCTCTATACAGCGGTGACCACAATTGTGAGCACTTTTTGAAATTTTGATGCTTTACAATTTTGAATTATATTTTGGTTATAGAAAATGTGATGATTCACTAAGGCTGGATTCACATCTGCGGTGGAGTCTTTTCTCTCCGCCGGTTTCACTATAAAACAGTCGAAAACTGGGCAGACCACATTATAGTCTATGGGATCTGCAGGGTTCCGGGCGTAACCACTTTTTAAGATGACAGGGTCTCTGTCTTTTGGGTCCCCATATGGACCAGAACGACAGACTCAAATGCTAGTGGAAACCTAGCGTAAATTCAAATGTATATATATATAAATTAAGAGATAATGTAATGCTGAAAAAAGAGGGGGGGGGGGGCGCGGGGGGGCGCCAAAAACCCCCCCCCCCCCCCCCGCCCCCCCCGGGCCCCCCCCCCCCCCCCCCGGGGGCCCGCCCGCCCCCCCCCGGGGGGGGGGGGGGGGGGGGGGGGCCCCCCCCCCCCCCCCGGGGGGGCCCGCCCCCGGCCCCCCCGGGGGGGGGCCCCCCCCCCCCCCCCCCCCCCCCCCCCCCCGGGGGGGGGCCAGTCAATATAAAAAAACTAATCAAATGCCATTATACTACACTGCGACATTGATCAATCTGCACCACAGATTACACATTACAATAACTGCCTTTTATTTCATGGACTTCTCATTTGTACAATTTTTTCAAAGAATGCCACAAAGAGTTTTTTAGGTTTCAGGTCAATACTGTTTTCTGGTCAGGCCAACAATCAAATGCCTTTTGCTGTGAACCAATCTTTGCATATTTTTTCAATGTGGAACTGAGGCTAGGTTCACACCTGCGCCTGATCTTCACTTGGGGATTCCGTTCCCCATTCCGCTTTAAAAATGTGGAGAGAAAAGTCCTGCAAGCAGTCTATGGGGTCCGCGGGGATAAGCTTTTTTAAGCGGATTAGGTTTCCGTTCATGGGGTCCCCAATCGGAGCCCACAAATGGAAACCCGAACACAGGTGTGAACCTAGCGTGAACAAGAAAAGGTTCCTTGTTGTTAAAGAGATCCTTCATGGAAATTAGCAATTTTAATCCAGGATGTTGTCAATGTATTTTCTTGTGTCCATTGTGCATTGATCACATGAAGGCATCCAACACCATCTGATGACATACATGACCCAATTACAATACTTGTTGAGTTCTTTGCATTTGCATTAATGCAGCCAGGATGTACTGTAGTTCTTATGCTATCAATCATACAGTCTTTCTGCTAATTACTACCAAATAAGGATATTTTACTTTCATCACTCCAAATAACCTGTTCTTTCCATGTTTTTGCTTTTCTGGTGCTGCTTTATGTTCACATATGATTTTTACTCGGAACGCTGCCTTTTAGTCCAAAATCTCATAGTTTTCTCCTGCCCCATCAACTGCCCCTACTTCTGATAGTCTGAAATTAAATGATCCTGTCATTCAGACACAGCCTGTCTGTCATCAACAGATTTTGGGCACTTTTTCAGCTATTTAGTGTTTAATGACTTTGTTTTCTAATAGCATAAACAAATCATTACATAATACAACAAGTCTGCTTTTTAGTGGGTGTCCATATCACTTTTTTTCTTTAATGCCATTTCTCTATATATTATATACAGTGCTGGCCAAAAGTATTGGCACCCCTGCAATTCTGACAGATAATACTCAATTTCTTCCAGAAAATGATTGCAATCACAAATGCTTTGGTAATAATATCTTCATTTATTTCGCTTGCAATGAAAAAACACAAAAGAGAATGAAAAAAAAGTTAAATCATTGATCATTTTACACAAAACTCCAAAAATGGGCCGGACAAAAGTATTGGCACCCTCAGCCTAATACTTGGTAACACAACCTTTAGACAAAATAACTGTGAACAACCGCTTCCGGTAACCATCAATGAGTTTCTTACAATGCTCTGCTGGAATTTTAGACCATTCTTCTTTGGCAAATTTCTCCAGGTCCCTGAGATTTGAAGGGTGCCTTCTCCAAACTGCCATTTTGAGATCTCTCCACAGGTGTTCTATGGGATTCAGGTCTGGACTCATTGCTGGCCACTTTAGAAGTCTCCAGTGCTTTCTCTCAAACCATTTTCTAGTGCTTTTTGAAGTGTGTTTTGGGTCATTGTCCTACTGGAAGACCCATGACCTCTGAGGGAGACCCAGCTTTCTCACACTGGGCCCTACATTATGCTGCAAAATTTGTTGGTAGTCTTCAGACTTCATAATGCCATGCACACGGTCAAGCAGTCCAGTGCCAGAGGCAGCAAAGCAACCCCAAAACATCAGGGAACCTCCGCCATGTTTGACTGTATGGACCGTGTTCTTTTCTTTGAAGGCCTCTTTTTTTTTTCCTGTAAACTCTATGTTGATGCCTTTTCCCAAAAAGCTCTACTTTTGTCTCATCTGACCAGAGAACATTCTTCCAAAAAAGTTTTTGGCTTTCTCAGGTAAGTTTTGGCAAACTCCAGCCTGGCTTTTTTATGTCTCTGGGTCAGAAGTGGGGTCTTCCTGGGTATCCTACCATAGAGTCCCTTTTCATTCAGACGCCGACGGATAGTACGGGTTGACACTGCTGTACCCTCGGACTGCAGGGCAGCTAGAAATTGTTTGGATGTTAGTCGAGGTTCTTTAGCCACCATCCGCACAATCTTTCGTTGAAATCTCTCGGCAATTTTTCTTTTCCGTCCACATCTAGGGAGGTTAGCCACAGTGCCATGGGCTTTAATCTTCTTGATGACACTGCGCACGGTAGACACAGGAACATTCAGGTCTTTGGAGATGGACTTGTAGCCTTGAGATTGCTCATGCTTCCTCACAATTTTGCTTCTCAAGTCCTCAGACAGTTCTTTGGTCTTCTTTCTTTTCTCCATGCTCAATGTGGTACACACAAGGACACAGGACAGAGGTTGAGTCAACTTTAATCCATTTCAACTGGCTGCAAGTGTGATTTAGTTATTGCCACCACCTGTTATGTGCCA
Organism: Leptodactylus fallax; assembly: GCA_947044405.1. Lineage (NCBI taxonomy): Eukaryota > Metazoa > Chordata > Amphibia > Anura > Leptodactylidae > Leptodactylus > Leptodactylus fallax. Next base: position 4,749,012 of record CAMRHE010000105.1, read on the forward strand.
CAGGTAAGTAACAGGTGCTGTTAATTACACAAATTAGAGAAGCATCACATGATTTTTCATAGGGTGCCAATACTTTTGGCCACCCACTTTTTTATGTTTAGTGTGGAATTATATCCAATTTTTACTTTTTGACAATTCTTTTTGTGGTTTTCCATTGAAGACAAATTAAATGAAGATATTATTACCAAAGCATTTATGATTGCAATCATTTTCTGGAAGAAATTGAGTATTATCTGACAGAATTGCAGGGGTGCCAATACTTTTGGCCAGCACTGTACCTCAATTATAAAATATATGATATAAAATCCCCTGGAAATGAATAATAACCCCATGTTCCATGGACCCGAAAAACGGAAACCGAGCACTAGTGTGAACCTAGCTTTACCTGTCCCCAGTGCTCTGGTGTCTGCCGCCACTGTCTGTTCAGACACGTGCCATACGTGACTGTTGAGGCCATCAGTTCACCTTCCTTGCCTCCTCTCCAATTTGCCCAATACAATCCTTATCAGTAAACTTTATTATTCCCTAAAAAAACCCCTTTATTACTGCCCCAATGCCCCCTAATATTATCTCCCCTTACATTCATACAGCTCCACTGACCTTTCAATATAATTTATATCCTCTTTTATAAAAGCCCCCTAATACCCCTTATATTAGTTATGGCCTCTTATCTTGCTAAATTCCCAAATGACCTCATAAATGTATTACCCCCATCCCCCACCCCCAATTAAAATGCCCAAAGTGAGTTAAAAAAAAAAAAAAAAATTGATGACACTTACCTACCTCCGATCTCCCGAGGAGGAGCCTCAGCCGCCTGCACTGCCGCCGCTTACTGAAGCAGAAGGACTTCTACGTCCTGGCGCGGACGACACAGGAGAGTGACATCATCGCGCAGACGTCTGTGCCAGGACGCAGACGTCTTAGGGAAGTTCGTAGGCCACAGGCCTTAAGTGGCTTTTGGCTTACGAGCTACGTACGAGTAGAGAGGCTTCCTTCTCTATGTATTTCAACTGTATCGGTGTCATGCAGACGCCGATTCAGTTGATGTGTGAGGGTAACCTGTGCTGCGGCGGCCCAGAGGTGGGACCCGAGAGACAGTGGGCCCGGGGCCACCGCCCCCCCTGCCCCCCCTGCTAGCTACGCCTCTGACAAGAGTTTTAGTGTCTCAAATCATCCTGTTTTAAATCCATCCGTGGCCGATTTAAAAAAAAAAAAAAAAACTTACCTAGATATGAGTCTGATGAGTCTCATCTCATCTCTAGTGCACACAGCACCTGCGCAGTTCTTTAGTGAAGCTGAGGATGTACACCATGGCTTCACTGCACAGGTACCGGAAGTGCGGCACATGCGCACTGAATCCGTGGTGTCCTACTCTGGCTTCATTGAGGAACTGCACCAGTGTGAGGAGTTCAATGTCAGGGTGAGAATAAAGGTTTTTATGTTTATTGCGAGCATGGATGACTTTATAACAGGGCGATTTGGGACATAAGTACCTGTGGGTTGTTTAATGTCCCAAATTGCCCTCAAATATTCCCTTTAAAGGGGTTTTCCAGGCAAAAAATTAATTTTTCAAAAAGGTCGGTTAGTGCTATTAATAGGTTAATAAGTGCAACCAAATACCTCAGTGATTTCTGGGTTTCTCTGGGAGCTCCTGGCATCTTCTGCATTTGTTTACATGGGTAACTTCCTATTCTTTTTTCCTACAACTACCATGATGCATTGCACTTCACTCAGAGCTGACTCACACTACCTCCCTCTCTCACGTCCTCCCTGTTTCCCTAGCCCACTACTAACCCTTCCAAACTAACTAACTCACCCCCCCTACCTCATCATACTTACTTGTCTTCTTGTCCGGATATTCTAGGCACGGGACATCACTTCTTTCTGAGAGGCCGGCTCCTCCTCTTCTTGACGTCTACCAGCGCTTGCACAATAGAGCCGGAGTACCGGCATGCACTGTAGCAACAGTTTTGGACATTGAAGCGTGTCCACTGCGCATATTTTTCCACACTGTGTGCGATTTTGGAAATAGCAGCGTGTCAATTATACCACGGAAACGCTACGTGGGGCCTTAGCCTAAAGGTGTGAACCTAGCCTCTCTGCTGCCTGAGGCGTCCCCTCTCCATAACAAGATATAACGCAACTTTTTTTTATTGCATGTTGGGGTCCCCCTAATTAAAAGTGTACCACATGCCCCCTAATTTTTAGATCAAAAAATCCTTTTATTTGGCCCCCAGATGGTACACAACCCCCCTTTTTTTTGGCCCCACTCAGTATACGGCTCCCCTCCTTTTTTTGGTTCCCCACAGTATATGACTCCCTTTTTATGGCCCCTTTCCACCAAAGTATATGACCCCCCTATTCTTGGCCCCAACACGGTATAACCCCCCCCTTTTTATGGCCCCCACAGCACATGACCTCCTGTTTTTGGCTCCCCCACAGTAAATGACTCCATTTTTTATGGCTCACTCACAGTATAAGCCCCCATTTTTATGGCCCCCATAGTATATGAACCCCTTTTTTTGGCACCCACACAACATATGCCCCCTTTTTTTGCCCCCCCACAGCATATGACCCCCTTTTTATGTCTCCCCCACAGTATATGACTCCTTTTGTGTGCCCCCACCAGTATATGACCAACATGTTGGCCCCCACAGTATATGATGTCTTTTTTTGACCCCCACACAGTATATGGTCCCCCTTATTTGGCTCCCTCAATGTATATGAACCCCTTTTTTGGCACCCACAAAGTTTATGGCCCCCATAGTATTTGACCCCCACACAGTATATGACTCCAGTTTTTTTACTTTATTTTTGGCCCCCACATGGTTTAAGCTCCCCTTTTTATGGCCCCCACAGTATATGACCCCCTTCCCCCCCACAGTATATGACCCCCCATTTTTATGTCTATCCCACAGTATATGACCCCTTTTTTGTGTCCCCACCAGTATATGACCACCATAGTCTAAGACCCCCTTTTTTTTTACCCTTCCACAGTATATGACCCTATTTATTTATGAGCCCCCTAACCGTATATATGACCCCTTTTTTATGGCATCCCTACAGTATATGAACCCCTTTTTATGCCCCCCTACAGTATATTACCCCATTGTTATGGCCCCCCCCAACAGCATATGACTACTTATTTGTGTTCTCCTCACAGTATATGACCCCCTTTTTTTGGTCCCACACAGTGTTATGTTTGTGGAATAAATTGGCGGGGGGGGGGGGGGATTCTTTTTTTAATTGGCCGTTACTTATTGTATTATTGCAATAGGTAGCGGCCAATAATTTTTACTCACCCATCGACATTCCTGTCCAAGCCGGTCTCCACTGCCAACTCCAGGGCGCGCTGTAGCTGATGCTGGACGTAGCATCCGGATGTTCTTCAGCATCGTTACGTGCAGCAGCACCTAGAGGCAGCTGTGGGTACCAGCCTGGACAGGAATGTGGATTGGAGAGTAAAAATTATAGGCCACTACCTATTGCAATAATACAATAAGTAGCGGCCAATTACAAAAAGCATGCTGCCCCCACCCCAGTTTATTCCATGAGGCTCCACCTGAAACGATCGCTGTAGGTCACTTCATGGAAGATGTGCTCATGTCCCCAGTGCACTCCAAGCAAATAGTGAAGCTAGCCAGTGCTCCTCAGGCAAATAGTATTTTTCTCAGTGTCCCCCAGACAAGTAGTAATGTTCCTGAGTAGCCCCCAGGCAAATAGTAAAGTTCTGCAATGGCCCCAGGGGAGAGGTAAAGGTGCGCAGTGGTCCCCAGGCAAATAGTAATGTTTCGCACTGTAAATAATTCATAAAAACCAAACCAGTAACACTTTCCCATCCTCGCTGGCAGTTCACCATACAACTACATGGTGAGGTCATTGGCCCATCCCTAGTCCAAGCTAGTTATAGGTATAGGCTGCTGGAGCATGACCCGTTGAATTGATATTGGAGGGGATATTGTTGTAACACCGTGTGAAGGCTAGTAATAATCAAATAAAAAAACCAAACTTTGCAATTGAAGCCCTGCATTTATTGCTTCACCATGTCATAAGTGTAATGTTCTGGTTTGGCTATTCTTTGCCCTTGGTCCCCTAAAAATTGTGGTAGTTTTTGTCACTATAATGCTATGATAGATATGTCTAGTCCTAACAGCATTAGTATAAGCTGTAGAGAAATGGCAGCTAACCATACAACTGCATGGTGAGAATGTCGGTCCACCCCTAGTCAAACCTAATATAACCCACTACTAAAGAGAATGCATTTATTACTGCCTCATAGGTGGTAACTTTTAGGTAATCAGTTATTTTGATTTGGCTGTCCCCAGTCCTAATATTAAATCTAGACAAGTTGGTCCAGGGTCTTATATTGACTGCCAGATTGGAGTCGGGAAGGAATTTTTTTCCCATAACATGGGGCTATTGGTATTAGACTCATGGGGTTTTTATGTAAAGTTATAGGTAGCCTTTAGTCAACCTCATCTACTAGGTCACTATAACTCATGGTAAATTAACTTTATAATAAACTATAGGGAAATTACTGTCAGCCCACCACAAGTCCAAGTCAGATATGTGCAGACTGCTTGAGCACGTGCTCAATACTGTTTTTTACTGTAAGAGGATTTTTAGATTTGTTAAATAGTTGATCCAGGGTCTTGTACTGACTGCCAGTTTTGGAGTCGGGAAGGAATTTTTTCCTGTGACATGGCTTTCTGGCAACTGGTTTCAGACGCTGGACAATATACAGTACAGACCAAAAGTTTGGACACACCTTCTCATTCCAAGAGTTTTCTGTATTTTCATGACTATAAAAGTTGTAGATTCACACTGAAGGCATCAAAACTATGAATTAACACATGTGGAATTATATACTTAACAAAAAAGTGTGAAACAACTGAAAATATATCTTATATTCTAGGTTCTTCAAAGTAGCCACCTTTTGCTTTGATTACTGCTTTGCACACTCTTGGCATTCTCTTGATGAGCTTCAAGAGGTAGTCACCTGAAATGGTTTTCCAACAGTCTTGAAGGAGTTCCCAGAGATGCTTAGCACTTGTTGGCCCTTTTGCCTTCACTCTGTGGTCCAGCTCACCCCAAACCATCTTGATTGGGTTCAGGTCTGGAAACTGTGGAGGCCAGGTCATCTGGCGTAGCACCCCATCACTCTCCTCCTTGGTCAAATAGCCCTTACACAGTCTGGAGGTGTGTTTGGGGTCATTGTCCTGCTGAAAAATAAATGATGGTCCAACTAAACGCAAACTGGATGGAATAGCATGCCGCTGCAAGATGCTGTGGTAACCATGCTGGTTCAGTATTCCTTCAATTTTGAATAAATCCCCAACAGTGTCACCAGCAAAGCACCCCCACACCATCACACCTCCTCCTCCATGCTTCACGGTGGGAACCAGACATGTAGAGTCCATTTGTTCACCTTTTCTGCGTCGCACAAAGACACGGTGGTTGGAACCAAAGATCTCAAATTTGGACTCATCAGACCAAAGCACAGATTTCTACAGGTCTAATGTCCATTCCTTGTGTTCTTTAGCCCAAACAAGTCTCTTCTGCTTGTTGCCTGTCCTTAGCAGTGGATTCCTAGCTGCTATTTTACCATGAAGGCCTGCTGCACACAGTCTCCTCTTAACAGTTGTTGTAGAGATGTGTCTGCTGCTAGAACTCTGTGTGGCATTGACCTGGTCTCTAATCTAAGCTGCTGTTAACCTGCGATTTCTGAGGCTGGTGACTCGGATGAACTTATCCTCCGCAGCAGAGGTGACTCTTGGTCTTCCTTTCCTGGGGCGGTCCTCATGTGAGCCAGTTTCTTTGTAGCGCTTGATGGTTTTGGCCACTGCACTTGGGGACACTTTCAAAGTTTTCCCAATTTTTCGGACTGACTGACCTTCATTTCTTAAAGTAATGATGGCCACTCGTTTTTCTTTACTTAGCTGCTTTTTTTCTTGCCATAATACAAATTCTAACACTCCATTCAGTAGGACTATCAGCTGTGTATCCACCTGACTTCTGAACAACACAACTGATGGTCCCAACCCCATTTATAAGGCAAGAAATCCCACTTATTAAGCCTGACAGGGCACACCTGTTAAGTGAAAACCATTTCAGGTGACTTCCTCTTGAAGCTCATCAAGAGAATGCCAAGTGTGTGCAAAGCAGTAATCAAAGCAAAAGGTGGCTACTTTGAAGAACCTAGAATATAAGATATATTTTCAGTTGTTTCACACTTGTTAAGTATATAATTCCACATGTGTTAATTCACAGTTTTGATGCCTTCAGTGTGAATCTACAATTTTTATAGTCATGAAAATACAGAAAACTCTTGGAATGAGAAGGTGTGTCCAAACTTTTGGTCTGTACTGTAGCTGCGTTCTTTCTGTGGTGCTGTGTGGTCCGAGTGCTGTAGGTGTTTAAGTCAATCCCTTGAATGCAAATCCAATATGGATAAGACCTCAAGTCTCAACTTGTGGCGCTCCCTGAGGAAGATGGCAGTGACTTCTGTGGTATGTAGGAACAGGCAGCACGTTTTTTGGTGCTTGTTGGTCTCTGTGCTACAAGTGGTGTTGTTGCTTTTAGTATAGAGCACTTGTGCTGCATGCATGGTGGCCACACTTCCGGCCGGAGTGTATTCCTATGCTAGTCCACATCTCAGTGACATCACTGCAAGCAGTATGGGGTTTAGCAAGGGCTGGTGATCATGTGCTGTTTGGTCCTGCATGTTACAGGAATCCCTGTATTCTTTCTCAGGGAGCTTCAAGGGTTGGTATTCCAGGTTGTATCCACACCAGATCTCCAATTGAGGGGATAACTTTAGTACCTACGCTGTTTAGATTATTCAGCATTGTGGTGGCTGTATAGTGGCATTGACCAGCCTCCAATACCAGTCTCCAAAAACATGTTTAGTCTAAAGGTAGATGCTCGGGCTTGGTTTGCTGCATCCTGCAGTGTTGACTTTACAGCAGACTGTTGGTGTTGTGTGGGAAGATGTCATTGTGCTAAGAGTTATCCTTTCTTTGCAATGGTGGTAAAATGCTCATTCCAAAAGTATGAAGAATGTAAAATGCCTTCATGCATTGGAGCATTTTTGTTGGTCGGTTGTCATTTTTTTTTTTTTTTTTACACCTTTCCAAATTTTCTGTAAAATGACATGAACTTACTTTCTCTTCTAGACTTTTGCTTGCTTCAGGATTGAAGAACTTGTGATATGGACACCCGGCAGCACCTTAATCTCATGTGTCAACTGGAAAGATTTATTAGTTCTATGAAATGTTTTAGATTTGTCTTTTGCTGTAAAGGGTTTCCCATAAACATAACTAGATACAAGTTCAGCATAGTTCAAGATTCTTGAGCCATCTTCAACCACGATAGAAAGTTCTTGCATGTATGGTGAAGACTCCAAAAGTCAAAATTCTAATAGTAAGTTTTGTATAAATTGTACATATGTGTATTGTTTCTTGAGTTGCTCAAATGTCTCCAGAAAAAAAAATAAAAAGTGATATTTCCCAATGACTTGTAATGGTTGCCTCCAAATGGTAAGCTTTCATTTTCTAAGATTTTTATTCTACTGTAGCTTGCAAACAAAGGTGAAATTTGTTCTCCTTACTGCGTCTGCAAACTGCCAGCAATACCAATTACCAGTATTTTGTAGGCACTGCAAAAGGACCCTTGTCAGTCATGTACAAGCTCCACGCCTAAATGTGACTGGTCATAATAACCTCATTCAGGGTAGAAGCTGTGCAGGATTGTGCTAAGTGGGGGTGAAGGGGTATAGATGTAGTAGAGCTGTGAGGTAAGGGAGAATAAGGTGGAAGCAGAGCTGTGTGTGAATCAAGATAATCATGGGCAGTATACATCTGAAAAGCAGAACAAAGGCAAAATATAACTGAACTTTGTCACACTTGGAAAGTACAATAGTGAGGTCCCATATGTTGTCTCTCCAACCGCCGTTGTAGAGAATTACCCGTTGGGGTTCATATGTTGTTGGCCCCTGCAGAAGCAGCATGTTAATATTACCTGCAGAAATGTTTTAAATCCCCCTTAGAAATGCAATGAAGGCAAACTTTTTGCCACAAATGTCTTGTCCACGCTGATTACAATGTCTATTCACATGGCCATATTCCTGAATGTAGTCAATGTTGCAGTCAAAGCAACCTCAGTCACATGACCATGACTTTTTCTTTACGTCCATTCATTTTATGGACTGATGCACCCAATAAAAGTCTGAAGGGTCAATGTTTATTATTCAGTTTTCCCTGACAGGTGAACCTGAGCTGTCCCTCCTTGAACACTTGCCACCTGCCACAGACCTTTGGACTACTACTTGTACTGGGGCCCCTTTGAGAGGTAGCGAACTGCTAATATCCACACAGTTGATTACAGGTCTCCATGCAGGGGTTGAACTGTAGAGCCGACTGTAACTACAGCCAGAGCACCTCCAGATAAGGCAGCTATAGGCCATGGTGACCTAAAGAAAATACCATGCCTACATAACTGGTTCATGCCATACCACTGGTGACTCAACACACATGTACAAAAGATCTGGTCCTGAACCAGGTAAAATAGTCCCAGTCCTGAAGTGGTTAAAGGTGATGTCCCCAATATACTCTTCCATAGATTTCTGCTTTCTTCCAGTTGATGATCAGTCCTTGGTCATGTAATGACACAGGTGTACAGATTGTCACATCATAGTAATCAGAACAGTCTTGTAAGGAGCCGTGTACCTGTGTCCATCACATGACCATGGACCAATTTATACTTGTTGCGTTTAGCCCTTATTTTTGGTTTGTAGATCTAAACCTATCCTATCAATTGGAACCAAATATAACATGAAATCTCAACACTAGCAATATTACCATAAAGTTGTTATTCTTCCTGTATGTTGTATTATAGCCACTCAATGTCAAACTGGGCTATATGGTCCAGCAACCAGGATTAGAAGGAAAATGTAGGAAAGCAGAGCATGAAGTCTGAATCTGTACCAACCACTCAGGATGATAGCTGTTTCGCCAACTGCTTCGTCTGGGGGATGGTAATCCAAGGTAATGGTCAACAAAATCGCCACTCATCACACCCCAGACAACAGCAAATTTTCCGAGCTGTATGTGTGCTCATAGGGTGGGCAGATGCATCATATGCATGCTAGACCATGTGATTATGTCACATGGTATGGCGTGCCTGACGTATGCCAGATATGACAGTGAACAAGTGTGTAAGGTTCTGTTCACATCTGCACTGTGTTCACATTCGAAACCACCAAAAATTGGACTCTATGGGCACCAGAGCTAACCCAGGGGTGAACCTAGCCTCTGAGGTGAACTATAAGAGGTGCCCCTCCCCGAAAAAAAAAAATACCCACCCGGCTATCTTTGGTTGCGTGATGGATCCCCCCTAATTAGCACATGCTCCCCCCCCCAATTAGCAGATAAAAAAAAAAATCCCCTTATTTGGCCCCAACATCGTATAACACCCCCTTTTTTTGTTTTTTTTGTCATCCACACAGTATTTGAACCCCTGTACTCCCCACTGTCCCATATAGGGTTCACAATCCATACCCCCCACCAGCAAGCCTTTGAGTGTGGGAGGAAAACTGGAGTACACCCACGCAAACATAGGGAGAACCACAAACTCGCCGCAGATGTCGCCCCTAGCAGGATTCAAACCCAAGACTCCAGCACTTTTGTGAGGCTGCAGTGTCAACCACTGAGCCGCTGGGCTGCCCAAGCAGCACTGGTGGTATGTATTGAAATTGCAACCATCAGGCAAAGGAATTTCACAGGAGCGACAGTTTAGATGTTTGCACCTAGACACAGACTTACCTGGAGGATTCATTACTACCAGATGCAGAGGAAGATATCTTACCGCAAGTGTAAGAGTAAATAGCAAGAAAGCCAGAAAAAACCGCAACAGTACAAGTCTGTTGAACTAGAATGCCCAGCATGCACACTCTCTGCCAAACAACAAAGAGGCAGAGGAAAGGAAGCAGCAGACTTATACAGTGTCTTGCGAAAGTATTCGGCCCCCTTGAACTTTTCAACCTTTTGCCACATTTCAGGCTTCAAACATAAGGATATAAAATGTAAATTTTTTGGTGAAGAATCAACAACAAGTGGGACACAATTGTGAAGAGGAACAAAATTTATTGGTTATTTTAAACTTTTGTAAAAAATAAAAAACTGAAAAGTGGGGCGTGCAATATTATTCGGCCCCTTTACTTTCAGTGCAGCAAACTCACTCCAGAAGTTCAGTGAGGATCTCTGAATGATCCAATGTTGTCCTAAATGACTGATGATGATAAATATAATCCACCTGTGTGTAATCAAGTCTCAGTATAAATGCACCTGCTCTGTGATTGTCTCAGGGTTCTGTTTAAAGCACAGAGAGCATCATGAAGACCAAGGAACACACCAGTCAGGTCCGTGATACTGTCGTGGAGACGTTTAAAGTCGGATTTGGATACAAAAAGATTTCCCAAACTTTAAACATCCCAAGGAGCACTGTGCAAGCGATCATATTGAAATGGAAGGAGTATCAGACCACTGCAAATCTACCAAGACCCGGCCGTCCCTCTAAACTTTCATCTCAAACAAGGAGAAGACTGATCTGAGATGCAGCCAAGAGGCCCATGATCACTCTGGATGAACTGCAGAGATCTACAGCTGAGGTGGGAGAGTCTGTCCATAGGACAACAATCAGTCGTACACTGCACAAATCTGGCCTTTATGGAAGAGTGGCAAGAAGAAAGCCATTTCTCAAAGATATCCATAAAAAGTCTAGTTTAAAGTTTGCCACAAGCCACCTGGGAGACACACCAAACATGTGGAAGAAGGTGCTTTGGTCAGATGAAACCAAAATCGAACTTTTTGGCCACAATGCAAAACGATATGTTTGACGTAAAAGCAACACAGCTCATCACCCTGAACACACCATCCCCACTGTCAAACATGGTGGTGGCAGCATCATGGTTTGGGCCTGCTTCTCTTCAGGGACAGGGAAGATGGTTAAAATTGATGGGAAGATGGATGGCGCCAAATACAGGACCATTCTGGAAGAAAACCTGTTGGAGTCTGCAAAAGACCTGAGACTGGGACGGAGATTTATCTTCCAACAAGACAATGATCCCAAACATAAAGCAAAATCTACAATGGAATGGTTCACAAATAAACGTATCCAGGTGTTAGAATGGCCAAGTCAAAGTCCAGACCTGAATCCAATCGAGAATCTGTGGAAAGAGCTGAAAACTGCTGTTCACAAACGCTCTCCATCCAACCTCACTGAGCTCGAGCTGTTTTCCAAGGAAGAATGGGCAAGAATTTCAGTCTCTCGATGTGCAAAACTGATAGAGACATATCCCAAGCGACTTGCAGCTGTAATTACAGCAAAAGGTGGCGCTACAAAGTATTAACTTAAGGGGGCCGAATAATTTGGCACGTCCCACTTTTCAGTTTTAAATTTTTTACAAAAGTTTAAAATATCCAATAAATTTCGTTCCACTTCACGATTGTGTCCCACTTGTTGTTGATTCTTCACCAAAAAAATTAAATTTTATATCCTTATGTTTGAAGCCTGAAATGTGGCAAAAGGTTGAAAAGTTCAAGGGGGCCGAATACTTTCGCAAGGCACTGTATAAAAGAAATGGAGAGCAAAGACTCTCCCAATACCTGAGACAGGTTACACAGAAAATAAAAGACCTTTATTTCTCATCAGCATTTTTTTTTTTTCTTCTTTCTTTTGGAAGAAAACAAGCTACCCCGCACAGATTTTATAAAATAAATTGTGGAAGTTAAGATAAAAAAAACATTACCTAGTAGCTCACTTGAAGGAGGTTCAATGATGTCATCAAGTACGCAAGCCAGCGTACTCTGGACTCTGGCGCCCCCACACACGGGAGCTGGAGAGAAGTAGCAGGAAATGCCATGCATCACAATAAAACAAGGCTTGCAAGGCTTACAAATCCACAAAGGGTTCAATGTGGATACTTAAAGGCAGCAGACCTGTCTGGCCGGCCCATTATAAGCTACAGCTGAAAAGGCCTTTCACTGCAGATAAGCAGACTAAGCAGCAGAGGCAAGAAAGACAGACAAGGAGTTTTAACCTTTGAATTATCTTCCAGCAGGAACCAAAAGGCAGAAAAGAGTCCTCACAGGAGGATAGACAAAACAAACTCAAACAGGAAAGAGGAGGGGGAAATTCATTCAGAAATCTGAATAACCTCACTATAGGGAAGGTATAACCTTCCCTCCAACTGTCCCACCAACACAGGACAGAAAAAAAAACACGCTGGTGGGTTGGTACTTCCTTCCTTATATTGAGAAGGGGGAGGGGTTACGGTTAACTATTTGTTGTTCATTAAAAATTCCATTCTGTCCTACCAGCACATAGGGGCAGAAATACTCCAATATTGTGCTGCTGGTGGGACATTAGGGAATAATGTATGTGTACCACTTTGCACCCATTATATAAAGTACACATATGGTTCTGTGGAAATAGAACATGTTAGTGACATAGCAAGCTGGCCAAATGCTACATGTGCCAATTTGGCATCAGATGTTAAAAGTACTGCTGGACACCAGTTTGGGGACTCCATGGTGTTTAGCTGAGGTGTTCAGGTTAACAGAGAATATACCTGTTGTTAAACTGCAGGATCAATGCATAGTGAGAAGCTGCCAGTAGAGGTGTATGACAGTGGTTTACTTCCTTCTTCCCATTCAGAACCCATGCATGCTCAGCTGCACTGTGTTTGCATTTCTATAGGAGCATCTGGAGAAACTACTGTCATCCAAATGAGTGTTGAGTTTACGCTAGGTTCACACCTGCACCTGGTTTCCATTCTTCAGGTCCGCTCGGGGACCCATAGAACGTAACCTAATCCACGAAAAATGGGTGTTTTTCACAGCCATTTTTCATCTTGGTCGTGTGAATGTAGTCTAAGATTTAGGGGCACCTTAAGAAGCACCCTATATCCCACAAGTTGCATGCATCTTTATTTAGTAGGATATGGGATGGGGGGGGGTCATTGGAAACATAAATACTTGCTGTTTTTTTTATTGTCTTTGCAGCATAAGGCTTTTGTGTTCTTTTTTCCTCACATCTAAAAACTGTTGAAGTCACTCCACTGCAAACAAAACATAGTACAAAAGGAATTATTCTGAATGTAATCACAGAGAAACAGTGAAACTTTCAAAAAATTGGTCAAAATTGATGTCCTATCCATAGAATAGGACCTTAGTTTTAGATTCACAGTTGACTGACTGCTTGGACCTTTGCTGATCAATTTTTTTCCCCATGATGACATGAGATGCTGTGCTCACTTACTGTACTTTTAATAGCAGTCATAGTCAATACTGCAGCTGATCCATAGACTTGCATTGGACAACCACTGCAGTATTCACAGCTGACGCTATTAAAAGTACAGCAAATGAGCACAGCAGCTCGGATAGGTCAATCATTTTGGTTATTGTATAACCCCTTTAACCAGAAACACTTGCAGTTAGTGAAGCAGACCCTATACCCATGATGGCGAACCTATGGCATGCGTGCCAGAGAGGGCACACAGAGCCCTCTCAGTTGGCACGCGCGCCGTCGCCCTGATCGCTCACTAACGGGGAATCCAGTACAGGATTCCCCGTTAGTGAACGATCGCTTCTTTCAGCTGTATGTGCAAATGCACATACAGCTGAAAACTGTCAGTGTAAATCGGTAAAGGCTAAATACTGTACTCTGGAAGGACCTTCTGACATCATAAGGTCACATGACAGGGTAGGAGTGTCTTTACTTGTATGAAGGTCTTTCTACATGAAGAAAAGTTGTATCTTGAGCAGTGGAGGAACATGGAGAGATGTGGAGTGGGAGAGATGTGAGGTGCAGGGTGTAGTGTGGGGGGAGAGATGCAGGGTGTACTGTTTGGGGGAGAGATGTGGGATGCAGGGTGCAGTGGGAGAGATGTGGAGTGGGAGAGATGTGAGGTGCAGGGTGTAGTGTGGGGGGAGAGATGCAGGGTGTACTGTTTGGGGGAGAGATGTGGGATGCAGGGTGCAGTGGGAGAGATGTGGGGTACAGGGTGTACTTTGAGGGGGGATGTGAGGTGCAGGGTGTATTGTGGAGGGATGTGAGGTACAGGGTGTACTGTGAGGGGGATGTGAGATGCAGGGTGTACTGTGGGGGTGTGAAAGATCCTCAGTGCGCCAACACCGCGTTGGCCCACACCTGAGACTTCTTTACTAAAAACCACACTCACCGCCAGTGAGTGCTGGGTCCACAAGATAAATACAAGACAAGCTTTCTAAATTTTATATATTTATTAACCCCTAAATGGGTTGGTATTAACATCTAACACATGCAGTTCAGAACAGATATGCAGATGTATGCAAGCATTAACAGTTACTAGTTACAATATACAGTACTTAAAATAAAAAGGGAATAAAAGTGAAATAATTACTTTACCACACATATCCTTGATGTGGCTCTATAGTCCAACACTCACACATAACATGTGGAGATAACCAGTGGAGGCTCCTAGCAGCAGCATTGCATTCCAGCCTGCATGCTCATCACAGTATATCCCAGTAGTCTCATCACAGGGTGTACTGTGGGGGGATGTGAGGTGCAGGGTGTATTGTGGGGGGGGATGTGAGGTGCAGGGTGTACTGTGGGGGGGGGGGGGATATGAGGTACAGGGTGTACTGTGGGGGGGGATGTGAGGTGCAGTGGGAGAGATGTGGGGTACAGGGTGTAGTGTGGGGGGGATGTGAGGTGCAGGATGTAGTGTGGGGGGAGAGATGCAAGGTGCAGGTTGTAGTGTGGGGGGGAGAGATGCGAGGTACAGGGTGTAGTGTGGGGGGGGGAGAGATGCGAGCTGCTGGCTGCGTGTGACCAAGAGGGGGGAATGGGGTTGCAGGCTGTGGTGAGCAAGAGGGGGAGGCAGGTTAATTTAAGGTGAAATTGCCATGTTGGCACTTTGCAATAATTTAGTGGGCTTTGGGTTGCAGTTTGGGCACTCGGTCTCTAAAGGGTTCGCCATCACTGCCCTATACTTTTTCTGCGTTATCTGAAACAGCAGGCATATTACATTTAGCCACAGAATAGTTAACATGAGAGAATTTCTGCTCAGTGGCAAATGCTAAGGGATTCCACACGCAGATCTGGCAAACATGATTACTCCAGGTTCAACAGTGAATGAATAATCTCTGACTCCTGGAAGGCTTCAATTTTTTGTGTCGGTTTATGTTTGGTGAATGTATCAAGCCTTTTTACTACATACTGATCTCTTTAGTTAACTACGATTTACCTTTGGATAAATGACTCTCCATAGAAAGTGACTAGAGATGAGTGAATTTTTCAAAAATTCGATTTGACTGATTCTCCGAAGTTTCCAAAACAATTCAATTTGATCCAAATTAATTTGCAGCGAATAACGTTAAAAAACAGCTATTTCCTGGCTGCAGAGAGCCTGTATAGTGGTGTAGAACACTGTGCCCTGCAGTAACACGCATAGGGAGTCTGCTGTGGTAGTGAAACAATACTGTGAGTCCGAATGACACGCACATGACAGGCGTCGCTATTAGAATCGATGCACACTTCACTTATTTGGCCAGTTACAGGGCCAAAACTGACCAACTAACTTAAGTGTGAACTCAGCCTTACAGGTCCATGTTAGTGCCAGGTATAAAGAACTGTGCAGAGGCCCAAGATCCAACTGTAGCGTGAAAGAGCACACTCCTTTTACACCTTTGTCTGCTGATTCCACATAGATGTCTACAGAGTGGCAAGGTGGTCATACAGTGACCCGGTGGCAGCAGCATGAGGAGGCCATAGAGTAACCCAGTGGCAGCAGCATGAGGAGGCCACAGAGTGGCAAGACAACATAATGTGGAGTTGGCAGCAGCAAGAGGAGGCCACAGAGTGGCAAGGCGACATAATGTGGAGATGGCAGCAGCATGAGAAGGCCATACAGTGACCCGGTGGCAGAAGCATAAGGAGGCTATAAAGTAACCCTGGTGGCAGCAGCATAAAGAGGCCACAGAGTGGCACGGCAACATAATGTAGAGTTGGAAGCAGAATTAGGAGGCCACAGAGTGGCAAGGCAACATAATGTGGAGTTGGCTGCACATGAGTAGGCCACAGAGTTGCAAGGTGACATAATGTGGAGGTGGCAGTAGCATGAGGAGGCCATATATTGACCCAATGACAGCAGCATGAGGAGGCCATACAGTGACCCGGTGGCAGCAGCATGAGGAGGCCATACAGTGACCCGGTGGCAGCAGCATGAGGAGGCCATAGAGTAGCAAGGCGACATAATGTGGAGGTGGCAGCAGCATGAGGAGGCCATACAGTGACCCGGTGCCAGCAGGATGAGGTCACAGAGTGGCAAGGCGACATAACGTGGAGATGGCAGCAGCTTGAGGAGGACACAGAGTGGCAAGGTGACATAATGTGGAGTTGGCAGGAGCATGAGGAGGTCATAGAGTGACCCGGTGGCAGCAGCATGCGGAGACCATAGAGGGACCCAGTGGCAGCAGCATGAGTAGGACACAGAGTGGCAAGGTGACATAATGTGGAGCTGGCAGCAGCATGAGGAGGCCACAGAGTGTCAAGGCAACATAATGTGGAGTTGGCAGCAGCATGAGTAAGCCAGAGAGTGGCAAGGCGACATAATGTGGAGGTGGAAGCAGCATGAGGAATCCATAGAGTGACCTGGTGACAGAGTGGGGAGGTGGGTAGCACAAACAGTACCCACTGACGATGGTGGCAGTTAAGAAGAAGCACTTGGCATCAGATGTGTGGCATCAGGTGGGTGGCAGCATCAGGTTTCTTTTGTCAAGGTTTGGGTGAGGCAGCATGGATGATTTAATCTGATGCATCAGGCATTGGTGGGTGGAAATCCTGGCTGATCCACGTCTGATTCATCTTGAAAAAGGTCAGTCTCTCCACATTTTGGGTGGACAGGTGAGTTCTCCTTGAGGTAAATATGGCCCCCGCCGCACAAAACACCCGACTACTGGCCGGGGAGTACAGCTTTTCCAGGGCAAACTCTGCCAGTTGTAGCCACAAATCCAGTTTGGCTGCCCAGTAGTCTAGCGGATCTTCGATGACGGGTGGAAGGATGCACTCCAAGTTTTCCACCACCTGCTGGTTCAGGTTCTGCTCTGAGTCTAGCTGCTGGTGAATAGTTTCTTCACTATGCGGGTGAAGAAAGCTGCTCATCAGCGACTCTAGGCTCAGGCTACTGATGGAACTGGTACTGCTCCCCCACCCCCCCCACAGCAGCTATGGCAGTGCAAGGTGAGCGCCCAGGGCCCCCCGGTCAGACATGCGAGAGGATGGACGATGGCGCAGATAGGCAGCGGCCAACTGACTACATAGGATGTCTCTATAGTAGTTCAGTTTGTCCTCCCTCCCAGCAGGTCTAAAAGGCCCACATTTTTGACCTGTAGTGAGGATCTAACATGGTGGAGAGCCAGTAGACATCACTCTGCCGTATGGTGACAATTCGGCTGTTACTACGCAAGTAAGTGAGCATGCATCGGGCCATTTGCGCAGGTGACTCGGAGGGACTCCCTGCATCCATCTCCACTGCATACTGATCACGGTGTGTCTGGGTCATCTGCCTCATCTCCCTCTTTCTCTTCCAGCTGCTCCTCCTCTTCCTCTCCTGTCACCTGTGTAGAAAAACCACCCATTTTGCTACACATTGCTTGTGCTCCAATGTCCTCCTCCTCCTCCAGTTCAGCCCCCACAGGGCTCATGTGGCCATGAGATGTAGGTGCCAAGTCTCCAGTTCCATGACCAGCCAGATTTACCAGCATCTTTTCCAGGATATGAATCAGTGGAATGAAGTTTTTCATCCTGTGGTCCTGGTGACTGACAAATAAAGTGGCCTCCTCAAAGGGCACAAGCAAATGGCTGGTGTAACGCATGACCTGCCACTGGCTAACATTGAAGTTACAAAGGGGCGTACCTCTCTCCACTTGGATCATCAAGAAATTGTTTATGGTCTTTCTCTGTTCATACAGTTGGTCCAACATATGGAGGGTGGAATTCCAACGGATGGAAATGTCGCATATCAGCCTATGTTGGGGGACACCGTTCTGCCACTGCAGCTCAAGGAGGGTGTGCTTGGCGGTGTACGAGTGGCTGAAGTGCATACAAAGTTTCCTGGCCATTTTTAGGATGTCTTGCAGATGGGTGGAAGACTTAAGGAAACGCTTGACAATCATATTGAACACGTGCACCATGCAGGGCGCATGGCTCAGCCCTCCTTGACGCAGCATCGACACCATGTTCTTCCCGTTGTCAATCACCATGGTTCTGATTTTGAGTTGTCACGGAGAAAGCCAGGATTCGATTTCTTGATGAAGGACATGGAGCTGTTCCTCCCCTGTGTGACACAGCGTGACACCGCCGTTCCCTCCACATGTGGTATGCTGGAGGAGCACTATGAATTGTCCCTGCAGTGGAGGCTGTGGACACAGTGGAGGATGAGGCGGACATTGTTGCAGGACCAATGGCGTGAGAACGTGGAGGCAGAAGCGGCATCACCTGGCCAAGTTACTGGTGTGTCTGGGCAGGAACCACATTCACCCAGTGGGCCGTAAAGGACATATATTGTCCTTGACCGTAGTTACAGCTCCACACGTCGGCGCTGCTGTGCACTTTGGCAGACACCGACAGGCTCAAGGACTGGCCCACTTTCTCTTCTACATATTTGTGCAGGGCTGGTACTGCCTTTTTGGCAAAGAAATGACGGTTGGGACTCTCCACCTCGGCTCGGCACAAGCCATCAGTTCTCTGAAAGGTGCAGAGTCCACCACTTGGAAAGGGAGGGACTGCAGCACCAGAAAATTAGACAGGAACACGTTCAGCTTCTGCACTGTTGTATGAGTGTACGCATACTGTTGTCTCTTCGAAATCGCTTCAGTGATCGATTGCTAACGCAATGACTGACTAGAAAGAGGAGCAGGATCATCAGGACCAGCAGATGATGGGAAGGACACACAGCTTCCTTCGGCTGAGGTGGTGGAGCCTTGACTGCCTGAAATGGGGTGCATGCCACTGGGTGATACAGCAGTTACTGCGGCAGGCTGGACCACCACATTGGAGCCACAGCTCTCCCAACCCACTTTATGGTGACGCTGCATATGTTGACGCAGGGTTGTGGTGCCAACATTGGCATCCTAGCCACGCTTCACCTTCTGCCCACAGATTCGACATATGACCATGTTCAACTTCCCCGGTGGCTTAACAAAAAACTGTCACACCGCCGGGTAGGTGATTTTACCCCCAACAATCCACACTAAATGACTGCTACCACCACTGCCTCTGTGAACCCCTGCACCACTGCTTTCCGGGCAGGTAGGCTCCTGCGAAGCGGGTGATCTACCCCAGGCACGTTTGGCTCCCGACCTCCCACTGCTGCCACTCTGCTGACTCCCGGCCACGCTACCTACTTGCTTTCTCTGCCGCTGCCTCATGTGCAAGCTGCCACCATTTTCTGCCAATGATCAGCGATCAGCTACATCATAATCGATTACTGTCTGCACATCACTGATGTCCTCCTCAACGGTCTCTGAGCCAGGAGCCTGACCGCTTGCAGCACCAGCATCCCATGCCACTCTCCTCATCACTACTTGCCCGCCTACCGGAGAAAGCAGCGGATGTCTCCTCCAGATCTTGGTTGGGCAGTAGCTGCTGACTGTCCTGTAGTAGCTCCTCCTCACTGTATAGTGGATCTGAGCCCACAGCATAGAGTACTTCTCTGGCTGAGGGAACAGAAAAGGACAGGTTGAGGACACAGGGCCTGCTCCCGGGCCATGCCAACTAAGAGTTGCATCTGACGAACCTACCCACTCTTGGCTGGGGGTGTCTGATGTGACTTGGGATGAAATGGATGACCGAGTCAACCATTCTACAACCTTTGGGTTGCTGGCCAAGACATGACAGCTAGCTGACACTGGGAGCTCAGGCCTTTGTAAGTGACCCCTGCTGCCACACCCCCTTACTCTGCTGTGACCTGTGCCTGCGCCAGAAACATTTAGGCCTGTGCCCCTCCCCTGTGCAGGGCCTGTCGCTTCTCTGTCTGACATACTGTTACATCAAATAAGTAAATGAAAAGGAAAATAATAATACAGGGCAAAAAGGCCTGTAATTTTCTACCTTCAAGACAACGGAGATTAATGGATAAGAATTCTTTCTTTTTGTCACTACTGCATGGCAAAAAGGCCTGTCATTTTCTACCTTCAAAACAACGGCGAATAAGCCCCTTATTTTTTCCCCACTAATAAACCCCCAGAAAAGGCGTTATTACAGATAACTGTACAGTAGAGATTAATGGATAACAATCCTTTTTTTTTGCCACTAATGCACTATATAGTATAGTAATGCACAGAATCTCCCATAGACTGCAATACAGTTGTATTGCAGTCTATGGTACTTGCAATCAAATGATTGCAGGTTCAAGCCCCCTAAGGGGGGCCGCTAATAAAATAGTAAAAAATAAAAATAAAAGTTCTAAATCACCCCCTTTCCCTAGAATACATATAAAAGCAGAAAATTACTGAAACACATACACACAGGTATCGCTGTGTCTGAAAATGCCCGGTCTACACACTTATAAAAATATTTTTTCCGTAAGGTGAATGTCAGAACAGGAAAAAAAACCATAAGTGCTGAACTGCTGTTTTTTTCGCTGTTTCACCTCTGATTTGAATAAAAAGTGATCAAAGCAATAGACATTCCACAAAATGGTATAACTAAAAAGTACACCTGGCCTCGAAAAAAAAAAAGATGCCCTATGTATCCCCGTACAGCTGCAGGGACACCTGCCAATGTGACCTTGCAGCTATTGCAAAACTACTCCCATATATTAAATATTTTACCATTTTTTTTTTCTTCAAAATTTTTTTCCGTATTTTCCTCCTCTAAAACCTAGGTGCGTCTTATGGTCAGGTGCTTCTTATAGTCTGAAAAATATGGTAATTTTCTACCTTCAAGACAAGGGCGAATAAGTCCCTTATTTTTTTCCCCACTACTAAACGCCTTGAAAAGGCGTTATAACAGATTACTGCTGAGATTAATGGATAAGAATTCTTTTTTTTTTTGCTACTTCTGCACAGCAAAAAGGCCTGTAATTTTCTACCTACAACACACAATGACAAATAAGCCCCTTATTTTTTTCCCCACTAATAGACCCCAGAAAAGGTGTTATTACAGATAACTGAGGAGATTAATAGATAACAATCCTTTTTTCTTTGGCCACTAATGCACGCCAAAAAGTCATGTAATTTTCTCCCTTGAACACACAGGTATGATCTATTGCAAACCTGCAATGAGCAGCAGGATAATGGCAGCCAGTGCAGCAAGGTGTAGTAGGATTGCTCCTATTACCCAGGCTGCAAACACCCCAAATGAACCTTGTTTTGCTTCAATACTGTTGTATAAATTCCTCCCTATCCTTTCCCTACATTTCTAATGCTCTTTCCCTGAACTGCAATTGAGCAAACTATCAGTTTTGAAGTGTTTTTTATCACCGCCCCTAGTGCCTGCTGACAACTCTCCCTGCATTACGTACAATGTGAAATGACTGAACCTAAAATGGTGGAGGGTATTTATAGGGCTGTGACATCACAGGGCTGGCTGGCTGCTGATTATCTGCACGCATGGCATTGTGGGTGATCCTGTGTTCCTAGAGTTCCTTTCCCCTTGTCCTAAAACGTGCAGCAGCCATTTTAGTAAAAAATGCGATTCGATACATCGAATCGTGAGGAAATCCGGATTCGATGCGAATCGAAGATTTCCTGAAATTTGGATCGAATTCCACTTCGTCAATTTCGATTCGCTCATCTCTGAAAGTGAGGTTTTTGTTTTTTTTTAGCAGATATGTTTTTTTAACACTGATCTATATGTAAATAATTGGCCAACCATTTGCATCCATTTTCATCTGTTTTTTGTATCTGTAATATGGATCTGCTAAACACATGTAAAAAATGTGATCTGAATGGAGCCTTATGCTAGGTTCACACTAACGTTCGGCTCTCCGTCGTTTGGGTCCGCAAGTGGACACGAAAGACAGAGTCTGTCCGCTTAAAATACGGTTATCCTTGGACACCCGCGGACCCCATAAATATAAAGGGTTTCCCTCCGTTTCCAGTAAAAAACCGGCCGAGAGAAAAGTCCTTGCAGTCCTCTCCTACAGAGACTCCAACACAGATGTGAACCTAGCATTAGAAATACATCAGTTTTACATCAGCAAGGAAGAACAAGAGGCCCGTACACTCTGAGGTAAGTTTATGAGACCGAACCAGCTCCCCTTTGGCCTTAGTGGAGCTACCAGAATCAGGGTAACTGGTTCCTAATTTACTTTTTTGAGAACCTTTAGAATCAATGGGATAGGTGGGAAGGCATAGGTCATATGGTAATCTCAGACTAAAGCATCCACCTTTTATTAGGCATTTTTTATACCTCAGTGCCTCCTGGATTTCTCTTAACTCTCTGAAGTTGGAGGAATCCTGGACAAATTATGAAGACCAGCGGCCTTGAAAGGAGAGATGGCCAACTGAGGCGCCCCAGCCTCTTCTGCTGGCATTAGTTATGATGGAGATGGAGTGATTTAAATTCCACGGGACCCTTTTTTCCAGGTGTCTTGGTGTTATCCTGCCAGGTGAAAAACTCACTGAATTGGTGGCTAACAACTTCTTTTCCAGGGACAAGGGACTCCTGTCCCAGGATGATAGTATTAGAGACTGCAGTCTTCTGCAGTGGCACTGACTCCAAAGGACCGCTGGTATGCATGCCGTCATGGAGCCCAGGACCAACATTACCTCTTAATGAAATACACAATTTTTCTTCTGAAAGGATGATATTTTCTGTAAGAGAAACCCTCTTCTCTTATGGAAGAAAAAAAAGTTTGACTTTCGGAGTCCAAGAGGATTTCTAGAAATTTTCCATCTTGTGGAGGGAATCAGACTGGATTTCTCAATATTTATTATCCAACCCAGGACTTGAAAAACCTTGGTGGTTCTGTTCTGATGTTCCTTGATGACTTACTAATTATTATTATATAGTCGAGACAAGGGATGGTGTTGATGTCCTGTTGTCTTAGAAAGGATATTATTTCGGCCATAACTTTTGTGAATATTCGAGGCGCTGAACTGATGCCGAATGGGAGGGAAATTGAAATCTGATGGATTCTATCTTGAAGCGATGGTATTTCACACATTTGTACAGCGGTTTCAGGTTGATTATTGTGCAAAAGGATCTGTTGGACTTCTTTACTAAGAGTCTTGAATTGTGGCACTTGCCTTTCTCTTGAAGCAGTACAGGAGCAATTGTTTGCAGGGAAATTAACTTCTGGATGCAAAATGGAGTTCCTGATGTAAAGACAGGTTCCTGATATCTGTTACTACAGACCTGGATGAGGGATTGATGAAGAATTCTATTTTGTATCTGTCCTGTATGGTGTTTAGACTCCAAGGATTTGTAGTGATCTTCTGCCACGCAAGCCAAAAACCTGAGTTCCCCCCCCCCCTCCTTTGCAGAATCATTGCTTATCTTTTGTTTGGCTGTTGGGGTTGACGAATATGTTCTTCCCCTTTCCGCCTTTGGCATAGATCCATTCCCCATATTTGTCTGTCCCTTTGTAGTCCTGTGACTGGGACCAAAAAGGACAGCTTCTTTCTCTGCGGCTTTGGCTCTGCTTCTTAATCGGTAGCCTTCTCAAGAATTCTTTCCAGCTTTGGACCAAAAACATGATCGCCTACAAAGGGCGTTATTTAGGGCTGCTGCACGAGCGGCGACTCTCATGGATTCGGCTAAGGCATCAACCAAGAATTCAGTGGACTGAAGAAGCAAAGGCATGTAAACCAAAATTTCCTCTCTAGAAGTACCCTCGCTCAGATGTTCCTCCAGCTGAGTTAGCCAATCAACAGATCTGGCTACGGTCTCCCACGATTTTTTGAGCAGGCTTTCTGCCTTTCAATCCATTGGATCTTTCAATAAGAATGAATCTTCTACTGAAATAATCATTTTTTCCCTAACTCTTGTCACTTGCTCTTCAACTTTGGTAGGGTCTTCCCATGCTATGACAAAATAATCATCAAACGGGAAGCGATCCCTCATTTCAGAGGGAATACTTCACTTAAAACAATCTGATCAAGGAGGAGTGGTCACAGCCTATGAAGCTGTCATGTAAGGGGAAGACAAGTTTTTCTTGGTTTCTAGACCCGCAAATCTTGAATACTTTTCACTTCCTCAATTTCTTCTATCCCCATTATACTTTTAACTGCTTAAAGCATTTCTGTCATTAGCTCAGAGAAGTAGTACTTCTCTACTGGACAAGAGGATGAAACCATTTTCCCCTTCCTCCAGAGCATCGATGACTACAGAAGTTAATTCTGGGTCAAAATCCGATAAGACCTCAGCCTTAAGTATTTTAGGTAAGGGTAGGTGAGGGGAAGCAGAATTTGCATCAGCTGATAGAGATACTAGTGATGTTTTGATCACTTGCTGAACAAGTGCTTTAATGCTGTCCAGGAGAGATGGCTATCCCTCCTTTAAAATTTTCTCAGTGCAATTTTGGCATAACTGCTTTTTGGAAGAAGATGGTAATCTTGTGGAGCAGATGGCACACTTATGGGTCTGAGACCTCCCCTTCTGTCTATGAGATCCATTCTTGTCTCCCTATAAAACATAGCGAGAGAAGGATGAATAATGGTCCTAAGCAGGAGTACCAGTGACGGAAGAAGCAGTAGCAGAATCACCGTTGCTAAGCATAGTGAAGCCTACAGGATTACCTTAGCCAAATGGACCAGGGGGCAGGGCAAACAAGAAGCTTTATGCTGGTATCCAAACAGGCCTTCTCCAATGGAGGCCACTTCCTTTCCAGCTCAGTCATTCCTAAGTTTACCTTTATTGAAGGGAAATTTCTTCATTGGTGGTAGTGGGAAGATTCTCCCAGACTCCAAAAGCCATTCCTCTTGAGACCCCAGAGTATAATGAGCAGGGGCAATGATTAAACATAAGAAACAGTTCAACTCACCTCCCTTGGGTTCCAGTGCTGGTCTTCAGGCCTTTTTCGTTCTTGGAGAAGTCATGAATGATGTCAGTGACCACTGAGGCCTGTGATTTGTCCTCAGCGATCACGTTATGTTATGCCAGTGTGATGATAATAATGATGCCGATGTAACCCATGTGACGCCAGCACAGTAATTAAATTAAGCCAGGGACATACACCCAGCTTTAGTGTTCAGCTTAAAGGAGTTGTCCAGGAATTGGACAAACTCCAGAGGGGCCCTAGACAGATGTAACATAAAAATAACATACCTGTCACCTGTTCTGGTGACCACCACCGCAGCCTGTTTGGTCACATATTGTGCTTTAGTCCTAGGAAGCCCTGCGCCTCAAGTGACTGCTGTCTACCACCGAAGCCTGTTTGACTGCTGTGCCAGAGTCCCCAGAAGCTCCGGTGACATCACCGGTCCCTCTCTAGCAACCAAAGAGGACGCTGATTGGCCTCAGTGGTCACATGGGGTACAGCGCTTCTTGGGACCCAGGCGCAGCACTCAAACAAACAGGCTTTGGTGGTGGACAGGAGACAGGTATGTGTCAGGATCTTAATTGATGAACTCTTTGTTTTGCCAGTAGCAGTCCCTTAGCAAGATGGAATTTTTTGTTTATCCTGTCCGTGGCCATCTTGGTTCCTGCCTGTTGATTATTTGAACTCCTGCACCTGATCACTCAGTACCTGAGTATTGTGTTTGAAGTCTGCTTCTGACAATCCTTGAGCTGGGGCTACTGATCTCAGTTGGTTCTATATTACCTGCTACACTGTGTATACCTGCTACTGCCTGCTGCACTGTGGATACTTGCTACTGCCAGTGCACTACAAGTTCCAGCATACAACCTGCTGCATTGTGGATACCTGCTACTGCCTGCTGCTCTGTGTATACCTTCTACTACCAGTGCACTACAAGTTCCAGCATACTACCTGTTGCACTACAGATCCCAGCCATTGGTCTCCGGAAGCCCGGTAAGAGAGTATTGACAGAATACTCTGGCCATGATGACAGAGATTGCTGGGTCAGAGAGTTTGCAGGTGCGTTTTAAGATAATATACAATCTTACCACCACTATGCACGCTGAGATGCAGTCCTTAAAAGAAAGAATCGACGCAATAGACGGACAATCTAACCATAACACTCAGGTGTTCGGTCAAGCAATCCAAGAACGACGTAGCCAGGCTACGCAATTAGAGACGCAGGTATCTGTTTCCGCTGCCATTCCTATTCCCAAGTTACCACCTTTTAGATTTGGCGGTGAACGTGACAAGTTCTGTGGCTTCATAAATCAATGCTGGTTGTATTTTGACGCCCACGCAAGCCAGTTTCCAACTGATCGGTCCAAGGTATCGTGTATCATCATGCTTCTGTCTCAGAAAGCCTTAGCTTGGGCCAACCCTTTAATTGAGACTGATGATCCGCTCTTAAACAATCTGACAAATTTCCTTACAGCTATGAGTCAAATGTTTGACAATCCTAATCGGCATGCTACTGCCGAAGCAACTATATTAACTTTACGCCAGGGCAGGCGTTCCGTCACAGACTATGCTATGGAGTTCTGAAGATGGGCTATTGATATGAACTGGAACAGTGATGCTCAGCTTCTACTCTTCTGTAAAGGTTTAAACAGTACTGTTAAAGATGAGCTTGCCCGAGTTGAGGCTCCCTCCGGCTTGGATAATTTTATTAACCACTGTAACCGTATTGATACTTGTATAACAGAACGCAGACAAGAGAGAGAGAGAGATGGGTCGCCTTGAATGGGAGTAATAGTTTTTCTCCTTCCTCGTCTGTTAAGGGTCCTCTAAGCAAGTCTCCCCGGGAGGCCGGCCCGAACCTATTCAGATAGATTCCCTACAGAGGCATCAGAGTAAGAACCGTAAGGAACACAGGCTTCGAGAAGGCTTGTGCCTGTACTAAGCTGGATCGAGTCACTTCCTTATGAACTGTCCTAATCGTCCACTTAGAACCACTGCACTAGTTGCTTAATGTGACTTCTCTGACTCTGAGTCACTTGTTTCAGAGCCAACTCTACCTCTGAACGCTGTCATATCCTCTGTTGCTCCTCACATTGACAGAAGAGAGAAGGGATCACACTGCCTTCTCCCTATTCAGATCTTGATCAATTCTCAGTGGATTTCTAGTACAGTACAGCCAACTTTATAGACTTTTTGTTTGCTAAGAAGCATGGGATAAGATTCCGGAAGAGGGCTTCTCCTGTGGTGTTGGAGATGGTGGATGGATCTCCACTAGTCTCAGGACCAGTGGATCAAGAAACCGTACCCCTGAGTATCCTTTTGAAACCAGATCATCAAGAGATACTTACTTTTATGCTGATCACCTCTCTGCATTTTCCTATTATTTTGGGTTTCCCCTGGTTACAGGCACAGAACCCTGTTATCAACTGGGAAACAAAGGAGATACGTTTTCAAGGGAAACACATTCTTGATACTATGGAGACTCAAAATCCAACTCCAGTTCTGAGCCTACCTCCTATTTATGAGAGCTTTGCTGTTGTCTGTGATAAGAAAAAAGCAGATCAACTTCCTCCACATTGTCTATATGATTGCCCCATAGAGCTTCGGCCAGGTGCAGCTATACCTTTCGGCAGCATTTATCCACTAGCAGGACCAGAATTGAAGGATCTCAAAACATACATCAATGAGAATTTGCCTAAAGGATTAATTCGTCCCTCTTCATCCCCAGCAGGGGCTCCTATATTCTTTGTTAAGAAAAAGGATGGTTCTCTCTGACCCTGCATAGACTATCAAGAACTTAACAAAGTTACAATTAGAAACCGTTATCCTTTACCATTAATTCCAGAACTGCTGGAGAGAGTACAGCAGGCCAAGATCTTCACGAAATTAGATCTTCACGAAGCATATAATTTAGTCCGCATCAGGTCTGGGGATGAATGGGTTATGGACACTTTGAATACCTGGTCATGCTGTTTGGACTTTGTAATGCCCCAGCCACCTTCCAACACCTAGTAAATGATATTTTCAGGGATCTTCTAGACCTCTTTGTGGTGATCTATCTGGATGACATTTTGATTTTTTCTAATTCTCCCGAAGAACATCAACAGCATGTGAAGACTGTTTTAGGACGTTTGAGGGAGAATCATCTCTATATAAAGCTTGAAATATGCGAGTTCCATAGATCGGAAATTCAATTCTTGGGGTACATGATTACACCACAAGGGCTGAGCATGGACTCTAGTAAAATACAGGCAATCCTTGATTGGCCCGTACCCAGGACTGTTAAACAAGTTCAGCGCTTTATCGGATTTGCCAATTTTTATCGACGCTTCATTAAAAAATTTTCAGGAATTGTCTCCCCTATCACTCAACTTACGAAGAAGATGACAGCTTTTACCTGGTTATCCCAGGCACAGGAAGCCTTTGAGCGCTTAAAGACAAAGTTTACTACAACTCCAGTCTTAATTCATCCTGATTCTGAACGAGCCTTCATTGTTGAGGTGGACGCTTCTGACTGTCCTATTGGGGCCATCCTCTCACAGAGAACAGGGGAGAAGAGTCTACTGCATCCTTGTGCCTACTTTTCTCAACGACTGTCTCCTGCAGAGAGAAATTATGATGTAGGGAACAATGAGTTATTGGCTATCATCTCTGCCTTTAAAGAATGGAGGCATCATCTTTAGGGCACTTCACAACAAATTATCGTCCTCACTAATCATCATAATCTGGAGTTTATTAGATTAGTAAAATGTGTATCTTCACGACAGGCTCGCTGGAGTTTGTTTCTTAACCAATTTAATTTTGTAATTTCTTATAGGCCGGGCTCCTGTAATGGTAAAGCAGATGCTCTATCCAGAATTTATTCCGCGGACCCTACTCTTGATACTCCACCCAAGACAATACTTTCGAATTCCAAATTTTTATGAGTAATCCACAAGATTTGTTGAGTGACATTAAGGGGGCTTATGATTTAGATCCATTCCGATCGCAACCCACAAATGATGTACACCTAAGTCTGAGGAACGGAGTATGGGTTCATGGTCAATGTCTGTATATCCCAGAAGGGGTGAGGGTGAAGATTTTGAAGCTGATGCACGACTCCAAGATGGCAGGTCACAGGGGAATACAGAAGACCCAAGAGTTTTTATCTCGTTTTTACTGGTGGCCTGGCTATACGAAAGATGTCAAGAATTATGTTCGCTCTTGTGACATTTAAGACACCAAGTTCTGCACAAACAGCATTGTTACAACCTCTTCCCATTCCAACTCGCCCCTGGGGGTCCATCTCTATGGACTTCATTGTGGAATTACCAACCTCCAAGGGGAGGAATACGATATTAGTCGTAGTCGATCGTCTGACGAAGGCCGCTCACTTCATTCCCTGTGCGGGTCTACCCTCGGCTAAGGACCCTGTTGATTTAATAGTTCAGAATGTCTTTCGTCTACATTGAGTTCCAGATGAGGTTGTATCGGACCAGGGGGGGATCCAATTTACGGCAAAGTTTTGGAGGGAGTTTTGTTCTGCATTGGACATAAATGTCTGTTTGTCCTCTGCCTTTCATCCGCAATCAGATGACGGAGTGTACCAATCAGACCTTGGAACAATATCTTCGGTGTTATGTCTGTTATCTACAGGATGATTGGATCGTTGCTTCCCATGGCAGAATTCTCCTATAATATATCGCAAAGTGCTTCTACGAAGGTAACACCTTTTTATGCTAACCTAGGTTATCATCCAAAGAGCTTTCTCAGATTTCCTGTGAATGCTTCTGTGTGGGAACCCCTGGACAACATCAATGCCCCTCGATAACTATCCCGAGAAGCCTGGTTTAGGATCGTCCAGAGGCCGTTCCTGAGGTGGGAGTAATGTCAGGATCTTAATTAATGAACTCTTTGTTTTGCCAGTACCAGACCCTTAGCAAGATGGCATTTTGTGTATATCCTGTCTGTGGCCATCTTGGTTCCTGCCTGCTGATTATTTGAACCCCTGCACCTGATCACTCAGTGCCTGAGTATTGTGTTTGAACTCTGCTTCTGACAATCCTTGAGCTGGGGCCTACTGATCTCAGTTGGTTCTATATTATCTATTACCTGCTACATTGTGTATACCTGCTACTGCCTGCTGCACTGTGGACACCTGCTACTGCCAGTGCACTACAAGTTCCAGCATACTACCTGCTGCATTGTGGATGCCTGCTACTGCCCGCTGCACTATGAATACTACCAGTGCACTACAAGTTCCAGCATACTGCCTGCTGCATTGTGGATACCTTCTACTGTCTGCTGCATTGTGGATACCTGCTATTGCCAGCTGCGCTGTGGATACCTGCTACTACCAGTGCACTACGTTCCAGCATACTACCTGTTGCACTACAGATCCCAGCCATTGGTCTCCGGAAGCCCGGCCAGAGAATCTTGACAGTATGTTTCTTTGCTTTTTTCAGGCCTCTTCGGAGTTTGTCCATTTCCTGGACAACCCTTTTAAGCTGAGCACTAGAGATGAGCGAATAGATTCTGCAGAAGTAGAATTCGATCCGAATTTCAGGAAATCTTCGATTCGCCATGATTCCGGATTTCCTGATGCTTCGCGGTAACGAATATTTAGTAAGGACCTTTGTGACATCAGACGGTCACATGATGTTCTCTAGTGATGTGATTGGGTAGGCGTGTCTTTGCTTGTTAGCAGATCCTTCCACATGAATAAAACTTGTCCGAGATATGACTGTGGCATCCAAGGACTTCCGCCATTTTGCCGCCCGCCCACCCTGGCTCTCTGCAGCCCGGAAATAGCTGTTTATTCGCCGCAAAGTAATTTGGATGGAAGCAAATTTTTTTGGAACTTCGAATCGAACTGCCAAATCGAACTTTTGAGAAATTTGCTCATCTCTACTGAGCACTAAAGCTGGCTGTACATCCCCGACTTAATTAAATTACTGCGCTGGTGCTACACAGCGATTTTGGCCATGGCTACGTGACCAAAGGTCACTGTGTCATTCTGTGATTCTTGCACTATTGCAAGTGAATGGACACATTGTGATCCAGAGGTTGCTACAACTGCTACTTTGTGACTCTGGGTCACAATGCACCTCCATTCACTTGCATTAGTGCAAGAGACACAGGGCGGCACAGTGATCTTTGGTCACACAGCCAAGTCCAAAATTGCTGTGTAACACCAGTGAATGTGTAAAACCTTAAAAATAACTTGTTAGCAGGTTTGGGACCTCTAAACAAGCAACATGTTACTATACATTTGGGGTTCAGGGCCCCTCAATCTGGTAATTTTGTTCTCATCCACCGGTCTATTAACAGGTTTGATCATTTTAACCCCTTTACGACATCCACCATAACAGTATGGCGGATGTTGGGTATTTAAATATGGAGGCCGTGCAGAAGCTGTGGGAAAAACCGCTATGTGGGGCCTTAACCTGAGCCCCTTCCCGCTGCAGGCATTTTTTGATTTTTGTTTTTGACTACTTTTAACAAGTTTAATAACTTTCTTATTTTTCTGTTCACAGAGCCATATGAGGGCTTAATGTTTGCGAGACAAATTGTTTGAAATATTAAATGATAATATTATACTATGTACTGGGAAGCTGAAAGAAAATTCAAAATGGGGCTTGAGATTTTCTTACAGGCTTTGTTTTTATGGCTTCACTGAGCAGCCAAAATTACATGTCATCTGTGTTCTATGGTTCAGTAAGATTCCGGGAGGTTTTAACCCGTTAAAGAAATCCAAAACTTTGCAAAAAAAAAAAATAAAAATTTCTTGGAATGCCATATTCTGACACTCATAAGTTTTTTATCTGTGTACGGGGCTGCATAAGGCGTCTTTTTTGCAGGGCCAGAGATACTTTTTACTAATACCATTTTGTGGAACGTCTGATGTTTTTATTCACATTTTTATGGCAAGTGAAACAGCAATTTGGCACTTTTGATTTTTTTTTTTTTTTTCCGATACGGCGTTTTATAAATTTGTAGACCAGATGTTTTTTGTTTCAAATCTAGAGAATCTAGGGGGGTGATTTGAATTTTTATTTTATTATTGTTTTCTTATATTAATTGATTTTTTTTTTTTTTTTAATTTTTTAAACCCCTCTAGGGGGTCTAGTGGGCTTGAACCTGCAATCCTTTGATTGCAAGTCCTATAGGCTGCAATACAACTGTATTCAGTCTATGGGAGATTCCCTACATAGCTATTGAGGCTGGTCATAAACCACCCTCAATAGCTATATTATTATGATAGGCCTGGGAGCCTTCATAAGGCTCCTGGCTGTCATAGAAACAAGACGACTCCCGAAACTGTGCCGTGTGCGAGCCGCCCTACAATAGGAAAGGTACAGAGCCAGTGGGGACCAGCCCTGGGGGCCATTTTTACACTTTGTGGGGAGGCTCACACATATAGCAATGCCCACACATAGCAATACAGCATAGACCTTGTAGCTATGGGGGCTGACTGCCACAGAGTGACCATCATCTTTAAAGACTTGGCACCCGCCGTAATATTACAGCGAATGTTGGTAAAGGATTAAACATGTAAGAGAAGTTTTCAGCTCAACACATGTGTAATACTTCTTCCCCATCTGTTTGAACAACAGCATGAGCTAGACCAGTGATGGCGAACCTTTTAGAGACCGAGTGCCCAAACTGCAACCCAAAACTCACTAAATTATCGCAAAGTGCCAACACGGCAATTTAACCTTAAATTAACCAGGATCTGTTTTATTGTGACTGTGCAATGTCATTACAGCCTGTAATAATATCACATGTCTGTTATAAAACAGATACTGTGTGATATAAATAGTGAAGGGCCCCCACACAGTACAATGCGCTCCACAGTGGCCCCCAGACAGTATTATACGCTCCACAGTGGCCCCCAGACAGTATTATACGCTCCACAGTGGCCCCCGCACAGTATTATATTTTCCACAGTGGGCCCACGCACAGTATTATATGCGCTACAGTGGGCCTGCACACAGTAGTATATGCTCTACAGTAGACTCCCACACAGTATTATATGCTCCACTTTGTTCCCCCCCCCCCACAGTATTATATGCTCCACAGTGGGCCCCCACACAGTAGTTTATGCTACTTACTCATTATGGCAGTCCCACGAAGAGCATCCTCCTTCTTCTTCTGATCAGAGGCGCTGATGACTTGCGTCGGGGCAGAGGTTACACTCTGCAGTCAGTGTAAGCCGCAGTCTGCATTTGCACATATAGCCAGAGCTGTTTTAACACATTGGTGAGCCCAGTGCAAAGGTTTCATAAGTACCCCCCCATCACCACCTGCTTTTATACCCATCTGAAAGCTGCCAAAAACTGGGTTTTTATATTGTGACATTCAATGGGTGACAAAGTGTTAGGTGACTGATGGAACTTTTCCGTCTGTCAGAAATGTTTTATATGTTCATCTCTAGTAATAATCGTTATTGCTATTATTTTAGCATGTAATGGATATCGCTAGAGAGGCGGCCAGAGTATTTTACTTTGTAAAGGTATGAACAGGACAGGGACAGGGTCAAATGTAAACTTTATTGATGACTTTGTGTATGTATTGTGTAAGTGTTTGGTGCAACTCTTTTGGCACTGCAACCTAGACGATGGTAAACGTCTGGGTCACAGTGCCAATAACTTCCTGGTTATGTTATGTTCAGAGGGGTATTACATAAAATACCCCTGTGATTAGGCTATGCGCGCCGCAGCAAATTTAGCTCCACCCACTTCTATGTTGACTCTGCCCATTCTCATCCATTTTATAATGTTCCCCTCCAATTGCCCCACAGTATGAAGTCTCCTTTCCTGGTTCCCCAGTTTAAACTGGGGTAGCTGGAGGGGGACATTAAACCGTGGAGTTATTTGGATGGGGACATTAAACTGGGGGCAACTAGAGGCAGACATGTCCTCCTCCTGTTGCCCCCAGTTTAATGCCCCCTTACAACTTGCCCCCAGTTTAATGTCCCTCTCCAGCTGCCCCCAGTTTAATGCCCCCTTCATCTGCACCCAGTTTAATGCCCCCCTTCATCTGCACCCAGTTTGATGCCCCTCTCCATCTGCTCCCAGTTTAATGTCCCCCTTTCATCTGCCCCCCCAATTTAATGTACCCCCTTCATCTGCCACCAGTTTAACATAATAAAACACTAATAATCACCTCTCCTCGCTCCCCTGCTGCTCTGTAAGGTCTCTTCTTCCGGACTGGAAGCGCGATGTGAGGTCATCACATCGTGCCCACAGCTCCAGGGACCGGAGGACACAAGGATGTGCTTCACACATAATGGTAAAGCAGGGGCTGTCCGCGGACGGCTCCTGCTTCATCAGTGTATTTAACTCATCTGCATCCGGAGAGGACGGGACAGGAATCCCGGACGGTTGGGAGGTATGCCCAATGGGGGCCCAGTACCATAGGGCCTGGTGAAAGTGCACCGTTGGCCCTATGTTTAAAGCGGCCCTGCATATAGCTGAAAAAAGCGATCACTCACTAACGGGGAATCCTGTACCAAATTCCCCGTTAGTGAGTGATCATGGTGACAGCACGCGTGCCAACTGAGAGGGCTCTGCGTGCCCTCTCTGGCACGCGTGCCATAGGTTCGCCAACACTGAGCTAGACCATCACTAAACTCCAAAATCCAGCACTTAATCCAGGACAATTAAAATTATATTTTTTTATTATACATCACATGGGTTATAAAACAGACAGCTCAGATGCTGACATGTTACCAAAGTTCTTCCTCAGCTTCTGAGCAGTGCGGCTTTTAATCCATGTCTTTATCTACAGCAAAGAAATATCATTTAAATCGTCCTCTTGGTTTTTATGTTTGTCACCTCCCCTGAAATGACCCCAGAGTATAATAATAGTTTGTGGGGACATAATATCGTGTGCAGGGGCCACTGTGGGACATAATACCGTGTGCAGGGGCCACTATGGGACATTATACTGTGTGGAGGGGCCAATATGGGACATTATACTGTGTGGAGGGGCCACTATGGGACATTATACTGTCTGGAGGCCACTTTGGGACATTATAGTGTGTGTAAATGGGGAGTTATACTGTCTGGGGTCCAGGAAAGGGGCCCCCCCCCCCTAAGTCAAAAGTTTGCTGGGGGCCCAGTCTCTGCTAGTTACGCCCCTGCTCTTAATATTATATGTTTTACCATTCCTGACATTATGATCTATGATTGCCACACCTGTAAAAACCTTTCACAGACAGCCATGTATTAGATTCATGTTCAGACCTGACAACACAGGGTGATAAAATACTCACCAGTGTTGGAGGTTTGTGTGTAGAAAAATTGCAACACTCCTTCAGTATTTTACTTTGAACTTCATCCTGCTGTAGATATTTTTTTTTTTTTTTTGATGATGCCCATTATTTTATCCATTGCTATAAGTGCTCACAAATACTGGTTTCTTATTATCCCTCTCCTCTGTTGTCTAGGTGTGTTGCCCTGGAAAGAATTAATTGTGAGTGTGGTTTTTTTTGCTTACAATGTGATCCGCTCTGTTAAGGGTCCACTCAGGATAACTACGTTTCTGTAATCTCCTATATAGTTCCTGTTACTCTGACTGGAAACCATTGAATTCCATAGAACAATTGCTCTACGATTCCTCTACTGGTATGCTTTGAATGGTGTGCCTGGGGTGGCATGATTCTGCATATAAAACAGTATTAGTGGATTTACAGTAATTTTGCTAGCATTAACACCATATGACCCGGAAGGCCCGGTTGCTTTTTTTTTTTTTTTTTTTTTAAAAAAAAAAACAGGCCTTTACCTGTTGGAATTACTCCAGCAGGTAACGGGCCTTATTTGCTTATCAATCCCTGCTCCTGCCCATGGTTGCCTCCACTTCCCCTTCAGCACTCCAGGGGGCCCTGAGAGTTTCATATCACGTCTCTAATGCTGAACAGTTTCAGGACGTCAGTGGCAGGGAGGGCTGAATGGAAAGTGGAGGTGGCCCTGGGCAGGATTGGGGATCGGTAAGTAGGGCTAGGGTATTTCTTGGGCAAACCGAATTGCTATTATTATACATTAAGTTTTTCCTTTGTTCCAGCAACTAGGTAAGTAAAAAATTAATAAAACATAACTTTTAATACATGTTAAAAAATAAAAACGGAACTTAATCCCCTACAGGGGATCCATTCAGCGGTTTTGTATCTACATCCTGTAAGGGATTAAGTTCCCTGCTGATTCATTGCCATGACAGCATGAAGCCTATTAAAGGCTACCAGGCTTGTCTCGCATTTACTTATTACAACCTGCTCTATGCTTTGTCTCCTGTTGTCCATGACCTTCCCAACGTATCTCCATCCCCATAAGACTTGCCGCACCAAACATTTTCTTGTGACGTCCTCTAAACCCTGCAAACCAAATGCCAGACCAGGCATATACCGGTTAATCTGATGCACCTACCAACTCTCCTCCTTACACTGTCCAACTAATCTCACTTTATCACCAGTCACCTGATCACCAAAGGCTTCACATCATTCCTCCCAATGCCTCCAAGCCTGACTATAGGCAGGTTGAAGGGCAGGTCCCAAAGTTTGGCTGAACAATTCTCAATTCATCCTTCTCTGCTCCAGGAGCTAACTGGCAACATTGGTCCAGTGGAAAACGAGATGAAGGGTCAGCAATACAGTTCTCAATTCCAGGTACATGAAGCTGCCACTCCAGCATTAAAAAAAAAAAAGAAACGAAATCAAACCACTCCCCCAGCCACGTCCATAAACAGTTCCAAACCTGCTGAAACCCCTGACCAACTATAGGCCACTGAGCCTTGTTAACTTCTGCTTTGAAACCCTCCAATTTATCCCACAGTAAACTACATTTTCAGAGTACCAAACGTGATATCCAAGAAACACGAGGCTGCGGTCCTCCCTTCAGTCTTATCTGCTGCCAACGGGACCCCAAAAGCTTTGGAAACTCTCTCCATCCTATGGAGCAACAGAGAACAAATACTCAAACCTGCCGCTCCCACATACAAGAAGTTGTTTAGGTAGTAAATACATGACGCCCGACCTGACTCATGACACACCCTCACAAGCCTCTCAAGGAACGAATTAAAAGTTTCAAAATAAGCACAAAACAGGGAGCATCCCGTGTGGGGTGGGGGGGGGCATCTGTCAATGAAAAGGCCTCCTGCCAAAAACAACCCAAAAGTTTCAAACTATATGGATGCACCACCAACAATCACAATGAACATCCATTTATGCCCACAAAGCTCCACACCCATACACCCCAGTGCATTGCCACATAAAACAATGCATAAACCACCAAACAAAGATTGGAGTCTCTCCCGAAAGGACATTTGATCAACCTTATTTGGCTCTTTCTTGGGTACTACATGCTGCAACCCAGATGGAGGAGACCGGATGATGGGAGTAGTAGTGACAGATGCTGTGCCACCTAGCAGGCCGAGCACACTCACCAACCACTCCCGTACCACTCCTGGGCCAGACAAAGTTGAGGGGGGTCCTGCAGCACTACCGGATGATGGTGGTAGTAGTGGACCTCTCCTCTCTGAGCCGGTATGGTGTTGGTCAGAAAGGCCCTGATGGTGATGATGCAGGCATAACTCAGGAGTCAGTGGTGCAGGTAAACCAGAAAACAGCCTTTATTTGGCAACAGGAACAAAAGGTAACGGCAGCTTTCAAATGGGGATAGTAGTTCTACAGTGTCCAACCCCCAGCCTTGGTTCTAGGAGGGTGCCCAGGAATGATACACTCTCTGCAGTATAGGTCTCCACTCCTCCTCCTTTCATGCCTCTCCCAGAGATGGATGATAGGGAGAGTGGTGGTACAGGGAGGCCTGACAGGGCTCTGGTTACCTGAAGACTAGGCATGACGTGATCCTCCTGTCAGGGACCTCTCTGTTCCTCCTGGCTCGGCACTGGGAAGATCCACAATAATGCACAGCCGAAAAAGTACTCCTCGCTGTCTCTGGGGCCGATTATAATCCTCCTGGAGGCTGTGATGGCTGACCGTTGGCCTAAGTACAGCTTGTGGGGGCAGGAACACTCTACACACCCTCACTGTTCCACTGCTCACACTGAACTGACTAAAACTGCATTCAGGCCAACGGTTACCGTGGAGACGGAGTCTCCCACAACTCCGCCCAGTGGCCTGTGTTAGGCCAGGGCTAAACCAAGGCAAGGTTTGAACACTGCAGGGGAGAAACAACAGGGAAAACCTGAAACACCACATTTAACATAGAACGGGATGTACCAACACAAAACCCAGAGGCACACAAACAAACAAATTAAAGCAGCAGCATCTGGGATGCTGCATACACCCAGTGGGGAAACCAGCAGGTTCAGGAGTGAGAACTCCTGAGATGGCTCCAACATCCACCCCAATGCCACCTCCTTCTGTAACTTATCAGTAACAACATGCGCTAAACGCAAATTTTTGTAAAGCAGAGACTAATCCACCTCAACAAATGTTATACGAAAACCCCAACAAAACTCATCCAACAACTGTGCCGCCTCCCAATTCAGGTATCTACTTAGAAACATCACCATCACTTCTAGTACTACTGGACTCACCCCCTTTTCCTTCTTCTGCTTTGAAACATCTAAAACATCTAGAAGCCCTGTGTGAGCCCCCACAAGAGGAGCACTCATGTTTAAATTTACTTTTTACCCCATACCTGCATCCTCCCTTGTTGAAAGCAAAACACAGACCCTTTTGTGCAGTCACAGAGCATCCCGATGAATTGGAACCCCTTGCACCCAAATGAAGGAACTTCCTGCATTGATCTGCCCTCACTGGAGCAGACACCTTTAGCTACAAAGCGATGTCCTTGTGGTCCATCCTTACACTGGAGCAAACCAATTTTCTCTGATGAAATTGTTTGTCATACCAGAGCCAAGACTGACTTGGACTTGGAACTGCAGTGATAACAGAACCCAGTCATTGACTATGGCCCTCAACTGATCCAGCAGCTCATCAAGGGTGGCCATCAGGAGGTGGGTTCTGCTGCAAATGTGAAGTGTCCCTGTCACTCTCCTCCTGAAAGTGATAGTTAGTTTGGCTTTTAATTTATGCTCCCTCCCCTCTCCAATCCCTAGCTCTGACCCTCTCTTAATACCTGTACCCACTGACCCTATAGCCCCACCTTTCCAGGCCTCCAAGCCCCTGTCATGCTGGCTTCCCCCAGGCTATGTCTTAAGTATGGCCTTACTTGACAGCTGATGTGATGTTGTAAACAGTAGATAGAACTTGTTTAGTGTCTTTTAAATGACCTGGACATATTGTGACAATAGTACACCTAAAACAGATCAAGAGTCATTTGACAAATACTATCTCCTCTGATACATCAATATGCAAACAGCTATTTCATCAAAGAATGATATGATAAACAAATTTATGAAAAAATATATATAAAGTTTAAAGTTTATTGAAATAAATACTGGCAAAACACAATATATACAGTTGTGCTAAAAAGTCTACATACTCCGACACATTTTCTGTTTTTTTTGTTCTTTTTCAGTGAATATAAATGATAACACAAAAACTTTTTCTCCACTCATGGTTAGTGGTTGGTGTAATGCTAAAAACCAAAATGACTGCCCTTGATAAAATGGCTGACAAGATGTTTATAGAAGTCAAGTCATGTAACCTTAATTTCAACTCTGTATGGTGTAATGTCTAGTTAAACAGAAAGCAAGATCAGAGTTCAACTCTGTTCTATGTGATGTTTACACGGACAGCTTGAAGGTTTAGCTCTGTTTGACTTTATGTCTACATAAGACATAAAAATCAACTCAAAAGTGCAACTCTGTTTGACTTTATGTTTACATGTCCATAAACGCCAGCTTAACGATTAACGCTGTATGAAGCTAAGTGTCACAAGACATATTCTGGTGAAAACTGGCCTCTTTCGCAAGAATGTGAGCTTGGAGATGAGTAAAGCCTTATAGAGGTGTATACACTTCTGTAACCCACCCACTCTATGACACACACAAAGGGTATATAAAGACGGATGATATCCCCCAGCCATATGTTGCAACCTTAACAGCAGATTGGGGACGCCTGATGCTGCAGACCTGTCACAATGGCTTGGTGAGACTTTCCTGAAGATACCCTGATCAGAATTCATCAATGAAGCTTGGCAGTGTTGTAAGTGTTGATTTAATATACCTTTCAATATACTTTTAAGTGTGGATTTGATTATATCATAGTTTGCTTAACTTTGATTATCTTGCTATACCTTGCTTTATTGCAGGTTTTGATCATATCACAGGTTGATTAACCTTGATATACCTTCTGATATACCTTGAAGTGTTGAAAGTGTGGATTTAATTACATTCTAATATCTTTTATACTTTTCCTTGTTGTAAGACTTTTTTGATATCTTCTTATACCCTTCTTAATTAAAATGTTAAACTATTGTTGATAGTCAGGTGTTTA
Source organism: Leptodactylus fallax (assembly GCA_947044405.1). NCBI lineage: Eukaryota > Metazoa > Chordata > Amphibia > Anura > Leptodactylidae > Leptodactylus > Leptodactylus fallax. Next base: position 4,789,445 of record CAMRHE010000105.1, read on the forward strand.
TTCTATAACTTTATTCTATTATACGGAATCCAAAGAATCTTTTTCCCTTGGCAAAACAGTTGGTTGAAGCCATTTATTGTCAAACTTCTGTTTTATCTTTTTAAATCATAATGACAACCAATTAGCACAATCGGTGCTAATCCCATCCACACATTGCAGAAAAATATCCGAAGCGGACATGCTGAGATTTACAAAAACGTGACGGTTTTTGAAATTGTGGCAATTATACCTATGGAAACACTGGTGTTTTCTGTATAGGTATAATTGAAGCAGAAAGTTTGCAGAAGAAAACTCTGCAGACTTTCTATGAAAAGCACTGTGGGAAAAACCATGATGCGTTTCCGCCACGTTTTTTCCCGCAGTGCTTTTTGGCTGCGGCCCGTTGCATGGGGCCTTAGCCTAAGGATGGTTTTCAATTCCTAAAATTACAATACCCTGTTCTAGGTACCTTCAATATAATACAAAGCAATAGTACATGCAATACATAGATGTTAAAGCAACACAGCATGCTGGTATAGTACCTTCCCAGTTCTTTCAAGGCATAGAAGTATTCCAATCCATTTTCTCTCTGAGATCCCTCTATCCAGTACATATCTTCTGGCTTGCAAGTTGGCATCTTCTTAACGTAGTTCCAAATTCTCCAAGTCAGTGTTCAGATCACCAAGCTTGTGGAGAGAACATGTATATACATTAGGATGCACTTATTAACTGCATAACCTCAATGAAAAGACAACTATATCTAAGCTGATATAATAAAGGTAATGTCAATATACAGTATGTAATTTTAACTAGGAATATTTAGATAATATACACCCTGTGCTAGTTTAGTTAATATTTTTTGCACTTATATACAAGCCATTTCCCTTTTTATTTTTTTTTTTTTTCTCTAGGCACCATTGGGTTTAATGATTTTAGCCTTAGCCTTTATGTAAGTATAAAGTAAGTATTTCAAACCATTCAGTACTTGGTTAGGAATACTTACTTTAGCTCAATTATTGGGTAGTTGGCATTATATAATATAGCTATAACCTGTTTTCAATCTGTATATAAAGTGAATGGCAGCTTGAATATATTAACGTAAAGGTACATATTTGAGAGCAAAGGTGACTGTATGTGTTATCTGTATCTTTATTCATTCCAGTTCTAACTAGATTGTAGATGTCACTATCATAATCCTTTCTGGAGATCATGTTATATAATCCTTACAGAATAGTGAGTATATAGCCCTTGTCCTGGTTTGTTAGCTCCACATTGACTGTTTAGGTGGTGGTATAGTCTTCAAAACAAGTGGAACATGGCATAGATGTGCTCCTGAACCAAGTGACACTTACTTGCATATCCAGTGTATATAGAGTTATTCTCCACCTCCTTGACTCCACCGTAGTTCATTCTGAAGACATCTAAAATCTAATGAAGTATTTCTTCATTATCAGTTCAGAAGCATGATTGTATATTCATTCAGCAGTGCTTGTATCACATCCAGTGTCACTGACTCCCCAGAGAAACTGGTGTTTTCATCATAGGAACACATCTCCATCCAAACACACCCTTCAGCCTCTCCTCCCTTTAACATGCTATATACTATTGAGGTTCTAAAGTTAAAATTTAACTTTGGCTCCCTCTAGTGTATACAACTAGCATGACTGCTTGAACCTGTATGAGTTATATTGGGGCTTCAGTGCCCCAGTGCAAAATCTGTAATGGGCTGCCGCTTACCATATGCAATCTATACTACTGATGTCTAATGTTGCAGAGAGACCTTACCATCCCCTGAGGCTCTAGGACCTAGTAGCAGTTGCTACCTCAGCATCCCCAGTAGCTACAACCCATTAGCAAAGCAAATAAGCAAGTGTTTGCATTACATGTACCTAGGTGTTTGAGACCATTTTAGACCATATTTTGATTATGGTTTGGCCATTTTTCATGAGTGAGTAAATTCGCAATGCACACAATATTTTTTTTTGAAGTAGTAAGCTAAAACACAATTAATTTTGGTATGTAAATCATTTATAAAATTAAAACCACCTGACTAATGTTCTGTAGTTTCCCCTTGTGCTAATAAAACATCTCTGCCCTGTCAAGGAATGGACTTCACAAAACCTTTTAAGGTATCCTGTGGTAAGCATATGTTATGTATTTGCAGCCTATGCTAATCTGCATTATTTAAGCGTTTTCTCAATTTGTCTCTCATAGTTGAGGTCTACCTATGATGTCAATTACAGGCCTCTCTCATCTTTTTAAGTGGGAGAACTTGCACAATTGGTGGCTGACTAAATACTTTTTTCTCCACTGTATATGATCTAACCTTCTCTAATATGAAAAAAAACCTCTTGTCATTTAATGTTTTTTTTTCTGCTCTGCTCACCAAATATACAGTGTGACAGAGTAATAATCTGAGAAAAAATATTCATTTCTTAATCGTTTTTTCTTTTCTTCGTGTGAATACAGTATTGCAGCCTACATTAAATTAAAAAATGTCAGTTATTTACGTGTTGTGTTCACCCAATATACAGTCTAGTCTGTGCTAATTTGAAAAAATATATAACACTTGCTACTTAATGTTTTTTTTTTTTCTGCTCTGCTCACCAAACACACAGTGTGACAGATTGCTATTGAAATCTGGAGGGTGTGCATGGCCATGATGTGTCATAAAAACGTGAGGAAGATGATATCATCGCTGATGATTCTTTTGTGGATAGGACCTGGCATACAGATCAGGGTGACAAGGTGACATCAGATGAATAAGGTGGTGATAGTAACAATTGCAGCTATTGGGCAGGCCCAAAATCCAAAAAGTCTACCTGGGGCAGACCTAGGGGGAAGTTCGAGCGCTGGGGGTGGTGGCACTGGTGGTGGTAGTGGCAGACATGTTTCCACTGCTGTCAGCATCAACTACACACAGTCATCTCTCACGTGGGAATTTTTTTGCACATTGCCAAATAATAAATCCATGGTAAATCCAAGATCTGCAAGCAGAAATTTAGCCGTGCAGGAAGAAATGTAGGAGCGACATCTCTACATACTCACATGAAAAGGCATCGCTATCTTATTTTGGAAACTAGACTTGGCAGTGGCACTGGCAGGGGAAGTGAGGAAAACTGTTCTACTCCTTTTCCCTGTGATCTTCCTTTTAGGCAGGACACATCTACACCTAGCACATGTTTGTCGTTATCGTCATCATCATAATCACCAAGTGTTTTTCCTGCTCCTCTTCCTCCTCCTCCATGCCAACGGCAGTCATCCATAAGGGAATGTGTGGCCAGGAAACAGCAATATGTGCCAAGTCATCTGACGGTTCTGTAACTTAATTTGCGGCCTGGCCAAGATGCTGGCAGTGCAGTCTCTGCCATACCACTTATTGGATTTCAATGCGTTTTGCCAACTAATGAAATGCACTCAACCTGGATGGAGGATAACTAGCTGTCATTATGTCTCTAGGAAAGCTGTCCCTGCTTTATATCACCATGTGTCAGAGAATGTGCGCCTTTCCTTTGAGTACTTCAGTCTGGGGAAAGGTGCACACCAGCGTGGACACATGGAGCAGCAATTATGGACAAGGACAATACATGGTTTTCACAGCCCACTGGGTCAATGTTTTGAATGCCAGCAGTCACAGTCCAGAAACGCAACAAGTTCGGGTGTTAGTTCCACCCCTATTGTGCAGGCCCAGTTTCAACACCATGCAGGGCCCATCCACCTCCTCTGGATCCTCCTCCCTGAACCTTTTCCTGCCACTATCCTCACCAGGGCGAGCCGTTGCTTCCACTCCTCCTCTTCCCTCCTCATTTCTTGGGTGTAAGGTGAAGTGCTGCCATGCAGTTTTACAATTAATAAACCTGTATCAGAGGAGCCACGCTGTGGAGGAGCTAGATGGCTCCTCCTCAACTCCAACTGGGTAGCATTGCCACCAACAATCGCACCAATATTGTTGCTGTGCTGCTGTTAGGACAAATAACACATTGTCCCTGTATGGCACATTTCATTAATCTGGTGGTTTGCCTCTAAATTAACTTGGATAGTTACTTAAAGAGGACCTTTCATGTCCTCATCAATGTGTGGTTTTATATACCGTGCGCTGAATTCAGCACACTGTCAGCGTTAATTTCGGCACCAATATCTCCCCACTGTAAGAAGGGTGGGCCTTACAGCCTAGCGCCATCGCTGGGTTGTGAGGAACTCCCGCTGACTATACTCTAGCATAGCCTTGTACTGTCCAAAACGGCGTTCCTTACCGTGATGACGCTGAGCTGTGAGGAAAGCCCCCACCCAGTACAAGTCTACGAAAGAGAAATTAACGGCACCGATATCTCCAGCATCGGGGCACATACCAGGAAAGCCAATAATGCACTGAATTCAGCGCACTGTTGGCTTTCTATTGGTATATAAAAACGCACATTGATGAGGACATGAAAAGTCCTCTTTAACCCCTTCCTGATATCAGGCGTAATAGTATGGCAGATAGCCGCCTAGCCTCTGCTGTATTATACTAAGGTCCCCGGCGCCTCTGTGAAAGCTGACCAAGGTGCCATTTTTCTGGGGATCACTGATACCTAGAACAAGTTCCGTTGCCATGACCATTGAAGGTTCCCAGGATTGTCTGGCATGCATTTGTATGGCAGGCTGTTTTATGCAGCCTGTCATACAAATGCCGGTATTTTGCAATGCATTGTAATGCATAGCATTAGTGATCAGACCCCTAAACGTTATGGGGTTTGGAATGTGGGGAGTCAAAAACAAAAATCGAAAATGTCACCAGCCAGAAGGGGTTAAAGGAGGTGCTCCTCATGGCCAGAAAAGTTTCTGCGCATTTCAGCCGTTCTTATGTTGCAAAAAACACCCTGCTCGATTTTTAGTGACACAACTGTTTTCCTTTTCACTGCTTTATCCGCGATGTTCCAACTCAGTGGTACTCTACCTTAAACATGCTGAAGCATCTGTGTGAGAAGCAGAAGGCGGTGAACGATTATTGCATGCAGCAGACCCACAGGGACAATGTGTTATTTCGAGATACATTATTGGACACTCATGAGGGAAGCGTTCCTTCTTTGAAGAAGCCACCAAATTTGTCAGCAGGGACAAATGCAGCATGAACAATGTGATCCCTCTTTTGTATATCTTACAGGAAACACACTCATACAATGTGTAATGGAAGAGGAGAAACCGTTTCCACATCTTAGCCAACGTCATCACCCTGCGTTGATGAAGGAAGACAAGAACCTGGGTCAGGGTCATTATGGTAGAGGAACTGAGACTCCTAGACTGGAAGAGGAGGAGGAAGACTCTCCCTCGGATGCAGAGCTTGATATATCACAGGCACAGCCAGGGGTGGAGGCTAACCCTTATTTCTTCCAAGATGAAGATGATGACAGTGCTGTCACCAACCATGACAGGCTCCTGGGTCAACTCATACGCTAGCAAGCATGACAGGATCTATGCTCCACTGCTTACAGATATATTATTAGGATCAAGCAGAGGCATGAGTACTGGATAGTGCTCTTAGACCACCGTTATAAAGACAAAATGGGGGGAATTCTTCCCTGCTCCAAAAGGGAAGAAAAATTACAAAATTATTAGGACAAGCTGTATACCCAACTTACTGCAGCGTTTAGGGAGACCACTGCAACTGCCAGTCGCACATATATACCCAGGCGGCCTAAGTCCGTTCCCAGTCCGCTTCCTTTGCCAGTTCCACTGCTCCAAGTGTCAGTAAAAGCAGCAGCAACTGCAGACAGTATCTGGAAGATGATGAACTAGAAATTTCCCAGCTTGCATCACCAACCGGAGCCACAATTGGCAAATAACACCCACCGGTTGCATCAGCAGGTACAGTCATACCTAGAGTGCACCTATATTCCAACAGATAAGTATGACGCCATGGAATTCTGGGACAACAGGTTAGAACAGTGGAAGTAGTTGGCTCAGTTTGTCTTGGGAATTTCATTTTATCCAGCCTCAAGCGTAATAGAGGGTGTTCAGTTCTGCCAGTGGTATTGTAACACCTAAATGGACAAGAGTCCACTGGTGGCATGGAGAAAATGAATCAGGTATGGATCTGTGAGTATTTTTAAATACCTCCGGCTGCTGCCTCCAAATAGTGTTGTCACCACTGCCAACACTGTCAGAAATGTCCTGTGGCCTGGTACATCATATTATACCCTGCTGCACTGCCACACATGTTGCCGCAGCTGCTGCCTGCGACCACTCGGGCAGACATGTCACTGTCTCCCGAGTGTCATATGTCACATGTCTTTCACCCATCATATTATGACCTGCCGGACTGCCAAACATGTTGGTAAAGCTACCACCATTGCTACCACTCAACCAGACATGTCCTTCTGCCTGACCCGTCATATGCCCTGCTGCACTGCCACACATGTGGCCACAGGTGCCACCACTCAGCCAGACGTCCTGCAGCCTGATCCATCATATTCCACTATACCACACTATTAGTGCCACAGTGTTGGCATAAAAAAAGACACTTCATTACACATCTGCTTCCATCAAGGGATATATTTTTTAAAAGCCATCACTTTCCAACTTGGCATACAACCACAAATTTGTCTCCCAATTAACAACAACAAGCCTGTAGCACTTAAAAGTTATCTAAAAGGCTATTTTTTACAAAACCATTGCTTTTTGCAATATACAGTGCCTTGCGAAAGTATTCGGCTCCCTTGAACTTTTCAACCTTTTGCCACATTTCAAGTTTCAAACATAAGGATATAAAGTTTAAATTTTTTGGTGAAGAATCAACAACAAGTGGGACACAATCGTGAAGTGGAACGAAATTTATTGAATATTTTAAACTTTTGTAAAAAATAAAAAACTGAAAAGTGGGGCGTGCCAAATTATTCGGCCCCCTTAAGTTAATACTTTGTAGCGCCACCTTTTGCTGCGATTACAGCTGCAAGTCGCTTGGGGTATGTCTCTATCAGTTTTGCACATCGAGAGACTGAAATTCTTGCCCATTCTTCCTTGGAAAACAGCTCGAGCTCAAGGAGGTTGGATGGAGAGCGTTTGTGAACAGCAGTTTTCAGCTCTTTCCACAGATTCTCGATTGGATTCAGGTCTGGACTTTGACTTGGCCATTCTAACACCTGGATACGTTTATTTGTGAACCATTCCATTGTAGATTTTGCTTTATGTTTGGGATCATTGTCTTGTTGGAAGATAAATCTCCGTCCCAGTCTCAGGTCTTTTGCAGACTCAGGGTCAGACTGGATTCACCAGTCCCCGGGTAGGCCCAGTGCCTTTAGGAGGTACTACCAGACCTCCACTGCCATTTTTCTTCTTTTGATAGGCAGTGGAGGTGCGGTAAGGCCCCCATTCACTTACCTCTCCCCGCTCAAGGCCAGGGCTCACTGTGCGTTGCACATCACGTCGCGATGATGTAATGTGCGACGCACAGGGCCCAGGCAGCTGCGGGAAGAGGACAGGCCGCGAACAGGAGTGGGGTGAGATAAGTGATGCTGCCAGGTTCTTTGTGGTTTTTTGATATGGTTTTAATAACCGGATCGCAAAACCGGGGAGAAGCAACGTCGACCCGGTTCTGATACTAGTAGAGCAGAAAACCACAGGCTTACAAGCTAAGCTCCGATACTTACCTAACTGTACTCCGGCGCCTCCTGCTTCTTCCAGCTCCGGGTGCACATGACGTTATATCAGTGCGCCTTGGACAAGAAGGAGCGGGACCGTGGAGCAGACAGGTAAGTAATCAACCAAAACTGCTATAGGGGGGGGGGATCAGTGAAGGAGCTACTGTATGGGCCATACAGTGGCCCCTTTACTATCCTCCCCATATAGTGGCCCCTGGACTATTCCCCACTGTATAGTGGCCCCTGCACTATTCTCCCCCCCATACAGTGGCCCCTTCACTGGTCCCCTATACTGTATGGGGGGGGGAAGTCATGGAGGCTAATATCCTGGGGGACATTAAAGGGGTTATCCAGAATAACTTTTTTAATTAGGCCGGGCAGGTGAATAAAACCCCCAAAACTTACTCTTCTGTGCCCATTGTCTCCCAGTGTGGTTCGGTCCTGCCGCTCTGTTGTTTTCTTCTGAACATGACTACCTGTGCCAGTGAGGACTTTCAGAAAAGAAAACAGCGGAGCTGCAGGACCGGACCCTGCTGGGAAGACACTGGAGCACAGGGGACAGATGAGTTGAGTTTCTTTTTGGGGGGGTGGGGTGTTTTTTCACCTCCCCCAGACTAATAATAAAATAGAAAAATTTATGCTGGACAACCTCTTTAAAGTGTGAGGCATTAGGGGGAGTATATTAAAGGGGTTGTCCAGGCAGAATTTTTAATGATTTATCCTCAGGATAGGCCATAAATACCTGATCTGTAGGGGGCCGACCCTGGACCGATCAGCTGTACGGAGCCACTTCTGGCACCCATCCTGTACACAATACAGGGCCAGGAACAGAAAGCTCTGCCCACTGTGTATTAGCAGGGAACCTTCACTGCATCTCAGCACATATCAAAGTCAGTGGGAGCTGAGCTGCAGTGAAAGCGCTGGGGGATCAGTGCAGAGACCACTGTATTGGGGCCATTAAAGAAATTTGGCCCAGACAACCCCAGAGGTTGTGCATAAATTGGAGCGACCACTGTGGAGGCCAGGGAAGTGTAAAAATTAAAAAAAAAAAAAAAAAAAAAATTTGCATACTCACCTGTCCCCAGCACCCCGCTGTCCCCCGTCTGTGTCTGTTCGGTATCATGGTGGCGCCTCATTTCTAGAAATCCTGTACCTAATTGGTCTTAGCGGTCACATGAGGTGCAGGATTCCCAGCAAGAATGTGCCGGCGCAAGACTGAATGGACACTAGCAGTGGACAACAGAGTATGCTTTTTTTTTTTTTTATTTATATTTTTTTTTTTTTTTTTTTTGTAATTCTACACCTCCTGCTCGCCACATGGGTTGGTCCAATTCCTGGACAACCTCTTTAAAGGATTAATCCATCTTTCTAATATTGATTGTCCTTAGGATAGGCCATCTATATTACATCTGCCGTGGTACAACAGCCAGGACCTCTGCAGATCAGCTATTCCAGGACAATGCGGCTACAGGTAATGGTAACAATTCTAGGAGCCACGCTGTTCACTTGCCATACAGAAGTAGCATAGTTTAGTTTAGTTGTAGTTTAGGTAGTGCAGTGGTGCACATCGTATGGCGGGTGAGCAGCATAGCTCCCAACATGTTATTTCCTTTAGCCGCCCTGTCTCTGTACAGCTGATCTGCAGGAGTCCTGGCGGTGGGCCCCTAGAAACAATTCCACTGGTGGGCCCTAGACATCCCAGTCCGACACTGTGCAGACTCCAACAGGTTTTCTTCCAGAATGGTCCTGTATTTGGCTCCATCCATCTTCCCATCAATTTTAACCATCTTCCCTGTCCCTGCTGAAGAAAAGCAGGCCCAAACCATGATGCTACCACCATCATGTTTGACAGTGGGGATGGTGTGTTCAGGGTGATGAGCTGTGTTGCTTTTACGCCAAACATATCATTTTGCATTGTGGCCAAAAAGTTCCATTTTGGTTTCATCTGACCAGAGCACCTTCTTCCACATGTTTGGTGTGTCTCCCAGGTGGCTTGTCGCAAACTTTAAACTAGACTTTTTATGGATATCTTTGAGAAATGGCTTTCTTCTTGCCACTCTTCCATAAAGGCCAGATTTGTGGAGTGTACGACTGATTGTTGTCCTGTAGACAGACTCTCCCACCTCAGCTGTAGATCTCTGCAGTCCATCCAGAGTGATCATGGGCTTCTTGGCTGCATCTCTGATCAGTCTTCTCCTTGTTTGAGATGGAAGTTTAGAGGGACGGCCGGGTCTTGGTAGATTTGCAGTGGTCTGATACTCCTTCCATTTCAATATGATCGCTCCTTGGGATGTTTAAAGTTTGGGAGATCTTTTTGTATCCAAATCCGGCTTTAAACTTCTCCACAACAGTATCACGGATCTGCCTGGTGTGTTCCTTAGTCTTCATGATGCTCTCTGCGCTTTAAACAGAACCCTGAGACTATCACAGAGCAGGTGCATTTATACGGAGACTTGATTACACACAGGTGGATTATATTTATCATCATCAGTCATTTAGGACAACATTGGATCATTCAGAGATCCTCACTGAACTTCTGGAGTGAGTTTGCTGCACTGAAAGTAAAGGGGCCGAATAATATTGCACGCCCCACTTTTCAGTTTTTTACTTTTTACAAAAGTTTAAAAAAACCAATAAATTTCGTTCCACTTCACAATTGTGTCCCACTTCTTGTTGATTCTTCACCAAAAAATTAAAATTTTATATCTTTGTTTGAAGCCTGAAATGTGGCAAAAGGTTGAAAAGTTCAAGGGGGGGTGCTGAATACTTTCGCAAGGCACTGTATATTGACCGAAAAATAAAAAAGTTATGACTTTTGGAAGGGGGGCGAGATATGAAAAAAGTCACCGAGCATTAATGTACAAATTACTCTGCGTCCTTAAAGGGTAATTTTTGGAATGTTGTAAATGTCAGAAGCGAGTGTCAGCGCAGTGTATGGTTAAAGGGGTTGTCCGCTTCAGACCAATATTGAGAGACCAATGTTATTGTTTGTATAATAAAAAGTTGGACTTTTTCAATTTTCCAGTATACTTTCTGTATCAATTCCTCACGGTTTTCTACATCTCTGCTTGCTGTCATACATTCTGCTTACTCCCATTGGATAAAAATCAGTCCATGGTCATGTGATGTACACACAGGTGCACAGCTCGTTACCAGGCTGATGGCTGATTACTGAGCTGTGACTAATGAGCTGTACACCTGTGTGTACATCACATGACCATGGACTGATTATTATGTACTGGGAATAAGCAGACTGAATGACAGCAAGCAGAGATCTAGAAAACTGAAGAATTGATGCAGAAAGTATATTAGAAAATTGTAAAACTTTGCAACTTTGTATTATACAAACAATAAGATTTATCTCTGAATATTGGTCTGAAAGTGGATAAACCCCTTTAAACTTTGAATTTGTATCCACAGCTTACCAGCAATTTTTCCATAGACATATCTTTGACTGTGTTTGCCTTAGGCCCGATACACATCTGCGTTAGGGTCATTCCGTTTCCCTCTCCACATGAAAAATGCGGAGAGAAAAGTCCTGCAAGCAGGACTTTTTTCTCCGCATTTTTTGTGCAGAAACCGAGCAGAAACCACATGGACCCCATTATAGTCTATGGGGTCTGCCGGTTTCCTAAGGTAACCGCTTATTTATGCGGAAACCCATGCGCAGATGTGCACCGAGCCTTAGAGAGCTAGACATTACAAAGATAGGTTCCTAGTCCTGACAGTGTCATACACTATGTTTTAAGTTACATTTTAAGGTGTTGTTCATATCAAACTTGTTCAATCCGAAACAAATCTTGGACCTGAGCCACCCAAACCAGAAACAAAACAAATCTTGAGAGGTTTGTCCATCTATAATCAAATACTGTCCTGTAAATTGTGATCTGTGACCCCCAGGGATTTTTCTCATCACTTCTTACAGTTGTTTGAATGGATTTAGAACTGGGAAATTTGGAGGGCAAATCATAACCTTCAACTTTTTGTCATGTTCCTAAAAGCATTCCTGAACTTTTTTTTTTTTTTTGCTGTAGCAGGGGACATTATCCTACAATAAGTCACTGCCATTAGGGTATACTGTGGCAATGGAAGCTCAGCAACAATGTGCAGTAAATGGTAAATTGTACCTGCCAAAATCTATCACAATCTATACACTCCCGAAACCAGTCTTTTAAAAAAAGGTTTGTCCTTCTGTCCTACTAGCAAAATTGATGAGTTTGGCCTTTTTTTAGATTTAAATAACTTCACCCGAAAACTTACCCTTAAATGACACTTCGAAATTATTAAAAAAACTACCGGCCAATCCTCAACTTCAGAAAAAACTAATGTAATTGACACACATCTGGCAAAATTTCAAGAACTATATCCTAATTTACCTCCACTCAGAAAAACAAAAGAAATACAAATTTAAAACCAAAATCCTCTTTTTATCCAATACATCATAGAGGAAATCATATAGATACGTTCTTTTCAATTGTTTCTGATGCATTCAGACATTTCAATGGTTCAATGAATTCCAAATCTTATAATACGAAAAGAAATCTTACATGGTCCAAAAGTAAAGCTCTTGTTAATTTATCCCGAAACACTAGTCTAGTTATTAGAAGTGTGGATAAAGGGGGGGGTATAGTTATACATAATTAAGAGGATTACCTTGCTGAGGGCAATATATATTATACAGCTGCATATAAATATTCTAATCCGGACTATGTTTGTAACCAGTGATATGTCTGGAAATAATATAGATAGCATAGCAGCCTTGGTGTCACATGAAAGAAGACAATCTCCTCTTTCAAGTTTGTACATTTTATAACGTCAGGAATATAACTGTCTGAAGTGACCCTCCCCTCCACTCATTTTCTCTACATTTTACATAGCCATGTACTCTAAGCCCATTTTTTATTCACAGTAACATTCAGTGAGGAGCAGAGAGCAGCTCTCAATACAGAAGCCAGGGAAAGAGTAAAAAAATGCAGGACTTCACAGAAATTATCCAAAATTTGTTAATAAAGTATATTACAAAATGTATTAATGACACAAATACTACCAGAAAATCAAAAGTTGTCTAAATATTTAGTTACGCTTTAAAATCTCTGCAAAAGCTTTGCAGGTTGCACCAACAGTGAGTCAGGTTTACCCAACAAAGATTTACCTGTAGCAAGTGCCATCTCTTCTGCACAAACGACTTGCTTACATTGAACCTGAAGATGTTACGACTCACTCAATCCCACTGTTTGGGGTCCATTTCAGTTTGCACAGGGAAAGCTGATGGTGCAGTATAAGACACCTTTAGAACCAGGGGCATAACTAAGACTGGGGCCCATAGCAAACTTTTGACTTGGGTCCCACAGACAGCATAGAGCCGCCTTTCCTGGCCCCCACACGTTATAACGCCTCATTTACATACACTATAATGTGCTATAGTGGACCTTTCACACAGTATAATGTCCCATAGTGGCCCCTTCACAAGGTATAATGTCTCAATTTGTTCTCAAAACGGCCATGTGACAGATGTTGCAAAACGACAATCACACGTTTTTTTTTTCATTGTTGTGTGTAAAAGCCCTTATTCTTTTAGACCAGTCTTAACCCTTCCCGCCAGAGGCATTTTTCTATTTTCATTTTTGACTCTCTACCTTCCAAACCCCATAACTCTTTTAGTTTTCCATACAAGAGCCATATGAAGGCTTAATGTTTGCGGGGTAAATTGTTCTTCATAATGGCACAATTTATTATTCTGTGCAATGTACTGGGAAGCTGGAAAAAATTCAGAATGGGGTGGAAGTGGAGAAAAAAGTGCATTCCTTCTACTTTCTTACAGGCTTCGTTTTTAATGCGTTCACTGTGTAGCCAAAATTACATGTCACCTGTATTCTATGTTTCGGTAAGATACCAAATTTATATAGTTTTATTTACATTTTAACGCCTTAACAAAAATCCCAAAATTTGCAAAAAAAAAATTTTTTCTTAAAGTCGCCATATTCTGAGACCCATAACTTTTTTTTATATTTTTGTGTATGGGGATGCATAGGTTGTCTTTTTTTGCGGGGCCAGGTGTACTTTTTAGTTATACCATTTTGGGGAATGTCTATTGCTTTGATCACTTTTTATTCAAATTTTTAGCAGAGGCAAAACAGCAAAAAAATGGCGGTTCGGCAATTTTTATTTTTTTATTTTTTTTTTTTTTCCTGCTACATTTCGTGTGAATGTAGCCTAAAGCTACATTCAGATGAGTGAGGTGCAAATTCGGCCACGAAAAACGTCCATTTTTCATGGCCATCTTGCACCCAAGACAATGGACTGTCAAAATAATGGTCATGTGAATAGTCCCCATTCACTGACACTGAATTTAATGCTGCTGTGTGATATCATTTAAAAAAACCACACATCACATGTCTATTAATTGTGTGAATGTAGCCTAAAGCTACAATGGCTGTGTTACAGTGGGGGAAAAAAAGTATTTAGTCAGCCACCAATTATGCAAGTTCTCCCACTTAAAAAGATGAGAGAGGCCTGTAGTTGACATCATAGGTAGACCTCAACTATGAGAAACAAAATGAGAAAAAAAAATCCAGAAAATCACATTGTCTGATTTTTTTAATAATTTATTTGCAAATTATGGTGGAAAATAAGTATTTGGTCACCTACAAACAAGCAAGATTTCTGGCTCTCACAGACCTGTAACTTTAAGAGGCTCCTCTGTCCTCCACTCATTACCTGTAGTAATGGCACCTGTTTGACATTGTTATCAGTATAAAAGACACCTGTCCACAACCTCAAACAGTCACACTCCAAACTCCACTATGGTGAAGACCAAAGAGCTGTGGAAGGACACCAGAAACAAAATTGTAGACCTGCACCAGGCTGGGAAGACTGAATCTGCAATAGGCAAGCAGCTTGGTGTGAAGAAATCAACTGTGGGAGCAATAAATAGAAAATGGAAGACATACAAGACCACCGATAATTTCCCTCGATCAGGGGCTCCATGCAAAATCTCACCCCGTGGGGTGATCACAAGAATGGTGAGCAAAAATCCCAGAACCACACGGGTGGGGGACCTAGTGAATGACCTGCAGAAAGCTGGGACTAACGTAACAAAGGCTACCGTCAGTAACACACTACGCCGCCAGGGACTCAGATCCTGCAGTGCCAGACTTGTCCCCCTGCTTAAGCCAGTACATATCCGGGCCCGTCTGAAGTTTGCTAGAGAGCATTTGGATGTCTCAGAAGAGTATTGGGAGACTGTCATATAGTCAGATGAAACCAAAGTAGAACTGTTTGGTAGAAACACAACTCGTCGTGTTTGGAGGAGAGTGAATGCTGAGTTGCATCCAAAGAACACCATATCTACTGTGAGGCATGGGCGTGGCAACATCATGCTTTGGGGCTGTTTCTCTACAAAGGGGCCAGGACGACTGAAAGAATGAATGGAGCCATGTATCGTGAGATTTTGAGTGCAAACCTCCTTACATCAGCAAGGGCACTGAAGATGAAACGTGGCTGGGTCTTTCAGCATGACAATGATCCCAAGCACATCGCCAGGGCAACGAAGGAATGGCTTCGTAAGAAGCATTTCAAGGACCTGGAGTGGCCTAGCCAGTCTCCAGATCTCAACCCCATAGAAAAACTTTGAAGGGAGTTGAAAGTCCGTGTTGGCCAGCGACAGCCCCAAAACATCACTGCTCTAGAGGAGATCTGCATGGAGAAGTGGGCCAACATACCAGCAACAGTGTGTGCCAACCTTGTGAAGACTTACAGAAAACGTTTGACTTCTGTCATTGCCAACAAAGGATATAAAACAAAGTATTGAGATGAACTTTTGTTATTGACCAAATACTTATTTTCCACCATAATTTGCAAATAAATTCTTTAAAAATCAGACAATGTGATTTTCTGGATTTGTTTTCTCATTTTGTCTCTCATAGTTGAGGTCTACCTATGATGTCAATTACAGGCTTCTCTCATCTATTTAAGTGGGAGAACTTGCACAATTGGTGGCTGACTAAATACTTTTTTTTCCCCACTGTAATACTGTGTGGGGGCCAGTGTGGATCATATAATTGTAACGTCTCTGCCTGTTCAGGTCTCTGCGCCACCCTCTGCTCGCACGCTGCGGCGAAGGAGGCGTGTTCAGTTTGGTTCCTTGTGTAGGTTTCTTGTTGCTCAGTCTGAACATGGTCCTAGACAATGTAATGGATTTCCGGCAACACCCGTGTTCTGAGCATTTCTCTCTGGACTGCATAGAGTTAATCTCTTCCTGGCTTGTGTGATTGACAGCCTGTGTACCTATTAGGTCTGGGGCTGGGCCCAGACTTTCTATATTGCACTGTCTTTTCCTGCTCTCCTTGTTATATCCCTTGTTACTTTGTTACCTGTTTCTCTGACCGTTGGCTTGCCTTATGACTATTCTCTTGGATTGTGATTTTGTGCTGCATTGATCGTTAGTTACCAACCCCTTGGCTTGCTCACTCTGCTTCTGTGTTGTCTTGTCCTGTTCTGTGTGTCACTTACCCAGTATAGGGCTCGTCTTCAGGTTGTCCTTTTACCGTTTAGGGTAACTGAGGCAATAGGAAGGGACAGTGGCTGGGGTGAGATTAGGGCTCACTTGTCTCTGTCCTTCCTCCCAGACCCCTGCAGTAGTGTCAGGGTATTGCTACGTTTGGCAAGACCCTTACAATAATTCTGTGTGGGTGCCAATGTGGATAATATAATACTGTGTGGGGGCCACTGTGGAGCATATAATACTGTGTAGGAGCCACTGTGGATCATATTATACTGTGTGGGGGCCACTATGGAGCATATTATACTGCCCCAGTATTGTTTAAGTGCCGGACACTGCTCACTCTCCATATTATTAACTACAGTTGTGGGTACTACAGCTGTGTCCCTTTCAGGTATCTGAGATATCACTGCAGCACCCGTAACCGTCACTATCAAGAATTTGCTCTAGGGAGGGAGTAGGGGTCCCCGGACAAAAGTTTGCACCGGGGCCCACAAGACTTTAGTTAAGCCACTGCTCAGCAGACTACATTTTTCTGTTCTGCACAAAAATGGACAGGGACACATACAATAAACAATAATAAAAATACATCTTTTGGACATAGCCTTAATTGCCAAGATAACAAGAAAGGAGTTAGGGGTGTTTGTCATCTGTGACATTGCCCCTTATGTTTGCATCACAATTCAATTGCAAGTAACCCTGTCCATTTTAATACATCACAATTAAACTTAGGATCGGTTGAAATCATCTTATCCTTTTATCGATTTCTCAGTCAAGTAAATATGAACCTTCTCACGCGTCTTGTGGAGATAATAGTACTTTCTATGCCTTGTTAAATCATGTGTGGTGGCCTTTTCAATTGATTTCAATAGTAAGTGTCGTCTCATCCAATTTCATACCATAAATGATATATCCCTGGTCACAGCATGAAATCTGAGAAGGGTTAAAAGGTTTCTGAAATCGATCCTTTTCCCCTGAAGTAAGTCTAGGCCACAGTCTGTCATTACACAACATGCCTTATAATATCAACACTTGTTGTATAGTGGATGTGGGTGGCCATTGACTATTGCCTGTGCCCTCAGTATACACATATGGTTTTATTTTTGCCTCAAATTTCTGCTGCTCTCTGTAACACTAATAAAGCAAAACTGTACTTCAGAAACCAGTATGGAAGGATTACTGCTGCAGTGCATTTAGAAGAGCAGTTGAGATCTCAGCTGTGCTGGAGATCCATATCACTTGTAGCTTGCAGGAGTTTCCCAGCAGTGAAATGGTAAATATTAAGAATATCACAGTTTGGGGAAAACTGAATTTTCATGCAAGATTCTCAAAGAATTTAACAAAACAAATTGATAAGTTAACTCCCATTTCTTTGCTTCACTTCCTGTGTGCTTATTTAACATTTCCTACAGGGAGATATAAGCTTGAAAGAAGCATTTGTTGAGATTTGTTCACCAGTTCAGATTTTGCTGGATAAGTGAGAAATCAACCCAATAAAATAATGGGCAGGGAAGGATGGCGACAGCTGTGAGAATTGATATAACTGGTGAGCTGAAAATAGGACCATTTAGCCTGCAGGGAGAGATTAAGCTACAGAACTGCATCTACACTGTGTTTCTGTATCCTTGCACATCCTGATAAAATAGGACACAGCACGAAGTCTATTGTTTCCTCTTCTCTATTTGTAAGCTGGGCTATTGTTTTGATGTTCAACCTGCCTGCAATGATCTGCCACTATAATACTGTCAGGTATAGATATTGGATGTGTACGCTTAAACATCTGCATACCACGAGCTATGGCCTTGCTCCAGATTATCAGCCAGCCGCATCTCTCAAGCCTTCTTTTTTTTTTGCTCACTGATAGCAATCATTATACAGGGAATAAGTTAATAGATAGTTATAAGAGTAGAAGAACGGAAATGACAAAAGCTGGATTCTTTGTATAACCGATATGAACGGTCCTCGGAAGACCTTACTGACTACACGTAGCAAAAGTTATCTTAACACTACAGTAATAACTTGCTGCAGCATGACATCTTATCACAGAACATTGAAAAGTCTCAGAGTCAAGTGTCAATTTAAACTTCACTATTTCTGTATAAGACTAAGGTCCCATGTTGTGGGAAAGCTGTTTTTTTGGTGCAGATTTTGGTGCGATTTTTTTTTTTTTTTGAGCCAAAGTCAAGAGTGGCTTGAAAAGGAATGGATAATATAAAGGAAGTTCTTATACTTTTCCCTTCTATTAATAATAATAATTTTTATTTATATAGCGCCAACATATTCCTCAGCACTGTACAATTTGTAGGGTTCAAGTACAGACAAAAAAGATACATTACAAAGAAATATTCAATTCACACACTGGGACTGAGGGCCCTGCTCGCAAGAGCTTACAATCTATGAGGTAGAGGGGGGTTACACAAGAGGTAGCAGGGGCTTGTACAATGGTCAGACAATTTTGTGATAGAGGTTACTGTCATTACACACATATAAAGCTGTATGAGCCGTCACCAGTCGTGTCCTTTAACGTGCAGATGGTGCCTGGACATATAAAGTTAGTCTGATACGGCATCATATCTTGTGAGGTAATATTGGAGCATCAACAAAGGAGGGTATGTTTTAGGGATTCTAACTACGGAAGGATTTACATTAGGAGTTGTGATAGGCCTGTCTGAAAAGATATGTCTTTAGTTTACGCTTGAAGCTGTGGAAATTGGGGGTTAATCTAATAGTCCAGGATAGAGCATTTCAGAGAAGTGGTGCAACTCGGGAGAAGTCTTGTATACGAGCGTGGGAGGTTCTGATAATAGAGGATGTTAGTCTTAGGTCATTGAGTGAATGGAGAGTACGGGTTGGGCGATAGACAGAGATAAGGGAGGAAATGTAGGGAGGTGCAGCATTATGGAGAGCCTTGTGAATGAGGGTGATAAGGTTATATTGTATTCTGTATTGAATAGGCAGCCAATGTAGTGACCGGCACAGACCGGAGGCATCGCTGTAGCCTCTAGACTGATAGATGAGCCTCGCCACCGCATTCAGAATAGATTGTAGAGGGGAGAGTTTAGTAAGGGGAAGACCGATTAGTAAGGAGTTACAGTAGTCAAGGCAAGAGTGAATCAGGGCAACAATAAGTGTCTTTAGTGTATTTGTGGTAAGGAAAGGGCGGATTCTGGAGATGTTTTTGACATGGAGATGACATGAGCGTGCGAGTGATTGGATATGGGGGGTGAAGGAAAGGTCTGAGTCAAACAAAACCCCGAGGCAGCGGGCATACTGCCTAAGAGTTATGGTAAGGCCAGAGACTGCAATGGAGATATCAGGGACAGATCTCTTAGATTGTGGAAACAGCAGCAGATCAGTCTTTGAGAAATTCAGTTTCAGATAGAGCGAAGACATGATATTTGAGACAGCAGAGAGATGAGCCTCTGTCACTGGTGTTTTGTATAAGTGCAGGGGTGATGTCACGGGATGACGTATATAATTGGGTGTCATCAGCATAAAGATGGTACCAGAAGCCAAATCTAGTGATGGTTTGTTCAATGGGGGCTGTGTAGAGGGAGAAGAGCACAGGACCTTGGACCGAGCCCTGAGGAACCCCAATGGCAAGGGGAAGAGAGGAAGAAGCAGAGCCCGCAAATGATACAAAGAAAGTGTGGTCAGAGAGATAAGAGGAGAACCAGGAGAGAGCAGTGTGAGGCCGACAGAACAGAGCATAGTGAGGAGGAGTTGATGGTCAACAGTGTCAAATGCTGCTGAGAGATCTAGCAGCCGTCAGGAGATCATTGGAGACTTTTGTGAGGGCCGTTTCTAAGTCATTACTATATTCTAGTTTGTTACACACAGAGCGGGCGTTCCAGAGAGAACAGTTAAAAGAGACAGGAGAAAGAAAAGGAGAGGGAACACGGTAAATATTGATTAGGTTTGAAGGATTCCTGTGTGTGTAGTAAGAGGAAAAATTAGGGAAAGAAGGAGGGCCAGGGTTTGGAGAGATGTCCCCAGCAGCTAGGAGGAGCAAAATGAACAGAGACAGAAGGTGGTTCAGTGATTTATGTGGATGTTTATGTTTGGTTTCACTGCTAAAAGCAGTATAGGGATTAGGGTGGTTAAAGAGAGTGAAAAGTGTGTGAGAGCTGTACATGGGAAAAGGAAGGAGAGAAGGACTGATATGGATAGTGTGCACTGGTGGTAGAGATGGAGGGCAGTTCTGCAGGAAGACAATTGCTAACATAGTAAGTGACAGTGCAGCTATATCATACCATGTGAAGAAGCTTATTGTTTTGGTTTTAAGTTTACCTGGTGTTCTTCCATGGTTGGCCTGTCTTGTGCCATGTGTAAGTGCACTTTGGTTAATATGCACTTTGGTTAATATGGATTCTGCATTAGGAAATGCCCCTCTGCATTGGAAATGCTTCCCCCATAAGCTGTATCAACTTATATAGGGAAGCAGAGCTTCATAACTGGCACTAATTTAAGTCGTTAACCAATTTATCAACAAACTGTGACACATGAGGAGACTGGCTTATGTAGTTACAAATAGTAGCATAATGTTGTACCGTGTTAGCCATTGAAAGTAGTGGAAGAGTGAAGAAATCAGGCGATACCTTGTAGAAGCTAACTGAGTATATTTATAAGTAAGCTTTCAGAAGTGCAAGCTTCCTTCATCAGACATGGTGTTATACAAGAACTGAAAATACAAAGTTACAAATACACTGACCAGGGAACTACCATAACATCACTGAGCATCAAAAGACTGACACTAGTACAGATAAGGACACATGGGATTGCAAAAAATACAGCCTGGATGAAATTCTAGGATAGGGGTCAGAGAACAGCCATGTAGAGATGGGTTCAAGAGAATATGTACCATTCAAAGTAGCAGGATAAGCTGAAGGTAGACACAGCAAGCAGAGATGGGTTCAAGAGAATATGTATCTGTATGATGAGAAGAAGAGTGAAGGTCAGATTCATGCCATGTGTAAGTGCACTTTGGTTAATATGCACTTCGGTTAAGATGGACACTGCATTAGGAAATGCCCCCCCCCCCCCCCCCTGCATTCTATTAACTCCACTCCTGGCTTTGGCTGAAAAAAATGCAGTAAAATCTGCAACAAAAAAAGCTGCTTTTCTGCAAAGTGGGGCCTCAGCCTAATGCAGTCTGTTGGATTTCCATTATGGTGTCTCCATTTTTATCAGAGAAAATAACATGGCATGTTGCACTATTTTATCCAGCATTTTTGAAGGAATCTGCAACAGAAGCTGCTAATGTAATCCAAACAGTAAACCAGGTTGTCATGTTTTACATTTAAAGTAGGGATAACAGAGAAATAGCACAACACAGAGCATTAAGCAAAAAGGAGCAGCCAAAGTATTGTTAAATACAAGTATTTTCTGTTAATTATTATGTAGGAGAAAATGTTGAAAACTTGCAGACTTGTGCTCATTTGACTTATACTTATTTGATGTGTCTTTAATGCACAGTTCTTCGGGTACTAGGTCACATAGTGAATTTATCTTTTTAATAACATCCATGGCAGAGGCGTAGCTAGGGGTTCAGCACGGGGGGACGAACATGTCAAAGTGGGCCCCCAACTTGGACATGTTCGTATACCGATACTATCAGTATACAGTGAGCGTAAGTGGTATATAGCAGCTCTACACAGGGCTCTGCAGACAATTTAGGTTAATACAGGGCAGTAACATTTTGTGACTTACCAGTGACGTCTCTGACTAATCGTTCACATTCCCCATCTCTTTCATCCGGACGGCCATGACCACTTCTTCCAGTCTCTGTAAAGTTTGCAACACAGACATCTTTGGCTCCTCACTTTTCCAGCCACCCGACCCACATTATCCTCACCTACACAAAGCCCCCATCCTGCTGCTACCCCCAATTATAAAATATATAATATACCCCCCCATAATGACTAATACCCCCAAGTGCATCTTTAAATTAATAACTTCCCTGTGCACCCCTTTAAATAGTGTCCCTTATTAATAATGCCCCAGGTGTTTCCTAATTGAAAAGAGAAAAAAAAAAAAGGGAAAAAAAAATTATTGGGGTTCCAATACCCCGGACCCCAGGATCAGCTGTTTGAATGAACCGTGTTACCTGTGTAAGTGTCATGACACCTTCTCTGTTTACATAGTGTCATTCTTTTCATAGCGGCCATGTAATGTAACTACAGCCTCGTCCTATACACGTCTATGTGACAAGGCTGTAATTACATCACACTAACTATAAACAGACAGCTTGTGATATAATCAGATGCCATGGCCCCTTCATACAGCTGGTCAGTGGGGAATCACTTATCTCTTATTGATGATTTATTCTGAGGATAGACCATCAATAAAAATGAGCTGGAAAACTCCTTAAGGCTAAGGCCCCACGTGGCGTCCCGCAGCAAAAAAAGAGCTAAAGCACTTTACACAGAAAGTTCGCAGAGGTTTCCTCTGTGGACTTTCTGCTTCAATTATATCTATAGGGAAACCGGCGGCGTTTCCGTAGGTATAATTGACATGCTGCGATTTCCAAAACTGCGACTGTTTTGGAAATCGCAGCGTGTCCACTGCACATATTTTACTGCAAAGTCGGGATGGGATGGGGGCAAAAACCCACAGAAAAAAACGTGGCATTCTAGCAAATCCCACACATTGCGGAAAAATATGTGCAGCAGACGCACTGCGATTTCCAAAACCGTTACAGTTTTGGAAATTGCAGCATGTCAATTATACCTATGGAAACAGCGAAGGTTTCCATATAGGTGTATAGAAAACAGAAAGTCCACAGGGGAAACCTCTGCGGACCTTCTGTGAAAAGTGCTGTGGGAAAAACCACAATGTTACCGCTGCGGTTTCTCCTCCAGCGCTTTTTTTCCTGCAGCTCACTATGTGGGGCCTTAGTCTTAATAAAGCCCAAGTGCAACTTTCATTAAATTAATTGACCCTCATATTATGCCCCTGATTCCTCCTGACATAAATACTGTACCTCTAATGACCCCTTATATTAATGACCACCCCCTTATGTTCATAAAGCCTCCTAATATAAATGATGCCCCCTAATGGCCCCTTATATAAATAACCTCCCCCCTTGTATTAATAATACCCCGTAATAACCCTTATATAAATGACCCCTCCATCGTCATAATGTCCCGTAATGAACCCTCCCTTATAGTTATATTTCCCCTCCTAACCACCCCTTATACTATTAATGTACCCACAAAAAAAGTCATACTCACCTCCTTGCGATGCTGATGAATGGAGCCGAAGCCGCTGCCGCTTCCTCCCTCTCCACGCACAGGACATCTGTGTCTGAGCACAGGCGGCACGTTGTTGTGACGTTATCGCGCCGCTCGTGCTGAGAAGCAGACATCATCTGTGGTCTCGGCATCTTGTAAACCGCAAGCCTGTATTGGCTTGCGGTTTACAATACTGTTAAGTTGCAGGACACGTTTTAAATAGATCGGTGTCTGCAGACACCGATCTAGTGAGAAATAAAGGATGTATTAATGGCGGCGCCGGGGTGGGCGCCAAAAAGTCAGTGGGCCCGGGGCAGCCACCCCCTCTGCCCCCCCCCCGCAAGCTACGCCTCTGATCCATGGGAAATATGAGATTAGCAAGCTCTACAGAAATAGCATACTTTCACAATTTGTACATTACATGTTATACATATAAAAAGTAGATGTGTAGGAAAACTTCACATTTGTTGAAGCTTTACTTATATGTTAGTGAATTACATATACTGTACAGCAGTAACTTATAATATGTTTATTATGCTACTGACTTTATGAGGAGGGGCTATTTGGACACCAGGTGAAAGCAGTCATAAAGCTGTATATAGCCCCACTCTCTGTATTCTATCAATAGAGGTGTTGTAGGTCAGATGAACTTGTATCATGTCTGCATCGCATCGTGACAGTGTCAGAAAATTCTGCTAGTGACAACAGGAGTGCAACTGGTTGGAAGTGGGATTTACCTAGGGCTGCTCTTTCCACATTAACCGAAAGTGTTGTTCCATCAAATGGCAATAAGTAAACATTTTATCTACTTCTAATAGTACCCCCTGGTGTAGAATACAGTACAACTTCTGCTCTGTCCTTAGTGAAAGAAGTAGGAATATCATTTAGACTGGACATAGACTCTCGTTTTTTTTTTCCTCTCAGGGTGGGTTCACACTTGCGCTTGAGTCCGTCTGCTGCCAATCCGAGTGAAAATCTCGAGAAACAGGATAGGCATCAGATACCGACAGGTTAGCGACGCATTGGTTAAAAACCGATTCTTTTGAATGGGTTTTTAAAGCAATGCGCGGGTGTGCGCTTACACCCTCTGCACTGCGAATCCTTTTTTTTTCGTCTGAAACAAAGTCGGACATGCAGGACTTTGTGTCCGACGAAAAAAAAACGGCTTCGCAGCGCAGAGGGTGTAAGCGCACACCCGCGCATTGCTTTAAAAACCCATTCAAATGAATGGGTTTTTAACCAATGCGTCGCTAACCTCTCGGTATCCGATGCCTATCCCGTTCCCCGAGATTTTCACTCGGATTGGAAGTGGACGGACTCAAGCACAGGTGTGAACCCACCCTTACAGACAGCCCAGCATGGACAGCAGTACTTATAACAGTAAAATGACCTCATACAGACTGCAAGCAGTGATGTGAAAAGTTATTGGATAAGCAGGGGATAGTCTATCAAGCCTACATGACCTCCCTTTTTCTGAGAATACAACAGAAGCTGTATTGTATTCTACTGGGCATGCATGACTAACAGGGCCGCACTAGAACTGCATGCACAGACCTATCCATTTTGCACACCAGGAGGTGCTATTAAAAGCATATCATTGTGATATTGCTGCATTGAAACATTTTTTTAAAATAATAACTTTGCAAATAACAATAACTTTGCAAAATCTATACAGTTTACTAATTGCCATTTGTACCGATTGCCCGACCCCTTTCCCAGCATCCTCTCCACTATTACAGTGGATATCGGGTATTTAAATAGGGAGGCTGCTCAGCCTGTCTGATTGTAGGTATTAACCCCCCTAACACCTCATGTTTTCATGGGCGCTGCAATTTTGGGGTGGTTCGCCAGCCCCTGGAACGAGATTGTCATGATAGCTGGGAGCCTATTGAAAGCTCCCAGGCTTGTCATTCTACAAGTTCTAACATAGGCTGCTCTAACCATAGAAATTTTCCAATGCATTGTGCATCACATTAGTCATCAGACCCCCTGTGCGACTAAAAATAACAGTAACTAAAAGTAAAAATATGTAAAAAAACAACAGAAAAAGAATCAAAAATTCAAATCACTCCCCTTTCCCTAGAACACATATGAAAGTAAATAAATAAAGTAAAACAGATATATGCTAGGTATCCCTGTGTCCAAAAATGCCTGGTCTACAAAATTTATAACAATATTTTCCCATATGGTTAATGCTCTAGCAGGGAAAAAAAAAATCAAAAGAGCTGAACCACTGTTTTTTTCGCTTGGATAAAAAGTGATCGAAACAATAGACATTCCCCAATATGGTATAAATTAAAAGTACATTTGGACCCACAAAAAAACAACACCTCAGCACCCCCCTAAATGGAAATATAAAAAAAGTTCTGGGTGTCATAATAATAATAATACATTTTATTTATATATTGTCAACATATTCCGCAGCACTGTACAATTTGTAGGGTTCAAGTACAGACAAAAAAGATACATTACAAAAAAATACAGTAGTCAATTCACACACTGGGACTGAGGGCCCTGCTCGCAAGAGCTTACAATCTATGAGGTAGAGGGGGTGATACAAGAGGTAGCAGGGACGGCAACAGATGTAGCATTGCTTGTACAATGGTCAGACAATTTTGTGATAGAGGTTACTGTCATTACACATATATAAAGCTGTATGAGCCGTCACCAGTCGTGTCCTTTAACGTGCAGATGGTGCCTGGACATATAAAGTTAGTCTGATAAGGCATGATATCCTGTGAGGTAATGTAGGAGCGTGAACAGAGGGTACGTTTTAGGGAATCTAACTACGTAAGGGTTTACATTAGGAGTTGTGATAGGACTGTCTGAAAAGATACGTCTTTAGTTTGCGCTTGAAGCCGTGGAAATTGGGGGTTAATCTGATAGTCCGGGATAGAGCATTCCAGAAAAGTGGTGCAACTCAGGAGAAGTCTTGTATACGAGCGTGGGAGGTTCTGATAATGGAGGATGTTAGTCTTAGGTCATTGAGTGAACGGAGAGCACGGGTTGGGCGATAGACAGAGATGAGGGAGGAAATGTAGGGAGGTGAAGCATTATGGAGAGCCTTGTGGATGAAGGTGATAAGTTTATATTGTATTCTGTATGAATAGGCAGCCAATGTAGTGACTGACACAGACCGAATACGGCGACTCCAAGAACTTTTATTTTTCTTGCAAAGTTTTGGATTATTTTAAGGGATTAAAACGTTAAAAAAAAAACATTGACCTACAGAATACAGGTGACGTCATTTTGGCTGCACAGTGAATGCTGTAAAAACAAAACCTGTAAGAAAGTCACACGAATGCAGTTTTTCCAACTTCCCAGTACATTCTACGGAATATTAAATGGTGCCATTACAAAGTACAATTTGTCCTGCAAAAATTAAGCCATTGTATGGCTCTGTGAATGGAAAAATAAAAAAGTTATGGTGTTTGGAAGGCGGGGGAGTAAAAAACAAAAATTGAAAAATGGCTGTGATGGGAAGGGGTTAATATAAGGTGTAATACTGTGGGTTCTAAGGATAAGAGAATCAAGAATGCCACATATCACTGTGATTTAATAAAAGGATAGAAAATAAGCAAGAAAGTACAAGACAATAAACAAGAGTTTCAGCAAACTTAATCACAAGCCTAGGCTAAACCCAATGTCGACTAGATGACACCCCAAGGTATACAGGCAAATGACACAGATGATGAGTCCCAAGAAGACATCTACATTCATTGGGTTGGCTGGCATAGCATATTCTCAACATTTTATAGTGTTCCACCCAGCCCCTATTCTTAATGTATAGAACTTTCTACAAGCTGAATGTACGCATATGTGCTAGTCACAAGTGACCTTACACCTTTTGTATCAAACCGTACCAAGACAGTCTTAGGCCCCTTACAGATGACCGTGGGTGAGATCAGTGTGCTATCCGTGTTTTTCATGGATAGGACACTGACCCATTCATTTCTATGGGCACATGCACATGACCATGTTTTTCACTGATCAGTGTGCGAGCCGTGAGTCTGCGCTGCATAATATAGAAGCCTATGGGAGACTAAAAACCTAGGACAGCACACTGATGTTCTCAGTGTCAGTGTCGGACTGGGATGTCTAGGACCCACCAGTGGAATTGTTTCTAGGGGCCCACCGCTAGGACCCCTGCAGATCAGCGGTACTGAGACAGGGCGGCTAAAGGAAATAACAGGTTGGAAGCCATGCTGCTCACCCGCCATACGATGTGCACCACTGCACTACTTAAACTACAACTAAACTAAACTAAGCTACACTCTGTATGGCAAGTGAACAGCGTGTCTCCTAGAATTGTTACCATTACCTGTAGCCGCATTGTCCTGGAATAGCTGATCTGCAGAGGTCCTGGCTGTTGTACCCTGCAGATGTAATATTACTGGCCTATCCTAAGGACAATCAATATTAGAAAGATGGATAAATCCTTTAAAGAGGTTTCCAGGAATTGGAGCAACCCATGTGGCGAGCAGGAGGTGTAAAATAAAAAAAAATAGATAAATAAAAAAAAGCATACTCCGTTGTCCGCTGCCAGTGTCCATTCAGTCTCGTGCCGGCGCCTTCTTACTGGGAGTCCTGCACCTCATGTGACCGCTAAGACCAATTAGGTACAGAATTTCTAGAAATGAGGCGCCACCATGAGACCGAACAGACACAGGCGGGGGAAAACGGAGTGCTGGGGACAGGTGAGTATGCTTTTTTTTTTTTTTTTTTTTTTTTTTTTACACCTCCCTGGCCTCCACAGTGGTCTCTCCAATTTATGCACAACCTCTTTAAAAGGGCTGCCTGTGCCAAATTTTTTTTAATGGCCCCCAATACAGTGGTCTCCGTACTGGTCCCCCATTCTGTATGGGGAACAGTTATGGGGACATGATATTGTGTGGTGCAGGATATTACCCCCCCATCACTGCCCCCCCAATATAATAGCCCCATCATTGGTCCCCATATCGTATAGGCGACCAGTGAAGGGGCCACTGTATGGGGGGAGGAGGAGGCCACGGGGGGGGGAAAGGCAGGGGCCACGGGGGGAAGAATAGTGCAGGGGCCACTGTATGGGAGGGAGTGAGGAGGCCACTGTATGGGGGGGAATAGTGCAGGGGCCACTGTATGGGGGGGGAATAGTGCAGGGGCCACTGTATGGGGGGAGAATAGTGCAGGGGCCACTTTATGGGGGGAGAATAGTGCAGGGGCCACTGTATGGGGGGAGAATAGTGCAGGGGCCACTGTATGGAGGGAAGAATAGTGCAGGGGCCACTGTATGGGGGGGAGTGAGGAGGCCACTGTATGGGGGGGAATAGTGCAGGGGCCACTGTATGGGGGGAAGAATAGTGCAGGGGCCACTGTATAGGGGAGAATAGTGCAGAGGCCATTATGGGGGCGGGAATAGTGTAGGGGCCACTATGGGGGGGAGAATAGTGCAATGGCCACTATAGGGGGGAGAATAGTGCAGGGGCCACTTTAGGGGGGAGAATAGTTCAGGGGCCACTATAGGGGGGAGAATAGTGTAGGGGCCACTATGGGGGGAATAGTGCAATGGCCACTATGGGGGGGGGAGAATAGTGCAGGGGCCATTGTATGGGGGGAGAATAGTGCAGGGGCCACTATAGGGGGGGAGAATAGTGCAGGGGCCACTATTTGGCCCATACAGTAGCCCTTTAACTGGTTTCCCCTATAGCAGTTTTGGGTGATTACTTACCTGTCTGCTCCCTGGTCCTGCTCCTTCTTGCTCTGGGCGCATGTGCGCTTGGCGCTGGAAGAAGCAGGAGGCACAGGAGAACAGTTAGGTAAGTATCGGAGCATAGCTTGTAAGCCACAGGCTCAATGTGGCCCGTGGCCTACAAGTCTGTGAGCAGTAGAGCAGGAAACCAGGGCGCCACTTCTCCCCAAGAACCTGGCAGCATCACTTACCTCACCTCAGCTCGCGGCCTGTCCTCTTCCCGCAGCAGCCTGGGCCCTGTGCGTCGCACATTACGTCATTGTGAAGTGATGTGCGACGCACAGTGAGCCCTGTCCTGGTGTGGGCAGAGGTAAGTGAATGGGGGCCTTACCGCACCTCCAGTGCCTATCAAAAAATAAGGCAGTGAAGGTCCGGTAGTGCCCCCTAAAGGCATGGGGTCCACCGGGGGATTTACCGGTCCCTGGATGGGCCAGTTCGACCCTGCTCAGTGTGTCATCAGTGTGCTGTCCGTTTTCACGGACAAGCTAGGGATAACATTAGATGTCTCCTGTGTTTTTTTTTATGGTGGATCCGCAAACTAGGATCACACACTGATGGCACGCTGAAGACACTCTGTCCGTTTTTGCGGACCTACTTCACTGATGCTGAAGAAACACTGAAGACACTCTGTCCACAAAAACTGAAGGCTACTTACTAGTTTGCTGAGCGCAAAATACACACAGTCGTCTACAACTAGCTTAAGGCCCGTTGCAGACGACCATGCTGCAACTGGCCTGCCGTGAATTAAAGAGAGTCTATCATTAGAGAAAATACTTTTAAGCTAATGGCACATTGGAATGGCCTTTAAAAAGGCCATTCTACTCCTACCTTTCATTGTTTTCTTCTCCCAGCCGATTCTAAGATAATTTGTTTCTTCATTTATGTTAATGAGCATCACGGAGCACCCAGAACATTCCTCCTCTGCTGCGAGCACCCACTGCGTCATCACTTTTTACCGCCCCTTCATCCGTTGCGGTGACTCCCCTCTTGGTCTTCTCTGTTTCTTCTTTCTTCTCAGTTTTCACCCGCAGCGCTGTACGGCAGCGAATTCTCGCGCATGCGCAATCGGCTCGCCACTTCGGGTTAGGGCAGAGCCAACTGCGCATGATGGACCGCCATTTTTCGGTGGTCTGTCACAAGAGTGAACTGCTCGTGTAGTTCTCCGGAGAACTGCACGAGTGTACCACGCATGTGCAGTACGGGGATGTCCCAGTGTGCCATCCGTGCATACACCATGCTTTTGCAGCTCCTTTCATTAAATGAATAGGAGCCACGGAAGCATGGACCGCAAAATAGGACAGGAATAGGACCTGTTCTATCTGATGCGGCCTGGACTGTTGGCCCGCACACGGGACCCGTGTGTACGCGCCCATAGAAAAGAATGGGTCAGTGTGCTATTAGTGAAATACACGGATAGCGCATTGACCCACACCACGGCCATCTGCAAGGGGCCTTAGACTGAGTCCCCATTAAATAACAAAAGTTTGTTACAGTCTTTTACCCCTCTTTTTGTCTCTGAGTATGGGGAATACAGGTTTGCCCTCTGACAATAAGTGCAGGTATAGAGCCCTTTTTCCGTAGTACTTGCGACCATTTTTTGTCTCTGTTCTTCAACTGTCGCAACCCAGATGGAGGAGGATGGGAGTTGTAGTGGCTGATGATGTGCCACCTGCTAGGCCTAGCACACTCAACCAAACACTCCAACCCCACTCCTGGGTCGGACACCATCAAGGGGAGTCCTGCAGCGCTACCGGATGATGGTGGTAGTAGTTTCCCCCGGGGCACTTCCAGTTGGAGAGGGGACCTCTCCTCTCTGAGTCGGTGTGATGGTGGACGGAAGGGCCCTGATGTTATGGCAGGCGCGACTCAAGAAGCCAGTAGTGCAGTTGAATCAGGTAACAGTTTTATTCAACAACTGGAACAGAAGTAAACGGCAGCTTCCAAATGGGGGTAGTAGTACAACACTGTCCAATCCCCCAGCCTTGGGTATAGGAGGGTGCCCAGGGATCCTACAGGCTCTATGATAAACTCCTTTAACTACTCCTCCTCCCAGATAAGGATACTGGGGATGATGTCCAATAATACAGACAGCTACACTCCATTCGCAGGGCTGTCTCTGGTTGAGCCTGGGGCAACAGATAGTCCTCTTTTAGGCTGTATGGCTAGCTGTTGGGCCTCAGTCCAGCTGCTGGGTGCAGGAAACCTCTGCACACTCTGGAACTTGCACTATACTGAACTAGACTGAACCAGACCGAACTGAGGACCAACGGTCACCACGGAGAATAAGGTCTCCTACAACCCCGCCCAGTGGCCTGTGATTGGCCAGGGCTGAACCAAGGCTAAGGTCTTAAATCAGAGGGGGAAACACAATGGGAAAGCTGCAAACAGTGACATGGAACATAAAGGACGGGGCATACCAACATAACCCAGAGGCACAAAAGACAAACAGTTAAAGCAGTAGCACTCTGGGATGCTGCACAATTTGGGCCTTTGATGTATTATCCTCTCCACTTGTACTAGTAGTGTAGCAGCCATGACGTCATGACGCTCAGCATCACCCATGTGACCACTTAGAGGACGCTGGACGCCGCGAGGAGGCCCAAAAGAGGTAACAAGGTGAATATATATTTTTATTTAATTTTTTTTTTATTTTTGTCACCTCCCCTGGGCCTTCAGCTATTTTACTCTGGAGTCTGAAGAGACCGCAGAGTGTAATTATTTACCAGTGGTGGCCATTTTTGTTCATCCAAGACAAATCTTAAATAGTTCGGTTTCGTTGCAAACCGATTCGCCCATCTCTAGTTATTCCTTTAGTACCGCCTGATAATCTCAGATCTAAAGTACATTTAGAATGAGAGTATGCAATAGTATGTATTCAATAAAGTTTTGCAAAACAAATACCACACAAATTGTTACTATGTACTGTATACATTTTCAGTATAAACCTTTAGGCTGAAGCCCCATGTTGCGGAATCGCAGCTTTTTTTTGTTGCAGATTTTGCTGTGTTTTTTGAGCCAAAGGCAGGAGTGGATTGAGCAGACGTTAGAAATATAAGAGCTTCCTATATATTACCTATTCCCTTTGTAGCCATTCTTGACTTTGGCTCCAAAAACTGCAGCAAAATCTGCAACAAAAAAAGCTGAGTTTCCACAACGTGGGGCCTTAGCCTTAACTAGTATTTTGTTTGATCATACCTTCCAAATGATCAGGTCACACATAATGTGCAACTGCGCAAAAAAAAAAGATGCATTTCATAAATAACCCCCATTCAATTCAATGTGTTCTCAAAAGGGCCATGTGATGGACACTGCAAAAACGACGGTCACACGTTTTGTTTTTCAATGTTGTGTGAATAAGTCCTTATTATTTTAGATCAGTCTTAATTAAGACTAAGGGTACATTCACACGACAGCGATTAATGGCCCTGTGATGGTCTTTTTTTAACAGACGTCACATGGCAGCATTAATTTCATTTGAATGGGGGCTATTGTCATGGACCGTCAAAATATAGGTCATGTCCTTTTTTTTGCCTTTTTTCATGGATACCTCCATATGTATGGGGTAATCCATGAAAATGGGTTCCCCTAAGGGTGGATGATAGCCATGAAAATGGATCATTTTAATGGCCGTTTTGCACCTTGGTCATCTGAATGTAGCCTAAGCCTATATAGATATATATGTTACCGTTAAAGTGCAGAAATCAGTTAATATGCAGATTACCTAGGTAATATTGATGGCCTGTCCTGCAGATCAGCTTTTCCAGGACAGTGCAGCAACAAGTAAAGGTAACAATTCTAGGAGCCACGCGGTTCACTTGCCATACAAGGTGTAGCAGTAGGTTTAGGTAATGCAGTGATATACAGTGCTGGCCAAAAGTATTGGCACCCCTGCAATTCTGTCAGATAATACTCAATTTCTTCCAGAAAATGATTGCAATCACAAATGCCTTTGTAATAATATCTTCATTTATTTTGCTTGCAATGAAAAAACACAAAAGAGAATGAAAAAAAAAGTCAAATCATTGATCATTTTACACAAAACTCCAAAAATGGGCTGGACAAAAGTATTGGCACCCTCAGCCTAATACTTGGTAGCACAACCTTTAGACAAAATAACTGCGAACAACCGCTTCCGGTAACCATCAAAGAGTTTCTTACAATGCTCTGCTGGAATTTTAGACCATTCTTCTTTGGCAAATTTCTCCAGGTCCCTGAGATTTGAAGGGTGCCTTCTCCAAACTGCCATTTTGAGATCTCTCCACAGGTGTTCTATGGGATTCAGGCCTGGACTCATTGCTGGCCACTTTAGAAGTCTCCAGTGCTTTCTCTCAAACCATTTTCTAGTGCTTTTTGAAGTGTGTTTTGGGTCATTGTCCTGCTGGAAGACCCATGACCTCTGAGGGAGACCCAGCTTTCTCACACTGGGCCCTACATTATGCTGCAAAATTTGTTGGTAGTCTTCAGACTTCATAATGCCATGCACACGGTCAAGCAGTCCAGTGCCAGAGGCAGCAAAGCAACCCCAAAACATCAGGGAACCTCCACCATGTTTGACTGTATGGACCGTGTTCTTTTCTTTGAAGGCCTCTTTTTTTTTCCTGTAAACTCTATGTTGATGCCTTTTCCCAAAAAGCTCTACTTTTGTCTCATTTGACCAGAGAACATTCTTCCAAAAAGTTTTTGGCTTTCTCAGGTAAGTTTTGGCAAACTCCAGCCTGGCTTTTTTATGTCTCTGGGTCAGAAGTGGGGTCTTCCTGGGTATCCTACCATAGAGTCCCTTTTCATTCAGACGCCGACGGATAGTACGGGTTGACACTGTTGTACCCTCGGACTGCAGGGCAGCTAGAACTTGTTTGGATGTTAGTCGAGGTTCTTTAGCCACCATCCGCACAATCTTTCGTTGAAATCTCTTGTCAATTTTTCTTTTCCGTCCACATCTAGGGAGGTTAGCCACAGTGCCATGGGCTTTAAACTTCTTGATGACACTGCGCACGGTAGACACAGGAACGTTCAGGTCTTTGGAGATGGACTTGTAGCCTTGAGATTGCTCATGCTTCCTCACAATTTTGCTTCTCAAGTCCTCAGACAGCTCTTTGGTCTTCTTTCTTTTCTCCATGCTCAATGTGGTACACACAAGGACACAGGACAGAGGTTGAGTCAACTTTAATCCATTTCAACTGGCTGCAAGTGTGATTTAGTTATTGCCACCACCTGTTATGTGCCACAGGTAAGTAACAGGTGCTGTTAATTACAAAAATTAGAGAAGCATCATATGATTTTTCAAAGGGTGCCAATACTTTTGTCCACCCCCTTTTTTATGTTTGGAGTGGAATTATATCCAATTTGGCTTTTTGACAATTCTTTTTGTGGTTTTCCATTGAAGACAATTTAAATGAAGATATTATTACCAAAGCATTTGTGATTGCAATCATTTTCTGGAAGAAATTGAGTATTATCTGACAGAATTGCAGGGGTGCCAATACTTTTGGCCAGCACTCTAAGTATAATTTTCTTTTTTCTTTATAGTCCCTCTTTTGTTTCAAAGTTGCCTTGATGATCACAGCACCAACATTGAGATTCATCAACCGATAGCCCATGACAAGGAGTGTCCCACTAGAAAATGTCAGTACTTGACCTGACAAAAGCTCTATTTGATATTGGACCATTTACCTGCTGGATCTCCTTCAAGTAGTGGTGTTCTGTATGCTCCTTACACTTCCATGCAACACACTTGGTCATCATCATAGTCTGGAGTTTGGTGGTTTACATCAGTAGTAAATGAAAAAATAGAAGCAATCCAGCGTGGAGGTAATAAAACTAAAAGTCTATTTACCCAACTTTAAAAAAAGACATTCATAATGTACATGCAGCATAAAAAACATCAAGGCCTGTACCCCGGCATGGATTGTATAGCCTGTCTCCTCCTTTGAGAGTTGGGGAGGTTCCAATTTATAGCTGAAAACTTGTGCAAAATAACAGCATGTTGTGCAATTTTTTGTAGCCTGTAAATGTGGTTACAAAAACCCTATTCACTTACACTGCAGATGGATTGTAAGCAGTACCTGTATCAGTATTTGAGATCATCCAAAATATGTAAGAGATATAAATCTTCTATGATACTGTATTTTTTTCTTTGTACAGAAATAGCAAGTGCCAAGTGAGAATGTTGTGCGCTACGTTAATAGTGTATGTATTGCAGTAAGCATTCATATGCTGGTAGTGGTACAATGGCAATATAAAGTGAATGAATGATGTGTAATGAAAATAGCACAGGCATGCTTTGCTATTGGTACAATGGTTAAGATATATGGCTTTCTGCAGCTGTAGCTTCCACTTCTGATTTTAACTTACAAATACTAATGCAAACTACTGATCAAAACACTGCCATGTGAAAGTGACCAAAGACTACATTTTTCTTCAGTTTTCTTCATCAATAACAGGGATAGAATCTAGAATTCTTACATGCATGATCTTTTTTTCGTGTAGGACACTTACAAGAGGGGCCTGTGTGGTCTCCTTAGCTTATGCAATAAACATACAAACTTGCCCAATTTGATCATGCATACTTCTGGTGGTGTCATAGAAAATGTGTTTCAGTCATACATTGGGGAAAAAAAGTATTTAGTCAGCAAACAATTGTGCAAGTTCTCCCACTTAAAAAGATGAGGCCGGCCTGTAATTGACATCATAGGTAGAACTCAACTATGAGAGACAAAATGAGAAAACATATCTAGAAAATCACATTGTCTGATTTTTGAAGAATTTATTGGAAAATTATGGTGGAAAATAAGTATTTGGTCACCTATTGTCTGATTTTTGAAGAATTTATTGGAAAATTATGGTGGAAAATAAGTATTTGGTCACCTACAAACAAGTAAGATTTCTGGCTCTCACAGACCTGTAACTTCTGCTCCTCTGTCCTCCACTCATTACCTGTAGTAATGGCACCTGTTTGACATTGTTATCAGTATAAAAGACACCTGTCCACAACCTCAAACAGTCACACTCCAAACTCCACTATGGTGAAGACCAAAGAGCTGTGGAAGAACACCAGAAACAAAATTGTAGACCTGCACCAGGATGGGAAGACTGAATCTGTAATAGGCAAGCAGCTTGGTATGAAGAAATCAACTGTGGGAGCAATAATTAGAAAATGGAAGACATACAAGACCACTGATAATCTCCCTTAATCAGGGGCTCCACGCAAGATCTCACCCCGTGGGGTCAAAATGATCACAAGAACAGTTAGCAAAAATCCCAGAACCACACGGGGGGACCTAGTGAATGACCTGCAGAAAGCTGGGACTAACGTAACAAAGGCTACCGTCAGTAACACACTACGCTGCCAGGGACACAGATCCTGCAGTGCCAGACATGTCCCCTTGCTTAAGCCAGTACCTATCCGGGCCCGTCTGAAGTATGTAAGAGAGCATTTGGATGTTTCAGAAGGGTATTGGGAAAATTGTCATATGGTCAGATGAAACCAAAGTAGAACTGTTTGGTAGAAACACAACTCGTCGTGTTTGGAGGAGAGTGAATGCTGAGTTGCATCCAAAGAACACCATACCTACTGTGAACCATGGGGGTGGCAACATCATGCCTTGGGGCTGCTTCTCTGCAAAGGAAACAGGATGACTGATCTGTGTACATGAAAGAATGAATGGGGCCATGTATCGTGAGATTTTGAGTGCAAACCTCCTTCCATCAGCAAGGGCATTGAAGATGAAATGTGGCTAGGTCTTTCAGCATGACAATGATCCCAAGCACACCACCAGGGCAATGAAGGAGTGGCTTCGTAAGAAGCATTTCACGGTCCTGGAGTGGCCTAGCCAGTCTCCAGATCTCAACCCCATAGAAAAGCTTTGGAGGGAGTTGAAAGTCCATGTTGCCCAGCGACTGCCCCAAAACATCACTGTTCTAGAGGAGATCTGCATGGAGGAATGGGCCAACATACCAGCAACAGTGTGTGCCAACCTTGTGAAGACTTACAGAAAACGTTTGACCTCTGTCATTGCCAACAAAGGATATATAACAAAGTATTGAGATGAACTTTTGTTATTGACCAAATACTTATTTTCCACCATAATTTGCAAATAAATTCTTTAAAAATCAGACAATGTGACTTTCTGGATTTGTTTTCTCATTTTGTCTCTCATAGTTGAGGTCTACCTATGATGTCAATTACAGGCCGGCCTCATCTTTTTAAGTGGGAGAACGTGCACAATTGGTGGCTGACTAAATACTTTTTTTCCCCACTGTATGAATGTCAATTGGTGTATATGGCTAACTTTAACTTTTACTGGGAATACACTATAGCATTGTATACTTGAATGGGAACCAATTCTGTAACCTATACTTGGGGATGTTGAGATACTAATGTTAATCTTCAACAATGCACTGGGCATTTCAACCGAAAATATATCCTCTATTTACCTCTATCCAGTTTATTTCCACTGACAGCTGGTTACCTTTGAATTTTTTTTTTTTTTTAACTTGTGACCAGGTAGCTATAAGGGCGTCACTACTGGACCCTAATGGGGCCCCAAAGTATCCTTTAGCATATAAAATATACCAATGTTCTAAATGGCAAAGGGTAGGTAGGGGCCCAATTACATATTTCACATCAGTTTATTCTCACGACCATTACGTACATTGTTTTGCTTCATCCGTTTTGTTTTTTCTTTAGGACATGTTCACTTGAATGATAAAAATGAGACCTCCTGAAACAGTCCATTGTTTGTTTGAATTTTTTCACTATAGCCATAGTGATTTTATTACTTTTAAATATTGATTTCCATTTACAATGTTTTGTTCATAATTAACGCTCAGATGTTAGCGTGGACATAGCTCCCATGTGCTGAGCCTTGTGTAAAGCTTTGAAAGTGTTTGATATTATTCATCTGGTAATTGCGTGTATAAAGAATGTTCATGTCTTTTCAAGAATTAGCTAGAACAGCCAGCACAGTCTCTTCCTGTGGTCTTATGATTCTGTTTTATTTGTTTTCTTTCATCCTAGCTTACTGTGTCCTCAGAGTATCTGGCTTAATAGGTAGAAGAGCCAAAGGATTGCAATATGCTGCATTTTATGGACTTTATCTTATTGTTTTATGTCTTTAGGCCTGCGTTTTTACTCTTAACTTTCAGATGTAATGTTGTGCCTTTAATTTTGTACAGGCAACCAGGGAGACGTGGTGACATTCACAGAAATACGCTAGCTGGGGATGATGGCAACATATGTTCTGAGATGTACACACCATGTAATGGAGTTCAAGCAGTTCCCTGATAGCTCCAGGGTCATGTTGAGCACTGATAGTACAAAGAGAACTTCTCTAATATATAAATATGCTTTCTATATTTTTCTAATATCTATCTATCTATCTATCTATCTATCTATCTATCTATCTATCTATCTATCCATTCATCTGTGTATGTGTTTCTGTATGCTATTATGCTATTATTCTAAGAATATTCCCCCTTGTTAACAAGCATTCCCCACAAAACAAAAAATGTTCTGTATTTCCACTTCAGGTATGTCAGCATGAAAGTTTGTATTCTATAGTGCAATATGCAGCAAAAATATACTCTGGATAACGGTTGGGATTATAATTGTATTATATCTAGCAAGGAGTCTTTAGACTAAGGCCCCACGTAGCGAGCCGAAGCCAAAAAACACTGCGGAAAAGACTGCCCCTATTATACCTATACATAAGTATAATTGACATGCTGCAGCTTTTCCGCTGCTGATTTTTTTCTGCAATGTGTGGATGGGATTAGCCAGAATCCCATCCACTTTACAGGTAATGTAAAACACAGCATTTTTCCTGCTGTGTTTTTTGTAATGTGGTGCCCCGGCCTTACTTTGTATTAGCCAGCGTGCAGCAACCATAGTTTAATGATATATATATATTTAGAAGTTACTTGAGAATGAGGTCTGAAGTGAAAACTAAGTCCTATCAAGTGATATTTAGCTTATTTGATTGTTTCCACAGTTTCGGGTCACTCTTCTATAGCAGCTGCCATACTGTAGTGATCACATAGGTCTTCTCGGTATTTGATTATTATTTTAGTTATTTCTACAGTATTTCCAGGGCTGTCTTCAGGTTTGTGTGGGCCCTTGGGTGACAGAGCCTTAATGGGCCCCTTTCGGAGCAACTCATGCGCACTGCAGCAAAAATACAACCAAAATTGGGTGTTTTTTTGCTGAGGTGGACCTATTAGAGTGGACCCAGATCACAGTGTAGTAGTGATAGTGGTGATGTCACAGGTTAGGCCAAGAACACTCAGCCGAACTCCTCCAGCCCAGCTCCCAGGCCAGACACTGACAAGGGGGGCCTGTGTGGTACCTGATGGTGGTGGTAGGTGTTCCCCCAGGTCACTTCCAGTTGGAGAAGGGTCCTTTCTCACCCTGAGCCATGTGATGGTGTTTGGAAGGGCCCTGATAGTTAGAGCAGGAACGACTCAGGCGGCAGTAATGCAGTTGAACCAAAGTGAATTTAACTCAAGGAACTCAGAACAGTGAACTTGTGCAGCTTCCTAATGGGTGTAGTAGTCTCCCAACTGTTAGGCTACACCCAGTTTGTGGGATGAGGAATGCCCAGACTGTGGTGGTGATGAGATGCCTTTACTCCACTCCAAGTAAGTAATATACTTTTCCTACACAAAAACATACAATATACATAACCAGAGGCACATAAAATAAAAGACATAGAACCAGTGTCACTCCGGGATGCTGCAGACCTGTAATACAGTCCATACCATACAAGTAGATAGAACCCATTCAGACGTCGGAAAGTAGAGAGGAATTTTAGGCAGACTTCTGCCTTGGATTCCTCTTTATTCTCTTCCCCCCAGCTCACGATGCAGAGTATCAGTATTCTATTGTGGCTTTCCACCACTGATTAGGCCCAAATGAATGAGTCTAACCAGTGGAGAGTCTCAAGCCACGGCCTCAGAATCAGCTGCAGAATCCATGGCAAGATTGAGCGGGACACTTCTTTTCCAGCGTCCTGCTCCAATTTTTTTCAATGGGAAGCAGAACGCTGCTTTGGGGGCGAAATCTGCTGCAAAATCAGTGCCAGATTTCACTGTATGAGCAGGGTCTAATACTGTTAATAGTGCAATGAACGCTTTAATTTGTATTAATGTAAGTGTTCAATGCAGAAACTGAGTGGCCCCCACAGATACTATATACAGTGGGGAAAAAAAGTATTTAGTCAGCCACTAATTGTGCAAGTTCTCCCACTTAAAAAGATGAGGCCGGCCTGTAGTTCACATCATAGGTAGATCTCAACTATGAGAGACAAAATGAGAAAACATATCTAGAAAATCACATTGTCTGATTTTTAAAGAATTTAATTGCAAATTATGGTGGAAAATAAGTATTTGGTCAATAACAAAAGTTCATCTCAATACTCAAATGTTTTCTGTAAGTCTTCACTAAGTTGGCACACACTGTTGCTGGTATGTTGGCCCATTCCTCCATGCAGATCTCATCTAGAGCAGTGATGTTTCGGGGCTGTCGTTGGGCAACACGAACTTTCAAGTCCCTCCAAAAGTTATCTATGGGGTTGAGACCTGGAGACTGGCTAGGCCACTCGAGGACCTTGAAATGCTTTTTACGAAGCCACTCCTTCGTTGCCCTGGCTGTGTGCTTGGTATCATTGTCATGCTGAAAGACCCAGCCACGTTTCATCTTCAATGCCCTTGCTGATAGAAGGAGGTTTGCACTCAAAATCTCACGATACATGGCCCCATTCATTCTTTCATGTACCCAGATCAGTCGACCTGGTCCCTTTGCAGAGAAACAGCCCCAAAGCATGATGTTGCCACCCCCATGTTTCACAGTAGCTATGGTGTTCTTTGGATGCAACTCAGCATTCACTCTCCTCCAAACACGATGAGTTGTGTTTCTACCAAACAGTTCTACTTTGGTTTCATCTGAACATATGACATTCTCCCAATACTCTTCTGGAACATCCAAATGCTCTTTCGCAAACTTCACATGGGCCCGGATATGTACTGGCTTAAGCAGGGGGACACATCTAGCACTGCAGGATCTGAGTTCATGGCGGCGTAGTGTGTTACTGACGGTAGCCTTTGTTACGTTAGTCCCAGCTTTCTGCAGGTCATTCACTAGATCCCCCCGTGTGGTTCTGGGATTTTTGCTCACCGTTCTTGTGATCATTTTGACCCCACGGGGTAAGATCTTGCGTGGAGCCCCTGATTAAGGGAGATTATCAGTGGTCTTGTATGTCTTCCATTTTCTAATTATTGCTCCCACAGTTGATTTCTTCACACCAAGCTGCTTGCTTATTGCAGATTCAGTCTTCCCAGCCTGGTGCAGGTCTACAATTTTGTTTCTTTTGTCCTTCCACAGCTCTTTGTTCTTCACCATAGTGGAGTTTGAAGTGTGACTGTTTGAAGTTGTGGACAGGTGTCTTTTATACTGATAACAATGTCAAACAGGTGCCATTACTACAGGTAATGAGTGGAGGACAGAGGAGCCTCTTAAAGAAGAAGTTACAGGTCTGTGAGAGCCAGAAATCTTACTTGTTTTCCACCATAATTTGCAAATAAATTCTTAAAAAATCAGACAATGTGACTTTCTGGATTTGTTTTCTCATTTTGTCTCTCATAGTTGAGGTCTACCTATGATGTCAATTACAGGCCGGCCTCATCTTTTTAAGTGGGAGAACTTGCACAATTAGTGGCTGACTAAATACTTTTTTTTCCCCATTGTATATCGGGTGGGCCATAAGTATGGATACACCCGGGTGGGCCATAAGTATGGATACACCCAGATAAAATGGAAGTGGTTGCTGATATCACCTTACCGTTTGTGGCATATAAGTACATGGGAGGGGGAAAACATGTGACACATCAAACACATGGAGAATTGCACAAGAAAAACAATGGTATCTGGGTTTATCCATACTTATGGCCCTCCCGGGGTGTATCCATACTTATGGCCCACCCTGTACAGTATGGTCCATAAATATTTGACAGAGACAACACTTTTCTAATTTTGGTTCTGTACATTACCACAATGAATTTACAACAAAACAATTCAGATGCAGTTGAAGTTCAGATTTTCAGCTTTAATTCAGTGGGTTGAACGAAATAATTGCATAAAAATGTGAGGAACTAAACATTTATTACACACAATCCCTTCATTTCAGGGGCTCAAAAGTAATTGGACAAATGAAGTAATTGTAAATAAAATGTTAATTTCTAATATTTGGTTGAAAACCCTTTGTTGGCAATGACTGCCTGAAGTCTTGAACTCATGGACATCACCAGACACCGCTGTGTTTCCTCCTTTTTAATGTTCTGCCAGCCCTTTACTGCAGTGGTTTTCTGTTTCAATAGTTTTTATAACATTTTTCAAATATATGACATTAGAAAATACTGTAACAGTCAACATAGCAAACATCGAAACTGCTAAAG
Organism: Leptodactylus fallax; assembly: GCA_947044405.1. Taxonomy (NCBI): domain Eukaryota; kingdom Metazoa; phylum Chordata; class Amphibia; order Anura; family Leptodactylidae; genus Leptodactylus; species Leptodactylus fallax. Next base: position 4,831,946 of record CAMRHE010000105.1, read on the forward strand.
TAAAACAGTCATCTACACACATGGACAAAATTGTCGGTACCCCTCGTTTAATGAAAGAAAAACCCACAATAGTCACAGAAATAACTTGAATCTGACAAAAGTAATTTGCCAAACTACATGTTGACAAGCCACAAAGCTTCTGGGAGAATGTCCTATGGACAGATGAGACAAAAATCAAATTTTTTGGCAAGGCACATCAGCTCTATGTTCACAGATGGAAAAATGAAGCATATCTTGAAAAGAGCACAGTCCCTACTGTGAAACATGGAGGAGGCTCTGTTATGTTCTGGGGCTGCTTTGCTGCATCTGGCACAGGGTGTCTTGAATCTGTGCAGGGTACAATTAAATCTCAAGACTATCAAAGGATTCTAGAGAGAAATGTGCTGCCCAGTGTCAGAAAGCTTGGTCTCAGTCGCAGGTCATGGGTCTTGCAACAGGATAATGACCCAAAACACACAGCTAAAAACACCCAAGAATGACTAAGAGGAAAACATTGGACTATTCTGAAGTGGCCTTCTATGAGTCCTGACCTAAATCCTATTGAGCATCTTTGGAAGAAGAAACATGCCGTCTGGAAAAGACACCCTTCAAACCCGAGACAACTGAAGCAGTTTACTCATGAGGAGTGGGACAAAATACCTTTTGAGAGGTGCAGAAGTCTCATTGACAGTTACAGGAATCGTTTGATTGCAGTGATTACCTCAAAAGATTGTGCAACAAAATATTAAGTTAAGGGTACCATAATTTCTGTCCAGGCCTGTTTCATGAGTTTTCTTTTTTAAAAAATTCTGTTGAAGCATGGTTGAAAAGCAATGTCTGACTTTCATTTGTTCATTTTCATAGAATTTTTATATATTATTACTTTTGTCAGATTCAAGTTATTTCTGTGACCATTGTAGGTTTTTCTTTCATTAAACGAGGGGTACCAACAATTTTGTCCATGTGTGTAATTAATAGGGAGGACAAACACGGACACCACACACCACATAAGGAAAGGGCAAGAAAAAAGGGGTGGGGGGAAGCAGCTCAAAAAGAAGATATCATAATCAGCCAGTACTGTTTGGCATAGTAGGACTTGATGTTAAAAGGACTGAACCAGGTACTATAACTTCTAAGTATAGCAGAGGATTGGAGAGAAGAGCTGAAACTCACATTTCAAAAGTCCAGCAATAATAAAACAAAAGCACAAACCAACTGGAAGAGTGAGTCTCACTGGTCAGCTGATTAACTCATCTCTTGAACAAATTAACTAATTAACAAACTAACCAGCTAACCAACTAACTAACCAAGGGAGAGCAGTGCGGGCTCAACAACCACCTCTCCCACACAATTTTATATTTAGGAAAGGAAAAATTCCCAAAAGCAATGACACGTTCATATGAGTGGGTGGTATCAATAAGTGTAAAAAGGTCCTGCAATGATGGGGGCAAAGGTTGTTTCCATTTCCAAGCAATAACCAATTTAGCCATCACCAGTTTGTGATATGGAGGAGGGAGCATGTCCATCTCTAAATTAAACATAGACATCTGGGGGGTCCGGAGAATAGAGCACCCCAGAAGGCCGTCCAGAAGGTCGAAAACCTCCGGCCAGTATTTAGCAAGATGAGGACAAGCCCAAAAGGTGTGCAGCAGCATACCCACTCCCCCACATAGCCTCCAACAAAGAGAAGAAGAGTTAGGAAACATTAAATGAATCTGAGCTGGGGGAAAATACCACCTAAGAACCACCTTGTACACCGTCTCCACATGAGAGCTACAGGCTAGGGAAGTGCGGAATAGAGCAAAGGCTTTCTGCCACTCCTTAGGAGTCCAGGACTTTTCAAGATCTCTCTCCCAAAGACGGATAGAGTAAGTCTTTTGGAAGGAGGATCAAGGGTCAATAGAATAATAAATCGGTCTAAGACCTTTTCGAGTTGATCGAAGTAAGAAAAAGATATCAGGGTTGCACCTCACTCGGAAGAAGTCATGTTTTTGTAGGCAGTGTCGCACTTGAAGGAACTTATAAAAGTCTTGTTTGGGCAAATCAAATTCTGTAGACAAAGATGCAAAATCTCTTTGGTTACCATCTTGAAAAAGTTGAGAAACAAATTGCAAACCCTTTGCAACCCAGCTCTCCAGACTCATGGAAGGGACCACTATAGAAAACACTCTGAATGGAATAGTGGATCTATCTAGCAACTCTGAACTACCCGTGTGAGAGTGGGCATATTTCCAGGCCGCCACAGAGTATTTGGTAAAAAGCGAACAAGAGTAGCTATCAACACTAATCCAGAAAGAGGCAAAAAGTATTTTTCGATACTCCTTAGCAGCAAAATAAGACTTTTCAATGTGCATCCAGTGGAGCTCTTCCTCCCTAGGCAAGCCAACCACTACCAAAGAGACCAAAGTAGCAATATAGTACCCATGTATATCAGGCACTCCCAGACCTCCAAGGTTGCTGGCTCTGGTTAGAATCGAGTGGGTGAGGCAGGGTTTCTTTTCCACCCAGATAAATCTAGTAAGTAAACCGTTGACCAATTTAAAAAAGGAAGGGGGTAAAGCAATAGGCAGGGTGCGAAAGAGGTATAAAAGGCGGGGAAGGAGAAGCATCTTGAAGGCCTCTATTCTACCCAGCCAGGAAATCTCAGTCAGGCCCATTCGATCCGCCTCGGTCTGTAAGGTCCGAAGGAGGGGAGGGTAGTTCGCTAGATATAGCGAAGAATGGGCAGGAGTGAGTAAGATCCCCAAGTATTGGATATTGTCAGATCTCCAGTCAAAGGGATATCTTTGCTGAAGATGGGAAATTTCCCGTTCGGGGAGATATAACGGAAGAATTTAAGTCTTGGCTATATTCAATTTGTAATAGGGTAAGGAACTAAATAATTCAATTAAGTCAAGAGAGGACGACAGGGACGAACCCTGGTCAGTGAGAAACAGGATAATGTCGTCAGCATAAAGTGAGATGATATGAGAATGACCCGAAACAGTCACCCCTCGAACACCAGGATGTGATCTAATGGCACATGCTAGGGGTTCAATAGAGAGGATAAATATAAGTGGGGACAAGGGGCAACCCTGTCAGGTACCATTGGTAAATGCAAAATGAGTAGATAAGGCTCCGTTAACAAAAACTCTAGCGGAGGGTGCAGAATAAAGGGCAGTTATAGCCGATAAAAACGGACCACCCAGACCCATCTGTCATAAAGCCGAGAAGGCAAACGATCAATGAATGCGGTCGATCGCCTTCTCAGCGTTGAGCGCCAACATCACAGACGAAAGCTTACCCCTCTCAATATGATGCAAAAGGTTCAGTACTCTCCTAGTATTATCAGGGGCCTGTCGACCAGCGACGAAGCCCACCTGATCAGGAGAAACTAAAAGGGGGATCAGTGGAGCAAGTCTTCGAGCCAAGAGCTTCTCGTATATCAGTATTCAATAAGGAGATGGAGTGGAAGTTTTGGGGGGAATCTGTAGACTTCCCCGGTTTAGGGATCGTGACGATCAGAGCCTCCTGGTTCTCATTGGGAAACGAACCCAATAACACCGCCGAGTTAAAGAATTTCGTCAAGTGGGGAAGTAGGATAGAGGAGAAGATTTTATAGTAATCATTCGTCATACCGTCTGGTCCGGGAGATTCCCTAACGGGGAGAGAAGCAATTACTTCAGCTATCTCCTCTGCGTAGATGGGCCTGTCAAAATGCTGCGCCTGCAGGGGGGAAAGGGAAGGCAGATGGAGGGAATCCAAGAAGGATGAAATAGCTACATCAGTGGGTTGTGTAGTGGAAGGGTCATCACAAAGGTTATAGAGGTCAGCATAATATCTACTAAACTGATTTTCAATGTCTGAGGGACTGACCAATTTACCTTTAGAGACCGGATTAAGAATAAAAGGGATGCGAGGCCTAAGGTGTTTTTTCTTTAGTTTAGTCGCCAGCAGTCTGCCCGCCTGTGAGTAGTACCTAATCTTGAGTTTTTTCAAGGACTTTTCATAATCAAATAACAATAGATCACGCAGGCGCTGCCTAGTGAGGAAGAGCTGTTCCACGTTATACAGGGAGGGAGTAGATTTATTAAGCTGCTCCTTTGACTTAAAGTCCCCCAGGAGGCTAGAGAGCTGGGCCTGCCGAGACCTCTTAACCACATGTCCCAGTCTAACTGCAGCGGTTTTCAGTTGCTGTTTGTTTGTGGGCCTTTCTGTCAGAAGTTTAGTCTTTAACAAGTGAAATGCTGCTCAATTGGGTTGAGATCACATGACTGACTTGGCCATTCAAGAATATTCCACTTCTTTGCATTAATAAACTCCTGGGTTGCTTTGGCTTTATGTTTTGGGTCATTGTCCATCTGTATTATGAAACGCTGACCAATCAGTTTGGCTGCATTTGGCTGGATTTGAGCACACAGTATGTCCCTGAATACCTCAGAATTCATCTGGCTGCTTCTGTCCTGTGTCACATCATCAATAAACACTAATGACCCAGTGCCACTGGCAGCCATGCATGCCCAAGCCATCACAATGCCTCCACCGTGTTTTATAGATGATGTGGTATGCTTTGAATCATGAGCTGTACCAAGCCTTTGTCTTAGTTTTTTCTTTCCATCATTCTGGTAGAGGTTGATTTTGGTTTAATGTATCCAAAGAAAGTTCTTCCAGAACTGTGCTGGCTTTTTTAGATTTTTTTTTTTTTTTTTTTAGCAAAGGCCAATATAGCCTTTTTATTCTTGAGGCTTATGAGTGTCTTGCATTGTGCAGTGAATCCTCTGTATTTACTTTCAAGCAGTCTTCTCTTTATGGTTGGCTATTGTGAAGGGGTTTCTCTTCACCATAGAAATTATTTTGCGATCATCCACAACTGTTGTCTTCCTTTGGTGTCCAGGTCTTTTTGCATTGATGAGTTCACTAGTACTTTATTTCTTTCTCAGGATGTACCAAACTGTAGATTTTGCCACTCCTAATATAATTTCTCAGATGGTCTTTTTATGTTTTCGCAGCATAAGGATGGCTTGTTTCACCTGCATGGAGAGCTCTTTTGACCGCATGTTTTCTTTACAGCAAAATCTTCCAAACGCAAGCACCACACCTCAAATCAACTCCAGACCCTTTATCTGCTTAATTGAAAATGACATAACAAAGGAATTGCCCACACCTGGCCATGAAACAGCCTTTGAGTCAATTGTCCAATTACTTTTGGTCCCTTTAAAAACAGGGTGGCACATGTTAAGGAGCTGAAACTCCTAAAACCTTCATCCAATTTTAATGTGGATACACTCAAATGAAAGCTGAAAATCTGGACTTTATGTCCATGTCCATTGTATAACTATAGCTGAAAATTTTTTTTTTCAGTGTGTGTGTATATATATATATATATATATATATATATATATATATATATATATATATATATATATATATATATATATATAAAACTACACAGGGTCAACTAGCAAAGAATGGGCCCCATAACAAACTTTTGTCTACACACACTATAATGTCCCATAGCGGCCCCTCCGCACAGTATAATGTCCCATAGCAAACCCTCCACACAGTATAATGTCCCATAGCGGCCCCTCCACACAGTATAATGTCCCATAGTTGGCCCCACCACACAGTATAATGTCCCATAGTGGCCCCTGAACACAGTATTATGTCCCACAGTGGATCCTATGGTGTTCCTTGCAAATATTGCAAAAATCAGCACCCGGGCATTGAGTGGGACCCTTCAGGAGCTTGGGGCCCCGGCACTTGCCCAGGTGTGTTAGGTGCTGACTCTGGCCCTAACTATATCACACCAGTGATGACCAGAAACAGAATTTTCCACTGTCCCTTACCTGTAGAGTTTGAATTATAATTTTTCCACCACTGAAAAAAAATGAAGGGAGTGGACAAATTTGAGGCAAAAGCATGCAATGTTCTAAAAAAAACCCTTGGTGCCCCTACTAGTCGTGTTTTTTTTTTTTTTTTTTTTTTTTTAACTGGGCAGCAGCAATGGCATCACATCGACATGTTTTCTGCAGTCAATCACTGGAATTGCTTTTATTTATTTTTTGGGGGAGGGTATGCTAAAACCCCCTCAAAAATATAATCATTTTTTTTTTCTTTTTTTCCACCACTGTGGTAAAAATAAAAAGTTGTCTATTTAATGGGTTGTACAAGTACAGTGATACCAAATATGCATACTTTGTGGCAGTTTAATACTTTTGCCCAATAAAAACACAAGTAAAGGCATTTTTGTGTTACCACATTCTGGGCCCATAACTTTTTTTTTTATTTTCTTTTTCACCTACATAGTCATATGGGGGATTGCTTCATGTTGGATTGTTTTTATTGGTATCACTTTGGGGTGTAGATAGTTGATTAATTTTTATGAATTTATTTGTGGATAGGGATTGGAAAAAAATAGCAAAATAAATTATCTTTTTTGTGGGGTTTTATAATTGTAGTGGTACCCAATATATAAATGCCCAATATATAAATTGGGGTTTATTTATTTTTTGTGGAAGGGAGACTTTTGTAACATTGTTAAAAATCTTTTTTTTTTTTTTTCCCACTAGAAGATTTTTATTATTCCAAGCATTGTAGCTTATCAATATTACAGTGGCAGCTTATTATATTATGTCTATGGAATATAGGCAGGTACTTATGGCAAACCTAAGCCTTTTTGTTAGGCCCTTGGTTGGCATGCATATAGGAATTGGTAGTAAGCGGTAGAGTGGGATGATAGAGGGGGCTAGCTCAGTGTAATCTTGTGAGAACACTGTGCAGTGCCCATGAGATCATTACAACATGTGTATTTGTATTTATTAAGAATAATAATAATAATAATAATAATAATAATATCATTATTTATTTTTAGAGCACCATTAATTCCATGGTGCTATACATTTGAGGTTTTACATACAATACATAAAATACACAAAACAAGTTCAATACTAACAGTGACCAACTGGCACAGTGGGAAAGAGGGCTCTGCCCACAAGGGCTTACAATCTACGAGAGAAAGAGGATAGAGACAGTAGGTTATGGTAGAAGCTGTTCAGATGGTGGTATGGTGTCAATACTGCTAGAGGAGGTTGTAAGTCTTCTTGAAGAGGTGTGTCTTCAAGGTCTTCTTGAAGCTTGTGATTATGGGGAACAGTCTTATGTGTCATGGTAGTGAGTTCCAGAGTATGGGGAATGTACAGGAGAAGTCTTGGAGATGGTTGTGCGAAAAGTGGATAAGAGCAGACCGAAATAGAAGGTCTTGAGAGGATTGGAGATTACGTGTGGGTAGGTAACAAGATTTGGTCAGAGATGTATGGAGGGGACAGGGTCGGGATGGCTTTGCATGTCAGTGTTAACATTTTAAACTTTATTTGTTGGGTGATGGGTAGCCAGTGAAGGGACTGGCAGAGGGAAGCTTCTGTGGTAGCATTTGTGGGGAGGCTGTGGAGAAGGGTGTTTCAGTAGTTTAAGTGGGAGATTATGAGGGTCTGGACTAGCATTTTTGTAGTTTCAGGGGTGAGGAAGGAGTGGATTTGATGAATGTTCTTAAGTTGGAGGTGTTGAGTTGTAATGCTGCAAGAACTAGCACCTGCCAAGGCATAAATATGGAGCATTCCTGTGGACACTGTTTATAACTTGTAAATAGTTTGTATGATTTCATGTGTATATTTTCCTTTGTTAGGTTCAGGTAGTATAGCTACTACAGCTCTAAAGAGAGAGAGAAATAAGAGAAGTGGAGTTGGCGTTATCTGGCGCCAGTTACCGGGCTCATCCCCATCCTACAATAGAACAACCATTTCACAGGTGCACTTGTCTGGATGCTTTACGGTTTGTTGTTTCATCATCTTCATTAAATTTCATACTGTTGTTCAATTGCAATGCCTTCTCCTGAATCAATTCCTGCACCTATCATCAAGGGACCTTCTGAACACCATCACCTGGCTAACTGAGACTGAAGATTACCAGAACTGGAAGCACCCCAAGGAATTACTGTCCTCCAACAGGTTGCTGCATATATAAACTCCTCAACATTGAAATTGCTACACTAAGAAAGAAAAGTCTTGAGACCGATAGGCATATTAATGATATGTAAATGATAAAAAAATGGAAACAAAATATACAAAACATCTTGATTTATTCTCTATCGAGTATGATACATGCATAAAGACATGCCTTGGCATGGGTAATTAATGGTTTTCTGTGGAATGTTATGCCACGTTGAATGCACATGGGCACGAAAATCATGAAGATTAGCTACTGGAATCTCCCTTTCCAATTGCTAACCAATGACATCCCATATGTGCTCAATGGAAGACAAGTCCAGAGACACTGCATGGTAGCAGATTTAGGTCACACAGGTTGCTCACAGTAGCATGAGGACTGGCGTTAGTGTACCTGAAATGAAGAGTAGAGAGTTCTGGCTACCAGAGATTATTCCACACCGTAATGCTAGAAGTAGGATGTGATGTTCCGTTGTGGAGGCCTCTTCAAGGTGTTGCCCACAAGCAAGACCTCCATTCAAACCTCTATTGCTGTCTTCCACCATGATAACCTTTGAGAGTGGTGGCGTAAGGTCATTGGAACACCTGTATCTGGACATATTGATCATAGCCCAGTACTGTGCAAACTCCTTCTGATGGTTTGTGTTGACACTGTTTGCCACCTTAGACTTTGGATATGATGTATACTTTCTCATGCAATACAGAATGGATCACTATACTCCATTCTTCCAACCAGGCAATCTGTTTGTGCAAAGGTTTGCCTCTGTGCACCTCTTACTGTCATTCTAGTCAGATCACCAATACACACAACATAGAACAGTGCTAACATCTCAACTTAGGCGGGTGGCAACCTACATGTATATTGTAAGACAGTGATGGGGAAAATCATTGAGGAAAGATATATTCCCCCAGGTTTCTCTCACATGTGCGCTAGTAACATGGTGTCGGTAGTGTAAAGCTCAGATTTTTCACTACTGATCTCTTGGACAAGCTGTAAAGGGTTTTTGGAATTGGATTCAGCAGATTTGTCTGGATCTCCAGTTTCTAGTCCATCTTTTTTATTAGGACCAGGTTGCTGGTTAATCTGCTGCACCTGCATAAACAGGTGACTACACAGGGGTTGGGCTCAGTCTTAGATGGATTCTGGAGGAGTTCGACCTGGGGCCCTGTAATGTGCCTATAAGTGACCAAAGCTTACTAATCATTGTGGTGTGTCCAGTGCCTGGTAGAATGGCACTTGGTATAGACAGGAACGTCGATTTTTGTTAGAGCTCAGCCCAACAGGTTTTGTTTTCTTTATTGCTGAAGAAGGCTGTTCTTTTCTGTTGGTCTTGGATAGAGATTCTGCAGAAGTGGAAATTGATCCGAATTTCAGGAAATCTTCGATTCTCCATGATTCCGGATTTCCTGATGCTTCATGGTAACGAATATTTAGTAAGGACCTTTGTGACATCAAACGGTCACAAGATATTCTCTAGTGATGTGATTGGGTAGGCGTGTCTTTGCTTGTTAGCAGATCCTTCCACATGAATAAAAGTTGTCCGTGCTGAAGAGAGAGAGAGAGAGAGAGAGAGAGAGAGAGAGAGAGAGAGAGAGAGAAACATGACCACGGCATCCAAGGACTTCTGCCATTTTGCCACCCACCCCGGCTTGCTGCAGCCCAGAAATAGCTGTTTATTCGCCATGAAGTAATTCGGATCGAAGCAAATTTTTTTGGAACTTCGAATCGAACTGCCGAATCGAACTTTTGAGAAATTCGCTCATCTCTAGTCTTGGACTATAAAAATAAACACAGACATCCGTTATTTTCACTCCACCAATTGCGTCACTGTCTCTATCTGTTGTTGACCCACTTTGCCTTCCATTACTGATGCTTATCTCCTCTATCTAGTAATTAAGGGGTCTGAAGGGGTTAGAAATACATTAAAGAAATTATTGCGTGAAAAATCAGTAAATAACGCAAAACAGCCTATACTCTTTCACTGAAATATTATGTATGGGCTGACTATCTAGAGTATGTTCGCAGTATAGTCATCCCCTATAGTACTGAGCAAACCCCAATAGCTCCATGGCCGATTCATGCACAGTATTGTATGGGAATGACACGGTCATGGAGCATTACATGTATGTGAAAGATTATAGTGTTATAGTGAGGCAGCTGTGATGCAGAAATAGCACACAGGGCTGCCAGCAGGAATTTTGAGCCCCCTTCCCCACAGTATAATGCTCCACATGGTATATAATGCTCCACAGTATAAAATGCTCCCCTGAGCCGACTACAGTGGCCCCACATGGTATATAATTCTCCACAGTGACCTCACACAGTATAAAATGCTCCCCTGAGTCTCCCATAGTGGTCCCAAATGGTGTATAGTGCTCCACAGTGACCTCACACAGTATAAAATGCTACTCTGAGCCCCCATAGTGGTCTCACATGGTATATAATGCTCCACACAGTATAATACGCTCCCCAGAGCCCCAACACAGTATAATACTCCAAAGCGCTTCAACACACTATAATGCTCCCCAGAGCCCAACACACAGCATAATAGCCCTTAGTGCCCCCACACAGTATGATATACTTCCCACATTGGCCCCACACAGTTTAATATGCTACCTATAGGACCCCATGGCATAATATGCTCCCCACAGTGGCCCCACACAGTATAATATGCTCCCAAGAGTCTGCCCCACCACAGTATAATGCTCCTGTAACGTCTCTGCCTTTTCGGGTCTCTACGCCACCCTCCGCTCGCATGCTGCGGTGCAGGATTCGTGCTCAGATTGATTCTTTGCTTAAGGTTCTTGTTGCTCAGACTGAACACTGTACTAGTACTACTTCTATGTAATTGAATTTCAGCCACACTGGTCTCCTGCATCTTGGTTGTTTCTGCTCCTCAAATAGTTAATCTTAGCCTTACCTGTGTATCGTCCTATCAAGTGTGGGACGGGTTCTTCCTTCCTATTTATTGTTTGCTCACATTCACATTGGGCTTGCTACTGCCTCGTGCATACTGGCTATTACTCATTGCTGTTTTGTTACCTGTGTTCTTATTCCTGACCTCTGGCTTACCTTTGACTATTCTCTTGGATTTTGATTCTGTACTGCATTGCTCGACTGTTACCGACCCCTTGGCTATCTGGCCTCCCTTTTGTTGTTGTTTGTCCTGTCTGCTTTCTGTGTTATCACTTATATTAAGAAGGGACCTTTGACCAGTTGCTGGCTGCCGCCTAGGACAGATCAGGCAAGTAGCCAGGGACAGTGGGGGGGTTCAGCTTAGGGTTCACTGTCTTGTGTGCCCCTCCCCCAGGGTTTACCAGCAGCTACTGGGGAATCGTTCCTTTAGCAATTCCCTTACAGCTCCACAGTATAAAGCTCCCCAGCAGCCCCACACAATATAATATGCCCCACACAGTGGCCTCACATAGTATATGTTCCCCAGAGCCTGCCCCACCACAGTATAATTCTCCAAATTATAATATGCTCCCCAGCAGCCCCACACATACAGTATAATATGCCCCACAATATAAAAGGCTCTCCTGAGCGTCCCCCAGTATAATGCTCCACAGTAGTTCCACACAGTATAATATGCTTCCAAGAAGCCCGCCCAATATAATGCTCCACAGTGGCCCCACACAATATAATATGGTCCTCACAGTGGCCCCACACAGTATAGCATTCTACACAGTGGCCCCACACAGTATAATATGCTCCCCAACCCCCCCCCCCCCCCCCCCCCCCCCCAAAAACCCCCCCCCCCCCCCCCCCACACAGTATAATATCTCCCCAGAGGTCCCCCCTAATATAATGCTCCACAGTGCTTCCCCCCAGTATAATGCTCCACAGTGGCACCACACAATTTAATATTTTCCCCAGAGCATTGCCCCCTGTATAATGCTCCACAGTAGCCCCACATAATATAATATGCTCTCCAGAGGGCCCTCCAGTATAATGCTCCACTGTGGCCCCACACGGTACCCCTCAGAGCTTCGAGCCACTTCAGGCGAACCCCTTGAAATTTGTTTTCATTGGTCTTCAGACCCCAGAGTATAATAATCAGAGGCGAGGGAAAATAACAAACAGTTATACTCACCTTGCCTTACCTCTTCTGGGCATCCTTGCTTTGCTCCGCCGGCTTCTTCTTTAGGTCTGCAGCTGATGTCATGCGTTCCGGGCATCACTGCTGAGGCCTGTGATTGGCGCCAAATAACCGTTTGGCCCAATCACAGGCCTTAGCAGTGACATCAGGAACACGTGACACCAACTACAGACCAGAAGATGACGCCCAGGAGAGGTGAGTAAAAATGTTTGTTATGTTACATGACTCTGGGGCCCCTTTCTGTTATTGATGTGGCCGGGCCTGACTCAGCATTATACTCTTGGGGGGACCCTTTGGAGACGGGAGCCCTGGGCAATTGCCCAGTCTGCCCACCCATCGGTACCCCGGTGTGCCAGTCAGAGCCTATATATTGTACAAAATCAGTAATAGGAAAATATATACAGTTCAAACGTAGTTTTTTTTTTTTTTTTTTAATAACATTAAAGGTAGAATCTAGCTTTAAGCCAAGAATGAAAAAGAAAGGAATTTTTCCCCTATTTTTTAACAAAGAAAATCATTTTATGTTATACATATATGTATAACATCTCTGATTCCAGATGTGAGTAACAAAGGTGGTGATTTTTTAGAACAAGAGAATGGTTATCATAATTAATAAGAGGAATTGCATCATTACCTTTAAATGCTGCAATACAGTGTATCCTGCATATTCTGCAAAAGAGAGTATACGCCATGTTTTAGATTATTATTTTGGGTTAGTTTAAAGGCAAACATCTGCAGATTGTTTACTGTGTTAGTCACAAAATTGCCTCAAGGGCCATTTATCTCAAGTCACAAAAAACACCAGCTCTAGCAGACTTTTATTTTGAAAGTGTTCCAAGAGTAACCCCAACTGGGCGCAATCTCTAAAATCTTGTCTGTGTGTGAGGTATATGAGCCTCTTACAGAGCCAGCAGGGCTGTATACAGTTCATTGCATTCTGTCAAGAAGCAATGCAGAAGTTTGACTTGCAAAGTAAAATAACAAATCTAATATGAAGCAGCTTTGCAAAGTGAGATATTGTATTGCAACCATGTGATCGTTTCTGCACAAGGTGGATGCTGACCTTGATTTTTGATGAAATCTACTGTATTTAGGCTAATATCCTTCTCCCAGGATCTGTCACTCTGCATATTCTGTGTCATACCCAGAGAAGTAGATCTGATTAGCAAAGCGCGTTGGCAGGCGAGAAATTAATAATTGTATGCATTGTTCCCAAGCACGACAGCCGCCCTCACCAGGGGCACCGATGCTGGCATCTCTGCACCCGGACAGATGACAACTTCTCGTATATGACAACCTGCAGCCATCTGGACTGAAGCGGGTACAGTGTGTTTCTAGGCTGGCATATCGTACAATTACTCTCACTAAATACCACATATTAAATACCATCTGCTTTGGCATTGAGAGGTTGGACAGAGCCATGAGGAAGTGGTCTTTCTGCGGGTCTGCTAAATTAGTGCTTTCTGTTGGTTGTAAGTGTATGCTAGCGTAATATATGAAAAACAAGGATTCAACATGTTGTATTTACAGTAATGAAGGGGAAAAATTCAAATAGCTGCTAAACAACAATTTAATGCTTTCTGAGCTTTGTAATGAAGGTGCGGATCTCTGGAGGCCATTTTTCCCTTGTATCTTTGAGTATGACCAAAAGGAAGCGTTTACCCATGCTTTGTGAAAAAACAATAATAAGTACTCCAGCAGATGGGATGATTAAACTAAGATATTGTCTGAGAGAGTCCGTTGTCATCCGCCGGCTCTGCCATGTAAATGGATTACATTTCTATGGACACATTTAAGCACCTAGAGAGAAATTGATTAAGTTTCCGTCATTTGCATAATGAGCACAAGAGTGTAGTTAGCATGTTGTGAATGGTCATAATGAGTAGAAACTCCTGCAGTAATACAGCCACTTTCACGTACAGCCCCTTCGATGCCGTGTGCTTTTTTTGACATCACAATTGGGGTGGGAGCAAATGCACAGTCAATTACACATTTGTATAACTCCATTTTGTTATCCGGTTATTTAGGGTATTTCCTGTTATCTGCACATTTTTTTAATTTCAGAGATAGCGCATTGAATAACAATAATTGTTTAAATGACTTCATCTTTATGAATGGAAATGCATATTAGAAATTATTGCTTTGTGACTTAAGTCTGCTTTTATACAATATTTGAGTGAAATGCATGAATATTAAATGGGGGGGCACATATACAGCTATTGTAAAAGGTGAGAATATGAAGACACAGTGTCTGTGGATATTCATGCCCACCGGTATCTAATACTTTGGTTGCTGCATCTATTTAGATTAAGTTCAGCTTTGTAGTGTCTTTTCTCTTGTAGTTAAATTTTATAATCCATTTTCAAGGTGACTCCTTCCCTAAGGTGCTAAAAATACAGTTTGCTAATGTAGCATTAAGTAGTTTTGTGAAAATCTGCAAAAATCTTGAAAGTACAAACAATACTATAGCAAAAAAAGTGTGAATTATTCAGCCACAATAATTCCTGAGGATATGTAGTCATTTTATGTCTATGTAAGTGAGATCTTGATTGTTTCAAATGGATCAAATGAATATTTACATTTTAGGTTTGTTGTTATCATCCGACATACTTGGTCAAGCAGTAATGATGCAAGATATTGAAAGTTAGACCTGTATGACTAGATCCAAGAACATTATCATTAGTAATATCCTGTTTAATTAGTAATGTTCATCTCCTACACGCACTGGGGTATATATATCTATATAGTATATATACTGTATGGACAAAAGTTTTTGGACGCTTTACACCTACAGGAGCTATAGAATTGGCTCCCCTTTGCAGTTAAAACAGCCCCTACTCTTCTGGGAAGGTGTTCTGCAAGATGTTGGAGTGTGTCTGTGGGAATTTTGCCTACTTTTGTTTGATGGGGTTGAGGTCAGGGCTCTGTGTAGGTCAGTCAAATTCTTCCTTATCAAACTAACCCAACCATACCTTTTTGGACCTTGCTTTGTGCACTGGGGCACAGTCATGCTGAAAAAGAAAACATCCTTCCCTAAACTGTTCCCACAAAGCTGAAAGGCTACACTTATCAAAAATGTCTTTGTATGCTTCAACGGATCCTATAGCACTATCCCTCCTCCACCAAAATTGGCGCAATGCAGTTTGGCAGGTAATGTTCTTCTGGCATTCGCCAGACCCAAACTCATCCATCAGACTGTCAGATCGAGAAGCGTGATTCACCATTTTACAGAACACATTTTCACTTCTACAGAGTCCAGGGGCAGTATGTTTTACACCACTCTATCTCATGCTTGGCATTGTGCTTGGTGATGTAAGAATTGTATACATCTACTCAGCCATGGAGACCCATGCCATGAAGCACTTGCCGTACAGTTTTTGTGCTGATGTTAATGCAAGAGGAGGTTTGGAACTCTGCAGTTATTGATACTTATGCACTTCTGCTTTCAGTGACCCTGCTCTGTAACTTTAGCTGGTCTACCGCCTTCTGACTGAATTGCTGTGCTTCCACTATTCAATACCACGCATAGTTGATTATAAAGTGCCAAGGAGGGATGAAATTTCACAAACTGACTTGCAACAGTGGTACCCTATACCACGCTTGAATTGAGTGAGCTCTTTATAACGGCTCATTCTTAGGCCCCTTGCAGATGACCGTGGCCATGGTCAGTGTGCTATCCGTGTATTTAACGGATAGCACACTGACCCATTCTTTTCTATGGGCCCGTACACACGACCATGAATTTCACGGTCCCGTATCTGGGCCGATATTCTGGGACGCAAAATATAGAACAGGTCCTATTCCTGTGATCGTAAGACCATAAAAAAATTAAGCCAGGGCAACTCCTTTAATATTCCCCATAATGCTCCATATACTTTAATGCCCCCCACAGGATATTAACCCCCATCTCTGCCCCCACACAATATCGTAGCCCCATACATTATGGGGGACCAGTGAAGTGGCCACTGTATGGGGTAGCACCAGTGAAATCGCCTCTGTATGGAGGGAAATAGTGAAGGGGTCACTGGCCATGGCCCTTTACTGGACCCCAGCAGTATAAGGTCATTACTTACCTGTCTGTTTCCCGGTCCCACTCCTTTTTCTCCGGGCGCACATGCGGTCACAACAATCCTTAACATGGAAAAGAAACACAAACCGTAAGATCCCACCGCTGCCACCACTGTGAAGGATCCGAGTTTACCAGGGACCGCACCTGGCCTTACCTAAGATCACTTCGATTGCCTCACACCCACTTTCCGTGAGCGAGGCGGGTCAACAGAGGATAATACGCAAAACGGGCCTTCTAAATTTTATATATTTATTAACCCCTAAATGGGTCGGTACTAGGCACTTAACACATACATAGAATACATGCAGCGATTAACAAGCAGATACAAGTGAAAACAGCATAACACGGTACATAAAAATAAAAATGTGGATAAAAGAAAGAAAAGAATATATATTACCAACACCAGCTTGTGCAGGTATCTCTGACGTCCAATGGTTGCCAGGGCACTTTCTTATGGGATGACCGGCAGCAGAGCACCTTAACAGGGTAAAATGACAGAAGACCTCTGGAACAAGCAGTTAGTCCATTTCTCTGAGCCCATGTGGTAGGCTCAGGGCACAGTCTTGGGTAAAGCATGTGTTGCTTACATGCAGGGACTCCTTTTTTAGGTCCACAACTAGGCCTCAAGCCTAACTGCTTAGGCCGCATGGCATGTCAACCACATGGTCATCACATGGTTGCCTTCCCCCACAGCTGGCCTTCAAGAAGCGTGCATCTCCAAATTCACCAGACAACAGATACTCGTTCGGCCTGGGCGGAGCCCTTTTGTCTCCCCTGGTCTCCTCCCTGAGTGAGGTCACCAGGGGGAGAAGCCCCGCCCCCCTCTCTACATCTCTCAGAATAACTTTTCAGTATAATTCTATGCATGATGTTTATAGAGTCTGGCTGGTAGTATAATGGGGTTCCTGGCAAGATCCCCAATACATAGACTCCAACTTCGACACTCCAGCTCCCTTTGGGTAAGGAGATCAGTGCCCGGACCTTTCCTGGACCTTGAACGGTGACATGTGTATATTCTGAGTGTGCGCCTTGACCTGATGCATCTGGGGGATTTATCGGGTCGACAATAAGATGTTCCCCAGGCCAGATATTGTCATAAAACCATAATCCCTCTGACCTAATAATGGTGCCAGGGTGGCTGGCAACTATATGTGGATCGTTTGCATAAGATATCCTGTCTAACGAACCCCCACTGGGTTAGTGAGGGTTGCAGTCTTATGCAGATGAAGGCTTTTGTCCAGATGGCTGATTGCTTCAGGGACAGGACAATAGTGGTTTGACCACATTCCATTTGCAGTATGGGCAGTATTATAGACCAATATTGATATCATAAGACCATACCTGCACCTAATATCATCACAAGGTGTCTCTAAAATCTACAAATGATCGAATTTTGAAGCTCCAATCTGTGGCATGTGGGAGGGTCATAAAAGCCAGATCAAAAGCAATAATTTTTAGCCACATGAGACAGTAATGGAGGCTGAAATGTAGGTCTCTTATCTTCAGTGATGAGTCCTGATTTTGCCTTGGACACAGTGATAGCCAGAGATTGGTCTAGAGACCATCTAGGCAACACTATAAAGAGGCCTTTGCAAGGGAACGTCACACTGGTTCTACTACTGGGATTATGTTGTGGGATGGCATAAAGTGCTGTATCTGGACCCCTCTAATTTTCATTTCAGGTATATCAATAGCTTGATGTTACATTGATTTAGTTGTGTAACCAGTGGTTCAGCCATTTCACCAAAGTGTCCCAGGAGCCGCTACTAAGAGCAGCTGTTGTGGTTTAAACGTCCTACCATGGCCTGCAGCGTCTCCAGGCTTGTCTTCCATCCAGAACACCTGCAATGTAATTGGTCAGCAATTGCAAAAGGTGCTGCCAGCAGCCAATCTCGATGATGTGAATGGTATGTAACGCAATCAGCATGGCATAACATTCCTCAGACAACCATTACTAACCTTGATGATAACATGGCAAGGCTTGTAACTGTGTGTATTTGTGTGTGTGGCTCTCATACTTGATACTCTGTTTCCATTTCTTATAATTTGTATGTCATTAACATGTCTGTTGATTCTATGATTTCCATACTTCCAATCCTGTTTTTGGTGTTCCAATTTCAGTCTTAAGGGTGTACAGTATGTTATATGTTCTGAAAGTAAGTTGGCTTATACAAGCTCTGCTTAGAAAGTGCTAACATTTCTGTTACATCAGTATTATACACTTTTTTCCTCTTCCAGGAAAATGGGTGACTGTCACGTTTTTCCACAAATATGTAGTACTGTTATTGTAGACCCATTGTAGGCAATATGTAAAGATGTAGCAGAGTTAATCTGAATTTTTGCAATTGGTTAATCAACTGCAGAATGATCACAAAAGACGACAAAAGCCAATAAAAAGTTATTGAAAAATATTTTTTCAAACACTTTTCAATGGCTTTTGTTGTCTTCCATGATAAGATATCATGCTGCAGCAATTTAACCAATTGCAAAAGTTCGGGTTAACTCTCCTACATCTGCACATTTCAAGAGCATTTGGTAGCACTTGTTTCAAATCAATGTCAAAGCTGTTTATCTGCGGGACTGGATGTGGCCTCCGCCACCACAACAGTCACTGTTAAATCTCTGAAATGGAGAGAATATTTACTAGTATTAGGCCCACAATAATATATCTTTTTCATATATCCAGCTTTTGAGCAGCACTATGCTCAATGACGTAGTATGTGCACACATGGGGCTCCGTGACAAGAGTGATCTACGTTTTCCTAGATGATTTGGTTTGTGCAGGAAACACCAGTTCATATTATTGTTTTGTTCCCTGTCACTGGTACATAATGTGACAGATGGGGATTGTGATCTCAATGAGATTGCTTTTCCTATGTGTGTAATTAAGAATCCAGGTGTCAAAAAAAGCCTAGTCTCCTGCATCACTAGTGGTACTAGTAACCAGTTACTATCAGTGCTACAAATGTTGAAAAACATACACACATAACTATCACATACAGCAGCCAGCTGATATCAGCTCTCTACCTCCGTACATTAGACGAAAATAAATATACCATTGCATATTTAAAATGTGAATCTGAAGGGGTATTATTTTTCATTAGGGAAACATCACAGTGAAGTGTACTGGGACTTATTAGACCATACATACCCTGCTAAGAATTCTGAGCAAGGAATATACAAAGAAGACCTCCTTGGCAGATAAGAGGATCTTGTTCTAGTGGCACCTTTTGGAAGGTAGCTCCCTATAGATCAATGCATGGTTTTCATAGAACCTAATAGCATAATCTGGGAATAATAGCCAAGCCAGAATGCCTCCTCCAAAAGGAAGAGGGACCCATCTGCAGACAGCTGTTTCTAGGTTATTGCCTCTCATCAGATCCACATCTTAGACCTCTTACACAGCCAGCCAGTACCCTGCTCTGCACTGATGAGAGGCAAGAACCTTGAAAAATATGTCTGCAGATGGGACCCTCTACCTTTTGGAGGACATGCTCTGATTTGGCTTTATTGATAGTTTATGCTACTAGGTTTCAAGAAAATCAGGCGTGTATCTATAGGGGGCTAACTTCCAAAAGGTGACGCTAGAGCAAGTTCCTCTTTTCCACTAAGGAGGTCTTATTTGCATATTTAAAATGCAAATTATACTATTATATTTATTGAATTGTAAAAATGGCTGAAAAAGCAAGAAAAGGTAAACACAATATTATGATAAGTATTTAGTGAACTTTATGGACATGTTTCACTTAAAATAACACTTCTAAGTGCCACCATATTGTCCAAATGGCACCTTTATGATACTGCTGCCATATTATGCCAACTATACCTCCCTATGTTTGTGTAAAATTTAATCTCAGTTACATATTGTACTCACCAAAGCACAGTGGCTTGGTCTTAGGCCCCTTGCATAAGACTGTGGGCTAGGTCAATGTGATATCCGGGTTTTTCAGTCACGGCCAGCTCACAGTCGTGTGCAATTAGCTTTAAAACAATGAATCCTTTAGTTTAAAGAAGATATTTTTGTTGTAAAGCAATAACCCCTGTATAGCCGTAACATACATTCCCTATCAGCCATAGCGGCTAAATGTCGGCAACTATCAGGCCTGTCTAGTTACCTTGAACATGCATGTTATTTCCACTGTGCCACATATGCTAGGGAATTAGACAATAGGAATGTCCAACATGCATGATCCATACTGGCCCTCTGGTAGAGGTCTGTCACTCCATAGACATGACAATGTTATTGGACTGGCAGTAAAACCCATTGTGGCCACGTTCAGACTTTTATCAACAGGTCATAGATATACTTTGGAAATATCTTTAAGGCCGGGGCACCACGTAGCGTAAACAGTAGCTGCAAAGTGGATGGGATTCTGGCTAATCTCATCCACACTGTGCAGGAAAAAAATCTACAGCAGAAATGCTGCAATTTCAAAAACTGTTGCGTTTTTGTAAATCACAGCATGTTCATTATACCTATTTAAACACTGGCGTTTTCCGTATACGTATTATAGAGGTAGAAAGTCAGCAAAGGAAAACTCTGTGAACGTTCGGTGAAAAGCCCTGCGGAAAAAAACACAATATGTTTCCGCTGCGGTTTGTTCCATAGTGCTTTTTGGCTGCAGCTCTCTACGTGGGGCCTTAGTCTAACTGATACTAAAGCTAGGTCAATGTGTTCTGATACTAAAGCTATCATTTTGCACCTTAGCACTTAGTTCACCACTTGGTGTCACCCTTGCTCCTTATAAAATCTTGGTATAAATTGTTTCCCCTAGTGAGCATTTACCATGAATGTGTCAAGTTACTGGAAATGACTCAGGCAGGTGCTCTAGTTAATGTTCATTAACATTTCATCTAGTTTGACTGTATTTTGCAGTTTATAATAAGGATGACTCCTGATCCAGTAGAACCCTAACATGTGCACATGGTAAGATTGTCTCCACCTCATAGAGATATTTTTTCCTTTAGAAGGAATGGAATTTAAATTGGTAAAATGTGATTCTTTAATTTTTAAATGCGTTATACCTCATCTTGCATGGGCTGTCCAGATTATCCCCATTATTTGCTGAATTCATGAAATGGTTATTAAAAAAAAGGAATATTTCATCATCCTTCCTTAACAGAAAATGTCATAAATGTGTTAATTTGGTTAGATTATTTCTGATGCCTCTACAAGGTGAGTCCTCTGTGTGTGCACCCAGGGACTCTCATCATGTAGCAAATAAAATGCTTGTCATGCCAAATTATTCTTTAATTAGTAGTGTCAGTATTGTATGTCACCAAGCATGGCACACACAAAAACATGGCAAAAGTATTTTCAGAAATTCCAGATTTACAAAGTAATTCAGCATTTGCTTCCAAATAAACTCTTTATTGTCACCGAATTAGATTATGAGGTGCATTGGGACTGATGCAAATGAACACACTTTGTGTATCGCAGTAGACTATGTCACTGCTATGAAAATGAATGAAAAATTAAGTTTACTTTCTTTGCCCTAGTTTTTCTTTCAGAGATTTCAACAAATTATTTCTTTGTGCTGCAGAGCCTATCTCAGTTAGTGATATATATATTTGGTATATTCCAAATCACCAATTCGGCTGCTTCCGGCAAAAAAATATCAAAATTGACAGCAAGAATGCAGGAGCCTGAAGCCACTACAATATGCCCCATAGTATATTAATGCACATATCTTATATGATCATTATCTATTTAACTCCTATATTGCAATGAAACTTCTCATTTTCATTCAGTTATACCCACAATGGATCTGCATCTGCCTTGTGACACTAAGCAGTTAAAGGGTTAATCATGCAAAATGCTGAACAAGAATACATCTTAAGAGTACTTCACAAAATGTGAGAAAATGATTCTCTGGGACATGACCATTTAGGCACTTGAGAATTGTCTTACTGATCTCCTCCCCTCCGTGTAAGTTCACTAATGAATTTCTAACCAATAAATCGAATGGGTTTTCTGGAAAACATCAAAGAAAATGGAATGAGGTCAGGCCTGCGCTGACAATGACTAGGACAGTCAGACAAAGGCTCAGAGACACACAAGTGGTTGACACGGAACAAACCATTGTGACAGGTGTACCTGGCGTAATTAACTTTTATCCAATGAACTCTCTCATTAGAGCAAAGCCAGAGTAAAGCAACCCTGGCATCCCATTAGAGAGTCCAGCTCTTTGTGCTCTACTCCCTTCCTACTTGGGTAGATGCCAGCATGAGTGAAAGCAGAATCTTAACTGAATCTAAAAGGATCATATTAAATGTGCTGGGCGTTCATTTTTTTTTCCCTTTTCCATGTAATAAGAAAGCCCCAGAACCTGATGAGCCTCATCTTTTGTTTGATCTGGTTTGGGCAGTGTCTGGAGCTCAGCTTTGATTCAATGCCTGTCTTCAGTGTCCTGAATGGATTGCAAGATCACTTTATAGAAAATATTCATCTTGTCAAAGAATGGGCTAGGGAAGAGAAAAATAAACAATAATGTATAATTATTTACTTTTGTTCCTTGCTAGATGGAGGACTTCTTGAATTATGCCATAAAATAGTCTCTTTAGCATTGCAATGGAGGCCTAGAGTGAGTGTTTGCAAACCCATTATGCGCTGGTAATAAGAGATTTGTTCAATTAGTTCTTGTTCTGTCTCAACACATTTGTGACATTTTTCCATAGCACGTTGTGTGTGATCACGGCCTTCCAACACTATCTCCCATGACATTGTCCTTTTAAAGTGGCATGCAACCGGTTATTGTAATGTGAAGAAGAATTCCATTTGAGTGAATATTTCAAGTCAATGAGAGCATTTCTCAGAAAGCATTTACAAGGTTTACCAGCATCTTGATATGAGAATGCCAATAACTGTGATAGGAAATAGATTTGTAGTTCATGCTTTCTCCAATAAAAAATCTCATAAGAAATTCCTTTCCTGTAAACCTCTTCCCTTTTCTCATTAACTAGACGTGAATTGTTCACCAACTGTGACAAGCGCTTTGGGGGATCCCATCCGGAGTTGGTGAGGAACCCAGATCATAACATTTGGATTTAGATTAGAAGGCAAAATTTTTTCAGTACTAATTCATATTTATAACCTCCCACTCTTTCGAGCAGAGTGGAACACCGCGGGCTATAACTGCTTGCCAGAGGATGGCTGGGAAGGAGTTGTTTTTTTATTACACTAAGCTAGCTACACTTAGATATACACTTCATGTTAGACTTGCTCATTACCAAAGAATTGCATGTAAATTCAACATGTCACCATGTCAAATACAGAATTAAGACAGGGAAGAGTTTCCCATTGTCTCTGCAAAAAACGCATTGCTGTAGAGATTGGCTGTAAAATACTTCCACACATTCTAGGCTTGTGGTTTAGCTTTAATAAACCACATCCTATAAGGAATTTTAGTGCAGTGTTTGTCGACTGGCAGTAATATAAGCAGCACTTTCACTGGTGAGATACTTAACAAAGACATTCTGCTGTGATTAAAGCCAAATAAGGATCCTTGAGGAATATTGGAAAGAGGAATCCTCTGCGGACTTTCCGTGAAAAGCACTGTGGGAATTATATGGGGTCAGTATGGGTTTCCCATATTTTAAGCGGAATGGGAGACAGAGTCCCTGAATGGTCCCACAACGCTAGTGTGTCCGTAGCCTAAGCAGTCTTGTAGTCTCGAGGAATGGTAGCCCATGTCCGAGCGTAGTTTCATACACAGCATATTTTTGAAAAAAAAACTTTTTTGTGACTATTTTTATTCAGTTTTTTGAGCCAAAGGATTTGTTTAGTGTTAGGGTTAGTGTCAAGGAACCCTCAAAAGGCATATTTAGGTGTAGCATCAAGGAATTTAGCATTGAGTACTCTAGTTACATTTATTGTTAGGGAACGGTCACCATAGCTAGGTTGTAGCTATAAAAGCCAAGAAAATTAAGTTTTTTTGTTAGCTTATTTAGCTGTAGGCAGTTGCAGCATAGTTAGGATTAGCGTCTGCTAGGTTAAGGCCCCACGTAGTGCTTTTTTGGAGAAAGACTTTCTGCTTCCATTATAGGGAAACCGCATACAAAATTAAACATGGACACCAAAGTGCTTCAATAAAAAGTTACAACTTTTATTAATGCAATTCATAGATTAAAACAACATACAAAGGAGGAAAGTAACCACATGAAAAAACCATGAACCCACAGGATAAATATAATGGAGTAAAGTCCAAGCATGAAGAGCATGCCACAGGCAGTATACTATGAATGACAGTGAATAAACACATATAAATGATATAGTAGCTGGAATGTAGAAAGCACAATTTACCTGGATAATCAAAATGGCAGTATACCCTGTGGAGATGAGTACTGCACCCCAACATGCGTTTCGCACAAGCTTCGTCTTAAAGTAATTTTTTATATACTTTTCTAGTTTTCATAGTTTATAAGCTACATACAGTTAGGTTCATATATATTTGGACACTGACACAAATTTTGTTTTTTTTTGCCTGTTTACTGAAACATATTCAAGTTATAGTTATATAATGGACATGGACATAAAGTCCAGACTTTCAGCTTTCATTTGAGGGTATCCACATTAAAATTGGATAAAGGGTTTAGGAGTTTCAGCTCCTTAACATGTGACACTCTGTTTTTAAAGGGACCTAAAGTAATTGGACAATTGACTCAAAGGCTGTTTCATGGGCAGGTGTAGGAAATTCCTTTGTTATGTCATTCTCAATTAAGCAGATAAAAGGCCTGGAGTTGATTTGAGGTGCGGTGCTTGCATTTGGAAGACTTTGCTGTGAAGAAAACATGCGGTCAAAGGAGCTCTCCATGCAGGTGAAACAAGCCATCCTAAAGCTGCGAAAACAGAAAAAACCCATCCGAGAAATTGCTACAATATTAGAAGTGGCAAAATCTACAGTTTGATACATTCTGAGAAAGAAAGAAAGCACTGGTGAACTCATCAATGTAAAAAGACCTGGACGCCCACGGAAGATAACAATGCTGGATGATCGCAGAATAATTTCCATGGTGAAGAGAAACCCCTTCACAACAGCCAACCAAGTAAACAACACTCTCCAGGATGTTGGCATATCAATATCCAAATCTACCTTAAAGAGAAGACTGCATGAAAGTAAATACAGAGGGTTCACTGCACGATGCAAGCCACTTATAAGCCTCAAGAATAAGAAGGCTAGATTGGACTACAGTGAATTCTTGATAGTGGCGGTTACGGGAGCTGCAGCGGTATCTCAGATACATGATAGGGATACAGGTTTAGTACCCACAACTGTGGTTATCAAGAATACGGTGAGTGAGCAGTGCAGTGCTCAGCATGTAAACAATACTGGGAGCTGCATGCTGTGGGAAAACAGCTGATCTGCAAGGTCCTAAAAGTCTAAGGGATGTAAGAGATCAGTGGGGGGTCCATCACCCGGGGCCCCTGCTGATCAACTCTTTGAAGATACTGTGGTGCTTTTGCGAACCCTGTGACCCCCTTCACTATTTAAATTGCACAATATCTGTTTTATAATGACCATGCAATGTTATTACAGCCTGTAATAATAGTTCATTGCTGCTATAAAACAGATGGCGTGTGATGTGAATAGTGAAGGGGAACCACAGTCTAATATGCTCCACAGTGGCCCCCACACAGTATTATATGCTCCACAGTGGCCCACACACATTATTATAATATGCTCCACAGTGGCCCCCACACAGTATTATATGCTCCACACAGTATTATATGCTCCAAAGTGTCCCCCACACAGTATAATATTCTCCCAAGAGCCTCTTCTACCTGTGACTGAGGTAAACGCACCCCAGACGTCACTGCTGGGGCTTGTGATTGGGCCTCAGCAGTCACGTGGGGCGTGATGATGTCATTACAGGGATGCCCCCCATGTGACCTCTGAAGCCCAATCACAATCCCCAACAGTGATGTCTGGGGTCCGTGAACTCAGTCACAGGCTTGAAGAGGCCCAGAGTGGATGCCAGGATTCCTTAGTAGTCCAGGAGAGGTGAGTATGAGTATTTGTTATTTTTAGTCACCTCCCCTGGGCTGCCATATATTGGAAAGGGACCCGGCAATATTCCGGGCCCTTTTCCATTAACAATACAGTGGGGAAAAAAAGTATTTATTCAGCCACCAATCTCCCACTTAAAAAGATGAGAGAGGCCTGTAATTGACATCATAGGTAGACCTCAACTATGAGAGACAAAATGAGAAAACATATCTAGAAAATCACATTGTCTGATTTTTTAAGAATTTATTTGCAAATTATGGTGGAAAATAAGTATTTGGTCACCTGCAAACAAGCAAGATTTCTGGCTCTCACAGACCTGTAACTTCTTCTTTAAGAGGCTCCTCTGTCCTCCACTCATTACCTGTAGTAATGGCACCTGTTTGAAATTGTTATCAGTATAAAAGACACCTGTCCACAACCTCAAACAGTCACACTCCAAACTCCACTATGGTGAAGACCAAAGAGCTGTGGAAGGACACCAGAAACAAAATTGTAGACCTGCACCAGGCTGGGAATACTGAATCTGCAATAGGCAAGCAGCTTGGTGTGAAGAAATCAACTGTGGGAGCAAAAATTAGAAAATGGAAGACATACAAGACAACTGATAATCTCCCTTGATCAGGGGCTCCATGCAAGATCTCACCCTGTGGGGTCAAAATGATCACAAGAACGGTGAGCAAAAATCCCAGAACCACACAGTGGGACCTAGTGAATGACCTGCAGAAAGCTGGGACTAACGTAACAAAGGCTACAGTCAGTAACACACTACGCTGCCAGGGACTCAGCTCCTGCAGTGCCAGATGTGTCCCCCTTCTTAAGCCAGTACTTATCCGGGCCCATCTGAAGCTTACTAGAGAGCATTTGGATGTTCCAGAAGAGTATTGGGAGAATGTCATATGGTCAGATGAAACCAAAGTAGAACTGTTTGGTAGAAACACAACTCTTTGTGTTTGGAGGAGAGTGAATGCTGAGTTGCATCCAAAGAACATCATACCTACTGTGAGGAATGGGGGTGGCAACATCATGCTTTGGGGCTGTTTCTCTGCAAAGGGATCAGGACGACTGATCAGTGTACATGAAAGAATGAATGGGGCCATGTATCGTGATATTTTGAGTGCAAACCTCCTTCCATCAGCAAGGGCATTGAAGATGAAACGTGGCTGGGTCTTTCAGCATGACAATGATCCCAAGCACAAGGCTATATATTGTTATACTGATAACAATTACAAACAGGTGCCATTACTACAGGTAATGAGTGGAGGACACAGGAGCCTCTTACAGAAGAAGTTACAGGTCTGTGAGAGCCAGAAATCTTGCTTGTTTGTAGGTGACCAAATACTTATTTTCCACCATAATTTGCAAATAAATTCTTAAAAAATCAGACAATGTGATTTTCTAGATATGTTTTCTCATTTTGTCTCTCATAGTTGAGGTCTACCTATGATGTCAATTACAGGCCTCTCTCATCTTTTTAAGTGGGAGATTGGTGGCCGACTAAATACTTTTTTTCCCCCACTGTATAACAAAGTATTGAGATTAACTTTTGTTATTGACCAAATACTTATTTTCCACCATAATTTGCAAATAATTTTTTAAAAACCAGACAATGTGATTTTCTGGATTTGCTTTCTCATTTTGTCTCTCGTAGTTGAGGTCTACCTATGATGTCAATTACAGGCCTCTCTCATCTTTTTAAGTGGGAGAACTTGCACAATTGGTGGCTGACTAAATACTTTTTTTCCCCACTGTATGTATAGAGGTCGGAGAACCAGGAACCTGCGACAGCGATCGTTATGCCACAGTGTCTGCTGATCTCATCCATCACAGAATGTGAGCTACAGACGTTAAGGCTAAGGCCCCACGTTGTGGAAAAGTAGCTTTTTTTGTTGCAGATTTTGCTGCGGTTTTTTGAGCCAAAGTCAGGAGTGTATTGAGCAGAAGACAGAAGTATAAGTACTTGCTATATATTTCCCATTCTTTTCGTAGCCATTCTTGGCTTTGGTTCAAAAAACTGCAGCAAAATCTGCAACAAAAAAAGCTGATGCAGATGTAGACGGAGTCTCCTTTGGTGGGTGTCTGTCTGCATTCACTCCCATGTTAAAAAGGTAACTGAAGGACTATATCTGTGTGTGACTTTCCTATTGTTAATGTCCATTGCAAGATGATTGTTCATTTCTGAGTACTATGATTGAGTCACATTGCACAGTAAGGGCACATATGAGATATCTCTACTAGCAACAGAATCAAAGTCACTTCAGAACTAATAGAATTTTGACATTTTCTTGAAAATTTGCTACTAAATTATTTGTCTTGCAAGGAGAATAATTGCAATATTGAAAATTATAAATTTTTGGAGCAAATTTAGCATTTAGCAAGTGTAACCATAAAAATTTACCATCACCATAGAGTACAATTTCTCATGAAAAGCAATTTCAGAATCACTTGTATAGGCAAATGCTAGAGATGGGAAAACTGATTAGTTCCGAGCTGGGTTTGACTCTGTTAATGAAGGGTCACATAATAGTATTATGGGAAAGACCAAATGTTTATATTTGTCTCTCAAACAAGTTAAAGGGGTATTCCCATGAACATAATCACATCTATATTTGTAGATAATTAAAAGTTAAACATTTTTGCAAATATAAGTAGTTAAAAATTTTGCAGAGTTTTAAAGATATTCTCTAACCATCTTAGTGGTGACAGTCTGTTGTCTTGATCGGTTGACAATGGATACGACCACGAATGCAGAAACTTTCTGTGGTCTGGGACTTGTCAGGAACCCAGCTATGATTTTCTTATTGTAGCTAGTTTATCAGGCAGGGACACTACATGTATCAGAAGATGTCCCGGCCACAATAAGTAAATCAAGGCTGATTTTCTGACCTTAGAAAGGTCCTGCATTTATGGTTGTATCCACTGGCAACTGATCAAAACAACAACTTGTGACCACAAGATATTTAGAGAAAATCTTTAAAACTCTGCAGAATGTTAAATTACTTATATTTGCAAAAATGTTTAACTTTTAATTATCTACAAATTTAGAAATGGTTATGTTTGTGGGAATACCCCTTTAACTTGATGACTCAGTCAAGAGACCCTGGTTTGCTCATTATTAGATCATGTACAACTTCGAAATTTGGTCAATGTATTGTTTTCATTGTGTTGTGTTATCTGTAAAATAGTATAAAAAGGTGAACTGAATTATATTAAAATGAGACATATACAGTGCCTTGCAAAAGTATACATACCCGTTGAACTTTTTTCACATTTTGTCACCTTCCAACCACAAATTTAAATGTATTTTATTGAGATTTTTTTTTTTTTTAACTTGAATTTTATTAAGGTTTTCCAAAACAAGTACAAAATGTGACACAGTGCAAATAAAATGTGGTCATCATAAAAGGTAAATGGAGGGAAGGGAAGGAAGGGAAGGGGAAAGGAAGGTGAAGGGGAGGTAGGATGAGGCTTAGTGAAGAGTGATACGGTGAAAGTGAGAGGGGATGTTGTCGTAAGAAAGGGAGGGAGAGAAAGGGGTTAGGAAAGAGGAGAGGAGTGAAGGAATGGGACAAATTGGAGGGACATACAGTAGGTCAAGTAAGAAACAGTATACAATGAACACATAAAAAAGGTAAAAAATCTATAACAGCAATCTAGCAGAAAAAAATCAGTCTCCTCTAAAACATTGAGCAGGTGGTAGTTACAGTTCCAATAGTCAATACAGCAACATATCAGAGTTACTTTACAGAGCCTTGTGGCCTCAGTGAAATAAAAAGAACAGGTCAAACAGAAGGGACCCTCAGCAATCAAACCCGGACCAGGTGATCCACTTACTCCATAGTCTCTTAAAAGAACTAGTGTTACCCAATCTACACGATATCAGATGTTCCATGTTGCAATTAAACGTAACTGCTGAGGTAATCTCAGGGATACAAGGGAGTTTTGGACTCTTCCATAGTTGGGACATTTTAGATCTAGTGATCATTAACATGTGAAAAATAACGCATTGGTCAGCAATGGGCAATGAGTCAATATCTAACGACAACAAAGCCACGTGCGGACCCCAGGGGAATGGATATTGAACGATTGTGCATAACAGTTGATAAATTTGGTTCCAAAATTGTGTAAGACAGGATCACCATATATGCATGAGAGAACCAGCTGCCGAGTCGCAGCTCCAGAAAGTTTCAGAAACATTGGGGAAGATACGAGCTAGTCTGGTTGGGGTATAGTACCATCTATACAACAATTTTCGAGAAGATTGCAAATGGTCAATACAGTGCGACACCTTTGAAGGTAATAAAAATACTGCATCCCATTGAGCATCTCTAAATGTCCGATTAAAATCTAATTCCCATTTGGACCTGAAACCAAGGAGTACTGGGGAGAGTGGTCTCTTATAGCTTTATAGGTGTAGGAAATCCCTTTGGTCATCCTAGTGGGGTTAGAAAAATATAAGGCAAATGGGGAGCTAGGGGGATCATTGGAGCAAACAACTCCATATAAAAGGTGACGTATTTGTAGATATTTATAAAAGTCACATGAAGAGATGTGGTATTGATCACAAATATATGAGAAGGAATGCAGAGCATCATTCCCAAACAGCTGACCTAAGTCTGATAAACCACCTACAATCCATGTCATGATATCCAAATCTTTAATAAAGGACTGGAGAATTGCTAATGGGGCAGACATGAGATTGGCCTGGAGAATATTGAGGCCAGTGTGACCCAGCTTTCACACATCTACTACTGCCTGCATAGTGGGTAAGGTAACTGAAATGGTAGGCGAAGGAAATCTAAAGTGCCACAGTAGCAATGTCAGAGAGGGTAATCCCGAGGAATTCCTCTCAATGTCCACCCAGTGTTTCACCCCAGACATATGCCATCAGGCTTTTAGTTGATCTAAAATGGATGCATAGTAATAATGCAACAAGTTAGGACAATCCAATCCTCCCTTAGATTTGGGCAGAAGCAATACCGAAGTCGGGATTCTAGCTCTTTTATGACCCCATACGAATCACATCAAAAGTCGTTGAAGGGACATAATAATATGTTTGGGAGTTCTAATGGTAAGATTCTGAAAGTAATATAATATTTTTGGAACTAAGAACATTTTTGTTGCCGATAACCTACCTAGCCAGGAGGTATGAACCCTGGAGAAGGAGCTAATGTCCCTCTGGATAGTCAGTACAAGCTTCGAGTAATTAGTCCTACACAATTGTGAAGGGGGGTAAGTCAACTGTATGCCCAAGTAAGGAATAGCACAAGATGCCCAAGTAAAGGGAAAAGACTGCTGGAGAAGCTGCTTGACACAAAGGGGGATGCCCATGTTTAGTATCAGGGATTTAGAAGTGTTCACCTTATAGTAACTGATAGTATGGAAATCCTTGTTAAGGGTCAGCACAGTAGCCAACGATTGTTCAGGTTTCAATAATGACCTAATGATCTCATCCGCAAATAGCTGAATATGATGCTCTGTTGTAACTACCTCAATGCCCCAAAGGTGGGAAGAGAACCAAATACTCTGAGCGAAAGGTTCCATAGTTAGCGTGGAAATCAACGGGGAAAGTTGACATCCCTGACGGGTTCCATTAGTAATACAGAAGGGGTTCGAAAGAACCCCTGCATAATAGACTTTAGCGGAGGGAACAGTATACAGTGCCATAATAGCGGAGGGAATAAAGGGGGGAAACCCAAATTTCTGCAACACCGCTCGCAAATATCCCCAGTGAACCCAGTCGAACGCCTTCTCCGCATCCAGAGCTAGGAGCAGAGAAGGCGTCTGTCGGCTGTGGACCAAGGCTATAATGTGCCACCTAAGTTTTGCCTTCCTTTCACAAAGCCTACCTGATCCTTATGGATAATAGTAGGTAGAATGTCCATAAGTCGACCAGCGATGACTTTGGTGTACAGTTTCAAGTCTGTGTTTAACAGAGAGATGGGCCGAAAATTGGACACGGTATCAGGAGATTTCTCCGGCTTAGGAAGCATAATCACCAATGCTTCCAACATTTCTTTTGGAGGCACTTCAGATACCGCAATAGAATTAAAAAATACGAATAAGATAGAGAGCTAGCAACAGTTGGTTACTTTTATAATATTCGTTCGTTATGCTGTCAGGTCCAGGAGATTTATGCATTTTCAACTATTTAATCGCCTACAACACCTCCTCCTGAGAGAAAGGGGAGAGGAGAGAGGTTTTTTGGGCGTCTGAAATAGAAGGGAGGGAGATGGCCTCCAGGTAAACGGCAATAGATGACTGAGTAGGCTGGGGAGCATAGGGATCAGACTGTAGGTTATACAATTTCGATAATACTGTGCCAAAACATCTACTATGCCCTTAGGATCCACTACTTTTCGGCCCGAGTCATTAAAAATAAAAGGAATGCGACTTTTGGTCATATACATCTTCAGACACCTTGCCAGGGCTGCGCTAGATTTATGACCCTGCCAGTAATATAAAAGCTTAAATTTACGCAAAGCAAGATCATATTTATATACGTTGAGGTCGTGCAACTGAGCATGTAGGGTAGAGATCTGTTGAGACCTATCAGGACAGGGTGTGGCCTTATTAAGCCTGTGTAATGCTTCTAACTGGGTAAGTATGGCCTGTTCCTGTTGAATCCTCTATTTTATAGCATGAGAAGCTTGGTGAATAAAATGACCACACATGGTAACCTTATGGGTGGACCATAAAACAGGATCACTCACTTGGCCATTGTCATTAAAGTCAAAATAATCTGAGAGAGCTGAGGATGTGGCTGGTGCATACTTAGGATGCTGTAGGATTAAATTATTAAGTCTCCAAACCGAATCAAGTCGAGAAGAGTACTGTTCCTGTACCACAATGGAGACCGATGCATTTTCAGACTACGTCAGGATACCAATAGAGGAAGAGCTCACCCTCTGTAAAATGGACCTGTCCACTAAGTCTTAAACAATTCTAGTATATACTTGATGCGGATTTGAGTAAAAAGTATAGTCTAATTTAGAGGGGTGCTGATGTCTCCACACATCAAAAAGCTGGTGGGACTGCAGAATGTGAACAATAGGAGTTGGTTCCGACATGGTCTGAGGAGCAGTAGAGTCCATCGAGGGCCAGATCACCTTGTTAAAATCTCCCAACACCATGATATGGCCTTTAGCCACTTCCTCAACCTTGTATAGGATCATACGGAGGAATTGTAATTGTCTCTTATTAGGGGCATAAAGGGATACAATTGTATACTGGACATTATTAATACGACATATCAAAATGACATATGTCCCCTCAACGTCAGAAATCTCTTGGTCTACAGAGAGGGCCAAAGTATCTTTAATTAATATTGCTACTCCACACTTCGTCCGCACCGCATAGGATAAAATCTGAGCCGGACACCACTTGTGGCAAAGTCTAGGAGCATCCTTCTGGTTTAAATGTGTCTCCTGGAGACAAATAATATCAGAATTGGAAGTCCCGGCCTCTTTCCACAGTGCCGCTCTTTTATAAGGAGAGTTTAAACCTTTAACATTTAACCCCTTTATTACACAGCCCAAAAGTGCGTTAAGGACCAGGCCTTGTTTTTCAAAACTGACATGTGTCACTTTATATGAGGGCAGATGTGGCTGGAATAATTTTCAGGTGCCATGTCGCATTTGCAGAGCCCCTAAAGTACCAATACAATGGAAACCCCTCAAAAGTGACCCCATTTTTGAAACTACACCCCTCAAGGAATGTATCAAGGGATATTATCATTTTGAGCCTAAAAATGCTTCCCAAAAATTAATGTACCAAGTGAAAATTGAAGTTTTTGAAGAAATATTCAATTTCAGTGCCTAATACGACGTGGCCACTTTGTGGCATCAGAGACATACACTCCTAAAACTATTAAGTGGGCTAACCCGGGGGAAAAAAATTATATATGTGTGGCAAGAACTTTGAGACGCTTTAACTTACACAAGTGATTTTAAGATTGTTTTCCTGTGACACATTGTACCATGTTAGTGGTAAACACTAATCAATATTTTTGTATTTATTTATAAAAAAATATGATATTTGATGGAAATTTGGAAAAAAATCGCAATTTTCAAAATGTGAAATTCTCTGCTTTTCAGACAGATAGTCATACCACCCAAATACATTAATAAATATTATCTACCATATCTCTGCTTTATATTGGCATAATTTTTTAATCGTCCTTTAATTTATTTTGGATGTTAGAAGGCTTGCAAGTGTAACAGCGATTTTCCAGATTTACAAGAAAATTTACCAAACTAATTTTTTAGGGATCACTTCAGTTCTGAAGGGGATTATATAGGCCTATATATTAGAAACCCCCCATAAATCACCCCATTTTCAAAACTGCACCCCTGAAATTATTCAAAACAGCATTTGGGAAGTGTGTTAAACCTTAAAGCATTTCACAAGAATTAAAACGATATCGAGGTGAAATTTAGACATTTCATTTTTTTCCACTAATCCCTTCATTTAGTCCTAAAATGAACACATTCACAAAGGGTTAAAGGAGAAAATACATCTCACAGTTTGTTATGCAATTTCTCCAGAGCACAGAAATACCCCACATGTGGGTGTAAACTGATGTTTGGGCATTCGGCAGTACAAAGAAGGGAAGGAGCGACACTGGATGTTTGAAAAGCAGATTTTGCTGGAATAGTTTTCAGGCGCCATGTCTCATTTGCAAAGCCCCTAGAGTACCAAAACAATGGAAACCCCCTAAAAGTGATCCCATTTTGGAAACTACACCCCTCACAGAATTCATCAAGGGGTATAGTGAGCATTTTGACCCAACAGCTGTTTCACAGATTTTACTAACACTGGGATGTGTAAATGAAAAATTACAAAAATGTCACTTTATACCCAAAGTTTTCATTTTCACAAGGGGTTAAAGGAGAAAAAGGACCCCATACCGTAGTTTGTTAAACAATTGCTCCTGAACACAGCAATACCCCATATGTGGTCGAAAGCTGCTGAATGGGTACATGGTGGGGCTCGGAATGGAAAGAGCACTATTTTGCTTTTGTAGGGCAGATTTTGTTGGAATAGTTTTCAGGTGCCACGTTGCATTTGCAGAGCCCCCAAAGTACCAATACAGTGGAAACCCCCTAAAAGTGACCCCATTTTGGAAACCACACCCCTCACAGAACATGTTAAGGGGTATAGTGAGCATTTTGACCCTACAGCTGTTTCACAGATTTTATTAACATTGGAACATGAAAATGAAAAATTACTTTTTTTCCAATAAAACATCAATTTAGCCCCAAATTTTTCATTTTCACAAGAGGACAAAGAAGAAAAAGCTCCCCAAAGTTCATTACACAATTTCTCCTGAACATAGAAATGCCCCATATGTGGTTGTAATCTACTGTATTGGTACATGGTGGAGCTCAGAATGGAAAGAGAGCTATTTAGCTTTTGGAGGGCAGATTTTGCTGGAATTATTTTCGGGTGCCATGTTGCATTTGTAGAGCCCCTAAAGTACCAATACAATGGAAACTCCCAAAAGTGACCCCATTTTGGAAACTACACCCTTCATAGAATTTATCTACAGGTATGGTGAGCATTTTGACCTCACAGCTGTTTCACAGATTTTATTAACATTGGGACGTAAAAATGAAAAATTACTTTTTTTTCCAATAAACCGTCCATTTAGCGACATATTTTTAATTTTTGCAAGTGGTTAAAGAAGACAAAACACCCCACAGTTTGTTACACAATTTCTTCTGAACACAGAAATGCCCATATGTGATTATAATCTGCTGTATGGGAACATGGTGGGGCTCAGAATGGGAAGAGCGCTATTTGGCTTTAGGAGGGCAGATGTGGCTGAAATAATTTTCAGGTGCCATGTCGCATTTGCAGAGCCCCTAAAGTACCAATACAATGGAAACCCCTCAAAAGTGACCCCATTTTTGAAACTACACCCCTCAAGGAATGTATCAAGGGGTATTATCATTTTGAGCCTAAAAATGCTTCCCAAAAATTAATGTACCAAGTGAAAATTGAAGTTTTTGAAGAAATATCCAATTTCAGTGCCTAATACGACGTGGCCACTTTGTGGCATCAGAGACATGAACTCCTAAAACTATTAAATGGGCTAACCCGGGGGAAAAAAATTATATATGTGGGTGTAAACTGCTGCTTGGGCACACAGCAGGGCTCAGAAGGGAAGGAGCACTGTGTTTTTTTAGCTTTTGGAGTATAGATATAGAGGGACTTTCTGGACACCATGTTGTTTTTGCAGAACCCTGGAGGTGCCAGTAAATTGGAAATCCCCAAGAAGTGACCCCATTTTGTATGGGCAATTTTAGGGTCTCTGCAAATGTGACATGGCGTCCAAAAACCAACAATCTAAATCTGCGCTCCAAAAGTACATAGCGCTTCTTCATATCTGCACCCTGCTGTGTGCCCAAATGGCAGTTTATGCCCACATGTATGACACTGGTGTAGCCAGGATAACGTACCTAGCAATGCCATATGTGGGTATAAACTGCTGTTTGGGAACAGCTGGGCACAGAAGGGAAGGAGCACTATTTTGGTTTTCAGAGCACAGTTTGGTTTTTGGACACCATGTCACTTTTGCAGAGCCCAAGAATTGCCAGTAAAGTGGAATCCACAGACATGTCACCCCATTTTGGAAACTACATCCTTCAAGGGATTTATCAAGTGGGGTAGCGAGCATTAGTATGAGTGTTGCATTCTTTTAATTTCCAGAAATGAATGCGCAGCTGATAATGAAAAGTTAAAAATAACATTTTTCCAGAGATTCGCCATTTCAGTGCCCAATATGTTGTGCCCAGCTTATGTCTGCACAGACACACAATCCAAAAACTGTTAAGCGGGTAACCCGGGTACAACAGCTTTTGGAGCATTTGCCTCTGATACAAGCCGGGCACAACATATTACGCACTGAAATTATATAATCCTGGAAACATTGTCATCTTCACCTTTCACCATTCGCTGCGTCTTCATTTATGGATAATAAATTATAGCAACACTTGGGGGTTAAAAATGCTCACTGTACCCCTGGATAAATTCCTTCAGAGGTGTAGTTTCCAAAATGGGGTCACATGTTAGAGGATTCCACTTTACTGGTGTTTCAGCTCTGCAAAAGTGCAATGGCGTCCAAAAACCAAACTGTCCAAGCCTGTGCTCCAAAAACCATATAGCGCTACTTCCATTCTGTGCCCGGCTGTGCCCAAACAGCAGTTTATACCCACATATGACATTAAGTACGTTACACTGGGTACACCAGTGTCATACATGTGGGCATAAACTGCAGTTTGGGCACACAGCAGGGTGCAGAAGGGAAGGAGCGCTATGTGGCTTTTGGAACGCAGATTCAGATGTTTGGGATCTGGATGCCATGTCATGTTTGCAGAGGCTGTAAGGTACCATAAAAGTGGATTCCCTAAAGCAGCAACCCCATTTTGACAAGTGCACCCCTCAAAGAATTTATCAAGGGGTGTAGTGAGCATTAATATCCCAGACATGAATACACAGCAGATGGGGAAAAGTGAATATGTAAGCTGTGTGGAGTGCATTGGGAACACCAAATTCCCTACTATTTTCCCAGTAGTTCCCATTATTGGGGAGGTCACTCTGGGGTTCACTTCTGGTTTATTTTCCCTTTTAAGCTCTAAATCTGGGTTGTCCCCTGATATACGCTTGCACAGCTTATACATTCCCTTCCTGCCGCAGCCAGTTTTGTTCTAATGATTTGGAGATTTTTGGGGTTTTTGTCTTCATATTGTACAAGCTATATTTTGTTTATTTCTCTGGTGATGTAGCCATATGAGAGCTTGTTGTCTGCAGGGTGAGATGTATTTTGTAATGACATCATCTTTGGGCGCCTATAACTTATTGAATAAATTTTATTAACTCTTTCTTGGTGGATTAAAAAAAACCCATCAACTCTGGCACTGTGTTTTGCCTTTTAAATTTTTCACCATGCAGCATAAAGCATAAATAACATGTTACCTTTATTCTGCGGGTCGGTACGATTACGGCGATACCTCATTTATATTGTTTTTTATGCAATACTAATTTTGTAGAACAAAAACCCATTTAGGGATATAAATTAATTGTTTTTGCATTGCCATCTTCTGAGATGCGTAACATTTTTATTTTGCGGTTTACAGAGTTGGTTGAGGGCTTATTTTTTGCAGGACAACCTGTGCTTTTTATTTTTAAGGCATATTTTGTAAGGTGAGATGGAGAAAAATCATT
The DNA here is from genome assembly GCA_947044405.1 of Leptodactylus fallax. Classification (NCBI taxonomy): domain Eukaryota; kingdom Metazoa; phylum Chordata; class Amphibia; order Anura; family Leptodactylidae; genus Leptodactylus; species Leptodactylus fallax. The sequence continues at coordinate 4,870,305 of CAMRHE010000105.1, forward strand.
ACTTTCAGCGGGTTTTTTTTTGCTTTTTTTTTCCCGACGTTCACCGTGTATGTTAAATATTGTTTCAGCTTTATTGTACAGGTTGTTACGGACGTGGCAATACCAAATATGTATTGTTTTTATAGATTTTTAGGTTTTTTTTTTTAATATAATGCATTTTATATAGAAAAAGGGAATTTTTGGGGCTTTATTATTTTATTAATTTTTTTCACAAACTTTATTTTATTTTTTTTTCACTTTTTTTTTATTTTTTCATGTGTCCCATTAGGACACCTGAGCCAGAGATGCTTTGATCTCTGGCTCAGTACTATAGACTGCAAGACACAAGCATACAAGTGTCTTGCAGTCTATACAGGAAGTGAGGCTATGCAGACGCATAGCGCTGACTTCCGGAGGTCTCGGCAGGATCAACCAGGTAGTCTTCATGCAGCCTGGGGTCACTGGGCAGACCCCGGGCTGCAGATTATAGATATTGGTACCCCCCGATCTCGCACGGGGGGTGCCGAGGGGAGCGGAAACATGGCTGAACCCCTCGGATGCTGCGATCATGTTTGACCGTGGCATCCAAGGGGTTAAAACCTCCGATCGGAACTCAGTTCTGACCGGGGGTTATGGCTGCCCTAGAGCATGCTGTTGCGCGAAGTACCAAGCATGCAGGACGTAATAGTACGTCCAATGTCGTTAAGGGGTTAAAGACAATACCTTAAATCCCAAGGTGACTAATCCAATTAGCTGTAAGTGCAGGGGTGGCGACAAGAAGTGAGGAGTGCAACACCAAGTACCACATAGAAGTTTGGAACAATCCTGCACTAGTAATGAGCAGAGCGAGGTCTACTGGATAAACATAAAGCAAACAATAACAGATAAATACACTTAAAAAACAGCAACATAATACAGAAAGTGCTTCCCAAGTGGGTACTCCCTTAGACCTATGGGGGAGAATATTGATGGAAGGGTACCCAAAACGTGCCAAACCAGTCAAACTTACTCTCGTACTACCCCACCCGGCATGAAGGTGACTCATACCGGAGAGGGGGGTGGGTGTTTAAGAGGACCACGCAGGAAAAGGCCCATGTGCCCCCCCAAACACCTCACTAGAAATATATTTCAAGGGTAAAAGGATAAAACTCGGGCCAGGATCAGTCCTTAGGATGTCTGGAGTGCCTCTTTTTCCTCTGCACGACCGCCCACTCCTCCTCTACTACAGAAGGCGGAGGACGTCTGCCCGTTAGTAAGCTTGGAGATACAATTTTTAAGTCCCATTCTTGACAAATCTTCAGAGCTGCTTCAGGGCTAGTGGCAACATCCTGAGAGCCATTACGAGAAATGATAAGGCGTACCGGAAACCCCCACTTGTACAGGATGCCATTATCACGCAAGGTTTTTATGACCACTGCAAGGGACCGCCTTTGGGCCATGGTAGCCGCAGAGAGGTCTGCGAAGAAGGTCTCCTTAAAACGATCTGGGAGATCAGGAGGATTCCTAGCTGCCGCCATAATTTTGTCTTTGATGTGGTAAAAATTAATTCTTGCAATGACATACTGAGGTACCTCACTCGACAGGTTTTCAGGTTTAGGCAGCCTATGGGCTCTGTCTATGAGCAAATCCTGAGAATTGGCGGCAGGCAGCAATGAAGCAAAGTAATCAGTTAAGCAGGTCATAATGTCCTCATTTTTGACTGACTCCGGGATACCCCTAAACTGCACATTGTTGTGGAGAGACCGATCCTCTATATCTGCCAACTTTAATTTCAAGGCCTCTACTTCCTCCTCCACATCATTATGAATGTCAACCAATTCGTTATGTGAAGCAGTCAGCTCCGCCATTTTATCCTCCACATGGGAGGTGCGATTTCCCAGAGACTGAAGGTCAGACTGCAAAGTCCATAGTAGTATTTTCAGCTCAGTCTGTAGGGTTAACTTAAAGTCCATGAATAAAGCCTTCATGGCCGCTTCTGAGATGGGTGTAACAGACTCAATGGAATCTGTGCCTAGAGAGGACTACGGGGGAATAGTAATAAAACATGGTGTGGTGGGCATAGATGGTACTCTCACCGGAGTCAGCACAGGAGAGGTTAATAAGGCCGAACGCGGAGGAGAGTCTGCAGATGCTGGGGAAGCTGGGCTACTAGCCAAGGAAGGCAATAAGGTCGAGATCTCTGTGTCATCCATTGCTGTACTCACTGTGACCCACTCTGGATTGGCCGGCAAGGATTTCTGCACTGCCGAGGAGGAAACGCGGCCACCAACTTGAGGAAAGAATTTAGTGAGTTTTAAGGTGCTCTTTTTCCTTCAGCCGTGAACCATCGCGACGAGGGCGACTCCAGGAGGATCCGTGATGATTTTAAGAAAGGTAGGGTAAGTATATACCGGTGAGTGCCGCTGTAGAGACCGGTGGTCTGTGGAGCTGAACAAAATAGCATCTACTCCATGTGCCTGCAGGCCACGCCCCCCTTATTGAGATTTTAAGTGATAGACCAACACAAAGTAGCAGATAATTGTGAAGTGGAAGGAAAATGATACATGGTTTTCAGAATTTTAATGAAATAAAAATATGAAAAGTGTGACATGCAAAAGTATTCAGCCCCCCTATATCAATACTTTGTAGAGCCACCTTTCACTGCAATTACAGCTGCAAGTCTTTTGGGGTATGTCTCTACCAGCTTTGCGCATCTAGAGACTGAGATTTTTGCCCATTCTTCTTTGCAAAATAGCTCAAGCTCAGCCAGATTGGATGGAGAGCGACTGTGAACAGTAATTTTCATGTCTTGCCACAGATGCACAATGGGATTTAGGTCTGGACTTTGACTGGGCCATTCTAACACATGAATATTCTTTGATCTAAACCATCCTACTGTAGCTCTGGCTGTATGTTTAGGGTCATTGTCTTGCTGGAAGGTGAATCTCCTTCCCAGTCTCAAGTCTTTTGCAGCCTCACACAGGTTTTCTTCCAGGATTGCCCTGTATTTAGTTCCATTCATCCAGCTTCCCTGTCCCTGCTGAAGAAAAGTATCGCTACAGATGGTGTGTTCAGGTTGATGACCAGTGTTACTTTTCCGCCACACATAGCGCTTTGCATTTGTTCCAAAAAGGTGGGGGTCCACTAATCGTGAATTACATCAGTATGTGCTGCTCAGCATTCTGATATTGGGCTGGTTCCTCACTCGGCTGCTACTAGCTGAGCAGGTCATATTAACCCAGTGAGGAACCAGCCCAGGATATAGATCATGGACAGGGACATCTCTCCTTGAAGAGAGCACCAGTTAAGGTGTGTAGAGTTTTGAGTTGCCTTTCGCCCTCTACTAAGCATCTACATATCACAAGGCATTATGGGAAAGGAGCTGGGAGCTCATGCGCCCTCTGTTGGATGTAACAGATCCTCAGTTTGCTTTTGACTCACCGAGTCTTGAGACAGCAAAAGGGATTTTAGCCAAGATCTGTTACATCCAACAGAGGGCGCATGAGCTCCCAGCTCCTTTCCCATAATGCCTTGTGATATGTAGATGCTTAGTAGAGGGCGACCAGAGATGTCCCTGTCCATAACCCACTCATTGCCTCCCACAAAGCCAGCCAGTACACTTTGCTCTGCACTGATGAGGGACAAAAATCCCGAAATGTCGCTGTATGCAGATAAGTGAAACTGGCTTGGCTAAAATCCCTTTTGCTGTCTCAAGACTCAGTGAGTCAAAAGCAAACTGAGGATCTGTTACATGCAACAGAGGGCGCATGAGCTCCCAGCTCCTTTCCCATAATGCCTTGTGACAGGATATAGATCATCGCAGATTTTCACAGCACTGGCCCCCTGCTAAGCCTCTGACTGAGACTGAGCAGGGAAAGATATCAGCAGCTGATTAGAGCAGAGGTCTCACATGACTCACAGAAGGCCGAAGCTCCTCCCCCTGGTCCCTGCCTGGGCTCTATGTACTAGCTGGAAGCAGCTACAGGTCATTCTGCAGCTGTCCTTCACATCAAGGTCCTTCTAGGCCAGGTTCCAGCTTCACAAGTGGTCAGTACTAGTCTGTTAGGCTTTATTTGTGTGACCTTGTCCCTTTGCAGCACACTGTTAAAGGAGTTGTGCAGTTCTGAAGATATTTAATAGTGGTGACACAGGATAGGTCATCAGTATCAGATAAAGAAAATTGTGCTGGTACCGTACACTCTAGGGTTGTGGTGCTACGCATAAAGGGTTCTCCAACCCAATGTCCAGAGAATGAATATTTGCTGCACACACAAAGATTTCTTGTGATGAAAAAGTGGTCATTTATTGAGACAATGATCCATGACAAAAGTGGATACTTCAGGAGAATTACAATGCCATATACGTGGATACCTTAAGAGAATTACAACACCATATAAATATAATAAACGATAAAGTGGGGATAAAGATCAACAAATGCTGCAACGTTTCGGTCATCTGACCTTCGTCCGGCTAGATCTATAACAAATGTACAAGAAATTATATTGAAATAATGGTATGGCACAGGATACATATCAACATATAAGGAGCAAAAAAGATATATCCACATGAGGTTATATTGGATGGTACAGACATACAACAGAATACTTATGGGGGGGGGAGTATATAGATACATGAGAAGAGGGTATATAATAAGGAAGTGTAGACTGGAATAATCAAGTACATATAAGAAAAAAGCCAAAAAAGAGGATTGGCAGTAAAATAATGGGGAAAATTACCATAAGATACACAGGGTAATAAGGTCAGGTCTAACTGGAATTGGAATGCTATAAGTATAGAAATGCATAATAAGAACAAAATACCATAAAATACATAGGGTAACAAAGACAGGTCTAACTGGAATAGAAATGCCAAAAGAAGTATAGATATGTATATAATGTATTGTAGATAATTCCAAACACAGCAGAACCTCAGTAATTAGAAGAACAACATACCTTCCCACTGGAATGAAGGAGAACAAAGGCGTTGGTGTGCATAGTGGGGCATGTGGGGTGCTCTAAATAGCATTTGGGAGGAAATGCAGGATAACAGCACTCACCGCGTCACCAGAAGTGACGTCACGTTGTAGCGCTAATGTGGTCTACAGGGAAACAAAAGTCCCTATGTAGTGAAACATGGCTACAATGCTTGAGAAACAGGAAGTCACATGACTACTGGCTGTGTATGCGTTTCAGTGGTGTGTTCCACCCGTGGAACGCATCGTGGAGTGCATAGAGGCATAAGTGAAGCAAAAAAAACAAAGGGGAAAAAAGAAGAATAGAAAACAAAATAAATAAATATAAAGGGGTGAAACACATAAGAGGGATAGAAGATACTATAGATAGAAGGGCATAATACTATAATATGGAAATAAGATGAATATAGAAAGTAAACAATGGGAATATATACACTACCGTACAAAAGTTTGGGTTCACCCAGACAATTTTGTGTTTTCCATGAAAACTCACACTTTTATTTATCAAATGAGTTGCAAAATGAATAGAAAATATAGTCAAGACATTGACAAGGTTAGAAATAATGATTTTTATTTTAAATAATAATTTTCTCCTTCAAACTTTGCTTTCGTCAAAGAATACTCCATTTGCAGCAATTACAGCATTGCAGACCTTTGGCATTCTAGCTGTTAATTTGCTGAGGTAATCTGGAGAAATTTCACCCCATGCTTCCAGAAGCCCCTCCCACAAGTTGGATTGGCTTGATGGGCACTTTTTGCGTACCATACGGTGACTGCGCTGGCCACTCCATTACAGATAGAATACCAGCTGCTTGCTTCTTCCCTAAATAGTGCTTGCATAATTTGGAGGTGTGCTTTGGGTCATTTTCCTGTTGTAGGATGAAATTGGCTCCAATCAAGCGCTGTCCACAGGGTATGGCATGGCATTGCAAAATGGAGTGATAAACTTCCTTATTCAAAATCCCTTTTACCTTGTACAAATCTCCCACTTTACCAGCACCAAAGCAACCCCAGACCATCACATTACCTCCTCCATGCTTGACAGATGGCGTCAGGCACTCTTCCAACATCTTTTCAGTTGTTCTGCGTCTCACAAATGTTCTTCTGTGTGATCCAAACACCGCAAACGTCGATTCGTCTGTTCATAACACTTTTTTCCAATCTTCCTCTGTCCAATGTCTGTGTTCTTTTGCCCATATTAATCTTTTCCTTTTATTAGCCAGTCTCAGATATAGCTTTTGCTTGGCCACTCTGCTCTGAAGGCCAGCATCCCTGAGTCGCCTCTTCACTGTAGAAGTACTATTTAATGAAGCTGCCAGGTGAGGACCTGTGAGGCGTGTGCAGGGGCCGCTACGGGACCTAATACCGTGTGCAGGGGCCGCTATGGGACCTAATACCCTGTGCAGGGGCCGCTATGGGACCTAATACTGTGTGTAGGGACCTCTATGGGACCTAATACCGTGTGCAGGGACTGCTATGGGACCTAATACCGTGTGCAGGGACCGCTATGGGACCTAATACCGTGTGCAGGGACCGCTATGGGACCTAATACCGTGTGCAGGGGCCGCTATGGGACCTAATACCGTGTGCAGGGACTGCTATGGGACCTAATACCGTGTGCAGGGGCCACTATGGGACATAATACCGTGTGTAGGGGCCACTATGTGACATAATACTGTGTGCAGAGGCTGTTATGGGATATAATACCTTGTGCAGGGGCCGCTATGGGACATTATTCTGTATAACAGTGTGTTTTCTGCATTAAGGATGTGTTTTTGCACAGAAAACACAGGCATTTTTTTTTTGTGCAAAAATTTACCATGTGAATGCAGTTTTACATTGAAGTAAAAGTTCCAGTGGCCTAAGACTATATCTGCATCCAGATACATAGTGTGTCACCACCCTGAGGGTGCATCCATGCTCCTGGACACATTTACCACTAATTGGGGGCTGCGCATGGAGTTTCATTGCTTCTAATCGGAAAGTACAGGAGCGCCTCAGGAAATAGCAGTAAACGCATGTGTCCTAAAGCATCTGGTGGCTGTACTTCTGTGTTATGGTTTGTGGTGTATAACTTTAGTTTAGGGGTCATCAGACTTACAATTATTGCCCGGCACTCAGAGTACCTCATCTTTAATTTTTTAATTAAAATTGGCACGCCGAACAAAAAAGGTTTCCTACCCCTGGTATAGAGGGTATTTCTGATTAATTTAATGTTATCTTCATTGAAAAAAACTGTGACCCTAAACTTTTGAACGGTAGTGTGTATATATATATATTATATATATATATATATATATATATATATATATATATATATATACTGTAAAAAAGAAGAACATGTATACAAGAAAAATAAAAATAAATAAAGATAGACAATGTGAAAAGAAAAAAAATAAAATAAAAATAGAAAATGAAGAGAATGGTTCAGGACATAGCATACAGGGTATTGGGTAGGTGTGCAACTAATTTATACTACATATCACTAGGACTATAATATACCCAAACCGTAAGTGTGAGAAACTTCATTTCATCTGTAGAAAAGAATGGAAAAAAATAATGATTAAATGACAAAAAAACAAAGAAAATAAATTGCATAGCTAAATCTAAACAGTGTTCATAGTTTAGCGGCAGCGCTCCATTTACACAGTCCATTCGGATTCACACTGTGTACGTTCTGTCGTAGGCTCTATTCATACCAGCCGGTTCTATGGTTCCAAGCGTGTGAATTCAATACGATTCTCTTTGTTTAAGGAGAGAAATCCGGTTACCACCCCTTCTTGGCTGTTCAACGTGCTCTATCACCTGGAACCTTAGTTGAGACACATTGTGTCTGTGTCCGTTGAAATGGGCAGGAATGGGGAGGGTATTGATGTTATTCCTGATGGTAGACTTGTGCTTAGAGATGCGGTCTCGTCTATGTTGGGTGGTCTCTCCAATATATACAAGACTGGAAGGACTCTTTATTAGGTAGACAACAAAAGTGGTCCCACATGTGAAGAAATCATGTATTGGAAACCAATGACCAGTATGGGGTTGTGAGAAGTTTTCCCATTTAATAACAGCTGAACACTGAATACAGTGGAGACAGGGGAATGTACCCTACCTAGGGGTTGACAAATATTTGACGAGATACTCGTTGTAGACTGCCAATATCGGCCTTAACCAGGGTGTCCCTAATGTTTCTGTCTCTTTTGAAGCAGGTTAGCGGGGGATTTTTGAATTAATCAAGTTTCGGGAATGCCCGGTATAACATTTGCCAGTGTTTCTTCACTATCTGGTTCAGTTTGGAAGAAAAAGGATGATATTTTTGAACAAAGGGAATGCGTTTTAATTCTCTCTCTTTGTTAGTTTGATTTGGTCTTCTCCATATTGCCTGGTTCAACAGGGAAGAAGGGTAACCCCTTTCAATAAACCGCTTGGTCATCTCAGTAATACGGTTGTCTCTCATCTGAGGGTCTGACACTATACGTGTCACCCGTTGGAACTGAGAAATAGGCAGGGATATCAGTATCAGATAGGTCAGGTCCCAAAACCAAACCCCACTGACTGATGTGGACAACCCCTTAAACCCCTTAAGGACACAGACCAAAAGTGCATTAAGGACCAGGCATCGTTTTTCAAAACTGACACTTTATATGGCAATAACTTTGAGACGCTTTAACTTACACAAGTGATTTTGAGACTGTTTTTTCATGTCACATTGTACTTCATGCTAGTGGTAAACACTAATCTATTTTTGTATTTATTTATTAAAAAAATAAGAAATTTGATGGAAATTTTGAAAAACAAATCGCAATTTTCAAAATGTGAAATGGTCATATCACACAAATACATTAATAAATATTATCTACCATATCTCTTCTTTATATCAGCATCATCTTTTAATAGTCCTTTAATGTATTTTGGACATTATAAAGCTTACAGCGATTTTCCAGACTTACAAGAAAATTTCCCAAACTAATTTTTTAGGGACCACTTCAGTTCTGAAGGGGATTATAAAGGCCTATATATTAGAAACCTCCATGAATCACCCCATTTTCAAAACTGCACTCCTCAAATAATTCAAAACAGCATTTGGGATATTTGTTAACCCTTTAACCATTTCACGGAAATTAAAACAATATAGAGGTGAAATTTAAACATTTCATTTTTTTCAATAATACATTCATTTTAACCCTAAAATTAATACATTCACAAAGGGTTAAAGGAGAAAATGCATGTCATAGTTTGTTATGCAATTTCTCCTGAGCACAGAAATACCCCACATGTGGGTGTAAACTGATGTTTGGGCGAATGGCAGCGCACAGAAGGGAAGGAGCGACACTTGACGTTTGAAAAGCAGATTTTGCTGGAATAGTTTTCGGTGCCATGTCTCATTTGCAGAGCCCCTATACCAATACAAAGGAAACCCCATTTTGAAAACTACACCCTTCTCAGAATTTATCATGAGGTATAGTGAGCATTTTGACCCAACAGCCTTTTCACAGATTTTATTAACATTGGGATGTGTAAATGAAAAATTACTAAAATATCACTTTATCCCCAAAGTTTTCATTTTCACAAGGGGTTAAAGGAGAAAAAGCACCCCACAATTTGTTAAAAAATTGCTCCTGAACACGGCAATACCCCATATGTGGACATAATCTGCTGTATGGGTGCATGGTGGGGCTTGGAATGGAAAGAGTGCTATTTGGCTTTTGGAGGGCAGATTTTGCTGGAATAGTTTTCAGGGGCCATGTCGCATTTACAGAGCCACTAGAGTACCAATACAATGGAAACCTCCAAAAGAACACCCCCCACAGAACATATCAAGGGATATAATGAGCAGTTTAACCCTACAGCTGTTTCACAGATTTTATTAACATTGGGACATAAAAATGAAAAATTACTTTTTTTTCCAATAAACCGTCAATTTAGTCCCAAGTTTTTTATTTTCACAAGAGGATAAAGGAGAAAAATCTCCCCAAAGTTTGTTACACAATTTCTCCTAAACACTGCAATACCCCATATGTGGTCATAATCTGCTGTATGGGTACATGGCGGGGCTCAGAATGGAAAGAGCGCTATTTGGCTTTTGGAGGACAGATTTGGTGCATTAGATTTCGGGTGCCATGTCGCATTTGCAGAGCCCATAGAGTACCAGTACAATGGATATCCACAGACAAGTGACCCAATTTTGGAAACTACACCCCTCACAGAACATATCAAGGGATACAATGAGAAGTTTGACCATACAGCTTTTTCACAGATTTTATTAATATTGGGGCATGAAATTGAAAAATTACTTTTTTCCATTAAACCGTCAATTTAGTCCCAATTGTTTTATTTTCACAAGAGGATAAAGGAGAAAAAGCTCCCCAAGGTTTGTTGCACAATTTCTCCTGAACACGCCAATACCCCATATATGGCTGTAAACTGCTGTATGGGTAAATGGTGGGGCTCGGAATGAAAAGAGCGGTATTTGGCTTTTGGAGGGCAGATTTATCTGGAATAGTTTTCAGGTGCCATGTCACATTTGCAGAGCTCCTAAAATATCAATACAATGGGAACCCCCAAAATGTGACCCCATTTTAGAAACTACACCTCTCAAGGAATTTATCAAGGGGTATTATCATTTTGAGCCCAAGAGTGCTTCCCGAAAATAATGTATGAAGTGAAAATTTTAATTTTTAAAGAAATATGCTATTCCGGTGCCCAATATCTTACGCCCAGATTGTGTCATCAGAGACATGCACTCCTAAAACTATTAAGTGGGCTATCCCAGGTAGAAAGAAGTTGTATATATGGGTATAAACTGCTGCTTGGGCACACAGCAGGGCTCAGAAGGGAAGGAGCAGTGTGCTTTTTAGCTTTTGAAGTATAGATTTAGAGGGATTTTCTGGATGCCATGTTGTTTTCGCGGTGCCCTGGAGGTGCCAGTAAATTGGAATTCCCCAAGAAATGACCCCATTCTGTAGGGGCATTTTTAGAGTCTCTACAAATGTGACATGACATCCAAAAACCAACAATCTAAATCTGCGCTCCAAAACACATAGCACTCCTTGACATCTGCGCCCTCTTCTGTTCCCAAACGGCAGTTTATACCCACATGTATGACACTGGTGTACCCAGGATAATGTACTTAACAATGCCATATGTGGGTATAAACTGCTGTTTGGGAACAGCCGGGCACAGAAGGTAAGGAGCGCTATTTTGGTTTTTGGAGCACAGTTTGGTTTTTGGACGTCATGCCACTTTTGCAGAGCCCCTGAATTGGCAGTAAAGTGGAACCTGCAGACACATAACCCCACTTGGGAAACTACATCCCTCAAGGGATTTATCAAGTGGTGTAGTGAGCATTTTTAACCCTTCAGCGTTGCATTCATTTAATTTCCAGAAAGGAATGCACAGCTGATAATGAAAAGTGAAAATTGCAATTTTTCCAAAGATACGCCATTTCAGTGCCCGATATGTTGTGCCCAACTTGTGTCAGCAGAGACACACACTCCAAAAACTGTTAAGTGGGTATCCCGGGCACAACAGCCTTTGGAGCATTCGTCTCTGATACAAGCCGATCACAACATATTATGCACTGAGATGATGTATTCCTGGAAAAATCATCATTTTAACCTTTCACCAACAGCTGCGTATTCATTTCTGGAAAATTAATAAATGCAACACTTGGGGGTTAAACATGTTCACTGTACCCCTGGATAAATTCCTTCAGGGGTGTAGTTTTCAAAATGGGGTCACGTGTCAGGGGATTCCACTTTACTGACATTTCAGGGTTCTGCAAAAATGTAATGATGTCCAAAAACCAAACTGTCTAAATCTGTGCTCTAAAAACCAAAATAGCGCTCCTTCCCTTCGTGCCCGGCTGTGCCCAAACAGCAGTTTATACCACATATGACATTAAGTACGTTATCCTGGTTACACCAGTGTCATACATGTGGGTATAAACTGCAGGTTGGGCAAACAGTAGGGCGCAGAAGGGAAGGAGCTCTATTTGGCTTTTGAAGTATATATTTAGATGTTTGGTATCTGGACGCCATATCATGTTTGCAGATCCTCTAAAGTACCAGTAAAGTGGAATCCCCTAGGGAGTGATCCCATTTTGAAAACTGCACCCCTAAAAGAATTTATCAAGGGCTGTAGTGAGCATTAGTATTCCAGACATGAATGCACAGCGGATGGTGAACAACGGGAAGGGAAGAAAGGAAGAGGGGGGAAAGAAAAAAGAAAAGAGGAGGAAAGGAGAAAAGATCAGAGACCGTGGAGGATACAATACGTGTCCCAAGGGGTCCAGAGAGACCGAAAGGCCTCAATGGTATTATTCAGTGTAGCCGTAAGAAACTCCAGACTCCTAACATCCTTAATACGAGCCACCAGAGCAGGGCCCGTAGGAGGTTGAGTACTTCTCCACTGTAGGTCTTAGCTGCAGTGCAAATGTACAGAAATAATCTAGAGGCCTTCTTACCCAAGCGTCTGGGGGGAAGATTAAGAAGGTAGACTAAAGGATCTAGGGGGACACCCTGGAGGAAGAGCTCATCAGACATGGACTTGACTTCCCTCCAAAAGGGTCGAATCAATGGACAGCCCCAAAATATATGCAGCAATGATCCAGTGTCAGAAAGACATCTCCAGCAAACAGAGGGGACACTAGGATTGAGAGTATGGAGAAGGACTGGGGTATGGTACCAATGCATTAAAATCTTATAATGTGTCTCACGGAAAGTAATGCAAGTAGAGGACTTAGCTGCACGGGACCAGATGATCTGCCACTGAGCTGGTGAAATCTGCTTACCCAAGGCCTTGGTCCAACGAATCATTTATTTGTGGGCTGGGGGGGGACTGCCCCTTTGGAGACGATAACAATCGGTAAATGCCCGAAATCAGACCCTCAAGTGAGCTACTGTATCTGCTGATAATGGAACCATTCCGACCTAGGCAAGCGCAAATTAGAAGTAAAATAGTCAAAGGGTCTGAGCTCAAGGGAGAAAGGATCAATCAAGTCCGCCACATGAAACAGGCCAAGCCTGCCCCAGGGGCGCACCATACGAGCCGTCAGTCCCTCCGGGAGGAGCGGGTTGTAAAGGAAGCACACCATAGAAGAATGAGGTGAGGCTAGTGGGAACAATTTATGACAGACGGTCCAGATAGATCTATTGAACTGGATGGGACCTAGAAGAGGGGTGACAGGCAGAGGAGGCGAGCGGGACCACAAGAAAGCGTTAGGGTGGGTCGGGGCTAGCCATAGCTTCTCAATTTCGACCCACTTGGTAAAGGCCTAGGATGCCGGCCAAAATGGGCTGCAGCGCAGGTGGGTAGCCCAATAGTAGTGAAGAAGGTGTGGAACCGCCAAACCCACCTGACGACAGGGAACAAAACCCACCTGCTCCTTATGGATAAGAGATGGAAGCCAAGCATTGAGGCGATTTGCTAAGACTTTGGTGAAAAGTTTTAAGTCTGAGTTCAAGAGGGCTATCGGACGATAGTTAGAGCAGTCCTGTAGATCCTTATTAAGTTTAGGGACTAAAGTAATGTGTGAGTGAAGCATGGAATGGGGGATGGGAGTGTTATCTAGGAAGGCATTGAAGAGTCTCCGCAAGTAGGGAAGCAAATCCGACTGAAAAGTTTTATAATACAAATAGGTAAAGCCATCAGGACCTGGGGCCTTACCGTTAGGCAGACTCCCCAAGACATCAGTAATCTCCTCATCAGAGATGACGGCATTAAGGGAGTCAAGGGTCTAGGGGGAAAGGGAGGGGAGAGGGCAAGAATCCAAGTACGAGCGCAGGTCAGGACGAGTCATGGAAGGGGTTAGGCCAGATCTGACAGGAAGGTTATAAAGCCGCGTATAATAGGCCTGAAACACAGACGAAACAGCCTCAATGTGATGAAGCAGGTTTCCTGAAGTGTCTCGAACTGCGTGGGGGGTGGAGGAAGCCCGGAGGTCCCTGAGGGTCCTAGCTAGTAGGGAGTGGGCCTTACCCCTTTTGTAATATTGCTGACGGCTATACAAAAGCAAACATTGGGTGCTCGGGCCGCCACCAGCTGTCGAATCAAGGGAAGGGAGGGGCGGGCCGTTAGACGTTCCGTGAGGGACCTTATTTTATCAAGCAAAGTGGCCTCCTTAGCCCTCCGGTCTTTCTTAAGTCGCGTGGAAAGGGCAATACAGTGACCACGCATGACTGCCTTGTGAGCCTCCCAGAGAGTAGCAATTGAGGAGACTGAACTCTCATTATTCTTAAAATACTCCTGGAGATGGGATTGCAGAGTGGCGCATGAAGTCTCCGAGTGCAGCAAGGACTCGTTTAAACACCAGTGGCAGCGCCGAGTCGGCACAGGGGCAGGAGAGAGGGAAACAGAGATCGGGGCGTGATCAGACCAGGAAATAGGCCTAACGTCCGTATCAGTAAGCAATCGAAGGGTCAGAGCATTACCAAAGAAGTAATCTATTCTGGAGTGTGTGTTATGCTGGTGGGAGAAAAAGGTGTACGAGCGAGCCGAGGGATAGGTAACTCGCCAGAGGTCATACAAAGCCATAGAGCGCAACAAGCAGCGAAATTCCCTGGCAAGGCCAAGCTGCGAGGCAGGCAAGGGAGTATCGCAGAGGGACAAACGGTCCACTCGCTCAGAGAAAAATAAATTGAAGTCCCCACCAAGCAGCCAGGTCGCACCAGCGAAGGTCCGCAAGTGTGCCATAGCCTTACGAAGAAAGGAGAGTTGGGAAGAGTTGGGGGCATAGATATTATAGAGGATAAATGGCTGTCCGTTCAGAAGGCCCTCAAGTATAATATAACGCCCCTGAGAGTCAAGATGGGACGCAGTCACCGTAATAGGGCAAGTGCAGGACAGCAGAATAGCCACCCCAGCCTTACGGCGGTTATGATAGGCCGAGAAGTCTGTGGGATAATAATGCTTAGCAAAAGTAAATGTACCTGTATGGTCATAGTGTGTCTCCTGGAGGAATGCAACATCCGCCCGCAGGGACCGAAGCTCATGGAGAACCATACGGTGCTTAGTGTTAGAACCATGACCCTTGACATTCAATGAAATGCACTTAGCCATAAGGTAGCGGAATGACCAAATCAGCAAATGAGGGAACAGAACTCACCCAGGAAGAGCAGCAAGCAGGATCCCCCAGAGCCAGGGAGGCCACACAGTCCCACAAGTCCACGGGGCGAATAGAGTAGGGGTCTCGTAACCTGAAAAGGGAGAAGAGAATAGCAGAGAAGGAGGCAGGGGGAAAAAATAAGGGGGAAGAAGACAACAATAAACATAAATGTACAATGCAAACAATACAAGATTGAATTAGGGTCAGGACTAAATCTCCTGACCGGGGGTACAGAGCACACGTCCTAAGAGGAATGGGCAGAAAAACCAAGTGGGTCCCAAAAGGGGGCCCACAACTGGAGGGCATCCCCAAAGAATGGGTGTGGGAGATGGCCAGCACCAAACGACAAGCCAAAATGAATAGGAACAATGGCTTGGAAAAAAGCACATAAAGAAAAAGTACAGAGGCGGGCGGGAAATCCTGCCCCGCCGGGACCATTCAGAAATTAGTAAATCTACAGTAAGAACCAAAAATAACTGATCAAACATTGTAAACACAGCTCATAATAACAGCAGCGACCTCCCAGGAACCTATAGGAGGGAGAAAAGAGAAGTTAAGCAGAAAAAGAGTTATGTGGGAACAGGTTCCACTCGTGATCTCAGGGCCGAGGAACTCGGCAGTGGCAGACGACATCTTCTAGATGGTGGAGAACTCCAGACTCAAGGAAGTGGTGGAGGAGGGGGAGTTAATTCCCAGTCCGACATCTCTGGAGGAGGTATGTCCAAGGCGGCATAGAAGGGGTGCAGGTCAGCAAGAGTGGCTGAATGTCCATTTATTCTTGCAGTTAGAGCAAAGGGGAAACCCCAGCGATAGGGAATCTGACGGTCTCGCAGCACTTGGAGAAGGGTCGGAGATGACGTCTCTTCTGGAAGGTAATCCAAGAGAGGTCCTGGTACAGCTGCACCTTAGCTCCATCAAAGTCAAAGTCCTTGAGATGTCTAGCCTTAGACAGGATGGCCTCCTTCAAAGTAAAGTCGTGGACACAACATATTACATCCCGAAGAGAGGAGCCAGATCCCTTCGGGCAAAGGGCTCTGTGCGCCCGATCCAGTTTAATTTTATGAGTAGGAGGTTCCTGCAAAATGGTGTTAAAGATCGCCTCCAGAGTAACTAACAGGAAGGTCCTTATCCTGGTAGCCTCGGGTAGACCCTTGATCCCAATATTATTGCGACACCCCCTGTTGTCTAAGTCCTCAATGTGGCACTACATATCCTGAACAACCTGGCACTGAGTGTTGACAGAGTCCTGAAGTTGGGACACATGGGACCGAGTCTGGTTATGGTCGTCCTCAAGGGTCTCCACCCTGGCGGCCATAAGTTGAAAGTCTTTCCGCAGCTCAGCAATCTCGGTACGGAATGTACCAGTGACTTCAGCAATGAGCGCCTGAAAATCCTGTCTAGTGGGAAGTTGAGCAAGCAGCTGGGCCCACTGTGGTGGCATAGATGGAGAGTACCAGGCGGCATAATCAGCAGTTGGAACCTGCAACGGTGTCAGGACTGGGTCATTGGGGCTACCAGCCGCATAGGTGGACATGGAGGGGGTCGCCCCAAAGTCTGTATCGTCGTCCACAGGACAAGCAGAAGTACTCAAGGGAGGAGGGGGAAAGCTGACGTGGCAGCAGACACTGTAGGCTAATTAGGAGCACAAGGCTGCACTACAGTCCCCTGAAGAGGTTCTGCAGCAGCAGCAAATGGTGTCCCAGAGGCAGGGGGGGCAGGAGGGACAAGAAGAGCAGCACTGACCTCAGATCTCTGGTGGGTAGTGGCGGGCTGCAAGCGTCCTGGAGAGGCAGGTGGAGGGGGGAACCGTTCCCCAGTGACCATCGGCACCCGCTCCAGCCCATCGTGCGCTCCGTGAGGCTGGGACCGAAGCGCTGCGGTAGGAGGAGAAGCTGGAGCCTCCGCAGCGTGTGAGCACGCCGGCAAAGAATGCGAGCGTCGGGAGGGAGAAGGAGTCTCCCGCTGCAGGGACATCGTTGGAGCTGAAAGGAGGGCCTGCGGAGGAGCCGAGGCGCTCACACAAGATGGCCTCTGCCTCGTGGCGGGACGGTGCGGTGCGGGCGCCTGAAGCAGGTAAGAGGTGAGGTTTGTCTGCTGTGATTGGTCCCCAGTGGTGGGGGTCCCCGAAAGAGGGTTCCTGGGGAGTTTCTTGCCCATGGGAGAGGGCAGCAGCTAGTTTAAAGCAAAAGTTTAGGTCCGGCAGGGCAGGAGCTCCCAGAACACACTTCTACTCAGACCGCCAACAAAGACCACGCCGCCCCACTTTTTTTTTTTTACTTTTTAGTGATGTCCCAATAGGACACCTGAACCAGCGTGTATTGCAGTCTATAGAGGAAGTCAGCCTATGCAAACACATAGGCTGACTTCCAGAGGTCCTGGCAGGATCAACCAGGTAGTGGGGGCTCCAGGCAGCGTGGGGTCACTGGTCAGACCCTGGGCTGCAGAAAATACCCGGGGGGGGGGGTACAATTGACATGGTGGAATCCCTTGGATGCCGTGGTCAAGTTTGACCGCGGCATCCAAGGGGTTAAAACCCCTGATCGAAGCTCAGCTAACCACATTCCCTGACGTACATGTTTGTGAAATAGCGTTAAGGGGTTAATGTACAGTGGATAAAGTATTTAACCTCTTCCCGCTCTGTGGATTTCATGTAAAGGTGCAGAGCGGGTCTTTAAAGGGATTGTGCCATTATACATGCTTATCCCCCTATCCACAGGATAATTGTCAGATTGCAATGGGTCTGATCGCTGGAACCCCAGTGATCAGGAGAAGGGCGGAACAAAAAGTCCCCCTGAATTTTCCCTGTGAAAGGAGTACTAGTGCACTTGCGTGGCCGGAAATTCCATTCACCTCTATGGGGCTGCTGGACACTGCAGCTCTGGCAAGCCCCACAGTAGTGAATGGAGCGACAGGCATGCAAGCGCACTAGCACTCTGTTCACAGGGAAGATTCAGGGGGACTCTCTGATAGAAGATAACAGCAGCACTCCATAAGTAGGGTCTCAAAGTGATGTACTAACAGAAATGAACTTCACACTCTTGTGTCAGATGCTAATTAATGACTTTTATTAAGTGTTTGGCAGAAGACAGGTGACCTTTCGGTCATGGACCTTTGTCAAACCGACATGTTGCCTGAATCTACGGCACAGCATGAATGGCAGCAAAGTGCCTCTCCGTTGTGGCTTTGTAAAGAGCATGAATTTCATTTGTATCAGAGAGACTCTCTGTTTCACCTTCTTCTTATCACTGGGGTCCCAGCAATTGCACCCACAGCAATCTGATACTTATCCCCTACCCACATGTTAAGGGATAACATTCACAACTTCACTGTCCTATCTGTTCTACTGGCCCATCATGGGAAAAACAGACAGCAACAGATCCCTGAAATGATGGACATATTCGGGGATGGGGTCCGTCAGTTGTCCTTTTTTTGGGCTTACATCCCCAGACAAAAAAGTTTGGCATGCAGAACATTTTTTGTGTGGCACTTTCTGACAGATCTACGCTGGAAGGATACCATCTAACACAGATATGAATGTAGCCTCAGTGTATATAGTGACACAACCTGGGAGCTGAGTGGGCACCATAGCTGTAAGGTCTCTGCTTTATTATGAAGCAGAGACATCTCTGATTGTGAACACTTGACTCCTCAGATGCCAGGGTCAAATACAAAATCTTGTTAAAAAAAAATGGAGCAATTGCATTGTTCTTCAGTTCCACTCCATTCTAAATTTTTCCAGCTTCCCAGTACATTGCATAGAATATTAAATGATGCCGTTATGAAGTACAATTTGTCTCACAAAAAATAAGTCATCATACGTCTCTGTGAACGTAAAAAAAAAAAGTATGACTTTTGTAAAGTAGGGAGTAAAAAAAACACAGTCCGTAAGGGATGAATTAAAAGTCTGTCTATGAGCAATAAACTCTCTAAAATAGCAAATAAGGCTATGTTCACAGCTATACTCCCATTGTTCCGCACCATTACAGGGGCAGAGTAAAAGAAGTGGTAGATATTTAAAAAAAAATGCACCCAACTGGTGGATTGCTTCATCTGAACACAGGATGAAACAAATCTTAAGAGGTTCGCCCATCTTTATTTAGAAGCATATGCATCACATTTAGAATGCATTATAACTACTATGGTTAAGATGTGCATTTGAAGTTGTCAACATGTATGGGGGGGGGGTCCGCTGGGTGCGGGACCCACTCAGACATGTTTCGCCCCCTCCTGTGCTGAGACCCTAGCTACACCTCTGCAGCAATGGTTTTCTTCTTGCCACTCTTCCATAAAGGCCAGATTTGTGGAGTTCTCGACTTATAGTTGTCCTGTGGACAGATTCTCCCGCCTGAGCTGTGGATTTCTGCAGCTCCTCCAGAGTGACCATGAGCATCTTGGCTGCTTCTCTGACCAGTTCTCTCCTTGCTCAATCTGTTAGTTTAGAAGGACGGCCATGTCTTGGTAGGTTTGAAGTTCTAGAATACTTTTTACATTTTTGGATGATGGATTGAACAGTGCTCCTTGGATGCTCAAAGCTTGGAATATGTTTTTAGAACCTAACCCTGCTTTAAACTTCTCCACAACTTTATCTCTGACCTGTCTAGTGAGTTCCTTGGTCTTCATGATGCTGTTTGTTCACTAGTGTTCTCTAACAAACCACTGAGGCTTTCACAGAACAGGTGTATTTATACTGAGACTAAATTACACACAGCTGGACTCTATTCACTAATTAAGTGACTTCTGAAGGCAACTGATTGCTGAAAACCTTTGCACGTTTTCAGATTTTTATTTGATTAAAATTTTGAAAACCAAGTATAATTTTCGTTCCACTTCATAATTATCTGCTACTTTGTGTTGGTTTATCACTTAAAATTTTAATAAAATACATTTAAGTTTGTGGTTGTAAGGAGACAAAGTGTGAAAATGTTCAAGGAATATGAATACCTTTGCAAGCCACTGTATACATGCCATGAGACTGTGTATCTTTGTCTCCCGGGACCCGCAATCTAAGTTTGTTTTATTAATTAGGTTTTCACAGAAGGTATTCAGCAGAATTTGGTCTGCACATAAAATTGCTACAAAACATTGCTAATGGTAACAATTCCAGGAGCTACGCTGCTCACTTGCCATACAGAGTGTAGCGCATGGTATTGTTATTACCTGGCTGTGCTGTCTCGGTAAAGCTCATCTGCAGACCTTGTAGATTTAAAATTGGTGGCCTATCTTAAGGACAGGACATCAATATTAGAAAGATGGATAAACCCTTTAAAGAGGTTGTCCATTGTGTACAGTGCACCACCTGTGTGGAAAGAACAGAAAATGATGGTGGGGAGGGTCACTTCAAATGGTTATATTTTGGGCATTATAAAACTTGCTTTTGGTGTCATATGAAAGAAGAGATTTTCATCTTTCATACGATTTATGATTTACAGACAGATCACTGGTTGAAAACACAATTGGGATTGGGATATTTATATGCAGCTGTTAGTTTACACACGCATATGTATTCATAATGAAAGTCCAGTCCCAATAGACCTAATTCTGGAGTGCGGAAGATGTACTGATGGTCTATCTCAAATAACAGAGAAGATGGAGCACCATAAGGAATGTATCAATGGGTATTCCGAGAGCGTATGAAGTATAGTGTCAACATATCTGTAGCCTCTTCATCAGTAGGGGCAGGCTGTTGAATATATTTTAGGTAGCTTGTATGAAGTATAATATCACCTATATAGTATTTTGTTAAAGAATTTGTGGTAAATGGCACAAATTGAAGTGCTGTAAGCCATTTCTTTCTCAGATTGTTTATTTAGATCACAATGCCACTTGAGGATATGAGTCAAGATGTGTAGAGGCAGATAGCACACCATAGAAGGTATTAATACCTTTTTGGGTTTTACTCTGATCATGGAGATAAGAGAAGACAGTATTTGGTAAAGATAATGATGGGTATAGAAGCTTCCTTAACCCCTTAATAGCTCATCCTGGTCACCATTGCCTTAACGCAAATGGACGTACTATTACACCATGTGTGGTCGAGCGGGTGGCATCTGGAGCAGGTATTTACTGTATCTGACCGCGAACACCCTGCTCCATTACCCTGGTCAGAGCTGAGCTCCAATTGGGTTTTTTAACCCCTTTGATGCTGTGGTCAAACATCTAAGGGGTGCTGATACCCTTTTTCTACAGCCCATGGTCGGACCAGTGACCCAGGTGTGCCAGGAGCCCACATACCTGATTGATCCTGCTGAGATGAATGCAAAGGCTGACTTCCTGTATACACTGCAATACAGGGTCGGACTGGCCCATCAGGGAACCAGTGAATCCACCGGTGGGCCCCAAGCCCTGACTATTAGTCCTCATGTCATGGGGGCCCGATAGGGATCCTGACCAGTGGCGTAACGATCGCGGTCGCAGGGTGTGCAACCGCGACAGGGCTTGGCGGGGTATGGTGCCCGTGGCCAGCTGAAGATGGCCGGGGCCCCGGACCACTATAATAGCGGTCGGGGAAAGCCTGGTTCCCCGACCGCTATACATATTGTTATTGGAAAGGGACCCTGGCATATTGCAGGCCCCTTTCCATTAGATGGAAGGGCAGGGCACCCAGGGGAGTTGACTGAAAATAATAAATAGATATTCTCACCTCTCCTGGACACGGCGTTCTCTCTGGCGCTCCTCCGTCAAGTGACTGAGGCCTGTGATTAGGCCCCAGCGGTCACATGGGGCACGGCCGCGTAATGACGTCAGTGCGCCCCCACGTGACCGCTGAGGCCCAATCACAGGCCTCAGCAGCGACGTCGGAAAAGGGCCTGAAGACACTGAAGACGACAGGATGGAGCGAGGATGCCAAGGAAAGGTAAAGCAAGGTGAGTATGAGTGTTTGTTATTTTTAATCACCTTCCCTGAGCCTCCGATTATTATACTCTGGGGCCTGAGGAGACCCCAGAGTATAGTAATAGCACTGAAGCGGAGGGGGGCTATTGTGCGAATATAATACTGTGTGGGGGCCACTGTGGAGCTTATAATACTGGGTGGGGGCCACTGTGGAGCTTATACTCCATACAGTGGCTCCTTCATTTTTTTTTTTAATTAAGCCTGGGCAGGTGAAAAAAACTAAACAAAACAAAAAAAAACAAACTTTCTTTCCTGTCCCCAGTGTCTCTCAGCGCAGTTCGGACCTGCAGTTCTGTTGTTTTCTTCCAGCTGAAGTTCCCCCTGCACATGACTACCTGTGACGTCACGTGACCCCTGAGGCCAATCAGCGGCCTAAGGTAAGGGACCTGGGACGTCACAGCCAGTGAGGAATTCCGGCAAAAAGAAGACATCAGAGCTGCAGGACCGGACCGTGACAGGTAAGTATATTTAGTATGTTTTTTTTTTTTTTTGGAGGGTAGGGGTGATTCACCTCCCCCAGACTAATTATAAAAAAGAAAAAAATTATACTGGACAACCTCTTTAAAGTGTGGCGCATTAGGGGTTGTCCAGACATAATTTGTTATGGTTTATCCTCAGGATAGGCCATAGATACCTGATCTGTAGGGGGCTGACCCCGGACTGATCAGCTGTACGGAGCCACTTCTGATGCCCGTACTGTACACAATACAGGGCCAGAAGCAGAAAGCTCTGTCCACTGTATAGTGGCTGGGCACCTTCACTGTATCGCAGCACTTATTGAAGTCAGTAGGAGCTGAGCTGCAGTGAAGGCGCCGGTCTGCTATACAGTGGATGGAGCTTTCTGCTTCCGGCCCTGGGTTGTGTACAGAACGGGCTCCGGAAGTGGCTCCGTTCAGCTGATGGGGCCGTGTGTCAGCCCCCTACCGATCAGGTATTTATGGCCTATCCTGAGCATAGGCCATAAAAAAGATTAACCCTGGACAACCCCTTTAATATGCCCCACACAGTTTAATGTCCCCCCCACAGGATGTTAGCCCCATCACTGCTCCCACACAATATAATGACCCCATCACTGTTCCCCATACAGTATGGGGGACCAGTGAAGAGGCCACTATGTGGGGGGACCAGTGAAGTGGCCATAGAAAAATTTGGCTCAGACAACCCCTTAAAAGAGATTGTCCATAAACTGGAGTGACCACTGTGGCGGCCACCAGGGAGGTGTAAAAATAAGAAAATTAAAAAAAAAGCATACTCACCTGTCCCCAGCACCTCGTTGTCCCCTGCCTGTGTCTGTTCAGTCTCATGGCGGGGCCTCATTTCTGGAAATCCTGTACCTAATTGGTCTTAGCGATCACATGAGATGCAGGACTCCCAGCAAGGAGTCGCCGGCATGAGACTGAATGGACACTGGCAGCGGACAACGGAGCCCTGGGGACAGGTGAGTATGCTTTTTAATTTACTTATTTTTTAGCTATATGGGTTGCTCCAATTCCTGGACAACCTCTTTAAAGGATTTCTCCATTTTTCTAATATTGATGGCCTGTCCTTAGGATAGGCCATCAATATTACATCTGTGATGATACAACAGCCAGGACCTCTGCAGATCAGCTTTTCCAGGACAGTGCGGCTACAGGTAAAGGTAACAATTCTTGGAGCCACGCTGTTCACTTACCATACAAGGTGTAGCAGTAGGTTTAGGTAGTGCAGTGGTGCACATGGTATAGTGGGTGAGCAGCATGGCTCCTGGCATGTTATTACCTTTAGCCGCCCTGTCTTGTTACTGTTGATCTGCAGGGGTCCTGATGGTGGGCCCCTAGAAACAATTCCACTGGTGGGCCCTAGACATCCCAGTCCGACACTGCTGCAATACACGTGTATTGCAGTGTATACTACTTTAACCAGCGATCAGAGCATTGCTGGTTCAGGTCCCCTAGTGGGACATCAAAAAAAAAGTAAAAATTGTGTCTTTAAAAAAAAATTAATAAATGAATAAAGCCCCCAAAATGCCACTTTCCTATATAAAATGAATTTTATAAAAAAAAAAAACCCCTAAATTACTGGCATATTGCCAGGCCCCTTTCCAATAGATGGCAACCCAGGGGAGGTGACTCAAAATAATAAATACATATGCTCACCTCTCCTGGGAACAGCGTTCTCTCAGGCGCTCTTCTGTTATGTGACTGAGGCCTGTGATTAGGCCCCAGTGTTCACATGGGGCGCAGCGGCGTAATGACATCAGTGCAACCCAACGTGACCACTGAGGACCAATCACAGGCCTCAGCAGGGACGTCTGAAGATGACTGAAGATGCTGAAGACAGCAGGATGGAGCGAGGATGCCCAGGAAAGGTAATGCAAGGTGAGTATCAGTGTTTTGCTATTTTTATTCACCTTCCCTGGGCCTCCGATATATATTAAACATCAGGCGGGATCTGTGAGGTAGTAACAAATAGAGAGGGGTGAGACAGGGATAGTTATAACATAAGACAATACAGGTGCATCTCAATAAATTAGAATATCTTTGAAACGTTTATTTCTTTCAGTAATTACATTAAAAAAGTGACCTCCTATATTTTCTAGATTCTTTACACACAGAGTGTTCTATTTCAAGTCTTTTATTTCTGTAAATGTTGATTATGGAAAAACCCAAATCTAAGAAAATCTAAGAAAATTATAATATTGTAGAAAAGTTCAGTAATGTAAATTCAGTGTGTCACCTGCCAAGGTTTCCTAAGCCTTTAAATGGTCCCTCAGTCTGGTTCAGTAGGACACACAATCATGGAAGACGCTGATTATGAATTGTATTACTAAATTACTGAAATGAATGAACGTTTCAAAGATATTCTAATTTATTGAGATGCCCTGTATATAATAGTGGCAATATGGTAACAGATAGTAAGTGGAAACATAGCAGGCAAAGTGCAATCAATATGAGTAATTAAAGTGCTGCTATATTTAAGCAGAGCTTAGAGAGAGACAGTATCACAATACATGCCCCATCTGCACAGAAAAACACCAAACAGGGACCCACCTGGGGAACGCACCCCCAACGCGTGTTTCGCCACTAAGGCTTCATCTGGGGGTATGAGGTAGGTCAAATGAGCTGCATATTTAAACCCCACTCAACCAATCACGTACCTGGCATATAAATATTTGCAAAGCTGCACCTGTGTGGACATGTGCAAATAGCTGCTTTCAGCTGCCAGCATTTCTGTAGGTATAATTGACATGGTGCAATTTACAAAAACGTGATGGTTTTTGAAATTGCAGCATTTCTGCTGCAGCTTTTTTTTCTGCTATGTGTAGATGGGATTAGCCAGAATCCCATCGATTTTGCAGGTACTGTAAAACACTGCGTATTTGCAACATGGGGCCCGGCCTTAGATTTATTTTTTGGATGCCATGTCACGTTTGCAGAGACCCTAAAATTGCCCCTACAAAATGGGATCACTTCTTGAGGAATTGCAATTTATCTGCCACCTCCAGGGCTCTGCAAAAACAACATGGCGTCCAGAAAGTCCCTCTAAATCTATACTCCAAAAGCTAAAAAGCTCAGTGCCCTTCCCTTCTGAGCCTTCCTTCCCATGTGTGCCCAAACAGCAGTTTACACCCACAAATACAATTTTTTTTGTACCCGGGAAAGTCCACTTGAAAATTTTAGGAGTGCATGTCTCTGATGACACAAAGTGGGCACAATGTATTGGGCACTGAAAAGGAATATTTCTTTAAAAATTTGAATTTTCACTTTGTATATTAATTTTTGGGAAGCACTCTTGGGCTCAAAATGATAATATACCTTGAGAAATTCTTTGAGGGGTATAGTTTCCAGATTTACACTTGTAAGCCTTCTAACGTCCAAAATAAATTAAAGTTGATTAAAAGATGATGCCAATATAAAGCAGAGATATAGTAGATAATATTTATTAATGTATTTGGGGGGTATAACTATCTGTCTGAAAAGCAAAGCATTTCAAATTTTGAAAATTGCGAATTTTTCCAAATTTCCATCAAATTTTCTATTTTTTTTATAAATAAATACAAAAATATTTATCAATGTTTATCTTTAATATGAAGTATTTATCACGAAGAAACAATCTCAAAATCACTTGTGTAAGTTAAAGCCTCTCAAAGTTATAGCCATATAAAGTGACACATGTCAGTTTTGAAATGAGGCCTTGTCCTTAAAGGGGTATTCCCATGAACATAATAATTTTAAAATTTGTAGATAATTAAAGTTAAACATTTATGCAAATATAGGTAATTAAAAATTTTGCAGAGTTTTAAAAAATTTCTTTAAATATTTTGTGGTTATAGTCTTTTGTCTTGATCAGTTGTCAGTGGATACGACCATGAATGCAGGAGCTTTCTGAGGTCAGAAAATCAGCTATGATGTCCTTATTGTGGTTAGGCTATCTTCTCATATATGTAGTGTCCCTGCCTGAATAACCCAGTTACAATAAGAAAGTCATGGCTGGGTTTTTGACAAGTCCAAGACCATAGAAAGTTTCTGCATTCGTGGTCGTATACATTGGCAACCAATCTAGGCAACAGACTGCCAACACTAAGATGGATAGAGAAAACCTTTAAAACTCTGCAGAATTTTTGACTACTTACAGGTGCATCTCAATAAATTAGAATATTTTTGTAACATTCATTCATTTCAGTAATTCAGTAATTCAATTCATAATCAGCGTCTTCCATGATTGTGTGTCCTACTGAACCAGACTGAGGGACCATTTAAAGGCTTAGGAAACCTTGGCAGGTGACACACTGAATTTACAATACTGAACTTTTTTACAATTTTCAAATTTTCTTAGATTTGGGTTTTTTCATTACCTGTAATCCATAATCAACTGTGAGAGTGTGAACCTAGAGGGCGCTGGTGAGCGACCCAAAGCCTGGCTTAAAAAGGTCCTCAGCCACACCCATAGGTGGGGCCCAACTCCAAAGGGAGTGTACACAGCAGGAGACCTGCAGGGAGCAGGTAGATGGTGGAACCAGGGGGAGACAGACAGGCGGTCTGTCCCAGGAGGACTGGATTCCAGACTTGCTTGAGCTAAGTGTGAGCCAGACTGCTGAGGAGAAGCCTCAGTAAAGCTTTCTGCCCCAGAGGCTAGTCAGGGCTCAAGTAGTGAGGTAGTGCCCTGTGTGTGGGCTAGGCTGTTTTTTTGTTTTGTTCCTGTTTTTACTCACAAGCTGAATAAAGCCATTTGTTACCACTGCCTGATATGCTGCTTGTTTTGCACCCAGTACCACCAACACCTCTGTGGAGTTCAGGAGGCTGCCGCCTTTGAGGCTAAATTCCCCACAATTGTCACATATGGTGCTTCGGATGCGGGCATAAAGAGATCCACGCAAGTCCTGGAAGACAAGTGTTTGGTAACTGCAGTACTGCTAAATGTGCATTGTGGCCTACAGCTGGAAGAAGTCTGTGATTTCAAGTGAAAAACCCAGGAGGGGTGAGTGGAACTACAAAATAGCAAATTGTGTGCAAAAACTGGTGAAAGTAAAACTCTGGAAGAGGAATCCAGGGAATGGACTTTGTGTATACTGTGGCACAGAAGTCTGTAAAGTGCTTGCTGATAGGAAGAAAGTAAGCAATGTGTGTAGAAGCTGGATATTGCAAACAGTCTATGTGAAAGGCTATGGTACCATGTTTGTGTTTTCTGTGAAAGACAGAAGAAAATGCTGGATGTTGTAGTGCCACATAAATTAACTGTTTGGTGAATACACGTGACTGCAGAAGATAGTAAAAAGTTGCTGCCGGTTCAACCCAAGGTTTCTGTGGAATATTGTGTAATCTTGTTATTAAACCATGGGCAAGAAAAAGAAAATTTCAGTTGGTAAGAATGCAGAAAAGCTGTGCACAGGTGTGTTAGTGTAGCAGTCTCAAGTCAGAGAGACACAAAACCCGGAACAGAGCATGTGGAGTGCAAGTAAAGATAATGGGTTGCATGAGAGTGGCTAGGTTTTTCTGAAGCTCCTCTGTTCTATGAATGAATATGTCCCTGCTGACTGTATGTCTCATACTGGAGTGCATAAAAGCGCCAAAGAAAAAAATATTATGGTGCAGCAGCTTCAAGATGAGATTAACACCATCAGGTTCATTTATGAGGATGAAATATCTGATTGGAAATGGCAACTTGAGGTATCAGAAAAAGAGAACCTTAAGTTAAAGAAAGAGCTTGACTCTATGAAGAGTTCATATCCTAGTCATTGTGAAAATGTGGTGCTGGGTTTGCCTGGAATGGACTGTGTCACTAAGAAGGAGTTTGCAGAAATGAAATGCACTCTATATAATAAAGTTCTACAGAGTGTGGAACAAAAACAAGTGCTTAAGAAGCAATTGCAGGATTTAAAGGAGCAGCATGTCCAAGACTCCATTGCCAAACAGAGTGTCATTGAAAAATTAAGAGATGACCTTGAAACTGCTAAACGTGAGAGAAGTGAATTTTTGTAGTGTCAGTCAGAATGTTTGGATGACCAAGTCAGGAAGTGTGAAAAACTTTTGGCTGCATTAATTGATGAAGAAAATGAAGTTGCAGAGCTGAGGAAGGAGGTGTCTGACCGAGAGAGTGATTTAGAATCTGTGGTGTAATTGTTGCAGTCAGAGCAAAACTTGCATGAACTAAATCAGGTTCAACTAAACAAAGAAGTGAAGGAATGGCAGAGCAGAGCCGGGGTTCTGGAACAAAGAGAAATGGAACTCCAAGCTAGAATATATAGCCTGGAGAGGGCACTGTCAGGATCTTGTGAAGATAATGAGAAATTGTCTGTTTTGGTGCAAAATAAAGACAAAGAATTGATGGAGATGTCGTCTGTCCATGCTCAGAATTTACAAACCTTACAGGAGAGTCACAAAGAAGTTGAGAAAAACCTGGAATCTGTGCAGATATTGTATGAGGACAAAGCCAATGCTTATGACAAGCTGGAAAAGGCGAAGAGAGAATTGGACCTCCAGATAGAAGACATGAGGATTCAGTTTGAGGAAAACATGTGTAATTTATCTGCTCAGATTGTAGATCTAAAAATTCTTGCTGCTCAACTAAAACTGCAAGTGGACAAGCAGGAGGAAGACCTGCAAGGTGCACTAGTAAAAACTGAGATGGAGGCTGCTCAGAAAAATGTGGCAGTGAAGAAAGTTCTGGAGCTGCAATCAGAGATTTGTGCACTACAGAAGGCGTTAGAATTGGAGAAAGCTGCCAGCATGGAGGCAGAGGAAACAGAGCCATTAAGTCAGACAGACATGAGTGACCTGTCCAGTGATGGTGATGGCAAAGATCAAAAGGATAAGAAACGGGGTGTGAAAAAACCACGTGAAGATTATGGCCGTGGCTACTTCGAGTGTATTGAAGAAAATAAATACAACAGGTCTAAGTCCCCACAGCCACCGGTGGAAGAGGAAGATGAAAAACTGGATGAAACTAATGTTCTTCTTGACACTTAGAATTCTGATCTTCACTTCAAAATTTCACGGGATCGTCTGAGCACCACTTCTCTCACCATGGAGAGTTTTGCCTTCCTGTGGGCAGGTGGAAGAGCCTCATATGGTGTCTTGAATGGCAAAGTTTGCTTTGAGATGAAGGTTACAGAAAAGGTACCCGTGAAACATTTATACTCTAAAGACATTGATGTGCATGAAGTACATGTTGGTTGGTCTCTGAGCTCCTGTGGATTCATGCTAGGTGAAGATGAAAATTCTTACGGCTATTCACTGAAGGCATCTATAGAAAAGATATCCAAAGAGAATGAAACGTTGAAAGTAAAGCTCAGCCATGCCAACAAGCAAAATACAGAAGTAATAGAACTTTGGAAGTCAAAACTAAACTCCGCCATCAGTTCACATCAGCAAACAATGGAAGAACTGACTGTTTCCTTTAGCAAAGACACTAGACCAAGAGAAAAACTGTTGGGCGATGGAGACCTTATGATGACCAGCTTTGAAAGAATGCTTAGCCAGAAAGATCTTGAAATAGAAGAGAGGCACAAAAAGCATAAGAAAGAATGAAACAAATGGAAAAGATGAGGCACCGATCTGGGGATCCTAAGTTGAAAGAGGAAAAAGCTGAAGAATTGTGCAAGCACGGCTTGGATTTGAGCAACAAGAAGACCTCTGTGACCGACCCTCTTCAAAAAGAAAAGAAAGAGAAAGATTTGCCCCCTTTGAATATATCTGCCTCTGAAAATGAAACACAAGTTGTGATTGGGAATGATTCTAAAGACTGGCTGAATGGCCCCCAAATTAAGGAAGTGCTCGCAGCTTCCCCAAGACCAGATCAGAATAGGCCAACTGGTGTACCAACACCTACATCTGTAATCTCATGCCCAAGCTATGAAGAGGTCTTGCAGACTCCTAGAACACCATCATGTAGCACTGAGGACTATCCAGAGCTGATGTTTGACTGTTCAGATAGCCAGCATACTCTACCTGTGTCTGCAATGTCGATGAATGCTTGCTCTCCAACCTTTTTTGACTGGTATTCAACATCTGGGATGTCAGATACTCCAAATGAGACACTACAATCTAAATTTGACAGTGCAGAGGAGCAACACTTAATAGAACTGGAGGATGCGCTAAATAAGCTCCATGATGCCGAAATAAAGGTAAAGGAGCTGGAAACTTTGCAAGCCCAGTGTACAGAACAAAACAGTATAATTGACAGGCTGAGATATGATGATAGATTTTTCTACAAAAAGAAGAGGCTGAGAAACCGGAAATGTCGACTGACCGGAACATGGAAAAGGAGACCGCCAGATCAAGACATCTGGAGAGACACTGGACAAGCGTACATGATTGAAGAGGGACGTCGACATAGTATGTCTTGTCCCATTGTCACTCACCCCATGGGTAGTGAGCTGAGGGGGAGGGTATGTGAGAGTGTGAACCTAGAGGGTGCTGGTGAGCGACCCAAAGCCTGGCTTAAAAAGGTCCTCAGCCACACTCATAGGTGGGGCCCAACTCCAGAGGGAGTGTACGCAGCAGGAGAGCTGCAGGAGACCTGCAGGGAGCAGGTAGATGGTGGAACCAGTGGGAGACAGACAGGTGGTCTGTCCCAGGAGGACTGGATTCCAAAGCGGACTTGCTTGAGCTAAGTGTGAGCCAGACTGCTGAGGAGAAGCCTCAGTAAAGCTTCTTGCCCACAGAGGCTAGTCAGGGCTCAAGTAGTGAGGTAGTGCCCTGTGTGTGGGCTGGGCTGTTTTTTTGTTTTGTTCCTGTTTTTACTCACAAGCTGAATAAAGCCATTTATTTTGGATTACTACTACCTGATATGCTGCTTGTTTGGCACCCAGTACCACCAACACCTCTGTGGATTCCAGGAGGCTGCCGCCTTTGAGGCTAAATTCCCTCCAAATTGTCACACAACATTTACAGAAATAAAAGACTTGAAATAGAACACCCTGTGTGTAAAGAATCTAGAAAATATAGGAGGTCACTTTTTTAATTTAATTACTGAAAGAAATAAACGTTTCAAAGATATTCTAATTTATTGAGATGCACCTGTATATTAGCAAAAATGTTTAACTTTTAATTATTTACAAATAGAGATATGATTAGGTTTATGGGAATACCCCTTTAAGATACTTTTAGGCTGTGTCCTTAAGGGGTTAAAAAGGAGCGAACTAAAAGTAATTTGTAAAACTCCTAATTGTTAATATTGTATCTTTAAAACATAAGGAGATACAGTATTATTGTATAATGTTGGATATCCCTATGTAGCCTGTGTTCTCCATCTAGCTGTCCTGCTACTGCTAATGCTCCTGGGCCAGCCCATAGGATGGGCATGCTCTCCCTCTCAGCAACTTGAGAGTTTTACCAAGTACACCTGTGAGCCCTGCCCAGTCAATCCCTTGCAGCTCATATAGTTAAACCTCCTTAGCCCTTTATCAGATTTCTTAGATTTCCAGTTCCTGTGAGAGTTTCATGTTTATTCCTGATCAATCTTTTGTTTTGTGACTTCAGCTGGATTCTGACTCCACTAGTGATATCGTTCCTCATTTATTGTTCTTCCCTGTTTAAGTTTTGGCTTCCTATGACCCTGCTTCTCCGCTGCCTGCCCCTGACCTTTGGACCGGATTTGACCATGCTTTTATATGAATCTCTGGTGCTTTGCATCGGAGTTTCTAAGGGTTTTGGGTCAGCTGCCACCTACATGAGACTACTCCTAGAGGTAGTGACCTGGTGTTCCCCTGCAGTGAAGACCAGATACCTGTACAGGGGTTAAAGGGTGAAAATCAGGAGACCATTTACACAAGGCCCTCAGAAGTACCCCAAAGTCAAATTGGTTAAGTGGCACAGGGGTCCATAATCTGCTGTCTGTTATAGTTTGTTCAGGTCATGGACCCTGCTGCCAAGCCAAAGTCCTCTTTGCAAGACTTTTATCATGAACATTGAAGACGTGACTGCCAAGAGCAACTGTTTCAGTTTATGCATACAATTACTACCTGCCTGGAAAGTCTTTTAATACCGGCTCCAGTCACACTGCAACCTTGTGCCTCTGCTTCCACATTATGATGGGGATCCTAAAGCATGTCGTGGATTCCTGAATCAGTGTTTAATTCACTTTCAGTCCCGGTTTACATCCGGTTCACACAGATGTGAACTGGGCCTGACTTACATGCACCGCTATTTACTTCTGATCAAGCCAAAGTAGCATTCATTATGTCACTGCTATGAGGTCATGTGCTTTCATTGGCTTATCAGCTATGGAAACATGAAGGTGGAAACTTCAGATCTGCAGCTATTTCTCTTGACCTTTCATACAGTTTTTGAAGAACCAGTTTACTCTTCCTCTGCAGCCTTCACTCTCATTTGTCTGCATCAAGACACCTCGTCTGTAAGACAATATGCCTTACACTTCTATACACTAGCAGTAGAGCTTGTGTGGAACAATGAAGAACTGGTGGCAAGTTCCTGGAAGGTCTTTCTAACTGTAAAAAAGTTGGCTGGTAGAGAACTACCAACTTCTCTGAATGCCTTACATACATTGACTACTCGCATAGACTTACCTTTCAGAGAGTGTTCCAGAGAAGCTGCATAGGAAAGGAGGGTTCTGAGACTTGCTCCTTCCTTCCAGAGATCTCTTCAGCCCCCACCGCTTCTTCAGCAGAGGAACCAATGCAGATGAAGCGAATCAAACTCTCTGAGCAATAGTTTCAGTGCAGAGATACAAAATATTTGTGCGACATTGATGCTCATTTTCTTCGGAAGAGCCCTCTGAAGCTGGGAAACTCCACCACCCAAGGATGGTTGGAGAAACAACTCTCCCCAACTTTTGATTCCTGTAACCCTGGTCCACAGCAAAGACTGCATCTCTGTTTCTATGTGGATTCTGGTTCTTCAGGAAACTTTATTTATCAGGACTTGATTTCATGCTATTGGCTACCACTATCTGTCTGGAAAAACCTTTGCTGGTAGCTACAGTTAATGGACAATCTCTCTCTGAGTCAGTTCAGTTCATCACTGAATGTCTCATCCTGTAAGTAGGTATACTACACTCAAAGAATGTCCTTTTATGTCTTGCCTTTCTCAGTTAATCCGTTCATTCTGGGCTTTCCTTAGTTACATCTATATGTTTCAGGCATTGATTGGAATACAGGGCAACTTCCCTGCTGGAGTTCTCGCTATAGCACCAATTGCCTTATAGAGGTTTGCATATTTTCTTTGCCTACGTTTCCTTTGGACCAGTGAATTCTTCCACCACAGTATGCATCTTAAGTCTAACGTCTTCAGTAAAAATGAGGCTGAGACCTTACCACTCCATCGCCCTTATGACTGATCAATCAATTTAATCCCTGGGACTTCTTCTTGTGGAACAGGTATATCCAATTTCTCTGCCTGAAACTCCATTTATGTCTAAGTATGTTAAGAAGGACTTTGAGAGGGGAATTTTGTGGAAGGCCACCTCAACAACTGGCATTTTCTATGTACAAAAAAAGGACGGCTCTATATGACCATGTATTGATTATCGAGGTCTTAAGAAGATCACAGTCCAAAACAAATACTGGCTACCTCTTATATCTGAACTTTTTAAAAGGTTTTCCGGGACAAAAATTTTCACGAAGTTGGACTTACGATGTGCTTACAATTTGATTTGCATTCGAAAGGGCGATGAATAGAAGACAGTTTTCAACAAACATGGTGGTCACTACGAATACCTAGTAATGCCTTTTGGTCTGTGCAATGCTCTGGCGGTCTTCCAAGGGTTTGTAAATGACATTTTTTTGGGATTTGCTCTGTCTGCATAGTAGTCTACCTCAACATCTTGATATAACCTCCTAATTTATCTAACCACCATATACAGTTGTGCTAAAAAGTTTACATACCCCGGCAGATTTTTTTTTTTTTTTGGCCTTTTTTCAGAGAATATGAATGATAACATAAAAACTTTTTCTCCACTCATGGTTAGTGGTTGGTTGAAGCCATTTATTGTCAAACTTCTGTGATTTCTCTTTTTAAATCATAATGACAACCAAAAACATCAAAATGACCCTGTTCAAAAGTTCACATACCCTGGTGATTTTGGCCTGATAACATGCCCAGAAACCAAACCATGGTCAGGTAGACCAACCAAAATTTCGGCCACAACTGCCCGGAAAATTGTTCGGGATGCAAAGAAAAACCCACACATAACATCAGCTGAAATACAGGACTCTCTGAAAACTATCGGTGTGGCTGTTTCAAGATGCACAATAAGGAGGCATTTGAAGAAAAATGGGCTGCATGGTCGAGTTGCCAGAAGAAAGCCATTACTGCGCAAATGCCACAAAGAATCTCGCCTTCAATACACCAAACAGCACAGAGACAAGCCTCAAAACTTCTGGAACAAGGTAATTTGGAGTGATGAGACAAAAATCGAACTTTTTGGCCACAACCATAAACATTGCATTTGGAGAGGTGTCAACAAGGCCTATGATGAAAGGAACAACATTCCTACTGTAAAGCACGGAGGTGGATCACTGATGATGTGGGGATGTGTGAGCTTCAAAGGCACAGGAAACTTGGTCAAAGTTGAAGGAAAGATGAATGCAGCACGTTATCAGC
Organism: Leptodactylus fallax; assembly: GCA_947044405.1. NCBI lineage: Eukaryota > Metazoa > Chordata > Amphibia > Anura > Leptodactylidae > Leptodactylus > Leptodactylus fallax. Next base: position 4,905,265 of record CAMRHE010000105.1, read on the forward strand.
AAATACTGGAGGCAAATTTGCACTCATCAGCCAGGAAGCTGCGCATGGGATGTACTTGGACGTTCCAACATGACAACGATCCAAAACACAAGGGAAAGTCGACCTGTCATTGGCTAAAGCAGAAGAAAGTGAAGGTTCCGGAGTGGCCATCTCAGTCTCCTGGGGAGCCACTCTGGGGAGATCGCAAGCGCGCAGTACATGCAAGACAGTGTAGGAATTTACAGGAACTGGAGACTTTTTGCCAAGAAGAATGGGCAGTTTTACCATCAGAGAAAATAAAGAGCCTCATGCACAACTACCACAAAAGACTTCAAGCTGTCATTGATGTTAGAGGGGGCAATACACGGTATTAAGAACTGGGGTATGTGAACTTTTGAACAGGGTCATTTTGATGTTTTTGGTTGTCATTATGATTTAAAAAGAGAAAACACAGAAGTTTGACAATAAATTCCTTCAGCCAACCACTAACCATGAGTGGAGAAAAAGTTTTTGTGTTATCATTCATATTCTCTGAAAAAAGGCCAAAAAACAAAAAAATTCTGCGGGGTATGCAAACTTTTTAGCACAACCGTACATGTACATTTTGTACTATCTTGACTATGAGAAAAAAGTCTATTTGGAAAAGTGTGTTTTTCAAAAGTCTTATCTGCCTTTCTTGGGTTACATTGTCTCAGATCAAGGTCTTCAGATGGACCCAGAGAAGTTTACTACGATTCTGAACTGGCCTCACCCTTTTGGACTCCATGCGTTACAAAGATTCATTGGCTTCGCCAATTTATGTAGACAGTTTATTCCAGGCTTCTCATCTCTTGTGGAGTGTTGGGGTTGGCACTATGCAATTCAATCCTACATATGGCAATTCAATCACAAGTGTGTTTAAGCAGCAGTTAAACATGGCAGCTAGACAGGGCAAAAGACAGATCACCAAAAAATGTGTACATTTGACAATTGTCCCACCATGTTCACTGCATTTGTTCTTATTCTATTTGCTGCTTTTTTTTTTTTTACAAACATACTGCCCATTCCCACCTCCTTTTACATCTATCCACATCAGTCCCTCTCTCCTTCACTTACCTATGTGTAGCTCCCATTCTCTGTTCATCTTCCTCAACCACCTTAACCCACCTTGTGTTTCTGTGCAGCAAACTAGACAGTCTCAAAAATCACTTAACCATCTGCTGTCTCTCTCCATTCTCCTGCTACTGGCTGGGGACATCTCTCCAAACCCTGGTCCTCCTTCTGCTAACCTCAACTCCATACCTGTCTCACCAAGTAACCCTGCTAACCTTATTAATATTCGGTGTCTGCCATCTTCTTCTCCTTCACCAGTCTTTCTCTTCTGTGCTCTGGAATGCCCATTCAGTCTGCAACAAACTTGAAATTATTCAAGATCTCTTCATTTCAAAGTCGTTTAATCTGCTGGCTGTCACAGAAACCTGGATTAAACAGTCTGACACTGCCTCTCCTGCTGCTCTCTGTTATGATTGCCTCCAATTTTCACACACCCCTATCCAAATCCATCCATAACGCTGCACCTACCCTACATCTCCTATCTCATCACTGTCTCCCGCCCTAACCATCCTTTCTGTTCTGCCAATGACCTTAGACTTGTATCATCTGTTATCCAAACATCCTATTCAAATCTCCAAGACTTTTCTCGAGCTGTACTGGTGCTCTGGAATGTTTTACCCCAAACAATCAGTTTAATACCCAACTACAGCAGCTTCAAAACTGTGAAAAAATTTCATATGTTTAGGCAGGCTTATCACGTTGTATTACACCTCAGTACACTACACTAATATCATTTTTATCCTAAGCTATCCTTCCTACTCTATTCCTTAGAAGCAGAACCCTCCATAAAGACGTTACCCTGCACTCCATGACTTAATATCTCTATATTTACAGATACCGGCTTGTGACAGGCTCATACAGCTTCAGTTATATGACCTTATTTATTAAAATATGGCTGGACCATTGCACCAAAAAAGCCTCTTGTGTCTCCCTAGTTCCTCATAGATTGTAAGGCCTCATGAGCAGGCTCCTCACTCCTACTGTTTTGTTAATTTTGTCACATTGTAATGTCAAATACTGTTCATGTACCCTCTGACTTGTAAAGTGCTGCAGAATATGTTGGTGCTATATAAAGATATTAGTATTATTATTGTGATTATTTATTATTATTATTGTCACTTTGAAGAGTGGAGTTCTTCTGGAGGAAGTGGCACACCCTGTGATTGTTTACACCAATCATAAAAATCCAATGTGTCTACCAAAAGCATACAATCTAAATCCTTGCCAAATCTGATGGGCACTCTTCTTTGCTCAGTTTGATTTCCAGTTACACTTTTGTCCAGCTGAAAAGAATCTCAAAGCTAATGCTTTGTCACAGTCTTTTGATGATCAGTCTGAAGACCCTCAGTACCTTATTGACCCCTCTCATATCCCTTCTAGTGGCACCCGTACAGCCAAAAGAAATTCCGTTTAATAAGACGTTTGTTTCTACCTTCAAAAAGAAATGGATACTTACTTTGGGCCATAGCATTAAGATAGCGGGTCATATTGGAGTTTGCAAAACATTCACAATCAATGGTGCAGTGTCACTGGGTCTTAAACTTACTGACACTCTCTCTCTCTAAACACTTTGTGTGGCAGTGGCACCGTGCCCTCTATCTCCTCTCCTTTACGTTCTCTTTTATGCTAAGGAGGAAGTGCTGTAGTGGAGTGGCTGCATCTGTGGGAGCAAGCAGGGGTGGCACCTGATGTCTGGTCACGTAGGTAACCAAGCCCACAGCATAGTAGCATCTGGGAAGCAGGACCCAGGAGGCAGCACTCAGAAGGCGGACTTGGGAGAAGGCAGGTGGGACTTTAGAGCGAGTGAGCAGTACTTGCCTGGGGGCCACTGGGGCGCATTATTATGTGTCTGGGAGCCAGTGGGCAGCATTATTAGTTTCTGGGGGCCACTGGGGAACATTATTTGGTTTCTGGGGGCCACTGGGAAATATTATGTGTCTGAGGGCCACCAGGGAGCATGTACTGTGTTGTGGGCCACTGGGGAGCATGATACTATGTGGGGCCACTAAGGTAGCTTGGTGACAGTAAAAGGTGAATTTATGTATGTGCTGGGTGGAAAGTATAGCATGGCGAGTCTTTGGGGTTGCATTCACATGGTGCAGTTCTGATGCAGTTACAATTGCATTAAAACTGCAACAGAAAAATGTATGTAGTTTGGATGTGGTTACAGCTGTAATTTCAAAAACTGCACTAAAAAACACATCAAAACTTTAGTTTTTTACTAAAACTGTCTTTTGGTAAAACATTATTTGGTAGGGGTGCCCCAAGGAAATATTTTTTTTTCCAGGATTGCCCCTGAAAAAGGTTGTGAAACACTACTCTACTGGCTGTACCACTGTCTAGGTGGTGGTAGACCATTTTTCAAAGATGTTTTGCTTCGTCCCACTATCTGGAATTCCATCTGCACCCTGTTTATCCAGTCTCTTCATTCAAAACATCTTCTACCTCATTGGTCTTCTGCAAAATATTATCTCAGAAAAGAGGAATTCTGGAGACCCCTTTGTAGTCTGTTGGAAGTAAAATTGGACCTTTCTTCGGCTTATCATCCACAATTCAACAGGTAGGTAGAATGAATTAACCAGATTCTGAAGAATTTGTCATTTCGTTCCTGCACAACATGACAATTAGTTATCCTTGCTACCATGGTCAGAATTGTCTTATAATAATCATTTCAGAGAATCTGCAGGCCCCTCCCCTTTTTCATTGTGTGTGGGCAGAATCCTTGTGTTCCTCTACCTTTGCCTGCCTCCTCAGAAATTTCTGCTGCCAACTCTGTGAAATACTATGAAATACTTTTATGAATACTATGAAAGTTTTTTGCAGATCTTGCAAAGGACTAAGTCTGCAATTATTCTTGCTGCAGCCTGTATGAAGAAACATTTGGACAAGTACCTCTATCCCACTGTGCCAGTTGGTCACTGTTAGTATCATATTTGTTTTGTGAATTTTGTGTACCGTATGTAAACCCTCAAATGTTCACAACCATGGAATTAATGGTGCTATATAAATAAACAATAATAATAATAATAATAATAATGTAGAGCTTATTCTCTCCAGCAGAAAGAGGTTGGCTATCTTATAGCCAGTATCTTACAAGTTTTACGCCTTCCAGCTACACTCCAGATTCCAAATTCCTTTCATGAATCCTGCTTAAGCCATTGATTCTCTATCTCTCCTCCAGATATACCTCTGCTACCTCTTGTCCTGCTACTGTTGACCCTGGAGACGTCTATGAAATATAAGTCATCCTGTACTGGGAGACAGTTGGAAGAAAAACTTTCTACTTGGTGGTTTGGAAGATTTTTGGTCCAAAGGAGAGATCCTGGTAGCTAGCAGAAAATATTGATGTTGCTGCCATGCTCACGAAATTCTTGCTTGGTTTGAGACAGTAGAAGAGGGGGCATAAGGGGGGTACTGTAACGACATCTGTCTACATTCACCGTTGTACTACTACTCCTAGAAGCACCATCCCCTGGTTACCTTGGTTTTACCATGTTATCCCTCTCAGCAGCTTGAGAGTTTTAACTAGCAGGCCTATGAGCCCTGCCCAACCAATCCCAAGCAGCTCACACCTATTTAAATCTCCTCAGCCCCATGCACTGCACCTGAGCAACAAAGATTCTTGGATTTCTAGTTTCTGTGGGGGATTTGTGTTTATTCCTAATTGATCTTCTGTTTTGTGACTTCAGCTTGATTCTGACTCCGTTTTTGATTCTATTCCTGATCTGTTGTTCTTCCGTGTATGACTTTTGGCTTTCTAGGACTCCAATTCTCTGTTGCCTGACCCTGACCTTTGGACCAGCCTCTACCATGTTTTTGTCTAACCTTTGGTGCGTCGCACCAGCGTCTCTCTGACAATTGGGTCAACTGAAAACCTGGGATCACTTAGATGGCATCCTCAGGTGTGACCCAAAGTCAAACCGGTTAATTGGCACAGTGAGTCCATGATCCACTTTCCATTATAGGCTGTAAGGTGTGTATTTGTAATTTTTCAGTTTTAGTAGGAAGTCCATGAATTTTGCATTCTAAAAGCTTGTCCCAGTGCTGTAGGGTAGTTTGAAAAGTGCATAAAGGGACACTCTGTGCATTAATTCTTTGAGGTAAAGCTTTCTTTTATTTATTTTTCATCACTGATTACACTATATTCCCCCATCTCTTATCACCGGAGGGTTGCCACCAACATTTTATTTGGTTAAGTATCGTAGCTAGGTGGTAATATTACAATCTATGAGGAAAGAGGGATGGAGACAGTAAGGATAGAGTGAGGATCGAGGCTGTTCAGATGGTGGTGTGGTGACAGTAGCATTATTGGAGGTTGTAGGCCTTCCTGAATAGGTGAATCTTCAAGGTCTTCTTGAAGGTTCTATTTATGGGGGGAAGTCTTATGTGTTGTGGTAGGGAGTTCCAGAGTATGGGGGATGCACGGGAAAAGTCTTGGAGATAGTTGTGTGAAGGACAGATAAGAGCAGAGCAGAGTTGGAGGTCTTGGGAGGATCGGAGATTACATGTGGGTAGGTAGTGAAAGATTAGGTCAGAGATGCATGGAGGGGACACTCTGTGATGGCTTTGTATGTCAGCATTAACATTTTGAACTCTATTCGCTTGGTGATGGGTAGCCAGTAAAGGGATTGGCAGAGGAGAGTGGCCGATGAACGGGGAAGAGATGGATTAAGCAAGGGGTACAGTTTAAGGTGGACTGAAGGGGGCGAGAGCATTTGCCAAGAGGCCATGGAGAAGGGTGTTACAGTAGTCTAAGCGGGAGATTATGAGGGTGTGGACTAGCATTTATGTAGTTTCGGGGTGAGAAAGGAGCATGTTTGATGGATGTTCTTGAGTTGGAGGTGGCAGGAGGTGTTGAGGGTTTGGATATGTGGGTTGAAGAATAGGTCAGAGTCAAACGTTATCCCAAGGCAACGGGCCTGTGGGACTGAGGTAAGTGTGGTCCTGTTAACTTTGATAGATGGGTCAGGTAGGGGGGCCATGCAAGGTGGGGCAAAGATGATGAACTCTGTTTTGTCCATGTTGAGCTTGAGAAAGCAGAAGTAGAGGAAGGACTCTTCAGCTGCTGGACACTCTGGAATTCTGGACAACAGAGTGGTAATGTCTGGTCCAGAGAGATATACAGTGGGTAAAAAAAGTATTTAGTCACCCACCAATTGTGCAAGTTCTCCCACTTAAAAAGATGAGAGAGGCCTGTAATTGACATCATACTTAGACCTCAACTATGAGAGACAAAATGAGAAAACATATCTAGAAAATCACATTGTCTGATTTTTTAAGAATTTATTTGCAAATTATGGTGGAAAATAAGTATTTGGTCACCTACAAGCAAGCAAGATTTCTGGCTCTCACAGACCTGTAATTTCTTCTTTAAAAGGCTCCTCTGTCCTCCACTCATTACCTGTAGTAACGGCACCTGTTTGAAATTGTTATCAGTATAAATAGTCAAACAGTCACACTCCAAACTCCACTATGGTGAAGACCAAAGAGCTGTGGAAGGACACCAGAAACAAAATTGTAGACCTGCACCAGGCTGGGAAGACTGAATCTGCAATAGGCAAGCAGCTTGGTGTAAAGAAATCAACTGTGGGAGCAATAATTAGAAAATGGAAGACATACAAGACCACTGATAATCTTCCTCGATCAGGGGCTCCACGCAAGATCTCACCCTGTGGGGTCAAAATGATCACAAGAACGGTGAGCAAAAATCCCAGAACCACACGGGGGGACCTAGTGAATGACCTGCAGAAAGCTGGGACAAATGTAACAAAGGCTACTGTCAGTAACACACTACGCCGCCAGTGACTCAGATCCTGCAGTGCCAGACGTGTCCCCTTGCTTAAGCCAGTACATATCCGGGCCCGTCTGAAGTTTGCTAGAGAGCATTTGGATGTTCCAGAAGAGTATTGGGAGAATGTCATATGGTCAGATGAAACCAAAGTAGAACTGTTTGGTAGAAACACAACTCGTCATGTTTGGAGGAGAGTGAATGCTGAGTTGCATCCAAAGAACACCATACCTACTGTGAAGCATGGGGGTGGCAACATCATGCTTTGGGGCTGTTTCTCTGTAAAGGGACCAGGACTACTGATCCGTGTATATGAAAGAATGAATGGGGCCATGTATCGTGAGATTTTGAGTGCAAACCTCCTTCCATCAGTAAGGGAATTGAAGATGAAACGTGGCTGGGTCTTTCAGCATGGCAATGATCCCAAGTATTTCAAGGTCCTGGAGTGGCCTAGCCAGTCTCCAGATCTCATCCCCATAGAAAACCTTTGGAGGGAGTTGAAAGTCCATGTTGCCCAGCGACAGCCCCAAAACATCACTGCTCTTAAGGAGATCTGCATGGAGGAATAGGCCAACATACCAGCAACAGTGTGTGCCAACCTTGTGAAGACTTACAGAAAACGTTTGACCTCTGTCATTGCCTACAAAGGATATATAACAAAGTATTAAGATGAACTTTTGTTATTGACCAAATACTTATTTTCCACCATAATTTGCAAATAAATTATTAAAAAATCAGACAATATGATTTTCTGGATTTGTTTTCTCATTTTGTCTCTCATAGTTGAGGTCTACCTATGATGTGAATTACAGGCCAGCCTCATCTTTTTAAGTGGGAGAACTTGCACAATTGGTGGCTGACTAAATACTTTTTTTTCCCCACTGTACGTGTGTGTGTGTGTGTGTGTATATATATATATATATATATATTTATAAAAATATAGAAAGTGTAGGAGCACCCTATACACAGCACAAAGGAATAGGAAAGCATTACTGCTATTGTTACTATAAACTAATAGGTTCTTTGTTATACACATTTGATCAAACAGTAAGAAGCCCACCTGCCACGACAAGGCGACCTCATTCAGATGGGACCCTACACTAAATAAAATACCTCTCTTGGACCCAGATAGGTCTACAAATTTCAGGGCAAGTAGGATCCAGAGCTTACTCCATTTAAAATAGCCTAAGGCAGATAGGGGAATGAAAACTAAATATATAGTTTTCAAATGTGTATAACAAAGAACCTCTAATTTGTATGTATAGATTATATTAGTTTATAGTAACAATAGTAGTAATGCTTTCCTATTCCTTATACCTTTGTGCTGTGTACAGGGTGCTCCTACATTTTCTATATTTTTATATTGCCACGGTAGTTAAGCACCTGTTCACATTGTGATGTGCATTCCGAATTTTCCTTTTGTATATATATTTATATATATAATATAGCATGTGTGGGGGCCACTCATTGAGCACTTCCATTAATACATATGAAAGAGTTCATTGCATGGTTAACAGTATCAGGGGAGCAGAAAATGATCAGGAATCCGAGGCAGATGTCCTCCTCAAATTCCTTGTTACTTTCTGACGTCTAAATGGGTTCTATCTACTTGTATGGAATGGACTGTATTACCGCCCTCTCCAGTAGGTCTACCTCAGCAAAAAAACACTCAATTTTGGGTGTTTTTCTTTGCTGTGGTGCACGTCCGTTGCTCCAAAAGGGGCCCACTGAGGCTCTGACACATAAGGGCACACACAAACCTGGAGCCGGCCCTGTCAACAGCAGGTGTCATACTGATTGCAGGTAAAACAAACATAAACAGTTTGGTTCCTTAGCCACAAAGGCTGAACTGAGTAGCTCCAAGCAGATTAAACCCTAAAAATCAACCTCTGGTATGTGGATTTTCAGAATTATAGATAAATTAGGTACAGTAATGGTCAGAGGCATAGCTTGACTCTCTGGGGCCTTATGCAAAGTCTGTAATGAGGCCCTTCTATACCCTGTGCCATTTAGATTAGAGGTATATTCAATGTTTTGGGGCCCCCTCAGGGTCTGGGGTCTTGTAGCGACTGCCTATAGGTATATCCCTGGTATTGATCATGGCCATATTTCTAAACTTCCTGTCAACACTTTGATTCAATAATACTACAGTCAATGTCTTCACATATTCTAAAAGGACCGGTAACTAGAAAAAAATATATATATTTGACTGTAAATAGAATTTACTTTTCCCTTTGGATGTTAGGATAAGGTTAAACTGCATGAGAAAGAATTATAACCCAGTCTATATTCGATTTGTACCTAATACATGCTTTTTGAAACATTGTTTTGTACACCTGTGCTAATATTAATTTTAATTATTTTAGATAGTGTTGACTTAGGTGCTACTGTACTTGAACACCTTTTTCCTATATCCATGAACACCAATGTTCATTTTGTAATAGTGCAGCAGGAAGGCTCAGAGGGTAATCCCACCAATTTGATACAGAGCAGATGACACAAATGAAACGTTTATTTGCCGGGTCTGCAGTTAACCTTTGCAATTGCTTTATATTTTACTCTCTAAAGGTAAAAAATCATAATGGACTTGAGTGTTACAAGCACTTTTTTCATATGGCTGGAGTATTTTAACTATGAATAGTCAAAGTTTTTTTACTTTTAACATATTTTTGTAACAACATGTCAGTCCTGGAATTTTTGATATTTTTTTTTCATCACCTTTTTGTTATGCACCATGAAATAAGTAGGGAGCTGTGAATCGGTACTTCCTATTAGCTGGTGTTATTGAAAAGACTCACAATTGCATAAAACTACAAACATCGCCACTTTGTTATAGATTTGGGATTTTTATTTGTGGTAACATCTGAAAATCTAACACTTTTGTGCTTCACACAAAAATATTGATTTCTGCATAGCATGTGCTTTGGTTTGCGTCCTAACACTTTTTTACATTGTGTTCCACTGAAAGAGAAATGGCTCTCTGGCAATCAATCAAAACTGTACTTTTCTCATACAGTGCATTGATCATATCTGGGCTCTGCAAAAGCTGGTGGCTTCATTGCTGAATTGTTCATATCAAACTTAAATTGCATTGAGAGTTTCAAACATGTCAAGAAAAGATGAAAAGCTGCATATATATTACAAGTGTATTTCAGATAAATGGTGTGACAACACTGGTCACATTGCAGTCATACAATCTAGCTCACTCTGCTGGATCATATTTACATTCATAGTATATATTGAGTATGGAAAGAACAAATGTAATGATGTAATATGTGCATGCATGATGAGTTGGCATGTTTAATCTATGATAATGTGACAATTTAACCCACAGTTTTCTAAGAAGATGACATCACAGTATGGGAGGTGATATAAGATGGAAAATAAATAATCAAATTAATAATCCATGGATGTGTGGTACAGTCTGAAGCAATCCTATATGCACAGGCCAGGTTTTTCAGGGCAGGTGTCACACTGATAAATTGTGTCTTTTTTACTCCCCTTTTGGAACAGACTCTGCACCTTTTTTGGGTTTTCCCTTTTTTGCAGTTTGTGGGATTTCACCAGGAAAATGTTGCCCTGGTACAATACGGGCATCTTCAGTTCCAGAAGTACTGGGATCCGGCCCCTCCTGGTCCACAAATATCAGGGTCCTGATAACTTCCTCCGGAAACTGATAGAAAGTTCCTGTCGGCCTGCACATCGTGATAGCATGTAAGCATTATACATTGCCATCTATATGATGTGCACAGCCAGCTTTTGTACCACACTCTTGTTTTTCTCATCGTACTACACAACTTCAGGACTTTGTCAGATACATCAACCCCTCCCTTGTACTTATTATAGGCCAGGATGCTGTCTGTCCTGGAGGTATTGGTACTGGTACCACATAGAGGGACAGGGACAGAGGTGCTGCCTTTACCATGAATTGTGGTCAGTACAATGACATTCATCTTGTCCTTATACTTGGTCACCAGCATGTTATCATTGCAGACCGTCCTGCTCTTCTGAGGGGTTGCTGAAAACCTCTCTGATCTTGGCGCACTGTCCCTCAAGTTGCAGTTCCTTTGGAACTGAGGCACCTAAAGTCTGGGATGCTGGTGTAGATGTTATCCACATAGAGATGATAACCCTGGTCCGGCAGTGGGTGCAGCAAATCCACACTATTTTCTCACAAGCTCCTAGCATTGCGATGCATTCCGGGGGCTCAATCCTTGTGTCCCTTCCTTCATAAACCCTAAACTTGTGGGTGTTCCCTGAGCTGCTCTCACACAGTTTGAACATTTTAATGCTATACTGTGCCCTCTTACGTAGCAGGTATTGCCCACCACATTCATCTGGGCTTAACCAACAGTGGAAAGCCACAACGGAATGCTGATGCTCTGCATTGACATTACACCACTGTGACCTGGGGGGCAGAAAATAAACAAGAATCAAAGGCAGATGTCTGTCTCAAATTCCTCTTTACTTTGACATCTGAACGGGTTCTATCTACTTCTATCTACTGTATTACAGTCCACTCCAGTATGTCTTCCTCAGCAATGAGTTGCATTAATTTCTCCAAAAGGGGCCCGCTAAGGCTCTGTCGCCCAAGGGCCCACACAAGCCTGGAGCCGGCCCTGCCAAAGATCTGCGCTGGAGCCCAGGAGAGGTGAGTAACATTGTTTGTTATTTTTATTCACCTCCCCTGGGCCTCCGCTCATTATTCTTTGGGGTCTGAGTAGAAGGAGAAGTGAAGGCAACTGTGGACAGGATCGGGGATCAGTAAGTAAATAGCGGCCATTACGTAAATATTAACCAGGCAGTGGAGAAGTTTAGGCCAGATGGGAGTCCCTATAGTTATGTACAGAAAACTGATTTGAAATTTCAATAAATGAATGAAGAAATTAGAGATACATTCCTTTTAAGACAAAAGTACAGTTGTTCTAGGGACTTTGAAATGTTTTAACCCCTTAACGACATTGGACGTACTATTACGTCCTGCGCGCTTGGTACTATCTGAGTGGGCGGCATCGGAACCGGGTGTTAGCTGTAACTGACAGCTAACACCCTGCTCCATAACCTCCGGTTGGAACTGAGTTCCGATCAGAGGTTTTAACCCCTTGGATGCCATGGTCAAACATGACCGCAGCATCCAAGAGGTTCCGCCATGTTGCCGCTCCTCTCGGCATCCCCCGCAGCGAGATTGGGGGGGTGCCGATATCTATAATCTGCAGCCTGGGGTCTGCCCAGTGACCCTAGGCTGCCTGGAGACCCCACTACCTGGTTGATCCTGCCAAGACCTCCAGAAGTTAGGAAGCATCGCTGGCTCAGGTGTCCTAATGGGACACATGAAAAAAAATTAAAAAAAAGTGAAAAAAATAAAATAAAGTGTTTGAAAAAAAAATTAATAAAAGAATAAAGCCCCAAAAATTCCCTTTTCCTATATAAAATGAATTATATAAAAAAAAAAACCTAAAAATTAATAAAAACAATGTATATTTGGTATCGCCACATCTGTAACAACCTTTAAAATAAAACTGAAACAATATTTAACGTACATGGTGAATGTCAGGAAAAAAAAACGGAAAAAACCGTAATGATTTTTCTCCATCGCACCTTACAAAATATGCCATAAAAAGTGATCAAAAAGTCATATGTACCCCAAAACAGTACCAATAAAAAGCACATGTTGTCCTGCAAAAAATAAGCCCTCAACCAACTCTGTAAACCGCAAAATAAAAATGTTACGCATCTCAGAAGATGGCGATGCAAAAACAATTAATGTCCCCAAATGGGTTTTTGTTCTGCAAAATTAGTATCGCATAAAAAAAACAACATAAATGAGGTGTCGCCATAATCGTACCGACCCGTAGAATAAAGGTAACATGTTACATATGCTTTATGCTGCATGGTGAAAATTTTAAAAGGTAAAACGCAATGTCAGAATTGATGGGGCTTTTTTAATCCACCAAAGAGTTAATAAAATGTATTCAATAAGTTATAGATGATGACATTACAAAAGATGATGTCATTACAAAATACATCTCACCCCGCAAACAAGCCCTCATATGGCTACATCACCAGAAAAATAAAGAAAATATAGTTGTACGATGTGAAGACAAAAACCTCAAAAATCGCCAAATCATTAGAACATAACTGGCTGCGGCAGGAAGGGAATGTATAAGCTGTGCGAGCGTATATCAGGGGACAAATCAGATTTAGAGCTTACGAGGTAAAATAAACCAGAAGTGACCCCCAGAGTGACCTCCCCAATAATGGGAACTACTGGGGAAATAGTAGGGAATTTGGTGTTCCCAATGCACTCCGCACAGCTTACATATTCACTTTTCCCCATCCGCTGTGTAATTTATCCAGGGGTACAGTGAGCATTTTTAACCCCCAAGTGTTGCTATAATTTATTATCCATAAATGAATACGCAGCGGATGGTGAAAGGTGAAAATGACAATTTTTCCAGGAATATGTCATTTCAGTACGTAATATGTTGTGCCTGGCTTGTATCAGAGATGAACGCTCCAAAAGCTGTTGTACCCGGGATACCCGCTTAACAGTTTTTGGAGTGTGTGTCTGTGCAGACATAAGCTGGGCACAACATATTGGGCACTGAAATGGCGAATCTCTGGAAAAATGTTATTCATTTCTGGAAATTAAAAGAATGCAACACTTAAGGGTTAATAATGCTCGCTACTCCACTTTAAATAAATCCCTTGAAGGGTGTAGTTTCCAAAATGGGTTAACATGTCTGTAGATTCCACTTTACTGGCAATTCTTGGGCTCTGCAAAAGTGACATGGTGTCCAAAAACCAAACTGTGCTCTAAAAACCAAAATAGCGCTCCTTCCCTTCTGTGCCCGGCTGTTCCCAAACAGTAGTTTATACCCACATTGCAGGGCTCTGCAAAAACAACATGGCGTCCAGAAAGTCCCTCTAAATCTATACTCCAAAAGCTAAAAAAACACAGTGCTCCTTCCCTTCTGAGCCCTGCTGTGTTCCCAAGCAGCAGTTTACACCCACATATATAATTTTTTTGTCCCCGGGATAGCCCACTTAATAGTTTTAGGAGTGTATGTCTCTAATGCCACAATGTGGCCGCAACGTATTAGGCACTGAAATTGGATATTTCTTCAAAAACTTCAATTTTCACTTTGTACATTAATTTTTGGGAAGCATTTTTAAGCTCAAAATGATAATACCCCTTGATACATTCCTTGAGGGGTGTAGTTTCAAAAATGGGGTCACTTTTGAGTGGTTTCCATTGTATTGGTACTTTAGGGGCTCTGCAAATGCGCATGGCACTCAAAAACTATTCCAGCCACATCTGCCCTCCTAAAGCCAAAATTTTTCATTTTCATGTCCCAATGTTAACAAAACCTGTGAAACAGCTGTAGGGTCAAAATGCTCACTATACCCCTTGACATGTTCTGCGAGGGGTGTACATGGCCGGTTTTAGACAAAATGGGGCCCTGGGCAAAATTAAAAGTGGGGCCCCAAATGCTGATATGCAAACAACACCATCGTCTTCCAGTGGCCACCCCTATTCTTCCAGTGGCCACACCTCCTTTCTGCCAACAAAAAAGTAATAACAAGTCCCATTTTACCACACGCAATTCAAATGAGCACCTTTGTACCACCTAATAGATTTTTGCACCCAGTCATCAGTTATTATAGCGCCTCCTTATAAATAATAGTCCCTGCTTATAAATAATATTACACCTTTATCAGTAATAGCGCCCTTATAAATGATAAATAGTGCCCTGTATCAGTAATATTCCCCCTTATCAGTAACAGTCACCCCGTAAAAATAATACTGCTCCCTTATTAATAATAGCCCTCTCATAAATAATAGTTATCCTTATAAATAATAGTCCCCATTATCACTAATAGCCCCCTTTATAAATAAGCCCACTTAACAACTTAACAATTATACCCCCCTTATAAATAGTTCCCCTCTTATAAATAATAGCTCCCCCTTATAATGGATGCCTTATATATAATTGTTCCCCCCTTATAAATAATAGCCCGTCTTATAAATAATAGTCCCCCACTTATAATAGCCCCTTCAAATTTAAGTTTCCCAATGACATATAGTAACCCACCCTTATATATAATAGTTCCTCCCTTATAAATAAGAGCCCCCTTATATATAACAGTTCTCCGTTTTACAGTGTCAGAATGAAGGGCCTTAGCCCCACCAGAGGAACGTGTTCTGGGGCCCCACCCAACAGCTTCCCGCTAATAGCTTACACCACGGCTCCTTCACTGAAGTCTTACATACAGTGGGGAAAAAAAGTATTTAGTCAACCACCAATTGTGCAAGTTCTCCCACTTATGTGAAGCATGGGGGTGGCAACATCATGCTTTGGGGCTGTTTCTCTGCAAAGGGACCAGGACAACTGATCCGTGTACATGAAAGAATGAATGGGGCCATGTATCGTGAAATTTTGAGTGCAATTCTCCTTCCATCACCAAGGGCATTGAAGATGAAACGTGGCTGGCTCTTTCAGCATGACAATGATCCCAAGCTCACCGCCAGGGCAACGAAGGAGTGGATTCATAAGAAGCATTTCAAGGTCCTGGAGTGGCCTAGCCAGTCTCCAGATCTCAACTCCATAGAAAACCTTTGGAGGGAGTTGAAAGTTCGTGTTGCCCAGCAACAGCCCAAAAACATCACTGCTCTTAAGGAGATCTGCATGGAGGAATGGGCCAACATACCTGCAGCAGTGTGTGCCAACCTTGTGAAGACTTACAGAAAACGTTTGACCTCTGTCAATGCCAACAAAGGATATATAACAAAGTATTGAGATGAACTTTTGTTATTGTCCAAATACTTATTTTTATTTTCCACCATAATTTGAAAATAAATTCTTAAAAAATCAGACAATGTGATTTTCTAGATATGTTTTCTCATTTTTTCTCTCATAGTTGAGGTCTACCTATGATGTCAATTACAGGCCTCTCTCATCTTTTTAAGTGGGAGAACTTGCACAATTGGTGGCTGACTAAATACTTTTTTTCCCCACTGTATGTGCTGACTATCTAGTGTTACTGAGTATGTTCCCAGTATAGTACTGCACAGGCCCCAATAACTCCAATAACTGTATAGGGAATGACATGACCATGGACCACTACACGTATGTAAGATTATAGTGAGGGAGCTGTGATGCAGACATAGCACACAGGGCTGCCAGCAGGAATTCTGAGCCCCCCCCCCCCCACAGTATAATGCTCCACATGGTATATAATGCTCCTCAGCATAAAATGCTCCCCTGAGCCCGTCAGTTTCCCCACATGTTATATAATGCACCACAGTGGCCCCACACAGTGTAAAACACTCCCCTGAGCCCCCCCATAGTGACCCCACATGGTAAATAAGGCTCAACACAGTATAATACTCCACAGTGGCCCACACAGTATACTACCCCTTAATGGCCCCGGACAGTACAATATGCTCCCCAGCAGACCTACACAATATAATATGCTCTATACAGTATAATATGCACCCCACAGTGCCCCCCCAGTATAATGCTCCAGAGTGACCTAACACAGTATAACATGCTCCACAATGTCCTCCACACAGTATAATATACTTCCCAGAGGGGTTCCCCTAGTATAATGCTCCACAGTGGTCCCCCACAGTATAATATGCTCCCCACATTCCCTCACCAGTATAATGCTCTACAATGGCCCCACAGAGTATAATATGCTCCCGAGAAGCCCCACACAATATAATACACTCCACAGTGGCCCCACACAGTATAACAGGCTCCCCACACTGCCCCTTCCCCCCAGTATAAATCTCTGCAGTGGCCCATAGTATAATATGCTCCCCAGAGGGCCCCCCTAGTATAATGCCCCACAGTGCCCCCCCCTGCAATATATTAAGCTCCCCAGAGCGTCCCCCAGTATAAAAACAAAAATCGAAAACTTTGGAAAAAAAAAACATTTTTCTTAAAGCTGCCATATTCTGACACCTGTCACTTTTTTAGATTTCTGTGTACGGGGATGCATAGGGAGTCTTTTATTGCGGGACCAGGTGTACTTTTTAGTTATACCATTTTGGGAATGTCTATTGCTTTGATAATTTTTTATTCAAATTATTCAAATTCAAATCAGAGGTGAAACCGCAAAAAAATGGCGGTTCGGCACTTTTGATTTTTTTTTTCTTGTTATGGCGTACGGGAAAGATATTTTTATAATTTTGTAGACCGGTCATTTTTGGACACAGGGATAGCTAATGTGTGTGTTTCACAGTAATTTTTTGCTTAATATGTGTTTTAGAGAAATGGGGATTATTTGAACTTTTATTTTTTTTTTTTTTACTATTTTATTAGCCCCCCCTAGGGGGCTTGAACCTGCAATCATTTGATTGCAAGTCCCATAAACTGTAATACAATTGTATTAAAGTCTATGCGAGTGTTGCTACACTACTAGGTATGGCCAGTCCAGGGCAGATTTTGTACTTGGGGGGGGGGGGGGCTGACACTTAGCAATTCCCATTATCAGAGTCCACTTTAGCTCCAGGTGTCCTCTGTACATTACACCGGAGCTATGGCGGCCTCTCTGCAGCAGAACGACCGCCATCTTTAAAGACCCGGCATCCGCTCTGATCTCAGCCATCAAGTCTGTCTGGGATTACATTAAATGCTTGGAATAACCTCCCTGCCAAATTCCTTCAAAAACTGTTTATACATAGAATTGATGCAGTTTTTTAGGCAAAAGGGGGTCACACCAAATATTGATTTGATTTAGATTTCTCTTCTGTTCATTTACTTTGAATTTTAAATCAGAAAAAAAAAAAAATTAACACTTTTATTTTTGAACGCATTCTTCCTTTGCAGCATTTTTTCCACACTTCTAACACAACACTTTTCCATTGTACTGTATATTCTGACTTCTATATAGGCAGAATTGAGGGAGAATTTTGTAATTTCCCAGTAGTTTCTATGAAAAATAGATAAAGAGTAATTTACTACCACAAGAGAATTTGGTGTATCATAAATGTAAGAATTTCATTTTTAAAGCAATGACCTTGCTATTTAAGAAGAGATGCATCTTTTGGTTGATGACTCCTAGAAGGAAACTAAATAGTAACTTGATGCTTTGGTTTCTTTATTCACAATCTAAGACACACACTTCCTGTTCAATGAAGGGATCATGGATCCCTATTTTCCAGTGCAATTGCTGGAGACAAAGTCATTCATGAGTTTCCATGTTCTATTTTCCAGGTGTCTGACACTTATTTTTCAGTCAATTTCACAGATATTCTAGGAATCATTGCAACTTGTTAATCAGCATTCAGAAATTGAATGTCACAGTTCTTCTATCTAACTCCAAAATTTCAGAGCATGTTCACATTGCACTGGATAAATGGTATTTGTATCGATGGAATGTTTTTTCTTTGAATTGTGCTTTCTTAATTTTTTTGTGACTTTTTATGCGATTTACTAGATTGTAGGCACCTGGCTCTTTTATGTAATTTAGACATTGAGAATACTTTGCAACAATCTTCTTAACAGCAATTGTTTATTAATGTAATAGCAATTTTGCAACTGTAGCACTAGCCTTTTTTTTTTTATATTTCACGATAAAAAAAGTATATAAAGTATGCAGTGTTAGGAATAAATGGAAGAGTGAAGAAATCAGGCGATACCTTTTAGAGGCTAACTGTTAGCCTCTAAAAGGTATCGCCTGATTTCTTCACTCTTCCACTACTTTCAATGGCTAACACGGTACAACATTACACTATTAGGAATAAATGATAAGTGTAGTCAATGTCTTTACTGAGGCATCCATTCACAGACCATTATACAGTAGTGTTGCTGCTTGACTAACTGCATTCAGTATATTACATACAGTGCCTTGCGAAAGTATTCGGCCCCCTTGAACTTTTCAACCTTTTGCCACATTTCAGGCTTCAGACATAAGGATATAAAATTTTAAATTTTTTGGTGAAGAATCAACAAGTGAGACACAATCGTGAAGTGGAACGAAATTTATTGGATATTTTAAACTTTTGTAAAAAATAAAAAACTGAAAATTGGGGCGTGCCAAATTATTCGGCCCCTTAAGTTAATTCTTTGTAACGCCACCTTTTGCTGCGATTACAGCTGCAAGTCGCTTGGGGTATGTCTCTATCAGTTTTGCACATTGAGAGACTGAAATTCTTGCCCATTCTTCCTTGGAAAACAGCTCGAGCTCAGTGAGGTTGAATGGAGAGCGTTTGTGAACAGCAGTTTTCAGCTCTTTCCACAGATTCTCGATTGGATTCAGGTCTGGACTTTGAATTGGCCATTCTAACACCTGGATACGTCTATTTGTGAACCATTCCATTGTAGATTTTGCTTTTTGTTTGGGATCATTGTCTTGTTGGAAGATGAATCTCCGTCACAGTCTCAGGTCTGTTGCAGACTCCAACAGGTTTTTTTCCAGAATGGTCCTGTATTTGGCTCCATCCATCTTCCCATCAATTTTAACCATCTTCCCTGTCCCTGCTGAAGAAAATCAGGCCCAAACCATGATGCTGCCACCACCATGTTTGACAGTGGGGATGGTGTGTTCAGGGTGATGAGCTGTGTTGCTTTTACGCCACACATATCGTTTTGCATTGTGGCCAAAAAGTTTGATTTTGGTTTCATCTGACCAGAGCACCTTCTTCCACATGTTTGGTGTGTCTCCCAGGTGGCTTGTGGCAAACTTTAAATTAGACTTTTTATGGATATCTTTGAGAAATGGCTTTCTTCTTGCCACTCTTCCATAAAGGCCAGATTTGTGCAGTGTACGACTGATTGTTGACTGCAGACTCTCCCACCTCAGCTGTAGATCTCTGCAGTTCATCCAGAGTGATCATGGGCCTCTTGGCTGCATCTCTGATCAGTCTTCTCCTTGTTTGAGATGAAAGTTTAGAGGGACGGCCGGGTCTTGGTAGATTTTCAGTGGTCTGATACTCCTTCCATTTCTATATGATTGCTTGCACAGTGCTCCTTGGGATGTTTAAAGTTTGGGAAATCTTTTTGTATCCAAATCCGGCTTTAAACTTCTCCACAATAGTATCACGGACCTGCCTGGTGTGTTCCTTGGTCTTCATGATGCTCTCTGCGCTTTAAACAGAACCGTGAGACTATCACAGAGCAGGTGCATTTATACGGAGACTTGATTACACACAGGTGGATTATATTTATCATCATCAGTCATTTAGGACAACATTGGATCATTCAGAGATCCTCACTGAACTACTGGAGTGAGTTTGTTGCACTGAAAGTAAAGGGGCCGAATAATATTGCACGCCCCACTTTTCAGTTTTTTATTTTTTACAAAAGTTTAAAATAACCAATAAATTTCGTTCCACTTCACAATTGTGTCCCACTTGTTGTTGATTCTTCACCAAAAAATTAAAGTTTTATATCTTTATGTTTGAAGCCTGAAATGTGGCAAAAGGTTGAAAAGTTCAAGGGGGCTGTATATTTTCGCAAGGCACTGTAACTTTATGTATTTTATGGCCCATACTTCTTTCAATTAGAGCTAAACATGGCTGGCGTTATGTTATAAACTGCCCTGTGTGGTACCTTCTGGTGTTATCCCCTATATAATGCATTCTAAATCAGTATACAAATAATTTGAAGAGGCAAACAGTTTCATGCCCATACAATAGAAATAGTGGCACCCAAATTTAGCAGGAACAACTGATTCAGCTTGTGTAACACAGGTCACACATCTTTGATTGACCCTGGGTCCAAAACTGCTTATGTTTTCATAAAATCTGTATATAATAATGTAGCCTTGTTGATAGAATATACCGTTAAGTCTGTGAAGGTCCATATTGTAACATTAAGATGACCATTAGGTCCAAAACAACCTAAGTAACATGAAACCTGGACAGTTTATGACTGCTTCAGTCTACAGTCAGGGTTGACATCAGAACCAGGCAAGGTCATACTGATGCCAGAGCCCACTGCTTTTTAATATGCATTCCATTTAATATGTATCCCACACAAGAAATACTATGTACTCCCTGCACAGGCTTTGGGGCCCAACATTTGTCTGATATTGACAAACACTTCAATAATGCTTGGGCATCCTCGCCATATCTAATTCTTATGTAACATCTTGCACCTCTCTGGAACTCAAATTCATGACCCAGAGGGCAGCAATACTAACAGTAAACCACAGACTATTATTGTGACAAAATCCACTTTAGAATAATACTATTCACAGACATAATAAACTGGTACAAAACAGATATAAATAGATAAATAGATAATCCAGTACATTGTTGGTAGAAAAAAATATATATAATATTTCCTAGTGGAAAAAAAGTGTTATTTTTCCAAGTACAGTTTTGTTTTGAAAAAATTAACAGGGCAATATACAATAAACACAATTATGAAATAATCATCACAAAATACCTTGTACAATACAGCAAACACATTACACATATTTAATGTGATCTATTAGAAAAACACATGGGGAAATTGCCGTTTTTCTGCGTTTTCTAATGCTTTGCAATGTATTGTAAAATTGCTATAGTTCTATTACAGGCTGCTTATCTGTAATGACAAGCCTGGGAGCCATCAATAGGCTTCTGGCTGTTATGGTAATGGGTGGCCACCCTTGGATTTTGATCTGGGGGACGGCGATGCTCCCCACAGCTCCATGTGCTGATGAAAATGGTGCCTCATTCAAGTTTGATCAAGAAATCAGGAGGGTTTATGCCCATGTGTGGGCATTGATTGCAGGTTTTGCTGCCAGGTCTCTATAATACAGTGGAGGCCCAGCAACTATGGTGGCTGCACTAAGGGGCGAAACCCAAGGTATTTCAAATCAAAACCAACTTTATAAAAACTAGTATGATCTGGTAAGATAGGTTAGATAACACAACTGTAGATTGGTGGTGTTAAAGGGAAAATAAATAAAAATAAATTAGCTTGGACATTTGGACACAATGAAGGGAATTTATTATTCCATTTATGCCAGTTTTCTGGCATAGATGGGTGATAATGTAGCACATTGTTGGCTAAAGGCCCTTTGGCCCAATCCCCTGTTGTTTGCCTCGCTCACCATTTTCCAGAAGTGTGGGCGAAGCAGGACAGACATGGCAGGGACACCTCAGCTAAACATATTTATTTTAACTCGCATTACTTTTCTGACTAGTTATGAAGTTTTTTGTTAACTAATTATGAAGTGGTTTCTTCATGAGTATGGCTTTATAATAATCCTTGGCAGCCAGAGTTCTAGTTCTGTTACACTGTAGGTAATAAAGGTATCACCTTCTCTTTCTAGGTACAATAATGGTGGAAAGAATCCAACTGTGTCCATTGATTTCATATTTGGATTGTGGTTAACAATGATTTAGGTATAAGACACTGACTTGTGTGACATTATTCTGGTTGGATACAGCTGTAAGACAAAATATTTTATTTTCAAGGGAAGACTTTTAACATCATGAAACACACAACTGTTCTGTCAGTCAATGTGAAATAAACCCTTAATTCATACCTAGGAGATCCCTGAAGCCAGAAGAGTTGGATTTTTGGTGAAATGCATTTGAGAGATAGAGAAGAGGTTAAATGTGATGAACTGGTAATTAATTCATGCTTAACCTCCATTGAGAGGAGCTCCATTGAGCGGACAAAAGACATGTTTCTGACAAGTGCCAGCGGCAGAGCAGATAAGTCTGGTTAATAATCAATAAGCTCCGGGCCAGCATGGTGTGTTCTGTTGGAAGTGAGAGCAGAGCGAGGTGTTTGTGGGGATTAGTTCTTGGAATGTAAATCTTCTATTGTTTCTCCTTATACAATGTATACATGTTTACATTTAATTTGGTATTTTGCATTACACAACATAAACCTCTCATATCTGGTTTGGGATTATAATTATTAATATTTGCATTGAAGTGTCAATAAGAAATTCCTAATGCCACATAATGTTTAGATGATGTGTAAACTAATATAACTTGCCAAGTTGCAAGTTGTTTATGCTTTACTTACGTGTGGCTTATATACAGTTTTATGTTTACTTACATTTTATATATTTTTAGACTGGCTTGAAAATATATTCAATCTCATACTTTTATTTACTAGGCAACCAGACACAAATTGCAAATGGAGACTCTTTGCATGAGAGTAAACTGCAGAAACTCTTTTAATCTCCACTTTTTATCCCCTGAATAATGTTCTTCCAGTATCCTGGTTTATTCTCTACTAACTAATAAAATTCATGTCTTATAAATACGTGACATCAGTTTGACACCACCACACCATGCTAAATCATGCTGAAAGTGGAAAAGAAAGCGTCTAGCCCTAAGAAGTGCTGCTGATATCTTTTCTTTGGAATTTCCCAAATTGTACACACAGATTATAACTTTGAGTAACATCCTATTTTGTTTTAGTCAATTTAGGAGAAGGGCATGATGACCTCAAAGCCATGAAAGTTTAGCTAACTTTCATCTCATCCCACTAACTCCTCTTTGAAATTGTGCTTGCAAAATGGTTCAGTAACCGCAGAGAACAAGAGAGTGAGGTGGGGAGGGGGATATTGCTAGGACCTTTAAGCCCAGAATTATGAAAAATCCAGGGAGGAACAGCTCAATGGCACAAGGCACCCATGGGGACTTCCTGAAAGGTTTTAGAAATTCAAAGCAGGTCTCCGAACCTCAAAGCAATGTCAGTCAGTGTGCCGGGACAGGGATCACTAAGACTGCAACCAAACAATACAGGATTGTTTAAAGAAGGTGGGAAAAGAGGGTCTCCGAAGCGCTCTCTCACAGCAGCGGTTCCGCTAGTCAAGCATGCGTTCCACATGAATCATTTCTGGACAGAGCCTGGGCATAATCCCCCCAGTCTCTCTATGACAACTTGACGGAGAATTTTGGTGTGAGTGACAGGAGGCAGGCGATTGACAAGGCAGAAACACTGCGCTTTCTCTCTGTGATAAACAATATAAACTTACTGAGGGATTTTTGGAAATAGTTACAAAAATAATGATCTCTGTCACTAAATGAGGGAAACAGCACCGATTTACTTGTGTGGTGTAGGAGGACATTTACTTAGAAACCAGTTCTTACTGGCAAACTTTTCAGCCAGAGCTTCTGTGAAGTAGAATGATGTCAGATGTCTGCGACACCATGATTCTGGAACAGGGGAGTATTTGTGATACTGCCTTGTTAAAATAGATAGGACATTTTATTAACCTTGTTTACTGGACATATGTATCATACCTCACATTATAGATATAGCGTCATCTATCCAAGTACAATAATCTCCAACACCACCTTCCTGCAATGACATTTGGTAATGCAGATCATCTTTGTGAAACAGGCTCTGATTTGCAGACATTCATAGACACATTTATGTCTAGATGTAAGCTGATGGTAGCTAGCGCATCGTAGGCATCATAATGCACATAAAACAGTGTGAGAATAAAAAGAATCGCCTTGCAGAATTTCTGTTTTACCGTGCAAGTCTTAGGAAATGCCTGCTGAGGCTGCATGTTCCAGATTGGTCCAGACAGCATCTGGTTTTAATTGCTGCATTTCTACAGAATCTTTCTTCAAGGCATGGATTAGCGTTTAAGAGCTAGTCACACTCATGTGTTTTATAAAAGTTGATAGAGAAGGCTTTGAGATTCTCCACCGTGCAATAACATTTCATTTATGACATATATGTGTTTAAAACGCATATTCCAATTATACCCTAACAAGCTTAACACAAATTTCTAGCTGTATTAAAGCTTTCAAATCGCCAGCGACACCTTGCCAACTACAGGGTCTTAAGCCTGAAATTTAATTAAATCCACTTTGTTTAAGTTTTAGAAATGCCATACATGAAGTCATTGCTGTAATGTAGTAATGTAAATGATATAAAGGCTCCAACATCCCATGGAAATAAATGTAGAATGAATTCTCATGATTCCTGATAGGATTATAAAGTGTCTTTCTGAATCATTTAGCATTTTGCAGTGCTGAACCTGAGAAGGAACTTGCCTCAAGCAAAATAAACATCTTCATATATCTGAACTTTCCAATAATATTTTGTCACCGTGTGACAACGGCACATTAAGTAAGAAATCCCATATTTTTAAGTTAGGATATTTTCCAAACTTAGAACACTTGCCTTTCATCATCTCTATAAACAGAACATTTGGTTACCACTTGCTGTCGTTTACATTATTATTCCAAGTGGAGAGTTGTCATGGGCCTCATTGTTTGGCCTTTCTTGTCTAAACACAAGCGCTCCACATGACTGAATACATGACGTTTTTTCCACAGTCATCACAATGTTCCATTGATTAGTTACTTTCCTGACTAACAAAAACTGGTGTAAGAGGGTCTTCAGAAATAGCCTTATGCCAACATATGTTCTTTCTGCCTCACCAAATGAATAAAATCCCACGGTATTAGTACCATAATATAGTCTACACAACATTCTAGAAACACAGTAGAATGAATGAATACTACCATATCTATCTATCTAGCTATCTATCTATCTATCTATCTATCTATCTATCTATCTATCCATGTACAGATTCAGCGGAGTTAACCCGAACTTCTGCAATTGGTTGAACTGCTGCAGTGTGATATCTTTGGTAAAGATCATAAAGGTCATTGGTAACAACATTCCTCAACAACTTTTGATAGATTTTTTTTTGTCCTCTGTGATAAGATATCATGCTGCAGCCAATTTAACCAATTGTAGAATTTCAGGTTAACTCTGCTTCATCTGTATATAATATTATAGAACATGACACCCCTTACAACTGAAGAATTGGCAAATCTATCTATCTATCTATCTATCTACAGTACAAACAGGAATTCAGAGCAGCACTGTGTAGTAACCCATTATGGGTTTGGGTGCAAGTCTCAGGATTAGGCTACATAATCCCATATCAATAAACAAACAATAGGCAGCACTCTAAAAAAACAACATTTTGGTCTTCACAACATAGGACCTTTCTTGCTTGAAATGTTGCTTTTTAGAATAGATCTAATTTTTATTCTTATCTATCTGCCTCATGTCAAGACTTTATAAACTAATACCTTTCACACATAGACACAAACAATTTGTAATACACTTTGTTGGCAGAGTATTAAAATGATTTTAGCCCTATCTATCTATCTATCTATCTATCTATCTATCTATCTACCTATTTCTTATAAAAGAGTCTAAATTATAAATATGGTAATAAGAATTTCATTACATTTCATTTTCATTACACGTTTTTAACTTATACTTAAAAAAATGACAGTTGAAATTTAAATTGTTAAATGGCCATTGTAAATGCAGTGTATTGTGATACTATTCTGAGAATGAGGATAAGCAACTGAGAAAATGAGATTATTTTATGGATACAACCAGACTGACCCTGTTAGGTTGGATTAAAAAAAAGAAAAAGTCAAACAAATAAATACATGTATAAGCTGCAAATACAACTTCCACATTTCTTACTATACATGCTTTTACCCATGTGAATTGTTGTATGGATATTGTTTTCGTGAAAAAAATCTACTATCACCACTCCCCATTTCTGGTTTTTGTTTAGTAAAATGACAAGATAAATAAAACAATGAACCCCATTATAGTCAATAGGGTCTATTGGATGCCATTGGCTTTTTAATGTGGAACAACAGAAAATCAGGAAAGCTGAAGCACTTTGGTACCCAGACTAAGAGTGGAGAGATCCAAGAAGAACACACAAAAACTGGTGCTGACAGCTAACAATATTATGTAGAAATGTATACTGTATTGAATATTTCCACATTATAAAACAGTATAAACTCACTTTGTCTCATTTGTTGAAAAGCTGCTGAATCACATGCATTTTCTCCTCTGGTTAAACAGAAAATCATGATGGCAGTCATATGGCGCATTAAATGAAGAACAATTAGGTGACATTTGTGTTTACGCACTCTTGAAAGAAGTATAGTATATCTAGTGTAAAGGTTCAGACAACAGACGAATAATATAATAATATAGTATAATTCCAAACTTTATGGCTCTGCCCACTAGCATTGGGAAAAACTGTGGGTCAGTCATCTTTAGCCTAATTATTTAATTTGTCTTTTGAGATGAGTTCTCATTTTATCTCTCCCATTCTCCTTATAAGTGTGCTGCGTCCCCCAGCTAATAATCATCTCACAGCTCATGTCAGGGAACAAGCTAATAATAATTAGCTGAAATACTGAATACATAATTGAATCAGCCGTGCTGCATTCTTTATCTGTGTGTATATTAACTTGACAAGAACATAAATTATGGATTTTCTCTAGAAATTCTCAATACGTTGGAAATGTTGAATTTTATGTTTGATTTTTTATCCATTTCTGTTGCTGTAAGACCTTGGTCTATTGTATGTATTTTAGTAGCCTAGCATTAGGCTATGTAGACTCTCAGATTCTTGTGATGCCCATTGTTACATGATGGTTCTATTTTCAATAAAACAAGGAGGGTAGGAAGACAAGGTGTGTGTGTGTGTTTGGGGGGTGGGGTGGAAATTGAAAGGATTACCCAAGGACTTTGGAATACAACATGACATTCTTAGTTTTTTGCAAACACTCTGCCTACTATCCTAAAATGAGGATTCATCTTCTTCTTGATGGAAATAAAGATTAATTTTCTTGTCTAGATATATGATTATTTTGAGATATTGGAAACATGTATACTGTTTCTTTTTTTGCCCCTAGTGGTGGTGAGTGTGTGATAAATAATTTTACACAATGTATCTCCCAACAATGACTGTGCTCCTTAAACCAGCACCCTACTTTGTATGTGAAATGGCTGTTGGAAGCAGTGTCAAGTGAAAAGTCTTCACGTGGCCATCAAAAAGTTTGGGCTAAATTGTACAGATTCTTCAGATAATACACTGTAGTAATTTCTGCCTGAAGAGCTAATGTGAATGAATACATCCTCTAGACAGAGCTGCAGAATATTTTATCAGTGAATAAATACAAGCAATAAGTAAATACAACTATTTCATCTATACAACATGCTGGTGTGTTTTCATCTCTTAATGATACAATCTTTTCATCTGGAACTTATTCTTTATTTTATCATTATTTCGCCCAGGTAGCATTTTATGACTAAAATCAACAAGAAGCATCACTTTTGTCATTGTTGTGTTTTATCTTTCCCCTGACTTCCCTGTTCTAGTTCCACATGCCTGCTCAGGAAGGCAGACGGTAGAAAAGAAACTAATTAAAAATTGGAAGTGTCTCACATTGGAGCATTTGGATGTGTTCAGTAGTGAAAAACGAGCGTCTTGTTGCAAGAAAATCAATTTTACAGTTACAGGAGCAGAATAAATAGAGGTGGTGCATTAAAGCAAATGAAAAGCCCCCTAGAACAAGGAGCACAAAGAAGAGGGCAGCCAGATAGTGCCGACTGATCTGAATAGCATTGGAGATGGCCACTTTGCTTGCTGCTTCATCCTGAAATCTGTTTACTTAATGTTTGGTACATGTCATACATAATAATATCGCTGAAAACAATGGGAGGTGTAGATCCATTGCAAACTAAAACTTCATTAACTACTTCGAAGATAAATTTTCTCAATTCTACTATAAAGCAGCCAAGGGAAAGAAGAAATGATGTGTAAAGGGGACACTAGAATAGAGCTGCCATGTCAAACTGCATCAGAGTCCTTTGCCCTTTTCCTAGGTGATAAGTTATTAAAGACTTTACATATATTGCTTTCTTTGTTTTATTACCTCTTTAATGGAATCAATTCAATTCAAAGAATTCTTTACATTTTACATAACAGTATATTACAGTTCTAATTTAGTCTTTATGTATTGTAGGTTTACCTACAGACATAACTATGCAACAATTTGTAGTTACCATACTGGAAGCTGAAGCTGACTTGTATATGTTTCTTTTTCTGGGCTTACAAATTCATTAATATTACTTTAAAAAGAAAAAAGTGACATATCTTTTTAGCCACTAAAATAAAGAAAAAAATGAAAATGTTACATTGTTACAATTGTTTGTTTGTTTTTTCCACATTTTTCTATTGTTAGAGACTGTGCAAATAAAAATATTCTGAAATATTCCAGTTTTCATATTGGCCACTAGATGTCTGCAAGACAGATATGAAGTTCTGGTAATCCAATTTGAGCATTGCAGCTTGCATTGAAGAATTAATGTTATCAAGGAGCAGTGATTGCAACATGAGACTATGCAAGGAGTGACCCAAGACATCTAGGCTCTGTTCAGCCAATCACACTGAACTGTTTGTCAACTGTTCTGTGTTTCTCTAAGCGGTATGGAATGTACAGGAAGACTTAGATTTCCAACTGTACTATAGAATAATGTAAGACCACACTGCAGAGAGGAAGAACAATAAATAAGAGTTTGGTGCACCCTAAATCCATGTTGAAGACCATGCTATTTGTAGATTTCTGCATTTCATGCACTCTTTGTATTATAGACTAAGGAGAGAAAACAATAAAACAGGATTAAGATAATTGTGATATCATTTATTAATGTAATTCACTGTATTTAAAATCATATTTTATTACTTTATATAGTTCATTACTATATAACTTCATATTTCATTCACATCTGCATTGCTAAAAGCAAATGTGAGTCCTACTCAAACCTCTCCACAGAAATGAATAATTTCTGCTTTATTATGGCCTAGAACAGTGGAGAAGGATTTTCCCTAGAAAGCTTTTTCAGCTCCAATCTTAATGTAACACATTGAGGTGTATATCTAAATATTTGTTTTAAACCACCTGTTTGAAATTTGTAAAGAAAAGTAGGTCTACTGAGATTTTTAGACAAGGGGCCTCAGCGGGGCTAGCTTTTGGAAGATTAATTATTAGCATAAAATAAGTTAACACAGTTACCTTCAGGCAATGTCCCATGGGGATCATAACAGTTCACATTTATAAACAGCATTAGGATTTTCTTTCTAAATTTACTATGAACTGTGTTTGTAGTATATATAGATATATATACAGTGTATTAATATACGTCGCAGCCCCACTCCACTTGTATGAAAGTGCTAAAAGTGTTACTCACTGGCCTACATTTCTCAAAGGGAACAATAATTTTCCTTATCTCAATGTAAATGCTAGATAAGTGGAGCACAATTTGATAAACCTAGGACAACTTGTTTAGTGCAGAAACATCATGGGTACAGTCATACATGCATACTTATACTACTATAAGTCCATGTTTCACTTCTGTGAGAGACCAATAATTGTGAAGATAAGAACTAGCTTTTCAAGAGCACAGTAATGTGTAGCTCTGCTTCCCAGATGTATTATTGCTAATAATTAAAGATGAGCGAATTTCTTCTACAGTTTGATTCTGCAGTTTGATTCGAAGTTCTAAAAAAATTTGCTTCGATGCGAATTAATTTGCTGCTAATATCGCTAAAAAACACCTATTTCCTGGCTTCAGAGAGCCTGTATAGTGGTGTAGAACACTGTGCCTTGCAGTAACACGCATAGGGAGCCTACTGTGGTAGTCAAACAATACTGTGAGTCAGTATGACACACACAAGACAGGCGTCGCTCATAGAACCACTGCACACTTCACTTATTTGGACAGTTATGGGGCCAACTAACTCAAGTGTGAACTCAGCCTTACAGGTACATGTTAGTGCCAGGTAGAAAGAACCGTGCCTGCCCTGCCTTTATCACGCTTTTTTTATAGGTGTTCATTAGTGAGGAAAGAAATAAGGGGCATATTTGCTGTTCTCTTCAAAGTAGAAAATAACAGGCCTTTTTGCCCTGTATTTATTTCCTTTGCAATTACGTTTTTTCATCGAACAGTATGTCAGACAGAGAAGCGAGAGTCCATGCACAGGGGAGGGCCACAGGCCTAAATGTTTCTGGCGCAGGCACAGGTCGCAGCAGAGTAAGGGGGCATGGCAGCAGGTTTCAGTTAAAGAGGCCGAGCTTCCAGTGTCAAGTAGCGGTAGTGTCTTCACCAGCAACCCAACGGTTGTAGACTGGTTGACTGGGTCATCCAATTCATCCCAAGTCACATCAGACACCACCAGCCAAGAGTCGGTGGGTTTGTCAGACACAACCCTTAGTTGGCATGGCCCGGCAGCAGACTCTGTACCCTCACCTGTCCTCAACCTGCCTCTGTCCTTTTCTGTTCCCTCAGCTAGAGAACTACTCTATGCTGTGGGATCAGATCCACTGTACAGTGAGGAGGTATTATTATTATTTATTATTATTATTGTTTATTTATATAGCACCATTAATTCTATGATGCTTTACATTTGAGGGTTAACATACGGTACACAAGATATACAAAACAGATAATACTAACAGTGACCAACTGGCACAGTGGGATACAGGGCCCTGCCCGCAAGGGTTTACAATCTATGAGGGAAGAGGGATAGAGAGAGAAGGTCGGGGTAGAGGCTGTTCAGGTGGTGGTATGGAGACAGTAGTGTTATTGGAAGTTGTAGGCCTTCCTGAATAGGTGAGTCTTCAGGGCCTTCTTGAAGCTTGTGATTGAGGGGGTCAGTCTTATGTGTCTTGGTAAGAAGTCTTGGAGATGGCAGATAAGAGCAGAGTGGAGTAGGAGGTCTTTGGAGGATCGGAGGTTACGTGCGGGCAGGTAGTGGTAGATTAGGTCAGAGATATATGGAGGGGACAGGTTGTGGATGACTTTGCATGTCAGCGTTAGTAATTTGAACTCTATTCGCTGGGCATTGGGTAGCCAGTGAAGGGATTGGTGATGAAGAATGGGGGGAGAGGTATATTAAGCTAGCGGCGCAATTTAAGGTGGACTGGAGGGGGGACGAGAGTATTTTCTGGGAGGCCATGGAGAAGGGTGTTACAGTAGTCTAAGCGGGAGATTATGAGGGCATAGACTAGCATCTTTGTAGTTTCAGGGGTGAGGAAGGAGCGGATTTGATGGATTTTCTTCAGTTGGGGCGGTAGAAGGTGTTGAGGCTTTGGATGTGCGGCTTGAAGGATAGGTCAGAGTCTAAGGTTATCCCAAGGCAGTGGACCCATGGGACTGGGGTAATTGTAGAGGACAGTCAGCAGCTTCGGCTCAGCCAAGATCTGGAGGAGACATCCGCCGCTTCCTCCCATAGGCGGGCAAGTAGTGATGTGGAGATTGGCGTGGGAGCTGGTGTTGAGGAGGACATCAGTTACCTGCAGACAGTAGTGGATGACAATGTAGCCGATCATAATTGGGAGCCAGGCGACGAAGGAGCTTCAGCGTCATCAGGAGAAGAGGGTGGCAGTTTGTGCATGAGGCAGGGGGGGGGGGGTCAGCAGGGTGGCAGCAGTGTGAGGTTGGGAGCTAAAGTGCCCAGGGTAGACCACCCGCTTCGCAGCAGCCTACCTGCCTGGAAAACAGTGGTGCAGGAGTTCACGGAGGCAGTGGTGGTAGCAGTCAGTTATTGCGGTGTGTTGGGGGTAAAATCACCTACTCGGCGGTGTGGCAGTTTTTTGTAAAGCCGCCGGGGAAGATGAACATGGCCATATGTTCAATCTGTGGGCAGAAGGTGAAGTGTGGCCAGGGTGCCAATGTTGGCACCACAGCCCTGAGTCAACATATGCAGCGTCACCATAAAGTGGCCTGGGAGAGCCGTGGCTCCAATGTGGTGGTTCAGCCTGCCGCACAACCACTGCAGCACCAAGTGACACGCACCCCATTTCAGGCAGTCAATGCTCCACCACCTCAGCCGACGGAAGCTGTGTGTCCTTCCCATCATCTGCTGGTCGTGATGCTCCTGCTTCTCCTCCCCCTAGTCAGAATCCATCACAATCCATCACAGAAGCGATTTTGAAGAGACAACAGTATGCGTGCACTCATCCAACGGTGCAGAAGCTGAACATGCTCCTGTCCAAGTTGCTGGTGCTGCAGTCCCTTCCTTTCCAAGTGGTGGACTTTGCACCTTTCAGAGAACTGATGGCTTATGCCGAGCCGAGGTGGAGAGTCCCAAGCCGTCATTTCGTTACCAAAAAGGCAGTACCAGTCCTGCACAAATATGTAGAACAGAAGGTGGGCCAGTCCTTGAGCCTGTCGGTGTCTGCAAAAGTGCACGGCAGCGCCGACGTGTGGAGCTGTAACTACGGTCAAGGACAATATATGTCCTTTATGGCCCACTGGGTGAATGTGGTTCCTGCCCAGACACACCAGCAACTTGGCCAGGTGACGCCACTTCCAACTCCACGTTCTCATGCCGTTGGTCCTGCAACAATGTCTGCCTCATTCTTCACTGTATCCTCAGCCTCCACTGCAGGGACAATTCACAGTGCTCCCCCAGCATATCACATGTGCAGGGCACGGCGGTGTCACTCAGTTCTACACCTCATTTGCCTGGGCGAATGGAGTCACACCGAGAAGGAACTGCTCTGTGTCCTTCATCAAGAAATTGAATCCTGGCTTTCTCTGCGACAACTCAAAATCAGAACCATGGTGACCGACAATGGGAAGAACATGGTGTCGGCACTGCGTCAAGGAGAGCTGAGCCATGCGCCCTGCATGGCGCACGTGTTTAATCTGGTTGTCAAGCGTTTCCTTAAGTGTTCCACCCATCTGCAA
Source organism: Leptodactylus fallax (assembly GCA_947044405.1). NCBI lineage: Eukaryota > Metazoa > Chordata > Amphibia > Anura > Leptodactylidae > Leptodactylus > Leptodactylus fallax. The sequence goes on from CAMRHE010000105.1 coordinate 4,938,640, forward strand.
GACATCCTAAAAATGTCAAGGAAACTTTGCATGCATTTCAGCCACTCGTACACCTCCAAGCACACCCTCCTTGAGCTGCAGCGGCAGAACGGCCTCCCACAACATAGGCTGATATGCGATGTTTCCACTGTTTGGAATTCAACCCTCCATATGTTGGATTGACTCTATGAACAGAGAAAAGCCATAAACGATTTCTTTATGATCCAAGCGGACAGAGATACTCCCCTGTGTACAGTTGTGCTAAAAAGTTTACATACCCTGACAGATTTTTTGAAAAGAAGAGAAGAGAAGACTTTTGAAAAACACACTTCTCCACATAGACTTTTTTCTCATAGTCAAGATAGTACAAAATGTACATGTACGGTTGTGCTAAAAAGTTTACATACCCCAGCAGATTTTTTTTGTTTTTTTTGGCCTTTTTTCAGAGAATATGAATAATAACACAAAAACTTTTTCTCCACTCATGGTTAGTGGTTGCTTGAAGCCATTTATTGTCAAACTTCTGTGTTTTCTCTTTAAATCATAATGACAACCAAAAACATCAAAATGACCCTGTTCAAAAGTACACATACCCCAGTTAATACCGTGTATTGACCCCTCTAACACCAATGACAGCTTGAAGTCTTTTGTGGTAGTTGTGGATGAGGCTCTTTATTTTCTCAGATGGTAAAACTGCCCATTCTTCTTGGCAAAAAGTCTCCAGTTCCTGTAAATTCCTGGGCTGTCTTGCATGTATTGCGCACTTGAGATCTCCCCAGAGTGGCTGAATGATATTGAGGTCAGGAGACTGAGATGGCCACTCCAGAACCTTCACTTTCTTCTGCTGTAGCCAATGGCAGGTTAATTTGGTCTTGTATTTTGGATCGTTGTCATGTTGGAACGTCCAAGTACGTCCCACGTGCAGCTTCCTGGCTGATGAGTGCAAATTTGCCTCCAGTATTTGCTGATAACGTGCTGCATTCATCTTTCCTTCAACTCAAGTTTCCTGTGCCTTTAGCACAACTGTAACTTTAATGTTAGCCAGTGGCAGCTCATGCGTGACACCTGCCGTTTGCTCATTCCCTTTGAGGAGGCCACTTTGTTAGTCAGTCGCCAGGACTGCGGGATGAACAACGTCATTCCACTGATTCACATCCAGAAAAAGATGCTTTTCAATCTGTCTGGTCAGGTTACTGGAGATGTGGGGTCTACATCTCACAGTCACATGAGCCCTGTGGGGGCTGAACGGGGAGAGAAGGAGGATGAGGAGGACATTGGAGCACAAACAATGTGTAGCCAAATGGGTGGAGAGGAGGAGCAGGAGCAACCAGAACAGTTAGAGGGAGATGAGGAGGATGAGGCAGATGACCCTAGAAACAATTCCAGAGCGCCGGAGAGGACGCTGTGCCCAGGAGAGGTGAGCATATGGATTTATGCCTGGGCTGCCATCTATTGAAAAGGGGCCTGCAATGTGCCAGGCCCCTTTCCAATAACAGTATGTATAGCTGTCGGGGAACCAGGCTTTTCCCGACCCGACCGCTATCATAGTGGTCCGGGGCCCCGGCCATCTCCAGCTGGCCACGGGCACCATATCCCGCCGAGCCTGATCGTTATGCCACTGGTCAGGGGCACGATCAGGATGGTCAGGATCCTGATCGGGCCCCTGACCAATTCATCTGCATTGGCAACATGAGGACTAATAGTCGGTGGTCGGGGCCCACCGGTGGATTCACTGGTTCCCTGGTGGGCCAGTCCGACCCTGCTGCAGGCTCAGGGTACATCATTGTCAGCACAAACTATACATTTGAATGAAATTAAATGCTATGGCAGGAAACCCAGGAGGACCCCAATGCTGACAAAGAGACATTAAAAAGCTAGACTGCAGTTTGACAAAATGTATGTGAGTAAGCCAAAATCCTTCTGGGAAAACATCTCGTGCACAGATGAGACCAAGATAGAGCTTTTTGGTAATGCACATCATTCTACTGCTTACCAAAAACGGAATGAGGACTACCGCGTTTTTTCCCACAGTGCTTTTCTACTGCGGCCCACTACGTGGAGCCTCAGCCTTAATGAAAATTTGCTAGTATTGTTATTGCATACATATTCTATGTAATATACAAAATTGATACCACAGAGGAACTCAGTGTAGGTATGTCACTATGCAACTGACAAGTATGTGTTATCCTGTTAAAAACTGAGCAGAAGGGATTTACATATGTATTTACATACAAAACAAGAATTGATAATCTGATTCTCTCAGATGCATGCCGTCAGGGAAGATGTAATATCTGAGCAGGCCACTAATAACGTTTGATATCAAAGTCAGCCATTCACTTTGTCCGTGAAAATTGTAGGGAAAGTAAAAAAGTGAGTAAAAGGTTGCAATAGTGTGAAAAGGCAGCAACATCAGTGTCAGATTGGGATGTGCAGTGCCCACCAGTGGAATTGATTCTAGAGGACCACCCTACTACTAATGGCGTACAAGCCATAAAAAAGTCAAGCCATTTTCCTGGCTCCATCAGATTTATCATCCTTTATATAATGCTCCCCTTTCAGACCCCCTCCCACAGTACCTCCTTTCACCTACAGTGTTCCCTGTCCCCTAATATAAATTATGCCCTGTATAATAAATACACCTTTTTAATACTGATGACCTATCCTAAAGATAGGCCATCAAAGTTACATCTACAGGGATCTGACAGCCAGGACACCTGCAGATCAGCTGTACCAGCTGCCGCTGGTACAGTGGGGAAAAAAAGTATTTGGTCAGCCGCAAGTTGTGCAAGTTCTCCACATAAAAAGATGAGGCCGGCCTGTAATTGACATCATAGGTAGACCACAACTATGAGAAACAAAATGAGAAAACAAATACAGAAAATCACATTGTCTGATTTTTTAAGAATTTATTTGCAAATTATGGTGGAAAATAAGTATTTGGTCAATAACAAAAGTTCATCCTAATACTTTGTTATATATCCTTTGTTGGCAATGACAGAGGTCAAATGTTTTCTGTAAGTCTTCACAAGGCTGGCACACACTGTTGCTGGTATGTTGGTCCATTCCTCCATGCAGATCTCCTCTAGAGCAGTGATGTTTTGGGGCTGTCGCTGGGCAACACGGACTTTCAACTCCCTCCAAAGGTTTTCTATGGGGTTGAGATCTGGAGACTGGCTAGGCCACTCCAGGACCTTGAAATACTTCTTACGAAGCCACTCCTTCGTTGCCCTGGCGGTGTGCTTGGGATCATTGCCATGCTGAAAGACCCAGCCACATTTCATGTTCAATGTCCTTGCTGATAGAAGGAGGTTTGCACTCAAAATCTCACAATACATGGCCCGATTCATTCTTTCATGTACATGGATCAGTCATCCTGGTCCCTTTGCAGAGAAACAGCCCCAAAGCATGATGTTGCCACCCCCATGCTTCACAGTAGGTATGGTGTTCTGTGGATGCAACTCAGCATTCACTTTCCTCCAAATACGACGAGTTGTGTTTCTACTAAATAGCTCTACTTTGGTTTCTTCTGACCATATGACATTCTCCCAGTACTCTTCTGGAACATCCAAATGCTCTCTAGCAAACTTCAGACGGGCCCGGATATGTACTGGCTTAAGCAGGGGGACAAGTCTGGCACTGTAGGATCTGAGTCCCTGGTGGCGTAGTGTGTTACTGATGGTAGCCTTTGTTACGTTAGTCCCAGCTTTCTGAAGGTCAGTCACTAGGTCCCCCCGTATGGTTCTGGAATTTTTGTTCACCATTCTTTTGATCATTTTGACCCCACGGGGTGAGATCTTGCGTGGAGCCCCTGATAGAGGGAGATTATCATTGGTCTTGTATGTTTTCAATTTTCTAATTATTGCTCTCAGTTGATTTCTTCACACCAAGCTGCTTGCCTATTGCAGATTCAGTCTTGCCAGCCTGGTGCAGGTCTACAATTTTGTTTTGGTGTTCTTCCACAGCTCTTTGGTCTTCACAATAGCGGAGTTTGGAGTGTGACTGTTTGAGGTTGTGGACAGGTGTCTTTTATACTGATAACAATTTCAAACAGGTGCCATTACTACAGGTAATGAGTGGAGGACAGAACAGCCTCTTAAAGAGAAAGTTACAGGTCTGTGAGAGCCAGAAATCTTGCTTGTTTACTTATTTTCTACCATAATTTGCAAATAAATTCTTAAAAAATCAGACAATGTGATTTTCTAGATTTGTATTCTCATTTTGTCTCTCATAGTTGAGGTCTACCTATGATGTCAATTACAGGCCTCTCTCAGGGAGAACTTGCACAATTGGTGGCTGACTAAATACTTTTTTTTCCTCACTGTATGTATCTAGTGAAATATGTGAGTGATGTCAACAGTCTCTCTCCAGCGACCCCTGAGGCCACTGATTGCTCTCAACAGTCACATGTTGCGCAGGATTTCCAGCAGTCCTGTACACAATACAAGGTTGGAAGTAGAAAGCTCCTTCTGCTGTATAGTGCATCTCTGAATAAGAGCAGAGGCAAGTCTTCTGAGGATCAGAAATTAAGTGTGGGGAGTGGGAGATTAGGTCACTTTTCACACAACCACCTCCAAGATTTCTCCTGCGTATCCCCTGTATTCTGGAATTGAATATCATGATACATAGGTCCCCAACAATCGCAACCTTCAAGGCCAATCTGAGAACCCAGGAAAGTCTACAATCTCTAATAACATGGTGAGTGCGTGAACCCAGAGGGCGCTATTGAGCGACCCAGGGCCAGGCCTGAAAAGGCCCTCAGCCACACCTATAGGTGGGGGCACCAACTCCAGACGGAGTGTTTGCAGACGGAGAGAGGGCTGTGAAAACCTGCAGGAAGCAGGAAGTTAGGGACCCAGTCGGAGACAGACAAGGCGGTCTGTTCCCAGAGGGCTGGGGTCCTGAGAGGACTTACTGAGCCAGGCTGCTTGTTGCCCCAGAGATCAGTCAGGGAGAAAGCAGTAAGGTAGGGCCTATGTGTGGCCTAGGTCGTTTATTATTTTGTGTATGTTACAGTTTCCTAAGCTGAATAAAAGCCATTTTGTTTTGAATTGGCACCGTCTGAACGCTACTTCTCCGGCGCACAGTACCACAAACATCGCTGTCGGGTCCAGGAGTCTGTCGCCACTGAGATTAATCCCCCCAAATTATCACACTTCCTACACTAGCATCTGAACCACTTGTGCTAAAAACAATAATTTTTATCAATTGTGGATACCGCTAAGTCATAGCGTTCCAATTTGCATCACTTTTACCACATTTCTTGCAAACATAGGATGATATCTAATCTTATAGTTTATCAGAAAAGAAGCTGAGTAATATAACTGGTGTAAAACATAAAATTATTACCATTTAGATCAAAACTAGAGCAACACATATTAGCATATTTATATATCTCTCACCATTGTGAATCATCCAAATGACCAACTTCTCTCTCTCATATCCCTTTAGATATAAAGTTCACACCCCAGCAAAATATGACTTCAAAAGTTTATATTTTGTGGACAAAACCCCTACAATTAAAAAAATGATTCAACCTGCTATATACAGTGGGTACGGAAAGTATTCAGACCCCTTTAAATTTTTCACTCTTTGTTTCATTGCAGCCATTTTCTAAAAGCAAAACAGTTCATTTTATTTCTCATTAATGTACACTCAGCACCCCATCTTGACAGAAAAACCAGAAAAACAAAACTGAAATGTAGGTATTTTTGCAAATTTATTAAAAAAGAAAAACTGAAATATCACATGGTCATAAGTATTCAGACCCTTTGCTGTGACACTCATATTTAACTCACATGCTGTCCATTTCCTTCTGATCCTCCTTGAGATGGTTCTACTCCTTCATTGGAGTCCAGCTGTGTTTAATTAAACTGATTGGACTTGATTAGGAAAGGCAGACACCTGTCTATATAAGACCTCACAGCTCACAGTGCATGTCAGAGCAAATGAGAATCATGAGGTCAAAAGGAACTGCCCAAGGAGCTCAGAGACAGAATTGTGGCAAGGCACAGATCTGGCTAAGGTTACAAAAGAATTTCTGCAGCATTCAAGGTTCCTAAGAGCACAGTGGTCTCCATAATCCTTAAATGGAAGAAGTTTGGGACAACCAGAACTCTTCCTAGACTTTGCCATCCAGCCAAACTGAGCAATCGTGGGAGAAGAGCCTTGGTGAGAGAGGTAAATAAGAACCCAAACATCACTGTGGCTGAGCTCCAGAGCTGCAGTAGGGAGATGGGAGAAAGTTCCACAAAGTCAACTATCACTGCAGCCCTCCACCAGTCGGGGCTTTATGGCAGAGTGGCCTGAAGGAAGCCTCTCCTCAGTGCAAGACATATGAAAGCCTGCATAGAGTTTGCCAAAAACACTTGAAGGACTCCCAGACTATGAGAAATAAGATTCTCTGGTCTGATGAGACGAAGATTGAACTTTTTGGTGTTCTAAGCGGTATGTGTGAAGAAAACCAGGCACTGCTCATCACCTGCCCAATACAATCCCAACAGTGAAACATGGTGTTGGCAGCATCATGCTATGGGGGTGTGTTTCAGCTGCAGGGATAGGATAGGACAAGTGGTTGCAATTGAAGGAAAGATGAATGCGGCCAAGTACAGAGATATCCTGGAAGAAAACCTCTTCCAGAGTGCTCTGGGCCGAAGACAACAAGACAATGACCCTAAGCACACAGCTAAAATAACAAAGGAGTGGCTTCGGAACAACTCTGTGACCATTCTTGACTGGCCCAGCCAGAGCCCTGACCTCAACCAATTGAGCATCTCTGGAGAGACCTGAAAATGGCTGTCCACCAACGTTCACCATCCAACCTGACGGAACTGGAGAGGATCTGCAAGGAAGAATGCCAGAGGATCCCCAAATCCAGATGTGAAAAAACTTGTTGCATCATTCCCAAGAAGACTCATGGCTGTACTAGCTCAAAAGGGTGCTTCTACTCAATACTGAGCAAAGGCTCTGAATACTTATGACCATGTGATATTTCAGTTTTTCTTGTTTAATAAATTTGCAAAAATATCTACATCTCTGTTGTTTTTTTTTGTCAAGATGGGGTGCTGAGTGTACATTAATGAGAAATAAAATGAACTTTTTTGCTTTTAGCAAATGGCTGCAATGAAACAAAGAGTGAAAAATTTCAAGGGGTCTGAATACTTTCCATAACCACTGTACCTTTCAACCATTGTTGTCCATCAATTTCTGGAAAATAAATTAACCTGTGGGGTCCAAATGCTCACTATACTCCTTGATAAATTTTTTAAGGGGTCTAGTTTTCAAACTGAGGTCATTATTTGGGGGTTTTCACTGTTCTGGTTCTTCAGCGGCCCTTCAAATGGGACATGGTGCCTGAAAACTATTTATGGGAATTCACATTTTGGGGGTTTCCATTGTTGCCTGAAATCTATAGCAGTAAAATCTGGCCTCCAAAAACCAATGAGCACTCTTAGCGCTGCCATGTGTCCATACATCAGTGTACCAGCACATACAGTCATGGCCGAAAGTGTTGGCACCCCTGAATTTTTTCCAGAAAATTAAGTATTTCTCCCAGATAATTATGTAATTACACATGTTTTAGTATACACATGTTGGGAGAAGGCATCCTTCAAATATGGAGCTGGAGCAGTTTGCAAAAGAGTGTGCAACCAAATATTAAGTTGAGGGTGCCAGTAATTTTTTCCGGCTAATTTTCTTTTTCTCTGTTTTTTTTGTGTTGTACACACAAAGGAAAAAAGCATGTACAGTGCCTTGTGAAAGTATTTGGCCCCCTTGAACTTTTCAACCTTTTGCCACATTTCAAGCTTAAAACATAAGGATATAAAATTTAAATTTTTTGGTTTAGAATCAACAACAAGTGGGACACAATTGTGAAGTGGAACGAAATTTATTGGTTATTTTAAACTTTTGTAAAAAATAAAAAACTGAAAAGTGGGGCGTGCAATATTATTCGGCCTCTTTACTTTCAGTGCAGCAAAATCACTCCAGAAGTTCAGTGAGGATCTCTGAATGATCCAATGTTGTCCTAAATGACTGATGATGATAAATATAATCCACCTGTGTGTAATCAAGTCTCCGTATAAATGCACCTGCTCTGTGATAGTCTCAGGGTTCTGTTTAAAGCGCAGAGAGCATCATGAAGATCAAGGAACACACCAGGCAGGTCCATGATACTGTTGTGGAGAAGTTTAAAGCTGGATTTGGATACAAAAAGATTTCCCAAACTTTAAACATCCCAAGGAGCACTGTGCAAGCAATCATATTGAAATGGAAGGAGTATCAGACCACTGCAAATCTACCAAGACCCGGCTGTCCCTCTAAACTTTCATCTCAAACAAGGAGAAGACTGATCAGAGATGCAGCCAAGAGGCCCATGATCACTCTGGATGAACTGCAGAGATCTACAGCTGAGGTGGGAGAGTCTGTCCATAGGACAACAATCAGTCGTACACTGCACAAATCTGGCCTTTATGGAAGAGTGGCAAGAAGATAGCCATTTCTCAAAGATATCCATAAAAAGTCTCGTTTAAAGTTTGCCACAAGCCACCTGGCAGACACACCAAACATGTGGAAGAAGGTGCCCTGGTCAGATGAAACAAAAATCGAACTTTTTGGTCACAATGCAAAACGATATGTTTGGCGTAAAAGCAACAAAGCTCATCACCCTGAACACACCATCCCCACTGTCAAACTTGGTGGTGGCAGCATCATGGTTTGGGCCTGCTTTTCTTCAGCAGGGACAGGGAACATGGTTAAAATTGATGGGAAGATGGCTGGAACCAAATACAGGACCATTCTGGAAGAAAACCTGTTGGAGTCTGCAAAAGACCTGAGACTGGGACGGAGATTTATCTTCCAACAAGACAATGATCCCAAACATAAAGCAAAATCTACAATGGAATGGTTCACAAATAAACGTATCCAGGTGTTAGAATGGCCAAGTCAAAGTCCAGACCTGAATCCAATCGAGGATCTGTGGAAAGAGCTGAAAACTGCTGTTCACAAACGTTCTCCATCCAACCTCACTGAGCTCGAGCTGTTTTCCAAGTAAGAATGGGCAAGAATTTCAGTCTCTCGATGTGCAAAACTGATAGAGACATACCCCAAGCGACTTGCAGCTGTAATCACAGAAAAAGGTGGCGCTACAAAGTATTAACTTAAGGGGGCCGAATAATTTGGCACGCCCCACTTTTCAGTTTTTTATTTTTTACAAAAGTTTAAAATATCCAATAAATTTCGTTCCACTTCACGATTGTGTCCCACTTGTTGTTGATTCTTCACCAAAAAATTTAAATTTTATATCCTTATGTTTGAAGCCTGAAATGTGGCAAAAGGTTGAAACGTTCAAGGGGGCCAAATACTTTTGCAAGGCACTGTATAGCAAAACATATGTAATTGCAATAATTTTCTAGAAATAAATACTTTTTCTGCAAAAATTTCAGGGGTGCCAATGATTATGGCCATGAATGTATGGGATATTGTCAATAAACAAATTGTGGGGTGCAATTTCTCCTTTAACCCCTTGTGAAGATGAACAATTTGGGGCTAAAGTAAAATTTTATTGTAAAAAAAAAAAAAAGTAATTTTTCATTTTCACGTCTCAATGGTAAAAAAAATCTGTGAAACACCTGTAGGGACAAAGTGCTCATTATACCCCTTGATAAATTCCTTGAGGGGTCTAATTTTCAAAATGGGGTCATTTTAGGTAGGGGTTTCCGCTGTTCTGGCACTTCAGGGGCTCTGCAAATGCAACATGGTGCCTGAAACAGATTTCAGCAAAATCTACTTTCCAAAATCCCAATATCCCAATACTGTCTGTCCATACATCAGTTTACATCCTCATGTGGGATAACATCATGCTCTGGAGAAACTGCATAACACACTGTGGGATGCATTTTCTCCTTTACCCTCTTATGAATGTGTAACTTCTAGGGCTAAATTAATATATTAGTGACATGTCTTTAGGGTATAAAAAATCTGTGAATTTTCAGTTTCTTGTATAACACCATGTCTGATGAAGGGAGCTAGTACTTCCGAAAGCTTACCATCAAATATACTCAGTTAGCCTCTAAAAGGTATCGCCTGATTTCTTCACTCTTCCACTATGTTCAATGGCTAACACGGTACAACATTATATTAGTGACAGAAATTGAAAAGTGTAAATTTGACCTCCAGTTTGTTTTAATTGCTGTGAAATGCTGAAAGGGTTAAGAAACTTTCTAAATGCTGTTTTGAATTCTTTCAGGAGTGCACTTTTGAGAATGGGGTGATTTATGGGGGTTTCTATTAGAGAGGCCTTTCATGACCCCTTCAGAACTGAATTGGTCCCTTGAAAAATGTGTTTTGGAAATATTCTTGAAAATCTGGAAAATTACAGCTTGATTTGTAAATCTTATAATCAGGGACGTTTTAACACATTGCTGGGCCCTGTGCAAAGGTTTCATAAGTGGGCCCCCCATCACCACCACTTAGAAATACTTGACCTGCACAAATTATAATGCCCCCTGAATGGCCCCCACATAGTATAATGCCTCCCTAGTGGCCCCATACAATATAATGCCCCTCATAATGTCCCCCTCCAGGTTACACCCCCAGATTCATTTCCCCCAACCTGCTGATTGCCCCCACAGTGTCATGTCCCCCCCCAAGTTTCCCCCACACTGTCATGTCCCCCTCAGGTTGCCCCCACAGTATCATGTCCACCCATCCCCCAGGTTTCCCCCACAGTATCATGTCCCCCCACACTGTCATGTCCTCCTCAGGTTGCCCCTACAGTATCATGTCCCCCCCCACCTCCCAGGTTGCCCCCACAGAATATCCCCCACAGTGTCATGTCCCCCTCAGGTTGCCCCCACAGTATCATGTCCCCCTCATTCTTCCCCTACAGAATCATGTCCCCCCACCCATCAGATTGCCCCCACATTATGTCCCCCGCCCCCCCAGATTGCTTCCACAGTATCATGTCCCCCCACAACATAGGTTTCCCCCACAATTTTATGTCCCCCGCTGTATATAATCAAAGAAAAAAACAAACCTTAATACTCACCTTTCCCTGTTCCCCCCATTCACTCCATTCTCTGGCCTGGGAGTCTTCTAGGAGTAACAGGCACGATGTAAGTGACGTCACTACATCGTGCCTCCTGCTCCTGCTCCCGAGCAAAGACTGCGGCTGGATGATGAAGCAGGGAGCGGACGGCTACCTATTTCATCACTGGCTTCAACTAATCGGTTTCCTCCGGATGCCAATGAGTTGGGGCAGCCCGCACCCACTGTCCTGGACAGTGGGACAGAAATTGTAGGACTGTCCCACTGTCCAAAGGGGGCCCCAGCTACCATAGGGCTCCGTGCAAGTGCACCGTTGGCCCTATGGTTAAAGTGGCCCTGCTTATAATATATGAAAAACATGAAAGGGTGATTAAAGTATGATTGCAACATAAAGCAGAGATATGGTGAATAATATTTATGAAGTAATTTGGGTAGTATGACTTTCTATATGAAAACTGCATTTTTTTCCATATTTTCACCAAATTTCCAGTTTTTTCATAATCAAAGACAAAACATATCGACCAAAATTTACCACTGACATGAAGTAAAATGTGTCACAAAAAAACAATCTCAGAATCTTTTTGACAACTTAAACGTTAAAGTCAAAGTTATTACATCATAAAGTTACACATGTCAGATTTGAAAAATGAGATCTGGTCCTTAAAGCACTTTTGGGCTGTGTCCCCTAAGGGTTAAAATAAATCCTTTGATAGTCTTTGTGGAGCTGTAGATATTGGCATTTAAAGTGCCCCCCTCCTTTCCAGCCAGAATCTATGGACAACATGGAGGTGGAGGAGGGGCAGAGGGGGATGAGCTGCAAACTGCATAGAGAATGAAAAAAAACATCATTGTCTGTGCATAAACTGTATCTGACCCCAGGGGGAGGTGTAACATTGGCTTCTGTCCATGTTATCACCCCTCATATCAATCAGAGAACATACTGTAGAAAATAGAGGGGTAATGCAATACCTCTTTGAGCCTAATCAGATGGATATTCTTATGTAATACTCCTCTGAACCTATTTATTCACGCTATTCATTGATGCCATAACCCAGATGATTACCAGCACCAAAAGGGTTGAATAAATCAATAAAGTTTAGATTTGACCCTATCCTGTTCATACCCTATCTAGTGATATCCCTACCAAGACACAATAGCAAACATCACTAGAGATGAGCGAATAATACACTTCTGACAGGCTGAAAAAGTCCCATCAGTTAGATATTTTCACCCACTGACTGTCACCATAAAAAATAAAATAAAAAAACAGAGACTTCAGCAGGTTACTTTGTGTTAAAGGAATACCTTATATGGTACATATAACAGATATATGGTTCACAATAGTGCTGTCTTCAAAGGTTGAACAGTAATCAAATGTTTGACAATGTTGTATGTTTAACAATCATAAAACAATATAATTAGTAATACGTAAAGAACAAAGGGGCAGAATCATCAGAGTTTTATCGGATGTTTGTAAGTGAGAAATTGACATTGATTTGAAAAGTTTTAAAATGGGAAAGAAGATGCAAAGTTGGATGATTTCCAGCAATACCAGTTGTCTACGAGTTTCTGGTGTCTATGCTGGTTACAGGAATGTATACTGTATATTCATAATGGTCATTTTTGTTTAACTTTCTCTACTATAAAGAAGTTGTGAGAGTAGGAATATGAATTGTTTTCCAGTTAAGAGCATAAGGCAGATATAGTGGATAAGATTATATGTGATAATACTGTTCTATAGGATTTTCGGAATCATCTAACCACAAATTATTTGTGTTTGTCACAATGTTACATGAAGGTGTACCTGGCTATTTTTTACCCATTGAGACAATTGGAATCCTCAGGTTGTCTGCTTTCAAGAAATATATAGTGTATACTTGCTTTTCAAGATGTGTAATCCCAACATTTTATTATTTGATACTTTGTCTAAATTTTCCATTTTAAGTCTAAGGCCCCACTTAGTGAAGCGCAGCAAAAAAAAGCTGCAGTAAAAAATGAGGCAGAAACACATTTTTTTTTCGCAGCGTTTTTTATTGCAATTGCGCAGAGTTTTCCTCTGTAAACTTCCTGCCCCTAGTATACCTATACGGAAAATACCAGCGTTTTTGCAGGTATTATTGACACTGCGATTTTCTGCTGCAGATTTTTTTCTGCAATGTGTGGATGGAATTAGCCAGAATCCAGGGGCGCACCTCTAATGAGATGAAGTGAGGCGGCCGCCTCAGCGGCACTATCGGAGGGGTGGCATTTTTAATATTGTTTTTTTTACAATTTTTTTTATTCTAAACCAGCCCAAGACAGGTACCGCTCTGGCTTAGGAGACCTCTGCATCTCAGCGCAGGCGGCGCTGTTATGAAGTCATCACGCCTCCGGTGCTGAGACGCAGACTTCTTATGCGCCGGTAAAGCAGAGGCGGCGGCTCCATCAAGGGATCGCAGGTAGGTGAGGATAATTTTTTTCTTTTAATAGGTCGTTACCTGCTGGAGTAACCCCAGCAAGTAGCGGCCTATTTACATACCGATCTCTGCTCCTGCTCATGGCCTCCCCCCCGCTTCCCCCCCAGAAGCGGCTGTGAGCAGGAGCAGGGATCGTAAGTGAGGCCACGGGCCATGAACCCCCAACAAATTTTCAGACCCCAGAGTGTTATAATCGGAGACCCAGGGAAGGTGACGAAACATAAAAAACAATGTTACTCACCGCTCCTGGATCTGATGTTACTCCCAGCAGGCTTCGGGCCTTTATGGTGACGTCACGTGGGACGGGCCTACGTCATTATGCGTCATTATTGGCCTGGCCCAAGTGATGTATGTGCCGACGTTGAATAAGGCCTAAAGCTGCAGGGAGTGCACTGGAGTCCCGATAGGTAAGTAACAGTGGTTTTTATTTTTGTCACCTCCCCAAATGTCCAATTATTATACAGAGTATAAAAATAGTTCATGGGTGGGCCACTATGGAGCATAATAGAGTATGCAGGGGCCACTGTTGTGCATAATAGAGTGTGCAGGGGCTGCTGTGGGGCATCATACTGCATGCAGGGGCGGCTGTGGGGCATCATACCACGTGCAGGGGAAGCTGTGGGCCATCATACCGTGTGGAGAGGTGGCTGTGGGCCATCATACCGCATGCAGAGGTGGCTGTGGGCCATCATACCGCGTGCAGGGGCGGCTGTGGGACATTATAGTTTGTGTAAATGGGGCGTTATACTGTGTGGGGGCCAGTAAAGGGGGTGCTATGCTGTGGGGGGGGCCCATTTCAAAAGTTTGCTGGGGGGCCCAGTCTTTGCTAGTTACGCCAACTGATAATGGGTTGTTAGGAAGGGGCATATTATATAAGGGGGCTTTATGAACTTTATTTATATAAGTGCATTATTAATACAAGGGGGGGTTATTTATATAAGGGGCCATTAGGGAGCAATATATATATAAGTGGGTGATCATTTATAAAAGGGGACATCAATTACAGTGGGGAAAAAAAAATATTTAGTCAGCCACCAATTGTGCAAGTTCTCCCACTTAAAAAGATGAGAGAGGCCTGTAATTGACATCATAGGTAGACCTCAACTATGAGAGACAAAATGAGAAAACATATCTAGAGAATCACATTGTCTGATTTTTAAGAATTTATTTGCAAATTATGGTGGAAAATAAGTATTTAGTCAATAACAAAAGTTCATCTCAATACTTTGTTATATATCCTTTGTTGGCAATGACAGAGGTCTCATATTTTTAAGTGGGAGAACTTGCACAATTGGTGGCTGACTAAATACTTTTTTTCCCCACTGTATATATACAGTGCTGGCCAAAAGTATTGGCACCACTGCAATTCTGTCAGATAATACTCAATTTCTTCCAGAAAATGATTGCAATCACAAATGCTTTGGTAATAATATCTTCATTTAATTTGTCCTCAATGGAAAACCACAAAAAGAATTGTCAAAAAGCCAAATTGGATATAATTCCACACCAAACATAAAAAAGGGGGTGGACAAAAGTATTGGCACCCTCTGAAAAATCAGGTGATGCTTCTCTAATTTGTGTAATTAACAGCACCTGTTACTTACCTGTGGCACATAACAGGTGGTGGCAATAACTAAATCACACTTGCAGCCAGTTGAAATGGATTAAAGTTGACTCAACCTCTGTCCTGTGTCCTTGTGTGTACCACATTGAGCATGGAGAAAAGAAAGAAGACCAAAGAACTGTCTGAGGACTTGAGAAGCAAAATTGTGAGGAAGCATGAGCAATCTCAAGGCTACAAGTCCATCTCCAAAGACCTGAATGTTCCTGTGTCTACCGTGTGCAGTGTCATCAAGAAGTTTAAAGCCCATTGCACTGTGGCTAAACTCCCTAGATGTGGACGGAAAAGAAAAATTGACGAGAGATTTCAACGAAAGATTGTGCGGATGGTGGCTAAAGAACCTCGACTAACATCCAAACAAGTTCTAGCTGCCCTGCAGTCCGAGGGTACAACAGTGTCAACCCGTACTATCCGTCGGCGTCTGAATGAAAAGGGACTCTATGGTAGGATACCCAGGAAGACCCCACTTCTGACCCAGAGACATAAAAAAGCCAGGCTGGAGTTTGCCAAAACTTACCTGAGAAAGCCAAAAACTTTTTGGAAGAATGTTCTCTGGTCAGATGAGACAAAAGTAGAGCTTTTTGGGAAAAGGCATCAACATAGAGTTTACAGGGAAAAAAAAGAGGCCTTCAAAGAAAAGAACACGGTCCCTACAGTCAAACATGGCGGAGGTTCCCTGATGTTTTGGGGTTGCTTTGCTGCCTCTGGCACTGGACTGCTTGACCGTGTGCATGGCATTATGAAGTCTGAAGACTACCAACAAATTTTGCAGCATAATGTAGGGCCCAGTGTGAGAAAGCTGGGTCTTCCTCAGAGGTCATGGGTCTTCCAGCAGGACAATGACCCAAAACACACTTCAAAAAGCACTAGAAAATGGTTTGAGAGAAAGCACTGGAGACTTCTAAAGTGGCCAGCAATGAGTCCAGACCTGAATCCCATAGAACACCTGTGGAGAGATCTCAAAATGGCAGTTTGGAGAAGGCACCCTTCAAATCTCAGGGACCTGGAGAAATTTGCCAAAGAAGAATGGTCTAAAATTCCAGCACAGCATTGTAAGAAACTCATTGATGGTTACCGGAAGCGGTTGTTCGCAGTTATTTTGTCTAAAGGTTGTGCTACCAAGTTTTTTGTTTTTTTTTTCCAAGATGGCGCCGCTGGAGTGGCTGCCTGCTACAGCAGCTCTGAGACTCTCTATCTTATTTTTCTTTCTTTGTCTCGTTTTTTACCTCTCTACTTAAGGACTTTGCACTATGAAGAAACACACACAAAGACTTGGACCCTTGTGATACTTTTTTTTTTTTTGTTTTTATCTGTCTTTTTGTTCTGCTTGAAAATGGGATCTTTTGTGTATGCAGACAATTCCTTTGTCTATACAAGAGAGGAACTTCTGCAGCTTAGAGACACAGCAGGACGGCATACCATCTGGTCACACATCCCCCGCGAGCTTTGGAGAAAGAAAAAGCGGGTGAGGGGCTGCAGAGCTGGTACTCTTCAGAGGATTAAAAAGAGGCGTTACCGACCAGCTGTTCCCTCCATCATCATGGGCAATGTGAGATCTCTTGCAAACAAGATGGATGAACTAACAGCGCTCACCAGGCATCATCAGGAGTTTCGGGCGTGCAGCATGATGCTACTTACAGAGACTTGGCTCACTGAAGTTACTCCTGACCCTCTGGTCTCCTTGGATGGTTTTAAACTTCTTCGGGCAGACAGGACAAGGGAGAGCGGTAAGAGGAAAGGAGGAGGGCTGGCAATGTTTGTGAATAATAGATGGTGTAACCCTAGGCACATTGTGATTAAGGAGCAAACTTGCTGTAAGGACATTGAACTATTAGCTGTGAGCATGAATTCGGGGGGCACTTCTTAGAACTTTCTTCAACTCGGTAGTGGCATCAGCCATCTTCTTTGGAGTGGCCTGCTGGGGGAGCAGTATATCAACCAGGGACAGAAATAAACTTGACAAGATGATTAGAAACGCCAGCTCTGTCCCGGGGAGCCCACTGGACCCAGTGCAGGTGGTGGGTGACAGTAGGATACTGTCCGTGGTGAGCTCCATGCAGAAGAAGTCCCATCTCATGCATGAGACTGTGATCGCGCTGAGCAGTACTGTCAGTGACCGACTGCTCCACCCTAGGTGTGAGAAGGAGCGCTATCAGAAGTCTTTCCTCCCCACCGCGGTTAGGCTGTACAACCAACACCGACCTAAGCGGAGATCATTACACACAGAGAACTGAAATATCTCTCTGCCTGTTAAATCCCTCCCCCCCCTCCGCTACTTCCTATCTGTCTGTCGGCTATCAAAGTAATGCCTCTTACCTTGGAACATTCCTGTACATGTTGTATTTGTATTTGTATCTGCTTATATTTGCTGCTGTAACACACTGAATTTCCCCATTGTGGGACTATTAAAGGACTATTATTATTATTATTATTATTATTATTATTATTATTATTATTAGGCTGAGGGTGCCAATACTTTTGTCCGGCCCATTTTTGGAGTTTTGTGTAAAATGATCAATGATTTGACTTTTTTTTTCATTCTCTTTTGTGTTTTTTCATTGAAAGCAAAATAAATGAAGATATTATTACCAAAGCATTTGTGATTGCAATCATTTTCTGGAAGAAATTGAGTATTATATGACAGAATTGCAGGGGTGCCAATACTTTTGGCCAGCACTGTAGTTATATAAAGGGTCATTAGGGGAGCAGCATTTATGCCAGAGGAAATCAGGGGTATAATATAAGGGGAAATTAATTAAACGGATTATACTGGACAACCCCTTTAAGCAGATTTTTGTACCTTCTAGTTCTGGTGACGCTATGAAGATATGTGCATGCAGGTGTAAGCCTAAGTGATAAGCATGAACTCTGCACATGTTGAACTCTTATTTTTAGGAGGTGTGTTGCCTATAAAGTTTTGTTTGAATTACATTTTTAGCAACTAATATAAATTCATATGCGTTTTTTTTTTAACACACACTTTAAATAAAAATTGCATAAAGGTACCTGTTCGTATATAGTTCTGGGTGGAAGATTGAAAATGTGGGTGTTTCAGAAAATATATTAGTATTAGGGGTTAATATAATGTTTTAATGTTGTAATTTAGGTTTTATTTGTATATCTGAAAAGTGGAAAAATTGTCCTGTCTTCCAAAGGTGCAAAATATCCTAAAAGCCCTGGCGGGAAAAGGGTTAACTTACCAAAGTGATAATGTTTTTAGTAACACATTGTACTTTGTGTTAGTGGTAAATTTTGATTGATGTGGTTTGTGTTTAATTATGAAAAAATAGGACATTTGTTGAAAATTTTAAAAAAATATGCAATTTTCTAAGTTTGAAGTTATATCATACTGATTCATGTTGGAATTAAACTTTAACCCCTTAAGGATCGGGCCTAAAAGTGCGTTAATGACCAGGTCTCATTTTTCAAAACTGATATGTGTCACTTTATATGGCAATAACTTTGAGATGCTTTAACTTAAACAAGTGATTTTGAGATTGTTTTTTCGTGACACATTGTACTTCATGTTAGTGATAAACACTAATCAAAATTTTTGTATTTATTTATAAAAAAGATAGGAAATTTGATGTAAATTTTGAAAAAAAAAATCACAATTTTCAAAATGTGAAATGCTCTGCTTTTCAGACAGATAGTCATACCACCCAAATACATTAATAAATATTATCTACCATATCTCTGCTTTATATCGACATCATCTTTTAATCAGCCTTTAATTTATTTTGGACATTATAAAGTTTACAAGTGTAACAGCGATTTTCCAGATTTTACAAGAAAATTTCCCAAACTAATTTCTTAGGGACCACTTCAGTTCTGAAGAGGATTATAAAGGCGTATATATTAGAAACCCCCATAAATTACCCCATTTTCAAAACTGCATCCCTCAAATAATTCAAAGCAGCATTTTGGAAGTTTGTTAACCCTATTAGCATTTCACGGGAATTAAAACAATATGGAGGTGAAATTTAGACATTTCATTTTTTTTTTTAAATAATACATTCAATTAGCCCTAAAATTAACACATTCACAAAGGGTTAAAGGAGAAAATACATCTCACAGTTTGTTATGCAATTTCTCCCGAGCACAGAAATACTCCACATGTGGATGTACACTGATGTTTGGGCACACGGCAGCGCAAGGAAGGGAAGGAGCGACACTGGACGTTTGAAAAGAAGATTTTGCTGGAACAGTTAGCAGGTGCCATGTCTCATTTGCAGAGCAACTAGAATACCAATACAAAGGAAACCCCCAAAAGTGACCCCGTTTTGGAAACTACACCCCTAACAGAACATATCAAGGGGTATAGTGAGCATTTTGACACCACAGCTGTTTCACAGATTTTATTAACATTGGGACGTGAAATTGAAAAATTACTTTTCTTCCAATAAACTGTCAATTTAGCCCCAAATTTTTCATTTTTACAAGGGGTTAATGAAGAAAAAACACACCACAGTTAGTTAAGCAATTGCTCTCGAACACGTGAATACCCCATATGTGGTTACAAACTGCTGTATGGGTACATGGCGAGGCTCAGAATGGAAAGAGTGCTATTTGACTTTTGGAGGGCAGATTTTGCTGGAATATTTTTCAGGTGCCATGTCATATTTGCAGAGCCCCTAAAGTACCAATACAATGGAAACCCCCCATTTTAGAAACTACACCCCTCAAGGAATTTCTCAAAGGGTATTATCATTTTGAACCCAAGACTACTTCCCAAAAATTAATGTACAAAGTGAAATTTGAAATTTGTATAGAAATATGCCATTTCAGTGCCCAAAATGTTGCGCCCACTTTGTGTCATCAGAGACATACACTCCTAAAAGTATTTAGTGGGCTATCCCAGGGACAAAAAAGTTGTATATATGAGCGTAAACTGCTGCTTTGGCACACAGCAGGGAATGAGCACTGCGCTTTTTAGCTTTTGGAGTATAGATTTAGAGGGACTTTCTGGACACCGTGTTGTTTTTGCAGAACCCCAGAGGTGCCAGTAAACTGGAATTCCCCAAGAAGTTACCGCATTTTGTAGTGAAGTTTTAGGGTATCTGAAAATGTTACATGGTGTCCAAAAACCAACAATCTAAAGTAGTGGTCTAAAAAAGGGGGTTTTTTTTTTGTTTTTATCTGTCTTTTTGTTCTGCTTGAAAATGGGATCTTTTGTGTATGCAGACAATTCCTTTGTCTATACAAGAGAGGAAATTCTGCAGCTCAGAGGCACAGCAGGACGGCATACCATCTGGTCACACATCCCCCGTGAGATTTGGAGAAAGAAAAAGCGGGTGAGGGGATGCAGAGCTGGTACTCTTCAGAGGATTAAAAAGAGGCGTTACCGACCAGCTGTTCCCTCCATCATCATGGGCAATGTGAGATCTCTTGCAAACAAGATGGATGAACTAACAGCGCTCACCAGGCAGCATCAGGAGTTTCGGGCGTGCAGCATGATGCTACTTACAGAGACTTGGCTCACTGAAGTTACTCCTGACCCTCTGGTCTCCTTGGATGGTTTTAAACTGCTTCGGGCAGACAGGACAAGGGAGAGCGGTAAGAGGAAAGGAGGAGGGCTGGCAATGTTTGTGAATAATAGATGGTGTAATCCTAGGCACATTGTGATTAAGGATCAAACTTGCTGTAAGGACATTGAACTATTAGCTGTGAGCATGAGACCTTTCTACCTACCAAGGGAACTATCACATGTCATCGTGATAGCTGCATATGTCCCCCCCTCTGCGAAAGCTGACGCTGCCTGCGAGGTCCTACAAGCCACGCTGAGCCAGTTACAGTCTCAGCACCCCCAGGCCCTCTTTCTTCTGTCGGGTGATTTCAACCATGCCTCTCCATCATCCACACTGCCCAGTTTCACACAGTATGTAACCTGCCACACAAGAGACAACAAAACACTGGACTTGTTCTTTGCCAACGTGAGGGAGGCATATAACTCATCAGCCCTACCGCCCCTGGGAAGATCGGATCACAACCTAGTACATCTCCGACCTGTGTACAAGCCACTTGTACGTAGAGAACCAGCTGTCACCCGCACAGTGAGGATATGGTCCGAGGAGAGTGATGAGGCTCTGAGGGATTGTTTTGACACAACCGCATGGGAAGTTCTGCAGGATTCTTATGGGGAAGACATAGAAGGACTCACACACTGCATAACGGACTACATTAATTTTTGTGTGGACAACACAGTACCCACAAAAGTGGTGAGGTGCTTCTCCAATAACAAACCATGGATTAACTCTGATATAAAAACACTACTTAAGGAGAAAAAGATGGCATTCAGGACAAGAGATAAGGAGGGGTTGAGGGAAGTACAAAAGGAGCTGAGGCATCAAATCAGGCAGGGAAAAGCCAGTTATAAAGAAAAAAATGGAAAAGCAAATGGAAAGAAAAGACATAAGGGGGGTCTGGGAGGGGCTTAAGTCAATTTCGGGTCATAAACAGTCTGTCTGCCAGATTGAGGCAGATGTTAATTGGCTTAATGAACTAAACCTATTCTTCAACAGATTTGATCACACACCAGCTCCTCCCACCCCAGTATGTCCTTCAGCTCCCCCCACCACAATGACTTCTCCCCATGCGGCCACTTCCCAACAGACCAGTAAATCCAGAAATCCATCTTTATCTGGCCACAGTCTGACCTTCACACGGGCCCAGGTGAGGAAGGAGATGAAAAAGATCAAGGCGAGGAAAGCCGCAGGGCCAGATGACATCAGTGCAAGGCTAATTAAGACTTTCGGGGACCAGCTGTGTGGTATAATTACATATATGTATAATATGAGCCTGAGGCAGGAAATAGTCCCTGAATTATGGAAATCTTCTTGTGTGGTACCAGTTCCAAAGAAACCCCACCCTATGGACCTCAACGACTACAGACCTGTAGCACTGACATCCCACCTGATGAAGATCTTGGAGAGATTGGTTCTCACACATCTCCGCCCTCTAGTGAGCCCCGCTATGGACCCACTCCAGTTTGCTTATCGGCCGGGCATTGGGGTAGATGATGCCATCATCCATCTTCTGCACAGGGCTCTGTCTCACCTGGAGAAACCAGGGAACACAGTGAGAATAATGTTCTTTGACTTCTCCAGTGCTTTTAACACCATACAGCCCAGGTTATTGAGGGACAAGCTGGGCCTTGCTGGAGTGGACCACCACCTCTCCAACTGGATCCTAGACTACCTCACAAATCGACCTCAATACGTGAGAGCCCGAGACTGTGTGTCAGGTACCGTGATCTGTAATACGGGGGCACCTCAGGGTACGGTTCTCGCCCCTTTCCTCTTCACACTGTACACTGCTGATTTTAGGTGCAACTCATCCAGCTGCTACCTACAGAAGTATTCTGACGACTCTGCAATAGTGGGTCTCATCACAGACGATGATGACAGGGAGTACAGAGAGCTGAACCAGCATTTTGTGGACTGGTGCCACCGGAACCACCTGAAGATTAACGCGGGGAAGACCAAGGAGATGGTGGTGGACTTCCGCAAAGGCAGAAGCCCTCCTAAACCAGTGGACATCCTGGGGACGGGCATCGAGATTGTGAACACCTATAAGTACCTGGGTTTGCTCCTTAATAATAAGCTGGACTGGGCAGATCATATGGAGGCCCTGTACAGGAAGGGCCACAGCAGGCTCTACCTGCTTAGGAAGCTGAGAGCCTTTGGAATCCGGGGGGCACTTCTTAGAACTTTCTTCAACTCGGTAGTGGCATCAGCCATCTTCTTTGGAGTGGCCTGCTGGGGGAGCAGTATATCAACCAGGGACAGAAATAAACTTGACAAGCTGATTAGAAGGGCCAGCTCTGTCCTGGGGAGCCCACTGGACCCAGTGCAGGTGGTGGGTGACAGAAGGATACTGTCCGTGGTGAGCTCCATGCAGAAGAAGAAGTCCCATCCCATGCATGAGACTGTGATCGCGCTGAGCAGTACTGTCAGTGACCGACTGCTCCACCCTAGGTGTGAGAAGGAGCGCTATCGGAAGTCTTTCCTCCCCACCGCGGTTAGGCTGTACAACCAACACCGACCTAAGCGGAGATCATTACACACAGAGAACTGAAATATCTCTCTGCCTGTTAAATCCCCCCCCCCTCCTCTGCTACGCCCTATCTGTCTGTCTGCTATCAATGTAATGCCTCTCACCTTGGAACATTCCTGTACATGTTGTATTTGTATTTGTATCTGCTTATCTTTGCTGCTGTAACACACTGAATTTCCCCATTGTGGGACTATTAAAGGGCTATTATTATTATTATTATTATTAAAAGCACATAGGACTGATTCACATGTGTGCCCCTGTTGTGTGCCCAAACAGCAGTTTATGCCCACATGAATGACACTGGTGTACCCAGGATAACGTACTTAACAATGTCATATGTGGATATAAACTGCTATTTGGGAACAGCAGGAAAGGAGAGCTATTTTGGTTTTTGGTCGTCATGCCACTTTTGCAGAGTCCCTGAATTGCCAGTGAAGTGGAACCCGCAGACATGTGACCCCACTTTGGAAACTACACCCCTCAAGGGATTTATCAAGTGGGGTAGCTAGCATTTTTAACCCTTCAGCGTTGCATTCATTTAATTTCCAGAAATGAATGGCAGCTGATAATGAAAAATGAAAATTGGAATTTTTCCAGAAATGCGCCATTTCAGCGCCCGATATGTTGTACCCAGCTTTTGTCAGCACTCACTCCAAAAACTGTTAAGCGGGTATCCCGGGAACAACAGCTTTTGGAGCATTTGTCTCTGATACAAGGTGGGCACAACATATTACGTACTGAAATGACATATTCCTGGAAAAATTGTCATTTTCACCTTTCACCATCAACTTCGTATTCATTTCTGTAAATTAAATTATAGCAACATTTTGTGGCTAAAAATGGTCACTGTACCCCGAGATAAATCCCTTCAGGGGTGTAGTTTCCAAAATGGCTTTTACTGGCATTTCAAGAGTTCTGCAAAAGTGTCATGGCGTCCAAAAACCAAACCGTTTAAATCTGTGAGCCCAAAACCAAATAACACTCCCTCCCTTCTGTGCCTGGTTGTGTGCCCAAATATCAGTATATACCCAGATATGACATTAAGTACATTATCCTGGGTACACCAGTGTCATGTGGGCATACATGTGGGCATAAACTGCAGTTTGGGTACACAGCAGGGGGCAGATGTGAAGGAGCGTTATGTGGCTTTTGGAGTGCAGATTTAGATGTTTGGTATCTGGGCATCATATCATGTTTGTAGAGCCTCTAAGGTGCCAGATAAGTGGAATCCCCTAAGGAGTGACCCCATTGTGAAAACTGCACCCATCAAAGAATTTATCAAGGGGTGTAGTGATCATTAGTATTCCAGACGTGAATGCACAGCGGATGGTGAACAGTGAATATGTAAGCTGTGTGGAGTGCATTGGGAACACCAAATTCTCTACTATTTCCCCAGTAGCTCCTATGATTGGGGGGGTCACTTCAGGTGTCTTCCCTTGCAAGCCCTAAATCTGGGGTGTATCCTGATATACGCTCGCACAGCTTATACATTGCCTTCCTGCCGCAGCCAGTTTTGTTCTAATGATTTGGCGATTTTGGGGGTTTTTGTCTTCAAATTTGTCTTCTTTATTTTTTTGGTGATGTGGCCATATGAGGGCTGTTTTTTTGCGGGATGAGATGCATTTTGTAATGACACCAGTCTTGGGCGCCTATAACTTATTGAATACATTTTATTAACTCTTCATTTGGTGGATTAAAAAAAAAACATGAATTCTGGCATTATGTTTTACCTTTTAAATTTTTCGCCATGCAGCATAAAGCATAAGTATAAGCATTCTGCGGGTCAGTACGATTACAGCGATACCTCATTTACATAATACAGAACAAAAACCCATCTGGGGAAAGAAATCAATTATTTTTGCATCGCCATCTTCTGAGAGGTGTAACATTTTTATTTTTCGGTTTACAGAGTTGGTTGAGGGCTTATTTGTTGGGGGACAACCTGTGCTTTTTATTGATACTGTTTTGGAGTACATAGCACTTTATGGTGGAAAATAAGTATTTGGTCAATAACAAAAGTTCATCTCAATACTTTGTTATAAATCCTTTGTTGGCAGTGACAAAGGTCAAACGTTTTCTGTAAGTCTTCACAAGGTTGGCACACACTGTTGCTGGTATGTTGGCCCATTCCTCCATGCAGATCTCCTCTAGAGCAGTGATGTTTTGGGGCTAGGCCACTCCAGGACCTTGAAATGCTTCTTACGAAGCCACTCCTTCGTTGCCCTGGCGGTGTCCTTGGGATCATTGTCATGCTGAAAGACCCAGCCACGTTTCATCTTCAATGTCCTTGCTGATGGAAGGAGGCTTGCAATCAAAATCTCAGGATACATGGCCCCATTCATTCTTTCATGTACACAGATCAGTCGTCCTGGTCCCTTTGCAGAGAAACAGCCCCAAAGCATGATGTTGCCACCCCCATGCTTCACAGTAGGTATGGTGTTCTTTGGATGCAATTCAGCATTCACTCTCCTCCAAACACGACGAGTTGTGTTTCTACCAAACAGTTTTACTTTGGTTTCATCTGACCATAAGACATTCTCCCAATACTCTTCTGGAACATCCAAATGCTCTCTAGAAAACCGGATATGTACTGGTTTAAGCAGGGGGACACGTCTGGCACTGCAGGATCAGAGTCCCTGGCAGTGTAGTGTGTTACTGACGGTAGCCTTTGTTACATTAGTGACAGCTTTCTGCAGGTCATTCACTAGGTCCCCCTGTGTGGTTCTGGGATTTTTGCTCACAGTTCTTGTGATCATTTTGACCCCACGGGGTGAGATCTTGCGTGGAGCCCCTGAACGAGGGAGATTATCAGTGGTCTTGTATGTCTTCCATTTTCTAATTATTGCTCCCACAGTTGATTTCTTCACACCAAGCTGCTTGCCTATTGTAGATTCAGTCTTCCCAGCCTGGTGCAGGTCTACAATTTTGTTCCTGGTGTCTTTCCACAGCTCTTTGGTCTTCACCATAGTGGAGTTTGGAGTGTGACTGTTTGAGGTTGTGGACAGGTGTCTTTTATACTGATAACAATGTCAAACAGGTGCCATTACTACAGGTAATGAGTGGAGGACAGAGGAGCCTCTTAAAGAAGAAGTTACAGGTCTGTGAGGGTCAGAAATCTTGCTTGTTTGTAGGTGACCAAATACTTATTTTCCACCATAATCTGCAAATAAATTATTTAAAAAGCAGACAATGTGATTTTCTGGATTTGTTTTCTTATTTTGTCTTTCATAGTTGAGGTCTACCTATGATGTCAATTACAGACCTCTCATCTTTTTAAGTGGGAAAACTTGCACAATTGGTGGCTGACTAAATACTTTTTTCCCCCACTGTATTATCCCCTCTGAGTACACTGGAGCATTGTAGGCAGGATAGACACGGCAAAGTACCATATTTTGGGGTGCTGAGAAAGAGTTGCCTAGGTAACTTAATGCAGGACCCAATGTCGGCCTTAACTAGCTGGTCACGGAGGTTTTTGGGTCGCCTGTAACAGGGAAGAAAATTTGTGTTTTTATAGACACACGTGGTGGTTATATTGCAAAACAAAATGGTTTTGTAAAAAAAAATTTGCCTGTTTTTATGTCGTTTAAATGCTACAGGGTCTTATTATTATTTGTGGGACAAATTTGTATCTGTGATCCTAGTTAAAAAGCGATATAGAATTGGCTTTTTTAAAAAAAAGGCTTCTAAAATGATCCTTTTATCAGAGCTGATGTGAAATCAGAATTATTTATTTATTTATTTTATTCCAACATTGTTGCACCAACAGTGCGGTATAGTCGAATGTAATGGACCAGGCCACAGGACATGACTTGCTGATCGGTGGCAGTGGTGGCAGCTGTGGCAACACGAGCGCCAGTGTGGTATGGAATGTGATGATGGACCAGGCCACATGAGATGTTTGGATCCAGTGTTGGACTGAAGTGCCTAGGGCCCATCAGAGGAACTTGTTCTGGGGGCCCACCCAACAGCTTCCTGCTAATAGCCTACACCACAGCTCCTTCAAGGAAATCTTGCATACATGTGACACATACAAACCTGTACCAAAAAATTGAGCACAGGTCCTGTTCAGTAACAGAATGCTAATGTGCTAAAAAAACCCTATAGTATAAAAATATACTACAGTAAACAAAAAACCTTTAATAAAACTACCTGCAATGTATATTATGCTGAAACACTGTAGTAAAAAATGTACAAGTAAAAAACCAACATATATATAAATCTATCTATTTATAGATATACAGATATATAGAGCGATATCAGTATATATACAGTATATATACATAGAGAGTAGAGATAGAGAGATAGATAGATAGATAGATAGATAGATAGATAGATTCCTGTCGGGGGTAGACAGGCTGTGCCAGGGGCTGTCGGAGCCAGAAACACATGAGTTGGTAAGAATGACTGTGTTTGTGGAGATACTGGGTAGAAGGCCCAGGGTCTCATAGTGAGGGACACTGAATGTGTTAGTAGCCAGATGGTTGAGAATTTATTTTGTACCATGCTGTACATGCTGTTTCACTTGGAAAGCGGAAGATTAAAGCTGGCTGAACCGAATTCACTGTGTTGGACTGACAATTTCTTGGAGATTTCTGATGTGCCAACCATTTTGATGAAGAGTTGGCGATCCCATGAGCTAAAATAACCTCTGAGTTGTCACAATATATATATATACATATACACACATATAGGGGTCACTAATCAGTGCTCGGCTGTCGCAGGATACAGACATAGATACTATGCCGATAAAAAAAAAGAAAAGGCTAACCATCCACTGGATGCAAATGAGTTAAATATGTTGGTTAAGCAGGAGCCGTCTGCTCCCTGCTTCACCACTCAGCACCTGTGTGCTTCTGGAGCTGTAGGCATGTCCAGGAGGGGGAGACTGCTAGCAGAGGTGTGCAATGTACTGGGAAGCTGGAAAAAAATTCAGAATGAGGTGCAATTGGAGAAAAAATGACATGTTACCTGTATTCTGCGGGTCAGTATGATCACAGCAATGCCAAATTTTTATAGTATTTGTAATGTTTTGATACCTTTTTAAAAATGAAAAACGTTGCAAAATAGAAAAAAATTTTTGTGTCACCATATTGTGACACCTGTAACTTTTTCATATTTACATGTGTGGAGCTGGTCTTTTTATGCGGGACAACATGACATTTTTACTGATACCATTTGGGGAAACATCTGATGGTTTAATCACTTTTTATAAAAATTTTTATAGGAGGCAAAGTGTTGAAAAAAACGATACTTGACTATTTTGATTTTTTCCCCCGCTACACTGTTCACCATATGTGATAAATATTTTAATATTTTAAAAGTGCAGGCATTTTGGAGCAGGGGGATACCTAATGTGTTTGTGTTTACTTTTGTTTATTTACTTTTATATCTGATCTAGGGAAAGGGGGGTGATTTGAACTTTTATGTTTTTTTTTTTTTTTTTATACTTTTAAAAACTTTTTTTTTTCTTCCTTTACTTTTATAATCAGACCCCCTAGGGACCTTGAAATCTAGGGAGTCTGATCGATCATACTATTCACTGTAATACTACTGTATTGCAGTGAAGAGCAAAATGCCTTCACTTCTATTAGACGCTGCCTCTGGTAGCGTGCAATAGATCTAATGCAATGACAAGCCTGGGAGCCTTCAATAGGCTCCCGGCTGTCATGGCAACCAATCGCCGCCCTCCGATGACATTCAGGTGAAAAATTTTGGCGCCGGTGGCGCCTGCGCAGTTTAGATGCCTCGGTCCCGTTCGCAGTGTCTAAAGGGTTAACAGCCACGATCGCGGCTGTTAGCGGCGGGTCCTGGTTGTATTACACAGCTGGCATCCGCCCTGTATGGAGAGAGTTT
Organism: Leptodactylus fallax; assembly: GCA_947044405.1. Taxonomy (NCBI): domain Eukaryota; kingdom Metazoa; phylum Chordata; class Amphibia; order Anura; family Leptodactylidae; genus Leptodactylus; species Leptodactylus fallax. Next base: position 4,967,647 of record CAMRHE010000105.1, read on the forward strand.
AGCTCCTGAGCCCTCTCCATACATCCCCATGTGATCAATGACGTACAGGTACGTCATTGGTCGTTACAGGGTTAAACTGGGGACAACTGGAACAGGACATTAAACTGTGGAAGTAGATGGAGGGGAACATCAATCTGGGGGCAGCTGGAGGGGGACATTAAACTGGGGGAAACTGGAGGAGGACATAAAACTATGGGGATAGCTGGAGGGGGACATTAAACTGTGGGGGTAGCTGGAAGGGGACATTAAACTGTGGAGGTAGCTGGAAGGGGACATTAAACTGTGGTGGTAGCTGGAAAGGGACATTAAACTGGGGGCAGCTTGAGGGGGACATTAAACTGGGGACAACTGGAGCAGGACATAAAACTGTGGGGGTAGCTGGAGGGGGACATTAAACTGTGGGGGTAGCTGGAGGGGGACATTAAACTGGGGGCAGCTGGAGGGGGATATTAAACTGCAGGCAACTTGAAGGGGACATTAAACTGGGAGAAACTGGAGAAGGACATTAAACCGTGGGGGTAGCTGAAGGGGGACATTAAACTGGGGGTCACTGGATGGGGACATTAAACTGGGAGCAACTAGAAGGGGACATTAAATCATGGGGGTAGCTGGAGGGGAACATTAAACTGGTGGCAGCTGGAGATCATTAAACTGGGGCTACTGAGGGGGCCATTAATGTCCCCCTTATATTATGCCCAATTCCCCCTGACATACAGTAAATACTGCAATAATGACCCCTTATATAAAAGACCACCCCCTTATGTTAATAATGGCTACTAATGACCCTGTAATGTCTCTGCCTGTTTGGGTATCTGCGCTACCCTCCACTTGCATGCTGCAGCGCAGGAGGCATATTCAGTTTGATATCTTGCTTAAGGTTCTTGATGCTTAGTCTGAACACTGTCCTATGTAATTGAATTTCAGCCACACCCGTCTCCTGCACCTCGCTTCTCTCTGCTCCTCTAATAGTTAATCTTAGCCTTGCCTGTGTGATTGACAGCCTGTCTACCAATCAAGTCTGGGGCAGGTCCTGATTTGCTATATACAGGTCATCATCCCACACATGCTTGCTGGCTATTGAGATTCTGTCTTGTGACTTTGTCCCTGCTAGCTCATTTTCTGCTATTACCTGTATTCTTTTCCTGACCTATGGCTTTGACTTTGAATATTCTCTTGGATTGTGATTCTGTACTGCATTGCTCGACTGTTACCGACCCCTTGGCTTGCTGACCTCCCTTTTGTTGTTGTTTGTCCTGTCTGCATTCTGTGTTGTCACTTATTCAGAGTAGGGACCGGCTCCAAGTTGTTCCTGTCATTAGGACAGTGAGACAAGTAGGCAGGGACAGGGTTTGGTTCAGTTTTAGGGCTCACTGTCTTGTCGTGCCCCTCCCCCCAGGGTTCTGCAGCAGCAGTGGGGAATTGCTCAACTGGCAATTCCCCTACAGACCCCTTATATAAATTATGCCCCCTAATGACTCTATATACAGTGCCTTGCGAAAGTATTCGGCCCCCTTGAACTTTTCAACCTTTTGCCACATTTCAGGCTTCAAACATAAGGATATAAAATTTAGATTTTTTTGGTGAAGAATCAACAACAAGTGGGACACAGTCGTGAAGTGGAACGAAATTTATTGGATATTTTAAGCTTTTGTAAAAAATAAAAAACTGAAAAGTGGGGCGTGCCAAATTATTCGGCCCCCTTAAGTTAATACTTTGTAGCGCCACCTTTTGCTGCAATTACAGCTGCAAGTCGCTTGGGGTATGTCTCTATCAGTTTTGCACTTCAAGAGACTGAAATTCTTTCCCATTCTTCCTTGGAAAACAGCTCGAGCTCAGTGAGGTTGGATGGAGAGCGTTTATGAACAGCAGTTTTCAGCTCTTTCCACAGATTCTCAATTGGATTCAGGTCTGGACTTTGACTTGGCCATTCTAACACCTGGATACGTTTATTTGTGAACCATTCCATTGTAGATTTTGCTTTATGTTTGGGATCATTGTCTTGTTGGAAGATAAATCTCCGTCCCAGTCTCAGGTCTTTTGCAGACTCCAACAGCTTTTCTTCCAGAATGGTCCTGTATTTGACTCCATCCATCTTTTAACCATCTTCCCTGTCCCTGTTGAAGAAAAGCAGGCCCAAACCATGATGATGCCACCACCATGTTTGACAGTGGGGATGGTGAGCTGTGTTGCTTTTACGCCAAACATATCGTTTTGCATTGTGGCCAAAAAGTTCGATTTTGGTTTCATCTGACCAGAGCACTTTCTTCCACATGTTCGGTGTGTCTCCCAGGTGCCTTGTGGCAAACTTTAAACGAGACTTTTTATGAATATATTTGAGAAATGGCTTTCTTCTTGCCACTCTTCCATAAAGGCCAGATTTGTGCAGTGTACGACTGATTGTTGTCCTCTGGACAGACTCTCCCACCTCAGCTGTAGATCTCTGCAGTTCATCCAGAGTGATCATAGGCCTCTTGGCTGCATCTCTGATCAGTCTTCTCCTTGTTTGAGATGAAAGTTTAGAGGGATGGCCGGGTCTTGGTAGATTTGCAGTGGTCTGATACTCCTTCCATTTCAATATGATCGCTTGCACAGTGCTCCTAGGGATGTTTAAAGTTTGGGAAATCTTTTTGTATCCAAATCCGCCTTTAAACTTCTCCACAACAGTATCACAGACATGCCTGGTGTGTTCCTTGGTCTTCATGATGCTCTCTGCGCTTTAAACAGAACCCTGAGACTATCACAGAGCAGGTGCATTTATACAGAGACTTGATTACACACAGGTGGATTATATTTATCATGATCAGTCATTTAGGACAACATTGGATCATTCAGAGCTCCTCACTGAACTTCTGGAGTGAGTTTGCTGCACTGAAAGTAAAGGGGCCGAATAATATTGTACGCCCCACTTTTCAGTTTTTTATTTTTTACAAAAGTTTAAAATAACCAATAAATTTTGTTCCACTTCACAATTGTGTCCCACTTCTTGTTGATTCTTCACCAAAAAATTTAAATTTTATATCCTTATGTTTGAAGCCTGAAATGTGGCAAAAGGTTGAAAAGTTCAAGGGGGCCGAATACTTTCGCAAGGCACTGTAAATAACCTCCCCCCTTGTATTCATAATGCCCCTAAGAAACCTTATATAAATGACCCCCCCTTATGTTCATAATGCCCCTTCCCTTATAGTTATAATTCCCTATATAGTTATAGTTATAGTAAAGTATGTATTTATGGCAGCCCCACAGAGTCAGTGGGCCCGGAGCAGCCGCCCCCTCTGCCCCCCCCCCTTCCACCCCCCCCCCGTTAGCTACGCCACTACCTCTCGGGCACAAGCAATTCTCTACCAAATATGCAGTAACCCCTCAGACACTTCTGATTCTTCTCCAAAATTGTCATAATCTCTCAGATAAATATACTGTTCATGGTTATGTCTGAAGGGTAACTGTATATATGAAGGAGAATTGCTTATGTCTGAGGAGTTATTACATACTTTGTAAACAAGTGCTTGAGACTAAAGGATTATTGCAAAGTTTGAGGAGAGTGGCTTGTGTCTGAAAGTTTATTGCAGAACTGGAGTAGAATCACTTATGTCTGAGGATTTATAGCAAAGTGGAAGAATTGATTGTATCTAAGGGGTTATTGCAGAGTTTGTGCCTTATTCCTAACAGGTTACTGGCGGAAGGAAAAAATGTGCATAAATAACCAGTTGCGCTCCAGTGAAAAATAAATTTGATGTCCAATGGTCCACAAGGTATCAACCTACATCCAACTATCCACTAGAGCTGCTATTTAGGATAAAGATACTGATTCTACCCGTGTTAATGCACTCAAGCTGGCTCCTACCTGTTGCCCATGCATATCTGTCTGTAGATTCAATACAATGATTGTAAGGGAATTGCTAGTTGTGCAATTCCCTAGTGCTGCTGCTAAACAAGGAAGAAGGGAAAGACAGAGACAGTGAGTCTTAAACTCGACCCAACCCCCATCCCTACCTAATTGTCACAACTGTCCTAATGACAGGGACAACTGGGCGGTAATCCCTTCTCTGAATAAGTGTATACAGAACAGGACAAGACAAAACAACACAGAAGCAGAGTCAGCAAGCCGAGGTCAAACCAAGGAGACAAACAGTACCAATCCAAAAGAGTAGTAACAAGGGAAGCCAAAAGTCAGAAGTCAGTAATACAATAATAGCAAGAGAAGTGCTTAGCAAGGACAAAGTCTCAATAGCCAGTAAACATGTGTGGGCAGATGACCAATTATAGGAAGTCCAGAACCACCCCAAACTTGATTGGTAGATGGGCTGTCAATCACACAGGTAAGACTAAGATTAACTTAATTTGAGGAGTGGGGCAAAACAAAGGTGTAGCAGATAGGTGTGGTAGAAAATCAATTACAGAGAAGCGTTAATAGAGCAATGTTCAGACAGAGCAACAAGAACCCTATGCAAGGAATCAAAACTGACACGCCTCCTGCGCCACATTGTGCGAGCGGAAGGTGGCACAGAGACCCGAACAGGCAGAAACATTACAGTACATCCACTTTTATGAGGGGCCACAGGACCCTCACCAGACAAACCAGCTTTAGAAGGATTCAGTATATTCTCTGCCTTTTATTCTAGATCTCCCTGATACTTTCGGGGTTTTAAGGCTAGAGGGGTGTTCCCAACCTTTAGTAGCCGAGACCGTCTCCTCACTGACACAATCTAAGGTGTGCAAAGCAATACAGTGGGATGAGCACTGATCTCCCCATTTTATCAACTTCCTTTTACCCCAATCAAAAATAGGGTTATAGAGGTTAAACCGGGGGAGTCCCGAAATAATATCAGAAGACAGATGCTCCACAACGAAAAAGCTTATGACCTCAGAATGTGCAGAGTCCACAAGCAAAGTGATTAAGGGGGTCTTGAATCGAACCTTACCCTTGGCCAGTGGGGTAAAATCCAACCAACAGAGAAGTATCGAGTGGCAAAAGTTCAATGCCTAAAGCTGAGGCAAACGAAAATTTGATAAAGTTTGCCGCAGCCCCAGAGTCAACTAGGGCCTGGCCGGAAACAGATCTGTCCCCAGAGGACAGAGACACAGATAACAGCATCTTTACTATTTTTGGCAAATACCTGGTTGCCTGAGTGGTTCTTCCGACTACCACTCAGGAACTGAAGTTTTTCCGCTGGTGTGTGGGGCCTGATTGAGCAGTCTCGGATGATATGACCTGAAGTACCACAGTATAGGCAGAGGTTATTCCGGAGACGATGCTCTCGCCGAGTCTTGGCGGCCATAGCTCCCAGTTGCCTGGGTTCCTCACCAGGAGTAATAGGAGAATAAGTAGGTTTTTCAGGAGAGAGAGAGGAAGAGACAGAAAACTAGGAGGAAACAGGCCCTACTCTTTCTTTAAGATTTTCCCAGATTCTACGGTCAATACGGACGGCCAAAGTCATGACCTGCTTAAGAGTAGGGGATTTGGGTGACCAACCCAGACCTCCTTAATACGATCACACAGGCCTTTTCTAAAGTGAGCCTTTAGAGCCGTTACAGTTACACTGCACTTGCGGAACTCTGAGCAATACTCTTCGGCAGAGCGTTTGCCCTGCCGCATGGTGAGGAGTTGCGATTCTGCAAGCCCAATGTGGTCTGGCTCAGCATAGATAGAGCCTAGAGACCTAAAAAAAAATTTCAAAGTGAGACCACTCCTCAGCCCCAGGAGGTAGTTTAACCACTTCCATACTAGATGCTTTACCCCCCTTCCAGACCAGACACATTTTCAGTTTTTTTTTGTATGTGCGGTTTTGGAGGGCTATAACATTTTTATCATATGCGTTATTCAACTAATTTCTGTACCGTTTTTTCAGTGACACATAGGGTTTTATTTTTATGTTGTTTTTATTTTTGCATGTGTTTTAATTTTTTTTATATCCGGGAAAATCTAAACAAAAGAGGAGGGAAAATGTGTCTGTTTTGTACTTTTCATTTTTTTTATTTAATAACACAAAGTGCTACTAAAAAATTTTTAAAATAGTTTTTATTCTCCATTATGGTAATTTTTATTTTGTATGGTGTCGTCGGGGGTGGGGCTATAACTTTTAATAAGGGCGTGTTATTGGCGTATTATTATTTATTTTTTTTTAAGTTATTTTATTAACTTTTTTTTTTTTTTTTTTACTTTTCTTTTCATTTTTTTTACATTTTTTTTTTTTTTACATAAAAGACCTTTGGGGATATCTGATGACTTTTTTTTTTTTGTTGGGGAGGCTGATTTCCCCTGTAACTGGGGCTGGTACATTTAGCCCCACTTGCAGGAGTAATACAGCCTCTTGCACGTTACTTTCACATTACAAAAGAGTTGACCCATCAGCTCTTACAGATGCTGATCCTGGCGGATCATGTGACAGCCGCAAGATGGCGGCACCCATAGCAGTGAATACAGTGCTCATTCAGCGCCGTATACACAGCAATCGGGATGGCAGGGAAGGTAATAAACCTTCCCTGCCTACTCTCTGGGAGCTCCGGCTGAAGTTACAGCCAGCTCCCCATTTCAGCAGCTGCATGATTTTGTGCAGCTGCTGAATTCTGCTTGGACGTAATAATACGTCCTTGCAGAAATAGACAACCACCTTCCGGACGTATATAGTCTATGGGCGGTACGGAAGTGGTTAAGGTCCCAAGATTGTGGATCCCCCTGTAGAAGAGATATTACTACTCCCACCACTTGGGCCTGGGATGCATGTGGATTAATACGGAAATACAGGCGACAAGACTCCCAGAAAGTCTCAAATTTTCTCGGTCCCCCCAGGACGATCCGGGAGTAACATCTTAACCCTGGGAAGGGAAAAAACAGCAGGGGATGAAGCAGCAGCCTCAGTAAGGGTATGAAACTGTTTAGCTAGCTCAGCTACCAAGCCTGCCAAATCCTTCATCTTGGCTGCAAGGCCCTTAATAGGATCCATGCTGATCCGGAGGGAAACAATGGCAGAAGGTTATTTGGGCTGGCTATTCTGTAAGGGAATTGCTAGTTGTGCAATTCCCTAGTGCTGCTGCTAATTGCCACAACTGTCCTAATGACAGGGACAACTGGGCGGCAATCCCTTCTCTGAATAAGTGTATACAGGACAGGTGTAATGGTACGGGTCTGGTTCGGAGTCTTTGGTTGCTACTACTTGGGGTAATTGCAAGACTGATAACGTAGTCAGGAGGAAGCCAGTGGTCGATGCACAAGATGAGCATCAGTATTAGAGGAGAAGACAAATACTGTAGTTAGGAGGAAGCCAGTGGTCGATGCTCAAAATGAGCGTCAGTATTAGAAGAGAAGGCAAATACCATAGTGAGGAGGATGCCAGTGGTCGATGCACAAGATGAGCATTAGTATTAGCAGCTGAACAGGAGAGACTAGCTAGATTGCAGGCTGAAAGCACAATAATCTCGCAAGGCAGGAAGTGCAAGGCTGGGTTTAAATAGGATGTTCAGAGAACTGAAACTAGAGGCACTAGGAGCTAGGCTTCAGATCAGCACAGGAGCTGTCCAGGAAGATGAATAGCTCAGTTGGAAGAGCTGCACCCTGTGACACCGAAGTTCCTAGGATCAAGTCCTGACAGTAGTCCCCTCCTTTCACGATGGTCTCTGGACATCTTAGGAGCTGGTTTCTCTGGATATCTGTGAAACGCCCTTGTAAGCTAAGGTGCGTGAACATTGTTTTCTGGTCCCCGTGAATTCTCTTCTGGTCCATAACCTTTCCATTGCACCAGATATTGTAGTTGACCTCTAAAAAGTCTAGAGTCTAAAATTTTATCGACAATATATTCTTCCTCCCTTTGGACTTTTACTGGTGCGGGAGGTGGCTGATTTCTCCCTGGAAAGCGGTTTTCATTGAATGGCTTGAGCAAAGACACATTGAACACAGGGTGTATTTTCAATCTGTTAGGAAGTTTGAGACAGAAAGCAACTTTTGGCCCAATTTTGGAGATGGAACATGTGTTTTCAGATTTCTAGTAGATAGCCAAACCTTATCACCAATTTTAAAGGTAGGAGGAACTTTGCGATATTTATCAACTGCTTTCTTTTATTCTTGGGCTTCTTGTAGCATCTCTCTTAGTTTCCTTTGGGTTTCTTGCAATTTTGTTAGTCTGTCAGTAACAGCAGGAATAGGAGTACTAAGAGGGAGGTTAGGAATAAATACAGGATGTAGGCCAACATTAGCAAAAAATGGACTTTGAGATGTAGCACTGTGTTTGGAATTTGTAGGCAAATTCTGCTGTTGGTAAATAGTTCACCCAATCATCTTCAAGGTAGGAAATAAAACAGTGGAGGTCTTGTTCCAGAGTTTGGTTTGTCCTTTCTGTCTGTCCATTGGACTGAGGATGAAAGCAGAAGTCAAATTAACTAAATCCTATAGCTGTACAGAAGTTCTTCCAAAACCTTGATGTGAATTGAACACCTCTTTCTGAAATTACATTGTCAGGAATTCCATGCAACCTAAATATCTCCTTAATCATTAATTCTGCAGTTCGCTCTGCAGTAGGAATTCCTCTAATTGGAATGAAATGTGCCATCTTTGTGAGTCGGTCCACAACAACAAGGATGGTAGGCATTTCTTTAGAAGGAGGAAGGTCCACAATAAAATCCATGGAAATTGATCCCTGAAGCCTAGATAGAACTGGAAGTGGTTATAGAAGGCCTAGAGGAGGAGATCACGGTGTCTTGTTTCGTGCACATGTTAAACAGAGAAAACATATTTTCTAGGGTGCATTGGGTTTATGCCCTTGAGGCCCTCTGGAGGCTTGACTTCTCTGGGCCCATTTTTTCAGCAATATATGCCCTATATACGGTCCCCTCAGCTTCTGTCTTAGTTAATGGTGTTTTTTCTGAACCATTTCTATTAACAAATGGTACTTGCCAGGGTTCCCCCTTTCCCCCCTTATCTTTTCCATAGTCATGGAACCTCTGGCTGAGAGCATTAGAGCACATCCATGGAATCTATGATGGACAACACTCTCACAAATTTAATCTATTTGCAAACGATGTGATTCTCGCATTGACCTGTCCCCTTGAATCCCTCCCGGCATTGTTAGAGGTTCTGAACAATTTTGGTCGAATTTCCTACTATAAGATAAACAAATCTAAGTCCCAACTATTAGGCATTCACATCTCCCCTCAATCGCGACAGTCTTTGAGTAGTCAATTTCCCTTTCAATGGAATGCCATCTCCATCCCCTATCTAGGTATCCACTTAACACCTTCGGTAAAATCTCTAGTTGCAGCCAATTTTCCCCCTTTAATTTCTACCATTCAAACTGAATTAAACAGATTGGCTAAGTTTCAGCACTCCTGGAAGGCAGAATAGTCCTTTATAAAATGCTTATTCTCCCACGCATTTTCTACAAACACTATCGATCCCCATTCCAGCAAACACCATTTCAACACTACACAAGCAAATGAATGCGTTCATTTGACAGAGGATGAAACCACGCATTTCCTTCTCTACAATGATGAAGCCTACAACCATGGGGTTATGGACCTTCCTAATCTTTATCACTGTAATTTAGCTTTTATTCTCAGTCATTTAAAATACTGATGGAATGACTCCCATGATAAACTTTGGCCGGCTCTGGACGCTCGTGTAGCCAACATATGAAAGCACTCTTGTTATATCCTCCAGTATCGATTTTGTCTTCAACACTGGTCCCCCCTTCTGTTCAGGTCTCTCTTGAGGCCTGGAGGGTGGGCTGCTCCTCCTCACATCACTCCTCCATTTCCAAGGTAAACATAACGATCCCCATCAAGGCTCTGACACACCACATTCCCAACATGTCCTTATCTTCATGGATCGCATGTGGAATACGCCACATCACAGACCTGTTCCACAACCAATCTATTTTATTATTTCCACAACTTCAGGCAAAATTCTTACTGCCTTCACAGGAGCTGTTCAAATACATTCAAATTCGAGATTTTCTGTTATCATCTACACCTTCTACCACTTCCTCTATCCTTGCTTTCCTGGGTGATTTCCTACTAAGCCCGTTGGCCTCGAAATCTAAAGGGGTAAAACCTTTATATCTTCTAGTAGCAAATGCTCTTTACCTTGCTAAATCTCCTCCCCTATTGAAGTGGGAGTCTGATTTCGGCAGTAGTTTTGGTGTGGCGGATTGGAATGGTGCCTTCACAGGCTCATAGATCAACTTTTTGTGCCTATCACTGGGAACAATATCATAAACGTCTCTTACGCTGGTATTATACCCCACTGAGACTCTCAAAAATTTACCCAACATCTTCACCCTATTGTTGGAGAGGTTGTGGTCACGTTGGTTCCCTTTTTCATATTTTTTGGAGCTGCCCGCACATTAATTCATTCTGGCACGCCACTCTCAATGTACTCAGCGGTTATATATGCTGCAAGATCACACCGTCTGCCCCTTTGGCTCTCCTTTTGCGTTGGATTCATAACATCACTCCTCATTTTCGATCTCTTACTTGCCACTTCCTCCATGTAGCCCGGCTATTAATTGTTCGCCATTGGAAATCATCTTGTATCCCGTTCCTCGATGAACTTCTGGATATCATCTCTACTAATTGCATGCAGGAACATATGCTTGCTTGTCAGAAGGGGAAGTTCAAGGACTTCTATTCTCAGTGGTCCTCCTGGCTGACTCACCATCCTCTCCCTTATGCCTAACAAAATGGTTCTGTCTTTCTAGTCTTACGCCATGCCGTCACCTACATACTTATTGCTGCCATTCACATTATTTCTGTCATTTACCTCATGTGCTCTGGTTGGTTGGTCCCCCCCCTTTCCCTTTTTTCCTGTGTTGTTATTTTTATTATTATTTTGTTATTATACTATTTCTGCCATGTCATTGCAGCGTTCTGCGAAAGGCCTCTGTCTGGACTTTATGTTCTACCGGTCCTATCATACGATTTATTGTTTTATTGTGTGTGTTCTATCACACTCTCTTGTATGTTTTTTTTCTTGTAAAACTTTAATAAATATTTATTTGAAGGAAAACATATTTTCTAACATTGTTCTTACAATTAGGCTACCAAAATGAACGAAGAAGTAAGTCGTAAGTTTTCAAGACACCAAGATGCCCTGCAAGCTTAGAATCGTGGACCAGTTTGAGGACTTCAAGTCCAGCAGTTTCAGGAACATATATTCTGTGTTCCTTCTTCCAAAACCCCTCTTAAAAAAAAAGGTCCACATCTTTAGAAGGATGGTTGAGAAAAGAGTCATTCTGTTATCCCTCTCTGAGCATGGTTAAAAGATCTTTGGAGTTCAGTATTCTTACAAAATTTTTGGAAGATAAAATAGTAGACTCTGTTTTAGACTCCTCCTGTGGTTCAGCAAGATTCATGGACAAAGCATCAGCCTTGCCATTTCTTGAACCTGGCCGATAAGAAATTATGAAATTAAATCTAGAGAAAAACAAGGCCCATCTTGCTTGTCTTGCAGACAGTCTCTTAGCTGTAAGGATGAACTCTAAATTTTTGAAGTCAGTAAGGAGAGTTACTGAATGATTAGCTCCTTCCAAAAGATGTCTCCATTCATAGAATGCAACTTTAATGGCCAACAGTTCTTTGTTTCCTATGCGATGTTCCTCCAAGGTGTCTGAAAATATAAGGATGTCATCAAGGTACACAACAACAAATTAGTCTAAGAGATTTCAAAACACATCATTAACAAAATGTTGAAAGATTGCAGGAGCGTTACAGAGGCCGAATGGCATAACCAGGTATTCAAAATATCCGTATTTAGTTCTAAAGGCGGTCTTCCACTCATCCCCTGGATGAATGCTTATGAGTTTATAGGCCCCTATTAAATCTAGTTTGGTAAAAATGTTAGCGGAGGTCTTTCCAGCAACTCAGGAATTAGGGGAAGAGCGTAACGATTTTTAATAGTCATCTTTTTTAGTTCTCTGTAGTCAATACATGGTCTCAAGGTTGAGTCTTTTTTTTTCTACAAAGAACAAAGGTGGGTCGAATGAAGACTTTCTTTAAATTTTCATCCAAGTATTCTCTGAGCCCTGGTATCTGGTTTAGAGATATTGTAAATTCTGCCAAAAGGAATAGTAGATCCAGGAAGCAACTCGATGGGACAATCGTAAGGACGATGAGGAGGTAGTTGATCAGCTTTTTTCTTGCTGCAGACATCACTAATACGGAGGTGGCAACTTATCATAACTGTGATGAGGAATCTCGGAAACTTTTGTTTGTTCTTGGATGGGTAAGCTTATATGACAATTGTCCTTGCAGTATTCAGAAGGAAAAGTAACAGTCCTTGATTCCCAGTTGATAGAAGGATTATGGATAGTAAACCATGGAATTCCTAAAATAACTGGAAATTTGGGAGAAGAAATCAGCTGCAAACTAATAATTTCATGATGATCAGGTTCAATTACAGATTCCAAGTTCAATTGTCTTGTGAGTTACAGGTCCAGATGATAAAGATGAACCGTCAACAGTTTCCATATCAATTGGCACGGATTTTGTTCTACGTGCAATGTTATTATCGTGCGCAAATTGTAAGTCCATAAAATTTCCCCCTGCCCCAGAATCTAACATGGCGGAACATTGCATTTTATGGCTCCCAACCGTGACCTGTATCGGATTCACAAAATGAGAAGATGATGAATATATTTTGTTTTCATTCTGGGTTACAGATGAGATTGTCTGCATAACTAAATCCGGCAGTTCTGAAAGTTCAAAATTGCTATCTGCCTTAGCACTAGTGCAGGCTATAGACCTTTGAAACTTGTTGGGACAATTAATGGCATAATGTCCTGAACCCCCACAATCTGGTAAGGATTCAGTCTTTTGCTGTGTGTTCAATTCTGAGTGACTGAAGGAATAGGTACAGTAGGTTTGTTTCCAAATATCCGCAGTCTCTCTTTTCTACATTCAGTAAGTCTCTGATCAATTCGGATGCACAGTTGTATAAAATCCTCCAGATTATCAGGAGCCTTAACTCTGGCAAGCTCATCCTTTACAAGCTCTGGTAATCCTTGTCGAAATTGACTCCTTTGGGCTGCTAGATTCCATGTGGTGTCAGCTACCCAGCGACAAAATTCCGCTCTATATTCAGCAACTGAGTGACGTCCTTGTCGAAGGTTATGCAATTTGATCTCAGCTGTGGCACAACGATTAGGGTCATCAAAAACTTGATCCATAGCAGTGATAACGTTATCTAAATAATTGAGGAGAACACAGTTCTTTTCCACATAAGGGGAGGCCCATGCAAGAGCTTCATCTGTCAGAAGATTGATGTTACGATACTGGTATACACAGCTGTAATCTGGTAGCCAGATGGAAAAAGCCAAGCACAGTTAGGTATAGTACAGTTGTAGTTCAGGGTGCGGCTTGAAGTGTAGATCGCAAGGATAAATCAGCAAAGGGTAGAAACAGTCTGGGAAAGACAATTCTGAGGAGCAGGAGACTGGAACAAGTCACAATACTTGCGCAATGATTGAATTGCCTCATGGGTATAAGTAGGCCCAAACAGGAAACAAGATGGTTTCATAACAACACACATTGACCATCTTTGTTAAGGGCAGATCCTAAGACAAACACAGCAGCCTCCAGTGGTGAGCAGTGCAAGTGCAATAGTTCAGACTGAGTTAAACAGCAGCCACTGGTGGTAGATTAGAGAGAATACTTCAGGATTCTGACAATTGATGATAAATAACACTTTTTTCCTGTCACTAATAAAAGGAGCAGGTTGCATTTGGAAGTATATGGGGCATTGGTTAAGGAATCCACAGTAATGGTGACAATCTCCACTGAACTTTGATGGCAGAGGCATACAGGTATTTAAATCTAAGCCTGAGTTGTGCATATCCAGAAGTTGTTTTTGCAATTCAATTATTTCTTGTTGATCCAGCACCACAAAATTTTTCTTGGTAAGTAGAACCAAATTCTTGAAGCTCAGCCACTTGTTGCCTCAAAGTGGTCACAACAGACTTGGTCTGGTTCGGAGTCTTTGGTTGCTACTACTTGGGGTAATTGCAAGGCTGATAATGTAATCAGGAGGAAGACAGTGGGCGATGCACAAGATGAGCGTCAGTATTAGAGTAGAAGGCAAATACCGTAGTCAGGAGGAGGCCAGTGGTCAATGCACAAAATGAGCGTCAGTATTAGCAGCTGAGCAGGAGAGACTAGCTAGATTACAGGCTGAGAGCACAATAATCTCACAAGGCAGGAAGTACACGGCTGGGTTTAAATAGGATGTTCAATCAGAGAACAGGGTGGAGCAAACCAGAGAGGCGGGAACTGAAACTAGAGGCACTGGGAACTAGGCTTCAGATCAGCACATGGGCTGTCTGGGAAGCTGAATAGCTCAGTTGGAAGAGCTGCAACCTGAGACACTAAAGTCACTGGCTTCAAGTCCTGACAACAGGACAAGACAAAACAACACAGAAGCAGAGTCAGCAAACCGAGGTCAATAGATCAGTGTTCATACAGAGCAACAAGAACCCTCATCAAAACTGACACACAGCATGTGAACAGGCAGAGACATTATAGTGATGGTTAGTTCCAGTGCCTAGCAATATTTAAGTCTTTATGCACTTATATCCTGTAATGTTGATACATACTGATGCATGCGATGTAGGTAGTTTCAGGCTCGTGCAGGGAGCAGCCCCAGTCGTTGGTGGTAGTAGGTGACATCATCACTGTTCTATGGAAGGCTCGCAGAGACACAAAACTCCTACGTGTTTCATAGGATGAATGTCCCCCTTTATCAGGAAGAGTATGCCTGCTGCTCTTTCCTCCTTAAATATTCTTCCCCCACCAGTTTCCATAATCATTTTCACTTCCTACAGTCTAAAACATGCTTCAGAATGCAAACACCTCTACTTCATTATTCAATCCACCTGGTGCAAGTAGAAAATCCAGACTTAAACATTTAAAGATATTTTATTTATAAAAAGTCTCCAGCTCCCCAAAATTTGGCCCCTTTTGACATAAGAAGCCAGTGGTCAGTTGAAAAAAGTTTATTCCATCGTTCTTTACTTAACCATGCTGCAATAAAAGTTCCCAAATTTTTTGATTTTTTTTGTATACAAAATAAGGCTTATTTTCCCAATTGCCTTATCATATTTAAGAATACCACAAAGCCTATCAATTATTCTTTTAAATAGGACTCCATCATCAGCATACTGTGTAATAATGGGGATCTTAAACTCCTTTCTATTATCTCCAAAATTAATCTCCCTAGATTCTGTATGTTCCTCCAACAGTTTGTCCCTGGGGAGATCCCTAACCTCTTCTTTGGTCTTTTAGAATAGTCTTTTCCTTGTCATAGCCTTTTACCTGGAATTTTAATTGGACCAATTCCACGTTTCTCTCAAAATCTTCTATCTCTGTAGAGTTCCTCCTAACTTGTACAAATTGGTCATTAGGGATGTTATTCAGACATATTGCTATGTGACAGCTTGTGGTTTTGGAAAACTCCATCAGGGTTAGATTGATTTTACTAGTTATTTTAAATATGAGGATGAATTTTATATTCAGACATGAGGGACTGCAATGCGGGACCAGGTTTGCACCCAGCTATGTGATCTTTTTGTCTGGGGAGCTCCATGTGTACCTGGTCCTCTAGAAGCATTTTATTGATGACATATTTTTTTATTTGGAGTGGAGAAAGGGATAATTAATTAAGATTTTTAGAAGAACTAAATAAAATGAATTTTATCTGGAATTTTATCTACTTCTAGCACAGAGTCAGTAGATTTTTTGGATCTTGGATTTCTTGGATCTTAATATTTTTATTAAAGGCGGGAAATTACTTACCAAGTCATATGCAAAGTTGAATGATAGTGATAGTTATGTCATGACTATATATGTTATCTGTATTCTATTATGAATAAGTGAATGAGTATGGTTGTATGAGTCTTTTTGTTTTCTTTATATTTTATACATGATCCCAACTTTTATGGAATTGGGGTTGAAGGAAAAAAAAGCATGTGTCATTGTGCCATTTTCTTATAATTTTTTTCCTTTTATGGAGTTCACTGTGTAGCCAATATGACATGTTAGCTATATTCTGTGGGTCAGTGCATATAACTTAACCACTTCTGTACTGGGCCGATTTCTGGTCCAGGACCAGACACATTTTCGTTTTTTTTTGTATGTGCAGTTTTGAGGGCTGTAACATTAATATCATATGCGTTATTCAACTAATTTATGCGTCTTTTTTCGGGTGACAAATAGGGCTTTATTTTCATGCTGTTTTTATTTTTGCATGTGTTTTCATTTTTTTTTTTTATATCCGGGAAAATAGAAACAAAAGAAGAGGGAAAACGTGTCTGTTTTTCACTTTTCCTTTTTTTTTTTTAATTTAATAACACAAAGTGCTACTAAAAAACTTTATAAAATAGTTTTTCCTCTCCGTTACGGTAATTTTTAGTTTTTATGGTGTCGTCGGGGGTGGGGCTATAACCTGCAATAAGGGCTTTTTATTCGCGTATTATTTCATTTTTTTTTTAAATTATTTTATTAACTTTTTTTTTTTTACTGTTCTATTCATTTTTTTTTTTTTTTTTACATTGTGTCCCCTTAAGGTCATAATAGACCTGTGGGGACATCTGATTACCTTTTTTTGTGGGGGAGGCTGATTTCCCCTGTAACTGGGGCTGGTACATTTAGCCCCAGTTGCAGGAGGAATACAGCCTGCTGCATGTCACTACAGAGCTGATCTGTAGGTCAGAGGGAAGCCTCAAGATGGCGGCACTCATAGCGCTGTATACAGTGTTCATTGATAAACCTTCCCTGCCTTCTCTCTGGAAGCTCCGGTTGAAGTTACAGCCGGCTCCCCGTTTCAGCAACTGCACGATTTTGTGCAGCTGCTAAGTTCTGCTTGGACATATTGGTACGTCCTTGCAGAACAAGGCAACCACCCCTTGGATGTATATAATCTATGGGCGGTACAGAAGTGGTTAACTAAAGTTGCCAGTTGCCATATTCTGACACTTGTAACTTTCCATGCATGGAACTGTTTAAGGCATCTTTTTGTGGGGTACGTTGTACTTATTATTCACATCATTTTGGGGATTGTCTGACATTTTGATTGCCTTCTATTCAATTTATTGAGGGAGGTGAAAAGCTGAAAAAACAGCAGTTTAATATTTTTATGTTTATATTTCAGGCATTTTCAGATGTGGGGTTATCTAATGTGTTTATACTTGACTATTTGTAATAATAATATTAATAATTATAATAATAATACATTTTATTTATTTAGCGCCAACATATTCCACAGCACTTTACAATTTTTATTTTTCTAGGGAAAGGGGGGGAGGGGGGGCATTTGAAATTTTATATTTTTAAATTTTTATTTTATATATATTTTAAAATATTTTATTATTATTTTTTTTTCTCATTTTGTTTTTAGAACCCCCTAAGAAACTTGAAAACTAGAGGGTCTGGTCACCACTACATTATACTGCAGCACAACTGTATTGCAGTATATTGTAAAGTTCATTCACTTCTATTGCAGGCTGCTTATGGTAGCCTGTAATAGAGTATGGTGAAGGCAGCTCTGGGAGCTTTCAAAAGGCTCAAGCCAAAGCCAGGAGTGGATTGAGCAGCAGGAAGAAGTATAAGAGCTTCCTAAATATTTTCCATTGCTTTTGTAAAATCTGCAACAAAAAAAGCTGTGTTTCCACAACGTGGGGCCTCAGCCTTAGTCACATTTGACAGAGGCATCTGAAGAGCTAATGCCTGAGATCACAGAAGAGGCTGATCATACGAAGTGCTGCCAGGTCTCTGCTGTGTAATACAGCAGAGACCCAGCAGCTATGGTGTCCACTTAGCTCCTGATTGAGCGTCATATTTAAAGAAACAAAATCCGGCATAGTATTACGGCGGATGTTGGCAAGGGTCAGTCTTGTCTGTAAAGATCTGAAAAGTAGTAAAACATTGAAAAGAAATTTGGACAGCTCCTTGAATATAACATATACCCAGGTATTTAAAGGGATATTCCCACAACATATAATACAATTATATTTCATATAAAAGTAAGGTTATGGTTCAGATGCAGTGCAGGTAACAG
Organism: Leptodactylus fallax; assembly: GCA_947044405.1. Taxonomy (NCBI): domain Eukaryota; kingdom Metazoa; phylum Chordata; class Amphibia; order Anura; family Leptodactylidae; genus Leptodactylus; species Leptodactylus fallax. The sequence goes on from CAMRHE010000105.1 coordinate 4,985,678, forward strand.
AGTAGTGAGCATGCAAGAAAGAGATACAGTGGGGTTTTTTAAAGAATTTATTTGCAAATTATGGTGGAAAATAAGTATTTGGTCACCTACAAACAAGCAAGATTTCTGACCCTGACAGACCTGTAACTTCTTCTTTAAGAGGCTCCTCTGTCCTCCACTCATTACCTGTAGTAATGGCACCTGTTTGACATTGTTATCAGTATAAAAGACACCCGTCCACAACCTCAAACAGTCACACTCCAAACTCCACTATGGTGAAGACCAAAAAGCTGTGGAAAGACACCAGAAACAAAATTGTAGACCTGCACCAGGCTGGGAAGACTGAATCTGCAATAGGCAAGCAGCTTGGTGTGAAGAAATCAACTGTGGGAGCAAAAATTAGAAAATGGAAGACATACAAGACAACTGATAATCTCCCTTGATCAGGGGCTCCAGGCAAGATCTCACCCCATGGGGTCAAAATGATCACAAGAATGGTGAGCAAAAATCCCAGAACCACCAGGGACTCAGATCCTGCAGTGCCAGACGTGTCCCCCTGCTTAAGCCAGTACATATCTGGGCCCGTCTGAAGTTTGCTAGAGAGCATTTGGATGTTCCAGAAGAGCACTGGGAGAATGTCATAAGGTCAGATGAAACCAAAGTAGAACTATTTGGTAGAAACACAACTCGTCGTGTTTGGAGGAGAGTGAATGCTGAGTTGCATCCTAAGAACACTATTTCTCTCTGATCCGTGTACATGAAAGAATGAATGGGGCCATGTATCGTGAGATTTTGAGTGCAAACCTCCTTGAATCAGCAAGGGCATTGAAGATGAAACATGGTTGGGTCTTTCAGCATGACAATGATCCCAAGCACACTGCCAGGGCAATGAAGGAGTGGCTTCATAAGAAGCATTTCAAGGTCCTGGAGTGGCCTAGCCAGTCTCCAGGTCTCAACCCCATAGGAAACCTTTGGAGGGAGTTGAAAGTCCTTGATGCCCAGCGACAGCCCCAAAAAATCACTGCTCTAGAGGAGATCTGCATGGAGGAATGGGCCAACATACCAGCAACAGTGTGTGCCAACCTTGTGAAGACTTACAGAAAACATTTGACCTCTGTCATTGCCAACAAAGGATATATAACAAAGTAATGAGATGAACTTTTGTTATTGACCAAATACTTATTTTCCACCATAATTTGCAAATAAATTCTTTAAAAATCAGACAATGTGGCCATCTGCTGATGAGGGGGCGCCGAGTCTGGCGTTCCTGGCGAGCTGAGCCTATCTCTGACGGTTCCTTCTATGGTTCCCTGCCTGGAAGTTTGGGAGCCGGCATTCCTCTCTCCTGCTTGCTGCTGGGCACGATAGGACCATCCCCTGGCTCCTCTGGGCAGTAGTGCAAGGCAATATCTGTGGCAGCCATCAACTGTCTCTGACCCATTGAAGGTGTGTGCCTCTGTACGATTTATCGTCCTGCTGACTGCTTCTCTGGAAGGCTTTACTTATAATCCAGTGACGGTTGCTGTATGTGCTATTGGACTGTTGAGTTACCATCTGTCCTCCTCTATTTCCTCCTGGCAATCTATCTACTCCATCACTTCGCTACTGGCCTTCTTGGAGGCCTTACTTATAATCCAGTGACTGTTGCTATCGGCACTATTGGATCGCTGAGTTGCCATCCGTTCCCTCTTAGTTCCTCCTGGCAATCTATTTATTTCATTACTCTGCTGACGGCTCTCTCTTGGAGACATCGCTTATAATCCAGAGTCTGTTGCCATCGATACTATTGGACTGTTGAGTTACTGTCTGTCCTCGGCTGGCTTATTGGCCCTGGTGGCCTGACATAGAGGCTCCTACTGTGCAACTGCTATTAGCCAGAGACCTTGTCTATAATCCTCTGGGGCCGGCCAGGTCTTGCTACAATCACACCTCCTCCTCTGCCAACATATCCACCCGTACGGAACGCAGGAAGAGCGGCCGCCGACTCTCTAAAATGAGTCGCCCGCAATCAACCTCTGTCTCTGATCGCCTGAGGGGGTTCTCCAGGGCAGCATCCTCTTCTACATCACCATCGCTTGAGGCAGCCTCTCCTGCCCTTCCAGAGGAGGACCCCGAGCACACTTTAAAGCAAGTTACTGGACAGCTACTGGAGGCGATCCATGCCGGCACTTCCTCGCTGACTGGGAAAATTGAGGAGGTAAAAATCGACCTGGGCCTGCTCCATCAGGACTTTCAGACCTTGCGAGGCAGGGTGTGTGAGGTGGAGGATCGGGTCTCTCAGGTAGAGGACACTGTTAACCCACTTCCTGACAAACTCCAGGAGCTGGAGAGAGCTGCAAGTTTGTGGACCCAGCGTGCGGATGACTTGGAGAATAGATTGCGACGAAACAACCTCCGTATCCTGGGCCTGCCGGAGCGGGCGGAGGGTGAAGATCCTCGGGCCTTTGTGGAGGGGTGGCTGAAAAATGTCCTGCCGGAGGCTCACTTCTCACCAATATTTGCAGTGGAACGGGCCCATAGGGTTCCGGCTAAACCGCCGCCTCAGGGCGCACCTCCTCGACCCTTGTTGGCCCGTCTGATTAACAGCACGGATCGGGATACGGCGTTGCGGGCTGCGCGCCAGGCCGGCGAGCTTAAGTACAACGGAGCAGCAGTGGCCATGTTTCCAGATTTCTCGGCGGCTCTCCAGAAGACCCGAGCATCCTTCGTGGCCGTTAAGAGGCGGTTGAGAGAAAAGGCTATACAATACTCCATGATTTACCCAGCACGTCTTCGGGTCGTCCATGACGGCAGGTCCCTTTTCTTTACTTCACCGAGGGATGTGGAGGACTGGCTATCTCTTCTTCCTCAATCTCCGAGACGATGATCCTGACGGCGTGTGGTGAGAGGTCCGATCGGACCATACATAAGGACTTATGTATTACGGGATGCTCTTGTTTATTGCATAAGTAGTTTTATGAAAAGTGCGGTTCTGTTATTATAGTATCCTGTAGCCTTATAGTTACCTGGGCTGGCGACCCCCGGGGCGCCGGTGTATCTCATTTACTCATGTGAACCTGGCTCTGTTGAATAGTATATCTCCTAGCCTAGTGATTATCCATACCTTTAAGACAGTGCCCCGTATACCAACCACTTTGGGTGCACTTCTTCCCCCGTTAATTGTAGCCACGGTTAATTTAACAAATATTGTTTGTTTATGCCAGTAGTATGTCTCACACCCTTTAGGGGTGTAATGGTTCATTTCGTTTGTATATGGTTCTTAGGTTGCTGCACACCACTTTGTGTTTCACTCAGCCACGCGCTACACACTCATAGGCGGGTCACTTTTGGGGTCCTGAATTGCCATGATTACATTACACTCTTAGACGACCATGGCGTCCTTTAGTGTACTATCTTGGAATGTGAGGGGCCTGGGTAGCCCACGAAAGAGGTCGTTGGTTTTCTCTCAGATTAGGAGGGCTGACCCACACCTCATATGCCTTCAGGAAACTCATTTGGTTCCAGACAATTCCAGGCGACTTCAGAAGCCATGGGTTCAGTGGGCGGCTCACTCTACACACACTTCCTATTCCAGGGGGGTGTCCATCTTGGTGCATCGTAGACTCAGGTGGGAGCCAGGCCTCATTGTAAGGGACCCCGAGGGACGATACGTTTTTGTCCAGGCCTGGGTTGACTCTGTCCTGTATGTTATCCTGGGTGTGTACTTGCCACCGGCGTCTGATCTTGCTGTGCTCCAGCAGGCTGCGCAGTTTGCGACCCGATTCCCTGGGGCTATTGCATTATGTTTGGGTGACTTTAACAAAGTTATGGATATTGCATTGGATCGGTTCTCCGCGGAGCCAGGTTCCCCCTCTCTGCCTCGCCCTACTACAATGGCCGGAGTGATCCGTGAATTGGGGTGGTTGGATTTGTGGCGGGTCCGGTTTCCGGAGGCCCGCACCTTTTCCTGTCACTCTGCCAACAGACATACTCTGTCCAGGATTGACCATGCTTTTGGAAATACTAAAGCATATTCTTTGTTGCAGACCATATCCTATTTACCCAGGGCAGTGTCTGATCATTCTCCGTTGTTGGTCCAATTAAATAGTAGTACGGCTGCTAAGCCACGACAGGGTTGGCGAATCCACCCATTTTGGTTGAAACTATTTGTACCACATGATCGAATACCTGATCAACTTCAGACGTTTTTGACCATTAATTCCCCAAACACTTCTCCGCTCCTCTTATGGGAAACTATGAAGGCATATCTTAGGGGTTGTATTAAGTCCTCCATTTCCTTTGTAAAGAGGGAATCCTCGCTGTTGGAGACCACTTTGGCGACCCAGTGTGCCTCGCTCGAAGCCGCATACGTGGCTAATCCAACTGATGAGGCTAGGTCTCAATGGTTGCAGACGGGTAGACAATATCTGCATATACTGCATGACAAGGCACGTAGGTCTCTGTTTTTTAGCAAACAGAAGTTTTACGAACTCGGCAACCAGTCGAGCAGCTTTCTAGCTCAACTGATACATCAAAACACAGCCTCACCTGCAATACTACGAGTACATTCAGAGACGGGGGAGGTACTGTCCAATAGCTTGGCCATTAGTGACAGATTTTATAGGTATTACAGTGAGTTATACCTCTCCAAGCTTAGAGTCACTGACGGAGAGCTTGCCACCTATTTGGGCTTGATCCCCCTTCCTACATTGTCAGAAGACCAACGTGAATTTTTAGATTCCCCTTTTACGCTAGAGGAGCTATCGGGTGCCCTGGCAGATATGGCAAGGGGCAAATCGCCGGATCCGGACGGCATCCCGGTGGAGGTTTATGCCCAGTATGGGGGCCTGCTTCTCCCGGTGTTGCTTGACTGTTATAACGCTGCCTTTGTGGGTCCCAGTCTCCCGGAGTCCTTTTATGACGCCACCATTATCCTGTTACTTAAGCCTGACAAGGATCCGCTGGACTGTGGCTCATATAGGCCTATATCACTGCTTAATATAGATTATAAACTCCTTACTAAAATGTTGGCGAAAAGGCTAAATTCTGTTGTTCTCGACCTTGTCCATCCGGATCAGACAGGCTTTATGCCTGGAAAATCCACATCGGATAATCTTAGAAGGGCTCAGGTGATAACTCAGATTGGGGCATCATCCTCACATGACTGGGCGATGGCTTCTTTAGATGCAACAAAGGCGTTCGACTCTGTCGAGTGGCCTTTTCTATTGCAGGTGTTGTGAGGATACGGATTTGGAGAGGGGTTTGTTACCTGGATTTCCCTTCTATACTGTTCCCCTAGAGCGGCACTGTCCATTAATGGCGCGTTGTCTTCCTACTTTCCTTTGGGTAGGGGTACAAGACAAGGATGTCCATTGTCACCGCTACTGTTTGCTCTGGCGGTGGAACCCTTGGCAATACTGCTTCGGAATGACCCCATATATAAAGGCATAGTGATAGGCACCCGGGAGGAGAGAACAGCACTATATGCCGATGACTTACTCCTGTTTATGAGCGACCCCTCCCGGTCTCTGCCCAGAGCCATGGCTATAATTGACGAATTTGGTAATTATTCTGGCCTACGGACCAATTGGACTAAGTCCTCATACATGCATATTGGCCGTGCGTCAAGTGTAGCTGAGGGGAATGTGGTATGTGGATTGACTACAGTCTCAACCTGCAAATATCTGGGCATCTTTATATCTAGGGACCATAGGTGTTTTTTGGAACAGAACATCTTTCCGCTCATCTCGCACTTTAGGGTTAAGTTTAATCTTTGGGCTACACTGCCTTTGTCGGTGGCTGGTAGAATCAACCTAGTTAAAATGATAGTACTACCCAAATGTCTATATGCTATAAGCCATTCTGCTGTGTCCGTGCCCCTTAGATTTTTTAAACAAATGGACTCCCTCATTATCTCCTTTATATGGGGAAACTCTAGATCTAAGCTTAGGTTGTCATCTCTACAACGACCAAAGCAGCTCGGGGGCACATCACTCCCTGATCTGTTTCTTTACTACCTGGCAGGACAGCTCCGTTTTATTAGGAAGTGGCTCTCATCTGATCCCCTACCGAGGTCCGAGGCACATCTGGCTCACCACCTGGGTCTGCATAATCTGTGGCCGGTGTTGGAACACCCGGCCTTGTTTAGGGGGAAATTGTTGCCCATCCATGCCCTGGCGGGACAGGTCTGGCGTCAGGCGAAAAAGGTGTCCACTTATTCTGATATACCTGCGGAGACCCCGCTTTGGCACAACCCTGGTCTGCCGACGTTATTTGCCCTGCCTGGCGCCCGGGCCTGGTCGCAGTATGGCGTGTCCTCTCTTAGTGACCTGTACATACAAGGGGTTTTTAAAACGTTTGACTCGCTAAGCTCCTCCTATGGCATCCCTAGAACGCAGTTCTTTAGATATCTACAGATTAGACATGCACTTTCTTCTCAGTTCCCGGATCGATTGGACAATATATCTGAGTATCCGCTTATCGGCATACTTCGCTCACAGGGCCCTGGGGGTTTGATATCTACTTTATATGCACATCTGATACAGGCCAAGGTGTCCACTTTGGACGCCCCGGCCTTGACGCGATGGAGCATAAATATCCCAACTCTCACAGATGAGATGTTTCAAGATATCCTTGAATCTCCTCAACATGTGTCACCTTCAGCTAACAACAAACTGATTCAAACGTATATTCTACACCAATGTTACTTGACACCTTCCCGTCTATACAAAATGGGACGTCTGCCCAACCCCGGATGCCTTAGGTGTCTTTGTCCACAGGCAGACTTTTGGCATATGATTTGGGAATGTCCGATCATACAATGTTTTTGGAAAGGGGTCGTGGATCTCCTGGCGGAAGTTCTGGCTAAACCTATACCATTAACCCCAGAGATATGCCTTTTCGGCGTATTAGATGAAGAAATATGGCAACACCATGTTAGAATCCTTTTGAGGGAGTCTTTATTTTATGCTAGGAAAGCTATCGCACTGCGATGGATGGCTCCGAAACCCCCATCAGTATCTCAGTGGAAGAAACTTGTTAATACTGTTCTTCCTTATAACCAGATTGTGTATAAAGGGAGAGGGTGCCCTCAGAAATTCCATAAGGTGTGGGGAACATGGTGCAATTCTCCGGTAACCCAATATACGGCTCCCTCATTGCGCTCTGCCATTAATTTACTCATGCCGTGAGGGGTGCGAGACACCGGGAGTATCCACGACCTCTCATTTTGGAGTGTATCCTTGTTGTTACCCTTGACTTATTGACTGCATGTTTTGTACATGATAACTGATGTATACAGTATTACGCATGTCCTGATTATATTCTTTCTGTACCGAGTCTACGTTATATGGTCCGGATGGGACGAGGACCTGGCGAGGTGGGATGTGGTGCGTTGAGTGAATTTACATTGAAATTCTCGTTTTTTGGTGCGCAACATGTTATGTATTTGTTTTGATTTCTTTTCCTTTGTCTGATACGCAATTTTCAATAAAACGAGTTTAAAAAAAAAAAAATCAGACAATGTGATTTTCCAGATTTGTTTTCTCATTTTGTCTCTCATAGTTGAGGTCTACCTATGATGTCAATTACAGGCCTCTCTCATCTTTTTAAGTGGGAGAACTTGCACAATTGGTGGCTGACTAAATACTCTTTTTCCCTTTGTATATACCTAGCTATAAAACTATACAAATCTGTGCATCCTACAGAGCAAGGTGCAACTGGGCCACCCACATCCCCACCATGTGCTGAGCCCTCCATGAACACCTTACAGAGCTATAAATATGATCTAGATATAATATATTCTGCTAGAAGTCTGTGAAAAAACATAGATAAGACCCAAAGTAATCTACACAGTCTTATACCATCTACCATTTTAGGTAATAGATGAATTTCCAAATGGAAGATGAAAGAGCAACATGAGGTAAGGGCAGATATTTTATAGGCAGCAGCATCAGCAGGACAGCATGAATAAAGTGACAGGAGGCTGCCGTATATCCACACAGGACTCACTATACAGCCCTGATATGGAGGTCATATATACAGTTGTGCTAAAGTTTACATACCCGGCAGATTTTTTTTTTTTTTTTTGGCCTTTTTTCAGAGAATATGAATGATAACACAAAAACTTTTTCTCCACTCATGGTTAGTGGTTGGTTGAAGCCATTTATTGTCAAACTTCTGTGTTTTCTCTTTTTAAATCATAATGACAACCAAAAACATCAAAATGACCCTGTTAAAAAGTTCACATACCCCAGTTCTTAATACCGTGTATTGCCCCCTCTAACATCAATGACAGCTTGAAGTCTATTGTGGTAGTTGTGGATGAGGCTCTTTATTTTCTCTGATGGTAAAACTGTCCATATTCTCATTCATATTCTCTGAAAAAAAGGCCAAAAAAACAAAAAATCTGCCAGGGAATGTAAACTTTTTAGCACAACTGTAGATCATTAGATGCCATATATCGGAAGGGGAAATAATAACACCAGCATGTAACTTTTCCAGATACAAACACCTTTTTCTTGAGGGGGAGGTCCTTGGAGCTACAAAAGTCTGGCCGCTAATCTGTTCCACCACACCAAATCACCCCCAGCCGCAAGAAAATGCTGGTTATTGTAGTGCCACATAAGTTAACTGTTTGAATACATGTGACTGCAGAAGATAGCAAAAAGTTGCTGCCGGTTGAACCCAAGGTTGCTGTGGAATATTGTGTAATTTTGTTAGTAAACCATGGGCAAGAAAAAGAGAATTTCAGCTTGTAAAAAAGCAGAGAAGTTATGCACAGGTTTATTATTGCAGCAGTCTGAATGCAGAGAGACAAAACCCGGAACAGATCAAGTGGAATGCAAGTAAAGATAAAGAGTTGCATGACAGTGACTCCATTTTTCTAAAGCACCACTGTTCTATGATGGAATATGTCCCTGCTGACGGTATGTCTCATATTGAAGTGCATGAAAGCACCAAAGATGAAAATATTACGGTGCAGCAGCTTCAGGTTCATGTATGAGAATGAAATATCTGATTGGAAATGGCAACTTTTGGTATCAGAAAGAGAGAACCTTAAGTTAAAGGCAGAGCTTGACTCTATGAAGAGGTTATATCCTAGTCATTGTGAAAATGTGGTACTGGGTTTGCCTGGAATGGACTGTGTCAATAAGAAGGAGTTTGCAGAAATGAAATGCGCTCTATCTAATGAAGTTATACAGAGTGTGGAACAAAAGCAAGTGCTTGAGAAGCAATTGCAGGATTTAAAGGAGCAGCATGTCCAATATTCCATTGCCAAAGAGAGTGTCATTGAAAAATTAAGAGATGACCTTGAAACTGCTAAACGTGAGAGAAGTGAATTTTTGCAGAGTCAGTCAGAATGTCTGGATGACCAAGTCAGGATGTGTGAAAAACTTTCGGCTGCATTAACTGACAAAGAAAATGAAATTGCCGAGCTGAGGAAGTATGTGTCCGACCGAGAGAGTGATTTAGAATCTGTGGTGCAGACATTACAGTCAGAGCAAAACTTGCATCAGGTTCGCCTAAATGGTGAACTCCACGAATGGCAAAGCAGAGCTGGAGTTCTGGAACAAAGAGAAATGGAACTCAAAGCTAGAATATGTAGCCTGGAGAGGGCGCTGTCAGGATCTTGTGAAGATAATGAGAAGTTGTCTGTTTTGGTGCAAAATAAAGACAAAGAATTGATGGAGATGTCGTCTGTCCATGCTCAGAAAGTGCAAACCTTACAGGAGAGTCACAAAAAAGTAGAGACTCAACTTCAAGTGATGCAACTAAAAGTCACAGAAGGGGACAGGTTTCAAGCAGAACTGCTAGACAAGGCAAACAGACTACAGGTGGAATTGAATAATGTCACAGGGCTTCTTTCTCAAGCAGACAGCAAGTTTATCAAACTTTCCAAAGCTTTTTCTACACTAGAATCTCAGCTTCAGGACACTCAGGAACTTTTGCAAGAAGAAACCCGTCAGAAGCTTGACCTTAGTACAAAACTAAAACAAATGGAAGATGAGAAAAATTGTTTCCTTGAGCAACTAGAGGAAGAGGAGATAGCAAAAAGAGATTTGACAAAGCAGATTTCAACACTACAGGCTCAGGCGATTGATATGAAGAAAAAAATGGAGGATAGTATTGGGTCCTTGGACTCTGTTGAAGAACTAAAGGAAAAGTTGCAAAAGGAGCTAGAAGCTACAAATCAACGGTTTGAGGAGAAGGTTGCTGCTTATGACAAGCTGGAAAAGACCAAGAGAGAATTGGACCTCCAGATAGAAGACATAAAGATTCAGTTTGAGGAAAACCTGTCTCATTTATCTACTGAGATTGTAGATCTAAAAATGCTTGTTGCTAAGCTAAAGGTGCAAGTGAACAAGCAGGAGGAAATTGCACGCATCAAGGAACAGCTGGAGTTTCAGATGGATCAAGTGAAGCGCGAGTCAGCAATAAAGTTGGAAGAGCACACTGTTCAGATAGCACAGTTAAAAACCGAAGTGGAATCTAAAAGTGAAGAATTGGATCGATTGCAGCAGTCTTTATCCAATACTGAACAGTCGGCATCTGCCATATCTTCAAAGCTGGCAGCACTAGAAGCTGAGAGAGACTTGCTGCAGAACCTGTTAACCTCTAAAGAATCAGAGCTGCAAGGTGCACTAGTAAAAACTGAGATGGAAGCTGCACAGAAAAATGTGGCAGTGAAGAAAGTTCTGGAGCGGGAATCAGAGATTTGTGTGCTACAGAAGGCGTTAGAATTGGAAAAAGCTGCCAGCATAGAGGCAGAGAAAGGAGAATCATTAAGTCAGACAGACATGAGTGACCTGTCCACTGATGTTGATACCAATGATCAGATTATGATGAAACCATGTGACTCGGTAAAACGTCAAGTAGAGGGTATAGTTCCCCAGGAAGATGCTGCTAAAGGTGGACTTCCTGCAAAATGTGAGGAGGCCAAAGAAGGTCCAACAGAAGAAGAAACTGTGATTGGTCACACACTGCCTGTGACAGAGTGGGTCCAGCTTCAAACCAATGAGGTCCAAAGCCTAGAGGGCTGTGAGATGGTAAATAAGGTGAAGGGTCATCAAAAGTGTGGAACAAGAGTCCGTAAGAAGACTGACCACGCATGTGTTGTCCCAACAGCTAAAGTGTCTGAAGCCATTGTGGAAAAAGGTGTTGCTGTGCCTGTCTCTAGCCAAATGTTTGGTGGACAAATGGTGAATAATGACTCCATGTTGTCTGTGAAGGGGGAGTCAGGAAGTAATACAGTCAACTCAAAAAGAAGAGAAGAGGCAGAAGTTGTTGTACCGACTGATGCTAATAGCAACAAGAAGAGGCTGAGATACAATGTTACTATGTCCCTAACTAATGGAAGTAACCATGGTAGAGGTTCTAATGCAGAGGCTGAGCAGCCGTCATTTGCGTGCAGAAGTAAGAGATGGTTACATGTCACCAATGATGTGACAGTTGTTAAAGACATGCCAGAAAATGTAGTTCAGCGTGATCTATTATGTGAGGGTGTACGGTATGGCCCTCGTGCAGAAGGAGAAGATATTGCGGTGCAGAGTTTGTGTATCTCAAACAAAGAGGAGAGCAAGCAGCCTATGTCTCCTAAACTTCTAAGCCTTGATGATGATGGCAAAGTTTGCTTTGAGATGAAGGTTACGGAAAAAGTACCCGTGAAACAATTATACTCTAAAGACATCGATATGCATGAAGTACGTGTTAGTTGGTCTCTGAGCTCTTGTGGATTCATGATAGGAGAAGATGAAGATTCTTACGGCTATTCACTAAAGGAATCAAAGTCATGCAATGGGATGGCTGAAGACTATGGCGAGAAATGGGATGAAAATGATCCCCTGTATGGCGAATTGTGAAGGTGATGAAGAAAAACTTGCCTTTGCACAGAATGGCCAGAATCTTGGCGTAGCAGTTAAAGTGATGAGAAACCGGAAGTGTCGAGTAACCGGAATCTGGAAGAAGAGACCGCCAGATTGGGACTTCTGGAGAGACACTGGACAGGCATGCAGGGTTGAAGAGGGACTTCGTCATAGGATGTCTCGTCCCATTGTAGCTCACTCCATGGGTAGTGAGCTGAGGGGGAGGGTATGTGAGTATGTGAACCTAGAGGGCGCTAGGGGAGCGACACAGGCCAGCCCTGAAAAGGCCCACAGCCACAGACAGAGATGCTCTGTCCCAGAAGGGCTGGGGTCCACAGGGGACTGTTGCTGGAGCTGAGCAATAGTCAGGACAGTTAGGGGCTCAAGGAGTGAGTTAGGACCCTAACTGTGGTCTAGGTTTTTTGTTGTTTTGCTATGTTGCAGTTAAGCTGAATAAAGCCACTTTTATTTTACACTTGGACCGTCTGAAAGCTATCTTTCCGGTGCCCAGTACCACGAACCACCGCTGTCCGGACCAGGAGTCTGCCGCCATTTTGAGTCTAATTCCCCAAGTTGTCACAAATGTTTATTAAATAATTTTCAGTACAATACAAAATAAGAGGGAGGAGAAAAAGAAAAGAAACCAAAAGGCAATATAAACCAACAAAGGCGCAGAGGCGCGCAGGCCTCGTCCAGACACAAAAGGCTAGGGGAGAACCCCACCCACTGATTTGAAACACAATATACTAACAATGGGGCAAAGGCCCAGGTATATGAGATCATATGAACAACATCTGCATAGAACCTAGGGATGGACAAAACAGACAACGGGAACAACAATCAGGAAGACACATGAGGGAGATAAGGAGGGGGAAGGGGAGCATCAGGGGGAAGATAGAAAGACCAGTAGCCGCAGAAGAGGAAAGGGAGAAGAGAATAATAAAGTAAAGTAATTCCGGATCATGAGAAGAAAGAGGAGAACTCGGACGATTTCTGAAACAGCACCCAAGGCCGCCAAAGGGCGTCAAATTTGGAGGGATCGGAAGAATCCTCCGCCATCAGGGCCTCCATTCTTCGTATTAGGAATTCAACCAGGGAAGGCGCAGCAGTACTTCGCCAGCACCTGGGAATGACGGTTCTGGCGGCCATGAGAAAGTGTCGCAGGAGATCCTTCTTCACTGCGGAAATCCTGCCAGGTATAACTGAAAGAAGGGCCAGTTGAGGAGTTGCTGCGATGGTGCAACCACACAACTTAGTATACAGGTCGAACACAGCATCCCAGAAGGGCATAAGAACGTCACGCTCCCACCAGATGTGATATAGGGTACCTTTCTCAGTGCCACAGCGCCAACACCGGTCAGTCACAGCAGGATAGATTCTGTGGAGGAAGTCAGGATACCTGTACCATCGAGACAGAATCTTGAAATTCTTTTCTTGCACACTGCAAGGCAATGGAAGCTTATGGACAAACAGGAAAGACCTATCCCAGTCAGCGGGGGGCAGACCCAATGTTTGATATTTTATTCTACTCCGCACCGAACCCCAGATGAATCTCCCAAACAGGGACTGAACTCTAGTGAAAAAGGTACGCGGGAGAGGAATAGGAAGCACCTGGAAAAAATACAAGAGCTGAGGGACCACGTCCATTTTGAGGGCGTGGATACAGCCAAACCATGTAAGGGCATATGTGCCATATTTCCGTAGGTCCGACGCGAGTGCCTCAATCAATGGGAGATAATTGAGGCGATGCAGGTGGGATAGGTCAGGGGGGAATATGAATTCCGAGGCATTTGAGAGAGGTGCTTTGCCACCTAAACGGGAAGGTGTCTGCGAGGTGAGCTACCTCTGCGTGGGGTAGCGTGACATGGAGGGCCTCACTTTTAGAAAGATTTACCTTAAAGTTACTTAGGTGACTGAAGCAGCTGAACTCGCATACAATAGACGGAAAGGACACCCGTGGCTCAGAAACGTAAAGAAGGAGGTCATCCGCATATAGTGCCGCCTTAACCTGGCGGGTGACCATCTGAAGGCCGTGAATGTCTGGACACCGCCGTATTGCCACCGCCAGATGCTCCATAACCAGGCCATACAGCAGCGGCGAAAGAGCACAGCCCTGCCGCATGCCGTTCCGCACCGGAAAGGAGTCCGAGAGGATCCAGTTGGCTTAAACCCGCGCCGACACATCGCCATAAAGGGAAAACACCTTGCTCAGAAAAATTGGACCGACGCCCACTTGCTGAAGCGTCGCACGTAGAAAGCCCCACTGTACCCGGTCAAACACTTTTTCAGCGTCTACAGAGAGCAGGCACATAGGAGAGTTGTTGGAGCGAGCCAGTGAGATTGTCAACAGGGTTTTACATACGTTATCCCCGGCCTCGTGACCGCAGATGAAGCCAACCTGATCAGTTTGGATCAGGCCTGGCATTAGGGGGGACAAGCGATTGGCCAATAATTTGGAGAACAATTTGACGTCGATATTAATGAGGGAGATTGAGCGATAATTGGCACAGCTAGTCGGGTCTTTGCCCGGCTTGGGGAGGACCGTAATCAGGGCTGAAAGGGACTGTGAAAGGGGCACACTCGTCAACACTGTTAAATACCCGGGTCATTATGGGGGAAAGGAGGTCTCCAAAGCACCTGTAAAAACGGGAATTGAACTGGTCCGGGCCAGGGGACTTACGGGGGAGGACTGAATGGCGAACGAGACCTCCTCCTCGGAAAAAGGGGCATTGACGAGGCTAGTGTCCACAAGGGTGGGAAGGGGCGAATCAGATACATACTCCTGGATCTTATCACGGAGAGCATCTGGGGCGAGATCAGAGTACTGCCTACGAATGTTATAGAGGTCACGGTAGAACGAGCGGAACTCTGCAGCTATATCAGTGGGACTATGGACCGTGCAACCTGACCCATCCAGCAGCCAGGGGATATATGTGAGATTACCGCGCAGGTGAAGGCGACGAGCGAGGGAGCGGCTGCACTTATCCGGGAATTAATAGTAATGTTTTCTGACCCGGTCTCTAGAGTGCAGATACAGTTCATCGAGACATGAACGCAGCTCCTGCCTAGCATTAAGGAGTTCAGTTAAGGCCTCCTGGGAACGGGTCCGTTTATGAATCAACTCAAGAGAATGAATGTGCGCAAGGCGCACAACAACCCAAGTGGTAGGAGACCAGGTGAGGGAGTGATGGCTGACCAAGAAGAAGTCTATACGGCTATAAGAGTTATGTGCTGGGGAGTGAAAAGCATAGTCCCGGTCCTGGGGGTGCAGAATTCGCCATACATCGACTGGTTGAGAGTTGTGAAGAGTATTCACCAACCGTCGCAGGTGCGACTGAGCATGGGGGCGGGGCGTGGCAGGGGAAGAGTCAAGGGATGGATCTAAAACAAAATTAAAGTCGCCCCAAGTATCACTACCCCCTCGCTAAAGTCTGCCAACTAAGGTCTTGCAATACAGTAGCTGCCCCTGGTTCGGAGATAACAGCCAGCTACAGTGAGCACAGTGCCCGCAGTGAGGAATTTAAGAAACACAAATCTGTCCTCGGGGTCAATCAGGGTGCCCATTACCTCGTTTTGTAGGGATCGATGAAGAGCGACGGAAACTCCCTTGGACTTGGCGACTGGGTTGACGCTGTGGAACCAGACCGGGTAGTGACAGTTGTGAATGCCCGGAACATGGTCCTTCTTAAAGTGAGTCTCCTGTAAGATAAGAACATGAGAGCGTTTCTTATGAAGTTGAAGTTAAAGTTTTATATATTATTACTTTTGTCAGATTCAAGTTATTTCTGTGACCATTGTGGGTTTTTCTTTCATTAAAGGAGGGGTACCAACAATTTTGTCTACGTGTATGTGTATATATATATATATATATATATATATATATATATAGTATATATATTGCACTCATAAATTATATATATATATATGTGTGTGTATATATGTTATATATATTTAGATATATATATATATATATATATACAGTATATATTTTATATATATATATATATATATATATATATACCAGTACAGACCAAAAGTTTGGACACACCTTCTCATTCCAAGAGTTTTCTGTATTTTCATGACTATAAAAATTGTAGATTCACACTGAAGGCATCAAAACTATGAATTAACACATGTGGAATTATATACTTAACAAAAAAGTGTGAAACAACTGAAAATATGTCTTAGATTCTAGGTTCTTCAAAGTAGCCACCTTTTGCTTTGATTACTGCTTTGCACACTCTTGACATTCTCTTGATGAGCTTCAAGAGCTAATCACCTAAAATGGTTTTCACTTCACAGGTGTGCCCTGTCAGGCTTAATAAGTGGGATTTCTTGCCTTATAAATGGGGTTGGGACCATCAGTTGTGTTGTTCAGAAGTCAGGTGGATACACAGCTGATAGTCCTACTGAATGGAGTGTTAGAATTTCTATTATGGCAAGAAAAAAGCAGCTAAGTAAAGAAAAACAAGTGGCCATCATTACTTTAAGAAATGAAGGTCAGTCAGTCCGAAAAATTGGGAAAACTTTGAAAGTGTCCCCAAGTGCAGTGGCCAAAACCATCAAGCGCTACAAAGAAACTGGCTCACATGAGGACCGCCCCAGGAAAGGAAGACCAAGAGTCACCTCTGCGCGGAGGATAAGTTCATCCGAGTCACAAGCCTCAGAAATCGCAGGTTAACAGCAGCTCAGATTAGAGACCAGGTCAATGCCACACAGAGTTCTAGCAGCAGACACATTTCTACAACAACTGTTAAGAGGAGACTGTGTGCAGCAGGCCTTCATGATAAAATAGCTGCTAGGAAACCACTGCTAAGGACAGGCAACAAGCAGAAGAGACTTGTTTGGGCTAAAGAACACAAGGAATGGACATTAGACCTGTGGAAATCTGTGCTTTGGTCTGATGAGTCCAAATTTGAGATCTTTGGTTCCAACCACCGTAACTTTGTGTGATGCAGAAAAGGTGAACGAATGGACTCTACATGCCTGGTTCCCACCGTGAAGCATGGAGGAGGAGGTGTGATGGTGTGGGGGTGCTTTGCTGGTGACACTGTTGGGGATTTATTCAAAATTGAAGGAATACTGAACCAGCATGGTTACCACAGCATCTTGCAGCGGCATGCTATTCCATCCGGTTTGCGTTTAGTTGGACCATCATTTATTTTTCAACAGGACAATGACCCCAAACACACCTCCAGACTGTGTAAGGGCTATTTGACCAAGAAAGAGAGTGATGGGGTGCTATGCCAGATGACCTGGCCTCCACAGTCACCAGACCTGAACCCAATCGAGATGGTTTGGGGTGAGCTGGACCGCAGAGTGAAGGCAAAAGGGACAACAAGTGCTAAGCATCTCTGGGAACTCCTTCAAGACTGTTGGAAGACCATTTCAGGTGACTACCTCTTGAAGCTCATCAAGAGAATGCCAAGAGTGTGCAAAGCAGTAATCAAAGCAAAAGGTGGCTACTTTGAAGAACCTAGAATATAAGACATATTTTCAGTTGTTTCACACTTTTTTGTTAAGTATATAATTCCACATGTGTTAATTCATAGTTTTGATGCCTTCAGTGTGAATCTACAATTTTTATAGTCATGAAAATACAGAAAACTCTTGGAATGAGAAGGTGTGTCCAAACTTTTGGTCTGTACTGTATATATATATATATATATATATATATATACTAGCAGAAGGGCCCAACTTCGCACGGGTATATTTCATTTTTTGTTTGTGTAGTGGTCCCATAAGAATTGTCACTGGTCTATTTTGTATGTTGATTGTGTGTAGTTTAAATATGTTTCAATTTATAAGAATGCTAATATCCAGTATAGCAGTCCAGTATAGGTACAGTCTATTTATGGCTGTGTTGTTATGGACACCTGATGTACCTGTGTGCCAAATTTGGTGAAGATTGGTCCAGTCGTTTGGTCGCGCATAAAGAACAGACAGACAGACAGAAACTTATTTTTATATATATATACGTTATATATATATATATGCATATATATACAGTGCCTTGCGAAAGTATTCAGCCCCCTTGAACTTTTCAACCTTTTGCCACATTTCAGGCTTCAAACATAAAGATATAAAATTTAAATTTTTTGGTGAAGAATCAAGTGGGACACAATTGTGAAGTGGAACGAAATTTATTGGTTATTTTAAACTTTTGTAAAAAATAAAAAACTGAATAGTGGGGCGTGCAATATTATTCGGCCCCCTTAAGTTAATACTTTGTAGCACCACCTTTTGCTGCGATTACAGCTGCAAGTTGCTTGGGGTATGTCTCTATCAGTTTTGCACATCGAGAGACTGAAATTCTTGCCCATTCTTCCTTGGAAAACAGCTGGAGCTCAGTGAGGTTGGATGGAGAGCGTTTGTGAACAGCAGTTTTCAGCTCTTTCCACAGATTTTCGATTGGATTCAGGTCTGGACTTTGACTTGGCCATTCTAACACCTGGATACGTTTATTTGTGAACCATTCCAATGTAGATTTTGCTTTATGTTTGGGATCATTGTCTTGTTGGAAGATAAATCTCCATCCCAGTCTCAGGTCTTTTGCAGACTCCAACAGGTTTTCTTCCAGAATGGTCCTGTATTTGGCTCCATCCATCTTCCCATCAATTTTAACCATCTTCCCTGTCCCTGCTGAAGAAAAGCAGGCCCAAACCATGATGCTGCCACCACCATGTTTGACAGTGGGGATGGTGTGTTCAGGTTGATGAGCTGTGTTGCTTATACGCCAAACATATCATTTTGCATTGTGGCCAAAAAGTTCGATTTTGGTTTCATCTGACCAGAGCACTGTCTTCCACATGTTTGGTGTGTCTCCCAGGTGGCTTGTGGCAAACTTTAAACGAGACTTTTTATGGATACCTTTGAGAAATGGCTTTCTTCTTGCCACTCTTCCATAAAGGCCAGATTTGTGCAGTGTACGACTGATTGTTGTCCTATGGACAGACTCTCCCACCTCAGCTGTAGATTTCTGCAGTTCATCCAGAGTGATCATGGGCCTCTTGGCTGCATCTCTGATCAGTCTTCTCCTTGTTTGAGATGAAAGTTTAGAGGGACGGCCGGATCTTGGTAGATTTGCAGTGGTCGGATACTCCTTCCATTTCAATATGATCGCTTGCACAGTGCTCCTAGGGATGTTTAAAGTTTGGGAAATTTTTTGTATCCAAATCCAGCTTTAAACTTCTCCACAACAGTATCACGGACCTGCCTGGTGTGTTCCTTGGTCTTCATGATGCTCTCTGCGCTTTAAACAGAACCCTGAGACTATCACAGAGCAGGTGCATTTATACGGAGACTTGATTACACACAGGTGGATTATATTTATCATCATCAGTCATTTAGGACAACATTGGATCCTTCAGAGATCCTCACTGAACTTCTGGAGTGAGTTTGCTGCACTGAAAGTAAAGGGGCCGAATAATATTGCACGCCCCACTTTTCAGTTTTTTATTTTTTACAAAAGTTTAAAATAACCAATAAATTTCATTCCACTTCACGATTGTGTCCCACTTGTTGTTGATTCTTCACCAAAAAATAAAAATTTTATATCTTTATGTTTGAAGCCTGAAATGTGGCAAAAAGGTTGAAAAGTTCAAGGGGGCTGAATACTTTCGCAAGGCACTGCATATGCATATAATTTATGAGTGCCATATATATATCTAATTTGCGCCAAAGTTCTGCGACCGTGTAAATATGGTCTGAGCAGAGTGGTGACGCCTCGGCCTGACGTATTTTTTTTATAACTCACGCCACTTTCTTGTTGTGAGTTATAATGGAAATCTATGGCAATTCATAACTGACATAGATCTAAATTCTGATGTATAGCTGTGCGTCTGATTTATGAGTATATAGTTAGTATAGGTAGGTCCTCCATACAACCACTCCATTCTAGCTGTCTCACTACAGAACTGACTAGAATGGAGTTACTACAGGTAGGTTCATGGTCTCAGCGTATTCTGTAGTTAATATAGGTAGGTCCTCCTTACAGCAACTCCATTCTAGTTGTCTCACTACAGAACTGACTAGAATGGAGTTGCTGCAGGTAAGTTCATGGTCTCGGAATATTCTGTACAGGTTGGTCAGTATAGGGCCTATATCTTACAATAAGCCCCGCTGAAAGCAATATTACTAAAACAAACAGACATTTTATATAATATATTTTATTGAAATAAAAATTAACCATTTTATTTATTTATTTAAAAACCCACCTCCACTGGTTATCAACATAGTCTATCAAAGCCAAATAAAATCCATAACCCCCCCAATGATCCTACTTACCTGTCCCGGTATAGTATTGCCTGCTCACATGGAATAAACTAGCCAATGGCTTCTCATGTGATGGGGTTACTAGAGTAAAGCTAGGATTACATGTGAGCCAGGTTCTACGTTGTTTAGGTCCGTCGGGGGACCTGAACGAAGGAGATCCAGACCGATAAAACCCCATATGTGGTCAGCCGTTTCTATACTGAAAGGGGCAGAGAGAAAAGTCCTCCGTGCAGGACTTTTACCTCTGCCGATTTCTGCAGCTGATGTGAACCTAGCCACAAATTAAGTCTAGTAACCCCCTTTTTTTTGTTAATTGAGCACCAGAATGTGAGTACTCCTACTGAAAGGATAGTAACTCAGGATAGGCAATCAATATTAGATCTGCAGAGTTCCTTTGCAGATCTCCGATGCTGTGCAAACTGTAGTGGTGAGTGTAGGTACTGCAGCGCTGCCCCATTAAAGTCTCTGTACCGATCTGCAGGGGTTTCAGGTGTTGGGTCCCCCTGCAGATCTAATATTGATGGCCTATCCTGAGAAAGTGGATAACTCTTTGAGGCAGGTGCCCAACGTGGCTTAAATGCTGTGGCAGAAACGTGGCGGAAAAAAACGCGAATCCCATTCCCATTTTGCGGTAAAATACGGTCACGTATCGCAGCATGTCAATTATACCTATGGAAACGCCGGCGGCTTCCCTATGAGTATAATTGAAGCAGAAAGTCCGCAGAGGAAATCTCTGTGAACTTTCTTTGCAAAGCGCTGCGGGAAGAACCGTGATGCGTTGCTGTCGCGGCTTTTACCACATCGCTTTTTTACTACAAGGGGCCTTAGCCTTAACCACAGTCATGTCAAGCTTGTGATTAACCTTTTCTTGGGTAATCAGCAATTCAATCACTTATATGGAATCATTGATTGCAGGAGGTCTGGGGAGTCAGTGGTGAATACAGCTCACCAGGCACACTGGGTGGACTTCGGGGAAGGGGGGGGGGGGGTCACGTTGTATTAATGAATATGGGGGGAGAACACACACAACCTGCTATATAAATAAAGTATAGCAGCCCTAATGTTCCTCAGGGCTGCACCTGCTATACAGAGAGAGTATAGTGACCCTAACATTTGTTAGGGTTGCTAACTCATGCACTAGAAAGGGTTAATTGCAGTCAGAACTTGACCAAAACTAAACCTAAGTGCAGGAGTCACGGTCAAGGGTTTACACTCGGTTATTACACACAGACAAGTTATGTCTAGGATTCGCCCCCTTCTAGTGCAGGGACTCCTCCTGCTCTGAAGGAGTCCCTGTATTGTGGGTAACTTCTTTATACAGCAATGAGTATCAGTTTGCAGGCAGGCAGCAGCCGCCCATGAACCGGACCCAAACCCCCTCCAACACACAAGTGGAAGCCCCCCAGTGTCCCAATCACCTCAGCACACAGGCAGCAGCCTCCCAGGGTCCAGATCACAACTTCACACAGATGGCAGCCCCAGGTACCGGAGACCCCAGCACACAGGCACCCAGGTCCTGGATTCCCCCTAACATACAGACAGAAGCCCCCCCCACGCCCCTCAGACCCTCTCAGAATACAGAGAGCAGCCCCCCAGGGACTGGAGCCCCCCCTCCCACTCAGCATACTGTGGGCAGCACCCCAACACATAGGTGGCAATACCCCAGGTGCAGACCCCTTCAACACACAGGCAGCACCCTTACACGCACACAGGTGGCAGCACCTCAGGGCCCACCACCAACAACCTTCGCTCACACACAGGTGGCCCCGCAGGACCCCCCCGCCACTTACATGAAGGTAGAACCCAAGGGACCCGCACACTACATGACAGCACCCTTCGGACCCTCCGCCACATGCCCAGAGGTGGAAATACCCAAGGGACCACCACCAGCACCCCCTCACACACACAGGTAGCACCCCAGGAACTCCCAAACATGCACACAGGTGGCAGCGCTCTGGGACCACCTCCAGAACTCCCTCTCACACACAAGCAGTACCCCAGGATCCCGAAAACCCCCATAGGACCCTGCCCCCCATTACATGCAAGCAGCACCCCAGGGACCTTTGCTCCCCCATTAGTTGCCAGCAGCACCCCAAGGACCCCTTCTGCCCTGTAGATGGTCGAAACACACCAAGGACGCATGCCCGCATAATTAGATGCTGATGGCTCCCCAGGGACCCATGTCTCCACCCCCTTTAGTTGCCAGAAGCACACCAGGAACACCTTCCCCCTATCCATGCCAGCAGCATCCCCCTAAGATGCCAACATCACCCCAAGGAGCTCATCCTTTATGCCAGCAGCACCACAAGGACCCCTGCCCTCTGTCAGATGCCAGCAGCATCCCAAGGACCCCTGCCCTCTTAGATACTAGCAACACCACAGGGACTCATGCCCTCCTTCAGATGTCAGCAGCACTCCTGCCTCCCTTTAGATGCCAGCAGCACCTCCAATGAATCCGGCACCCCCCTTGATGCCAGCAGCACCTCAAGGACCCCCTACCACCATTCCGATGCCAGCAGCACCCCCAAGGACCCCTTCCCCCCAGCTTAGATGCCATAAGCACAACAAGCATGCCCCCATATTTAGATGCAAATGGCACCCCAGGGACTTGTATCTCCACCCCCTTTAGTTGCCATCAGCACCCCAAGGTCCCCTGCCTCTCCCCTTTAGATGCCAGCAGCATCTCAAGCACCCCTGCCCTTTAGATGTCAGAAGAACCCCAGGGACCCTTGCCCCCCTTCAGATGCCAGCAGCACCCCAAGGACCCCTGCCCCCCCTTCAGATGCCAGCAGCACCCCAAGAACCCCTGGACACCCTTCAGATGCCAGCAGCACCCCAAGTACCCCTGCCCTCTTTCAGATACCAGCAGCACCCCAAGGACCATTGCCCCCCAGTTTAGATGCGATAAGCACAACAAGGACGCATGCCCCCCATATTTAGACGCAAATGGCACCCCAGGGACCTGTGTCTCCACTCCCTTTAGTTGCCAGCAGCACCCCAAGGTCCCCTGCCTCCCCCCTTTAAATGCCAGCAGCATCTCAAGCACCCCTACCCTTTAGATGCCAGAAGAACCCCAGGGACCCCTTCCCCCCTTCAGATGCCAGCAGCACCCCAAGGACCCCTGCCCCCCTTCAGATGCCAGCAGCACCCCAAGGACCCATGCCCTCCTTCGGATACCAGCAGTACCCCAAAGACCCCTGCCCTCCCCCCCTTAGATGCCAGCAGCACCCAAAGGACCCTGTCTCCCCTGCCAACTCCTTTTTCAGCCCAACATGCAGTCCCATGTAAATACATCACTCCCTCCCTTCAGCCTCCTCCAACATGCAGTCCCATGCAAAACAATCCTATCACTCCCCTTCCATCATGCAGTCCCAAAAGACAGTCCTCATTGGTTTCTGTTCTCGGAGCTGTGATGGACGAGATCCCATCCTCCTCGGAGTGGCCACGCCCCTTTCTGTGCCATCACACCTTCCAGGAGCAACTCCACCCTAGTCACGACCGTCATGCAACAGTAAAGTTAGGAGTAGAATAGTATTTCTAAAGGCTATTCCGATGTGTCCTTCATTTAAAATGCATATCCCCAG
This sequence comes from Leptodactylus fallax, assembly GCA_947044405.1. NCBI lineage: Eukaryota > Metazoa > Chordata > Amphibia > Anura > Leptodactylidae > Leptodactylus > Leptodactylus fallax. The sequence goes on from CAMRHE010000105.1 coordinate 5,009,358, forward strand.
GCTCTCTGCAGCCAGGAAAATAGCTGTTTTCAGCGTGATTCGCTGCAAATTAATTCAGATCGAATCGAATCATTTTGGGAAATTCAGTGAAGCTGCCGAATCGAATTTTTGAGAAATTCGCTCATCTCATCTCATAGTCATAGTATCCAAATGGCCAAGCTACACCAACTTAATTTTGAGCTGTGGTGGAGGAAGGACAAAATTCAGTACTTGGCAATATTCCTTACCTTGCCACTCTCCACTCTCCTTACAACTAATTTTACTCCTCTCCAACATAAGCTTAAAACAGACATCAAACTATGGTCTACGCTTAATCTTTCGAGGTTAGGCAGGATTGTTGCCTTCAAAATGGACCTCTTATATTGCTTCCAAAAAGTGCCTGTTGATATCCCCCTCTTTTTTTGTGTCACATGCAAAATTTGAATTTTGGTATGGGGAAGTGCTCATGGAGTGCTTTATGGTACTTTAAGCTAAGATTACTCAATCTCATTAAGTACAATGTTACCCACAATTCACCCCTCTGGTGGTATTTCAAAATAAATACTTCCCTTCCCTGATGGAACAGGTGTCAGTTCTTCCTATGTGGCTTGATCTTTTTGTGTGGTTGAGATTTCCTGGCTTTATGGGATAGACTTAAAGGGGTTGTCTACTTTATATTTTTAAAATGTAATTATTTAGAAAATAGGAAGTCATGCATTTTTTTTTTTTGTTTTTTTAAAGATACATGCATTTAAAGTTTTTCTCAGAAACGTCTTTTATCCATGGAGTAGGCACCTGTTTAGGAAATAAAATGGTGTAGCCCACAGATCTGTCCATGAAAATTCCTCCTGTGCATGGACTAAAAAGATGGTGTCAGTCATATGACCCATGAAAACATGTCGTATGACCACTGTTATTCAGTTATAACTGTCCAAGTGTCTCATAGGTGAATATTAGTTTATTGAGGTGCAGAACATATAGATTATTTCTACAGCACCTCATCATGTCTGTCATGTCTGTGATGAAGCAACCTCCACATTCTTCTCCCGGTCTCCTTTCTGCATGTTTCTTTTTAAACAGCTTTATTAACACAATTGCCTAGAGATACAGGTGCATCTCAATAAATTAGAATATCTTTGAAACGTTCATTCATTTCAGTAATTCAGTAATACAATTCATAATCAGCGTCTTCCATGATTATGTGTCCTACTGAACCAGACTGAGGGACCATTTAAAGGCTTAGGAAACCTTGGCAGGTGACACTGAATTTACAATACTGAACTTTTTCACAATATTCTAATTTTCTCAGATTTTGGTTTTCATTACCTGTAATCCATAATCAACATTTACAGAAATAAAACACTTGAAATAGAACACTCTGTGTAAAGAATCTAGAAAATATAGGAGGTCACTTTTTTAATTTAATTACTGAAAGAAATAAACCTTTCAAAGATATTCTAATTTATTGAGATGCACCTGTATGTACCTTTATTTTAAAAATTACCTAGAGACTGGAAGAAATGCTATGATATGCATGTTAATTCAGCCTAAAGTTGTAGTATGTCAGGTAGGGGATGTTCACACTACCATTGTAGTCATAGGATTAGCGCAACAGACTTTTTCACCAATAGAGTAATGGACACAGACAAGGCCCCCTCTGTCCTTGTCCATTCCCATTGACTCTAATATAAACAACATGACAAAATCTCTCTCCCATTATATTTGTTTACTTTTGTAACGGAAGAAAAAGTCCAACATCAGAAAAGTAAAAAAAACGTAACGGAAGAGAGCTGCAGTCATGTTTTTTAGCATGAGAGTGAATGCAGACAGACACCAAACAGAGTGTGATCCATCTGCATTCCTACAATTAGACTAAGGCCCCACATTGAGGAAACGCAGCATTTTTTGTTGCAGTTTTTGGTGAGGTTTTTTGAGCCCAAGTTAGGAGTGGATTTAACAGAAGGGAAAACGCCTTTTCAAGCCGCTGCTGACTTTGGCTCAAAAACTGCAGTATAATCTTCAACAAAAAAAAGCTGCGTTTCCGCAATGTGGGGCCTCAGCCTTAATGTCCGTTGCTCTCATCCTATGACGGTTGAGAGTAATGGACATTAATGACAGTAGTGTGAACCTACCCATACACTGATGCTAACTGAATACCAAGAGTCAGGTTGTTTTGGAATCCCTCTTTTCAACCAGGAATACATTCAAACTTTTTCAGTGGTGGATAGATTAAAATTTATACCGAATAGGTAACTTTTTTTATAGGTAAGGCATTTGCTCTAAAGACTTCGGCATTTTCCATAAACTGCCTAATAGCAATGAAGGACTTATCCCTGGATGATAAGCCATTTCAAGGCTTATATTTCAGTGCTACTACACAGTGTCGGACTGGGATGTCTAGAGCCAACCAGTGGAATTGTTTCTAGGGGCCCACCATCAGAACCCCTGCAGATCAGCGGTACCGAGACAGGACGGCTAAAGGTAATAACATGCCGGGAGCCATGCTGCTCACCCATAACATGGAGGAGGCTCTGTTATGTTCTGGGGCTGCTTTGCTGTATCTGGCACAGGGTGTCTTGAATCTGTGAAGAGTACAATGAAATCTCAAGACTATCAAGGGATTCTAGAGAGAAATGTGCTGCCCATTGTCAGAAAGCTTGGTCTCAGTCATGGGTCTTGCAATAGGATAATGACCCAAAACTCACAGCTAAAAACACCCAAGAATGGCTAAGAGGAAAACATTGGACTATTCTGAAGTGGCCTTCTATGAGCCCTGACCTAAATCCTATTGAGCATCTTTGGAAGGAGCTGAAACATGCTGTCTGGAAAAGGCACCCTTCAAACCCGAGACAACTGGAGCAGTTTGCTCATGAGGAGTGGGCCAAAATACCTGTTGAGAGGTGCAGAAGTCTCATTGACATTTACAGGAATCGTTTGATTGCAGTGATTGCCTCAAAAGGTTGTGCAACAAAATATTAAGTTAAGGGTACCATCATTTCTGTCCAGGCCTGTTTCATGAGTTTTCTTTTTTTTTAAATTCTGTTAAAGCATGGTTGAAAAGCAGTGTGTGACTTTCATTTGTTCATTTTCATAGAATTTTTATATATTTTTATTTTTGTCAGATTCAAGTTATTTTGTGACCATTGTGGGTTTTTCTTTCATTAAACGAGGGGTACCAACAGTTTTGTCCACGTGTGTATATTTTCCTGCAACAGCCATTTTTGGGGGTAGGGTGTAATAAAATTGCTCATCTGGAAACCCAGAATCTGGATGTACGAGGGGCATTCATTAAAGATTTCCCCTGACCCACTTCTATTTATCACAGGATGCTGAAACTGCACATGTGTAATGGTATCAGCCTCTATAGGTTACGTGCCAATTTGCAACTCAGAACTGATAATGGTCTTGATTTTACAGGTGCTGAAGTGGTGTGAGGTTTGATAATGGACCCAGTGGAATACAGAGCAGTCATCAAGTTCCTTTACTTGAAAGGCCGCACGCCAAAAGAATGAGATGAGATGAAAGAGGTTTATGGTGATGATTCCCCATCATATGATGTAGTCAAGAACTGGCATTGTCAATTCAAATGTGGTCGGACTATGGTGGAAAGAGCTTCATTTCCAGGGCGACCCCACTCTGCTATTGATGAACACACCATCCAGCAAATGGAGGTCGCCATTTTGGAAAATTGCCGCGTAACCATTCACCACCTAGCCCAAAATATCAAGATTAGTGTGGGATTCGATGAAAAAATCATCCAAGACCATCTTCACATACATAAGGTATCCGCTTGCTGGGTTCCCCGGCTGCTCACACCTTTCCAGAAGCAGGAACGAGTCGAATGATCTCAGGCACTATTGACGATGTACCATGGAAACCAGGAGGACACAGGATGAAATCTGGGTCCATCACTATGATCCTGAGACTAAAGTCCAGTTGATGCAATGGAAGCATCATGACTCACTGCCTCCAAAGAAGGCACGTGGCTAACCCTCGGCAGGCAAGGTCATGCTCACACTATTTTGGGACCAGCATGGAGTAATATTGATGGATTTCCTAGCAAAGGGTACCATGATCACTGGAGCATACTATGCTTCACTGCTGCGGAAATTGCGGGAGGCCATCAAAATCAAGAGATGTGGCATGCTCACCAAAGGTGTCCGCTTTCTGCAAGATGATGCACCAGTTCACAACTCACATGTTGCCCAAATGGAAGCATGCTCCTGTGGCTTTGAAATTCTACCACCTTATTCACCTGACCTCGCATCATCGAACTTCCACCTCTTTCCAACAATGAAGTTATTTTTGAAGGGCAAGTATTTTCCAGATGATGAGTTTCTGATTTCCAAAGTCACAACCATCCCCACTGTAAAACATGGTGGCAGCATCATGCTGTGGGGATGCTTTTCTTCATGGAAGAACAGGGACAGGGAAGCTGGTCAGAGTTGATGGGAATATGGATGGAGCTAAATACAGGGCAATTCTGGAAGAAAACCATTCAGAGACTGCAAAAGACTTGAGACTGGGAAGGAGTTTCAGCTTCCAGCAAGACAATGACCCTAAACATACAGTCAGAGCTACAGTGGAATGGTTTAGATCAAAGAATATTCATTGGTTAGAATGGCCCAGCCGAAGTCAAATCCCATTGAGCATCTGTGGTAAGACCTGAAAATCGCTGTTCACAGACGCTCTCCATCCAGTCTGGCTGAGCTTGAGCTATTTTGCAAAGAAGAATGAGCAAAAATCTCAGTCTCTAGATGTGCAAAGCTGGTAGAGACATACCCCAAAAGACTTGCAGCTGTAATTGCAGCGAAAGGTGGATCTACAAAGTATTGATATAGGGGGGCTGAATACTTTTGCACATCACAGTTTTCAGATTTTTATTTGATTAAAATTTTGAAAACCATGTATCATTTTCATTCCACGTCACAATTATGTGCTACTTTTGAGTTGGTCTATCACTTAAAATCTCAAAAAAATACATTTAAGCTTGAGGTTTTAAGATGACAAAATGTGAAAAAGTTCAAGGGGTATGAATACTTTTGTAAGCCACTGTATATTCTTGCCTAAAGCTTGCCCTGATGGACAACATCTATGAGGAAAATGAACATGTAGAGTCCCTGTTGGTGGAAATAAGGGGAGTGAAAAATAAAATAGAGCTCTGATATAAGTCTCCAAGTATAATGAAGGAAGTGGAATGGTTATGAATGGGCCAAATAGAGGAGTCAGCTAAAAATGAAAAAGGTTCAAGGGGTATGAATACTTTTGCAAGCCACTGTATATTCTTGCTTAAAGCTTGCCCTGTTGGACAACATCTGTGAGGAAAATGAACATGTAGAGTCCCTGTTGGTGGAAATAAGGGGAGTGAAAAATAAAATAGGGCTCTGATATAAGTCTCCAAGTATAATGAAGGAAGTGGAATGGTTATGAATGGGCCAAATAGAGGAGTCAGCTAAAAATAATGAAGTAATTATTATGGGGGACTTGCTTTAACTACCCCGATATAAATTGGAAAACAGAAACCTGCAGGTCCAACAAAGGTAAAAGGTTTTTGACAATAAATAAAGAAAATTATCTTTATTAACTAGTGCAGGACCCAGCAAGAAAGACACAAAAACACAAAACTTCAAGAAGGCCAATTTTCATCAGCTAAGGCTAAGTTCACATCTGCGCTGGAGTCTCCATTGCAGAAACCACCAGAAATCCGGAGAGAAAAGTCCTAAAAACCACTATGGTTAAACAAAATTGTGAGGGGCTCAATAAATGATAAAAAAAGCCTTTTAAACTATTAAACTAGTAGGTGAGTCAGGAAGCAAATAATTCTAAGGATAAAAAAGATGTGCAAAAACAGCTGCAAAGATTGAGACACAGAAGTAAAAAATAACCATAAAATATTATTCAATTACATAAATAACAATAAACTTAAAACTGAGAATGTGGGCCCTCTCAAAAATAATCTGGGAGTAATGGTGGAGGAGGATGAGGAAATGGAAAATGTATTAAATTCCTTCTCTACTATATTTAAAAAGGAAAATGCAATGACAAGAGATTTTATGCAAATTCTGCATTAAATGTCACCTGCTTAACCCAGAAGGAAATGCAAAAGCATATTAAAAATAAGAATAGACAAATTTCTGGGTCCTGATGGTATTTTCCCTCTGGTTCCGAAGGAATTAAACATGGTGGTAGACAAACCCCTATAACTAGGGATGAGCGAATTTTTAAAAAAATTCTATTCGGCCGCTTCGCCGAATTTTCCAAAACGATTTCATTCGATACAAATTAATTTGCAGCGAATCACGTTAAAAAACAGCTATTTCCTGGCTGCAGAGAGCCTGTATAGTGGTGTAGAACACAGTGCCTTGCAGTAACACACATAGGGAGCCTGCTGTGGTAGTGAAACAATACTGTGAGTCAGTATGACACGCGCATGACAGGTGTCACTCTTAGAACCACTGCACACTTCACTTATTTGGCCAGTGATGGGGCCAAAACTGACCAATTAACTCAAGTGTGAACTCAGCCTTACAGGTCGATATTAGTGCCAAGTATAAAGAACCGTGTAGAGGCCCAAGATCCTACTGTAGCAAGAAAGAGCACACAAATTTTAAACCGTCGTCTGCTGATTCCACATAGATGTCTACAGAGCCTGTTCTATTAAACGCTTATACAAGTAGAGCCCCCCTGATAGAGTGGAGAGGATGTCAGCAGTAAGCTTGTGTTGACGTCACTGATTATTTTGCCCTTCCTCTGATCCGTCAGAAAAATAACCCCCCCCAAAAAATGGATCCTGTCTGTTGAGCATCCGCCTTCACTCGGTCAGGATTTGGTCAGTAATCCATTAGTATTGCTGATGCCAAAAAAAAAAAACAGTAGTGGGTCCAAAACAGAGATGACATGTGAATGGAATATTTGCATGTCTTCTGTGTTTTGTACCCACTCCTGCTTTTGGCTACCAAATCATAAGCCAATTCTGATGAGATCATACAGGCCTTACAGCTGCTACATAGACAGGATCCGTTCTGCGTCTCATTTTTCCTTCCTTCTGACAAATCAGAAGAAGGGTCAAATAAATGATGATGTCAACCAGGCCAAAAACGCAAAATAGTGGCCCAGTCATGGAGAGGGAATAGCATGAGAAGTGACATAGTGTTGAGGTAGCAGCAGCATGAGGAGGCCATAGAGTGACCCGGTGACAGAGTGGGGAAATGGGTGGCACAAACAGTACCCGCTGACGATGGTGGCTGTAAGAAGAATGACTTGGCATCAGATGTGTAGCATCAGGCAGGTGTCAGCATCAGAATAGTAGCTGAGGCAGGTAGCCAGAAGAAACCGGTCTCTTTTGTCAAGGTTTGGGTGACGCAGCATGGATGATTTAATCTGATGCATCAGGCATTGGTGGGTGGAAATCCTGGCTGATCCACACCTGATTCATCTTGACAAAGGTCAGTCTCTCCACATTTTTGGTGTTTGGCGAGTTCTCTTTGGGGTAACTATGGCCCCCGCCACACTAAACACCTGCTCTGATACCACACTACTGACTGGGCGGGACAGCTTTTCCAGGGCAAACTCGGCCAGTTGCGGCCACAAATCCAGTTTGGCTGCCCAGTAGCCCAGTGGATCTTTGATGATGGGTGGCAGGGTGCACTCCAAGTATGTCACCACCTGCTGGTTCAGGTTCTGCTCTATGTCTAGCTGCTGGTGAGTAGTTTCTTCACTATGCGGGTGAAGAAAGTTGCTCATCAGCGACTCTAGGCTCAGGCTCTAGGCTCAGTATGATCTCCCTCAGCGAGTGTAAAAAAGGCCCCCATTTTTGACTGGTAGCGAGGGTCTAACATGGTGGAGAGCCAGTAGTCATCCCTCTGCCGAATGGTGACAATTCGGCTGTCACTAATCAAGCAAGTGAGCATGCATTGGGCCATTTGTGCAAGTGACTCGGAGGGACTCCCTGCATCCATCTCCACTGCATACTGATCACGGTGTGTCTGGGTCATCTGCCTCGTCTTCCTGTTCTGCTTCAATATTCTGTATAAATTCCTCAATATCATTTCCCTACACTTCTAATGCTCTTTCCCTGAACTTTGATTGAGCAAAATAACAGTTTTCAAGTCTTTTCTACTACTTTCCCTAGGGCCTGCAGATGTCTCTCCCTGCACTAAGTACACTGGAAAATGCCTGAATCCAAGATGGTGGAGGGTATTTATAGGGCTGTGACATCACAGGGCTGGCTGGCTGCTGATTAGCTGCATGCATGGCATTGTGGGTGATCCCGCGTTCCCAGAGTTCCTTGCCCCATGTCCTCACAAGTGCAGCAGCCATTTTAGGAAAAAATGCGATTTGTTACCCCGAAGCCTGAGGAAATCCGGATTCGATGTGAATCGAATTTTTCCTGAAATTCGGATCGAATTCCACTTCATCAGCTTCAATTCGCTCATCTCTACCTATAGCTAATATTTAAGGACTCTATAGAAACAGGCTCTGTCTCACAAACAAATGTAAAAGGAGACCAGAAAGAGGTGAGTGAAGATGAGTATAAATGTTTTACATTTTTTTAGACCTCCCTTGGGCCTACTCCTATTATACTCCGGGGTCTGAAGAGAGTATAATAATTTCATGTCAGGTTCTATTTGAACAAGTTTGGACCGAACTGAATTGGGGAATATCTTCGTCCGAACACTGGATGAATTGAATCTTCAGAGGTTTGCCCATACTTAACACTGACCCGGATCCTCATCCTCCTTCATCAACACATGGTGATGACGTTGACTAAGAGGTGGCAACTGTTCCCACTCTTCCATCCCTCAATGAATGAGTGTAATGGTTTCCTACAAGATATACAATAGAGGGATCACATCGCTGATGCTGCAGTCATCCCTGCTGAGAAATTTGATGGCTTCTTCAAAGAGCTTCAGAAGCTAGCCCACTTCCCTCAAGAGCCTCCAATGACATGTCTCGAACCAACACATTGTCCCTGTGGTCTGTTGCATACAATAATTGGTGCTTATACAGATGCTCCAGCATGTTTAAGGTGGAGTTCCAGCCAGTTGCAACATCGCAGATAAGGTGATACAAAGGCAGACCATTCTGTAGCGCCACTATAGTGGCTAATAAAGTGGCAAACCACCAGAATAAGGACATGCGCTATACAGTGACAATTTGTTATTTGTCCTAACTAAAGCGCACCAAAATAAAAATAAAAAAATAGCAAATTCTTCCCTTTTCAATTGGCACAGAGTCCAGGCATCACAACTGACACAACTTTTTCTTCAAATTCTGTTGCCACCTACCACTGCCACGCTGTGGGAATCATAACAACAAAATAAAATTAAAAAACACCATTGCTGCTTCCAATACCAACATCTGCTTTCATAAAGGGATAATTTTTTTTTGAAAAGCCACTTCTTCTTCATCACTTTGCAACCAGGCACACTGTCACAAATTTTACTTTAATGACAGTTTAACACTTCCTCCAAGCATATACAACGGTCACCACTGCATTAAAGAGCACATTACAGTGATATACAACATACCTTTGTTATGTATGTCACTTTTGTAGATTTGTACAAAAACAAGTTTGAAGTCTTATGCAAATGAGGCACTGATTGTACTGGGGGCAGGCCATCAGCCCTGGCTAATGTTATAGCAATGGAAGGATCAACTCTCCCTACATGGGGAGGTGCAGCAGGAGTTGGTAGTGGTCTTTGTTGGAAGAGCAAGCTAAAGTCCCATCCCCAGTGCACCCACTGCCTCATTTACATAAGACTTTAAAGTTGTACTTCTCCAAATCTATAAAAGTTACAAATGTAACAAAGCTATGTTGTTTATCACTGCAATGTGATCTTTAATGTGTTGGTGATAGTTGAATATGCTTGGGAGAGGTGGTAGACTCCCTTTAAAATGTTAAAAAATTTAACAGCTAATTTTTGTATAAAACCATTGCTTTTTCCAAAAATAACCACTGTGTGTATAAAAGCAACATGGGTAAGCATTTTCCCCCCCATAACAAGCTAGTTTTTGATTCATTGCAAATGTTAAAAAGTGTAAACTGGCAGTGAATCTTTGGACCAAACCTCTTAAAACTGAAACAAAATAAACATTCAGATATTCACTCATCTGTACCACTTACTTGTCTCGTGGATGTCACTTAGGGACTGACCTAATAGGTGACGTGGGTGTAGTTGTAAGGGGTTAATTAATTCCACTCACTCTTCACTCAGGCTGCAAATTTTATAAATAACAGGCCCAACACAGTCTACACACCCGAGGTACACGCTGCCACCACCTATTGATTTTGGGTAGTAGGAACCCAACTCACATGCACACATCTCTCTAAATGGCAAACACACTTTAAAGCTAAGACCCCACACAGTGTGCTGCAGTGAAAAAGCGCTGCGGGAAAAACCACAATGGAAATGCATTGCAGTTTTTCTCGCTCTGTTTCTTACAGAAAGTAAACAGAGTTTTCGACTGCTGACTTTCTGCTTCAAGTATAACTATAGGAAAACTGGCAGCATTTCCAGTATGTATAATTGACATGCTGTGGTTTTGGAAATCGCAGCATTTTCGCTGTGGGTATTTCTCTGCTATGTGTGGATGGGATTCACAGTCCCTTTGCAGTGACTGTAAAATTCCATGGTTTCTGCCACTGTGTTTCCACCACAGCCAAACTGCGGTGCCTACCCACGTGAGGCCCTGGCCTAAAAGGCAATGGATCCATAGAGTGCACAGGGTACAACATCAAATAGAATGCTTTAATACAAAAAAAAGGTTAATGCTTCCAAAAAGAGACAAAGTTACATCTCTTCTGATTCCTTGAAGCTTGGGAAGAATGTTTAAGATGGCCGCCACCCAGCTCAGCTGCTCCACAGGTGTAACAAAATTTCTCTGGACATCATCAATTTTTTTTTTTTTATCATTTTAGGCCTTGTTGCATGTTTCAAAGGCACCCTCCTTGTTCATGAATCCTTTCTGTGTCTTTCACTGGACAGTGGATTAATAAGACAAGTTCCATGAATATTAATTGTGGTATGAGGGTTGAAATGTTCCTTTGTCATCTAATAAATCTACTGTCATCTACTGTGTAGTGGCTGTGCTTGGTTACTGCAGATCAATTACTGCCGCAATAACCAGGCATTGAGCTTCTTAAAGTACACAGCGTGCAGAGCTGTGCCTGGTTCTGTTGCTTAACTGACTCTGCAATTAGCTAATCAGTTGGGGATGTCAACCAATCTGCTTTTCATGACGTATTGTAAGGTTAAGTCATCAAGACTAAATTCCCAGAAAAACCCTTTAATATGAATTAGTTATTAAGAATTATAGTTTTATATGAATTACATTATGATCTGAATCTGAGTGCTTGACTGTTTTGCCCATGTACCTGTTTTTTGTATATGTTAAAAGTTAGCAGTATACTGTATCTCTATGGTTGACATCATCATTTATATTATTTTTATGTACAATTTATAACTGTATTACCTTTGTGTACACTATATTTTCACTGCATGTTTGTTATTGTTAGGTGCACACCATATTTATAACATGTTCTCTTTCTGCTTCTTTTTCTGTGCTGCTTAGATTAGTAAGGGATGTATTGAGTATACTCATTCTAGACATCAAATTCTGCTCACATTTAGCAATTATGTTGGATTTACTGATTTCTTAAATATCTGAGTAATACAGTATAGAGTGGAAAAGGCACTTTAGGGAGCATTGTGAACTGAGTTATGTCAGGGAAATTCTAAACTAAACTGAAAATACATTCTTATTGTACAGGTAGGGGGAGGGGATTCAAGTCCAACAAACAAATGCAGTTATTTGAGTGTGCAATGTATCTGATAAACTAGAGCCCAATTGACCACATTAGTATGAGTTATTTAGTTTAGTACCATAGCATCTTAACTAAAGCTTTTCATCTTTAGGCTAGGGCGCAATGTTGCGAAAACGCAGCGTTTTGGCCGTGGCAGAAACGCCGTGGCAAAAAATGCTTCTTTTTACATTACCCACAAAAAGGATGTGTGGATGGTATTCTGGCTAATCCCATCCACACATTGTAGAAAAAAATCAACCACAGAAAATCGCAACAATTTTAATTTTATACCTACAGAAACGCTGGCCTTTTACATATACACACATGGACAAAATTGTTGGTACCTCTCGTTTAATGAAAGAAAAACCCACAATGGTCATAGAAATAACTTAAAAAAGCAAGACTGAAATTTGCCAAAGTACATGTTGACAATCCACAAAGCTTCTGGGAGAATGTCCTATGGACAGATGAGACAAAAATCGAAATTTTTGGCAAGCCACGTCAGCTCTATGTTCACAGACGTAAAAATGAAGCATATCTTGAAAAGAACACTGTCCCTACTGTGAAACATGGAGGAGGCTTTGTTAAGTTCTGGGGCTGCTTTGCTGCATCTGGCACAGGGTGTCTTGAATCTGTGCAGGGTACAATGAAATCTCAAGGCTATCAAGGGATTCTAGAGAGAAATGTGCTGCCCAGTGTCAGAAAGCTTGGTCTCAGTCGCAGGTCATGGGTCTTGCAACAGGATAATGACTCAAAACACACAGCTAAGAATGGCTAAGAGGAAAACATTGGACTATTCTGAAGTGGCCTTCTATGAGCCCTGACCTAAATCCTATTGAACATCTTTGGAAGGAGTTGAAATATGCCACCTGGAAAAGGCACCCTTCAGACCCGAGACAACTGGAGCAGTTTGCTCATGAGGAGTGGGCCAAAATACCTGTTGAGAGGTGCAGAAGTCTCATTGACATTTACAGGAATACTTTGATTGCAGTGATTGCCTCAAAAGGCTGTGCAGCAAAATATAGACTTCTGCAAAAGAAGACAGCCAAGCAGGACTGGGCCATGCTGGGAGGACACTGGAGCACTGGAGACAGGTGAATGTTTTTTTTTGTTTGTTTTTTTTTTTCACCTTCCCTGGCCTAATTAAAAAATAACATTTTAGCCTGAACAACCTTTTTAAGTTGAGGGGACATGTTCCAAGTAGAATTTCTGTTCTGAATTCCATTTTCCTACCAGCAATCTGCAAACCCAGATTAGCATATTCCTGGCATACTTGTCTAGGTGAAACAGCCAATATATACAGTTGTGCTTAAAAGTTTACATACCTCGGCAGATTTTTTGTTTTTTTGGCCTTTTTTCAGAGAATATGAATGATAACACAAAAACTTTTTCTCCACTCATGGTTAGTGGTTGGTTGAAGCCATTTATTGTCAAACTTCTGTGTTTTCACTTTTTAAATCATAATGACAACCAAAAACATCAAAATGACCCTATTCAAAAGTTCACTTACCCCAGTTCTTAATACCATGTATTGTCCCCTCTAACATCTATGACAGCTTGAAGTCTTTTGTTTTAGTTGTGAATGAGGCTCTTTATTTTCTCTGATGGTAAAACTGCCCATTCTTCTTCGCAAAAAGTCTCCAGTTCCTGTAAATTCCTGGGCTGTCTGGCATGTATTGCGCGCTTGAGATCTCCCCAGAGTGGCTCAATAATATTGAGGTCAGGAGACTGAGATGGCCACTTCAGAACCTTCACTTTCTTCTGCTGTAGCCAATGACAGATCGATTTGGCCTTGTGTTTTGGATCGTTGTCGTTGGAATGTGCTAGTACGTCCCATACACAGCTTCCTGGCTGAAGAGTGCAAATTTGCCTCCAGTATTTGCTGATAATGTGCTGCATTCATCTTTCCTTCAACTTTGACCAAGTTTCCTGTTCCTTTGAAGCTCACACATCCCCACATCATCAGTGATCCACCTCCGTGCTTTACAGTAGGAATGGTGTTCCTTTCATCACAGGCCTTGGTAACACCTCTCCAAATGTAACATTTATGGTTGTGGCCAAAAAGTTCGTTTTTTGTCTCATCACTCCAAATTACCTTGTTCCAGAAGTTTTGAGGCTTGTTTCTGTGCTGTTTGGCGTATTGAAGGCGAGATTCTTTGTGGAATTTGCTTGCTTTGTGGCATTTGTGGCATTCTTGTTGTCATTTCTTAATGGCTTTCTTCTGGCAACTCATCCATGCAGTCTATTTTTCTCCAAGTGCCTCCTTATTGTGCATCTTGAAACAACCACACCGATAGTTTTCAGAGAGTCCTGTATTTCAGCTGACGTTATGTGTGGGTTTTTCTTTGCATCCTGAACGATTTTACGGGCAGTTGTGGCCGAAATTTTGGTTGGTCTACCTGACCGTGGTTTGGTTTCTGGGCATGTTATCAGGCCAAAATCACCAGGGTATGTGAACTTTTGAACAGGGTCATTTTGATGTTTTTGGTTGTCATTATGATTTAAAAAGAGAAAACACAGAAGTTTGACAATAAATGGCTTCAACCAACCACTAACCATGAGTGGAGAAAAAGTTTTTGTGTTATCATTCACATTCTCTGAAAAAAGGCCAAAAAAAACTAAAAATCTGCTGGGGTATGTAAACTTTTTAGCACAACTGTAGGTCCAGGAAGGATTTTCCATTGCTTGCATGGCAAATCATTAAAATGAATGCACCTAAAGTATTCTTTAGCTGTGAGAACAAACACAACTAAATATGTAGCAGAGCCTTAGGGCCACAGAAGCATAAATCGATCTAGGCTAGTTTTTAATTGTCACCACTGAAGCAGGTAGTTCAAGGGAATGAATACTGTAGCAAGGTCTGCAACCTAAAGAAATGTGTCAGTGGTTGAAGTGTTTGTTACCATTCACAATTTCATTGGTATCTGATGCTTGAGAAAATCATAAACAAGCCAATTATTTTCAATGGAGGGGGTTAAATGTTATTCACCTCAAACAGCTATCTCTCTAAAACTGGTGGGTGCCTTCTATGTTCCAGAAAGTTATCAGCTACCAGTAAATAAGTGAGATGCAACAGGGGGCCAGAGCTCAAATGACTTTTATGCTAAATGGCGTAGGATGCTCTCAGGTAGATATCTGTAAGAGGAGCCCACAGTGCTGCTGCAGGCAGTCAACAGCTCATTCCATCTCTGAGCCAGAGAGGAAAGCACAGGAAATCCAGATCAAATGACCTTCAGAGGGGTTTCATACACTGCTAGATTGCTTCATGTTAACTCTCTCAAGACTTATACTCTCTTCCAAAATGTAGTACGAGGAAGAGAATTTTTATAATCAAAAGTACAATAATAGTAGTTGTTTCCAGCAAATAGGAAAAGCTACCATAATAATAATAATAATAATAATAATAATAATAATAATAATAATAGATACTGCACATAATGTCCCCAAGACAAACATAGCTTACATCCGTACATTGTACTCCAGTTACAATATATTCAAGGTCACAAGCAATCACATTTTATATTTCAATGTGTCACTGATGACTACTTTATACAAGTACAGTATACTCTGTTTACATTGCTCTTAAAACCTGGGTTTAGTACACAGTAAATAAATAATTTCCCATATACTTTTATGAAACACCAAATAACTGAAGGGAAGAGGAGGGTTAAGAGTGCGCCCATTTGCTTCTTAGCATACTATGAACTGACAATGGTGCCATTGACACTGTACAGACCAAATGTCTGCCTGTCATCAGAGATTCCTGTATGGGACACTGCCATCAGCGCACAAATCACAAGTCTTCATCTCTGAACTTTATAACCAACCATGGGTCACTAGTTACAAGCTGCACTACAGGGAAATACCAGATGTTTCCATTTACAAGAAATCGTTTAATGGAGAAGCTTTCTTTTTTTCCACAGAATATAGATTTCTTGGGTCACAGACAGATTCTACTTTCTTGCAAGGGTCCCAATGTGAACTCAAATCAATTAAATATAGCTTAAGGACTTTTTCTAACATACTGGACAAAGACATGCAATAAAACACTGACCAGTAGGAGTCTATTTATTGAAACCCGAACTGATCTTAAAAATGGTCCAGTTTTGATACTGAGCACCAGTGGAGAGCAGTCCAAGTATGAACAGAACAGTAGTCAGTCCCCAACAACATTTTAAGGCAGTATTATGAAAGTATGTGCTGCCATATAACTAAATATAACCTCCATACAGTATCCACAAATTACTACTAATTGCTGCCTACATACACTGACAAGCAAAAGTGTAACCATGTTTTCAACTTTTGACTTTCAGGCTCCATATCTCACCATCCACTACAACTTCCAATGTGAGGCTACCATCATTTTATAGACAATCATCTTGGCTATCTCATGCATAAATTTGACTTGCAGCTGTTTAGCATATGATTAGTTATGCAGATTCTTGTCATGTAACTGCATTGTTACTGCTTTGCTCCTGTTGGTGGTTCCTGTATACTACAAATTACAATCTGTTCTCACATTCCCTAATAGCTTAGTGTGTTATTAGGTTAATTCCCAAGCAAAAGGTCACTGGTTCAAATCAAGGATCAGCCATGAAGAATGTTTCCCAAGAAAAGAGAAACAGCATCATCCAACTCATCAATAGCGGTCTCTTCGCCAAGAAAATTACCAAACTGCATCATGCGAGTGACATGACAGTTGGAAGAATACGAAATTAAGTCCATCCATCCATTCAAAATCCAAGAGGTGGACATTCAGGCAAAAAGTTGGCTCATCACAACGTCTATCAGTTCTGGAGCGACAAATACGGCAGTGAAGGTGTCTTGTATGATTCGTAATAGGCATTGACTTCAATATTGTCATAAGAAGCATTGGCTTGAGTTTGCAAATAAAGTACAAAAAATGGACAGTAGAAGATTAGAAATGGGTGATTTGATGAGATGAAACTCAATAGACTGGTCTCTGATGGGTGCAAATGAGTCTAGAAGAAACAAGGGAATAGAGGATCGAGAAATTGAAGGAACTGATGCTAGGGTTTCACAGCCAAAGGCATTGGATACTTGACCAGGATAAATGGTGGTCTCAATGCTGAGCTATATATGAGTATCCTACAAGTCAAGTTACTTGGTACACTCGAATACTATGGGTATGAAAAGTATGACATAGTGTTCCAGCAGGACAATGGCCTGAAGCATATGTCGAGATTAGGGAAGAAATGGTTCAATGACAATGAAATAGAGGTGCTGGATTGGCCTCCACAGTCCCCAGACCTCAACCCAATCCAATTGAACACTTGTGAGTAGAGTTGAAGAAAAACCTGTAGTACCCAAGTGAGTTGACCAGTATGCTCCAACATTGGGAACATGTAGAAGAGATCTGGGATCTGATTTTGGTTGAAGCATGCTTGAATCTGATCAAGAGCATGCCCAGGATTCAGCCAAAGGTGGATTTAAAAAATACTAACAAAACAATAAAAATTTAAATTTTTAGGAGCAAAACAGTAACAATGCAGTTACATGACAAGAATTTGCATAACTAATCACATGATAAATAGTTGCAAGTGAAATTTATGTATGAGATAGCCAAGATGATTATCTATAAAATGATGGTAGTCTCATGTTCAAAGCTGCAGTGGATGGTGAGATATAGAGCATGAAAGTCAAAAGTTCAAAACAATGTTATCCTTTTACTCATCAGTGTAAATACCCATACAATACTGCTAATAAAACCACCATTCATTGTACAAATAACACTGTCCAAATAATAGTTACATCCAGTGTCCACATAATACAAGATAAGCTGTAATATACTACTACAAAGTGCCAAAATAAAACTAAATTTATAGTTGACATAATTCTAACATATAGTGCTCAAATAATAGGCAGTCTCCAAAAGTACTCCCTCCAGAAGCCCACATAAAGCTACACTCCATTTCTCAAATAATACCACCACTGTACCACTAAATAAAACATAAGTTGTTGAAATGATTTATGGTGAAATCCCTGGCTAAGGGATAATTTTTAATGGCTAGCCATTTATTTATTTATTTATTTTAAAAGCCAATTCTTCATCACTTTTTAACTAGGCTCACAACCACAAATTTGTCTTCCAAATAACAACAAACCTGTAGCACTTACACATCATCAAAGATGCTACTTTTTGCATTTTGCAATATAGCTACCATGTTTGCAAAGGGTAAATTTTGGAGTGTCTTAAATGTTAAAATGTTTAAAAGTGAGTCAAAGTGTGTGGTTATTCTCGTAGTTTGTATCCACTGCTTATCATCTATTTTTAAAAATTGACATACATGTGACTTTGACATAACTTCATGTTATAAGCCAATTTAACTTGTGGTTCGTACAGAACTTGTTTGACCCAAAACAAATCTGAGACCCGACCCGAACCCAAAACTAAACGAATCTTGAGAGGTTTGCCCATCTCTAGTGGTAACCTCTTCGGCTCACTCAATAAAGGGTTACTGATAATGTCCGTTTGGTCTAGGGTACTGAAGGGATTATTTGTTACTCACCTCTCTAAACTTCAGAGAAGTTCTGCTGTGATAATAAACAAGGTTAGTATATATCAAACCAATCATGTTCAGATTTCCATTAATCCCCTGCACTGGTCATATAGACCACTGTTGAGCAAAACATTAAAAGGCTGTGTGGGTATTATTTAGGCAGAGGCCCCACGTTGCGGAAAGGCAGCTTTTTTTTGTTGCGTTTTTGTGAGCTAAAGCCAGAAGTGGATTGAGCAGAAGGTAGAAGTATAAGTACTTCCTATATATTTCCATTCCTTTTGTAGCTATTTTTGGCTTTGGCTTAAAAAACGCAGCAAAATTTGCAACAAAAAAGCATTGTTTCCGCAATGTGGGGCCTCAGCCTTAAAGAGGTCGTCTCAAGGTAATTTTCACTTGATCAATACACTCTCAAGAGAGCTGCTGCTTATGTAAGGCTAAGTTCACATGTGCTCCAGTTGTCCATCTGGCTCAGATCTTTTAAATTGCTTAATGAAAAAATGCTGCAAGCCCGACTTTTTTGCCCACTGATTTCAGTTAAAAAAAAACACCTGATGGACAGCTGACAGACCCCATTATAATCAGTATTCTATGTTCTTCATAAAATGGATCCACTTTTGGCTGGGGCTCCAAGTGACGTAAATGCGGTGTTTTACAGTCATTGCAAAGTGGATGAGATTCTAGCTAATTGCGGAAAAATACTGCAACGGATGCAGCATGTCGAAATCGCAGCTTGACAATTATACCTAGGGAAACGCCGGCGGTTTCCCTATAGGTATAATGGAAGCAGA
Source organism: Leptodactylus fallax (assembly GCA_947044405.1). Classification (NCBI taxonomy): domain Eukaryota; kingdom Metazoa; phylum Chordata; class Amphibia; order Anura; family Leptodactylidae; genus Leptodactylus; species Leptodactylus fallax. The sequence goes on from CAMRHE010000105.1 coordinate 5,028,452, forward strand.
AAGTCTGCAGAGAAGACCTCTGCGGACTTTCTGTGAAAATGCGCTGCCTCTGCGGTTTTTCCCGCCGCTGTTTTGCTGCTGCCTGCTAGGTGGGGCCTTAGCCTTTGTTTGTTTTTCCATTCTTATGGTTGTCCAACATACTAGAAGAAAGGACAAAACAGTGCTGACGTGAACGTATCATTACTTCCCAACAGTCCTGCAGTGAATGCATCATGTATATCATTCACATATCTGCTGCTGGCATGGTGGGGGATTGAAAGTGTGAGTATTAAAAGGGTTGTGCAGACTAATGTTGAGAGACAAATATTATTGTTTGAATGTGCACCTGTATCCAGCACATGAGCATAGACTGATTTATATCCACTGGAAGTAAGCAGAATAAATGAATAAATGACAGCAAGAAGATATCTACTGAAAAAGAAAACTGTGAGGAATTGATATAGAAAGTATATTGGACAATTGTAGAACTTTTCATGATACAAACTAAAACATTTGTCCCTTAATATTGGTCTGAAACTGGACAACCCCTTTGATATTTTTTTTTCTTCCCACATTGCCCAATCTAAGCCACAATTTGGAAAATCCCAGGCAACAACTTTAAGAAGTTAAAGTTAAGAAGTGCAAAATGTAAATACAGTAAGTGCTTTTCCTGACTACTGGAACTAAGGTCGAGGCCCCAAGTTGTGGAAACACAGATTTTTTTGCTGCAGATTTTGCTGTGGTTTTTTGAGCCAAAGTCAGGAATGGCTTGAAAAGGAATGGAAATTTTGAAGGAAGCTCTTAGGTATTTCCCTTCTGTTATATCCACTCCTAACTTTGGCTCAAAAAAACGCAGCAAAATCTGCAACAAAACCACTGCGTTTCCACAATGTGGGGCTTTAGCCTAAAAGTGGAGTAGAGCAGAATATTTTCTGCTTTACTCTTACGTTTCCTCCAGGCTGTCCCATCTACTGAAGCATGTGAAAATAAAAAGTTCTTAAATTTAACTCTCCCCTTTATTTAATCCATATCCACTCCACTCACTGGAGTGTTTCTGTGTTTGTGTGTTTCTTTGCAGTCTTTTCTTTAAAAGGGTAAGGACATCAAAACAGTGGCCCAGGTTTACTATGTCTTGAACGTGACTTAAAAATTGTGACTTTTTAAAATCTGCCCAACCTTCGCCACTTTCCTGAAAAAACGGCGTGACAAGGGGATTCAGGAGGCAGGACCATCAGATCCACCAAATTTATCATCACAGAAATCTGGCGTAAATGACGGTGAAATGTACCCCAGCTATAAGCTGGGGTATATTTCCCTCTAGGCACACACCCTGGCAGAGGGCTCACCTCATTTGTCATGAGGAGTGCTCCTCGTCATATATGAGCCACACCCTCCACTGGTTCAGGGGCTATGAAGGTGCCAGATGCCATAGTAATGCCAGTCTTCATAATTCTGTCCCAGGCACTCTTGCCTTGCAGAATCGAGGACCCAGTTTGAGTCTAATCAGTGACAACATCTACATGGAGTATTTTACACATACCTGCCAATTCTCCCATAATGTCTGAGAGACTCCTGAAAATAGGGGTAACCTACCGCACTCCCGGAAGTGCAGGCAAATATCCTGTGTTTCTTCCTGGTGGTAGACAGTGCAGTGCTTCCTGTACTGAGTCAGTCAGAGATATTGCTCATGCTGCACTCTTATTCTGTCTCCTTCTAGCACTCTCACATACAGGCTGAGGCAGACAGACCTATCAGGATCTATCCTCTTCTCATCTCTTTGTGAAACTGTTCATTGTTCTAATCCTCTGATAGATTAGAACAATGGATGGGCAATGGCTGTATAAACATACTCTTACAGCTATAGTTGCATACTCTTCCTCTACTGTGATGTCATGATGCTCGGCGTGCCCATGTCAGGATTGAGGCCTGTGATTGGGCTTCAGTGGGGATGTTACAGAAGAGCTCTGGAGGTTGAAGACAAGAATTCCTGGACACTGTGAGGAGGTCCAGAATAGGTAACGGAAAGTGAGTATTAATGTTTTATTTTTATTTTTGTCACTTTTCTTGGGCCTTCAGCTATATCTCTTTAGACCCCAGAGTATAATAATTTCCCTTCCAGTTCTATCCACAAGTTCAGAACGAACCAGGGGTTCAATTCGCCTGAACAAAAGAAAACAGAAAACATCTTCTGGGGTTCGCCCATTTTTATCATTGAGCGGTATGTACACAGCGACCGGGAAGGCAGGGAGCGTAATAAACCATCCCTGCCTTCCCTATAGGAGGTTCTGATGTAACAGCCACTTCCCCTGCTTCTGCACTTGAACAATTTTGTGCAGGTGCATTACACTGCAAGGACATATACAGTTGTGCTAAAAAGTTTACATACCCCAGGCAGATTTTTTGTTTTTTTGGCCTTTTTTCAAGCATCAGATACCAATGAAATTGTGAATGGTAACAAACACTTCAACCACTGACACATTTCTTTAGGTTGCAGACCTTGCTACAGTATTCATTCCCTTGAACTACCTGCTTCAGTGGTGACAATTAGAAACTAGCCTGGATCGATTTATGCTTCTGTGGCCCTAAGGCTCTGCTACATATTTAGTTGTGTTTGTTCTCACAGCTAAAGAATACTTTAGGTGCATTCATTTTAATGATTTTCCATGCAAGCAATGGAAAATCCTTCCTGGGCCTACAGTTGTGCTAAAAAGTTGGCCTTTTTTCAGAGAATATGAAACTGCCCAGAAAAACCCACACATACCATCAGCTGAAATACAGGACTCTCTGAAAACTATCGGTGTGGCTGTTTCAAGATGCACAATAAGGAGGCACTTGAAGAAAAATGGGCTGCATGGTCGAGTTGCCAGAAGAAAGCCATTACTGCACAAATGCCACAAAGAATCTCGCCTTCAATACGCCAAACAGCACAGAGACAAGCCTCAAAACTTCTGGAACAAGGTAATTTGGAGTGATGAGACAAAAATCGAACTTTTTGGCCACAACTATAAACGTTACATTTGGAGAGGTGTCAACAAGGCCTATGATGAAAGGAACACTATTCCTACTGTAAAGCCACGGAGGTGGATCACTGATGATGTGGGGATGTGTGAGCTTCAAAGGAACAGGAAACTTGGTCAAAGTTGAAGGAAAGATGAATGTAACACGTTATCAGCAAATATTGAAGGTAAATTTGCACTCATCAGCCAGGAAGCTGCGCATGGGACATACTTGGACGTGACAACATGACAACGATCCAAAACACAAGGCCAAGTCGACCTGTCATTGGCTACAGCAGAAGAAAGTGAAGGTTCTGGAGTGGCCATCTCAGTCTCCTGACCTCAATATCATCGAGCCACTCTGGGGAGATCTCAAGCGCATAGTACATGCAAGACAGCCTAGGAATTTACAGGAACTGGAGACTTTTTACCATCTGAGAAAATAAAGATCCTCATCCACAACTACCACAAAAGACTTCAAGTTGTCATTGATGTTAGAGGGAGCAATACACGGTATTAAGAACTGGGTATGTGAACTTTTGAAGGGGGTCATTTGATGTTTTTGGTTGTCATTATGATTTAAAAAGAGAAAACACTGAAGTTTGACAATAAATGGCTTCAACCAACCACTAACCATGAGTAGAGATAAAAGTTTTTGTGTCATCATTCATATTCTCTGAAAAAAGGCCCAAAAAACAAAAAAATCTGCCTGGATATGTAAACTTTTTAGCACAACTGTATATATATATATATGTTATGGGTGGACCACCCAGATGTATAAAGTCAATGGGCAGTTTGGAAGTAGCTTAAATTAGTATGTTACACCCCCTACCATGCATATGACCACACAGCTATGACAACTGTACAAAAGCTGCTCCCCATCCCCATATGTATGGCTCTTACATATCAATAATTTTCCTTCGCAGTGACCACTACAGAGAAAATGTACAGTCAAACACAAGTTTTGTCTAAATCCTGATGATCAGCAGCGATCATTGGGAGCTAGAGAAACCAGATCTGCAGTGATTCACTGTAACAGCCAAGGGAACCTGTGTTTATTCATTATTATACGTGTATACAGTAAATTGTTATTCGTATGGAAATTTTTAGGGTTGAATAAGAAAATTACTGATGTGCCTGGATACAGCTACCATATGTATGATATTATTGTTTTTTGAATGCATAATAAAAGCTGAAAAGCTGCAATACTCATTAGGGTTTTAGAACTATCTTACATATGTAATACAAATGAGTGAACAGAATTTTTTTGACAAAACCAAACAAAGTTTTAGCGATTTGTCTTGGTGGAACTAAATGGCCACAACCACATGTATCATGAGATAGAGAAGAGCAGGGGAGAAGGAACACATGGTCTCAGTGGCCTAGGCAGGCCTCTGGCATCACCTGACAACCTCTCAGCTAATCATGAGTGGTAGATGGAGAGGTTACAATGCTGATCATGCTGATCATGTCATATTCAGCATGTAAAATACTATGGACAGGAAGAAAAAGAGCCATTTTGTGGTACTAAAGCTAGGGGAAAGATGTGTTATCACTGTATGCTAAAATATTGCTATTATAAAAGCAGTAAAGTAAAAGAAAAAAAGGCTAGGGAACAGGCTAAAGGAGAAGGAAGAAACACTTGTGTTACTGTCATGCCATCCACCAGTACAAGTACTAACAAGTACTAACAAGTATAAGAATGTGGTTGGCAGGCAAAGGGTTGTTATACTTCCTGAGAATAAAGATGAAGTTTTTGGTTACTGTAATGCCTGTTGTGATAAATTGGTTCTCATTCAAGATATATCCGAATTTCTATTTATCAATTCTGTCAGGTATCTGTACATCTTACTTGCCAAACATACGTATGACCCTGGATATGACCTTAAAGAAGAACTCTGCTTTCATACTCCCTTCCACACTCACCTATCACACGAGGCTGCACAAGAGTGAAGCGGCCCCTACAATCCCATATCCACACAAATAGCTGCCACCACCCACCACTTTATGGTGAGACAGTAATATAACCAAACCACTCACATAATAGCACACAATAGGGTGGAAAGCCTAAGCAATAGTTACTCTCTTCCGACTTGCAGGGACATTTATATCAAAGGACAACCTCTTAAATTTTAAGATTTGGCAGCTGAAGAAGCCTATATAAGACTACTCCTTCATGACACAGGCGCCGACTAATTTAGTTTGCTATTCCTAGTTTGGCTCTCCATTTTGTGTGTGTGTACCTGTTTGCTTTGACTTGGCTTGCTCCCTGGATTCTCTATTTGCCTCTTGATTCTGCTTTTACATACCCATTTGGATTTGTGACCCTTGGCTTGTTTTACGGATTTTGCTTTCATCTCCTGATTTTGACCCATGCTTGTACGACTTCTCTTGTGTTAGTGGATTTTGGTTTGGTTTCTGTAGCAATGCATTTATTATTGGTACATCTATCTATTTGGTGACAATTCCGATTCCCAGATTCAGCACAAGTCCAAATCACCTCATGGTGAGCTCTGGTGAAGGCATTTGGGGGTCGGTCTTGGCTTGCAAAATGTTCTAGTTTTAAATAGCTGTCTCTACTGCTCGCAGTTATCAGCCAATCTCCTGCTATTGCTTTTATTGTGGCCTTGAATTTATGTTCATAACATAGGCAAACAATGTAAAATAAAAAGAAAAGACCTGTTTGTAAACCTGGCCTTTGGAATGTAGTGTAAGCTGTGTCCCCACAGATATGACCATATCTGACCCCGAATTAATGTCCCTCATCAATTTTAGTGTCAATTTTTATAGAAAAAAACACAATACTATTACAAGTACAGTGCAGAATCCCCATGCAGGGGGCCTGTAAGGGAATCGCTAAAGGAGCGATTCCCCAGAGCTGGTGGAGAACCCTGGGGGGAGGGGCACAACAAGACAGTGAGCCCTAAAGCTGAAAACCTCCCACTGGCCCTGCCTCTTGCCTGACTGTCCTAGGTGACAGCCGACAACTCAGAGCCAGTCCCTACACTCTCTATGATCCTGAACACCTCATCAGATCGTATGACAGAAGTAGATGCTTCACTGCATCTGGACCTCTCAGACAAGTGAGTTATTGTTAGGGTCTTGCCAGACGTAGCAATAACCTACACTACTGCAGGGGTCTGGGAGGAAGAGACAGAGACAAGTGAGCCCTAATCTCAGCCCAGCCACTGTCCCTTCCTATTGCCTAACTTACCCTAAATGGTAAAAGGACAACCTGAAAACGAGCCCTATACTGAGTAAGTGACAACACAGAACGCAGACAGAACAAACAACAAAAAGGGAGGTCAGCAAGCCAAGGGTTCGGTAACAGACGAGCAATGCAGTACAGACTCAAAATCCAAGAGAATAGTCAAAAGTCAAGGCCAGAGGTCAGGAATAGGAATACAGGTAACAAAAACAGCAAGGAGTAATAGCCAGAACACACGAAGCAATAACCAGCACCAATGTGAATGTGAGCAAAGAATAAAAAGGAAGAAAGAACCCGCCCCAGACTTGATAGGAGGAAAGGCTGTCAATCACACAGGCAAGGCCCACCGGGGGACTGTTGAATTCCCTGGTGGGCCCTCTACCTGTAGGGGGCCCAACTGGACCCCCACTGATTTATTATAATAGGCAGTGGAGGTGCGAAGCCGTTTTTTTTGGTCGGACACAAAATCCTGCATGTTCGACTTTGTTTCCGACCAAAAAAACTGGCTTTGCGGTGCAAAGGCTGTAATCAGACACCTGTGCATTGCTTTAAAAACCCATTGAAGTGAATGGGTTTTTAAACAAACCGTTTCAAACCTTTCCCAATCCTTTTTTCTGACATTTAGGTTGGATTCACGGCAGACGGACTCAGGGCGCAAGTGTGAACCAACCCTTAGTAATATGTCTGAGGATAATTAGCAGATGTCTGTATTGAATGCACTTCATTGGTCTTATTTGACCAACTGTATCCTGTAACTCCCACTACAACTATAAACACAAAAGTTAAAACATAACTAGACATATCTCATGACACAATATATAATATACATATTTCATCACACCTTCGCTCTTTGTTTGCTGGCATACTGCCTAGCTTAGTTGCTACCTCTGTGTTCTGTGTTTTGTTACTACCCCTGTCTCTTTAACTATTAGTGTTTGCACATTCTTTACTTCCTCCCACCTATCCCTTTGACTCTGTATCTATATTAGTCTGTGTCTTAGTTCCTCTTTGGCTGAGAAATGTGTTGTATTGTGATTCTTGTATGCATTCTGTTTGGTAGCTCTGTGTTCTGTTTGCGTATATGGTGCTCAGTTGCTTTATTGCCAAGTCTTTGTCTGCCTTGTGTATCTGTAAGTTCTGTTTTGTCGGTTTTACCTCTGATACTTGTAGCCTCTAGACTTTCTGCAATATTCCAGTATTCTTGTTAACGACCAGGCCTTCTGCGGTTTAACTATGCTATCTGTTCTGTTTTCCTGCTCTTGATTCTTGTTGTTTATCTGGCTTCTAAATTTATTCTGTACACCTATTCATTCTGGATTCAGTGTTTGCATACACTCTATGTTTTTACACATTTTATCCTGTTTCTGTGGTGCTAGGGGTGTGGAAGGGGTGCTAGGGGAAAATCTGGCGGTGGGAATTGTAAGGGAATAAAGTAATCTCATTGCTATGATGCAAAGTGAAAGATGATGAAATTACTGAATCTGATGATGATTCTATTGCAGATAAGACCTGGCAACCGGTCAGGGCGACATGGTGACATCAGAGAAAGAGGGTGGTGGGAGCTGTAATAGTAAAAATCCAATGTGCAGCCCCAACATCCAAAAAACCTGCCAGGTTTTCTAAGGCAAGATTGGGTGGTGGTGGTGGCATTAGTGGCACTGGCAGACATGTTTCCACTCCTGTATGGTAATTTTTTTTGTACACCAAATGAAAAATCTATGCCACGGTGAAAGATCTGTAAACTTCTAACAGAAGTTAGCCATGGCTGTTCAGGTACACATAAAAAAGCATCACCAGCTCATTTGGCAAAATAGAATTGGCAGTAGCACTGGCAAGCAAAGTGAGACTGACCTACTGCTTCTCTCCATGGCTAGAGATGGGCAAACCTCAGATTGTTTCAGGACGAACAAGTTTGATATGAACCACACTTTAAAAACATAGAGTAGAATACTCTTAGGGATCCTAAGAACCTATGTATCCAATTTCTAGCTCTCTAAGGCAAACACAGCCAAAGTTATATCAAAGTGAATGTGACATGTATATCTATGGAAAAAAGGAATGGTAAGTAGAGAATACAAACTCAGAGTTTAACCATACACTGCGCTGACACTCACTTTTACGCATGTAACATTTAAAACACTTCAAAAATTAATAATTTACTAGGGAAATGTGCGTGCCTGTGGTTTCTTAGACACACATGGAGGTTATATTGCAAAAAGCAATGGTTTTGAAGAAAAATTATCAATTTTCATGGCTTGTAAGTGCTACAGGGGCTTATTGTTATTTGGGAGACAAATTTTCTGTGAGCCACTTGAATAGTGATGAAGAATTGTCTTTTCAAAAAAAAAAAAAATATATATATATATATATATATATATATATATATATATATATATTATCCCATGATGGGAGCAGATGTGAAAACAAAATTGCTTTGTTTGTTTTTTTTTATGCCAACACTGTGATAGTGGCATCAACAGTGTGCTATAGTGGAGTGTGATGGTGGACCAGTTCTGATGATGTCGGTACCACAAAGCACCAGGCCTTGATGTGTTTCTAGACTGTGGACTCTGATGCTTAAAACATTGACCCAGTGGGTTATGACAGCTAATGTATTGTCCCCTGCCCATAATTTATGTTCCACATATTGAGGGTGGTGTGCACCTTTCCCCACATGGACACTTACAAAAAGAGGCCCACATGGCAATCAAGCAGGGACAACTTTTCTGAAGAAATAATAGCAGCTAGGCATTCTCTATGAAGACTGTGTGCTGCCATCAGCTGGTGAAACCCAGTGGATTCCACTAAGTGGCATGGCAGCAACTGCACCGCCACGTGGGAATTAAAATTGCACACCAGCCGGATGACTGGGTACAGATAGCGTGGAGGAGGAGGATAATGTGACATTATAGGTAAGGAATGTATGTGGTCTGCTGACAAAGATGATGATGGAGAGAAGGAATGGAATAGTCTTTTTGCTCACTTTTTGCCACTGATAATTGGACTTTGCCAAATATGCTGGTGCCACCATTTCATGTGAGTACAGAGTGACCTAGTTCCTACATGTGTGCCTTTACATCCAGGGTTAATTATCTGTTTGCAGATCTTGAAACTTGCCATCGATTTATTTTAAACACAAAAAAAAACTCCCATACAGGAGATGACCACATGCAGCTGCTACCACCAAATCCAAAGACATTTCTGTCAGTGCCACCAGTACCCTAGCTTACCTTAGATCTACCTCAGGTAGGTCTTTTGGCTGTTGGGGCTGCACTTTGGTTGTAGAACTACTGCAGCTACCAACACTCTCTTCCTGTGTCACCCTGTCAACCTGTTGCCAGGTCTATAATAGAATCATCACTGGATTCCATATCACCTTCCTCACTTTCTTGTGACTCATCATGGCAATGGGATTCCTCTATGCCCTCACAATTCCCAACAGATGTCCCCCTAGTGCCCCTACCAGCGCTATTACCAGTAGCACACCCCCTGCCGCTACTACATCAGCCAACACTCATGTCTTCTACCTCTACAAAAAAAAAAAACCTGCCACTCCTAGACTGGGGGAGGAGGAAGACTTTCCTTTGAATGCAGAGAGGGCCCTTAAAATTTCACAGCAGGGGAGGAGACTGCTAGCATGCCAGGCATACTAACAGTGTGCCAAAAAATTTTCTTGAAGTTCGCTATGTTGCTGTGCATTTGCTCTTATAAAGGGATAATTAATAGGGTAATCCAGATTCTCTTCTAGCTTCCAAGTGTTCTGATAAGAGACAATATTCCAGATTTTTCACCTGGCAGGCCAGGCATTCTGACAGTGTGCCACAAGTTTTTCTTGAAATTCTATAATTGTCACTCCTATACATCCAACGCTATGTTGCTGTAGCATCTGTTCCCATACAGGGGTAATTTTTGGTAACTTGTTTTTAAAAGTCAATGCTTCCCTTGTGAGCTTGTAGGCAATCCAGCATGTTAACAGTCTGTCATAAATGTTTCTTCAAATTCTGTAGTTGTCACTTGCCACTGCTAGAATAATAGCAAAAAAACACCATTTCTTCTTGCAATACCAATGCCATCTTGGTGCACCATTCTAGTCCCATAAAGGGACAATTGTCGCCTTTTTTTTTCCAAAAAGCCATTTCTTCTTCATCATTTTTCAACCAGGCATATTGTCACAAATTTTTCAAAATAACAAGCCTTTTGCACTTACCAAAAGTGGCTAATAGTTGTTTAAAACTTTTACTTTTCCAATATAACCATGTGTATGATAAAAAAAACATGGGTGTGATGATTCCACTGAAATATGGCTATAACTCAGAGATGTATTTTGATCTCTGGGTATCGTATCTACCGCTTTCTTCCATTCATTCATAATGTGCACAGTTTACTCATAAGGTGCGCAGTTATAATCCTAGTTGTATGTTATCAATAGTGACCGGACTGGAACAATAGGGCTTTGTATCCATCCCAGCAGGGCTCCATTGAATTCCTACACAGCCCTGAGTGATCAAACAAACACCTGCATTGTCCAGCCTGCACTGGTAGATCAGACATGGTTGATAACATTGTATCATTCCACTTGGTCTCAGCTCTTTACAAAGAATCTGGACTTGAGTGCGTTAATCTATCAGACTTGCTGTTGCTGATGACCTCATTCTGGGTGGTGTCATAAAGGGTATATAAGATGAGATAAGAGGTCAGTGGGAGGAGATTGTGCTGGGACTACAAGAGAACACTATGAGGAGTTTTTACAGACAGACTAAAGGAGATTACAGACAGACTTCCACTGTGAGAGACTATTACTGAGAGACTGTGATGAGAGCATGCAGGCTGGATTGTTGATTGATGCCACATGCTAAGAAGCCTCAACTGGTTATTCACACATGACAGAGCATGTGTGAGTGTTGGATTATAGAGCCACATCAAGGAGATGCGTGGTAAAGTAATTATTTCACTTTTATGCCCTTTTATTTCATTGCACTGTATCTTGTAACTAGTAACTGTTAATACTTGTATACATCTGCATATCTTTTCTGAACTGCATGTGTTAGATGTTAATACCGACCCATTTAGGGGTTAATAAATATATAAAATTTAGAAAGCTTGTCTTGTATTTATCTTGTGAACCCAGCACTCACTGGAGGTGAGTGTGGTTTTTTATGAAAGAAGACTCAGGTGTGAGCCAAAGCGGTGTTGACGCACTGAGGATCTTTCACAATGGGCAAGCATCTTCCCCAGAACAGGTTAATTTTTCAAGTGTCTTAAATATTGAAAAGTGTAAGGGAAAGTGGCTGCTCAGTGTATAGTTAAACTAGCAGTTTGTAACCACTGCCTACAATCTGTTTTCCCATAGACATACGTGTCCCTGTCATGTGTTCCAGAGAGCTAGAAATGGGCTAGATATATTCCAAGGAGTCATACACTATGCTTTAAGCCAATTTAAACTCTAGTTCATGGTGAACTTATTCAACCCACAACAAATCTTTGGATCAAACCACTCAAACTAAAAAAAAAAAAATGAATCTTCAGTGGTTTACCCATCTCTAATAGTTAAGGTTTGAGGAATAGGGGGGAATCTACTACTAGTAGTGTATTTTTCTTCAAAGCACATTTCCATGGAGTTCTGTTGCATCTAAATGGTGTTAATTCATATGCAGCTATCTGTTTCTGTGGAGACTGATGTGGCACATTACAAGGAAATGAAGGAGAGGGCAGCTTTGCAATCAAGTGGACCTTAAACCAAAGGGAGGAAAATATCAAAGCAAAGGCCTCTCAGGTCTTCCGTACAAATGTTTCTCTTTAGGATCCCGCTGGGAATGCAAACAGAAACAGTTGCGTGTCTGGCACGCAATGAAATCTCTTCACATTCAGTGTGGCGATCATATAGAGTAGAACAGGGCTGTGAGCAGAGAAATTACTTGTGGTGAAAGTATCTTTCCATGTCCTCAGCAACTGTCATCACTCTTAATGACTCCCTTCTCACCTTAATCTACAATCCACAGTGCAGAAGAGACACATGCAAGCGCATTAAATGTCAATAACCTACTAAAGTACCTCAAAGCCCAACTAAAAGATAAAAAAACACAATTCCATACTATAAAATGTACATAAATTTAAATTACATTTTACCTATCACAAAACAGCCTAACATAAAATGAAAAATTATAGACCACTCAGACATTTCTCCAATAAATCTTATAGTATTCATACGCCATTATGATATTATTATGTTATCTATCACTATAATACTGTGTTGACTGCTTGAAAAAGGTCCACTAAGGACTGAACCATTGCATTGGGTTAAAAAAAAAGTCCCTTTATATTTTTGATATTGGAGTGCTGTATATTTTTATTTTTTATTTTGTTCTGGTATGTGGGATGTGCACCAAGACTTCTGTTTTGTTTGGAGCTGCTTTGCTTGGGCCTCTTCTTTTTTTGCATTTCTCTCTCTCTCTCTCCCTCTCTCTTTTCTATATATATATATATATATATATATATATATATATATATATATATGGGTTAAGTTTAATTGACCGTTATTGAACAAATCAGAATAAGCAACTTGTCACAAATAATGGAACGCTGAATCTCCCAATAAAATTACTTTTGACATACACATTGACTAGTCATGTTTATGTTGCAGCAATAGAAAAAAAATATCGGGAGGGGGCGTGGCTAGCCGGAGAAGCAACAGGACGTACATTTTCCAGCTCCTATTAGTCACATTTGCGATCCACCACATATCACCCTAATCCTGCACATTCTGGATCCTTTACTCACCCAAGGGCTTTCCCGTAAGCCCTAGTAAGCTGATCTTGGGTGTTAAAGCTGCTTTTCTGGCCTTTCTGCAGTGGCTCAGAGTCGGGGCCTACCTGCGCCTTCCTCCAGACCCGCCATTTTCTCCGCACCCCGGCCGTCGGGACGAGCATCTCCTGCACCGCGGACCTCCGCATCCTCCTCTGCCTCCGCTGACGTTGCTTTCTGCGGGTCCAGGGAGTGACAGAGGCGGCAGCCCTGCGCGGTGCTGGTTGCCGCGCGGGGCGACAGAGCGGCGGCTGTTGAGGGCAGCGGTTACTGCACTAAGGCCTACAGCGGGGGACAGCACAGCGCTCCCAACCAGAAGAGGGGGCCTATATTCCTGAGCAACGCTGCACATCCCAGATCCTGGACGCAGACCTCGGACACAAGGTACACTGCAGGCAGCGCGGGCAGGGGGAGTGCTGGGATCCCTTACATACATCAGGGAGACTCAAAACGAGGCCCGATTAGCGGCAAAGCAGTGCCTGCACTGTGACCCTATCCTGGGTATCTCCACTCATACAAAATATAGGCCTTACCTGACCTATCGCTTTGGCCCCAGGGCAGCCAGAGCCGGGCCCTGTACAGACGTAGTCTATCCCTCCAACCTACGAATAATCAGGCCGTGAGCGGACCCTCACCTGTACTCCTGCCCTACTAGTCTTGTGCAGGCCTGCATCTCCACCTCAGCTCAGCAACCCCTAATTGGCCTCCACACATACAGCTCTAGCTGAAACTCCACTGAGCTGCAGCTCAATTTTTCCCCACAGAATTCTCGTAGGTACCTCTCCCCTTGGGTGATGGCGACTTAGTTCTGGGGATCCAGTGCACCCTAAGCGACTCTTAGCGACAAACAGCCTGTCTGAAAATATCTGCCCTTTAAACGCTGAATTGCGGGAGACGAATATCTGGCAACATGGTGAAGGGTAGGAAATCCGTCAAGAAACCTGATAATAACCTGACTAACTACTTTGAGTGGGACCGTGGCGTGGAGGGAGAACCGGGACCTACACTTGACGACCATACAGAGCGCACACTCTCAACGCCTACGACTGCCATAATCACAGCGACATTTGTAGAGGGGGAAGGCCTTAACCACACCAAAGCTCTAATGGATCCTCTTCTACCTCCAACCCCTGACGATATCCGATCAGCGGCACCACAAATCCATTATACATCCACTCAATCCAGCAAGGAGCAGACCTCCCCCTTACGACACTCACCATCTCCAAGTACCAGTCCGCTCAAACAAAAACCTCGTCTGGAACTCCCTGGAGACCTAACCTACTCCGAAGACCAACCCTCCTCCAAGACCTTTCCATCCACTCAAATGACTGGCCTAGACGGCTTCCCGACCACTAGTGGTCCCGCCTCTGAACATACTCTGAGAGATATGCTTCTGGCCCTCCGCAGTTCCCTTCAGGCGGATTTTTCACAATTGCTTCAGCCTCTTCAGTCCTCAGTCAATGCACTAGATGGACGAGTAACACATATTGAAACCAAAATGGGCGATTTCGCTGCATCGCACAACAAGATCATCGATGCACACAATGACCTTGAAGACGAGGTTGAGAATCTCAAAGCCAAAGTGGCTGACATGGAGGACCGGTCCCGCAGGAACAACATCAAATTCAGAGGTATTTCAGAACAGGTCCAAACAGCTGATCTGCTTCCATACCTACAGGATTATGACCGATTTCTACTACCTGACTCTACTAATACGGATATCATCATTGACAGAGCACATAGGCTTCCTCGCCCCAGACATCTGGGAGACGAGATCCCGAGAGACGTCTTGGCGAGATTCCACTTCTTCCATATAAAAGAAAGATTACTAGAAGCTGCTCGTAAGCAGAAATCTTGGCCTCCCAAATTCAAAGAGGTGCAGTTATACACGGACCTCTCAGCTATGACCCTTCGCCTCCGCAGAGACTTACTCCCGGTCACAACAACGCTTCGCAAAAACAAGATCCAATATAGATGGGGGTTTCCTGTAAAATTGATTGTCGCTAAAGACGGGACCACCTTCACCATCCATAACTTGAATCAAGGCAAAGCGTTATTATCGACTTGGAGAATGCCAATCTCTCTTCCTCAAGAGGCGGCAGGTCCCTCTCCTCCCTCAGCTACAGGGCGTAGATCTCCCACAAACCGCAAATGATATTCTAGGATGGCTATCCCTATCCACTCAGGTGCACAACCCCCTTTGCTCTAGTGGCTTAACCGGCAAGCCTATAACCAATACCCCCACATATACAGTAAGCTGTATTCGTCTTTGAACTGTTTGTTCATCTGTTTTGTCTATTGATCTTCTTACTTGCGAAACTGCCTACTCGTCTTCTGCAGATTCAACATCCCCACGACGTCCATACTCTTAGGTGACACTATGGTGATCAAGTTGGCCTCTCTCAACGTCCGTGGCCTAAACAGTCCACAGAAGCGAACGTATATTTGGAAGGAGGCTCTCTCACTCTCCGCGGATGTTTTCTGCGCACAAGAAACCCACCTTCTACAAAAAGACGCCTTCAGGGTAAAACACCCATCCTTCCCTATAATCTGCCACGCACACCACCGATCTAAAAAACGGGGAGTCCTTGTCGCTTTTAGAGACTCAGTGGCATTTTCCTTAACGGCACAAAAAGCGGACCCCCAAGGCAGATTCCTCATAATTGTTTGCCTCCTCAATAACATCCCCTATACAATAGTCAACATATACGCTCCACAGCGAAAGACCCTGGCATTTTTACACAAAGTCCGAAGACACATTCAGGAAATCCAACAGGGTGCGTTAATAATTTGTGGAGACTTCAATAACATAGTGGATCCCTCTCTGGATTCTACCAACGCCAACAGAGACAACACTTCCTGCCTGCTCCAATTTCCGAACACTGAAAATCTTTATGATATCTGGCGCGCACATCATGCGGGCGAAAGGGACTATACCTATTTCTCAGCAGTACACGGTTCTTACTCTCGCATTGATATGTTCATGGTAGACCTTCATACCCTGATGAGCTCCAAAACATCCACGATTGAATCTATCACATGGTCAGACCACGCAGCCATCACTCTCACCATAGAAGAAAAGATTCCACCTTCTGCTGCTAGACTCTGGAGAAACAATACATACCTAATGAGTCACCTTACTTATCGCCCGATAATAGAAAAAGACCTCCAGGATTTTTTCCAGACCAACTCCATATCTACAGAGGATCCCTACACTCTCTGGAACGCTCACAAAGCGTACATTCGTGGCACACTTATAAAAATCGCACATAGAAACAAGAAAGAACGCCAGAAAGCGATTACGGTAGCAATGTCAACACTTCGCACTTTAGAAGCCGCGAACAAAACCAATCCGAACCCGAATACTTCTGAACAGCTCACCCAGGCTAGACAGCAACTGCGTCTCCTTCTTTTACAAGATTACGAAAAGGCGTTAAAACGATCTAAAGCGCGATTTTACTCCCAAAGCAACAAAGCCGGCAGACTACTGGCTAGACAACTTCGGGCAAGGGTAGTTAAATCGCGGATTCCATACATCAAGCACCCTGTCACTAAAGTACATTTAACAGACCCAAGAGACATCGCCAACTCTTTTAAGGACTACTACGCACAGTTGTATAATCTACAGGAACACACCCCTCTTCCACCTGACCATTCCACCTTGGTATCCGGCTTCTTAAACAACTTAAAGTTATCAGGCCTGACAGATGAACATCTCTTGGCCCTAAACACCCCTATTACTCTTCCAGAAGTCCTACAAACCATAAAGTCCTTACCTAAGGGTAAGTCACCAGGTCCAGATGGTTTCTCCAACGAATATTTAATCTATTTCCAGCAAATTCTTGCTCCATCTCTCCTGAATTTCTTCAACCATGCCATGTCGGGTGCACCGCTTCCGCGCGAATCGTTGACGGCATTAATTGTCACCCTTCCTAAACCCGGTAAATCAGCAGATGTCCCACAAAATTTCAGGCCAATCTCGCTGCTAAATTCGGACCTCAAGCTTTATGCGAAGATCCTAGCAGCACGGCTAGCTCCCATTCTTCCAGACTTAATTGGCACAGACCAAGTGGGCTTCGTTAAAGGCCGCCAAGCCTCAGACAACACCAGACGTGTCCTACATTTGGTAGATCACCTGGAACGCAACAAGACCCCATCCCTAATGGTCGCCTTAGATGCTGAGAAGGCGTTTGACCGGATCAATTGGGCATTCGCTTTCTCCGTCCTACAGAAACTGTGATTCTCTGGCCCTATCCTCACTGCTATCTCAAACCTATACTCATCCCCATCGGCCAGAGTGTTTACTAACAGCACACTGTCGGACAGCTTTGATATCAAGAATGGAACGAGGCAGGGGTGCCCTCTCTCTCCATTGATCTTTATTCTCACCATTGAACCATTAGCACAAGCCCTGAGACAAAACGACAGAGTCCAGGGAGTGCACATAGAGGGTTCCTCTCATCTCATCTCCCTCTACGCTGATGATATCATATTGTCCTTAACCTACCCAGAAACATCTCTACCAGCTGCTGTCGAAACTCTCAGAGATTATGGGGCTCTCTCTTTTTATAAACTCAACGAAGCCAAAACACAAATTCTCCCCCTGAATGTTCCCATGCCTCTTTTGGAACATCTCAAAGAGAGGTTTCCCTACGACTGGAAATCGACAGATCTGGACTACTTGGGAATAAGGATCACTCCCTACATCGCACAGGTGGCCAAAGCAAACTATATGCCTCGGCTGACGGATCTGGAGAGAGAGTGTCGATCCTATTCAGGACTCACCCTGTCATGGCTAGGTAGGGTATCTGCCTTTCAAATGATGCTGCTCCCAAAACTATTATACTTATTTAGAACTATACCCGTAGCACCCCCCCCTTACGTTCCTCCAGAAAATAAACGCTATGCTCAACAAACTTATTTGGAACTCCAAAAAGCCGAGACTCCCATCTTCTATCCTGCACAGAAAACGGGGTGTGGGAGGCTTGGGAATACCAAACATATATGATTACTATATGGCCTCACATCTTTCTACTCTAAAGGACTGGTGGCATAACAACGCCCATAAATCCTGGATCACCATTGAGTCTCGTATGATACCACATCACAGTCTCAAATCTTGGCTCTTATACTCCCTCTGGACGGATGTGGTACCCTCTCTCACGTCTCCAATTCTACAACATCTCATAGACAGCTGGCGACATATCCATCACTCTACAGGCAAGACGCAGATACTACACATCAAGCAGGCCCCAATTGAATTCTTAGAACTAACAATCCTGGATCTCAACTTATCCATCTGGAAATCATCAGGTATCACCTCTATTTCAATGATGTGGAGTGAGGACTCATTGATACCATTCCCATCGCTACAATCCACCTTCTCCCTACCCTCCACTTGCCTCTTTACATATCTGAGAATCAAGCACTTTCTCACCTCCAACTGCAATAAACAAGTAATATACAATAAATCTCTGTTGGACCTCCTCAAAATTCCAAATCCGGCTACAAAAATTCTCAGCTCCATCTACAATACTATAGGATCTAAAGATCATCTGGTCAAATCTACCCCACTACTTAGTTGGGAAATGCATCTTCAGCAGAAATACTCGGTTATACAATGGCAGAAAGCCATGACCTTCACGAAAAAAAAAAATATCGGGGTTAAACTTGTGCTGCCTTCAGACTACAGGAAACAGAGAATTTGGTAAGCAAGTTTCCGTATTCATATATGTCCTTCAGGCAGTACACAATGGGACATAAGAATCAGTGAAAGAACAATTTTAGGGATGGAAGGATTGCATTGCTGCTTCACTAAGCACCCTTCTGCCAAAGGCCAAACCTACTACAGCTGACATACTGTATCCCGACGATAATGTTTGATGAAGGTGTCTGGATTGGACCAGACAGCCGCTTTGCATATTTGATCTATAGGTACATGAGCAAATTCTGCCCAGGATGTAGCTGCTGATCTGGTGGAGTGGGCTCTGAGGATCAGAGGCTCTAATCCTTCCCTTTGATCGGCGTTGATGTTTCTAATCCATCTAGCCAGGGTGGTTTTACTTGTACTTGTTGGGCCCTTGGTATTGCAGAAAATGGGCTGCAGACTAATGGAACTCCTCAACCTTAACTAAATACACCAATATAGATTTTCTGACATCCGACAAAAGAAGATTGTTATCTATGTCAGACTGTGGATCTGGACAAAGATTTCCTGCTCAATTGCAGATTGGGACAGCGCTTTTGGTATGAACTAGAAATGGGCAAATCGGTTCGTAATGACCCGGGTTCATCCCAAATATTCAAAATTGTTCAGTTTATAACGAAACCAAACAAATGGCAATTTGCTTCAGACGATTAAAAATAGCTGCACTACGAGAAAATGGCTGCTGCCACGTGTTAGATCAGGAAATACAGAGCAGACAATGTTATGTGTGTAGTGTTTCACACATCACATGATAGCAACATTTGACTGCTCAAATCGTATAAATGGAATGCACACTAAAACATAACCTTTATTGTGGTATGTCTAAAACTAGCAATATTCAATAGGACACGCTAAAAACAAATAGCAGGTATACATGCAACCCCCTACTATAGCACCATAACGAACACCTGAAGCGTTTCTGCTGAATCTATTCTGACTAGCTCATCAGAGGTGTAAACTGGATCATCTATTTAACTTTTTGTATTTTGACTAGGACTGGTAGAATTCCCACATAGTTTCTCTCCCGGTTGTGATGTCTGGCTGCAGGGTTGAGATGCCGTATGCCAAATGCTGTACCTAGAAAGTGCCTCTAGTTTGCTTACCTGGACTGCTCTGGACTGCCTAGGAGTCAATCCTGGAGATTAGAGCAGAGAGAAACAGATGGAGCTGTGGCTCCAACTCGGTAGGTCAGTAAGGTTACAAAGCTACCTCTTGTTGGCTAGATGAGTCATGACAACACTAGTCACAGCAGTGATGACCATGCTGCCTAGCTGTCTTTATGTCTCTGTGTTTAGCGACTGATCAATGGACAGAGTACTGTGCAGTAAGCAAACTGTTCTCACAAACCATGGTATTATTACAGTCCAGAGATGGCAAGAGCACAAGAGCTTGCTTGCATGCTTCACAATGTGATAAAAGAATAACTTCTAGAGATTGCCTACATTCCTTTACTTCAGAGGCGTAGCTAGGGGTTCAGCACAGTGGGGGGCCAACATGTCCAAGTGGGCCCCCAACTTAGGTATACCGATATTATCACTATACGGTGACCATATAGTGGTATATATCGGATCTACACAGGGCTCTGCAGACGATTTAGGCAAATACAGTGCAGTAACATTTAGTGACTTACTGGTGACGTCTCTGACTAATCGTTCACATTCCACATCTCTTTCATCTGAACCGCCATGACCATTTCTTCCAATCTCTGTAAAGTTTGCAGCACAGACATTTTTGGCTCCTCACTTTTCCAGGCACCCGACCCACATTGTCCTCACCTACACAAAGCCCCCATCCTGCTGCTACCCCCAATTATAAAAAATGATAACCCCCCTGTGAAAGATCCTCAGTGCGCCAACCCTGCGTTGGCCCACACCTGAGACTTCTTTACTAAAAACCACACTCACCGCCAGTGAGTGCTTTGTCCACAAGATAAATACAAGACAAGCTTTCTAAATTTTATATATTTATTAACTCCTAAATGGGTTGGTATTAACATCTAACACATGCAGTTCAGAACAGATATGCAGATGTATGCAAGCATTAACAGTTACTAGTTACAATATACAGCGCATAAAATAAAAAGGGAATAAAGGTGAAATAATTACTTTACCACACATATCCTTGATGTGGTTCTGTAGTCCAACACTCACACATGCTCTGGTATGTGTGAATAACCAGTGGAGGCTTCTAGCAGCATCACAGCATTCCAGCCTGCATGCTCATCACAGTATATCCCAGTAGTCTCTTCACAGTATTCTCATCATAGTATTCTCTAGTAGTCCCAGCACAGTCTCTACCTCACTGACCTCTTACCTCATCTTTTATACCCTTGATTATACCACCCAGAATGAGGTCACCGGCAACGGCAAGTCTGGTTGACTAACGCACTCAAGTCCAGATTCTTTGTAAGGAGATAGGATTAAGTGGAATGATACAATGCCTTCTATATGTTATCAACCATGTCTGATCAACAGCCCAGGCTGAACGATGCATGTGTATTTGATCACCCAGGGCTATGTAGGAATTCAATGGAGCCATTCTGGGATGGATACAAAGCCCTATTGCTACATGGTTGCCACTACTGACAACATACATCTAGGATTAGAGCTGCGTACATTATGAGTAAATGGAAGTAAGAGGGAGATACAATACCCAGAGATCAAAATACATCTTTGAGTTATAGCCATATTTAAGTGGAATCATCACACCCCCATAATAAATAATACCCCCAAGTGCATCTTTAAATTAATAACTTCCCTGTGTACCCCCTTTAAATATTGCCCCTTAATAATAATGCCCCAGGTGTTTCCTAATGAAAAAGTAAACAAAAGGTAAAAATAATTAGTGGGGTTCCAATAATCGGGACCCCCAGGATCAGCCGTTTCAATGAACCGCGGTACCTGTGTAAGCACCGTGACCCCTTCTCTGTTTACACAGTGTCATTCATCTCATAGCGGCCATGTCATGTAACTACAGCCTCGTCCTATACATGTCTATGTGACAAGGCTGGAATTACATCACACGGTCACTATAAACAGACAGCGTGTGATATAAACAGGCGCCATAGCCCCTTCATACAGCTGATCAGTGGCGAATCACTGATCTCTTATTGATGATCTATTCTGAAGATAGATCATCAATTAAAAATGAGCTGGAAAACTCTTTAAGCCTAAGGCCCCACGTGGCGTCCCGCAGCAAAAAAGTGCTGTTCTTCCTGCTGCGCTTTGCACAGAAAGTTCGCAGAGGATTCCTCTCCGGACTTTCTGCTTCAATTATATCTACAGGGAAACCGGGAGCGTTTCCATAGGAATGCTGCGATTTCCAAAACCACGACTGTTTTGGAAATCGCAGCATGTCCACTGAGCATATTTTACCACAAAGTGGGGATGGGATGAGGCCCCACGTGGCAAAAACGCCACAGGAAAAAAAATGCGGCATTTTACAGTTCCTACAAAGTGGATGGGATTCTAGCAAATCCCATCCACACATTGTGGAAAAATGCGTGCAGCAGACACTCTGCGATTTCCAAAACCATTGCGATTTTGGAAATCGCAGCATGTCAATTTTACCTACGGAAAAACTGGCGGTTTCCCTATAGGTATAATGGAAGCAGAAAGTCTGCAGAGGAAAAATCTGTGGCCCTTCTGTGAAAAGCACTGCGGGAAAAACCACAATGTTACTGACGCGGTTTTTCCAGCAGCGCTGTTTTGCTGCAGCCCGGTACTTGGGGCTTTAGTCTTAATAAAGCCCAAGTGTCACTTTAATTAAATTAATTGCCCCTCATATTATGCTCCTGATTCCCCCTGACATAAATACTGCACCCCTAATGACCTCTTACAGTCATATGAAAAAGTTTGGGCACCCCTATTAATCTTAATCATTTTTAGTTCTAAATATTTGGGTGTTTGCAACAGCCATTTCAATTTGATATATCTAATAACTGATGGACACAGTAATATTTCAGGATTGAAATGAGGTTTATTGTACTAACAGAAAATGTGCAATATGCATTAAACCAAAATTTGACCGGTGCAAAAATTTGGGTACCCTTATCATTTTATTGATTTGAATACTCCTAACTACTTCTTACTGACTTACTGAAGCACAAAATTGGTTTTGTAACCTCACTGAGCTTTGAACTTCATAGCCAGGTGTATCCAATCATGAGAAAAGGTATTTAAGGTGGCCAATTGCAAGTTGTTCTCCTATTTGAATCTCCTCTGAAGAGTGGCATCATGGGCTCCTCAAAACAACTCTCAAATGATCTGAAAACAAAGATTGTTCAACATAGTTGTTCAGGGGAAGGATACAAAAAGTTGTCTCAGAGATTTAACCTGTCAGTTTCCACTGTGAGGAACATAGTAAGGAAATGGAAGACCACAGGGACAGTTCTTGTTAAGCCCAGAAGTGGCAGGCCAAGAAAAATATCAGAAAGGCAGAGAAGAAGAATGGTGAGAACAGTCAAGGACAATCCACAGACCACCTCCAAAGAGCTGCAGCATCATCTTGCTACAGATGGTGTCACTGTGCATCGGTCAACAATACAGCACACTTTGCACAAGGGAAGCTGTATGGGAGAGTGATGCGAAAGAAGCCGTTTCTGAAAGCACGCCACAAACAGAGTCGCCTGAGGTATGCAAAAGCACATTTGGACAAGCCAGCTTCATTTTGGAAGAAGGTCCTGTGGACTGATGAAACAAAGATTGAGTTGTTTGGTCATACAAAAAGGCGTTATGCATGGCGTCCAAAAAACACAGCATTCCAAGAAAAACATTTGCTACCCACTGTAAAATTTGGTGGAGGTTCCATCATGCTTTGGGGCTGTGTGGCCAATGCCGGCACCGGGAATCTTGTTAAAGTTGAGGGTCGCATGGATTCAACTCAGTATCAGCAGATTCTTGAGAATAATGTACAAGAATCAGTGACGAATTTGAAGTTACGCCGGGGATGGATATTTCAGCAAGACAATGATCCAAAACACAGCTCCAAATCTACTCAGGCATTCATGCAGAGGAACAATTACAATGTTCTGGAATGGCCATCCCAGTCCCCAGACCTGAATATCATTGAACATCTGTGGGATAATTTGAAGCGGGCTGTCCATGCTCGGCGACCATCCAACTTAACTGAACTGGAATTGTTTTGTAAAGAGGAATGGTCAAAAATATCTTCATCCAGGATCCAGGAACTGATTAAAAGCTACAGGAAGCGACTAGAGGCTGTTATTTTTGCAAAAGGAGGATCTACTAAATATTAATGTCACTTTTCTGTTGAGGTGCCCATACTTTTGCACAGGTCAAATTTTGGTTTAATGCATATTGCACATTTTCTGTTAGTACAATAAACCTCATTTCAATCCTGAAATATTACTGTGTCCATCAGTTATTAGATATATCAAATTGAAATGGCTGTTGCAAACACCCAAATATTTAGAACTAAAAATGATTAAGATTAATAGGGGTGCCCAAACTTTTTCATATGACTGTATATCAATGACCACCCCCTTATGTTCATAATACCTCCTAATATAAATAACCTCCCCCCTTGTACCCCGTAATAACCCTTATATAAATGACGCCCCCTTATGTTCATAATTCCCCCTAACAACCCCTTATACTATTAAAATACCCACAACTGCGCTAAAACAAAACAAATATAAGTGATACTCACCTACTAGCAATCATAACGAATGGAGTCGCCGCTTTCTCTTCTTGACCCGCGCTCTGTGCGCAGGGTCCACGCACAGGAAGTCAGAGTCTCAGCAAAGGAGGCGTGATGTTGTGACGTCATCGCGCCGCCTGTGCCGATGACTGTGTTCACGTTGTCATGTAAACCGCAGGCCTGAAGTGGCTTGCGGTTTACAAGACAGCAAGTTGCAGGAAGTGTTTTAACTAGATCGGTGTCTGCAGACACCGATCTAGTTAAAAGTAAAAGATGTATTAATGGCGGCAGTGTTTTTCAATTTGTTTTTGCTGAGTTTTTTTTCTGCATATTTTCTTCCCATTTTAAATATATAGGGATAATTTGAGCATTTGCGCAGGTATATTTGTGTATAAGCTTGTGCACTCGTGATCAGCATTTAGTTGGTATAATGGAGGAAATGCACACACATCTGTGGTCTATCTCACTGCATCTCATATAGTGAACACATATTATCTCATTAATGGATTTGCAATCAAATACAATCATCTCTAAAATGTACATAATACATCATGTAAAAAGTGCAAGCAGTGTAATATACACAATTTTAAAGGTGTCAATACTAGTGCAGACAATACATAATAAAAATACAAAAATTTACTAATATGATATCAAAAAAAGAAAGTCTAAGATTATTAATTAAATTAAAAATGTGTAACTTATGCAATTAATCAAAAGACACCTGTATTTCTCCAGACCTCAGCAGACTGTAATTATTAACTCACCCCATAGTAATAAGATGGACCAATACAACGCCACTTCGGCATTCACATGTATGAGCCAGGCATGTCCAAAACCAGGAAAGTCAAAGTACTACTGTGCATGTCCGTGCATGCACACAATGCGTTTTGAACTCAAAGATACTGGCAGATTCTCAAAAAAAGTGTGACTATTCCTATATAGTACACATGCGTGTGCGCATAATGGATAAATCCATTTTTTATGCTGTTTGGTCTGTTTCAATAAATTCTGATGATCAAATAATAATACTACTACTACTAATAATAATAACTTTATTTATATAGCGCCAACATATTCCGTAGCACTTTACAAATCAGAGGACACATGAGACATTACAGTGTGACAAAGAAATAAACATATCAAACAATAGGAGTGAGGGTCCTGCTCACAAGAGCTTACCTTCTATGAGGAGATAGGGGAACACAAGAGGTCAGAGGGCTTGTTTACTACCATGGTCCAGCCATCTTTTAATAGAAAAGGTTGTGTAACTGAAGCTGTATGAACCCGTCACCAGCCTGTATCTGTGAATAAACAGATACTAAGTGCAAGGAGTGCAGTGTAACTTCTAAATGGAGGGGTCAGGATCTGAGGAACAGAGGAGGAAGGATAAAAGGTGTTATTGTTCTCCACCTCTGCACACTACACTGTGATCAGGTCATGTGATAAGCCTGACTAAACAGATGTGATTTTAGGGCAGTTTTGAAGCTGCTATAGTTGGGGATTAATTGGATTGTCTGGGGTAAAGCATTCCAGAACACCGGTGCAGCTCGAGAAAAGTCTTGGAGACAGGAGTGGGATGTTTGGATAACAGAGGATGCAAGTCTAAGGTCATTGGCAGAACGGAGAGGACGGTTAGGGAGGTAGACAGTGATGAGGGAGGAGATATAGGGGGGCGCAGCGCTATGGATGGATTTGTGGGTCAGTGTGATAATTTTATATTGCATTCTGTGATGGATGGGCAAACAATACAGCGACTTACACAAGGTAGATGCTTCTGTGTACCGGTTTGACAGAAAAATGAGTCTGGCGGCCGCAATCAGGACAGATTGTAGAGGGGAGAGTTTAGTAAGAAGAAGCCCAATTACTGTAGAAGAGAATTGCAATAGTGAAGACGAGAGAGAATCAGAGCGACAATGAGGGTTTTTGATGTTTCCATGGTAAGAAAAGGGCGAATTCTAGATATGTTTTTAAGGGGCAGATGGCAAGAGCGTGCAAGTGTCTGAATATGTGGGGTAAAGGTGAGATCTGAATCAAATACAACCCCCAGACAGCGGGCATGACGCCTCGGGGTAATAGTAAGGCCACAGGAATGGAGATATCAGGGTTAGGTCGGTTAGTAGATGGAGAGAACACAAGAAGTTCAGTTTTTGAAAGATTCAATTTCAGATGAAGAGAAGACATGATGTTAGAGACAGCAGAGAGACAGTCACTGGTGTATATTGCCTTTCCTTTTCTTAAATTCCAGAACGCTTTTAAGATAACCATAATAGCGCAAGTCATATGCAAACATTGGAGGGTACTACTGTATCTAGTGACACATCTACTATACTGCATTTAAGAATCCTCCGTTGTTTTCGTATCGTCGAGCATTCAATCTGAGAGATAGGTCGGTTGCAGCAGATGTGGTTTTTTTTAAATCCTCTAAAAACGTGAGATTCTGGTGATTCTATGGGATGCTTTCCGTGTTTGAGTTGTGTGAACTGGAAATGTATGGAGAAAAGCAAGTCATTCATTCACAATGGCAGGGAATATAAAATTTATTTCTATTTAACCTTTAATAGCGATCATGCTATTTATATGTTGAAATGTCCTTGCAATCTGTTGTATATTGGGGAGACAACTCTTGATTTAAAAACAAGGTTAAACGAGCACAGATACACCATACGGAAGAAACGTACTGACCTTCCAGTACTGAGACACTTCAGTGAGTTTCGCCACACTGAGAATCAGTTACGTTTTAAAATTATTGGTTATGTACTCCATCTACATATGGGTGGTGACAGAACCAAGGCTCTTAAAAGAAAAGAGTAAGAATGTGGACTTTAAATTTGGGGTGGTGTAATAGTATGGTACTCTCCTTTGAATCATTACTTAGCCTCCCTCTTCTCCACTGTATCAGGCAAGGTGTGGATTAGCATTAATAGCATATTTTTGAGTATCCTGCCAGCACAGATCATTGGATCTGTGTCAGAAAACTGCTTTTGCCCAATCAGATTTGATCAGCAAATAGAAGCGATCGCCATGGCTGGGGGAATATTTTTCCAGGTGCCAGGTTTGTCTGCTTTCATAGACAGCATAAAACCTAAAGCGGTCCCCGAGTCTGTAGACACAGTGACCCCCGACCGTTGCAGTGTACTATTATGGCCCATTGCCATAAGACCCAGGCTGCTGTGCTGTAATAGTATGAGGTTCATCACCTAGGGGTTAAACATGCTGGAGCATCTGTGTGAGCAGCAGAAGGCAGTGAACAATTATTGTATGCAGCAGGCCACAGGGACAATGTATTACTTCGAGAAACATCATTGGAGACTCATGAGGGAAGTGTGCTGCAGCATCAGGGATGTGATCCCTCTATTGTATATCTTACAGGAAACCCTCACACTCATGCAATGAGAGATGGAAGAGGAGGAATAATTTCCATCTCTTTTTGAAGACTGCATGCTCTGCTGCTTGCACTGCAACAAGCGTATTATTAGCATCAAGCAGAGGGATGAGTACTAGATGGCAGTGCTCTTAGTCCCTAGCCATAAAGTCAAAAATGGGGGAATTCTTCCCTGCTTTCCAAAGGTAAGAAAAATTTGAATATGAACAGGATAGGCTGTATATCCGACTTACCAGAGCGTTTAGGGAGATCAATACAACTGCCAGTCGCATGTGTACCCAGATGGCCTCTGCCTGCTCCCAGTCCACCTCACTTAGCCAGCGTCCCATCAGATCTGACAGTGCCACAAGTGCCAGGAGGAGTAAAAGCATCAACAGTCAGGCTCAGTACAGTATCTGGAAGATGATGAACCAGAAATTTTTCAGCTTGCGGCACCAACTGAAGCCACAACAGGGATAATATAAGGGCCAAGTAATTTGATTAAGGTGGCATTTGGGCTTTATTAAGACTACAGCCCCATGTAGTGAGCTGCATTAAAAAAGCGCTGCAGAAAAAAAACGCTGTAACGCATAACAGTTTTTCCCACAGCACTTTTCACAGGAGGTCTGCAGAGGTTTCCTCTGCAGACTTTCTGCTTCCCTTATACCTATAGGGAAACCGGCAGCGTTTCCGTAGGCATAATTGACATGTTGCGATTTCCAAAACCACAACAGTTTTGGAAATCGCAGCGTGTCCACTGTTCATATTTTTCCGCAATGTGTGGATGGGATTCGCTAGAATGCCTTCCACTTTGCAGAAAGTGTAAAACAATGTGTTTTTTTCTGTGGTGTTTCCATCTCGTGGGGTCTTAAGGAGTTTTCCACCTCATTTTAATTTATGATGTAACCTTAGGACAGATTACCAATAAGAGATCAGTGATTCCCCACTGACCAGCTGTATGAAGGGGCCCCGGCACCTGTTTATATCACACGCTGTCTGTTTATAGTGATGTAGTTACAGTCTTGTCACATAGACATGTATAGGACGAGGCTGTAGTTACATTACATAGCCGCTATGAGATGAATGACACTATGTAAACAGAGAAGGGGTCACAGCACTTACACAGGTACCACGGTTCATTCAAACAGCTGATCATTGGGGTCCCGGATATTGGAACCCCACTAATTTTTTTTACCTTTTAATTAGGAAACACCTGGGGCATTATTAATAAGGGGCACTATTTAAAGGGGGTACACAGTGAAGTTATTAATTTAAAGATGCATTTGGGGGTATTATTCATTATGGGAGTTTATATAACATATTTTATAATTAGGGTAGCAGCAGGATGGGTGTGCTGTGAGGACAATGTGTGACAGGTGCCTGGAAAAGTAAGAAGCTAAAGATGTCTATGCTGCAAACTTTACAGAGATTGAAAGAAGTGGTCATGGCGGTCACAGATGGAAGAGACGGGAAATGTGAACGATTAGTCAGAGACGTCACCTGTAAGTCACTAAATGTAACTGCACTGTATTCATCTAAACGGTCTGCAGAACCCTGTGTAGAGCCGATATATACCACTATACGGTCACCGTATAGTGATAATATTGGTATACCTAATTTGGGGGCCCACTTGGACATGTTTGCCCCCCCCCCCATGCTGAACCCCTAGCTACGCCTCTGCTCCTATTGAACACTTTTCTGAAAGAAGTTTACAATACAATATAAAAAAGGGATACCTGTAAATACTGCATAAACATATCCCAAAATTATACTTTTTTGTCCTTTGTTGGACCTCTTAAGGGCAATGGGCACAATTTGGCAGCATTTCCCAGAATACATAGCAAATGTGGTAAGAATATAGCCCTGAGCAGGCAGAAGCACAAGTCAAAAGATTCTAAGGAGACGGTTACATGTGTGCCAGCCTGGTGCAGTGTTCTTATGTGAGAATAAGTAATAGAAGTGTGATGATATTAGGTGCAGGTATGGTATTGGAATATCCATATCAATCTATATTACTGCACAGCGGGGGTTGGTGCCTAGAATCAGGCTCAGCAGAGCACCTGGAAGGTGGTCAAACTACTTTTGTCCTGTCCCTGAGGCAATCAG
Organism: Leptodactylus fallax; assembly: GCA_947044405.1. Lineage (NCBI taxonomy): Eukaryota > Metazoa > Chordata > Amphibia > Anura > Leptodactylidae > Leptodactylus > Leptodactylus fallax. The sequence continues at coordinate 5,058,271 of CAMRHE010000105.1, forward strand.
CCATCTGATCAAAAGCCTTCATCTGCATAAGACTGCAACCCTCACTAACCCAGCGGGGGTTCATTTACACAGGATATGGTATGCAAATGATCCCCTTATACCTGCCAGGCACCCTGGCACCTTTATTAGTTCTAAGGAGTTATGGTTTTATGACAATATCTGGCCTGGGGAACATCTTATAGTCGCCCCGATAAATGCCCCAGATGCGTCCGGCCAAGGCGCACGCTCAGAATATACACATGTTACCGTTCAAAGCCCAAAAAAGGTGCAGGCACTGATCTCCTTACCCAAAGGGAGCTGGAGTGTCAAACTTGGAGTCTATGTATTGGGGATCTTGCCAGGGACCCCATTAGGCTACCAGCCAGACTCTATAAACATCAGGCATAGAATTATACTAAAAAGTTATTCTGAGAGATGTAGAGAGGGGGCGGGGGCCTCTCCCCCTGGTGACCTCACTCAGGGAGGAGACCAGGGGAGACAAAAGGGCTCCGCCCAGGCTGAGCCTGTCTCTGTTGGCTGGTGAATTTGGAGATGCACGCTTCCTAGAAGCAAGCTGTGGGCCACATGTGACCACATGTGGCTGCCATGCGGCCTAAGCAGTTAGGCTTGAGGCCTTGTTGTGGACCTAACCGAGGTGCCACTGCATGTAAGCAACACATGCTTTGCCAAGACCTGTGCTCTGAGCCTACCACATGGGCTCAGAGAAATGGACTAACTACTTGTTCCAGAGTTCTTCTGCCATTTGACCTGGTTAAGGTGCTGTGCTGCCGGTCGTCCCATAAGAGAGTGCCCTGGTACCCATTGGAAGCCAGAGATACCTGCACAAGCTGGTGTTGGTAATATATATTCTTTTTTTTCGTTTATCCCCATTTTTATTTTTATGTACCGTGTTATGCTATTTCCACTTGTATCTGCTTGTTAACCGCTGCATGTATTCTATGTATGTGTTGAGTGTCTAGTATCGACCCATTTAGGGGTTAATAAATATATAAAATTTAGGAGGCTTGTCTTGCGTACTATCCTCTACTGGACCTACATTCACGGAAAGTGGGTGTGAGGTAATCGAAGTGATCGCAGTTAAGGCCAGGTGCGGTCCCTGGTAAATCTGGATCCTTCACAAGAAGGGTCCTTCTTTTTTATGATCCATCATACCTTATTGACAAACCTCTACAAATTTCAAGCCTATAGGGGGGGGGGGGGTGGCACCAAAAACCAGATTGCTTTCATATCACTAGTACAGGAGAGAAGCTTGTGAGAGGGAATTTATGAGGGCTGGTACCCATGAGTGGTATCTTTATGCGGGATGAGAGTATCATTCACACTGAGTCCGGACCTAAGGTAAATGACAAAATAATATTATCAGGCCTGGCTTGGTAACTGTGGGTGAATCATTTTGTCACATAGGTAAATGTGTGCAAGCCTCAAGTCCATTATAGCCCATTATAAACTGTTTTTCTACACCCTTCTCAAGCCCATTATAGTCTGTCTGTCAAGGACAGAGTAGGGTGCAGACAGGCAGCTTGTAATGAAGCTAGCTAGATACTTCTGTTATATCTGTCTTTAGCTCCTACTCTATTGCTTATTAACTTCCCCTCTCCTACTATTAAGTCATTAGGAATAGCAAATCACCTAAGGACATTGGTAATAATTAGGGTGTCTCTTTAGTTCACAGGTGACAATTGAAGCTTATTCTGGGATTCTGTCAATGGGGTGCCTTCACTGTGCATATTTTTGCATGTTAGTGATATGTTATCTTCTCTAATAAATGTACATACTTTTCATTCACCCAGGATTTTATAAACATACACAAAAAATCTGATTTCATGTGCCCTCTATTGGTTAATATTATTGCTGATAACACACAGTATTGCACTTATATCTACCATAATTACAATATGTGAGAATGATAACCAGAGGTTTAATAAGAGATATGAGTTATCTAACAGTCATCACTTAAAGGGTTAGTGGTAAAGGCTTTAAATGAAAGAAAACAGCCAGAACCAGGCTACGCATTCAACTTGTCCAAGTATGGAAACATTCTCATTTTCTCTCAGTTTTAATTATTCCACTGCTGTATGAGTGTTTGTGTGGATAGCAAAGATTGGGAACCGTGTATTGATCTAGCTGTACTCTGGCTTGGAATCTTTAAAGTAAGTGATCAATATTTCATTTTATTTGTTTTCACAGAGCTACACCACCATTCTGACAGAGTGGGAGGGCAAGCTTGCGTCCATGTTTTTCCTTTACCAGTTTTACATTAAACACACATTACATATTGCTACATCTTCTGAGTGTCTCGGATATTGTGTTAGTACCTGGTACATGGTGAGATTATTTGTATGTGCTCCCAATGGAGTGAACTTCTACAACAGTGGCATCCTATAAGCATTAAGATGATGATATTCTGTATGATGTGATAAGAAGCTTAGGTGATATTATTTTCTGATAATAGGATTTTTCTGCAATACATTCTCTATTATACTATTAGACGATGGCAATTTTTTTTAAACTGCTGTCACACAGATGTTTTCATAACAGTGTGAGTCTATGGGGCTCTACACATGTCTGTTTTATTGCTGGTCTATTTTAACAAACCATCAAAAAACGGGACATGTCCTATTTCTGGCTGTTTTTCACAAATCCCTCATAGACCCTATTTGGAATTCATTAAAATGATTTGGCATAGAAATGGGTCAGTTGGAGATAATGCCACCTAGTGAGTGCTGAATGTTTTGGTGGCAGAATTACTTGATTGTGTGTTTGGAGTGATGTCTGATCGAGGACATGGTAGAATTTGAGTGGCGTTTAGTCTGTGCGTTGGGAAAGGAAAAGTGGGATTTGGGTGGGGGGAGAAGGCTGGATTGTGTGAAATAAGTGTGACTGGGCCATCTGGTGTGAAGAGATTTGTGGTTTTCAGGTAAGTTTTGCAAGCCCCCAGTACTTGCTGGGTGAGATATGGAAGGACAGAAAGGGATGAGTTTGTACAGTGGTGGTTAAGAAGCCATGGACTTCAAGTGTGCTATGGGAGAGATAGGATTCCAGAGTTACCCATACTTTGGAGAATTTAGAGTGATGCCAATCCAATATGCGGGTTGTGACAGTGGCTAAGTAGTAGTGGAGGCAATTCGGAACTGCCAGGCCTTCTTGAGCTTTAGCTCTGAAAAGGGTTAAATTGGCAATCCTAGGTGTTTTAGAGGTCCATATGAATTTGGTGAACATACCCTGAAGTGTCTTAAAGAACAATCTGGGAAGGTGTGGGAATGATCTGAAACAGATATAGGAGATGGGGGAGGATGTTCATATTAGGATATTTAAGCATCCGAACCATGAGAATCCCTTAGGATCCCATTGGTCCAGATCTGTCCGGATATTTCAAAGCAGGGGGAGAAAGTCAAGAGCGTAGGCATATGATGGCTTTGCAGAAAGATGAATACTGAGATATTTTATGGATTTGTGGGACCAAGTGAATGAGAGGGAGGCATGGACGGTTCAGGCAGTGTTAGCATTGAGGGATATATTCAGGGCCACACTCTATGAGAGGTTGAGTTTGTATTGAGAAGTGGAAATGTCTGACAATAGGGAGGGCAGGGAGGTCAAAGGTTAGTTTCGTGTCAGTGTTAATCATGGAAATGGGCCTAAATTGGACACAATTGGGGGTCTTTGCCCTCTTTGGGAAGGACCGTGACGTGGGCATGTTGTAAGGAGGGAGCGAAGGGGTTCCCTGACGATGCATCGTTAAAGGTGGAGAGGAGAAGAGGGGAGACCTCTGTGTGGAATAGTTTATAAAAGTGTACTCTGAGGCTGTCTGGACCCATATTTTTGCCTAAAGGGAGGGCGCTGATGGCATGGTCTAATTCTTCTGCTTTGAAAGGCTCTGCCAGTTGAGGGATAATGTCCTGATGTAATCTTGGGAGTGCAGTGTCCTTTATGTATTGAGTAAGAGATCTGTGACAGGTTGTTGCAGGGTTTGTGGAGTGTGGGAGATTGTAAAGTTGTTTGTAGTAGTTGTGAAAGTCTTTGGCTATTTCGTTAGTTAAATGTGTCACTGTCCCACTTGTACTTTTGATGAATGCTATGTAGGATTCCACTTTGCGTTCATGTAGTGTCCGAGCAAGATAGCGACCTGATTTGTTGCCCCATTCATAGAACATTCTAGCACTGATTTGTCACAGTATTTGTTGTTTATGTTTCAATAGGGTATGGATTTCATTGCGAATATTAGTGAGTTCTGAAAGTGTGGACAGTTATATCAAGTTTGAAAAGGAGTTCTTTTAATTTAGAACTTGATTCCTTTTTTCTACATGAGCTGTGTTTAACCACTTCTGGACCACCCATTGGGTTTTTACATCTGGAGAGTGGTTGTCTAGATCTGCATGGACGTACCGGTATGTCCAAGCAGTTTTCAGCAGCTGCATGAAATCGTGCAGCTGCTGAAATGGAGAGCCGGCTGTAACTTCAGCCGGAGCTCCCAGAGAGAAGGCAGGGAAGGTTTATTATCATCCCTGCCTTCCCGATCGCTGTGTACACAGCGCTAAATGAGCGCTGTATACACAGCTATGGGCGCCGCCATGATGCGGCTTCCCTCTGACCCGGTGGTCATGTGATCTGCCAGAATCAGAGATCAGAACCTGTTAGAGCTGCTAGGTCCTATAGGACCCAGATCAGCTCTAAAGTTATGGCAGGAGGCTGTATATCTCCTGCAACTGGGGCTAAATGTACCAGCCCCAGTTACAGGGAAAATCAGCCTCCCTCATGAAAAAAAAGTAATCAGATGTCCCCAAAGGTCTATTGTGACCTTATGGGGACACAATGTGAAAAAAAAAAAAAAAAAAAAAAAAGTAATTTAAAAAATAAATAAAATAATATGTCAATAACAAGCCCTTATTATAGGTTCTAGCCCCACCCCCGACGACACCATACAAAATAAAAATTCCCATAACGGAGAGGAAATACTATTTTATAAAGTTTTTTAAAAATTAATAGAAAAGTTAAAAAAAAGTAAATAAAATAATTTAAAAATAAATAAAATAATACTCCAATAAAACGCTGTTATTAAAGGTTATAGCCCCACCCCCGACGACACCATACAAAATAAAAATTACCATAACGGAGAGGAAAAACTATTTTATAAAGTTTTTTAGTAGCACTTTGTGTTATTAAATAAAAAAAAATGAAAAGTGAAAAACAGACAGGTTTTCCCTCCTCTTTTGTTTATATTTTCCCGGATATAAAATAAATTAAAACACATGTGTGATGATTCCACTTAAAATGGCTATAACTCAAAGATGTATTTTGATCTCTGGGTATCGTATCTCCCTCTTAATTCTATGTAATTAAACTATGCATAGCTCTAATCCTAGGTGTATGTTATCAGTAGAGGCAACAATATAACAATAGGGCTTTGTATCCATCCCAGAATGGCTCCATTGAACTCATACACAGCCCTGAGTGATCAAATAAACATGCATTGTTCAGCCTGGGCTGTTAGATCAGACATGGTTGATAACATTGTATCATTTCACTTAATCCTATCTCCTTACAAAGGATCTGGACTTGAGTGCGTTAGTCAATCAGACTTGTTGTCGCCGGTGACCTCATTCTGGGTGGTGTAATCAAGGGTATAAAAGATGAGGTAAGAGGTCAGTGGGAGGAGATTGTGCTGAGACTACCACTGGGAGATTACTATGAAGATGCTACTATGAGGAGAGGCTGCTGTGATGAGCATGCAGGCTGGAATGCTGCTGCTAGAAGCCTCCACTGGTTATTCACACATACCAGAGCATGTGTGAATGTTGGACTACAGAACCACATCCAGGAGATGTGTGGCAAAGTAATTATTTCACTTTTATTCCCTTTTATTTTATTGTACTGTATCTTGTAACTAGTAACTGTTAATGCTTGTATATATCTACATATCTGTTCTGAACTGCATGTGTTAGATGTTAATACCGACCCATTTAGGGGTTAATAAATATATAAAATTTAGAAAGCTTGTCTTGTATTTATCTTGTGAACCCAGCACTCACTGGCGGTGAGTGTGGTTTTTATGAAAGAAGTCTCAGGTGTGGGCCAAAGCGGTATTGGCGCACTGAGGATCTTTCACAACATGTAAAAACAAAAACAACATAAAAATAAAGCCATATGTGTCACCGAAAAAAGATGCAGAAATTAGTTGAATAACCCAAATTATAAAAATGTTAAAGCCCTCAAAACGGAACATACAAAAATTCCAAAAATGAGTGTGGCCCTGAACCACAAATTGGCTCGGTATGGAAGTGGTTTATCAAGGTCCCTTGAAGAATACATTTTAAAGCTTCCCTTAGGTTAGATGGGGAAGTTGTGTTGTGTGCGTGGTCCTGTTGGAAATGAGTGAAAGTCTGTTTAACCCTGCTGTTCTGCTCGGGTCTATATGACCCAAAATGAAATTTGAGACCCTGTAGATTATTTTTCATGTGGATCTGAAACTTGGGATTAATTGACTTTTCCTCATTTGAGGGGTTCTTACTATGAGTGTTTATTTTATTTTATTTTTTTTGTTTACTTTTTGCTACACACTGATTTTTACACTTGTACTGCAAAATTTCAGGGTATGCATGTTGATCTCGATTTGACTCATGGAATAAAAGGACAAAATGTCACATGTGACAACTTTTTCATATCCTACCAACTGGGCCAGATGTTGCAAAAAAGACAATTTACCATGCTGGGTACTATAAGGAAAAACAAGCCAGAACTGCCGCAAGGTATCCTTAGTAAAAGAGAAGTGTATAGTTCTACTTTTTACTTTACTGGAGATACAACAGTTGTGTCTTATGTTCCCAAAAAAAAACAAAACAGGTAATTCTAAAGAGCACAATGCACCATGACAATGCAATAAGTAATCGAGAAGACAAAAAGCCGGATATGATATTAGATTATAATGCCACAAAAGGGGCAGTTGATACACTAGATCAAGCAATATCAACATACACATGCAAACGCAAAACTAATTGTTGGCCAATGATAATGTTTTACAACATTCTGGATGTTTCGGCATACAATGCATTTGTGTTATGGAGAGAAATCGACCCCAATTGGAACAGAAATAAGCTGCATAAAAGAAGAATGTTTATTGAAAAATTAGGAAAATCCCATTTGTTTATGATCAACCATGTTCACATACAGTTTAATAATGAAATAGGTATTCAAAAAAAAACACTTACAGCAGCTAAAATCAACATTTTAATAGGTTGGGTCATATTGACCCGAAACAGTACAAGTGTATAGTAAATGCGAACAGTACAGCAGGGTTAAGGTCTGACATGCATTGTCCATCCAGTAGAAGGGACTCATTGAGTCTCCAGCAGAATTGTTTAGGGAGCACAGGTTGTGTTCGGAGTGAACAGTATACCAGTGCGTGATCCGATAGGTAAATATTGCCTATGCCGCAGGATACCACCTGAGGCAAGAGGTTGTGATTTTTCACATCTGTTTTATCCACTGTTGTGTGAATGTAGCTTATAAGAACTTTTATTAAGAAATGTAGTGATTTTAGCAGACAGAGGTACCTTTCTCCATATTTACTAATTATTTTCTAAAGACTTTAGTGTTTCGATCAATAAGGGAGAGTTATAAAACAGATTTGGGCATGGCTTAGTGTGTTATTGTACACCAAAAAATGCACGGAAACTTTGCATACCTTTTGACATAATCTAAGCCAACAAATAGGCGGTATGAGCTAAACTAGATGACATCCTCCAGCATGAGCTACTGTGATAAATTTAGCGCATTTGTAAACTATCAAGACTAAATTTATACCGGTACTGGTTATTAGGCTAAGGCTCCACATTACAGAAATGCAGCATTTTCAATAACGCATGATTTTCTCTTTTAAAAGAATACAACATGTTAATTTTAGCTGCAGAATTACAAGAATTTACCCTATATATGATATAGGGGAAGAAACACGCAGATGAAAATGCAGGAAAAACTCAGGAACATTTTTTTCCACCGTGTTATTTAGCTGGGTTTCACTACATGGGGCCTTTGCTTTAGACAATATTTAGACAGTATTTGTAAATCTGCCATAAAGTGTATGAACACAAAGGTTTTGTTAATGCAGTTTTTTATGCTAAAACCAAAGAAATCCCATCTTTCCTATATATGTTCTTGGTGGTCTAAATACAACCTAATACTAACAGCTTTCCTATTATGTCTTGCCCATAGGTGTGCCAAGATGGCAGACATTTGTAATTTTATCAAGCCCTTGGCTGCCAAGGGCACCCTTTGATTGTGTCTCACTAGGATGCAGGCGATGTGAGAAACCTTTTCAATGCTACACTTATCATTGAATGTAGCATCTAAGGGGCTATATACCAATTTTGGGCTCTTCAGCAAGGTTTGGTGGACAGGGACCAGTTTTATCACTCATATACATCACCAGTCCCTCTCCAGTGACCGCTGAGGCCACTGATTCAGGCACTGCACGTGACTGAAGGTTCTGTGGTGGTGGACCACAGAGCGCTGTGAACAGGTAAGTATGTATTTTTTAATGCTACACCTGCCCCAGGCTCCTCCATAGTTTGTCCCGCTTCTGGACAACCCCTTTACGTGTAGTACATTTAAGGCACAGTGCATAAAGGGCCTTCCAACTGTACCGTAAATGTACTGAAAAGTATTGGAAGGAGTCTAATAAGCATAAAAAAGTGTGAATTATATTGCACAATTAGATATTGTTATAGCCAGAGAAAGTGTATTATTACATTTGCTGTTTCTACAACATTAACATATGGAATCTTTTTTCTATGTCAATGAATATTTCTAAAGCTGGCCATACACTTTAGATTTTAGACTGCCAGCGCTCTTCTGCCACTTCAGCAGTCGAAAGTCTAATGTGTATGGCCAGCTTAACATTGATCAATACAAAGAAACATCGCTGAATACCTAATCATAGTGTGAACCTTGCCTAACCAGTATCAGTTCATACCAGTTTAGTTGAGGTACAAAAATGATGAGAAAGAGAAAGCAAATATATGTTGCGGTAGCAATATACAGTATGTAAAAATAACAAAGGTACATGTTCTTAACTATTTACTAGACAGTAGGTTTACAAATATATGTAAAGCTTAATTAAATAAACTATTTGTTTCATAGTTATCACACCATCTAATAGTCATAAAATATTATCACTTTTTGAAGTGATTGCCTTTTTAGTATAAAGTGCTGTACTATTTTTCATTTTGACTTGGAAATCTAATAATAATTCGTAGTGTTGCCTAGAGACATACTTTTTTTCAAGTCACCTTGCTTTGTGAATAAATAAAGACATTGTTCCTTTCAAAGTGGTTTCATCGAAACAGTGGAGATGTGAATCTTATATTTAAATATACTGAATTTTGTTCAGTTTTTCTTTTAAAAAGGTTGTCCCATAAACACAACAACTCATATGCCCTATCAGCAGTCAGAGAGCAACAGCCACTATTCAATGTGGTTCTGTGCTTTACGTTATCATTTGAATGAGTGGCTCAAACTGCAGGTGAAATAGTAGTCACTGTTGCAAGGGGGTTGAAGCAATAAAAAAAAAAAAAAAAAAAAAACAAGAAACTAGAATCTCCTGCAGTAGTTCAGTGCATTGTATTATTTAAACCTTACTTGCACTGCCCTGTATGTATGGTGCTGAATAGACGCTGCAAATACACAGCGTTTTAGCTGGAAAATGCTGCAGACTTTCTGTGAAAAAAAAAAACGTGATGCGTTTCTGCCATGGTCTTTTCATAGTGCCCCCTTAATTTCTCAGTACGATTTACAATAGGACCACCAAGCCTACCCATACAGACCTTCAGAGCATAGAGCATAATGTAGGCCATTTTACAGTAGTGGCACTGCCTGTGATATTACAGTTCAGGGAGAAATTGCAAAGTGGAGTTAACAGGAAGACCTTGGAACAATAAGTGATGATTAATGGGGACAACTGTAGCCATGATGTTATGCTAGTATTCTTTTATGCAATATTTGTCGTTTGCAAACTGTTTTGAGATATCTGTGCCTGATAATATAAGGTGTCTGTGATGAACATACTATTATGAAAACATCTGTTGTTGACACACCCATGAAGCATCTGCAGCTAATTAATAGCTGCCAACTCTATCAGGAACTTCGGGAAGCTCCCGAAATAAGGAGATGACCTCTCAGACTCCCAGAAGAGCATGCAAATCTCCTGGGATGTCAGGATAGCTGTTGTTTTATATGTAACTTGGGCACTTTACGTGCCAGTCACATCCGAAGAGTTAAAAGAAAGGGACATGGCAGTATACAAAAAGGGGCATGATCACATAGAACAGATAGCGCTATTCTCTGTATGGTATCTATGACTAATACTGTTAAAGAGACATTTGTGGCCTTTCTCATTATGGGGCATTTGTAGAATGCATACTGTCATGGGGGTATTTATTGCTGGTATGATGTTATGAGAGCTATTGCGGCTAGCACACTGTCTTACTGTAGATGGCTTTTTTGGTGACTGATGTGTTTTTTTTTTATTCACTGAGAGCCTTGGGAAGTGGAATGACACACTGAGTCCAGCAAAGCTTGCTATAGAGCTAGAGAATCTTAGGAGTAGGAGAAGTAGAACAAAATTTTGTCAGATTTAATCAATTACAGGCAGATAGTTGTAGAATTTATAGACAGGAGTGAATAGAATATCTGTGCTGTATGAGCCAGACTGCTGCAGTAATACGAACAAAGGAGAGTTTCACTTTCATTGCTAATAATCTAATTTTGTAATAGACCAGTTTGATCTGTGATTGTCCACAGAGTGTTTTACATTGTTTTTACAAAGTCAGATTAATGAAAAATCTTTTTTTAAGGCTTTTTTGGGCAAGATTTAAAATTTGTCTCATTAATTGCATACAAACTGCTGTTCTAATGGCAAAACATTGATTCCATGTGTGCCAATGTGAAAAATCTTAATTACTTAAGGTTTTTTTTTTTCACTCACCTAATAAACAGTGTGACACAGTTTACTAATCTGAAAAAAAATCTACGTTTGTTAAGGTTTTTTTTTTTTTGTTTTGTTTTTAAGCTCAGCCAATAAACAGTCAACTTGCACTCATTTGAAAAATCTCTCTTAAGGGTTTTTTTCTTCTCACTCAATAAACAGTGTGATGCAGCCTGCTAATCTGAAAATGTGTTATTTAAAACTGGCACCAAAAAACAAACTTACTGATGCAGTTCTAGTCTAATACTCACTGATCATGTCACCCATTTAGTGCTTTTAGTGCTTTGCTAAAAGACCTACACAAAATGTCAGAATTGATGGTAATCACTATTATAATTAAGCGATATGCAGTAAAATGACTTGAAAAACCAGGGCAGGGGACAGGCAAAAAGTAGGGCAAGGAGGAAACACTTGTGCAAGTACTAACAATAAGAATGTGGGTGGCTGCAGCAAACTATTTCTGTTCTTGAAAGCTCTGCCAGTAGTCACAGTGTTGTCGTACCTCCTGAGAATAAAGATGTTTTTGAAAGCAGTGAAATATAAATGTTGAGTCTCGATTCTGTATGTTTTCCTCCTCTGTTGCAACAAGTAATTAACCATGCTGTTTTTCTGTATTGTCAACCATGTCTTCTTCACTGACACAGATCCCATTCTGTAGTAGTTGTGTGGTATCTGCTGAGAGGAATATTCCTTACAGCCCAAAACTTCCTCTTCTACCTCTTCTTGAATGTTTTTTGGATGTAGAGGAGGTAAAGGAGAAAGACATGAGTTTTGGTGGAGGTATTAGTGGCAGGGAGTGTGCTACTGGTAGTTATGCCGGTAGGGGCACAAGATCATTTGGCAAAATAGAACTGGCAGAGGCACCAAGTTAGCAAGAATGTTCTATTCCTTCTCCCTGTGATCTTCCTTATAGGCAGGCCACATCCACACCTAGCACATGATCATCATTGCTATCATTATCAACTCTGTCTGCTTCTCTTACCTCTCCTCCTCCACGCCGTCAGTCTTCCTCTATAAAGGTATGTATGTCCAGTAAACAGAAATTTACACCCTGTGATCCGGCTGGTCTGCAGCTTTAACTCCCACCTGGTCAAGTTACTGTTGGTGCAATCGCCGCCATGCCCTTTAGTGAAATCCACTGCATTTCACCAACTGATGGCATGATGACAGTCTCAATGGAGATTACCAGCTGCCATTACTTCTGTAGAAAAGCTGTCCTTGCTTGATATCGCCATGTGGGCCTCTCCTTGTAAATGTCCAGGTGGAGAAAAGTGGACGCCACCATCAACACGTGGAGCAGCAATTATGGGCAGGGACAACGCATAGCTGTCATGACCCACTGGGTCATTGTTTTGAATGTCAGAGTCTAAAAATGCAGTCTAGTGCAGTCCTCATGGGTGCAAGGCAGGCGAAGTTTCAACACCAGGTGGGACCAATCCAGCTCCTCCAGTTCCTCCACACTGGATCATTTACTGTCCCCAATGTCACTAGGGAAAGCCATTGCTTACACTCCCTCATTTCATGGCTGTAAGGTGATGTGAAAATTGAGTGGCACTGTGGCACATGCTGGAGTATCAGTTTAAGCAGCAGTATATGGAGAATGATTACTGCATGCAGCAAAACCACAAACATAATGTAGTAGTTAACTGTGAGAGGAACAAGAACAATTTCTACCTCATGATCACTTTTGGAAGATAATCCTGCCTTTTCAGCTGACAGGCTAAGCACAATGAAGATGTGCCCCAAATTTTCTTGAAATTCTGTAAATTGTCAGTCTGCCAACATGATGTTGCTGTGGCATATGTTCCCATACAGAGATAACATCAGCATAATCCAGGTTCTTTTCTGCCTCCTAAATATTGTTTTCATGGCCATAGAATCCTTTCCATTTCAGAGCATATTCTAGCTTTTTCAACTGGCAGGCCAAAGCCGCTGATAGTATGCTATAAATTATTCTTGAAATTCTGTAAATTGTCTCTCCGCCAACACAATGTTTCTGTGGCATGTGGTCTCATATATAGATAACTGAAAGGATAAGTGTTAACCATGACAAATGCCCAAAAAAGGATCTAACTAAACGGAAAAGAAAAATAAGTCGAATATGAAACAATATACAATTGTATACCTGCATGAGCCGTGTGGCCCAATAGGCTTACACTTAATGGGCTTAACTCCTTAAGGACACAGCCCAAAAGTGCGTTAAGGACCAGGCCTCGTTTTTTGAAACTAACGTGTCACTTTATATGGCAATAACTTTGAGACGCTTTAACTTACACAAGTGATCTTGAAACTGTTTTTTCGTGACACATTGTACTTCATGTTAGTGGTAAACGCTAATCAATATTGTTGTATTTATTTATAAAAAAAATACGAAATTTGATGGAAATTTGGAAAAAAATCACACAAATGCATTAATAAATATTATCTACCATAGCTCTGCTTTATATCAGCATAATCTTTTAATCGTCCTTTAATGTATAACAGCGATTTTCCATATTTACAAGAAAATTTCCCAAACTAATTTTTTAGGGACCACTTTAGTTCTGAAGGGGATTATAAAGGCCTATATATTAGAAACCTCCATGAATCTGCAACCCTCAAATAATTCAAAACAGCATTTGGGATGTTTGTTAACCCTTTAACCATTTCATGGAAATTAAAACAATATGGAGGTGAAATTTAAACATTTAATTATTTTTCAATAATACATTCATTTAACCCTAAAATTAACACACTCACAAAAGGTTAAAGGAGAAAATGCATCCCACAGTTTGTTATGCAATTTCTCCCGAGCACAGAAATAAACCACATGTGGGTGTAAACTGATGTTTGGGCACACGGCAGTGCACAGAAGGGAAGGAGCGACACTGGACATCTGAAAAGCAAATTTTGCTGGAATAATTTTCGGGTGCCATGTCTCATTTGCAGAGCCCCTAGAGTACCAAAACAATGGAAACCCCCAAAAAGTGACCCCATTTTGGAAACTAAATCCCTGACAGAATTTATCAAGGGGTATAGTGAGCATTTTGACCCAACAGCCTTTTCACAGATTTTATTAACATTGGGATGTGTAAATGTAAAGTTACTAAAATGTCACTTTAACCCCAAAGTTTTCATTTTCACAAGGGGTTAAAGGAGAAAAAGCCCCCAACAGTTTGCAAAACAATTGCTCCTGAACACGGCAATACCCCATATGTGGTCATAATCTGCTGTATGGGTACATGGTGGAGCTTGGAATAGAAAGAATGCTATTTGGCTTTTGGAGGGCAGATTTTGCTGTAATAGTTTTTGGGTGCCATGTCGCATTTGCAGAGCCCCTAGAGTACCAATACAATGGAAACCCCATTTTGGAAACTACACCACTCACAGAACATATCAAGGGGTATAGTGAGCCGTTTGACCCTACAGCTGTTTCACAGATTTTATTAACATTGGGACTTAAAAATGAAAAAGTACTTTTTTTTCCAATAAACCGTCAATTTAGTCCCAAATTTTTTATTTTCACAAGAAGATAAAGGAATAAAAACTCCCCAAAGTTTGTTACACAATTTCTTCTAAACACGGCAATACCCTATATGTGGTCATAATCTGCTGTATGGGTACATGGCGAGGCTCGGAATGGAAAGAGCGCTATTTGGCTTTTGGAGGGAAGATTTTTCTGCATTAGATTTCAGGTGCCATGTCGCATTTGCAGAGCCCCTAGAGTACCAATACAATGGAAATTCACAGACATGTGACCACATTTTGGAAACTACACCCCTCACAGAACATATCAAGAGATATAGTCAATATAGTCCCAAGAGGATAAAGGAGAAAAAGCTCCCCAAAGTTTGTTACATAATTTCTCCTGAACACGGCAATATCTCCCATGCGGTTGTAAACTGCTATATGGGTAAATGGTAGGGCTCGGAATGAAAAGAGTGCTATTTGGGTTTTGGAGTGCAGATTTTGCTGGAATAGTTTTCAGCTGCCTTCTCGCATTAGCAGAGCCCTTAAAGTACCAATACAATGGGAACCCCCAAAAAGTGACCCCATTTTAGAAACTACACCTCTCAAGGAATTTATCAAGGGGTATTATCATTTTCAGCCCAGGAGTGTCTCCCGAAAATAATGTGCAAAGTGAAAATTAAAATTTTTAAAGAAATATGCCATTTCGGTGCCCAATACGTTGCGCCCAGATTGTGTCATCAGAGACATACACTCCTAAAACTATTAAGTGGGTTATCCCGGGTAGAAAGAAGTTGTATATGTGGGTGTAAACTGCTGCTTGGGCACACAGCAGGGCTCAGAAGGGAAGGAGCACTGCACTTTTTGGCTTTTGATGTACAGATTTAGAGGGATTTTCTGGACGCCATGTTGTTTTTGCGGTGCCCTGGAGGTGCCAGTAAATTGGAATTCCCCAAGAAATGACCCCATTTTGTAGGGGAATTTTTTTAGTCTCTACAAATTTGACATGGCGTCCAAAAACCAACAATCTAAATCTGCGCTCCAAAACACATAGCGCTCCTTGACATCTGCGCCCTCTTGTGTGCCCAAACGGCAGTTTATGCCCAAATGTATGACACTGGTGTACCCAGGATAATGTACTGCTGTTTGGGAACAGCCGGGCACAGAAGGGAAGGAGTGCTATTTTGGTTTTTGGAGCACAGTTTGGTTTCTGGATGTCATGCCACTTTTGCAGAGACCCTGAATTGGCAGTAAAGTGGAACCCGCAGACACATAACCCCACTTTGAAAAGTACACCCTTCAAGGGATTTATCAAGTGGGGTAGCGAGGATTTTTAACCCTTGAGCGTTGCATTCATTTAATTTCCAGAAAGGAATGCGCAGCTGATAATAAAAAAAGAAAATTGCAATTTTTCCATAGAGTCGCCATTTCAGTGCCTGATATGTTGTGCCCAACTTGTGTCAGCAGAGACAGACACTCCAAAAATTGTTAATCAAGGATCCCGGGCACAACAGCCTTTGGAGCATTTATCTCTGATACAAGCCGGGCACAATATATTATACACTGAAATGATGTATTCCTGGAAAAATTTCCACCTTTCACCATCAGCTGCGTATTCATTTCTGGAAAATTAATTAATGCAACACTTGGAGGTTAAACATGTTCACTGTACCCCTGGATAAATTCCTTCAGGGGTGTAGTTTCCAAAATGGGGTCACGTGTCAGGGGATTCCACTTTACTGGCGTTTCATGGTTCTGCAAAAGCATAATGGCATCCAAAAACCAAAATGTCTAAATCTGCTCAAAAAACCAAAATAGCGCTCCTTCCCTTCTGTGCCCAAACAGCAGTTTATACCACGTATGACATTAAGTATGTTATCCTGGGTACATCAGTGTCATACATATGAGCATAAACTGCAGTTTGGGCACACAGTAGGGAGCAGAAGGGAAGGAGCTCTATTTGGCTTTTGAAGTATATATTTAGATGTTTGGTATCTGGACACCATGTCATGTTTGCAGAGCCTCTAAAGTACCAGTAAAATGGAATCCCCCATTTTGAAAACAACACCCCTCAAAGAATTTATCAGGGGGTGTAGTGAGCATTAGTATCCCAGACGTGAATGCACAGAGGATGGTGAACAGTGAATATGTAAGCTGTGTGAAGTACATTTGGTACACTAAATTCCCTACTATATCCCCAGTAGCTCCAATGATTGGGGGGAGGTGTCATTCTAGGGTTCACTTCTGGTGTCTTTTCCCTCGTAAGCTCTAAATCTGGTTTGTACCCTGATATCTGTTTTTTTTTGTCATACACACTTTTTTTTTTACTTTTTAGTGATTCAGCACTATAGACTGTAATACACGTGTATTCCAGTCTATAGAGGAAGTCAGCCTATGCAGACGCTGACTTCCAGAAGTCCTGGCAGGATCAACCAGGTAGTGGGGGCTACAGGCAGCCTGGGGTCACTGGCCAGACCCCAGGCTGAAGAAAATACATGTGGGCTCCCACCGATCTCACCGTAGGGGGTCCTGAGAGGGGACATTTGGCTTGGTGGAACCCTTTGGATGTCGCGGTCATTTTTGCATTCACTTTCACTTTCAAACACTTAAGATGCCACAGTCACTATTGACAGCGGCATCTTAAGGGTTAAACAGCGGGGATCGGTGTTATCACCAGTCCCCGCTGTTGCAGCGGGAGCCTGCTTGTCAGATACAGCTGGGCTCCTGCAGTGATACAGCTGGGCTCCTGCTTCTGAGCCTGCTCGATCACTGTCACGTACCTATACGTGGGGATGTGGTAACTAACCACAAAATTGGAAATTTCATGTTTTTTTTTTTTATATCTTTTCTGGTCTGGTGTCTGACCCATACACACATATAATTGTATGACATAGCAGAGTCATCTGTCAGATGGTGCAGTCCTGAGAAAGTTAATGAGCCATCTGTACGGCTGACATGGGCTTCGGAAGCTTGCAACGTGCAACTTTGCTCCAAGTCGTCCAGAGGGAAGTTTTGGCGAACACTGAAAGTGGGCTATGCCGGGGATGTAGTTAAGAGTTGTAGGGTATCCAGGGTATCTCTCAAGTCATCAGCAGAGGATGAGGATTAAACTTAAAAAGAGTAGATCCATTGCTAAAGAATTTGGTATTCCTAAAGGACTGCCAAGTATGGCTTCATGCTACATCTTTTTTGGACAGTTATAAGGGAAGAGTCAGCAAAAACTTAGTATTCGTGCCCCTGTAATGACGTTATGCATTGTTGCATCATTGTTGCAACTTTTTGCATGATGATCTCTTTAGTGGCATAGTATGTGCGTTTTACCATAATGTTGCATGGTTTACTGTCAGTAAGTTTGGGGCCAAGGGAGGGGTGGACATGGTCCATTTCTAGATCAATAGGTAATTGTGGGTCTAATTATGAGGTTTTCCCTGAGCCTCATGCTTTCAATATCTTCAAGCTGAAGCAGTGCCATATCTAGGTCTGCTCAAAAGGAATCGACCAGTCGTGTGACACTAGTAGAGATGGGCAAACCTCTCAAGATTTGTTTTGGTTCTGGTGGCTAGGATCCAAGATTAGTTTTCGGACAAACAAGTTTGGTATGAACCACACCTTAACATGGCTTAAACCATAGTGTAGAGCACAATTTTTAGCTCTAAAAGGCAAATGGCCAAGCTATGTTAACCCCTAGCTGCCTGTGTCTTGTGGCAAACCACCGTACTATTATGGCGGAAGCCACCTGCCCACTCTGAGTCAGAGTAAGTTACAGCTAACACCCTGCTCCAGCATCCCCGGTTGGATCGGAGGTTTTAACCCCTTAGGGTTTGCGCAACAAATTGAGCCCCATCAGCACTACCTGCGACGAGATTGAAGGGTGCCGATATGTATTTTCTGCAGCCCAGGGTCTGGCCAGTGACCCCAGGCTGCTAGGAGGTCACTGCCGAGATGTCAGCAAGTCAGCCTATACGTCTGCAGAAGATGATTTTCTCTATAGACTGCAATACACGTG
This sequence comes from Leptodactylus fallax, assembly GCA_947044405.1. Lineage (NCBI taxonomy): Eukaryota > Metazoa > Chordata > Amphibia > Anura > Leptodactylidae > Leptodactylus > Leptodactylus fallax. Next base: position 5,076,699 of record CAMRHE010000105.1, read on the forward strand.
TATGAAAAAAATGTAATAAATGAATAAAGCCTCATTTTCTATACAAAATGAATTACATAAAATAAAACCCTAAAAATTAATAAAAATAATACATATGGTATCGCTGTGTTCGTAACAATCCGTACGATAAAACTTAAACATTATTTAACTTGTACAATGAACGTCGGGAAAAAAAAAAAACGGAAAAAAAACCGCTGGAAATAATTATTTTTGGCCATCTTGCCTTACAAAAAAATGCTATAAAAAAATGATCAAAAAGTTATATGTACCTCAAAACAGTACCAATAAAAAACACAGGTCGTCCCGCAAAAACTAAGCAATCAACCAACTCTGTCAGCCAAAAAATAAAAATGTTACGCATCTCCCATGTTACGCATTTGTTCTGCAAAATTAGTAACGCATAAAAAACAAAAAATAAAAGGTATCACCGTAATCGTACTGACCTGCAGAATAAAAGTAACATGTTACTTATGCTGTACGCTGCATGGCAAAAAAATTTAAAGGTAAAAAGCTATGCAGAAAGAGTTAATAAAATTTGGTCAATAAGCTATTGAATTCTTGAGGAATTCCAATTTACTGGCACCTCCAGGGCTCTGCAAAAACAACATGGTGTCCAGAAAGTCCTTCTAAACCTACACTCCAAAAGCTAAAAAGCACAGTGCTCCTTCCCTTCTGAATGCCCAAAAAGCAGTTTTCACCCACATATACAACTTTTTCGTACCCGAGATAGCCCAATTAATAGTTTTAGGAGTCCGTCTCTGATGACACAAAGTGGGCGCAACATATTGGGCACTCAAATTGCCTATTTCTTTAAAAATTTTAATTTTCACTTTGTACATTAATGTTTGGGAATCACTCTTGGGCTCAAAATAATAATACCCCTTTAGAAATTTCTTGAGGGGTGTAGTTTCTAAAATGGGGTCACTTTTAAGGGGTTTCCATTGTACTTGTGCTTTAGGGGCTCTGCAAATGTGACATGGCACCTGAAAACTATTCCAGCAAAATCTGCCCTCCAAAAGACAAATAGCGCTCTTTCCATTCTGAGTCCCGCCATGTACCCATACAGCAGATTAAAACCACCGTGTTCAGGAGAAACTGTGCAACAATCTGTGGTGTGTTTTTCATTCTTTAACCCCTTGTAAAAATGAAAAATTTGAGGCTAAATTGACGGTTTATTGGAAAAAAATTTTTTTTTCAATTTCACGTTCCAATGTTAATAAAATCTGTGGAACAGCTGTTGTGTCAAAATACTCACTATACCCCTTGATATGTTCTGTGAGGGGTGTAGTTTCTAAAACGTGGTCACTTTTGGGGGTTTCCATTGTATTGGTACTTTAGCGGCTCTGCAAATGAAAGATGGCATCCTAAAACTATTCCAGCAAATTCTGCCCTCCAAAAGACAAATAGCGCTCTTTCCATGGTGAGCCATGCCATGTACCCATGCAGCAGATTAAAATCACATATGGGGTATTGCTGTGTTCAGGTGCAATTGTTTAACAAACTGTGGGATGATTTTTCTCCTTTAAAGCCTTGTGAAAATGAAAACTTTGGAGCAGTGGCGTAACTAGGAATGGCTGGGCTCCAAGGCGAACATTTGATATGGGCCCCTCCCGAATGGGTTACGGGTCCCCAAACAGTAAAATATGCTCAACAGTGGCCCCAGATAGTATTATATGCTCAACAATAGCCCCCACACGGCATTGTATGCTCCACAGTGGCCCCCATACAGCATTATATGCTCTACATTGCTCCTCCCACACACAGTATGATATGCTACCCACAGTGGCCCCACACAGTATAATATGCTCCACACAGTGGCCCCCACCCTGTATTATATGCTCCCTGCAGTGATACCCACCCAGTATTATATGCTTCCCACAGTGGCCCCCACCCAGTATTATATGCCCCCCACAGTGGCTCCCACACAGTATTATATGCTCCTCACAGTGGCCCCCACACAGTATTATATGCTCCCCACAGTGGCCCCCACCCAGTATTATATGCCTCTACTGTGGCCCCCGCCCAGTATTATATGCTCTACAGTGGCCCCGACCCAGTATTATATGCTCTACAGTGGCCCCCACCCAGTATTATATGCTATACAGTGGCCCCCACCCAGTAGTATATGCTCCACAGTGGCCCCCACCCAGTATTATAAGCTCCCCACAGCCCCCCCCCCTCCGGTGCTATTATTAGCTCCCCTGGGGCCCCCTCAGACCGGGCCATGAGTATACTCAGTGGTGAACCTAGCCTCTTTGCTGCCTGAGGCGGACTACTAAAAGACACCCCCCCCCCCCAAAAAAAAAAAAATATATATATATATAAAATTGCGTTTAAATGCTGTTAGCGTCACGCGCTGTTATTGTCTTACAATAAACATACACAAACTTATGAAACAGTTTTTAAGAATTCTTCTTACTGCATTACTTCAATATCAGAAATCAACAATACGGCATTAACAATGAAAGTAACTTCACACATCTTCTGCTTGGTGGATGGACGAGCCCACGTGGCCCCCATTCTCTATAATAGGAGCGCCGCAGATAGCTGAGTACTGGACTTCAGGTATCTTTGGCACTCCCATCGAAGTGAATGAGAGCCACACGGGTTCGTCCATCCACCAAGCGACACACCTATATATGGCTGCAGCCAGGCTGGATTCCCACCCAGTGGGGGGAAACCCAATTCTCAGGCCCAGTGCTGCTCTCAGCAGACAGACCCCCATCAATCAGGTATTTATCCTCTATCATTTAGGTGAATACAGGGCAGTAACATTTTGTGACTTACAGGCGACGTCTCTGACTAATCCTTCACATTTCCCTTCTCTTCCCTTTGGACCGCCATGACCACTTCTTCCAGCTGTGACTTGTCTCTGTAAAGTTTACAACACAGACATCTTTGGCTCCTCACTTTTCCAGGCATCCAACCCACATTGTCCTCACCTGCACACCCATCCTGCTGCTACCCCAATTATACAATATATGATATAACCCCCCCATAATGAATAACTCCCAAGTGCATATTTATATTAATAATGTCTGTGTGTACCCTGTATAAAATAGTGCCCCTTATTAATAATGCCCCAGGTGCTAACTAATTAAAAGGTTTTCCAGGTCATTAATAAACTAATCAGTGGGGCTCAAAAACCCAGGACCCCTACTGATCACCTGTTTGAATGAACCATGGTACCTGTGTAAGCGTCGTGACCGCTTCTCTGTTTACATAGTGTCATTCGTCTCATAGCGGCCATGTCATGTAACTACAGCCTCGTCCTATACATGTCTATGTGACAAGGCTGTAATTACATCACGGTCACTATAAACACACAGCGTATGATATAAACAGGCACCACAGCCCCTTCACACAGCTGATCAGAGGAGGGGTCCACTGATCTCTTATTAATAATCTGTCCTAAGGATAGAACATCAATAAAAATGAGCTGGAAAGACCCTTTAATAAAGTCCAAGTGCCACCTTAAAAGGGGTTGTCCGGGATAACCACTTTTTTAATATGAGGCTGGGGAAGGTGCTCCGGTGTCTACCAGCGCGTTTCAGTCCTGCTGCTTCGGTGTTTTCTTCCCCTCAGCGGTCATGTGTGGTGGGGGACTTCCGCCAGAAGAGAACACCAGAGTAGCAGAACCAGACTGCGGTGGGAGACATCGGAGCACAAGGGACAGGTGAGTCGGTTTTTTTTTTTTTAATACAGTATTATGCCCCGCAGCGGCCCCTGCACATGGTATTATGCCCCGCAGCGGCCCCTGCATATGGTATTGTGCCCTGCAGTGGCCCCTGCACACGGTATTATGCCCAGCAGCGGCCCCTGCACATTGTATTATGCCCCGCAGCGGCCCCTGCACACGTTATTATGCTCCATGGTGGCCCCTGCACATGGTATTATGCCTCATAGTGGCCCCTGCACACTGTATTATGCCCCGCAGCGGCCCCTGCACATGGTATTATGCTCCATAGTGGCCCCTGCACTCGGTATTATGCTCCATAGTGGCCCCTGCACCCGGTATTATGCCTCACAGTGGTCCCTGCACTCGATATTATACTCCATAGTGGCCCCTGCACACAATATTATGCTCCATACTGGTCCCTGCACTCAGTATTATACTCCATAGTGGCCCCTGCACACAATATTATGCTCCATAGTGGCCCCTGCACTTGCACTCGGTATTATGCTCCATAGTGGCCTCTGCACACAGTATTATGTCCCATAGTGGCCCCTGCACTCGGTATTATACTCCATAGTGGCCCCTGCACACGTAATTATGCCCCATAGTGTCCCCTGCACACAGTATTCTGCTCCATAGTAACCCACCCATGAACTATTATTATACTCAGGGGTCTAAAAGACCCCATAGTATAATGATCTGAGACCCAGGTGCTGAAAAACATAAAAACCAGTGTTACTTACCTGGGCTCTGGTGCGCTCCCTGCTTTCGGCCCTCTTCAATGTCGCACAGACCGGCATCACAGTATAATGACGTCGGGCTGGCTCACGTGACACCTGGGACGTCACCAAAGAAGACTGAAGCCTGCTGGGAGCAACATCGGATCGCCGGAGAGGTGAGTAGCATTGGTTTTTATGTTTATCGCCTCCCCTGGGTCTCCGATTATTATACTGCGGGGTCTGAAAAGACCCCGCAGTATAATAATAGTAGTATTTGGCCTCATTTACTGATCCCCGCTGCCGCTCACAGCCACTTCTGATTCCCCCTTCTGCGTCCGATAGCAGAAGGGGAAGCGGAGGCGGCCACAGCAGGCACGGGGATCGATAAGTAAAGAGGCCGTTACCTGCTGGGGATACTCCAGCAGGTTACGGCCTATTTATATATATATATAAAAAAGTTATCCTCACCTACCTGCAATCCCTCTTCTTGTCCGCAACGTCTGCCTGTCAGCATAGGAGGCGCGATGACATCATTGTATCACCGCCTGCGCTGACATACAGAGGTCTCGTAAACCAGCCCAGGACAGACCCCGCTCAGCTTTGTTTTTTTTAAAGCGGCCTGTCCTGGGCTGGCTTACATTAAATAAATGGTAAAAATGCCGCCTCCCAGACAGTGACGGATAGTGCCGCCTGAGGTGGCCGCCTCACTTCGCCTCATTAGCAGTGCGCCCCTGAGTATAATAATTGGAGGCCCAGGGAAGGTGATTAAAAATAACAAACATTCATACTTACCTTGCCTTACCTGTCCTTGGCATCCTCGCTCCATCCTGCCATCTTCAGCGTCTTCAGGCCCTCTTCCGACGTCGCTGCTGAGGCCTGTGATTGGGCCTCAGCAGTCACATGGGGGCGCACTGACGTCATTACACGGCCACGCCCCATGTGACCGCTGGGACCTAATCACAGGCCTCAGTCACATGATGGAAGAACGCCGGAGAGAACGCTGTGCCCAGGAGAGGTGAGAACATCTATTTATTATTTTCAGTCACCTCCCCTGGGCTGCCATCTATTGGAAAGGGGCCTGCAATATGCCAGGGCCCCTTTCCAATAGCAGTATGTATAGCGGTCGGGGAACCAGGCTTTCCCCGACCGCTATCATAGTGGTTCGGGGCCTGGCCATCTCCAGCTGGCCACGGGTCCTGTACCCTGCTGGATCTGGTCGCGGTCGCACCCCCTGAGACCGCGATCGTTATGGCACTGGTTTGTGGGGTTCGCGGTAGCGGCTGCCACAGGGCTTCAGGCCCCCTAATGTCCAGGGCCCTGTGGCAGCCGCTACCGCTGCTACCCCAGTATTACGCCCCTGCTTTGGAGATAAAGTGACGTTTTAGTAATTTTTCATTTTATGTCCCAATGCTAATAAAATCTGTGAAACAGCTGCAACGTCAAAATGCTCACTATACCACTTGATAAATTCTATGAGGGGTGTACTTTCCAAAATGGCATCACGTTTGGGGGGTTTCCATTGTATTGGTACTCTAGGGGCTCTGCAAATGAGATATGGAACTTGAAAACTATTCCAGCAAAATCTGTTTTTCAAATGCCAAGTGTTGCTCCTTCCCTTCCATGCGCTGCCATTCTGTGCTCAGCAGAAATTGCGTAACAAACTGTGAGATGCATTTTCTCCTTTAACTCCTGGTGAATGTGTTAATTTTAGGGCTAAATAAATATATTATTGAAAAAAATGAAATGTCTAAATTTCACCTCCATATTGTTTTAATTGCCATGAAATGCTTAAAGAGTTAACAAACATCCCAAATGCTGTTTTGAATTATTTGAGGGGTGAAGATCTGAAAATGGGGTGATTTATGGGGGTTTCTATTACATATGCCTTTAAAATCCCCTTCAGAACTGAAGTGGTCCCTAAGAAATCAGTTTGGGAAATCGTTGATTGTAATCAGCAGCACAGTATGGGGTATCTTTGTTTTGTTTTGTGTGTTGTTTTAGGACAGGTGGAACCTTTAATTAGCACCAAAAAGGTGCCTCCTACTGGCCCTATAAGAGGGCACCAGAGACCTCCCTCCACTGTGTAAATTATAAAGTAACAGGAAACAAGCTTCTAGGGAGGGAAGCCTTGTGCTGCTGTCAGGACTAAGGGAATACAGATTGACATTACAATCAACGATTCCCCTTACGTCCGACAGCAGCACAGTATGGGGAGATAGCAAGTAATTCCCCTAGGGAGGGTTTCCTCGCCTTACAACGTCAAGGATTGTCTGACCAAAGGCAGTTGTCTAGGAACTGCGGACGTCTAAATGATAATGTTTAACAAAAGGTCAACTGAGATGACCATGATGCAGCCGCACAAATCTGGTCCAATGGTAAGGACCGATACTAAGCCCAAGAAGTCGACACAGCCCTGGTCGAGTGGGCCGTAGAAAAGACTGGAGGGAGTAACTCCTGAATAAGAAAGGAAGACTTAATTGTCTCCTTGATCCATGTGGATAGAGTAGGCTTGGAAGCCTTGAGGCCTCTGTTTTTACCCTGCATGTTGATTAGTAGGTTTTCGGCCTTCCTAAACGGTTGAGTGCAGGATAGGTAAATCCGCAGACACCTTACCACATCTAAGGTGTGGAGTTTTTCTTCCTCCTCAGAGGTTGGAGTGGGGAAAAACACAGGTAACAAAATTAGCTGATTGCTATTATAGCATGAGGGGACCTTAAGGTTAAACCCAGGCAAAAACCTAAGGTGCACCCTATCTGCAAAAAACAAAATGTACGGCTCTCTAGAAGAGAGAGCCTGGAGTTCCCCTACTCTTTTGGCAGATGTAATAGCCAGCAAAAGTGGTTTTGTAGGCTAAATATTTTAACTCCGTAGTCTCCAAGGGTTCAAATGGAGGACCGCACAGGCCTGCAAGGACTACCTCAAGGTCCCACCGGGGAACCGGAGATGACACCGAGAGCTTTAGCCTCATTGCCCCTTTAAGGAACCTTGCAACCAGAGGATCCTGAGACAGACGTCTGTTCAAATGAGCGGAGAGGGCCGCAATCTGCACCTTCAAAGTGGCTGGGGCAAGGCCCTTATCCAAACCGTCCTGAGGAAAATTTAAAATATCAGCCGTTGAAGGTTCTAGATTATTATTACCCTTCTTGGAGCACCACTCCATGAAAATCTTGGCTGTCCTCTGGTAGTTCTTATTGGTAGAATCTGCTCTTGCAGAAGAAAGGGTCTTCAGGACGGCCTCTGACAGTCCTCTATCCTGCTGTAGGGACTGCTCAACCTACAGGCTGTCAGGTTGAATCTCCAGAGATCCTGGCACTTCAGAGATCCTTGGGAAACCAGGTTCTGAATGGGGGGAAGCCTCCAATATATCCCTCGACTCAACTCCATGAGTTGGGAAAAGCCAAGCTCTTTTTGGCCAGAGTGGAATGATGGCTATTACAGAGACTTGGTCCTGTCTGATTTTAATCAATACCTTCGGTATCATTGGAATTGGAGGGAAGATGTATGCCAGCCTGGACCTCCAAGGGATGGACAGGGCATCCACTGCCAAGGGATTGTCCTCCTGGTAAAGGGAACAGAACGTCTCTACCTTGGAGTTGAGTCGGGTTGCCCTGAGGTCTATTTCCGGGAGACCGTATTTCAGGATAATCTGATGAAAGACCTCTGGATTGAGTGACCATTCTCCTGATACGGCATGACCCCGACTCAACCGCTACTATGTTCAGGGAGCCCTTGATGTGAACTGTGGATAAATGGGTTAGATTTTTCTCTGCCCATGTAAATATCAGATCTGCCTCCCAGGGGAGGGTTGGTGATCTGGTGCCTCCCTGTCTGTTCATGTACAGCACTGTGGTCATATTGTGTGACCGGATCTTGACTGCTCTTCTCTTGAGAAGAGGCGAGAAATGGAGTAAGGCACGATATACAGCTCTGAGCTCCTTCCAGTTGGACGAGGTCCTCCTTTCTGGAGCGCTCCAGACTCCCTTTATGGAGTTTTCGTCCAAATGGGCTCCCCATCCCGTGAGAATGCATCTGTAGTCAACAGGGTCCAGGATGGTTGGACCGTGGACCTTCCGTCTTTCAGGTGTAACCACCAGTTGAGAGAAAGACAGGTCCTGGGGGAGAGTTGAATCTTCTTGCTGAGTGTAAGAAGGGTGCAATCCCAAGCCTCTAGTAATTCTCTCTGGAGGGGACTTAAGTGCCACAAGGCCCCTGGGACTGCCTCCACTGAGGAAGACATCAAGCTCAGGATCTTCATCAATGTTCTGATGGAGGCTATCGGCTTTTTAAAGAGGTGCCGGACTAGCATGACCAGCTTCTCCTTCCTTGCTGGTGTCAAGGAGATTTGCAGGCGGACTGAATCTAGGAAGTAGCAGAGGAACTTCCTTTGGTTGAAGGGATCGTTTTTGACTTCTCCCAGTTTATAAGCCATCCCAGACTCTGAGGCAGGGAAACGGCTGTCTGTAGGTATTGGAGCAGAACAGACTCTGACTGGGCCTTTAACAACCAGATGTCTAGATAAGGCACCAAGAATATCCCCTGAAGCCTGAGGGCGGCCGCTATTGGGGCCACTACCTTGTAAAGGTGTGAGGAGCAGAGGAGATCCCGAAGGGTAGTGCTGTGAATTGAAAGTGTTTCATGTGGCCGGAAACTACTACGGCAATCCTTAGAACCCTTCTGTGTGGAGGGTAAATAGGTATACGTAAATAAGCGTCTTTTAGATCCAAAGTCACAAAAACATCGCCTTGGAGGAGAAAGGTGATAAACAGACTTTATGGTTTCCATACGGAAAACGCTTCTTTTTGATGAAGCGGTTGAGGAACCATAAGTCTATGATCATTCTCCACTTGTCTGTCGGTTTTGGCACTAGGAAGACGAGAGAATAGACACTGGATACTTCTTCTAGAGAAGAGACTTCCTCCAGGGCTCCCTTGTGAATGTACTCTCGGATGGAGCATTCCAATGTGATCTGCTGCATTGTAGGGAGGCTGCGAGTTAACACAAACCGATCCTAAGGAGGATGGAGGAACTCTATTGCATATCCTCTTTGGATTACCTGCAGGACCCATAGCTCTCAAATTTTTTCCTGCCAGCAGTTGAGAAAGTGGGAGAAACAGCCCCCGATAGGAATCTCGGCCACAGGAAGACTGTTTCTGATGTCAAAAGCTACTTTTGGCTTCTCTTTATCAGACTTCGGGGATCTAGGCCAGAGCCTCTAGAGGAATATCTAGAGCCTCTCTGGGACTGCCGTCCACAACGAGGCGGATAGCTTCTACCACGACCAGAGTCAGACCTACCTCTAAAGGCCTGGGGTAAGTTTTACCCTTCCTGTCGGCCAAGCCCTCTAGGATCTCATCTAGGGCACTGCCAAAGACTCTACCTGGCTCAAGGGGCAATGCGCACAAATTATTTTTTGAGGGGAAATCAGCTCTCCAGGGTTTTAACCATAGAGGTCTTCTTGCTGCAGTGGTAAGTGCCAGGGATTTGGCCACCAGCCTTTATTGATGGTGGAAGGCCTCTGCTAAATATTCAGCTGCCAGGGAAACCAAGCCTAGAAACCCCAGCAGCTCGTCTTTGGAGACTCTAGAGACGATGTCCCTGTCGAGCTAGACCAGGTCAGTATGTAATTTGGCTGACACTTCACAAGACGCAACCGCCACAGTGGTCTGGGCTGAGGCAGCTGAATAAGCCTTCTTGAGGGTATTGTCAATGCGCCTGTCCATGGCGTCGTGCAAATTTGCTCCATCATCTGATGGTACCATAGTGCGGCGGGACAATTTGGCCACCGCCATATCCACCTTGGGAGGAGGACCCCATTGATCCCATTGAGCAACTGGGAATAAAGCTCTGAACCTCCTAGGAACCACAAGAGGTTGTTCAGGATATCTCCACTCTGAGGACATTAACTTTGTAATGTCTGGTCCACTTGGAAGACCCTAGGCCCTCTATAGGTGGACGTGGAGGCTTCCCCATCAACATCACGGTCCTTTGACCGGATGGACTTCAACAGCCGACTTAATTTTTCAAGTGGGAAGCATGGTCTGCTGGAATCTTCAGTGGAATCGTCAGATGACAGTGTCTCGTCCACTATTTGATCTTCATGAGAGATCCTTTAAGGAGGATTATGTCTTAATCCGCGGTCTCTTGGCAATCTGGCGATGGAAAAAAAACGATCTTCTTAAGAGACTCCTCCATATAGTCCTTTACCCAGGTGAGAACCTCTCTTATGGAAGGTTCTTCCGGCGGAGGCCCGCGACATTGGCGACAATGGGTAAAATCATAGCTGTCAGGTAAAGGGGTATTACAATCCAACACGCTAGGTGTTTACATTTAGAGGACTTTTTCCTCATAAACCCATCGCCGTTACCTGATGCAGAAGATGACATCTGAACATCCACATGACAAGGAAGATTGCCAAGCATCGCATAAGAGAAAAAAACCAAGGGGTACCTTTTTTTTTTTTGTTTTTTTTAATCGGTCACCGCAAACCTCAGCAGAGGAGCTAGAAAGCACCAGCTCAACAAGTAAAGGCCTGATGGCCTTTTAAATGTAATCTAGCAGCGAGGGAAGGAGCCATACAAAGAAAAAACATTCATACAGCACCAAACGGGTTAAACACCATAATGGAACATAGAGGAAAATAAGCCTAAGCCAGAGGCTCAAAATACAAGCAGCAAAAATCTATTCCATATTTTGCCTTTAAATTTTCAATTTTCAAATTTACCGCACTTTTTCCGAGAAAACCGGAAGTAGGCCGCGGTGGTGGGTAAAGGCTTCCTTCCCCCGGGAACATGGGACCGGAGAAATGTTCCGGCCGGAGAGGTTCCCCGCTTACTTCCGGGATCGCGCTGCCTGAAGTGTGATGAACCGGACACGTGATGCTCTGCGGAGGAACAGGCCCCCAAAGGACCGGAGCTTACTTTTTCTGAAGAAAAGTATCGGAATGGACCGAGGTACCCCCTAAAGGGAAGCCGGAGGTAAATAAAAACCCCTATCAACGGGGGGTCACAAGAGACCTCCGTCCACCTGTCCCACACAGGACAGAAAAAAACACAGTGGAGGGAGGTCTCTGGTGCCCTCTTATAGGGCCAGTAGGAGGCACCTTTTTGGTGCTAATTAAAGGTTCCACCTGTCCTAAAACAACACACAGGGGCAGAGATACCCCATACTGTGCTGCTGTCGGACGTAAGGGGAATTATTGTTCATGATGATTTTACCTTTTTTGCAGGATGCAGCGAAGCCCTGTTATTTTTGCAGGCTGCTGTTACTGTTGAGGTGCACGTATGGAGGTGCTGGGAAGCCAGCTTGAGCTAATATTTGGGTGTAACCAATAGGTTCTTTGGCACTGTGCACCTAACATTATCACATGACAGTACCTTGTAAATGTATTTGAAATTTGAAATGCAGACTTCCACCCACCTCATGGATTGTAGGTGTGTGGGTGCTATTTCAGCATTATGCACCTGAGCTGCTTCTATCATATATTGCAAGGGTCTGTCTTCATCCTTCATACAGCCATGTTTTATTTGGTGTTGAGTAAGTGTCGCCTTTTTTTATGTGATGTGTTGTGTGTCAAACTGTGCCAGTTTCTTCCACTGCTCTAATCTATTGGCCCAAAATTCAATGGGGTCAGAGTTATCTGATGGCATATAGGTGCACTCTAGGTACAACTGTACCTGCTGATGCAGCCAGTGGTTGTCAGTTGCATGTTGTGGCTCCAGTTGGTTCTGTGAGGTGAAACATTTCTGGTAGACACTGTTCTGGGCTTGACTGCTGATGCTGCTGTTTTTACTCCTCCTGACACTTGGAGCTGTGGCACTGGCAGAGCAGGTGGGGCGTTGGTTGAGTGAGGTAGACTGGGAGTGGGCAGAGGACACCTGGGTACGCTTGCAATTAGCAGTTGCTGTGGTCTTACTAAATGCTGTGGTAAGCTACGTGTACAGCCTATCCTGATAATCTAATTATTCTTCCCTTTGGGAAGCAGGGAAGAATTCAACCATTTTGTACTCATAGCGAGGGTCTAAGAGCACTGCCATCCACTACCCATGGACCTGCCATGGCTGGTGAACAGTATGGTCATCGGCATCATCATTATCTTAGAAGAAATAAGGGTCAGCCTCATGCCCTGGCTGTTCCTGTGACATATCAAGGGCCCCCTCTGCATCCAAGGGAGAGTCTTGCATCACCAACAGGTTGGTCAGGTGTGAGATAAGTTGCACAACTACTGAATCAATGGGCACATATTGCTGTTTTCTGGACACATATTCCCTTATGGATGACTGATGTTGGCATGGAAGAGGAGGAGAAACAGTTGGTGATGATGATAATAACGACGACCATATGCTAGGTGTATATGTGGCCTGCCTACAAAGAAGATCAAGGGGAGAAGGAGTAGAATAGTATTGCTCACTTCCCCTGCCAGTACCACTGCCATTGCCAAGTCTATTTTACCTAAGATGATAGTGATGCTTTTTCATGTGATTAGCTAGAGATGCCACTCCCAGGGCCGGCGTTAGGGGGGATGGGCAAACTGGGCAATTGCCCAGGGCCCCCGACCGCAAAGGGCCCCTGGAATTCAGAGCATCAGACTTTTAGCCTGATGAGTTGAATCCCAGGAGCTCCACTGCTTTATCGGCATGCTGTGTACGCCAATACTGTTTAATTCTATGACAGAGCAGGGAAAAGTCACTGCTCTCGCCATAGAGGACCACCTGTAATGTACAGGACGTTATTGCATCACACCACCTGTGCTGCTACTACAGGGAGAGACTCTGGCTGCTCCGCTCATCGTGGGAGTGCGGTAAGGTAAGTAAAAGATTTATTATTTTCTGGTAAGGGAAAGGGATTATCTGCTAAGGGGGCAAACTATTACTTATAGTGGGGGCTATTAAATATAAGGGGCGCTATTGTGAGGATGTAATATTATTTATAAGGGGAAACTGTTATATACAGCAATGAAAAAGTTTGGGCACCCCTATTAATCTTAATCATTTTAGTCTAAATATTTGGGTGTTTGCAACAGCCATCAATTGATATATCTAATAACTGATGGACACAGTAATATTTCAGGATTGAAATGAGGTTTATTGTACTAACAGAAAATGTGCAATATGCATTAAACCAAAATGACCGGTGCAAAAGTATGGGCACCTCAACAGAAAAGTGACATAATATTTAGTAGATCCTCCTTTTGCAAAAATAACAGCGCTAGTCGCCCTGTAGCTTTACTCAGTTCCTGGATCCTGGATGAAGGTATTTTTGACCATCCTCTTTACAAAACAATTCCAGTCAGTTAAGTTTGATGGTCGCCAAGCATGGACAGCCCGCCAAATTATCCCACAGATGTCAATGATATTCAGGTCTGGGGACTGGGATGGCCATCCACAACATTGTAATTGTCCTCTGCATGAATGCCTGAGTAGATTTGGAGCTATGTTTTGGATCATTGTCTTGCTGAAATATCCATCCCCGGCGAACCAAACGCACTGATTCTTGTACATTATTCTCAAGAATCTGCTGATACTGAGTTGAATCCATGCGACCCTCAACTTAACAAGATTCCCGGGCCGGCATTGGCCACACAGCCCCAAAGCATGATGGAACCCCACCAAATTACAGTGGGTAGCAAGTATTCTTGGAATGCTGTGTTTTGACGCCATGCATAACGCCTTTTGTATGACCAAACAACCAATCTTTGTTTCATCAGCCACAGGACCTCTCCAAAATGAAGCTGGCTTGTCCAAATGTGCTTGCATACCCAGGCGACTCTGTTTGTGGCGTGCCAGAAACGGCCCGCACACCTCCCATACAGCCTCCTGTGCAAAGTGTGCTGTATTGTTGACCGATGCACAGTGACACCACGCAGCAAGATGATGCTGCAGCTCTTTGGAGGTGGCTGTGGATTGTCCTGACGCTCACCACTCTCTCTGCCTTTCTGATATTTTCTTGGCCTGCCACCTGGGCAACAAGAACTGTCCCGTGGCTCCATCCACTATGTCCCACAGTGGAAACTGACAGGTTAAATCTCTGAGACAACTGTAACCCCCCGAACAACTATGTTGAGCAATCTTTGTTTTCAGATCATTTGAGAGTGTGAGGAGCCCAGAGCCACCTCAGTGGAGATCAAATAGGAGAACAACTGCAATTGGCCACCTTAAATACCTTCCATGATTGGATACACCTGGCATGAAGTCAAAGCTCAGTGAGGTTACAAAATCAATTTGTGCTCAGAAGTCAGTAAAAAGTAGTTAGGAGTATTCAAATCAAAAAAGATAAGGGCCCAAATTTTGAGCGGTCAAATTTTGGTTTAATGCATATGACATTTCGAGACAAAAACATCAATCCTGAAATATTACTGTGTCCACAGTTTAGATATATCAAATTGAAATGGCTGTTGCAACCCCAAATATTAGAACTAAAAATGATTAAGTTATAGGGGTGCCCAAACTTTTTCATATGACTGTATAAGGGGGAACTTACAGTGGGGAAAAAAAAGTATTTAGTCAGCCACCAATTGTGCAAGTTCTCCAACTTAAAAAGATGAGAGAGGCCTGTAATTGACATCATAGGTAGACCTCAAGTATGAGAGACAATGAAAATGAGAAAACATATCTAGAAAATCACATTGTCTGATTTTTTAAGAATTTATTTGCAAATTATGGTGGAAAATAAGTATTTGGTCACCTACAAACAAGCAAGATTTCTGGCTCTCACAGACCTGTAACTTCTTCTTTAAGAGGCTCCTCTGTTCTCCACTCTTTACCTGTAGTAAAGGTACCTGTTTGACATTGTTATCAGTATAAAAGACACCTGTCCACAACCTCAAACAGTCACACTCCAAACTCCACTATGGTGAAGACCAAAGACCTGTGGAAGGACACCAGAAACAAAATTGTAGACCTGCACTAGGCTGGGAAGACTGAATCTGCAATAGGCAAGCAGCTTGGTGTGAAGAAATCAACTGTGGGAACAATAATTAGAAAATGGAAGACATACAAGACCACTGATAATTATAATCTCCCTCAATCAGGGGCTCCACGCAAGATCTCACCCCGTGGGGTCAAAATGATCACAAGAACGGTGAGCAAAAATCCCAGAACCACACGGGGGGACATAGTGAATGACCTGCAGAAAGCTGGGACTAACGTAACAAAGGCTACCGTCAGTAACATACTATGCCACCAGGGACTCAGATCCTGCAGTGCCAGACGTGTCCCCCTGCTTAAGCCAGTACATATCCGGGCTCATCTGAAGTTTGCTAGAGAGCATTTGGATGTTCCAGAAGAGTATTGGGAGAATGTCATATGGTCAGAAGAAACCAAAGTAGAACTGTTTGGTAGAAACACAACTCGTCGTGTTTGGAGGAGAGTGAATAGCCCCCCCCATATATATGTCATGTCTTATAATAACCCCCTTGCATATAACAATCTCCCCATTATAATAGCCCCCTTATAAATAATAGTTTCCCCTTATTTATAATAGTTTCAACCTTATAATAGCCTCACTTATTTGTAATAGTTCTCCCCTTTTAAGGGGGGCTATTATAAGGTTGGGTGCCATTATATTATTATTTATAATGGGGGCTATTATAAGGGGGACCTATTTATTTATAAAGGTGCTGTTATAAAAGAGGAGGTATAATATATAAGGGGACTAATATAAGGGGGGAACAATTATATACAAAAGCACACCTTATATATAATATGTAATCTCTTCTAATAACCCCCTTATATATAACAGTTTCCCCTTATATATTGTAGCCCCCTTATATATAACAGTTTCACCTTATAAATAATACTTCACCCTTACAATATCCCCCTTATATTTACTAGTTCCCTCATTATAAATATTAGACCCTATAAATAATAGTTTGCCCTTTTATCACATCCCTTTCCCTTACCAGAAAACAATAAATTTTTTACTCACCTTACCGCGCTCCCACGATGAATGGAGCAGCCAAAGGTTCCCCCTGTAGTAGTGGCACAAGTGGTGATATGCAGTGATGTCATCACGCCACCTGCGCCACAACGTCCCGTGCACAGCACGCTGATACAGCTGTGGAGCTAAAAGCCTGATGCTCCGGATTCCCGGGACCCCTTTGGGGACTGGGGCCCTGGGCAATTGCCCAGTTAGCCCCCCCCTAATGCCGGCCCTGCCTAGAATACATATAGAAGTAGAACATTACTGTGAAACACATACACATTAGGTATCACTGTGTCCGAAAATGCCCAGTCTACAAACTTATAAAAATATTTTTTCCCGTACGGTAAACACCATAGTGGGAAAAAAATCAAAAGTGCCAAACCGCCGTTTTTTCACATCTGATAAAAATTTTAATAAACAATGATCAAAGCAATAGACATTAAGCAAAATGTCATAACTAAAAATTACACCTGGCCCTGCATAAAAAAGGTGCCCTATGCATTCCTGTATACAGAAATATAAAAAAAGTTACGGGTGACTTTAAGAAAAAAAAAATTATTTGCAAAGTTTAGTAATTTTGTTAAGGGGTTAAAATGTAAATAAACTAAATCTATTTGGTATCCCCAGAATCGTACCGAAACATACAGGTAACATGTCATTTTGGCTGCAGAGTAAACGCCGTAAAAACGAAGCCCATAAGAAGGTTACACAAATGCACTTTTTCTGAAATTCCACCCCATTCTGAATTTTTTTCCAGCTTCCCAGTACATCGTATAGAATAATAAATGGTACCATTATAAAGAACAATTTTCCAGCTGTGAATGTGGGATCCCAGATCAAGTGCCAAAATTGGTTGCGAGCCGAAGTCATTCCAGTTTGTCCCATTCTGTAACTGCAGCAGGTGGTGGGGCTGCAAAAAATCTTTATTGTTTTAGCATTTTATTTGTGTTCACCCAATATACAGTCTAGCCTGTGCCTCTTAAAAAAAATTGTGAATTTCATGTTTTTTTTCCACTCTGGTCTAGTATGAATTAGCATTGTTGTTAATCTGAACAAAATATGTTAAGTTTTTCTCTGTATGTGTCAGTGCACATATATAAAGTTATAGAAAACATTACCTGCAGTAGTAGTAGTGCAACCTCCACTAATGTAAAAAAGGAATGTCTGTAATTTCAGCATTTTCTTTGTGTGTTCACCCAATATACAGCTTAATGTATGCTAATTTAAAAAAAACAATTTGGGAATTTCATGTTTTTTTTTTTTTTTCCCATTCTGGTCTAATGTCTGAAGGAGTATTGCTGTTAATCTGAATAAAATATTTTAAGCGTTTCTCTGTATGTGCACATATAATTATATACAGTTGAAATCAGAAGTTTACATACACTTTATAAAAATACACATATGCATGTTTTTCTCACTATGTGACATGAAATCAGAATAAGCCTTTCCCGTGTTAGGTCAATTAGGATTACCAAAATTATTTATATTTGCCAAATTCCAGAATAATGGGAGAGAGAGAATTTTTTAAGGCATTTTTATGACTTTCTGCAAAGTCAAAAGTTTACATACATTTCATTAGTATTTGGTACCATTGCCCTTAACCACTTCTGTACAGGGCCAATTTCTGGTCCAGGACCAGACACATTTTCGGGTTTTTTTTGTATGTACGGTTTTGAGGGCTGTAACATTTTTATCATATGCGTTATTCAACTAATTTCTGCGTCTTTTTTCGGTGACACATAAGGCTTCATTTTTATGTTGTTTTTATTTTTGCATGTGTTTTAATTTTTTTTTATATCCAGGAAAATATAAACAAAAGAGGAGGGAAAACCTGTCCGTTTTTCACTTTTCATTTTTTTTTTTTATTTAATAACACAAAGTGCTACTAAAAAACTTTATAAAATAGTTTCTCCTCTCCATTATGGTAATTTTTATTTTGTATGGTATCGTCGGGGGTGGGGCTATAACCTTTAATAACGGCGTTTTATTGGCATATTATTTTATTTATTTTTTTAAATTATTTTATTTACTTTTTTTTTACTTTTCTATTAAATTTTTATTCTTTATTTTTTTCTTTACATTGTGTCCCATAAGGTCATAATAGACCTTTGGGGACGTCTGATCACTTTTTTTTTTTTTTTGGGAGGCTGATTTCCCCTGTAACTGGGGCTGGTACATTTAGCCCCAGTTGCAGGAGGAATACAGCCTCCTGCCCGTTACTATAGAGCTGATCAGGGTCCTGTAGGACTCAGTAACTCTTACAGATGCTGATCCTGGCGGATCACATGACCACCGGGTCAGAGGGGAGTCGCAACATGGCGGCGCCCATAGCGCTGTATACAGCGCTCTTTGAGCTCTTTGAGTGCTGTATACACAGCGATCGGGAAGGCAGGGAAAGTAATAAACCTTTCCTGAAGTTACAGCCAGCTCCCCATTTCAGCAGCTGCACGATTTCGACGTCCTTGCAGAACTAGACAATCACCTTCCGGACGTATATACTCTATGGGTGGTCTGGAAGTGGTTAAACTGTATGACTTGGGACAAACGTTTTGGATATTCTTCCACAAGCTTCTCACAATAGTTGGTAGGAATTTGGGCCCATTCTTCCTGACAGAACTGGTGTAACTGAGCCATGTTTCTAGGCCACCTTTCTCGCACCTGCCTTTTCAGCTTTGTCCATAAATTTTCAATAGGATTGGAATCAGGGCTTTGTAATGACCACTCCAAAACATCAACTTTATTATCCTTACGCCACTTTGAAACCAGTTTTGCAGTATGCTTCGGGTCATTGTCCATTTGGAAGACCCATTTGTGCCCAAGCTTTAACTTCCTGGCTGATTTCTTGAGATGTTGCTTCAGTATTGCCACATAATGTTCTTTCCTCATGATACCATCTATTTTGTGAAGTTCACCAGTCCCTCCTGTAGCAAAACAACCCCAAAACATGATACTGGCATCCCCGTGTTTCACAGTTGGGATGGTATTATCAGGCTTGGCTATAATGACCATTGTTACATATGGAGGAAAAAGGGAGAAGCTTGCAAGGGCAATGGTACTAAATACTAATGTATGTAAACTTTTGACTTTGCAGAAAGTAATAAAAATGCCTTAAAAAATTCTCTCTCTCTCATTATTCTGGCATTTGACAATTATAAATAATTTTGGTAATCCTAATTGACCTAAAACAGGAAAGGTTTATTCTGATTTCATGTCAGATAGTGAGAAAAACATGCATATATGTTTTTTTATATAGTGTATGTAAACTGGTTTCAACTGTATATACATTGCACACAGTAGTAGTAGTTTTGTGCACTGTGTGCATTAAAACAAATTACTGGAAAAAAAGGACTGGGGATAGACAAAAGGATGAGGAAATATTTGTGCAAGTACTACTACTAACAATAAGAATGTGTGTGGCAAGAGCAACACTGCTTCTGGTTTTGGTGACACTGCCTGTATTCACAGAGTTGTTGTACTTTGCAAGAATGAAGATGAAGTTTTTAATTACTTAGATGGCTCATCTTAATCACTGGAGGATATTGCATCTAAAACTGAAATGATCTTGAATCAGGCTTCTGTGCCTTCCTCCTACTCTTACATGGCACGTAATATACCAAAGAGCCTTTCTAAACTGTAAACTGTATCTCCTTCAAGTTCTTCACTAATACAGATTCCTGGTAGTGATGTGGCACCTGCTGAGCAATCTATTTATCCTAGTCAAAACAGTCTTCCTCCTCTTTTTGATGAGCTGGATGAAAACAGTCCTCACTGTGTGCAAGTAGAGGAGGGAACACATGATGACTGTTAGTGGTGGAAGTAGTAGTGGAAGGGAGTGGGGTACTACTACTACTGGTAGCTGTTCTGGTAGGGGAGCTAGGGGGATATCTGAAAATGAAAATTCTGAGGGTGTGCATGGCCATGATGATGTGTTAGAAAAAAGTGGGGAAGATGATGATGATGACATTGCTGATGATTCTCTGGCAACTGGGTCAGGATGACAAGGTGATATCAGATGAAGAGGGTGATGATAGTGGTGATAGTAACGATTCCAGTTATTGTGCAGGCCCAACATCCAAAAAGCCTGCCCGGGGCAGATCTAAGGAAACCTCGCAGGGTGGTGGCACTTTTTGTGGTAGTGGCAGACATGTTTCCACTGCTGCTGGCTACAGCAACTACACATGGTTATCTCCCATGTGAGAAATTTTTTGTACATTGCCAAACGATAAATCCATGGCAATATGCAAGATCTGCAAGCAGAAACTTAGACGTTGCCATGCAGGAATAAATGTAGGAACAATATCTTTATATACTCACATGAAAAGGTAGAACTCTCTTATTATGAAAATCAGACTTGACAGTGGTACTGGTAGGTTAAGTAAGCAAGACTGTTCTCCTACTCCTCCCCTTGATCTTCCTGGCAGACAGGCCACATCTAAATGCAACACTAGCACATAGTCATCGTTATCATCATCATCATCACCGTTTCTCCTATGGGCCTAGTTCCAACACCATGCAGGGCCCATCCGCCTTCTCTTGATTCTCCTTTCTGGACCATTTCCCCCCACTGTCTACAACAGGGCAAGCCGTTGCTTCCACTCCTGTTCCTCCTCCTCTACCCTCATTTTATGGGTGTAAGGCAAAGCACTGCCATGCGGTGTTGCAATTAATGAGCCTGGATCAGATGGGCCACACAGCAGAGGAGCTGCTTCGTTGTATCCTGCAGCAATTATCCCGCTGGATGTCTCCTTGCCAACTCCAACTGAGCAGTGTTGCCATCGATTATGGAACTAATATTGTTTCTTCGCTGCAGTTAAGACGAAGGCAGTGTATGATTATTGCATGCTGCAGACCACAGGAACAATGTGTTACTTTAAGATACGTCATTGGAGTCTCATGAGGAAAGTGTGCCAATTTCTCAAGTCGTTTTAAGAAGCCACCAAATTTGTCAGCAGGGACAACTGCAGCATCAGCGATGTAATTGCTCTATTGTATATCATACAGGAAACCCTTACACTCATGCATTGAGGGATGGAGGAGGAAGAACAGTTTCTACCTCTTAGTCAATGTCATCGCCCTTTGTTGATGAAGGAGGAGGAGGATCCAGGCCATTATGGTAGAGGAACTGGGACTCCTAGACTGGAAGAAGAGGGAGACTCTCCCATGGATGCAGAGGGGGCACTTGATATGTCACAAGCAGGACCGCTTTAACTATAGGGCCAACGGTGCACTTGCACCAGGCCCTATGGTACTGGGGCCTCTGTTGGGCATACCTCCCAACTGTGCGGGATTCAGGGTCCTGTCCCGCTCCGAGGTCAGCAGATGAGTTAAATACAGTGATGAAGCAGGAGCCGTCCACTGACAGCTCCTGCTTCGCCATTGTGTGTGAAGCACATCTTCGTGTGCTCTGTTCCCTCGAGTTGCATGTGCGATCTGATGACCTCACTCACATCACGCTTGCAGCTCCCTAAATGGTCCGGGAGAAGAGACATCACAGAGCGGCAGAGCGAGGAGAGATGAGTATCAGTGTTTTATTATGTTAAACTGGTGGCAGATGAAGGGGGGACATCAAACTGAGGGCAGATGAAGGAAGACATTAAACTGGGGCAGATGAAGGGGGACATTAAACTGGGGGCAGATGGAGGAGGACAATAAACTGGGGGCAGATGAAGGGGGGACATTAAACTGGGGGGAGATGAAGAGGAACATTAAACTAGGGGGGAAGATGGAGGGTGACATTAAACTGGGTCAGATGAAGGGGGACATTAAACTGGGGCAGATGGAGAGGGGCATCAAACTGGGTGAAGATGAAGGGGGAACATTAAACTGGGGGAGATGAAGAGGCACATTAAACTGGGGGGAGATGAAGAGGAATATTAAACTGATGGGGAGTAGATGGAGGGTGACATTAAACTGGGGGCAAGTTGGAATGGGGCATTAAACTGAGGGGCAACTGGAGGAGGACATTAAACTGTAAGGGGTAGCTGGAGGGGGACTTGTCTGCCTCTAGTTGACCTCAGTTTAATGTCCCCCCTCAGCTACCCCCATGGTTTAATGTCCCCCTCCAGCTGCCCCAGTTTAATGTCCCCCTCCAGCTGCCCCAGGTTAATGTCCCCCTCCAGCTACCCCAGTTTAATGTCCCCCTCTAGTTTCCCCCAGTTTAAACTGGGGCACCAGGAGAGAAGACTTCATACTGTGGGGCAATTGAAGGGGAACATTATAATGTGGGGGCATATAATGTTAGGGTGACTATAGGAGGATTATACTGTGTTGGGACACATAGAAAAATGGATGAGAATGGGCGGAGTCAATGTAGAAATGGGTAGAGCTAAATTTGCTGCAGCGCGCATAGCCTAATCACAGGGGTATTTTGTGTAATACCTCTCTGAACATAACATAACCAGGAAGTTATTGGCGCTGTGACCCAGACCTTTAACATTGTCTAGGTTGCAGTGCTTAAAGGGTTGCACCAAATACTTACACAACACATACACAAAGTCATCAATAAAGATTACATTTGACCCTGTCCCTGTCCTGTCCATATCTGATCTTTATAGAGTAAAATACGCCGCCCGCCTCTCTAGCGATATCTGTTACACGCTAAAATAATAGCAATAACAATTATTACTAGAGATGAACGTATAAAACATTTCTGACAGGTGGAAAGTTCCATCAGTCAGATAACACATTTTCACCCATTAAATGTCACCATATAAAATCCCAGTTTTTGGTAGCTTTCAGATGGGTATAATAGCAGGTGGTGATGGGGGGGGGGGGGCACTTATGAAACCTCTGCACTGGGCCCACCAATGTGTTAAATGGCCCTGGTCACAGGCACAGCCAGCGGAGGTGGCTGACCCTTATCTGTTTCAAGATGATGATGATGATGATGATGATGATGATGATGATGATGATGATGATAATAATGAGAACCAAGAACACCAACCATGACAGGCCCCTGGGTCTGTGCATATGCTTGGCAAGCATGGCCAGCTGTATGTTCCGCTGGTTACACTACGACAAGCACATTATTAGCATCAAACAGAGGGATTAGTACTATATGGCAGTGCTCTCAGATCCTCGCTATAAAGACAAAATGGGGGAATTCTTTCCTGCTTCCCAAAGGGAAGAAAAAAATTGAATATTAACAGGATAGGCTGGGTACCCAACTTGCCAAAGTGTTTAGGGTGATCACTGCAACTGCCAGTGTCACGTGTAACCCAGGTGGCCTCTGCCCGCTCCCATTCTACCTCACTCTGACAGTGCCACAAGTGCCAGGAGGAGTAAAAGCATCAAAAACCAGAAATTTTTCAGCTTGCAGCCACATCAGGTACAGTTGTACCAAGAGTGCACCTATTGTCAAGTAGATAACTCTTACCCCTTGGAATTCTGGGGCAATAGGTTAGAGCAGTGGAAGGATCTGGTTTCTGGTGCTGGTGGCGTTGTAACACCTAAAAGGATGAAACCATGCACAAGTAGCTTGGAAAAAAAATAACTTTTATCAAAATGAATTGTGCATGGATCCATGAGGCTTTTCAAACACCTCCGGCTGATGCCTCTGAATAGTGGTGTCACCGTCTCCCTTCATCATCTTCTATTTACTGTACTGCTGCTGATACTCCTAAATATCTACCCCTGTCACCACACAGGCAGATATGTCCTGCGGCCTGGTCTATCATATTACGTCCTGCTGCACGAATGTTGCCACAGGTACTACCACTGCCACCATTCAGTCAGATACAGTATGTCCTGCAACCTGGACCATCATATTATGTCCTGCTACACTGCCACACATGTTGCCACAGCTGCGTAGCTCCTACCTCTACTTCCACCACTAAGTCAGACATGTCCTGCAGCTTTGTCCATTATATTTTGCTCTGCTGCACTGCCACACGTGTTGCCACAACTACCATCACTACCACCACTCAGTCAGACATGTCCTGCGGCCTTGTCCATCATCTTAGTCCCTTTCGCACTGCCTCACATGTTGCCACCACTGCCATTACTCAGCTAGACATGTCTTGCAGCCTTGTCCACCATCACATTCTGCTATAGCACACTGTTGGCACCACTGCCACAGTATTGGTATAAAAGCGCTGCCACACTAATCAGTCTTTGTGTTCTCTGAAAGTTGGAAGGTATGTTCCCCATTCTGGACTAAACCCCATTAGGGTGAGCAGGGGTTCTTCCAGTAGTTTTCACAAGTGTCGTGCCGTGTGACAGGAGGATGGCAGAAGTGAAGATACCAAGCTGGACACCATCACTGTAATTGTAGTGACTCATACAGTAAACATATCATGGTGTAAAACTTTAGAAAACAATGGTGAAATAGTTTTTTTACATCCTCCCCTGAAAAAGTTAATCAATAAATTGCAAGCTACAAAAAAAAAAAAAATAAAATAATGAAACTGTTACAGCTTTTGGAATTGAAAAAAATCATTGACATCCCTCATTATTCTTTGCTGCCTATTTATGTTTAATCAATGTTTATTAAGGAATTTTCAATGCAATACAAAATAAGAAGTAGGGGAAGAAAAAAGAAACCAAAAGGCAACGTAAGCCAATAAAGGCGCTAAGGTGCGCAGGCCTTGCCCTAATACAAAAGGCTAGGGGGGGGACCCCGGGGGGACCCCGCCCGCTGTTATGAAACACAATATACTAATAATGGGGAGAAGACCCAGTGATATGAGATCATACAAAGAACACCTGCATAGAACCGAAGGACAGACAAAACAGACCAGGGAACACACAGCTGGGACAAACAATCGGGAAGACACATGAGGAAGATAAGGAGGGGGAAGGGGAGCATCAGGGGAAGGGCAGAACGACCAGTATCCGCTGAAGAAAAAAAGGGAAAAAGAAAACAATAATATAAAGTAATTCCGGATCATGAGAAGAAAGAGGAGAACTCAGTCGATTCCTGAAACGCCACCCAAGGCCGCCAAAGAGCGTCAAATTTGGAAGGATCGGAAGAATCCTCCACCACCAGGGCCTCCATTATCCTTATTAGGAGAAGCTCCTGTAGGAATTCAACCAGGGAAGGCGCAGCAGTGCTCCGCCAGTGCCTGGGAATGACGGTTCTGGCGGCCATGAGAAAGTGTCGCAGGAGATCCTTCTTCACTGCAGAAATCCTGCCAGGGATAACTGAAAGAAGGGCCAGTTGGGGAGTTGCTGCGACGGTACAACCACACACCTTAGCATACAGGTCGAACACAGCGTCCCAAAAGGGCTTAAGAACGTCACACTCCCAACAGATGTAAATATACAAGAAAAAATCCACACCAGTATAAAATATATAAATATTTATTAGTATCCAAAATAAAATATGAATACATACACAGAAATAACCAAAATACAAATAGTATACAAAATATGGGGAAAGACTTGTAGGGTCAAATATAATACCAGTAACACATGCTGTAATGCATGATGATAATAGAATATACGTATAAAAATACTATTATCACAAAAAAGTCATGAAGTTAATAAATTAAGGGATATACATAAATGACAAGGTGAAACCTCAGTCCTACCTAAGAATAAATTATCCCTAATTAAAGAAAAAGAGACTAGTAATGAAATAAAGCTACAACAGCTCAGAGACACTGTACAGACTATGTGATATACAAATGTAACAAATACTTATCCACACCTTGCAAACTCCCAACAGATGTGATACAGGGTACCTTTCTCCATGCCACAGCGCAAACACCGGTCAGTCACAGCAGCATATATTCTGTGGAGGAAGTCAGGACACCTGTACCATCGAGACAGAATCTTGAAATTCTTTTCTTGCGCACTGCAAGGCAACGGAAGCTTATGGGCAAACAGGAAAGACCTATCTCAGTCAGCGAGGGGCAGACCCGCACAGAGGTCTGACTCCCAGGGGCCTGTATATGAGGGGGGCCTGGGAGTAGTGTCTCGGAGAAGAATGCTGTAAAGCGTCAAGAGTGCACGCGGGGAAGAGTCAGCGTGGGAAAGGGCGGACTCCAGGTCAGTCATAGTCGAGAAAAGGAGGGGAGGCAAGGAGAATTTCCGCAAGAAGGCCACAAGTTGGCTGTACTCCAGGCAGGACAAGTGAAGGTCCAGATGAGAAGCACGCAGCTGGGCCAATGGAGGAAGAGGTGGGTCCCCGGCGACCTGCCTAAGTCTTACGTCATCGCTGCTGCACCAACAAAGGAATCTGTCTACAGAACGGCCCGGGGGGAACATAGGATTACGGAAAAAGGGACTGAGGGTTTTACATACGTTATCCCACATCGTGACCGCAGATAAAGCTGACCTGATCAGTATGGATCGCCTGGCATTAGGGGACAAGCGATTGGCCGATAATTTGGATAACAATTTGACGTCGATATTAATAAGGGAGATTGGGCGATAACTGGCGCAGTTAGTCGGGTCTTTGCTCGGCTTGGGGAGGATCGTAATCAGGGCTGAAAGGGACTGCGCCACAAAAGGGGAAGAATCGTCAACGCTGTTAAATACCCGGGTCATTAAGGGGGAAAGGAGGTCTCCAAAGCACCTATAAAAACGGGCAGTGAACCCGTCCGGGCCAGGGGACTTACCCGACGGGGAGGACTGAATGGCGAGTGAGACCTCCTCCTCGGAAAAAGGGGCATCAAGGAGAGCCGTATCAGTGTCCGCAAGGGTGGGAAGGGGCGTGTTAGTTACATACTCCTAGATCTTGTCACGCAGAGCGTCAGGGGCGAGATCGGAGTACTGCCCGCGAATGTTATAGAGGTCACTGTAGAACGAGCGGAACTCCGCGGCTATATCAGTGGGGCTATGAACCGTGCGACCCGATCCGTCCTGCAGCCGGGGAATATATGTGAGATTACCACGCGGGTGTAGGCGACGAGCAAGGGAGCGGCCGCACTTATCCGCGAATCCATAAAAATGTTTCCTGACGCGATCTCTAGAGTGCAGATACATTTCGTCGAGATATGAACACAGTTCCTCCCTAGCATTAAGGAGTTCAGTTAAGGCCTCCTGGGAACAGGTCCATTTATGAGTCAACTCAAGGGAATGAATGAGGCGCTCAACGACCCAAGCAGCACATTCCTTTTTAAGGCGTGCACCATGTTTGATCAACACACCACGAATCATACACTTCAGCACCTCCCACTGTAGTGGGAGAGAAGTGGATTCGTGAGCATGGTTGAGGCCAAAGTCCCTAATTGCCTCGCTGACGTTCGCCTTACAAGAAGCGTCCTTCAAAAGGCTATCATTCAGTCTCCATGTGAAGGGGCGACGTACTACGCCCTGGACCTCGAGAGACAAGAAAACAGGAGTGTGGTCAGACAAAGGGCCGAATCAATACGGGTGGTAGGGCACCAGGTGAGGGCGTGATGGCTGACCAAGAAGAAGTCTATACAGCTATAGGAGTTATGCGCTGGGGAGTGAAAAGTATAGTCCCGGTCTTGAGGGTGTAGAATTCGCCATACATTGACTAGTTGAGAGTTGTGAAGCTACCTGCTTCCCCCCCATGGGGAAAAAAAAATCAACCAGGACCTCCACCCCAGGGACCCCTGCCTCCTCTGACCCCCCAGGACAGCTGAGAATCGCTTCCTACCTGGTCCCGGTGGCTGCTCCCCTCTGTACTTCCTCGAGGCAGCGGCCATCTTGCCAGGCCGCCTCGACCCTCCTGCCTCCTTCTAAAAGACTCCCAGCAGCCACATCGCTCTCCCTACGTGGTTGGGCTGTCCCTCCACTGCCTCTGGACCCTCAGATGGTCTCCCAGGTGCGTCCTTTGCCACAGGCCCCGGAGCCTGATCGCAATGGAGCGCCTGTCCCCTCATACCCGGATTCCAATATGGCACCGCTGGCAATTTCAGTCCCTGCTGTCTCTCAGACACTGCGGGGCTCCTGCACTACCTCCTCCCTGCAGCGCTCTGACCACCAGCCTCTCTCCGTGCAGCCTGCCGTACCTCTGCCTCCAGCACCAACTCATATTGCCTTCTCAGCTGCTGCTCATGCCCCTGAAGGTCCCAACAATGTCTGTGCCGCCTCCACTGCTCTCCTCACAGGTGCAAAATCTGCTCCCTGTGGTCTCCTCTCCTGCTCATTCCTGTGGGGGGGTGTGAAGTGGACTTGGATGCTACCCCATGTATGTTCCATCCTTGTCTCCATCCTCCTTACCGCCACAGTGGCTCCAGTTCCTTACTCGCTCGCTAGTTGCTGAAGTCACAGAGGCGTGACACAAGGAAATTTACACAGAAATCCGCACTGAAATTTCTGCATTATGACATGACCTCCATCATATTGCATCTCGGGTTGAGACTCTAGAGGATGACCACGATCAGACTCGTACACTTGCTTGCTAAGACCCTGTGCAATCACCGGGCCTCTTCCATGCCACATGCAATTCATGACCCTCATGGTACCCTCCATCACCACCCTGACTCTATAGCATCTTTATTTCAAGAATATTAAACTAAATTATATAATCTCTCCCCCCCCCCTGCTCGGGTGCCGATCCTGCCTCCCGGGATGCAGCCTTACGCTCTTACCTTGACACTTGCTCTCTCCCTAAGCTCCCGACCTCAGCACCGGGCCCGGAGCCTTACCATTTGGGAGACCTTTAAGGATTGCAGTGAGCTCCTCCTCCGTAACCGGAGCATTTACGTTACGGAGGAGGAGCTCACTGCAATCCTTAAAGGTCTCCCGAATGGTAAGGCTCCGGGCCCGGACGGGTTCACATACTTGTATTACAAAACATTCCAATCTGACCTGCTCCCACACATGTGCCGACTCTTCAACTCCTTCCTTAACGGCGCTTCCATCCCTCAGTCCATGCTTCATTCTCATGTCATCCTAGTCCCTAAGCCCCGCAAGAACCCTCAAGAGTGTTCTAATTACCGCCCCAATTGCTCTTCTAAATACCGATTTAAAACTTTTCACTAAGATTCTGGCCAACAGGCTTAACGCTTGGCTTCCGTTTCTTATCCATAAGGACCAGGTGGGGTTTGTTCCCTTATCGTCAAGAGGGAGACAACACCAGAAGGACTGTGGACTGTTGCCAATCTCTCTGCCATTCCCACCCTTCTCTTAAGCCTTGATGCCGAGAAAGCCTTCGACCTCCTTGATCGCCACCCTTAAAAAATTTGGGTTTTCCGGAGCTTTTCTTATGGCGGTTGAAGCGCTATATTCTCGGCCCTCAGCTGTGGTAAAACTCCCTAATTTTCTCTCATCTCCATTCCCCATCCGTAACGGGATGCGTCAGGGCTGCCCTCTATCCCCGCTCATATTTGCATTATGTATTGAGCCCTAGCCACCCAGATTCGGTCTAACCCCGATATCACTGTTGTAACAGTTAGAGATAGGGACTTTAAGATTGGCTTGTTTGCGGATGACGTTCTCCTGACCCTTACTAACCCTTACTAACGCTCACACGTCCCTCCCCAACCTCCTCCAAGTGTTGAAAGCATATGGTGATCTCCCTGGTTATAAAGTTAATCCCTCAAAGACCGAGGCATTACCTCTTAACATCCCTGATTCTACGCTACGGCTGCTTCAGACTAAGTTCGACTTTCAGTGGAGGGAGCGCTCGCTCCATTACTTGGGAATTCAGCTGTCTCCTTCTTACTCCTCCCTCTTGTAAGATGGGGAAAAAGCACTCATGTTATGAATGTAACTGTTTCTATAAATAAGGTTATTTTTTTTTTTTATAAACTGACATTTGTTTGTTTGACCACAAGAGGCCACTGTTACCTCAGAAATAGAAAAAAACTGTAATTATGTAATTCCCTGGAGTAGTGACATGGAGACCCTGTTCTGCAGAGGTGGGACAAGAAGGAGCAGAGTGTGTGTGGCAGCCATCTTAGGAGTGTGCTTTTGAGTTTTTAGAAGAAGAAGGACTGAAGTGAGAGAAAACGGATTACTAAGGGATCAGAGATATAACAAGGGGGTGCTGAAGCAGAGACTG
The DNA here is from genome assembly GCA_947044405.1 of Leptodactylus fallax. Taxonomy (NCBI): domain Eukaryota; kingdom Metazoa; phylum Chordata; class Amphibia; order Anura; family Leptodactylidae; genus Leptodactylus; species Leptodactylus fallax. Next base: position 5,106,934 of record CAMRHE010000105.1, read on the forward strand.
TTCCAAGGATTGTTCAAACAGCATCCTAAGTTGAAGATTGCTATCAAGGACCCGGCTGAGAAGTGGCCCTGTCAGTGAGATCGCATGTTTTCTGGATGAGCCCTGCTTTCAGCTGTTCTAAACAAAGCTAAAGGTACACAACAAATCTAGATCAGTAAGAGAAGTAATCGTGCACGCACCGCATTACATTTTTGGCGCAAATTGCTTGGGACTGCGTAAGGGCCTGTAGTTAGACTAGTTAGGCATACTCATCTTCACAGGCCACACTACTGGTGAATTTATCTACCTATACGGTAGTAAGGACTAAGACTCAGAGAATTCTATTGAGTTGTAACTCCCAGAGAGGAGCTTCTGAGGAAGTCTAGAAGTGACATTTTATACATTGTCACATTTCTTTGGCTTGCAAGCTGACCTACTATTATATTTATTCAAGTGGCTGGTTAGTTGCAGCCTGCAGGTAGGTAAAAGCTTGGAGTGTTTTGGAGCTGCACATGAGAGGGCACCGCGCTTTACAACATCAGGGTCTCAGCTTCCTGGCTGAGTGTATGTAAATAGTTGCGAGTGTTTTTTTGGTAAAGAGGTGTTACTACACAAAGTAAAATCTTGTTTTTTTCTAAATTGATTTGGAGTTGCTTCCTTTGTTGGAGTCGCTTCCTTTGTTCAGTCAATTATCCTTGCTTGTTTAGTGAATTACATTCTCTTATGGACAAGTGGCGCCCTTTCCATATCACCCTCATAGGTCGTATTACAACTGTCAAAATGACTCTCCTCCCCAAGCTTCTCTACTTTTTTGAGACCCTCGCAATTACGGTCCCTTGATCCGAGCTGCGCTCCCTTCAAAAATCAATCTTCCAGTTTATCTGGAATGGTAAACGCCACCGCATTCCCCGCTCGGTGATGTTGTCGGGCAGGAGTGAGGGGGTGTTGGCGGTCCTGTATTTGTTGCATTACTACTGGGCATCCCACCTGCGTTGTATTCCATTTTGGGCCGCGTCGCAGGCTTACATGAAATAGGTCGAGATTGAGAGTCTGTGGCTGGCACCAATCCATCCTAATGCATTCCTGTGGTCCCGTTCCTCCCCCTTCCCTCCACCCCCCTTCTCGGACCCATTCGCTTCACGCGAGCTGTTTGGATTACCTGCTCCAAACTTTTTCCCCTGGCCTCCCCGTGTTCCTCTATGGTTTCCTTCTTGTAGAACCCGCTCCTCCCGGGGGGATTTACGGCGGCTATGGTACGGCCCTGGAGTAAACTGGGCCTTTTTCACGTCGCCGACCTGGTAGATCCAATGACTTTGGAGCTCAGGCCCTTTGATTATTTTACCTCTGTGCTACGCTTTCCTACTTCTGAGTGGTTCCATTACCATCAAATCGTCCATTTTGTGGCCTCTCAGTTTGGTTCCCTGAAGGTCCCAATCCCTACTGCTTTTGAAAAGGTTTGCCGAGCCAGTACCTCCACGGCGGGCCTGATCTCGGGTATCTACAGGCTCCTCTCCTCTCCAGAGGGACGGGCCCCCCGCTCTCATAAATATATGGTCAAGTGGTCGGGGGCTCTAAATAGGCAGATCTCATCTGGGGAATGGCAGATAATTTGGTCCCGTGCGGCCAAGTCCTCGATGTGTATAACTTTCCGTGAAAGACAGTATAAGTTACTTATGCATTGGTACCACACCCCCGCCTTGCTCCATTCCCTTAACCCTAGCATTCCATCCCTTTCTAACAAAGGAACCCCCCCCCCCCCACCCCCGGGCCCCCAGCCACCAGCCACGACAATGGATAAACAACAAGAACAGTTTGCAATTGCTGACCGGCTAGACAAGCAAATAACACAAAAAACCTGGAGGAAATCGGAACGAGAATGAGGGAAGGGCGGAGAAAAGAGAATTGGAAGGAGGTGGAAAGCAAGAGAGGAAGAGAAAAAGAGCAGGAGGAGAAAGGAAAAAAAAGAAAAAAAAATCAAAAAAAAAAAAAAAAAAAGGGGGGGGGGGGGAAGGGCACAAGGGTTCAGTCCCTGGAGGCGGCATGGAGATCAAACAAATCTACCACATTGGTGGCACTCCGCGACCCCACAGGGAGGATCAAAACCCATGAGGTTGTAAGGAAACAAAGACTGTATACTAGACCATCAAAAGTTCATGGCATTAAGTTGGAAAAGCCGGGATGGTGCTCGGCCGAGCATCTGGAGCAGGGGCCGGTCCCGTCAGCGTCTCCTAGAGCGACGCTGGGGTCGGGCTGAGGAAACCGGAGGAGGAGCAGCAGGCAGGGAGGGCCAATCCAAGACAGCCGCCGGAGGTAGTCCAAGAGCTGATGTGAAGGCTGGGATGTCGCCCGGATGTGTCAAGACAAGGGCACGGCCGCTGTGATGAACCTGCAGGCAGAAGGGAAAGCCCCAGGAGTACGGCACCTGATGTTGAACCAGCAAGTCAAGAAGTGGCTTCAGGGCACGCCGTTTGGCCGAGTAAGCCGGGATAAGTCAGGAAGTAGGTTGATGGGTGTGTCCTGGAACATAACCTGACGAGACTCTCTGGCTTTGCGCATGATAGCCTCTTTCAGTTGGTACCTGTGCACTCTGCAGATGACATCTCTAGGATTTGCAGAAACAGGAGGGCGCGGGCCCAAGGAGCGATGTGCACGGTCAAATTCAATCGGAGAGCCCTGTGGAGCGCCCAACAGCGAGTTGAAAATTAGGCATAATGTAGCGTCCAGTTGCTGTGGTTCAATAGACTCAGGAAGACCCCCTAACCATGATGTTGTTCCGCCTGTTTCTATTCTCATGGTCATCCAAAAGGTCCGCCAGATACTGTAGCTGGTGGGTGTGAGAGGAAATGGCAGAGTCATGGGCAGACAGTTGGGTCGCAGAAGTGGTAGATGCAGACTCGAGATTGTCAACCCTCACCTCCAGATGTGTAGAACGAACAGCAGAGATTTCAGACTTGTAGGACTGTTCCAGCCGGGACACATATTCTTCCATGTCAGACTTAGTCGGGATGGCAGCGAGATGGGCGCTCAAGCGTCAAAGCTCATCCAGTGTATCAGAAGTAGAAGAAGACATCAGGAAGGCGCCAGTGGGGGAGGCTCCAGGACCGCTAGGATGAAAGGATTCTAGGACACCACCAGGGGAGCCAGGCCCGTGCCAGGAGGAGTTACCTGAGGGGTGCGAGGGCGCAAAGCCTGACAGGAGTGCAGCAGGAGTGCAGGACCTTCTGGTTGGGATGCGCCAAGCAGTGGAGGTGCCAGGGTCACACCAGAGTCGCATACAGAGGTAGATCCAGACATAGTGGCAGAAGAAAGTCCCCCCGTGCCAGGAGGAGCAGACTGAGGATCAACAGAAGATGCAGGCCAGCTGATGGGGTGGTAGCAGGAGCTCTCCAGGGGAGGGGAGAGCTGTGCAGAGGCTGGAGAGGTCCACTTCTGGCCTGTGCAGAGGGCTGGGATGCTCCCAGCGCAGGCCCCGGCTGTGTTGGCGCTGGTGAGGAAGCAGGAGATGGCGGCATGGAAGGCCAGCCTGTGTCTGATGCCCCTGTTGACAGAGGGGAGGAGGGGGCCGAGCAGTATCCAGATCCTCCGGTGGCCCACAGTGCAGGAGGACTGGGCAAGAAGGACACTTCATCCGGAGGGAAGGGTGCCACTCCGGAACCCTCAGAGGAGGCGGGCGCCACCGCAGGAGCTTAGGCGAGTGAATAGCAGGCCGGGGAGCTGCGTGGAGGGAGCACAGCATCGGGCGCCATCTTGGAGGCCGCCATGACTGGATCTGTGGTGCGCGGGCCACAGAGAAACCGCTCAATGGAAGCGTCTTGCGGGACCCCGGAGGAGTGGACGAGGACCGTGGAGGGATCCTACGAGACTTGCCCATAGCCAGGTAAGTCGGAAAGTTGCCGGTCAGCGCTATATACGTGCAGCCAGGATGCCCAGGGAAGGAGCTGAGGCAGAACACAACCTCACTCCTCCATAGCCAGGCCACGCCCCCTTTGCTGCCTATTTATATGTTGCAACATTTCATTCTCAGCCTGGTCAGCTATGTTAGGCTGTTATTACACTTTCTTCAACATACACAAGTAGTATTTGCAGTTTACTGCTAATTCCTGGGTTGCAACTGGATGTGCCATTGTTTCAAGTTGCAAGTACACCATTATTATCACCCTAATAGTGTTATTACACATGCGATATGAGTGAGTACCACTTATATTTGAATACTATATGCCACACTACACCTGAATTTGCTATTGTTTCAAGATAATTAGCAGTTAAAGGGAGTCTGTCAGCAGGAAAATTGGTATCAAACTAATGACAGTATCTTGTAAGGCTGCGTCTATACTTTCCAAAGATGCCTTTCTTATTGTGCATTGCAGCTCGATTTTCATGAAAAGCAGTGTTTTATTCTTATTCAAATTAGCTGGTAAGAGCTTTAGGTGTGTTTCTTCTCCCACTGGGGCTTCACTCTCTGCTCTGGATAACTGCCCCTAAGTGCCACCTACCTCTCCCCTCCATTGCTTGAGTAACATCTCCCACTTTGTCTGCAATTAGAGGTGGTTATCTAGAGTAGAGAGCAAAGCCCCACAAAAGAAGAAACACCCCTAAGACCCTTTTCTGCTAATTTGCATAAGAATAAAACATTACTTTTCATAAAAATGGAGCTGGAATGCAGAATAAGAAAGGCATCTTTTGAAAGTGTAGAACCCGCCCTACAAGGTACTGTCATTAGTTTGATACTGATTTTCCTGCTGACAGGCTCCCTTTAATTGTGGGCAACACCTGCTTTCTATGACATGTGGGTTTATAATAACCCCCATGTGTGACTTTTTGCTTTGGAAAAGATTTTCGGATGTGGATTATATTCAGAGTCATATTACATGGCTTCTTTGTAAATTTTCCATGTACTTATAGAGTCGCTAGCTTTCAATAGGTGGGGCAAATTTTCCCTTTTCCAGCAGGGAGAAATAATTGACATAGCTTTTCCAAAACTCCTAGGGGAGCATATGTGGTCTTTAGGTATCTCTACACTAATATGTCAGACTTCTAGAAGACAATACAGTGTTTGGCAGAAGCAATATCATTGTGAGATTTTGCTAAAGTGATGATATGTGCTATACTCAAAGGGTATGAAATATATGTACTGTGATTAGTTAACATTTCTTGTAAGCTTATTACACAAATGTCAGTCCTATATCACAATTTTAAGGCCTTAGTCACACGTCCACATTTTGTCTTGCATGTGGAACCTATTTATTATAATGGGCACATGCAGACATTTGTGAGAAAGGACTGAGCCATACTTTACTTTGGTTCATTTTATGGACCATAGATTTCCATTAAAACTATGAGTTCCTGAAAATCATGTACAGTGTGCTGTCTGTATTTCACTGATCCACAAACATTGTAAAGTATAGGAAATAAAAAAAAAAAAAGATCATTTTTTTACAATCAACCACAGACAGCTCATGATCTGAAATTAGGAGGGTGGAGGGCTGTCCATGATAGTCATAGACATCATAAATATCCCACATAATGTGAGAATGTGAATAAGGCTTAAACCTGAGGTGACATGTTGCAGACAAATTGCTGCAGATTTTGCTGCATATTTGAGCCACAGCCAAGAGTGACTTCAAATTAAATGGGCAATGCATTTTTCTCAGACCTCTTATTAAAAGCTGATCATTGGATATCCCACTTGGATCCCCAAGAACAATCTGTAATCTGTGGGGGCACTCTGAAGAAAATATGTTGTTTCCCTACCACTCCACCGCTGGGAAAATGAAGTATTACATGGTGGGACAAATAAAGGTCCCGAATGGTGCAGGAAATGGGAGATTTAGCGAGGTCCCTGCGCCAGAATGGAAATCTATGCAGGTAGACTCATAATAAATCTCTCTGTCTCGTCCTGTTCTTCCCACATTCGCACAATATGGTGTGTGAAGCGCAAATCAGGGTTTGTGGTGTACTCTTGACACAAGAAAATGCCTTGAACCAAACATGCACCTCAATATTACCCTCTATGGCATAAAAATGGAGTGATGAATGATGAATACCACCCAAAGTTCACTGAACTCAATGCTTTTTATAGTCACTCTCTAGATGAGAGTAAATGAGGCATTACATTTTAATAACCCAGAATTCCAGTAATACAGTATTTTAGAAAGAGCTTGTAAACCAGACAGCCTCTTTTAATGTAAAACTTCTAATGATATAATTTATAATAAAAACTAAAGCAAAGACCAGTGACATAATAGCACCCTTCAAGATATTCAATGAGTGCCCACACTATTGCATCTGTTACAGATTAGGAGATCGTGGGCTAGGCATAATTAACAACCAACATAAATTCCTATAAAATTTCAGGATTATTGTCATATTTGTTATATTTTATTTATAAGCAGAGAATATAGAGGATGTATGCATGTGTTGGCCTGGGGCGAATAGGATATGGAGGAAAACAAATATGCTTTGATATGCATAAGAGAATGTAACTTGAGGCATTGTGAAGGTCCTGCTTACCAGAGCTTACAGTTTCAGATATTTATATGGGTTTTTTATTGCATAGAACTACATGTCCAAAATAACAAGCACAAAATATCAATAATTACTGTATTTCCATAGAAAATGAAGGAAAGATAAATAAATATATGTGGATACAGCTACAGATCTAGCAATCATTTACCATGAATCTATTAAAACTAGTCTTAAGTATGTTCACGCTTCATTATGCATCTAGATGATGTACATGATGGAAACAGCATGTTTATTAATGTCCAGAGGATAAAACAATTGAGCAGAGAGGATTTGTATTGATTTGTATCTCATTATAGGTTACAGTTGAAAAGTCTGGATGCCTACAATTACAGGACAAAAAGAGTATCACACCTGGGAGGTAAGTCATTGTCTATATCCTAGTGTGCCATAATTGTCAAGGAAACTGGATGTTTATAATAATTAAATAATCTGGCAGAAAAGATATAAAAATGATTTTAAAAACTATCTAGATAGGCAGCTGTATTATTTAAAGGTATGTTCATCACTGCAACTGACTTTTTATTAATCCAATGCATATAAAATAAAAAAAAAATAAAAAAATAAATACGTTTTTATTTTTAAAAAAATCAATTTTTTTTTAACAGCTCATATGCACCTATGAGTCTGAATGGCACCAACAGAGTCTGATTGTATTACTATGCTTTAGATGTACACCATCTATAGCATAGTAATACATTATTCTATGCCAAACAACTTAACTTTTATTGTCCCATTAAAACATAATGTAAAAGAAGGACAGAAGGCAGTGTAGGGAAGTACTGATCTTTACTGAGACCCTTATTAACCAGTGAAGAGTAATAGTGTATGGATAAGCACTTATTTAATGTATTATAACAATTATAATGAGAAGGTACTGTATATAAAACCTGTAAAAAGAGAAATAGGAGCACAGTGCTATGCTCCCAATTCTCAATGTGTTATTGTTCAGCCAGAAGCAGCTGATATGTATCACAAATAACAAATATATAGTACACCACAATATTTTTTATATAGTACATTAAACAGTCTGTCCACCAGAGAGTTTCCTGTAGTTACACAAATGTCTCTCATATATGCAGCTGAGGGGGGCATTCACACTACCGCTAGTGACTGTCAGTAGTGTCCGTTGGTATTGTCCATTACAAGATTTTAGGTTTTTCCCACAGCGCTTTTCACAGAAACAGGAAACCTCTGTGGACTTTCTGCCTCCATTAAATTTATACCTATAGGGAAACCGCTGGCATTTTCATAGGTATAATTGACATGCTGCAATTTCCAAAACCGCACCGTTTTTGGAAATCGCAGCATGTCTGCTGTACGTATTTTTCTACCTTGCAGTGATTGTAAAACGCTGCAGTTTTTTTTTCGCGGCGTTTCTGCCGCACCCAAACCTCGGCATTTATGCAACATGGGTCCCTGGCCTAATACTCACTGACCAGGTCATCTTCTTAGTGCTTTGCTTATTTTTTTTGTAAAAAAAAAAAAAAAAAAAAAAAAAGACATACACAATTACACACAGTGTCAGAATTGTTGCCAATCACTATTATAATTAAGCAGTGTGCAGTAAAATAACTGGAAAAAATCAGGGCAAAAGGAAAGGCAGGAGAAAAGACTTGTAGAAGTACTAACAATAAAAATGTGGGTGACAACAGCACCACTTCTTCTGGTTTTGGTGGCACCAATAGTATCCACAGAATTGTTGTACTTCCTGAGAATCATCATCTTTTTCAGCTCGGTCCATCACATTATTCTATGCCAAACTGCCACTCATATTGCCACCGCTACTACCACTATCACCACTCAGCCAGACATGTCCTGCGGACTGGTACATCATATTATTTCTTGCTGGAACTGCCACCCATGTTGCCATAGCTACCTTCACTTCCACCACTCAACCAGATATGTCCTATGCCCTGATCCATCATATAAATCCATATTTTATTGCCTGCCACTCATGCTGCCACAGCTACCACCACTGCTATGTCTTGTGGCCTGGTCCATCACATTCTACTATAGCACACTGTTGGTGCCAAAGTGTTGGCATAAAAAAAAAAAATTTGATTTCACATCCGCTCCCATTAAGGGATACTTTTGGTAGCTTTTTTTTTTTGTGGCAGAGAGCCACCAATTAGTCTCCCAAATTAGTCTCCAAAGAAGCCTGTAGCACTTACAAGCTATCAAAACTATTATTTTCTACAAAGACATTGCTTTTTGCAATATAATTGACATGTGTGATTAAAAATCCACAGGCAAGCACCTTTTCCCCAAAAAAAGGGTTATTTTTGCAGTGTTTTAAATGTTAAATGCATAAAAGTAAGTGTCAGCGCAGCGTATGTTTAAACTCTGAGTTTGTATCCACTTGTTACCATCCGTTTTCCCATAGACATACGTGTCACTTCACTTTGATATAGCTTTGGCTGTGTTTGCCTTAGAGAGCTAGAAATTGGATAGATAGGTTCCTATGAGTGCTGAGATCGTTATACACTATTTTTTAAACCAATTTTAGCGGTGATTCATACCGAACTTGCTCGACCTGAAACAAATCTTGGTCCGCAACCACCTGAACCCAAAACAAATCTTAAGATGTTTGCCCATCTCTAGTCAGGCCCCCTTTCGATCTGTTTCTTTACTATTGAACCTTGATGCAGAAAAGGCCTTTGATAAAGTCTTTTGGCGTTATCTGGATTTCACCCTGATCTGACAAAACTTTGGTCCTATTTTTAGGAATTTATTAACCTCTTCATACATAAATGCGAACAACACGATCACGGATAATGGCAGGAACATCATACCCGCAATCCTCCCTGCTTTTTAACTTGTCCTTGGGCCCCCTCTTTTTTCATGTCACCACAACCGCATACTTCTCCGGTATTCATCTAGGATGATGGGGACAGTGTATCGCTGCTTATGTAGACTAGCAGTTGTAATGATATTGGATCTTAGAAATGCCCTGTGGCCACTCATTGACTGGCTAGTTCATTTTGATAAATTTTCGGGTTATCTGATAAACCTAGATAAGACTTGAAGCACTGCTTTTGCGGGGTCCTTGCAAACCCTTGTGAACATCTACTTTCCCATTCACACGAACACAGCTAAATTATATCAGATTAATATCCGCCCTCTTTGGAGACCACACTTAACAAGCGAAAACATCCCATTTTATCTTTTTTAGGGAGAGGCTGCTTGTTAAAGTTTCTATACTTATGTCAAATGGAGGGAAAATTTCCCCCGGTTCTGGTGGCACTCGTGTGGGTGGTAGGGGGTTGGCGGCATGGCACCTCATTTATACTAAAATACAATATTTATGCCCTGACAAATATCTCCCCAACTTATTACACCAGTAATAACAGTTTGAAAATCTGACCCCTCAGGTGAAAACAAACTCCTACTCTCTTCCACCTGGAAAGCTTGGAATAAAATCAGACTTAAAGTAGTTTAGGACTACACTTTATATTCTTCATTCCTAATGTTCAATTCCAGGACATGAAGTGTTTGAGGAGTGGTAAGTAGCAGGTCTCTGACCCATGAAGAATATCCTTCACACTGAAAAATGTTCCTTAACAATCCCAGGACTAAAAGCTAAATTCCCATCGCTGTCTATGACTATATTGTTTTTCCTCTACTTACAAGCTAAGGACTACCTCCATCATATACTCTCGCAACTCAAAGACACTGACTAGAACCACACCTTCAGATATGGTTCATGAGGCTCAAGTTTGTCAAAGGACAGCGCTCAGCTGACTACAAGATTGGGTGGTGGTGGCAGACACGTTTCCACTCCTGTAATGGAATTTTTTTTTTTTATAATTAACTTTTTATTGGATTTTCAAATATCGCCAATGAATATACATAGTTAAAGACAATGTGCATAACACAACAATCATTAATCAACCAATCAATCAATCAGATGAGCTGGCGTATTACATACAATGGTTAACAATAACACAATAATGAATGGAACGTTGGTGGTGGAGAAGATACAAAAAAAAAAAAAAAAAAATCCTTAGGGTGAAAGGCCAAGGGTCTCAGTAAGTTAGTTTATGAAACAGGGGGTTCCCACATCTGCGTCCAGGTAGGGTCTTTAGAAAAATCATACCATGGCGCCCAAATAGCGCTAAACTTCTGATGGGTACGAAGTTCTAAATGGGAAAGTTCTTCCATCCTTGCAACTTGAGAGACTTTCCGCAGAAAGTGGGATACTGGAGGGGGGGATTCGGATGCCCATTATAGAGGGATCAGAGATTTAGTGATAGCCACAAGTTGAAGCCAGACGTTTGTGGGACCTAGGCGGGAAAGTGGGCCACAGATTCAAGAATATGCCTACAGGGGTCAGAGGCTCGGTGAATCCACAAACCCGGTTCAGTACCTGCTGAACGAGTGACCAATAAGGGGCTGTTTTTTCGCATTCCCACCAAATATGCAGGTAGGAACCTGCGGACTTATGGCAGCGCCAACACAAAGGGGATACATCCAAAGAGAACTTATGGACTACAGTGGGCGTTCTATACCATCTGGTGACCAATTTGTAGCTTGACTCCTGCAAGCGCACACATCTGGAAGGACCTGTGGATCTCTTGAGGACAGATGATATTTCCCCAGGGGTAAGGGACATTTGGAGGTCTGCCTCCCATTTTCGCACATATGAGGGGAGCTCTGTGCCTAGTTCGCTCAGAAGGTTGGAGTATAGAGTAGATAAAGGTCTTGGTGTATTTTGCTTCCGGAGTAGAAGCTGTTCTAGCCATGTAATTGTGCGGTTATCAGGCTCCTGCTTCAGAGCTCTCAGGTACAGTGTTTTAATCGACTGATATGTTAGGAAATTGGTATTGATGGAGAGGGGGTGTTGGGTGAACTCAGAATAAGAAGGGAAGGCCCCATCAATTAGTATAGAGTCGTAAGGTAGCCTCCCGACATGTTTCGGCATTCTTGGGGCCGATTCTATAAACTTGGATTCTGATAGGATCAAATCCTGAACGGACATGAGGGGAGAGGGACCTGTTGACAAAGGAAGCAATCGCTGTACCCATTGCCATGAGTCATAGACCGCCGATGTCAGAACATTGGGGGCGAGGACCTGCTTAGCCGTTTGGCGGGGAAGCCATAGTATTGCAGTAAGGGGGAAGTCTATAGTGGCTTCCTCCACTGACACACGTAGCCTCGAATTTTCACTCTGAAACCAATCAATGGTCCTTGCCAGTTGTGCTGCATGATAATATGTTCTTATATCTGGTAGACCCATACCACCCAACTTCCTAGGTCTGGTAAGGGTGCGGAACGCCACGCTAGGTCATGAATTATGCCAGACATATTTTGAAAACATTCTGTGGAGGGAGGAGAAGAATGTTAGTGGAAGAGGGATAGGTAGGGTTTGAAATAAGTATTAATATCTTAAGCAGAACCATCATTTTCAATAGACTAGTTCTACCCATTCATGAGATATATGGGACATGCCAAGATTCTAATAGAGATTTGATGTTGGAGAGCAAAGGGGCATAGTTAGAATCGTACCAGCGCCTGGGTGAGGGCGTTAAAGTTAATCCTAAATACTTAATATAGTTGTGCCGCAGTGGGAATGGGGAGGCAACCTGTAAGTCAGATTTAACCGATGGGGGGCAATAGACACATAGGGCTTCGGATTTTGTGGTATTAATTTTAAAATTTGAGAGGGTACCAAAGGCCGTAAAGATCGTATCTATGTGAGGTAGTGCAACAGTTGGGTTGGTAAGGATTATTAAAAGGTCGTCTGCAAATGCTGCCGTACTGTGACATATCTCTCCAGTTACCAAACCTTTTAGCAATGGGTCTTGTCGGATACTCTGAATTAGTGTTTCAATGGTCAGGACAAAAAGTAAAGGGGATAATGGGCATCCCTGTCTGGTGCCATTTTTAATATCAAACGAGGAGGAGAGGCATCCATTAACTCTAATTTTAGCGCTAGGTCTAGAGTACAAAGCCATGACCTTCTGGACAAACATGTGTGGGAAGCCAAAATACCGTAGTGTCTCTGTCATAAAGGTCCAATCTACCCTATCAAAGGCATTCTCCGCATCAGTTGAGAGAAGTACCAATGGGGTCTTCTTACGCTGGGAGTGTTGTATCAAGTGTGTTATGTTTGCCTTCTCTGTCTGTTATAAACCCCACTTGCTCTGGGTGGACCAGAGAGGGTAGGAAGGATTTTAATCTATTAACATCTACGTTTAACAGGGAGATGGGGCGGTAGCTACCACATTGTGTCGGGTCTTTGCCTTCCTTAGGGATGATAGAAATATGGGCTTCCAAGGCTTGGGGGGGGGGGGGGAGTGGTGGGCTTCGTCTACAGAATTACAAACCTGGAGAAAATGGGGGAGAAGGATAGAGCTAAATTGTTTATAATAAAAGGCTGGGAGGCCATCCGGGCCAGGAGCTTTCCCCATGGGGGTGTCCGCAAGTGCTGACTGTAGTTCTGACAATGTAAAGGGAGTCGTAAGGGCATTTTGTTGTTGGGGAGTGAGCGATGGGAGGGAGAGAGATTGCAAGAATGACCGGATGTCAGCAGAGCGATCCTGTAGCTTGAGAGGGGTCTCAGCAGGTCTAAGGTTATACAGTTTCTGATAGAAAGCACAAATTTCAGAAGCTATGTCTGGAGTGTCTTTTAGGCTAGAGCCTGACCGGGAAGTGATCTCTGCTACAAAGTTTTGGTTGCGTCGTTTTTTAACTAAATACGCCATCAGTTTTCCACCCTTATTACCATGCATATAGTATTTATGGGAGGATGACAGATAGGCTTTGGCAGTTTTTAGGTTCAGGCAGTCTTTAAGACGTTCTCTGCACAAGATCAGTTCTGAGAGAGCCGCCTGAGCCGCAGCCCGCTTATGCCGACTTTCCAAGGTTGCAATTCGGGCAAGTAGGTCGTTTTTTCTTAACGTGATAACTCAGACTAATAAATACCCCTCTGATCATGGATTTGTGGGCCTCCCAAATAACACAAGGCTGTACGTCAGGTGTAGTGATTTCATTGAAATAGTCATTGAGAGCTTTAGAAACAGCCTGACGAGAGTCTTGGGAGCAGAGCAGGGTCTCATTAAGTCTCCAGTCATAGCTACGGGGTGGGAGGGATGAAATTTGTAACTGTACAGTGATGGGGGCGTGGTCAGAAATAGTGATAGAGCCAATGGTGGGAGAGGAGGATAAAGTTAGCTGGTTCTGGGGCAGGAAGATGTAGGTATGTGAGAGCCCACAACTGTGTGTCAGATACCGTGATCTGTAATATGGGGGCACCTCAGGGTACAGTTCTTGCCCCTTTCCTACTCACACGGTACACTGCAGATTTTAGGTGCAACTCATCTAGCTGCTACTTACAGAAGTATTCTGATGACTCTGCGATAGTAGGCCTCATCACAGATGAAGATGACAGGGAGTACAGAGAAATGAACTGGGATTTTGTGGACTGGTGCCAGTGGAACCACCTTAGGATTAACGCTGGGAAGACCAAAGAGATGGTGGTGGACTTTCGTAAATGCAGATGCCCTCCTAAACCAGTGGACATCCAGGGGACGGGCATTGAGATTGTCAACACCTATAAGTACCTGGGTGTGCTCCTCAATAATAAGCTGGACTGGGCAGATCACCTGGATGTACTGTACAGGAAGGGCCACAACAGGCTCTACCTGCTTAGGAGGCTGAGAGCCTTTGGAGTTTAGGGGGCACTTCTTAGGGCCTTTTTCAACTCAGAAGTGGCATCAGCCATCTTCTTTGGAGTGGCCTGCTGGGGGAGCAGCATATCAACCAGGGATAGGAATAGACTCGACAAGCTGATTAGAAGGGCCAGCTCTGTCTTGGGGAGTCCCCTAGACCCTGTGCAGGTAATGGGTGACAGAAGGATACTGTCCGTGGTGAGCTCCATGCGGGAGAATAACTCCCATCCCATGCATGAGACCGTGATAGCACTGGGCAGTACTGTCAGTGACCGACTACCTCACCCAAAGTGTGAGAAGGAGCGCTATCAGAAGTCTTTCCTCCCTGCTGCAGTTAGGCTGTACAACCAACACCGACCCAAGCGGAGATCACTCCATACAGAGAACTGAAAGATCCTTAAGTTGTGTTATGTCCTCTGCTACTTTTTTTTACTTGTACCTCTCTATCTGTACCTACTGTCACTGTAATTCCTCTACCTTGGAGCATTTTGTATTGTACTGTATTTGTATTGCATATCTTTGCTACTGTAACAAACTGAATTTCCCCATGGTGGGACTATAAAAGGATTATCTTATCTTATCTTATCTTCATCATTATCATCATTATCATTACCAACTGTTTCTCTTACACTCAGGGCCGGTTTTAGACAAAGTGTGGCCCTGGGCAAAATTAAAAGCGGGCCCCAAATGTTGATATATAAACAACACCATCGTCTTCCAGTGGCAACCCCTATAATAACGCCTCCTTTCTGGCAACAAAAAAGTAATTTTTACAGAGCCCCTGAGTTTCCATTTGTTAATCACAGTTTGAACACTGCTGACTGGCATTATCAATTCCTTGGATATCTTTTTGTATCCCTTTCCTGTTTTATACAGTTCAACTACCTTTTCCCGTAGAATTCTTTTGCTTTCCCAATGATTCACAATCCAGAAACGTCAGTGGCTGGAGGAAAGATGCAACAGTCTGTCTGGATCCCAGAAACTCACTCAGCTTTTATGCACACACACTGATTACAAGCAAACAGGTCACAGGTGAGGATGCTACCTTTAGTAGCCATTCAAACCCCTTTGTGTCAACTTCTGGGCATGTTATCAGGCCAAAATCACCAGGGTATGTGAACTTTTGAACAGGGTCATTTTGATGTTTTTGATTGTCATTATGATTTAAAAAGAGAAAACACAGAAGTTGGACAATAAATGGCTTCAACCAACCACTAACCATGAGTGGAGAAAAGGATTTTGTGTTATCATTCATATTCTCTGAAAAAAAGGCCAAAAAAACCCAAAAAATCTGCTGGGGTATGTAAACTTTTTAGCACAACTGTATAATAGTTCCCCCTTATAATAGCCCCCTCATATTTAACAGTTTCCCAATTATATAGTAACCCACCCTTATATATAATAGTTCCTCCCTTATAAATAAGAGCCCCCTTATACATAATCGTTCTCCCTGTGTCGGACTGAAGGGTCTTAGGCCCACCAGAGGAACCTGTTCTGAGGTCCCACCCAACAGCTTCCTGCTAATAGCTTACACCACGGCTCCTTCACTGAAGTCTTACATATATGCTGACTATCTGGTGTTACTGAGTATGTTTCCAGTATAGTCAGCCCCTATAGTACTATGCAGGTGTGCAGGCCCCAATAACTCTATACGTATGTGCAAAATTATAGTGAGGGAGCTGTGATGCAGACATAGTACATAGGGCTGCCAGCCTCTCCCCTACAGTATAATTCTCTACATGGTATATAATGCTCCACAGTATAAAATGCTCCCCTGAGCCCTTCACAGTTTCCCCACATGGTATATAATGCTCCACAGTGGACCCAACACAGTATAATACTCCACAGTGGCCCACACAGTATACTACCCCTTAGTGGCCCCAGGAAGAACAAAATACTCTCCAGCAGCCCCACACACTATAATATGCTCCACACAGTATTATTATTAGTTATTATTATTATTATTATTGTTTATTTAAATAGCACCATTAATTCCATGGTGCTTTACATTTGAGGGTTTACATACAGTACACAAGATATACAAAACAAATATAATACTAACAGTCACCAACTGGCACAGTGGGATACAGGGCCCTGCCCTCAAGGGCTTATAGTCTATGAGGGAAGAGGGAGAGAGACAGAAGGTGGGGATAGAGGCTGTTCATGTGGTGGTATGGTTACAGTAGCGTTATTGGAGGTTGTAGGCCTTCCTGAATAGGTGAGTCTTCAGGGCCTTCTTGAAGCTTGTGATTGTGGGGGATTCAGTCTTATGTGTCTGGCTAATGAGCTCCAGAGTATGGGGGATGCACGGAAGAAGTCTTGGAGACGATTGTGTGAAGAGCAGATAAAAGCAGAGCAGACTAGGAGGTCTTTGGAGGATCGGAGGTTACGTGTGGGCAGGTATCAGGAGATTAGGTCAGAGATATATGGAGGGGACAGGTTGTGGATGGCTTTGTATGTTAGCATTAGTAATTTGAACTCTATTCGCTGGGCAACGGGTAGCCAGTGAAGGGATTGGCAGAGGGGAGTGGCTGATGATATGTGTATAATATGCACCCCACAGTGCCCCCCCAGTATAATGCTCCACAGTGGCCTAACACAGTATAACATGCTCCACAATGGCCTCCACACAGTATAATATACTCCACAGAGGGTTTCCCTCAGTATGCTGCTCCACAGTGGTCCCCCACAGTGCCCCCCAGTATAATGCTCTACAATGGCCCCACAGACTATAATATGCTCCCGAGAAGCCCCACACAATATAATACAATCCACAGTGGCCCCACACAGTATAACAGACTCCCCACATTGCCCATTCCCCCAGTATAAAGCTTGACAGTGGCCCATAGTATAATATGCTCCCCAGAGGGTCCCCCTAGTATAATGCTCCATAGTGCTCCCCCAGTATATTGCTCCACAGTGGCCCCACGCAATATATTATGCTCCCCAGAGCATCCTCCCCCAGTATAATGCTCCACAGTAGGCCCCACGCAGTATAATCTGCTCCCCAGAGGGTCCCCTAGTATAATGCTCTTTAGTGCCCCCCTGAATAATGCTCCACAGTGACGCCACACAATATAATATGCTCTGCAGAGGGCTCCCCCAGAATAATGCTTCACAGTGGCCCCACACAGTATAACATGCTCCACAATGGCCTCCACACAGTATAATATACTGCCCAGAGAGATTCCCCCAGTATAATGCTCCACAGTGGCCCCACACAGTATAATATGCTCTCCACAGGGGCCCCCCACTAAAATGCTCCACAGAGGCCCCACAGAATATAACATGCTCTCCAGAGGGCCTCCTCCCCCAGTATAATGCTCCACAGTGGCCCTACAGACTCCCTCAGTGCTATTATTATATTATACTCTGGGATCTCTTCAGACCCCAGAGTATAATAATTGAAGGCCCAGGGGAGGTAAGGGAAAATAACAAACAGTTATACTGCCAGCGCCAGCTTCCTCTTCTCTGCGCTGACGTCACGCGTTCTGGACGTCACCGCTGAGGCCTATGATTGGGACTCAGCAGTTACGTGAGGCACGCTGAGCAGCAGTGACATCCAGAACGCCAGAAGATGACGCCGGATGACTAGGACAGGTGAGTAAAAACTGTTTGTTATTTTTACTCACCTCGGAAAGGGGCCCTGCGGCACATGACACTGGGTCCCATTCTGTTATTGATATGGCCGGGCCTGACTCAGGGATCCAGAGTCATCAGGCTTCGGATCCCGGGGGCCTCTTTGAGGACGGGGGCCCTGGGCAATTGTTCAGTTTGCCCCCCCTCCCTAACGCTGGCCCTGCTTACACTTCCAAACCAATATCAGTCATCCATAAGGGAATGTGTATCCAAGAGAAAGCAATATGTGCCCAGTCATCCTTCAGTTGTGCAATTTAACTTATACCTGGCCTTGGATGAAGAGAGGGCCCTTGATATGTCACAGACACAGCCAGGGAATGAGACTGACCCTTATCTGTTTCAAGATGATGATGATGATGACGATGACCACCACCATGCTGGCCAAGAACACTAACCATGGCAAGCCCCTGTGTGTGTATGTATGTACAGCTGAAAACAATTTGACTCCCGCCTGCCTTTTCTTCTAACCACCTTTTTAAGAAGGTTCCAACATGCAGATGTTCTTATGTGAAACACGGGAATTCCCTACCCTGGTAATGCTTGACCCCTACCCACTCAGTCAGGGCTGCTTTAACCATAGGGACAATGGTGCACTTGCACTGGGCCCTATGGTAGTGGGGGCCCTGCTTCATCATTCTTCCCCTCTCTTCCCTGGGAGCTGCAGACGCGATGTGATGACTTACACTTACATAATGCCTACAGCTCCTTGAAGACTCCGGACCCAGACAGCAGGGGAGCGAGGAGAGGTGAATGTTTTTTTTTTATTATTATTTTTGTGTGGTAGGAGAGGGAGATTGTACTGTGGGGACGACTGTAGGGCTATAAAAACCTACAAAGAGGCAATAATAACAAAAACAGTGAGATAATACACCTAAGTAAAGTAATAAAGAAATAATATACAATACATATACAAATACAAAATGGGGAAGGACTTGTAAGGTCTAATATTGATACCAGTGATCAAACATATAGCATGCTACATATGTTTTAAACTTGACTGTAGGGCTATGAAGACAACCTTGGATTCATTTGAAAGATGAAAATCTTATCTTTAAAATGATACCCAAATCGTCATGATAGTCGTTACAAATCCAGAGCAATGAAAACGATGTTCTTATTTCCCGACAGCGTTTTTAACAGCAAATCGCTCCGAATCTGAAGATGAGATTCTCATCTTTAAAATGAATCCAGGGTGATCTTCATAGCCCTAACAGATCCTGAGATATGGGGCTCTAAAGTGTCCTCCCCCTCCTGCCTCAGGCAGCATCTTAAATGAATGCATAAATAAGGAAGGAGGGGGGAGGAGAGGAGCTGCAGACTGCCCAGACAATGAAAGCTCATCATTGTCTTTGCAAAACCTGGATGTGACGCCAGGGGGGGTAGCATGGACTTCTGTCCATGTTATCCCTTCTCCTATCTATTAGAGAGCATACTATACTGTCACATAGAGGGATAATGTAATACCCCTCTGAGTCTAATCACAGGGGTATCCTTATGTAATACCCCTCTGAAGATAACCAGGAAGTCTATTGGCGCTGTGACCCAGACGTTTACCATCGTCCAGGTTGCAACGCCAAAAGAGTCGCACCAAAACTTACACAACACTTACATAAAGTCATCAATAAAGTTTACATATTTTCACTATCCCTGTCCTGTCCAAACATGATACACCGACCGTCTCTCTAGTGATATCCATTACAAGCTAAAATAATAGCAATAACGATTATTACTAGAGATGAACGTATAAAACATTTCTGATAGGCAGAAAGTTGCATCAGTCAGATAACACATTTTCACCCATTGAATGTCACCATATAAAATCCCAGTTTTTGGCAGTTTTCAGATGGGTATAATAGCGGGTGGTGATGGGGTGGCACTTCTGAAACCTTTGCACTGGGCCCACCAATGTGTTAAAATGGCCGTGCACTCAGTGGCATATTTTTAAGAAGACTGGTGAAAACTTCTTACATCACCTCAGCCCAATGTGTTTGCAGTGGGTGCCAAGGATTGCCATTGCAGCTTGGAACCATAACAATGCGTTAAGGCTGCCATGTATGGATGCCAACTAGAGACCTAACAGGCATCTAGTAAAATGTACAATATACTGCAATACAGGTACACACTTGCAGGGTTAGTTGTCAACCACCCAGAAATATAAAGTGAATGCGCTGATGGCAAGTTGTTAAAAAAATAATGCTATTTACATTCACATTACACACACTGACGTATACATATTTTATACAGTCACATATAGGCATTTCACATACATATACTCATTGCACGCATTGTCACTCACATACATATTACACAGACTCACAGAAGCACATTCCACAAGCACTCACCTTTTCTTAAGCCTGGATATGCAGGCAACCTTAAGACATACAGTATAACTACACTATTCCCTCATGTTTCATTCCAGGACAGCACTGGAGTGGAGAAATTAGTAAGAGAGCAGGTAAAGTGGGCGAGGAGAAAATAGCTGGGAAACAGAGGGCAGGAGAGAAACAAAATTAAAGGGTTTGTCCAGGATAAACTGAAAATGTAAATCTGAGCTAACAATCCCCCCCCCCACACACACACACCCCTACTAAATTACTTCCATTGCCAAAAATGAATATTTTTCTAGATCATTGGGGTGGTCATGTGACTGCACCAGGCACATTTTCTATGTTCCGGTGACGTTATAGGCATCTTATCGGTCCCCTTCCAGGCACAAAACTTAATCTGCTCTAACTAAACCCCTCCACCCCATCATACTTACCTGTCTTCCGGTCCAGAACTTTGTGTACGGATCATCACTTTTGGACGTCCGGCACGTTGTTTCTTTCACACGGCAGTGTATTAGTATGTTAGTATAAAATTAGGCATCAACAGATCCCGGACGTGTACTAATACACTGCCGTGTGAAAGAAATTTTTTTTCAAGATGTTGTATTAATAAAGTTTTGCTATATTGATATTTGCCATTATCAGAGTGCCGGAGTAGAAATTATTTATTGTGAAGGGCATTTGATCTGGCACAGTGGGCGCTCAACCCTTCTAGGAGGGACTGTAAGAATAAGGAGGAGTGCATTTGTTTTGGCATGTCCATATTATACTGTGAGGGGGCCACAGTGGAGCATATTTTTCTGTGTGGGGGGCCACTGTGGAACATATTATTTTGCGCGGGGACCACTGTGGAGCATTATGCTATGTGTGGGCCATTGTGAAGCATTATACTGTGCAGGGGCTACTGTGGAGCATATTATACTGTGCGGGGGCCACTTTTGAGCATATTATTCAGTGCAGTGGCAGCTGTAGAGCATTATACTGTGCAGGGGCCACTGTGGAACATATTACACTGTGCGGGGGCCACTGTAAAGCATATTATACTGTGCGGGAGCCACTGTGGAGCATATTATACTGTGCGTGGACCACTAGGGAGCATTACACTGTGTGTGGGCTACTAGGGAGCATTATACTGTGCTGGGGCCACTGTGGAACATATTATACTGTGTGGGGGCCACTAGGGAGCATTATACTGTGTGGGAGCCACTGTGGAGTATATTATACTGTGTGTGGGGCCACTGTTGAGCATAATACTGTGCAGGGGCCCCTGTGGAGCATATTTTATTGAGCGGGGCCACTATGGAGAATTATACTGTTTATGAATGTATATGTGTGTGTGTAGAATTTATATATATATATATATATATATATATATATATATATATATACACGTATATATTTACCAAATGCCAAAAAAAGCATCAAGAATTCATTGCTGTCCTGAAGTTTTCTCTGTGTGACTGTAATGATGATATACGGAGATGATTACAATATTACACCCAAAGGAGAAGGTTATTGAGTGAGAGAGAACTAGGAGTCTAAAGATGGCTGCTGAGGGTATAGTGGGCGGGCTAGCTAGGGAAACAGGAAGGGGAAGTGAGTGAGAGAGGGAAGATACAGATGTAAACAAATGCAGAGGATGCCAGGAGCTCCCAGAGAACCCAGAAATCACTCAAAACACTGCTAAAGGTATTTGCGTGCACTTATTAACCTATTAATAGCACTAACTGACCTTTTTTGAAAATTAATTTTTTTTGCTTTTAAAACCCCTTTAAGGAGGGCAGGAGAGAGCAGCTGGGGAAGACAGAAAACAGGACTCTTCTGTGTTCTTCCTGTCCTGCATTTATTGCCTATCTCTGCACACTTCTTCCTCCTTCCAGCAGTCCAACTGTGATGGAATTACCTCTTTAGCAATTGCTGTGTAAGCAGATTCCAAATATCCTGCAGAAAGTGGCAGATCAAAGATAACAAACAGAACAAGCTATCTACATTTAGGTCCAGAACACAATCTTTATGCTTTGTGCTCTACCACTACATTGGATTTGAAATGAAACTGAGATGCAATTGAATTGTATACTTTCAGGTTTAATGCAAGGGGTTGAACAAGAATATCTTGTGAAACATTTAGGAACTGCAACCATTTTTCTACAAAGCCTCCTCATTTCATGGGCTCAAAAGTAATTGGACAATTAACATTGCCATAAATAAAATTATAACTTATTTTTAATACTTTGTAGAAAATCCTTTGCAAGCAATGACTGCCTAAAGTCTGGAACCCATGGACATCACCTAACACTGGATTTCCCTTTGTGGTGCTTTACCAGACCTTTACTGCAGCTGTCTTCGGTTGCTGGTGGTTCTTTCTTCCTTAGGTTTTGTCTTAAGCAAGTGAATGGTATGCTCGATCGGCTTGATATTTGTTGATTGACTTAATATTGCAGAATATTCCACTTCTTTGACTTAAATATACCCCTGGGTTGCTTTCACAGTATGTTTTGCGTCATTGTCCATCTGTATTATGAAGCGCCATCCAATCAATCTTGCTGCATTTGGTTCTGAGCAGAAAGTATATCCCTGTACACTTCAGAATTCATCTGGCTGCTCCTGTCTTCTGTCACATCATCAATGAACATTAGTGATCAAGTGCCATTGGAAGCCACACATGCCCATGACATCACAACTGCCTCCACCATGTTTTATAGAGGATGTGGTATGCTTTGGGCCATAAGCCATTCCAAGCCTACAGACTTTCTTCTTCCCATCATTCTGGTATAGGTTATATATATATCTTAGTTTTATCTGTCCAAAGAATGCTGTTACAGAACTAGGCTGACTTCTTTAGTTTTTGTTTCGGCAAAGTCTAATCTGGCCTTTCTATTTTTGAGGCTGATTAATGGGTTACATCTTGTGGTGAACCCTCTGTATTTACTCTCATGAAGTCTTTGCTTTATAGTAGACTTAGATACTAATATACCTACTTCCTGGAGAGTGTTCTTCACTTGGGTGGATGTTGTGAAGGGTTGTTTTTCACCATTGAAAGGAATATGTAATCATCCAACATTTTTATCTTTCGTGGATGTCTAGACCTTTTGGAGTTGCCGAACACACCAGTGCGCTCTTTTTATACCAAAATATATCAAATTGTTGATTTGGCAACTCCTAACATTTCCACTATCTCTCTGATGAATTTCTTCTTTTTTTTTAGCCTAATGATGTTCTGCTTTATTTCCACTGAGAGCTTCTTTGGCCACATGTTGTGGGTTCACAGCAATAGCTTCCAAATGCAAATGCTACACCTGGAATCAACTGCAGACCTTTTACCTTCTTAATTGATGATGGATTAATGGGGGAATATCCCATGTAGCCCATTAAATAGCTTTTGAGATAATTGTCTAATTACGTTTGGTCCCTTGAAAATGAGGCAGCTACATATTACAGAGCTGTAATTCCTAAACCCTTCTTCCCATTGGGATGTGAATACACTCAAATTAAAGCTGAGAGTCTGCACTTTAATCTCATATTGATTATATTAATGTATCTTGGATATGTTTTGGTAAACAACTAAGGCTAGGTTCACACCAGCACCTGATTCTGTTCCCCATTCCACTTTAAATATTTGAATTGAGCAGAAGTGTAGAAGTAGAAGTATAAGAGCCTCCTATATATTTCCCATTCTATTTGTAGCTATTCTTGGCTTTGGCTCAAAAGACTGCAGCAAAATCTGCAACAAAAAAGCTGTGTATTATGAAATTGCCCCTAAGCAATACCTAATAGCAGCTGCTAGGAAAAGGGAAGACAGAGACAGTGAGCCCTGAAACTAGGCCCACCCCGAGTCCCTACCTAATTGCTGCAACTGTCCTAATGACAGAGACAACTGGACAACAAACCCTACTCTAGATAAGTGAAGCACAGAACAGGACAAAACAGCACAACACAGAAGAGGAGTCAGCAAGCCAAGGGTCAAGCCAGAGAGACAAAACAGTACCAAATCGCAATCCAAAAAATGAAGTCAAAAGCCAAAAAGCAGAGGTCAGTATATACAAAACAAGAACAAGGACAAGCACTTAGCAAGGTCAGAGACACAATAGCCAGCAATCATGTGTGGGCTGATGGCCAGTTTATATGAAGTCCAGAACCCGCTCCAGGCTTGATTGGTAGATAAGCTGTCAATCACAAAGCACACAAAAGTAACAAAGTAGATTATTGTCCATGAAAGGATTAACTGTCCATTGTTTGTATTGATGTAGCAATCTGGCTCACACAGCAGTTATTCTCCCTTTCTCACTTATCTTTTACTTTTATCAGTATCTGCCTAGTCATTGAATATGACTAAACTTTGATCTACTCCTACTCCTATAATTCCCTCTCTCTATTTCAAGTTTTGCTGCCGTCAGTGCTGTGCATAGTTGAGTAATTGCTTTCTGGGTCTTTGCAAAGGGAAGACGCAATATTTTGCTTTTGTTTTTTGATGTCCCTTATGAGAAAAAAAGGTTCTACATTAAGAGCTACTGAAGATTAAGTTGATGAAATAGAAAGGCTGCTATTCTAAAACATTTAATTATTTTGTGGGTAGTGATAGAGGAGGGATACACTGAAGTTGCTTATCCAGTAACAGATTAAGGCTACAATGGCCCCTGGGCAGTATGAAGTTCATGTGCCCCCAACTGTCTAAAGTACCAGACTAGGTACCAGAATCAGAACCAAATTTACTACATTGATAAAAGGAAGTTCTTCAGTTTGTGTTAGCTAAAAGGGTTTTACCATCTCCCATTCTCACAAATTTGCCTGCTGTCTCTTCTTCTCACTTTCTGTATTCTTCCACAAGCTGGTGGGCAGGCTTTGAGGTACTACAAAGTCCCCCGGAAGAAGGCACAGCCAAAACATGTGTCAGACATGGTGTTAGCTGGCAGAGGTCCTCACTCCAGTTACACTTGCACATAGGTGAGTAACATCATCTATAGGAGTAGATGGAGTTTTCCATCACTGAATTGATTTGTTGTACTGTTTACAATGGTCCCTCATTTGAATGTAACTAACTAGCATCTATGGGTGATGCTACTAACTGTTTACATAGATCCATTTGGAGTTGTTAAACTCACACTCCTTTAACTGTGTTATATTTGGATTTGTTCCTGATATATTTTGAGCATGCTCTCTGACCCTTATGCTAGATTTCACAGCTTTTAGATTAAATGGGTATACATTACTGTTGCTCAACTATATTAATAGGTATTGATGAACCATGATTACATGTGCAATATCTATATAAATTGATTAATCTTTTTAGCTCTGCCGTATGTCTGGCACTGATTAGTTTTGTTTGTTTCATCTTTATTATGTACTTGTATGTATATGTATTTAAAAACATTTTGATATATTTTTATGATATATATGATACATTTTGATATATTTTATGAGGGGACAAGGAACTCTGGGAACATGGGATCGCCCACAATGCCATGCGTGCAGCCAATCAGCAGCCAGCCAGCCAGCCCTGATTGGCTGCACGCATGGCATTGTGGTAAAGGCTAAATACTATACTTAGTAAGGACCTTCTGTTGTCAGACGTCATATGACATGCTCTAGTCATATCACTGGGAAGGCGTGTCTGCTTGTAAGAAGGTACGTACATGATGGAAAGTTGTATCCTGTGCAGTGGAGGAGCATGGAGAGATGTGAGGTGCATAGTGTACTGTGGGAGGGGGAGAGATGTGGGGTCCACGGTGGACTGTGGGGTGCACGGTGGACTGTGGGAGCGAGAGATGTGGGGTACATGGTGAACTTGGGGGTAGTGTGGGGTGGGGATAAAGAGCTGTGTTACTATAGGGGGATGGCAAGCTATGGTCCAGGTTTGCTGGGTTTGGCAAGCTGTGGCCCTGTGGGGCTGAGCTGTAGGGTAGAGTGAGCTTGATAACTTTTAGAGAACAGCAGTATTGCCTTTTACTGGTTATTTTGTCTCAACATACTATATTCTGTGCTTTGTTGGATTATAAAGTACCTCAGTAGATATAGACCTTTACCATAAGAGGTTATTTATTAGGATGTGCTGGGGTTGGCACGTTGCAATTCAATCCTAAGTGATTCAATGACAAGTGTATAGAAGCTGCAGTTACTCATGGCAGAAGACAGATAAGCTGAATAATAACTCCAAAAAAACGTACGTTTCTCAACACATTTGACAATTGTTCCACTATGTTTACTGCATGACTTTTTATTCTATTTGCTGCTTTTTTTTTTTTACAAACATACTGCCCATTCCCCCCTCCTGCTACATCTATCCACATCAGTCCCTCTCTCCTTCACTCACCTATGTGCAGCTCCCATTCTCTGTTCACCTTCCTCAACCACCTTAACCCATCTTGTGCTTCTTTGCAACAAATTAGATGCTCTCACAAGTCACTTAACTATCTGCTGTCACTCTCCATTCTCCTGCTACTAGCTGTTGTGGACATCTCTCCAAACCGTGGTCCTCCTTCCTCTGCTAACCTCAACTCCATACCTGTCTCACCAAGAAACCCTGATAACCTTATTAATATTCGCTGTCATCTCCTCCTCCTCCACTAGTCTCCTTCTCTTGTGCTCTCTGGAACTCCCACTCAGTCTGCAACAAACTTGACATTATTCAAGATCCCTTCATCTCAAAGTCTTTTAACCTGCTGGCTGTCACTGAAACCTGGATTAAACAGTCTGACACTGTCTCTCCTGCTGCACTTATGCACGGCAAAAAGGCTTGTAATTTTCTACCTTCAAGACACAACGGCGAATAAGCCCCTTATTTTTCCCCCGCTAATAAACGCCTTGAAAAGGCATTATAACAGATAACTGCGGAGATTTATAAAAGACAACTGCAGTGCAGCAAGATGTAGTAGGATTGTTCCAATTACCCAGGCTGCAAACACCCCAAATGAACCCTGTTCTGCTTCAATACTCTGTATAAATTCCTCCCTATCCTTTCCCTACACTTCCACTGCTCTTTCCCTGAACTTCGATTGAGTTTTCATGTGTTTTCTACCACTTTCCCTAGCGCCTGCTGACGTCTCTCCCTGCACTAAGTACAATGGAAAATGCTTGAACCTAAGATGGTGGAGGGTATTTATAGGGCTGGCTGCTGATTGGCTTCACCCATGGCATTGTGGGTGATCCCACGTTCCTAGAGTTCCTTGCCCCATGTCCTAACATGTGCAGTAGCCATTTTAGGAAAAAATGTGATTCAATATCATGAACCATGAGGAAATCCGGATTCGATGTGAATCGAAGATTTTTCTGAAATTTGGATTGAATTCCACTTCGTCAGCTTCGATTTGCTCATTTCTAAAAGAACTGGTAAGTTGAGCCAGGGGGACAGTAGATGACAACTACTCTCAGGGAGAAAGGGCGGAAAAGTCTGATAGTGTGGACATCAAAATAGGGCAAGAAGTGTGATAGTAATGAGGGAATGACCTGAAAAATACATGGTGGCGATAGAAGGACACCTACCCCTCCACCCTGCCTATCCTCAGGTCTATGGGTGTGCATAAATTGGAGGCTATCATAACAGAGTGCAGCAGGATTATATTCAGGTGTAGATTGCACTCTTAGTTTGCCAAGTGGAAGTAGGATCCTACTCCGTCAAACTCAAATAAGGAAAGGATTTCCACTGTTGCTTCAAAAGAGTGTTGAATTTTATTCTTTATACACGAAGTAAGTAGAGTATTTAAATAGTAACGTTTCGGCCAACCGGCCTTCATCAGACTCTACAAGATATATTAAATGACAAAATTATATACATATGACATACAAGTGGTTATGACCAGAAAGTGAATAAATATATTCGTATATCTTACAGATTACTAATTGCCCTTTAAGGTGATTAAACCGTATAAAAACACTGTGCGTCATCTAATGCCCATAATTACAGGGTATAAAACATACATCCATGATATATAGGTATTCATGTCCAGGAGATAAATAAATACACTTATATATACTCAAAAATGCAGGTCCCCCCTTTTTCTTTTTCTAGGTGTTAAAAATCGTGTAAAAACAGTGTAAAAGTTAGGGTAGAGAACATTGTGCACAATCTAATATCATCTATAAGTACCACCCACCATATCATATTACAAAAAATTCCTCACATTACTGACATATCACACTAGTAGCATATCACATTGAATTGGATTGTCACATGAATACTCATGATATACATAGTGCATACAATACATAGATACTTCAAATAGGTTGTTCCGGTTTCTGTATTTTGAATTACAATACAACATAAACATCAATAATATGATATAAATTTCCCAACCATCATTGATCCAATGCCAAGAGACCCCTATATTGATATCTGAAAACGTAAGTTAAAGGAAATAGAGCTAGAAGAAGCAAAAGACATTTCTCCGGTACAAGACAATTACGCCACTATTACAAAATACATTAATGTCATATATGAACTGCAGGAGAGCTAATTCATGTCATACATAGTACAATAGGTCGATCAGAAAGACGGATACATACCGGTAATAGAGAGAGTTGAGATTTATGCATAAAGATGTCACGAAGTATGAGGTAGTGGGCAAACTGTAGATCAAAGGAAACAATAGATAGTGTAAACGTGGAGATAAATGGAATTAGAAACCATGACCCATATTTATAAGGGGAGGAATAGAACCCCTCAAATCCTCACTTTCAAGTATGTCAATCAGATAGAATGTACATTCAGTCTTACAGGGCATATATTATAGTACATACCTATGACATGTAGCTTGGCTCATGAGTTAAGTAAAGTAAATGGACATATAGGATCATATGGGTTTGCTGTGGATACAGTAAATGTGTGATATAGTCATTGCATTACAGATTGTGGCAGTTCTAAGACATCTCAATGCTTACCCCTCTGTTAGTGGCGCTGTGTAGGTTGTCTGCAGTCGGATGGCGCTGGTTCAGCGTTCCAGCGCCATCTTTAAGTACTTTTTACTTTCAATTTCAGTACCATGCGATGCAGGGGTGGGGTTTGGTGCTGAAGTGAACCACTTCCAATGGGAGGAAGATGTGAATAGTCATGTGATGGGGGGGGGGGGGGGGGGTGGTGGGACGTTAACCATATGATGGAAGGAGATACAGATAGCACCATGTGATGCAGGGGCGTGGTTTGATGCTAACGTTGACCACTATGAATGGGAGGGAGCTGTAAATACTACCATGTGATGCAGGGGCGTGGTTTGATGCTAATGTTAGACAATACACTGGGAGGAGGAATGTAACTGTACCCTTCAATAGTCCTGCCCCCTAGGTTAAGTAGCAATGTCTATGTGATAAAATAGTATAAAGAGGATTTGTCAGAAAAGATAAAGGAAAATACGAGCAGAGAATAGGGGAGAATAAAAGTAGTGAACGGGGATAAGTGAGAACGGCATAATAGATCACATGAAAGAAAATAGTTAATGACCAGAAAGATCGCATCCTTTAGTATACGTAGGTGTTAGACTAAATCTACAAGCAACACAAACCCAAATGACCCAAAGATTGAAGGATACCGGATTAAGTGAAAAGTTGGTCATCAAAAGAGGCGTCACGTCCTTTACCGTATCTGCTAGATAAGGAATGATACATTAATATACAGCAGGTCACAGATATACATCCATTATTATAGTGGTAGAAAAAATTGCATCAATTACACTGATTGTAATCAAATCAATTGATTCAGTGGTTACCGACATGTTGTCAAATATTTAAATAAAAGCGGATATCTCATATTCCCTATTA
The DNA here is from genome assembly GCA_947044405.1 of Leptodactylus fallax. Taxonomy (NCBI): domain Eukaryota; kingdom Metazoa; phylum Chordata; class Amphibia; order Anura; family Leptodactylidae; genus Leptodactylus; species Leptodactylus fallax. The sequence continues at coordinate 5,136,818 of CAMRHE010000105.1, forward strand.
AGTCCAAGGGGTTCCAACGTTTGTAATTTGTGGATCCAGAATGCTTCTCTGCGCTTAAGCATCTGGATCCTGTTGCCTCCACGACGTGGTGCCTGTACATGCTCGAGTACCTGGTACCTTAATTGTGTTATCGCATGGTTGTGGCGAATAAAGTGGGAGGGAATGGGTAGCAGTTGGTTGCGGCATCGTATATTGGACTTGTGTTGTTTTATCCGATCCCGCACACGTTGAGTGGTTTCCCCAATGTATGCAAGACCGCATGGGCATTTAATAAGATATACCACAAAGTTAGATTCGCACATAAAATACTCCTTAATCTTGTATACTTGTCCTGACTGGGGGTGATAGATATTATCCCCCCTAAGTACATTGGAACACTGTAGGCAAGATAAACAGGGAAATGTTCCTTGTCTAGGCGTGTTGAGAAAAAGTTGTCTAGGTAATCTGATGTTGGATCCTATATCTGCTCTGACTAATTGGTCACGCAGATTCCTAGGACGCCTGTAGCATGGTAGGAATTTTTCCTGAAATTCCTGTATCATGGGGAATGCTGTCTTGAGAATGGTCCAGTGTTTGCGTATAATGTGATGGACTTTATATGCAAAAGGGTGAAATGAATGGACAAATGGTATACGTTTTTTTTGATCCCTAGGTTGATTAGAATGTTGAGTGGTTTTAATTAATGCTCTACTCAGAATTTGGTCAGGGTATCCCCTCTCCCTAAACCTTGTATGCATCTCATGAAATCGTTGGTTTCTTTTGTCCGGATCGTCACCTTACATAAACATCTACAACTTGGTACAATAGGCAATGACACGGTAAATTTCCTTACGAAACAACAACCAATAACACCGGTGTTCTACACCTTACCAAAAATACACAAACGCCTGGATAAACATCCAGGGCGTCCAATTGTGGCATCTACGGAGTCCATTCTATCACCACTCTCAATCTTCGTTGAGAAACTACTTACACCTATAGTGAAGACTACCAGATCATTCCTGTTAGATACGACCATGTTCTTGAATATGATCCATGAACTGGACATAACTCCACCTGACTCCATACTAGTCACCTTGGACGTGGTTAGTCTCTACACATCAATACGACATGAGAAAGGGATTCTAGCGGTCAAAACACTGCTAGAATCCTCACAATATGAAACAAGGGCCATCACATTGTGTATTGACTTGATGACAATAGTGTTGGAGGAGAATTATTTCTTGTTTGAGGACACCTATTATGTCCAGAGACGGGGGACCGCTATGGGGTCTAATATGGCCCCTCCCTATGCTAATTGCTATATGACATTTTTTGAAGAACAATACATATACAATAACAACCTTTTTCAGACACATGGGGTAGTATGGAAACGATATATAGACGATATATTTTGTATATGGAATGGTAGCCCTGAAACCCTGATTGAGTTCACGACATACCTTAATAACATTTGGCCTGAATTGAAATTCACAGTCATCAGGATCGACATCAAATGAATTTTCTTGATACTTTAATCACTAGAGATGACGAGGGACGACTACACTCTGACTTGTACAAAAAGGACACGGATAAAAATAGTCTTTTACATTACAATAGCTTCCACCCCCCAGCCACTAAGAATGCACTCCCGACATCTCAGTTCATGCGAGTTTCTCGCATAGTTGACGATCCGGACAAAAGAAACCAACAATTTCATGAGATGCATACAAGGTTTAGGGAGAGGGGATACCCTGACCAAATTCTGAGTAGAGCATTAATTAAAACCACTCAACATTCTAATCAACCTAGGGATCAAAAAAAACGTATACCATTTGTCCATTCATTTCACCCTTTTGCATATAAAGTCCATCACATTATACGCAAACACTGGACCATTCTCAAGACAGCATTCCCCACGATACAGGAATTTCAGGAAAAATTCCTACCATGCTACAGGCGTCCTAGGAATCTGCGTGACCAATTAGTCAGAGCAGATATAGGATCCAACATCAGATTACCTAGACAACTTTTTCTCAACACGCCTAGACAAGGAACATTTCCCTGTTTATCTTGCCTACAGTGTTCCAATGTACTTAGGGGAGATAATATCTATCACCCCCAGTCAGGACAAGTATACAAGATTAAGGAGTATTTTACGTGCGAATCCAACTTTGTGGTATATCTTATTAAATGCCCATGCGGTCTTGCATACATTGGGGAAACCACTCAACGTGTGCGGGATCGGATAAAACAACACAAGTCCAATATACGATGCCGCAACCAACTGCTACCCATTCCCTCCCACTTTATTCGCCACAACCATGCGATAACACAATTAAGGTACCAGGTACTTGAGCATGTACAGGCACCACGTCGTGGAGGCAACAGGATCCAGATGCTTAAGCGCAGAGAAGCATTCTGGATCCACAAATTACAAACGTTGGAACCCCTTGGACTTAATAGGGAATATGAGATATCCGCTTTTATTTAAATATTTGACAACATGTCGGTAACCACTGAATCAATTGATTTGATTACAATCAGTGTAATTGATGCAATTTTTTCTACCACTATAATAATGGATGTATATCTGTGACCTGCTGTATATTAATGTATCATTCCTTATCTAGCAGATACGGTAAAGGACGTGACGCCTCTTTTGATGACCAACTTTTCACTTAATCCGGTATCCTTCAATCTTTGGGTCATTTGGGTTTGTGTTGCTTGTAGATTTAGTCTAACACCTACGTATACTAAAGGATGCGATCTTTCTGGTCATTAACTATTTTCTTTCATATGATCTATTATGCTGTTCTCACTTATCCCCGTTCACTACTTTTATTTTCCCCTATTCTCTGCTCGTATTTTCCTTTATCTTTTCTGACAAATCCTCTTTATACTATTTTATCACATAGACATTGCTACTTAACCTAGGGGGCAGGGCTATTGAAAGGTACAGTTACATTCCTCCTCCCAGTGTATTGTCTAACATTAGCATCAAACCACGCCCCTGCATCACATGGTAGTATTTACAGCTCCCTCCCATTCATAGTGGTCAACGTTAGCATCAAACCACGCCCCTGCATCACATGGTGCTATCTGTATCTCCCTTCCATTCATAATGGTTAACGTTAGCACCAAACCACGCCCCTACATCACATGATACTATTCACATCTTCCTCCCATTGGAAGTGGTTCACTTCAGCACCAAACCCCACCCCTGCATCGCATGGTACTGAAATTGAAAGTAAAAAGTACTTAAAGATGGCGCTGGAACGCTGAACCAGCGCCATCCGACTGCAGACAACCTACACAGCGCCACTAACAGAGGGGTAAGCATTGAGATGTCTTAGAACTGCCACAATCTGTAATGCAATGACTATATCACACATTTACTGTATCCACAGCAAACCCATATGATCCTATATGTCCATTTACTTTACTTAACTCATGAGCCAAGCTACATGTCATAGGTATGTACTATAATATATGCCCTGTAAGACTGAATGTACATTCTATCTGATTGACATACTTGAAAGTGAGGATTTGAGGGGTTCTATTCCTCCCCTTATAAACATGGGTCATGGTTTCTAATTCCATTTATCTCCACGTTTACACTATCTATTGTTTCCTTTGATCTACAGTTTGCCCACTACCTCATACTTCGTGACATCTTTATGCATAAATCTCAACTCTCTCTATTACCGGTATGTATCCGTCTTTCTGATCGACCTATTGTACTATGTATGACATGAATTAGCTCTCCTGCAGTTCATATATGACATTAATGTATTTTGTAATAGTGGCGTAATTGTCTTGTACCGGAGAAATGTCTTTTGCTTCTTCTAGCTCTATTTCCTTTAACTTACGTTTTCAGATATCAATATAGGGGTCTCTTGGCATTGGATCAATGATGGTTGGGAAATTTATATCATATTATTGATGTTTATGTTGTATTGTAATTCAAAATACAGAAACCGGAACAACCTATTTGAAGTATCTATGTATTGTATGCACTATGTATATCATGAGTATTCATGTGACAATCCAATTCAATGTGATATGCTACTAGTGTGATATGTCAGTAATGTGAGGAATTTTTTGTAATATGATATGGTGGGTGGTACTTATAGATGATATTAGATTGTGCACAATGTTCTCTACCCTAACTTTTACACTGTTTTTACACGATTTTTAACACCTAGAAAAAGAAAAAGGGGGGACCTGCATTTTTGAGTATATATAAGTGTATTTATTTATCTCCTGGACATGAATACCTATATATCATGGATGTATGTTTTATACCCTGTAATTATGGGCATTAGATGACGCACAGTGTTTTTATACGGTTTAATCACCTTAAAGGGCAATTAGTAATCTGTAAGATATACGAATATATTTATTCACTTTCTGGTCATAACCACTTGTATGTCATATGTATATAATTTTGTCATTTAATATATCTTGTAGAGTCTGATGAAGGCCGGTTGGCCGAAACGTTACTATTTAAATACTCTACTTACTTCGTGTATAAAGAATAAAATTCAACACTCTTTTGAAGCAACAGTGGAAATCCTTTCCTTATTTGAGTTTGACGGAGTAGGATCCTACTTCCACTTGGCAAACTAAGAGTGCAATCTACACCTGAATATAATCCTGCTGCACTCTGTTATGATAGCCTCCAATTTATGCACACCCATAGACCTGAGGATAGGCAGGGTGGAGGGGTAGGTGTCCTTCTATCGCCACCATGTATTTTTCAGGTCATTCCCTCATTACTATCACACTTCTTGCCCTATTTTGATGTCCACACTATCAGACTTTTCCGCCCTTTCTCCCTGAGAGTAGTTGTCATCTACTGTCCCCCTGGCTCAACTTACCAGTTCTTTTAGAAATGAGCAAATCGAAGCTGACGAAGTGGAATTCAATCCAAATTTCAGAAAAATCTTCGATTCACATCGAATCCGGATTTCCTCATGGTTCATGATATTGAATCACATTTTTTCCTAAAATGGCTACTGCACATGTTAGGACATGGGGCAAGGAACTCTAGGAACGTGGGATCACCCACAATGCCATGGGTGAAGCCAATCAGCAGCCAGCCAGCCAGCCCTATAAATACCCTCCACCATCTTAGGTTCAAGCATTTTCCATTGTACTTAGTGCAGGGAGAGACGTCAGCAGGCGCTAGGGAAAGTGGTAGAAAACACATGAAAACTCAATCGAAGTTCAGGGAAAGAGCAGTGGAAGTGTAGGGAAAGGATAGGGAGGAATTTATACAGAGTATTGAAGCAGAACAGGGTTCATTTGGGGTGTTTGCAGCCTGGGTAATAGGAACAATCCTACTACATCTTGCTGCACTGCAGTTGTCTTTTATAAATCTCTGCAGTTATCTGTTATAATGCCTTTTCAAGGCGTTTATTAGCGGGGGAAAAATAAGGGGCTTATTCGCCGTTGTGTCTTGAAGGTAGAAAATTACAAGCCTTTTTGCCGTGCATAAGTGGCAAAAAAAAGGATTGTTATCCATTAATCTCCACAGTTATCTGTTATAACACCTTTTCTGGGGGTTTATTATTGGGGAAAAAATAAGGGGCTTATTCGCCGTTGTGTGTTAAAGGTAGAAAATTACAGGCCTTTTTGCCCTGTATTATTTTTTCATTTACTTATTTGATGTAACAGTATGTCAGATAGAGAAGCGACAGGCTCTGCACAGGCCTAAATGTTTCCAGAGGCCTGAGATCCCAGTGTCAGCTAGCGGTCGTGTCTTGACCAGCAACCTAGCGGTTCTAGAATGGTTCACTCAGTCATCCCCTTCATCCCAAGTCATATCAGATACCCACAGCCAAGAGTCGGTGGGATTGTCAGACACAACCCTTAGTTGGCATGGCCCAGGAGCAGACCCTGTGCCCTCACCTGTCCTCAACCTGCCTCTGTCCTTTTCTGTTCCCTCAGCCAGAGAAGTACTCTATGCTGTGGGTTGAGAGCCACGATACAGTGAGGACGAGCTACTAGAGAACAGTCAGCAGCTACTGTCCAGCCAAGAGGAGACATCCGCCGCTTCCTCCGGTAGGCGGGCAAGTAGTGATGAGGAGAGTGGCGTGGGATCTGATGTTGCGAGTGGTCAGGCTCCTGGCTCAGAGACCATTGAGGAGAACATCAGTGACGTGCAGACAGTAGTCGATGATGATGTAGCCGATCGCGATTGGGAGCCAGATGACGAAGGGGCTTCATCATCATTGCGAAAAGAGGGTGGCAGCTTGTGCATGAGGCAGTGGCGGAGCCAGCAAGTCGGTAGCATGGCCGGGAATCAGCAGGGTGGCAGCAGTGGGAGGTTGGGAGCGAAACGTGCCAGGGGTAGACCACCGGCTTCGCAGGAGCCTACCTGCCCGGAAAGTAGTGGTGCAGGAGTTCACGGAGTCAGTGCGGAGTGTTGGGGGTAAATCACCTGCTCGGCGGTGTGGCAGTTTTTTGTTAAGCTTCCGGGGGAGTTGAACATGGCCATATGTAGAATCTGTGGGCCGAAGGTGTGGGTGCCAATGTTGGCACCACAGCTCTGCGTCAACATATGCAGTGTCACCATAAAGTGGCCTGGGAGAACCCTGGCTCCAATATGGTGGTCCAGCCTGCCGCAGCAACCGCTACAGCACCCAATTGCACGCACCCCATTTCAGGCAGTCAAGGCTCCACCACCTCAGCCAACGGAAGCTTTGTGTCCTTCCCATAATCTGCTGTTCCTGATGCTCTTGCTCCTCCTCCTCCTAGTCAGTCATTTTTTCAGTAATCGATCACCAAAGCAATTTTGAAGAGACAGTATGCATGCATTCATCCAACGGTGCAGAAGCTGAACATGCTCCTGTTCAAGTTGCTGGTACTGCAGTCCCTCCCTTTCCAAGTGGTGGACTCTGCACCTTTCAGTGAACTGATGGCTTGTGCCGAGCCGAGGTGGAGAGTTCCAAGCCGTCACTTCTTTGCCAAAAAGGCAGTACCAGCCCTGCACAAATATGTAGAACAGAAGGTGGGCCAGTCCTTGAGCCTGTCAGTGTCTGCCTGGCAGTGCTGACATGTGGAGCTGTAACTACGGTTAAGGACAATATATGTCCTTTATGGCCCACTGGGTGAATGTGGTTCCTGCCCAGAAACACCAGCAACTTGGTTAGGTGACGCCGCTTCCGCCTCCACGTTCTCATGCCATTGGTCCTGCAACAATGTCCGCCTATCCTTCACTGTGTCCTCAGCCTCCACTTCAGGGACAATTCACAGTGCTCCTCCAGCATACCACATGTATAGGGCACGGCAGTGTCACGCTGTTCTACTTCAATGTTAGCCAATGGCAGCTCATGCGTGACACCTGCTGTTTGCTCATGCCCTTTGAGGAGGCCACTTTATTTGTCATTCGTCAGGACTACGGGATGAAAAATGTCATTCCACTGACTCATATCCTGGAAAAGATGCTGGTAAATCTGGCTGGTCAGGGGACTGGAGATGTGGCGCCTACATCTCACGGCCACATGAGCCCTGTGGGGGCTGACCTGGAGGAGGAGGAGCACATTGGAGAACAAGCAATGTGTAGTGAAATGGGTGGTTTTTCTACACAGGTGACAGGAGAGGAGTAGCAGGAGCAGCCAGAAGAGCAAGAGGGAGATGAGGAAGACGCTGCAGATGATCTAGACACACTGTGGCAGATCCTCGCTACAGGTCAAAAATGGGGGCCTGAGAGGGAGGACAAACTGAACTACTATAGAGACATCCTATGTAGTCAGTTGACCACTGCCTATCTGCGCCATTGTCCATCCTCTTGCAGGTCTGACCGGGGGGGCCTGGGTGCTCATTCTTCACTGCCATGGCTGCTGTGGGGGGGTTAGGGGGGCAGGAGCAGGAGCAGCTCCATCAGCAGCAGCCTGAGTCTAGCGTCGCTGATGAACAGCTTTCTTCACCTGCATAGTGAAGAAACTACTCACCAGCATCTAGACCTAGAGCAGAACATGAACCAGCAGGTGGTGGCATACTTAGAGTGCACCCAGCCACCTGTCATGCAAAATCCACTGGACTACTGGGCAGCCAAACTGGATTTGTGGCAGCAACTGGCCAAGTTTGCCCTGGAAAAGCTGTCCTGCCCGGCCAGTAGTGTGGCATCAGAGCGGGTGTTTAGTGCGGCAGGGGCCATAGTTACCCCAAGGAAAACTTGCTTGTCAACCCAAAATGTGGAAAGAATGACCTTTGTTAAGATGAATCAGGCATGGATCAGCCAGGATTTCCATCCACCAATGTCTGACGCATCAGATTAAATCATCCATGCTGCCTCACCCAAACCTTGACAAATGAGACCAGTTTCTTCTGGCTACCTGCCTCAGCTACTATTCTCATGCTGCCACCCACCTGATGCCACACATCTGATGCCAAGTGCTCTTTCTTACAGCCACCATCGTCAGTGGGTACTGTTTGTGCCACCCACCTCCCCACTCTGCCACCAGGTCACTCTATGACCTCCTCATGCTGCTGCCACCTCCACATTATGTTGCTTTGCCACTCTGTGGCCTCCTCATGCTGCTGCCACCGGGTCACTCTATGGCCTCCTAATGCTGCTGCCACCGGGTCACTCTATGACCTCCTCATGCTTCTGCCACCTCCACATTATGTCGCCTTGCCACTCTGCGGCCTCTTCATGTTGCTGCCAACTCCACATTATGTCGCCTTGCCACTCTGTGTCCTCCTCATTCTGCTGCCAGCTCCACATTATGTTGCCTTGCCACTCTGTGGCCTCCTCATGCTGCTACCTCCACATTATGTCACCTTGCCACTCTGTAGACATCTATGTGGAATCAGCAGATGATGGTGTAAAAGAAGTATGCTCTTTTACGCTACAGTAGGATCTTGGGCCTCTGTACGGTTCTTTATACCTGGCACTAACATTGACCTGTAAGGCAGAATTGACACTTGAGTTAGTTGTTCAGTTTTGGCCCCGTAACTGGCCAAATAATTGAAGTGTGCAGTGGTTCTAAGAGTGACGCCTGTCATATGCTTGTCATACTGACTCACAGTATTGTTTCACTACCACAGCAGACTCTCTATGCGTGTTTCTGCAAGGCAGTTTTCAACACCACTATACAGGCTCTCTGCAGCCAGGAAATAGCTGTTTTTTAATGCTATTCGCCGCAAATTAATTCAGATCGAATCAAATCGTTTTGGAAACTTCGGAGAATCGGTCATCTCTAATCACTTTGCTTCATTACTTCCCAATTTCCTATCTTGTGTAATTTCTACCCTCATTATGGTTGATTTTAACATTCCCATTAACACCCCTGTCTCCCCATCTGCCTCTCACCTTCTATCACTAGCCGCCTCTCTTGTTCTCTCACACCTTACTTCTTCTCCCACACACAAAATGGTAATATCCTTCATCTGGTCTACTTATGTCTCAGTTGTGTCTCTGACTTTACTAACATTCGCCTACTAATTTCTGACCACAACCTTATTTCCTTTACTATCAAAGGCTCTCGTCCTTCACAAGACACACCAACCTACTGCACATACAGGAATCTATGGGCTGTGTAGCAATATGTTATATGCTGGGTATGGCCTCTAGGTCTAGGGATCTCACTACTTAGATATTGGTACAACTGTGTTATTGCAACTCGGTTGGAATTCTTGAAACAGCCTCATGTGTAATGGCAGCTAAGTTGTACAGTACACCTAATAAAATGTCTGCTACTAACTACAGTGTGTGAGCATCTGGAGCAGGAACAACTAACAGAACATGTTGGCAGCTGGGCACAGGACCTCTGAATAGCAAGTCTGCTGTCTACAAATACAGCTTGTGTGACACTAGAACTGTACAGAGAATCAGCAACTGTAAGTACAGAGTCCCTATCATACTGCACTATGGAGAGTGGCCTGAAACCCCCTCAGAGACTGGATGTCACTTCTTCCAATCTCTCACAGACATGGAGACACTGGAAAGAAGAGTTTACTCTGTATATGGATCTGACAGTGGCACCTAGAGATGAGCAGAGGAAAGTAAAGCTGTTTTATTACTTAGTTGGGGAAAAAGGCAGAGAAATAGCCCAGACCCTGCTGACAAACGGCACAGATAGCCTGGCACTGACAGACATACTGCAGGCATTTGATAAGCACTGTGACCCCAAAAAGAATGAGACAGTGGAGAGATGCAGGTTCTTCTCCAAGAATCAGGAAGCTGGGGAAAGTGTGGACAGATATGTGACAGAGCTGAGGAGACTGGCTGCAACCTGTGGATTTGGAGACATCAGAGACTCCCTCATCAGAGACAGGATAATGTGTGGCATCAGAGACTCTCACCTCAGAGAAAGATTACTGAGGGAGGAAGAGCTGGTTTTGGAGAAATGTATGCAAATCTGCAGGGCTGCTGAGCTGACTAAAAACAGCCTGAAGATGATGGAGGGCACCAGTGATGCCTCAGTACATGCAGTGTCTGTGAAAGGGAGAGCAAGGTCCAGACTCCCTGCGAGCTCAGTCCAGTGTAAATACTGTGGCAAAAGACATGAGAGAGACAAAGAGAAATATCCAGCTTTTGGGGAGACTTGCAGGACTTGTGGCAAGATGAACCACTTTTCAGCTGTGTGCAGATTGAAAACCAGCAAACAGTACAAACAAGTCCACACAGTGACCCAGGACACAGACAGTGACAGCACAGAGGACGTCACATGGTGGCAGCTGAAGCCTGCAACACAGTATGTCAATGTATTCAAACATCCAGTAGCCAATGATGCAAAACAGCTCTTTTCCATATTTATGGTGGATGAACCACCCATAAAATTTCAGCTGGATTGTGGAGCAAGCTGCAATGTCATTCCTTTTACTCTGCTTAACAAACAGGTTCCCATTGAACCCACTGATAATGTACTGGTGATGTAAAACAAAAGTGTTCTGAAACCCATGGGGACATGCAAGCTAAAATTAAGAAATCCACATAACAGAAAGAGCTAGAGAGTGGAATTTACTGTGCTGCAGGAGGACGATCAAATTCCTTTACTGGGAGCTAAAGCAGTTCAGGCTATGGACTTAATAAAGGTACAATTCCATAACATCATGGCTCTAGAAGTTTCTCAGAATACTCAAAATCCTAAACATAAGGCAGATTGCATTTTGGATTTTCAGACCATAAAAACAGAGTATGCTGATTTATTTGAAGGTGATGGGTGCCTGGAAGGTAAATACAAACTAGAAATTGATCATACAATACAACCTACAAGACTGCCTACAAGAAGAATACCTGTAGCCTTAATGCAACCACTTAAGGAGGAACTGCAGGATTTGCACAGCAGAGGCATGATAGCACCAGTACAGGAGAACACAGACTGGATAAGCAGTTTGGTGGTAGTGAAAAAACCATCAGGCAAGTTAAGAATATGCATTGATCCTAAGCCACAGAACAAGGCTCTTAAAAGAAATCACTATCCAATGCCTACAATAGAAGATGTTCTCCCAGATCTCTCAAAAATATTTTCTTTCCCATTTGGACGCTATAAGTGGCTGAGAATGCCTATGGGATTAAGCCCGGCTCCAGAAGTGTTCCAACACAAATTGATGCAAGCTTTGGAGTAAAAATAATAGCAGACGATATACTACTAGTTGGAGAAGGTGATGATCTAGAATCGGCAACAAAGGATCACGATAAAAAGATGATACAATTCTTGGACATATGTATAAAAAAACTAATCAAACTGAACCTGGAAAATTTCAAACTAAAAATGACAGAAGTACCATATATTGGACATCTTCTAACCTCAAATGGTGTTAAAGTGGATCCAGAAAAGGTGAGGGCAATACAGGACATGCCTACACCTACAGATGTACGTGGAGTACAATGATTCCTGAGCATGGTGAATTATCTTTCTAAATTTTGCAAGCATTTATCAGACATTTATGAGCCACTGAGACAGCTAACTCACAAAGACATACACTGGGAATGGACAGAAAGCCATGAAACTGCTTTTCAGTCAGTGAAAAATACTATTGCAGACACAGCAACCATAAAATATTTTGATCCAGATCAAGCAGTGGTAGTACAATGTGATGTCTCAGAAACAGGCCTTGTAAGCCACACTAATGCAGGATAAACAGGCAATCACATATGCAAGCAAAGCTTTAACTCTAGCAGAGCAAGGATATGCTCAAATCGAGAAGGAACTACTAGCTGTAGTATTTGGGTTGGAGAAATTCCACCAGTAGACCTACGGTCGACAAGTAGTGGTGGATTCGGATCACAAGCCTTTAGAAAGTATTACAAAGTTAGCCACTACTGAATGCCCCAAAAAGACTACAGTGTATGCTTTTAAGGCTTCAGAAATATGATTTTAACATTTGCTACTGTCCAGGGAAGGATTTACTGATTGCAGATGCCCTAAGCAGAGCTTACTCACAAATGAAGAAGAAAAAGACATTGAAAGCATCAATATGTGTGAATATCTGTCTGTCTCAAAAGACAGGCTGAAATAAATACAGACTTTCACAGAGGATGATAAAACTCTACAGATCTTAAAGAGTGTCATCTTGAAGGGATGGCCAAAATACAAGCAACATGCACCAATGGAAGTTTCTCCATTTTGTTCACATAAGAGATGAACTCTCTGTACAACATGTAATCATCTTTAAAGGAGAAAGGGCTGTTATACCAGAATCCCTCAGAAGAGATATAATAGAAAGATTGCACTCTACTCACTTAGGTGTAGAAGGATGTCTACGTCGTGCACGAGAATACGTTTATTGACCTGGAATGAATGACCACATAAAAAACTTTATAGCACAGTGTGAAGTATGTGCATCGTGCAATGATAAGCAACCGAAAGAGACATTGCAACCTGTGAAGAATATCACCTCGCCCAGCTGCCTGGCACGCCTGCGATCAAACTTCTTTCTTAACCTCCCACTCACACACCGTGAGTAGACCGGGTCATAGGATAAAACGAAACGAGCGATATAAATTTTATATGTTTAATAACCCAAGTGGGTCGGTATGAATTAATAGCATATACAGAAATATACAATATTAATACGATCAAGCATAAACATACAAGCAAAAGAGCGATGATACCGTACATAAAACGAAAAATGGGAATAAAAGATAGAAAAGATACCTGAGCCCACAGCTCTGTCTTAGCTGTCTCTCTTCCAGGCTCCACACACAAAGACTCGTAGTCCGTTTCTCTAGGCCACAGCAGAGTTTTGGGCCTAGGGCACAAGCTTAAGCAAGTTGCCTAAAACAATCCTTCTACATGTCTTCCAGAACAAAGGGAAAGGCTTCAGGGCTCAATGCTAGGCCCTCAATGCATTCCTCAGTAGGGCAGGCCCTCTCATCTTCTGCCAGATCAGAGATACTTACTGCCTCTTTGCTGAATGACCCCAGAATCCAGGTCTGCCCACAGCATATGGCTAGTGCTCCACCCACCCCTTGCACCCAGGCAGCCCCCCCTTCTCCCTCCTTTGCAGAACCCTCGGAGAGATGGGTGAAGTTAAGGTCACTGGCTTGCTATCCCCCCATCACCATCTGGCCAGGGATAATAAAAGTGCCTGGCTATAGCAAGCCATCTCCCATGAACACACATAAAACCAGTGAAGCGTATCGTCCAGCAATGTAAAACCCAAGTTAAACACAACATTCCAATAGGTAGGGGGAAGACGGACATGAGCAAGTAAAAATACATTTCTAAGAAAGATGTACAACTGAGGGTCGGTTCATCACACAACCACATACAATCCCAAACAGACCATGGTCAAAAGTAGGAACAGATCAGATATTCACGTGGAATGACAAAGAATATCTGGTAACTGTGGACTATTTTTCCAACTTCTGGGAGATAGGCTACTTACAGGACACAAGGGCAAAAACAGTAATTAAAAAACTCAAGTCCCATTTTGCCAGGTATGGCATTCCTGATATTGTGTTCTCTGACAATGCTGCTCAATTTACATCTGAAGAGTTCAAAAAATTCAAGGAGAGGTGGGAATTTGACCACCAGACATCATCTCCAGGATGTCCTCAGAGTAATGGTAAAGCAGAGTCATCAGTAAAAACAGCCAAAAGACTCATGCAGAAAGCAAAACAGTCAGGTACAGAAATATACGTGTCTATACTGGACCACAGAAACACGCCCATACAAGGCCTAGACACCAGTCCAGAACAGCTGCTTATGAGTAGATGTACAAGGACTCTCTTACCAACTGCAGGTCAACTACTAAAGCAAAAGCTTGTGGGCAATGTTATAGCCAAACTGAAGAAGAATCAAGATAGGCAAGCTTACTATTACAATAAATCTGCAAAAGATCTGCCTGTTCTCCAGAGCAATGAAAATGTACGGATTCAGCCAATAGGCAAATATGACAAACACTGGCAAAAGGAGAAGGTTGTCCAGAAATTGGGACCACAGTCCTATGAAATTATAACAGAGGAATTATAACTGGAGTCTGATCGCGGGCATTAGCTCCGTGTCTGCGCTGTACATTACAGCATGAGACCTGGTAGCTATGGTGACCGCTCTTCAGCAGAGCAGCGCCATCATCTTTACAGACCCGGCATCCGCCATAATAGCACGGCAGATGCCGGGATGGGTTCACTGACACCCGCTCCTCCGATCCCAGGGCCTGCACATCGCCCCCACTCCTGCCGCTGGAGGAAGCCCCGCTACAGGAAGCCGACAGCGGCAGGAGTGGGGCGATGTTGCGACCCCCGCTCCTCCGACCCCCTTCCCCCAACCCACTGTCGGACCATGAGATGCACCCCCTATTTTCCTCCCAAATTTGGGGGAAAAAAGCATCCAGGAACTGATTTAAAAGCTACAGGAAGCGACTAGAGGCTGTTATTTTTGCAAAAGGAGGATCTACTAAATATTAATGTCACTTTTCTGTTGAGGTGCCCATACTTTTGCACCGGTCAAATTTTGGTTTAATGCATATTGCACATTTTCTGTTAGTACAATAAACCTCATTTCAATCCTGAAATATTACTGTGTCCATCAGTTATTAGATATATCAAATTGAAATGGCTGTTGCAAACACCCAAATATTTAGAACTAAAAATGATTAAGATTAATAGGGGTGCCCAAACTTTTTCATATGACTGTATATTACATTATACAGGTTTGGAGAGAAATAAAACTTATACATGTCAAGACTGACAACGGACTTGCAGTAAAATGTTATCTTTGTGTCTACATAGAGAGATACACACATACACTGTCTGAGCCTATCAGAAAACTGCAATTAGCAGAATACAGTTCTGAGAGCAAGTATAATCCTGAGAACTCAGTCCCTCTCCCATGCGGAGAGCAATGAGTCACATCATCTGTCCTATAATGCTAGATAAGGAGAGATCCAGGCCAAGGACTAAGCTAAAAATGTGTAAACAATGGGAGGAATAATTTCACATAGCAGGCAAATGAAGCAACGTTTCTAAAGCAATGTATTTAGTAAAATATGTACTAAAGCTGCAATGCTATATGATTTCCAGAGTTATCACTGGTTGAAAGTACAGTCGGAATTGGGATTTATATGCAGCTGTATAATATATAATCTCAATCCCGAATGTGTTTTCAACCAGTGATATCCCTGGAAATAATGTAGATAGCACTGCAGCAAGTTCGTTTTATAATGTAAGAGATATAACTGTTTGAAGTGACTCTCCCCCCCATTCTCTCTACATACATTACAGACCAAAAGTTTGGACACACCTTCTCATTCCAAGAGTTTTCTGTATTTTCATGACTATAAAAATTGTAGATTCACACTGAAGACATCAAAACTATGAATTATTAACACATGTGGAATTATATACTTAACAAAAAAGTGTGAAACAACTGAAAATATGTCTTATATTCTAGGTTCTTCAAAGTAGCCACCTTTTGCTTTGATTACTGTTTTGCACACTCTTGGCATTCTCTTGATGAGCTTCAAGAGGTAGTCATCTGAAATGGTCTTCCAACAGTCTTGAAGGAGTTCCCAGAGATGCTTAGCACTTGTTGGCCCTTTTGCCTTCACTCTGCGGTCCAGCTCACCCCAAACCATCTCGATTGGGTTCAGGTCTGGTGACTGTGGAGGCCAGGTCAGCTGGCGTAGCACCCCATCACTCTCCTTCTTGGTCAAATAGCCCTTACACAGTCTGGAGGTATGTTTGGGGTCATTGTCCTGTTGAAAAATAAATGATGGTCCAACTAAACGCAAACCGGATGGAATAGCATGCCGCTGCAAGATGCTGTGGTAACCATGCTGGTTCAGTATTCCTTCAATTTTGAATAAATCCCCAACAGAGTCACCAGCAAAGCACCCCCACACCATCACACCTCCGCCTCCATGCTTCACAGTGGGAACCAGGCATGTAGAGTCCATTCGTTCACCTTTTCTGCGTCGCACAAAGACACGGTGGTTGGAACCAAAGACCTCAAATTTGGACTCATCAGACCAAAGCACAGATTTCCACAGGTCTAATGTCCATTCCTTGTGTTCTTTAGCCCAAACAAGTCTCTTCTGCTTGTTGCCTGTCCTTAGCAGTGGTTTCCTAGCAGCTATTTTACCATGAAGGCCTGCTGCACACAGTCTCCTCTTAACAGTTGTTGTAGAGATGTGTCTGCTGCTAGAACTCTGTGTGGCATTGACCTGGTCTCTAATCTGAGCTGCTGTTAACCTGCGATTTCTGAGGCTGGTGACTCGGATGAACTTATCCTTCGCAGCAGAGGTGACTCATGATCTTCCTTTCCTGGGGCGGTCCTCATGTGAGCCAGTTTCTTTGTAGCGCTTGATGGTTTTGGCCACTGCACTTGGGGACACTTTCAAAGTTTTCCCAATTTTTCGGACTGACTGACCTTCATTTCTTAAAGTAATGATGGCCACTCGTTTTTCTTTACTTAGCTACTTTTTTTCTTGCTATAATACAAATTCTAACACTCCATTCAGTAGGACTATCAGCTGTGTATCCACCTGACTTCTGAACACCACAACTGATGGTCCCAACCCCATTTATAAGGCAAGAAATCCCACTTATTAAACCTGACAGGGCACACCTGTGAAGTGAAAACCATTTCAGTTGACTACCTCTTGAAGCTCATCAAGAGAATGCCAAGAGTGTGCAAAGCAGTAATCAAAGCAAAAGGTGGCTGCTTTGAAGAACCTAGAATATAAGACATATTTTCACTTGTTTTTGTTAAGTATATAATTCCACATGTGTTAATTCATAGTTTTGATGCCTTCAGTGTGAATCTACAATTTTTATAGTCATGAAAATACAGAAAACTCTTGGAATGAGAAGGTGTGTCCAAACTTTTGGTCTGTACTGTACTACACAGCCCATACTCCCGTACACAGTAACATTCAACGAGAGGCAGGAATAACTCTCAATACAGAAGCTGGGGAAAGAGTGAAAAAATTCAGGATTTCACAGAAATTATCCAAAATTGAAGTATATTACGAAATGTATTAAGGACACAAATACTACCAGATATCAAAAGTTTTCCAAAGGTTTGGTGAGGCTTTAAATAACATTCAGTAACAAAAATGTTAATACATTAAAAGAATGGAAGCACAAATTATATGCTTCTAGTAATACAGTGAAGGAAATAAGTATTTGATCCCTTGCTGATTTTGTAAGTTTGCCCACTGACAAAGATATGAACAGTCTATAATTTTAAGGGTAAATTAATTTTGACAGTGAGAGAGAGAATTTTAAAAATAAAATCCAGAAAATCACATTGTATAAATTTTATAAATTTATTTGCATTTTGCAGAGATAAATAAGTATTTGATCCCTCTGGCAAACAAGACTTAATACTTGGTGGCAAAACCCTTGTTGGCAAGCACAGCAGTCAGACTTTTTTTGTAGTTGATGATGAGGTTTGCGCACGTCAGGAGGAATTTTGGTCCACTCCTCATTAAGATTTTGAGGCTGTCGCTTGGCAACTCGGAGCTTCAGCTCCTTCCATAAGTTTTCTATGGGATTAAGGTCTGGAGACTGGCTAGGCCACTTGATGACCTTAATGTGCTTCTTTTTGAGCCAATCCTTTATTGCCTTGGCTGTATGTTTTTGGGTCATTCTCCTGCTGGAGACCCAGCCACGACCAATTTTTAATGTCCTGGCGGAGGGAAGGAGGTTGTCACTCAGGATTTTACGGTACATGGCTCCATCCATTCTCCCACTGATGCGGTGAAGTAGTCCTGTGCCCTTAGCAGAGAAACACCTCCAAAACATAATGTTTCCACCTCCATGCTTGACAGTGGGGATGGTGTTCTTTGGGTTATAGGCAGCATTTCTCTTCCTCCAAACATGGCGAGTTGAGTTAATGCCAAAGAGCTCAATTTTTGTCTCATCTGAACACAGCACCTTCTCCTTTTCACTCGCAGAATCATCCAGGTGTTCATTGGCAAACTTCAGATGGGCCTGCACATAGGCCTTCTTGAGCAGGGGGACCTTGCGGGCACTGCAAGATTTTAATCCATTACGGCGTAATGTGTTACCAATGGTTTTCTTGGTGACTGTGGTCCAGGCTGCCTTGAGATCATTAACAAGTTCCCCCCGTGTAGTTTTAGGCTGATCTCTCACCTTCCTCATGATAAAGGATACCCCATGAGGTGAGATTTTGCATGGAGCCCCAGATCGATGTCTACTGACCGTCATTTTATATTTCTTCCATTTTCTTACTATTGCACCAACAGTTGTCTCCTTCTCACCCAGCATCTTACTTATGATTTTGTAGCTCATTCCAGCCTTGTGCAGGTCTATGATCTTGTCCCTAACATCCTTAGAAAGCTCTTTGGTCTTGCCCATGTTGTAGAGGTTAGAGTCTGACTGATTAATTGAGTCTGTGGACAGGAGTCTTTTCTACAGGTGACAATATAAGAGAGTTTTCTTTAATACAGTTAACGAGTTGATTAGGAGCGTCTAACTGGTCTGTAGGAGCCAGAACTCTTAATGGTTGGTAGGGGATCAAGTACTTTTTTGTCTCTGTAAAATGCAAATAAATTTATACAATGTGATTTTCTGGATTTTATTTTTGATATTCTATCTCCCACTGTTAAAATTAACCTACCCTTAAAATTATAGACTGTTCATATCTTTGTCAGTGGGCAAACTTACAAGACCAGCAAGAGATCAAATCCTTATTTCCTTCACTGTATATTTGATAATGTTGCATAAAGACACCAGTCTATTAAGTCCAACCTAGTTACCAAGTTACAGGAAGGTAAAAGTCCTCCTTGATGCCAATTGCCCCATCAGAGGAAAAATATCCTTCCCAACTCCAAATATGGTAATTGTAGTAAGTCCCTGGATCAACATCCTATCTCAAAAATTTCTAGCCCCATAACCTGTTATAATGAATAAATGTTTTCAAGGCTTTCTTGACTTTCGCCAGTGCAGAGCTTGATGGTGCAGTCAAACATGACCACGTCATTAAAGGGGTTCCGCTAATAAATAACCCCCATTGGCACCCCCTTGCGCAAGATCGAGGGGTGCCAATATGTATTTTCTGCAGTCTAGGGTCTGGCCTGTGACCCCGGGCTGCTAGGAACCCCCAGTACCTGGTTGATCCTGCCAAGATGGGAGGAAGTCAGATCCTGAGGCTTGAAAAAGCACATGTAACACGAAAAGATTCGTTGCCTAGTCTTACTTGCAGCTTTTCTCTCTCCCATGTATCTATGTGGACGTTTTTATGGAC
This sequence comes from Leptodactylus fallax, assembly GCA_947044405.1. Lineage (NCBI taxonomy): Eukaryota > Metazoa > Chordata > Amphibia > Anura > Leptodactylidae > Leptodactylus > Leptodactylus fallax. The sequence goes on from CAMRHE010000105.1 coordinate 5,156,473, forward strand.
GTTTTTTGAATAAAAGTCTGCCTTTTACGACCTGCTTTTTTGCCTTTCATACATGAGACTATATCACTTCAACTTTGGATCAGAGTGTGTGCACCACCTCTTAAGAGCATTTTGTGTTGTTGTTGTCCTCCTAATGCTGTATATATTTATGTATCCACGTCTCATAGGCATTATAGTAGTGCCACCCATTTTTGACCTTCTTGCTGTATGTATCATTGGTCTATGGAAAGGGACTGCCTAGATCCATATAGGATGCAGCAGTGCTTCAATAAGGAACTGTAAATACAGAGAGCCATTATAGTTATAGCACAGATCCACTCGTGTCTCAAACAAGGATTGGACCAATGAAGATACCTCTCCACCGTGAGTCAAATGGTCCACAGGATAATGGTCTGAATTAATAGGGATGATAGTACAATTGTGAGGGGGAAGGGGGGAGAATTATATGAAGCAAGAGAAAGAAATATTCTCAGTGAGGCCCACTGGCTTCTGGTTCTTGAGTCTGAAGATTCACTTGGCCTCTTTCTGGAGTATCTTTCTATCTAGGTCCCCCCCTCTGTCCTGATGGTCTAAGATATTCAATCCCCTGGATTTTGAGCACCCGAGGGTTCCACCATGATGTTCCTACTCAAAAGTCAGTCCTCGTGACGGTAATTGTTACCAACATGTTTGAGGATCCGCCATCTGAGTTCCCTTTAGGTCTTTCCCACATAGTCCTTATGGCAGGGACATGATGCCAAATAAACCAAACCTGCCATGCGAGAGTTCATGTAGTGGCGTATTTCAAACATCTGCTGAGTTGCTTTGCTGGTAAAGGTGGACCCCTTGAGAATTTAATTACAAGCACAACATAAGCCGCATCTGATTGTTCCCTTAGGTCTATCAATCGGTAGCCATGTTACGGAGCCAGCCTGAGGTTAAAGATGGCTGTGGACCAATCAATCATTCAGATTGCATCAACGTCTGTATCCTATTGAGGGTCTTGGACCTATCATGTCCCGTATGTCCGGATTGAGTCTCAAGATCCCCCAGTAAAATTCACTTGGGGATCTTGATTGCTATGCAAATCTCTCGTGATAAGGAATCCGGACCATGTGGGTGTAACAGACTTGTTTTGTTTCTGTGTAAGGCATGCCAACTGTCAACTGAAAAATAAAAATGTTTCGCATCTCAGAAGATGACGATGCAAAAATTATTGATTTATGTCCCCAAATGCAAAATTAGCAACGCATAAAAAACAATATAAAATATTAGTATTAGGTATCGCCATAATCTTAGCAACCCACCGAATAATGTTAACATGTTACTTATGCTGTACACTGCATGGCAAAAAATTTAAAAGGTAAAAAGCAATGCCAGAATTTATAGGGGGGGGGGGGGTTTATCCACCAAATCAAAAGTTAATAAAATATATTCAATAAGTTTTAGACACCCCAAAATGGCGTCATTACAAAATGCATCTCATACTGCAAAAAAAAAAGCCCTCATATGGATACATCACCAGAAAAATAAAAAAAATATAGCTTGCACAATGTGAAGACAAAAACCCCAAAAATTGCCAAATCATTAGGATATAACTGGCTGCGACAATAAGTGAATGTATAAGCTGTGTGCGCATATTTCAGGGTACAAACCAGATTTAGATCTTACAAGGGAAACAATACCAGAAGTGATCCCCAGAGTGATCCCCCCCAATTGTAGGAGCTACTGGGGAAATAGTAGTGAATTTGATGTTTCCAATGTACACCACACAGCTTACATATTCACTTTTCAACATCCACTGTGCATTCAATTTCTTGGGGAATTCCAATTTACTGGAACCTCCAGGGCTCTTCAAAAACAACATGGCGTCCAGAAAGTCCCTCTAAACTATACTCCAAAAGCTTAAAAGCGCAGTTCTCCTTTTTTGTACCCGGGATATCCCACTTAATAATTTTAGGAGTGTATGTCTCTGATAGGCGCAACATGTTAGGCACTGAAATTGCATATTTCTTTAAAAATTTGAATTTTCAGTTTGTACATTAATGTTTGGGAAGCACTCTTGGGTTCAAAATGATGATACCCCTTTAGAAATTCCTTGAGGGGCATAGTTTCTAAAATGGGGGCACTTTTGAGGGTTTTTGTACTGGTACTTCAGGGGCTCTGCAATGTGACATGGCACCTGAAAACTATTCTAGCAAAATCTGTCCTTCCAAAGCCATGAGAAATTGTGTAAGAAACTGTGGTGTGTTTTCTCTTCTTTAACCCCTTGTAAAATGAAAAATTTGGGACTAAATTGACGATTTATTGGTTAAAAAAGCAACTTTTCATTTTTACACTCCAATATTAATAAAATCTGTGAAACAGTTGTGAGGTCAAAACACTTACCATACCCCTTGATAAATACTATGAGGGGTATAGTTTCCAAATGGGGTCACTTTTGATTGTTTCCATTGTATTGGTATTCTAGGGGCTCTGCAAATGAAACATGGCACCAGAAAACTATTTCAGCAAAATCTGCCCTCCAAAAGCCAAATAGCACTCTTCCCATTCTGAGCCTCCCCCCCCCCATATACCCATACAGCAGTTCACAACCACATATGGGGTATTCCCAGGGGCTTTGCGAATGAGACATGGCACCTGAAAACTATTCCAGCAAAATCTGCTTTTCAAACACCCTTCCCTTCCATGCACTGCTGTGTGCCCAAACATCAGTTTAGACCCCACATGTGCTCTGGAGAAATTGCATAACAAACTGTGAGATGCATTTTCTCCTTTAACCCTTGGTGAATGTGTTAATTTTAGGGCTAAATGAATGCATTATTGCAAAAAATGAAATGTCTAAATTTCACCTCCATATTGTTTTAACTCCCATGAAATTTTTAAAGGGTTAACAAACTTCCCAATTGCTGTTTTGAATTATTTGAGGGGTGCAGTTTTGAAAATGGGGTTATTTATGGGGGGTTTCTAATATATTGGTCTTTGTAATCCCCTTCAGAACTGAAGTGGTCCATAAAAAATTAGTTTGAGAAATTTTCTTGTAAATCAGAAAAATTGCTATTACACTTATAAACCTTCTAACGTCCAAATTAAATTAAAGGATGATTAAAAGATGATGCCAAAATAAAGCAAACATACTGTATGTGTAAGGGAATTGCTAGAGGAGCGATTCCCCAGTAACTGCTGGTGAACACTGGGGGGAGGGGACAACAAGACAGTGAGCCCTAAGATGAACCCCACCCCCTGTCCCTGCCTAACCTGAACTGTCCTAGGCGACAGATGACAACTGGGCGTCAATCCCTTCTTGATATAAGTGATAACACAGAATGCAGACAGGACAAACAACCACAAAAGGGAGGTCAGCTAGGCAAGGGGTCTGTAACAGTCAAGAAATGTAGTACAGAATCAAAATCCAAGAGAATAGTCAAGGGTAAGCCAGAGGTCAGGAATAAGAATACAGGTAACAAAACAGCAAGGAGTAATAGCCAGTACGCACAAGGCAATAGCAAGCGCCAATGTGAATGTGAGCAAACAATAAATAGAAAGGAAGAACCCGCCCCAGACTTGATAGGTCGATAGGCTGCCAATCACACAGGTAAGGCTAAAATTAACTATTAGTGGAGCAGAGGGAAACAAAGGTAAAGGAGATGGGTGTGGTGGAAAATCAATTAAGGAGGTGAAGGAATAGGACAGTGTTCAGACAATACAAGAAGAACCCAAAGGAAAGAATCACATCCGGACCCGCCTCCTGCACCGCAGCATGCGGCCGGATGGTGCAGAAGTTCGAATGGGTGCAGACATAACAATATGATAGATAATATTTATTCATGTACTTGTTATGAGTGGGTGATATGAGTATCTGTCTGAAAAGCAGAGCATGTCACATTTTGAAAATTGCAATTTTTTTCCAAATTCCCATCAAATTTTCAATTTTTTTTTTATAAATAAATACAAAAAAATTGATCAGTGTTTGCCACGAACATGAAGCACAATGTGTCACAAAAAAACAATATCAAAATCACTTATCTAAGTTAAAGTTATTGCCATATAAAGTAACACATGTCAGTTATGAAAAATGAGGCCTTTTTATTAAGGTACTTTTAAACAGCGTCCCCAAGGGGCTAATAATTTAGATACATTTGCTTTGCTGTATTGCATGGATTTTCAAATGTAACATAAAACAATCTATTGATACTCCTTCAAATTTTTAAATGTATTTCTCTAGTTTGATTCATCTTTCCATTTTGATTAATTTTTTTTTCTTTTTGTCCATGTCAAGGAAATTACCCTTAATGATATTCCATAGGCCACGACACATTTTCATGTTTTCTCTTTGTCATCATTCACTGGGCTGTGTGGATAGATGGTACCAAAAGCACTACTTATCTCAAATTGAGAGCAGAAACAAGTTGCTAATCCTTTAATAAATGCTTCATCGACAATCTTATTGGCAAGCAAAGCTGGGGAGCACAGACACAAGTAAAATCAGCCATTGCTTGCAAGGGACGCTTGTGTTTATTTTATATTCTAGATGCCCAGGTTTGGTATATGAAGCATAAAAGATAAAGATTGCCCAGGCAATGAAAAAATAAATAATGTAAGTTCTTATCTAATAAAAATAAATCTCAATGTCTTAAACTTCATTTCATAAAGAACACATATGAAGAGATATAAAAAATATTTAGTGGGATGAAATAAAGCAATAAAAAAATCAGGGTACACACAGATATCTAATAGATGACATGTAAAAATTATACTAGAGAATTAAATACATAGATTTATTAAGCAAAATGTGCCATAAAACTGCCAAAAAAAACTGTCTAGCATGCTGTGTGCCACATTTATCAAGTGTCTTAGACTTAGGCTCTGTGGGAAAGGGACATGGCTTAGTGATAAAGGGGTGTGGTCCAAGATCTTAACACTTTAATTTGCACATTGCAGTATTTTTTTTTTTATTACAGCGTTCACCGTACGGGATAAATAATGCTATTTTTGGATAGTGGGGACTTGAACCTGGGATCTCTGATCCCTAGTGCAATGTACTGCAATATATAGTACTATTTTTTTCAATATTTTATTTAAGTTTAAGTCCATTTTTAGCAGGAAAGATCCAATAATAACTAATACATTAACCCCTCCACCCCCACCCAGTTTTTCCTTCAGACTTAGCTTGCTAACAGGTTAACAGTTGAACTGAATTTTTAATTTTTTTTTCCAGAAAGTTAAGATTATTTTTTTTTTAATAAACCTTTTTTAAAAATTCTATGTCTTTATATATTTGATTAACAGTGCTATAAATTGATCTACTGATAATGGGGTGGTTTATTTGGAGAACATAAAGCACATTATGGCAAATTTAGAACAGAAAGACATCTGCGGCTGGGATTTTATATATAGTGAGATCACTGAAGTGATAATCTACATACACATGTTTAAAGTGATGTGATCCATTTTTTTTTTTTGTTATAAATATGACCTTCAGAATTATTATTCCAAGCCTGTCACCATTATTCTTATGCTCAAAATGTGTGAATGATGACTGGATCCTATGATGCAATATAGAAAGGCCTTATTTTAATGCAGCAAAGACATTTTTCCTATGAAATAGTACTAACATATTTGCTTAGTGATCAGTGGATGTCGGTATAATTGGGGTTAAAATCTAAATGTATAAACTGAGCAGTCCTGACAGACAATACCTTGTCTCTGTAATTTATTACTCATTGAATTCAGTTATCGTCACCTTCTTTTGTGGCTGCCTTGACTTACATCACTTAATTGGATTATTCTACTTCCAAGTAAAACAATGTGCTGAAGGCTGGGAATGCTCTTCCTTATATCATTGTATTTATAGTGACAGGCAGGGACATTTCATTGTTATTGGTCACCTACCACCACATGTTCATATAATGGCAGATTTACTGATAAAGAAAAGTAATCATTAGAGTCTTTGCTAATAATCACCACTACTAATACTACTAATCAGTACTAATATATTGTATACATATAGTTTATTCTTTATTACTGAGATTTTCACATGTAGCCTTGTTACTCTGTTCCTTTCAAGAATGTTCACATATCATCTAATTACTTAGAATCTCTTCTCTCCACCAAGTCCGGAAAAATTGTTCTTTTGGAACTATAAGCCTTAAAATATTTAGCGCCACTTTATTTAAATATTTATTTGCTTTACAGGCATTGTGAATCACTGTCCCATATAGGGCTCACAATCTACATTCCCTATCAGTATGTCTTTGGAGTACGGGAGAAAACCCGAGTACCCGGAGGAAATCCATGTAAACACAGGGAGAACGTAAACACTCCTTGCAGATGTTGTCTTTGAAGATAAACAGACCTGTTGTTTACACCACATAATTATTATTATTATTTTTTTTTTTTTTTTTAAGAATTAACTATATGTCACATGTATAATTGCTAATTCTTCTATGAGACAGTTTTCTATTACATACTGAAACTGTTTAGCTTGACTCACAGTTAACATCAAGCTCCTGCGTCCCAATGCACAATCTCTGTACCGCCTATAGATAACAGTCCAAGATTTTATTCAATAAATTTATATGTCAAGAATATACATGTGTCCCCTACACAGTTTTTGATTGTACGTCAGAGTCACTTGTCGAGCTGGTTTGTCATTTCAACTGTTTAACAATTTCATTGGTTGGATTATTTTGCTATCATGGATGCAACAATTATCATCACTAATGCTCATTCCTGCATTAAATATGATTACCTTCACCTTTAGTGGCATCTACTTTTTGTACTTCCTCATTTTACTATACTGCTACATATATGCTATTACTTTTGGTTCAGAAACCATATACAGAACAATTAGATCTGCAAGACCAAGTAGGCCTGGATTGCAGATGTAACTGCTGTTTTTTAAGGGTTTCCTCTTACAAGAACAGTTGAGTATTTGTTTATGGCAGTCAATGAATGCTAAGGTTTACAGACACATCTATTATTGAGAAAAAGTCCTGTGTCCTCCAGGGAAACATGAAGACAACTTCAAAGATTTGATAATGGATTTGACATTGGTTGACAATATGAGAGAGATTTATATTTGAGTATCCCAGATTTTCAGACTGCAGTTTTATTTTGTTACACCTTTAAATATTTCTATGGACAATAGTTACACATTTTTAAAAGGAATGTATCAATAATTATTAACATTTATTTATATAAAAAAACATATATTGAAATATATCATTTTATCTAACCTGTTTTTATTTTCTGATAGATAATTTTCTGTTGCATTTTCATGATTATGGGGACTGCCATCTTGTCTGAACTTCTAGCCATAGAAAGCTAGTTTTGGGCCAACTCATTGAGATCTAATGGAAGAGTTTCCTAGGCATGCTCTGTGCAGGGAGGTGGAGTAGATAACTTGTGACCTAATCTATTGTCACTAGTAAATGTAATGATGGGTGTTATGTGGTGTTAACTATAGAGCTGTTATCTTCCATTATAATCTTGTTTGTCTTGTATGTGATGTAACTGAAGTAATTGCTGCAAAGAAAACCAAAACCCCTGTAAAATTGGCAAGTATCAGTCTATTATTAGGATTAGTGATCAGAGTAAAAAATGCAGAGCATCAAACTTTTTTTTTATAGATAGTGACATGTAAAATGTAAAAAATGTCAAAAGTTCCTAAAAAAATATATATTTTAACATAAAAACCTGGTTTACAAAATTATATTTTTTCTGGTGACACATTCCCATTATGGCTTTTGCTGGGAATTTTAGTATCACAACTTGAGAGCTGCTGCTTGCAGGAGGTTGTTTTAAAAGTCTCATGGTTTTATTGCTGATTATTTGTGGATGTGTTATTCTGCTGGGATTTATTGTTCAAGCTCTTAACCAGAAGCTGTAAACACAATTATTGGTCACGCTTGTCCATACGGGATGCAGAAGCACTATGAAAAATAATGGAAAATCCTTTTTCTTTACTTTAAGGTTATCCCTTCTCAGTGAAAGAAAGGACCATTGTTTACTGAAATGCTCTAGAAGAAATGCACAAGTTCTAGAAAACAATTACATCTAACTCGTGATATGGTTGCACAAAGTTTGATCATTTGTACATCACACATAGTTCTTTACACTGCATTGGATATTAAAAAATGGTTTGACATAATGTTCTCTGTCTCCCAGCCACGCAGTAATTCTATCAGCTGACCATTCCTCTTCTGATGACAAAAGCTCATTGCAAGGAGTTTGATAAATGGGTCCCTCTGCTTGAGATATGGGAGTAATAAGAGAGATATCCTCAAGACAGCATGTGTTTAACCTACTCAGTACTGGATAAAGGTGTATGCATGAAGACTCTTACAGAACTCAAGAGGTATTAAGGTTCTGGTAATTAAATAAATCATCTGACAATTACATTTTTTTCCAGTATTCTTTCTGTATACATTAATCCTAATTTTCAGCATCTCTATTTGCTGTCATTCAGTAGGATTATATCATTGGATTGACTCACTGGTACTTGATTTATATGTTTGGTCAATATTATTTATTTTTTCTATTAAATACAAGGAGTGGATTTGTTTTTAGATTTAGCAACATGGATGTTACTTCATGTTTTGAGATTGTGAAGCTCTGACTATTGTTTTCTAAAGTCTGCAGACTTGTGGCACTACTAAACATATTCATTTAGACTGTTTTCACCCCGAAGCTTTAGGACACTAAACTGATCATTGATCCCTTTGTTTCTGCTTTTACTTAATAAGGGAGTCAGTGCTTGCCAACATTCGGGTCCATAGCCAACATTTCAGCACAAGGAAAAGCTTTGCATTTCTTAAGTGAACGAAAAAGTGCAAATAGGACTTTTAACTTGAGACTCCCTGGGTTTCTAGGTATTTATAAGCACTGCCAGACCTGAAATAATAAAAAAAACATAACCCTGCATATTTATCTCTGAGCTGCGGATATTTTATTCAGTTGAACTGCCTCATGCTGTTCTTGATTGGTGTGCTCATGAATAGAAATCATCGTGTAAACATACCCAGCGTGACTGTCTATCGTGGGGCTAGTGACCGCTGCTGGGAGCCAAGTTAGCAATCAGGAACCTGTCTGACCTTGTAAGCTCTGCCACACCACATAGGAAGCGTTGGGGAAAGATAGAAAACTAATATGAATCAGACAATTACTAAAACATTAATAACATAGGCTTAAAATACATTTTAGAGCGTCAAGGGAACTTGGACCTAATTACATAAAATCAGTCGAGGGCATTCGCACAAGAGCAGCATAATGCATGTACTGAAATATATATGAGGAAAAAGATATAAGCAGTGGGCTCTGGCCAAATATGTTTTCTTACCCACATGTATTATTTCTCTTAACGAGCTCTAAAGTGCATGGGTAAAAATCTGCTCATATTTAATAGTAAGACTTTTAGGAATCATAGAAATAAAAGTTTTGGTTTTTCTTATAACTTTTCCAGTAATCTTTTCTTTGCAGTGTGCTAAAAAATGAATAGCTATCAGTCTGAAAACTGTCATTTCCTGAGTGTGCCCCAAGACCTGCAGAAAGGCATGTAAAAAAGCTACAATATCTGTACACAATTACACACCCGGCTGGGTTATTTCATCTAAATCAATGGCCGCAAAGGGACATGCCATTAGGAGCTCTGTAATATAACACACTCCGTGGGCTCTCTTGATGTGTGAGAATGTCTTCTCTCCTCCACTGCATATTTCATCCTGTCTCCAGCTTCAGACAAGGCTCAGCATTCAGATCAGATGGGATCAAAAGTCGTCCCTGCTCACAGATAAACATGCGCATGGAAAGTGAGAAAATCCATAGTACTCCATGTTAGTTCATTCTCTTACAAGGGTATTTGTGCTGCTCATGTTTCTTTTTGACTCTTGGATAAGCTCTAAAAGGATGAAGAGAAAGGCAAGGGCATTTAGATACAATGAGCAGATATCAGCTAACAGTCACTTTTGCATTGATTGAATCAACTCTTTGTATGTCAGTCACTTTCCTGATGCCACACTAGGTGCAATTTATCAAAGTATGCTGACGTGTTTTATTTTCTCTCACAATTTCAGCCATATGGGAGTTAAATCTCAGCCAGCTGCCACATTTATGAATGGTATTAAAATCTGTGCCATATTAGTTCTTTTCTGTTTCATAAATGTGTCATAAAGTTAGACACTATTAAACCACGCCCATTCTGATGCATATTTTTTAAAAGTGTTGAGCCAGTTATATTTTTCTGTTCTTTCTGGCCATTGATTTGGTTGTAGCTGAGCTCTCCTGGACTTAGCCTCAGCTTTTGTCTACTGATAGTTTCTCTGCTTACAAGTTGGTTATATTCATACCCTCCTGGTTTAGACTTTGATTTATATTATTTGAAGTGTCTCATTCGATAGAAGTGAATTTTAAATTTGTCTGGCTTTGTTTAAGATGACACATTTATATTATCTCTAACATATTCATCAAGACTTAACAGTCAAGGGAAAGAAGAATGATTGTCCAATTGGAAAATAATAAATTTAAATTCAATAAAATCTCCTTACATTATGCTAGATACGTTACAAGGCAGTAGCAATAATGGGCACCCTGGCAGTAACTACACAAGGGCACATACTCCCACTGCAACATAACTGAGCAGCAGCAGGAAGGAAATAATAGTTATCTGTAATCAAGCTCAAATTCTTAAAGAGACTGTATGATGCATGCTTTGGTACTTACCAGGAACTTTCATTAATATGTGTTCCCATTTGTTAGTGTAATATGCAGTACTAATCTTTCTATCTTCTTTTTTTTCTTCTATAGTAGAGCATAACCTTATAGTGATTGGTATAGCTCCACATTTACACAGATGGTGCAAACTACCCAATGTGATGATTATATTAAAAGTTCATGTTGATCCCAGACAGTCACTTTAATTAATACTTTTTACAACTGAATGATGCATTGTGCCATTGATGAATTTGTGGGATGCTCAACTTTAGCCTGAGGGAGGAACAAGAAGTGATTGCTTACATTTCTTTCTCCATATGCTTAATAATACCAGTGTCCACCTAGATCAGGGGTGTCAAACTCATTTTCACCGAGGGGCACATCAGCCTTATGGTTAATAGCAGTTAGTAATTCTGTGACTGTATAAATATAGCTATGGCAGTTAGGCATCATTACATTTATGGACCACGGACTTTCAACTCCCTTCAAAGGTTTTCTATGGGGTTGAGATCTGGAGACTGGCTAGGCCACTCCAGGACTTTGAAATGCTTCTTACGAAGCCACTCCTTCATTGCCCTGGCGGTGTGCTTGGGATCATTGTCATGCTGAAAGACCCAGTCATGTTTCATCTCCAATGCCCTTGATGATGGAAGGAGGTTTGCACTCAAAATCTCTTGATACATGGACCCATTCATTCTTTCATGTACACGGATCAGTCATCCTGGTTCCTTTGCAGATAAACAGCCCCAAAGCATGATGTTGCCACCCCCATGCTTCACAGTGTATGGTGTTCTTTGGATGCAACTCAGCATTCACTCTCCTCCAAACACGACGAGTTGTGTTTCTACTAAACAGTTCTACTTTGGTTTCATCTAACCATATGACATTCTCCCAATACTCTTCTGGGACATCCAAATGCTCTCTAGCAAACTTCAGACGGGCCCGGATATGTACTGGCACTGCAGGATCTGAGTCCCTGGCGGCGTAGTGTGCTACTGACGGTAGCCTTTGTTGTGTTAACCCCAGCTTTCTGCTGGTCATTCACTAGGTCCCCCCGTGTGGTTCTGGGATTTTTGCTCACTGTTCTTGTGATCATTTTGACCCCACGTCAAAGTGTGGCGTGTGACTGTTTGAGGTTGTGGACAGGTTTCTTTTATACTGATAACAATTTCAAACAGTTGCCATTACTACAGGTAATGAGTGGAGGACAGAGGAGCCTCTTAAAGAAGAAGTTACAGGGCTGTGAGAGCCAGATATCTTGCTTGTTTAACTCAAAGTTTTTTATTGGTTTTCATATTAACAATAGAATACGACAATCCATCTAATTCAATCAACTACAGGCAATGCTCAATCTCTATCACCATGTTGCAGGGTAAACACTGTTTACAGGTGAGTGTGCACATACTATAGGGGTGCTTTTTTTTTCTTTCCCAGTTACTCTGGGGGATGTTGCTTAGGATTAACGATTGCTGTTACTGCCCCTAAATCTTGAGTAGTTGAGCATATATGAAGTTTGGGATCTGGGGTGGGTTGGTGGGGTTTTGTTAGTAGAGGGATGATTTGAGGGTCTTAGTGTTGGAGTGTGATGTGTGGGGATGGCGCGATGGAAGTATGTATGCGGACGAAATGTTTGCCGAGAGGTGTAGAGAGTGTTGAGATGTTGAGGATGAGGAGAGAGTAGGGGGGGGAAGAGGGGGAGAGCGAGGGCACCAGGGTGGCTCGGTCTTGGCTTCTTCAGGTGTGTCCAATCATTACTTCTGTGACAGCTGGGTATCCAAGGGGCCCATACCTTTGAAAAGGAATCATGAGTCCTGTTCTTCCAGCTCATGAGTTCTTCAAACCTCATAATTTCTTGGACCTTGGACTTCCACAATGTGATAGGTGGTCCTGTGGTCTGGAGCCACAATTGAGGGATTAATAATTTTGCTACTGAGATGAGATGTGTGGCTAGACGGTCTCTTTTGGGCTTGTAATTTTCCTCTGGAAGGGCTAAAAATATAATTGTCGGCTTGAGGGTTATTGCGGATTTCAGAGCTTTTCTCATGTACTCTTGTATTTCAGACCAATGTTGTTTAATGACAGGACAGGTCCACCATATATGTAAGTACGTTCCTGTGTGCGCGGAACATCGCCAGCATGTGTCTTCTGTGGCGAGATGTTTATTGAAGAGCCACTCTGGCGTTCTATACCACCTTGAGAGGAGCTTGTAGTGGTTTTCCTTCATCCGTATACAGGTTGAGAAGCCATGAGATGAGCGTAAGACCGTTTTCACCTCACTATCTTCTAAGGTGATTTTGAGTTCCTTTTCCCAGCTAGTGAGAGAGGCTGGTTTGTAAGGTGTTGCTGGGGCTATATAGTGGTGTAGCAAGTTGGACGTTTTCCGCAACAGTTTAGAGAGTAATAATTTTTCAAAAGGTGTTAGTTCCTTCCTTATTCGAAAGGTTGCATTAAAGCGATTGAAATAGTGCTGTAGGTGCTCCTTATGAAGGAAGGTAAGCCTGAGGTGCGGGAACATAATGGCGCAGTCTTCCCATGGCCTCAACAAGCCGCCATCCGAGATGTCTTTCAGGGAAAGGTGACTTAGAGCATTCCAAACTGATGGGTATAACTCTGAAGCGTCTTGTAGTAGGTGCAGTATTAGGCCCACTGATAGGAGGGGCAAAGGTGAAGGGGCCAGTCTAGGGTCTAGTTCCCTCCAGATCTCCAATGCTCCCCGTGTCAAGGGACAGGTAGTTCGGGTTGTTTTCTGTGTCACAGCAGGTAGCCAAAGCTTCAAGGGTGCTGGTCCTGATTTCTCAGAAGTAGTTTTCTCCAAGGGTCTTGACAGCGACGTCCACCATCCCAGTTGGATTGCCTGATAGTACCACCGGATGTCGGGCAGGCCTACTCCTCCCGCAGACTTGTGTTTGATAAGTAGTGACCAAGCGATTCTAGGGGCATGTTTTCTCCATATGAATTTTGTGAAGATGCTCCGAAGAGATGCAAAGAACGCCTTGGGGATATAAATTGGCAACATAGTCATTTTATAAAGCACCTTAGGGATCAGATAGGTTTGAATCAGATTCTTCCTGCCAAACCATGAGAGTGGCAACTTTTCATATGCGATAAGATCTCGTTTCAGTTCTCCTAAAAGAGGTACGAAGTTGCTAGCGTATAGATCATTTAAGTCAGGGGTTAGCTTGACTCCCAAATATTTTATCGACCCCTTTGTCCATTGGAACGGAGTGCTCTTTTGTAATTCATTTACCCTTGCGTTTGATAGGGTTATGTTCAGCACCTCCGACTTGGAAAAATTCGCCTTGTATCTAGATACTTTGCCAAAGTGAAGCAGGAGGTCCGCGATCGCCGGTAGTCCTTCTTCTGGATTAGTAATGATGAATAGTACATCGTCTGCAAAAGCTGTGGCCTGCAGGGTAAACTCTCCCACTGTAGCCCCTCTGACTCTAGGATCTTGCCTGACTCTCTGTAACAGCGTTTCTAGTACCAAGATGAATAGCGTGGGAGACAGCGGGCATCCCTGTCTTGTGCCACTGGAGATGTAAAAAGTGTCGGATAGAGTTCCGTTAATTTTCAGCTTGGCATGCGGCTTGGCGTAGAGAGTGAAAATTGCTGTAACAAATGGTACCGGGAATCCAAACTTTTGTAGAGTGGCCCGTAAGAAATCCCAGTCGACTCTGTCAAATGCTTTCTCTGCATCTACTCCCAGCAGGATTAAGGATTGATTAATAGTTCGCGCTTTCTGTATCAAGGGGAGTAGTCTCGCCGTGTTGTCTCTTCCCTCTCTTCCATTTACAAAACCAGATTGTTCTGTATGTACCAATGTGGGGATCAGGGACTTCATACGGAGTGCTAGGATTTTTGCCCAAAGCTTTAGATCAAAGTTCAGTAGTGAGATTGGCCTGTAGCTTCCGCACTCACAAGGGTCTTTACCTTCTTTGGGTATTAGCGCTATGTGCGCTTCTAGTGCCTGGTAGTTCTTTCCCCTGTAACAAGGCGTTGCACAGCAATGTGAGCTGCGGGGCCAGGATTTGTTGGAATTTTCTGTAGTAGGCTAATGGATAGCCATCTGGTCCTGGGCTCTTCCCCATGCGGAAACTATTTAATGCCTCGATCACTTCTGACAAAGTAATGGGCTCTACCAGCTCCAATGCTTGTTCTGAGGAAACCTTGGGCAAAGAGAGGTGTGCCAGGAAGTTTTCTATGAGGGTGTCTCTTTCTGTTTTCGTTGGGGCTGGGGACTCGTTTCTTAGGTTGTAGAGCTTAGTGTAGAAATTTACGAATTCTGTTGAAATTTCAGTTGTAGTCATTTTTAATTGGCCAGAGTCGTTTTTTATCGACGAGATGAAGGAACGGGCCTTTGCCTTCCAAATCAGTGACGTCATGAGACGGTTTCCCTTATTACCATGAGCATATAAGAGTTTCTTAAAATGCAGGTGTTGCTTTGCCGACCTGGCATTTAGAAGATCCAGTAATGATTCTCTCAGGGTGGTCAGCTCTTCTTGAGCACTTAGTGCCTTTGTTCTTTTGTGGATTTTCTCCAGCTCAGCAATGCGTGCCATGGTGAAATCCAGTTTCCTTTGTTTGTCTTTCTTTGTCCTGGATGCTATAGATATAAGGATGCCCCTCATGTATGCCTTGTGTGATTCCCAGATTATCGTTGTGCACATGTCTTGGGTGGAGTTGATGGAGAAGAACTCAGCTAGGTGTTTGGATAGGGATTCTACATTTTCAGCTGCATCTAAGAGTGACTCATTCATCCGCCAGGTCCATTGTGCTTGGGGTATCTGTTGCATTGCCATGGATACTAATACAGGTGCATGATCTGAGACTGTGATGGATTCAATTTTGGAGACGCTGGCGAGCGGCAGCAGTTCTTGCGAAATAAAGATGTAGTCTATTCTGTGGTGGGAATGACCAGGGTGCGAATAAAAGGTGAAATCTTTTGTGGTGGGGTGATGGGCTCTCCATACACCAATGATCTTTAAATCCTGTAGGGCGCCCATAACTTTGCTTATCATTCTTTGCGAGATAGGATTGGTCGGAGCAGTAGAATCTATTGAGTGGTTGAGAGCTATGTTGAAGTCGCCTCCCAGGATCAGGTGTCCTTCTGTGAATAGTCGCAGAGTCTGAAGTGCGTTTATGAGCCATGTAGCTTGTCCTTTGTTCGGTGCATAAAGATTGGCCAGAGTGTACTTCACTGAGGCTATTCTTCCTTTCACAAAAAGTATTCTGCCTTCCGCGTCTGCGTACCGTTGGTGCTCTATGAACGGGATTTTGTTGTGGATAAGGATGGAGACTCCTTTCGTGGCCGAATCTGGATTGGTACAGTGGAACCATTGGGAAAAGTCTCTGGTTGGTAGCTTAGGGATCCTGTCCCCTTTGAAGTGCGTCTCTTGCAAAAAGGCCACTCCCGTTTTCATTTTCCGGAGGAGAAGTAGGATGTGGTGATGCTTATTGGGTGAGTTGAACCCTTTTACATTATAGGTGGTACAATTGAGAACCGCCGCTTTGGGAGTCTGCTGAATTCCAGTGTCTTCGCCAATTGGAGCCATGGATTCTAGTCACCTCTGTGCCCTCAGGGATAGGAGAGAGGGGTTGGGGGTCAGAGAGTAGTATAGTTGAGAAGGGAAAAGAAGGACGTGTGTGGGGAATGTTAGAGAAGGGGGGGTTAGGGGGGAAAGAGTGGTGTTAGTGGTTGAGGTTAGTTGTTAGTAATCTGCGTTTAGCAGTTTGTAGGTGGTGGTCAGTTGTTAGTAGTTAGTTGTTGTTAAAGATTGCTTAAAGGTTAGTACGCTATAGAAAATAGTCTCGAAGACTCTATAAACTCAGCGGAGAGTCTGTGTGCCGCTGAGTATAGTGGTTGTGTAACTGCACTCCCGAGCCCAACTTGTCTGGGTGTGTGGCAGTTATGTGGGGATGGAGATATTCCTGATCTGTCTGGAACCCACCGTCGCCTGTGGAATATCAGCCTTCCGCCCCAAATGGTCAGTTAGTACTGGTTAACGCTAGTGAGTTAGAGCGCTCTGCTTCTAGGGCCTTCCTCGGTCATATGCGAGCACAGGTCGGACACAACAACATACTTTAAGTATAACCATGTATTCCTTTCTGGTGCGTGTGTGTAACTGTTTCATAACTCAGCATGTTAGATAGGCTAGTATGTGTCCTAATGAGGATGAACTACTATACCCATATCAATTCATAATAACATATACTCATCTCTACAAACTATTATAACTGTGTGCATCAAAGAGGCCCTTTCCTGAGCGCACAAAGAGTAAACATATTCAATATGACAGTTTCCCTCCCTTTTAGAGGAAATAGTGATAGTGTCCCGAGGTTAGTGCAGAGGTCAGTGTTAAGCTAAGAAAATTATGCTATAAATATTTATTTCTTATGCAAAAATAATCAATCTAGTGATATATGTCCCCAACAACTTCACTCACGGACTCTTCTCACAAGCTCCCTTCAGGGAAGTCCAAAAACTATTGGCACAGTGAACCAGCTGTAGGTACAGTTGTCCCCGAGCGGATATTCTAATATTTCTGCGGCGTCTTCTTCCCTCTTGGTGACTTGGGTTTCCCCGAAGTATGTGGGAGGTCTTCCCCCTGTGTCGTCGGTAATAAGATGACATGCATGGTTTTCGCGTATTCTCCCCCCTACCAGGGCAGCAAAGATGGCCATAGTGATATTCCTAAGTGCATCTGCAGTGTATTTCTCCGGAAGGCCTCTGATTCTTACATTGCGCCTTCTGTTCCTATTCTCTAGGTCTTCTAGGAGTAGATAAGCTTTATTTAGATGGTCAGTGTGGGTTTCTAACCTGTCGGCCATTGCGTGTGAGATCTGCAAGGCCTCTGCCTGGTTTTGCTCCAAAGCGGTCACCCTTCTTCCTGTAGTCCTGATGTCCGTTTGGAGGTCCGCTAATTCCGCTAAAACCGGTGCCACCGCTTGTGATAGGGCTTTCCTAAGGAATCCTTTTGTGATCACTGAAGCGCTTCTGTCTGTCTGCCCGCCGTCACCATCTGAGTCTGCAGCCGCTTCCCCCACGCTGCTGCAATCCTCCAGCGCCATCTTAGGTTGCTTAGCAGGGGAGAGAGACGTCTTTTTTTCTCAGGAATTTCTGCATATCTGCTTGCAAATATGCGCTTTTAACAGTCTCTGGATGTTCAGAGGATCTATCCCTGCCGATTTTGACCATTTTGGGATGTTTAGCTGCTAGTGAAGGCTATTGTGGGTTCACTGATGACAGAGCTCCCAGATCAAGCTGCCATCTCTCTCCACGGTCAGGCTCCGCCCCCCGATATCTTGCTTGTTTATAGGTGACCAAATACTTATTTTCCACCAAAATTTGCAAATAAATTCTTAAAAAAATCAGACAATGTGATTTTCTAGATATGCTTTCTGATTTGAGGTCATAGTTGAGGTCTACCTATGATGTCAATTACAGGCCTCTCTCATCTTTTTAAGTGGGAGAACTTGCACAATTGGGAGTGTGGCATCCCAGAGCTGGCTATGGCTGGGCTGAGGGTGATCTCTGTGCATTGTATTATTTCCTGTTGCTTCATAGCCTGTGTGACATAGCAGGGGGTCCTGAGTCTCACACAACACAGCGCCACCTAGTGAGCCTCACACATGCATTACACCTCCCATAGGATTGAATAGTAACCAAATGTCCAATGGGAGGACATCACCTGGGTAAAGGGGAGGAGTCAGCTGATCACTGGGTCCCCATGGTAACACCCCTGCAGGAAGGTCCTGCGTGTGAGGAGTTAGAAGTGTGGAGTGTTAGGAGGAGGAGGTGAGGAGATAAGTGTGATGTCCTGTGAAGAAAGCAGTGAGTTTAGTGCAGGAATCTCAAGTCCTAGACAGGCCCAGGAAGGTTGGAGAGCTGACATACTCCAGCTATTCAGAAGATCCTGTCCCCTGTCTGCCTAGCCATCGCCCTGAAGGAAGTCAAGCATCATTATCTTGTCAGCATGAGACTGTGGAGAGAACATTCTGGAACACGTGCTCCATAGCAAGTATCACAGGATCCAGGGGCCAAGGCCAGACCTGTGGAATATCCTGCCACCCTGACTATTGCACCCCGAAACTCTGAGCTATCAGGACCACATAACGTGAGTGGGGAATATTATGTACTAGTATCATGGTGGGCATCCTCCTATGGGCCAAATAGGAGCCCAGACGCACCTTAGGGCTGTAACACTGAAGTATAAGGGGCTAGGAACACCTTTCATCAAGTCTACCCTGCACCCCAGGACTTTGCTGTGTCACCAGGCGTACCCCGTTGTTTTGTATTGAAGAAACTGTTTAAGCATTTGTGCCTCCACACCCATGGAAGTAAAAGTTCAACTTTACAACCGTTTCTGTGTCTGACTCTGCACCGACAACATCAGGGCGCCCCAAACACCACCAGTCGGCACAGTATAGGGGAAGCGCCCCGGGGGAACAATCACCACCAACATTTGTGCAGCCCCCTCATCACCGGTACCAGTGGTGGTAACGTGGGACAGCACCAGCGCTGCGCCCTCGTGCCCAGAGACCGTGACAAGTCTGCGCTGTTTGCACCCCCGCAATCCCAACTGCAGCGTTACCTTCCATCTGGTCACCGCAGGAGCTTACTAAATACTATTTTTTCCCACTGTAGGTATTACCATAGGTAACAGTGTCCTAATTATCCCTCCTACAAGTAATAGTCCCCCATAGGTAATAGTTTCCCAACACACATAGGTAATTATATCCTAATTATCCCCCCCTACAGGTAATCCTCCCATACTTAATAGCCCCCCATAGGTAATAGTTCCCCATCACATATCGATAATTGTATCCTAATTATCCCCTAATAATCCTCCCATAGTTAATAGTGCCCTCTTAGGTAATAGTGTTCCCTCACACATAGGTAATAGTGTCCTAATTATTTCCCCCTACAGTTAATAGTGCCTCCATAGGTAGTAGTGTTCTAAATAACCCCACCAGGTAATATGCCCCCCTTAAGTAAAAGTGCCTTAACCACTTCCCAACATTACTATTACGTACTATTAGTATAATGTTATACCATGTTAGCCATAGAAAGTAGTGGAAGAGTGAAGAAATCAGGCGATACCTTTTAGAGGCTAACTAAGTATATTTGATGGTAAGCTTTCGAAAGTACTAGCTCTCTTCTGCAGACATGGTGTTATACAAGAAACTGAAAATTCACAGACTTTTTATACACAAAAGACTTGGACCTTAAAAGGATCTTAGAATCTTTAAAAATAACAAAATGCAATATAAGTAGAGAAGTTATTTACAACAGGTCAAGAAATAAACAATCTGGAAACTTGTGGGGCGTCACGGAGGGATCAGTAATTCTTGCTGTTATCTGTTTGCAATCAGGTGATGATTTGTGACCCTCACAGTTCATACATAGTGTGACATGAAACTGGCATGAATATTAAGTCCAAATTGCAGAGTTTGAAATTTTTGCATTAACTTATATTCCCATTCCTTTCTCTCCCTCTGCGTCTTAAAATGTCCCATTAAGACCACAACCCGCAAATCTTCAATAGAGTGGTCTTCTCCGGAGAAATGTGCGGCCACTGGGAGATCTGTGCTGCTGTTATTAATGGTGAATCATCATGGTTAAAATTGATGGGAAGATGGATGGAGCCAAATACAGGACCATTCTGGAAGAAAACCTGTTGGAGTCTGCAAAAGACCTGAGACTGGGACGGAGATTTATCTTCCAACAAGACAATGATCCCAAACATAAAGCAAAATCTACAATGGAATGGTTCACAAATAAAGTCAAAGTCCAGACCTGAATCCAATCGAGAATCTGTGGAAAGAGCTGAAAACTGCTGTTCACAAACGCTCTCCATCCAACCTCACTGAGCTCGAGCTGTTTTCCAAGGAAGAATGGTCAAGAACTTCAGTCTCTCGATGTGCAAAACTGATAGAGACATACCCCAAGCGATTTGCAGCTGTAATCGCAGCAAAAGGTGGCTCTACAAAGTATTAACTTAAGGGGGCCGAATAATTTGGCACGCCCCACTTTTCAGTTTTTTATTTTTTACAAAAGTTTAAAATATCCAATAAATTTCGTTTCACTTCACGATTGTGTCCCACTTGTTGTTGATTCTTCACCAAAAAATTAAAATTTTATATCCTTATGTTTGAAGCCTAAAATGTGGCAAAAGGTTGAAAAGTTCAAGGTGGCCGAATACTTTCGCAAGGCACTGTATATGGATTAAAAATTCAAGCTATCCCTTTTCCCTAGAATACATATAAAAGTAGAATATTCCCGTGAAAAACATACACATTAGCTTTCCCTGTGTCCGAAAACGCCCGGTCTACAAACTTATATTTTTCCAGTACTTGAACGCCGTAGTGGTAAAAATATCAAAAGTGTCAAAATGCTGTTTTTTCGCTGTTTCACTTCTGATAAAAAGTTGAATAAAACGTGATCAAAACAATAGACATTCCTCAAAATGGTATAACTAAAAAGTACATCTGGCCCGAAGGGAAAAAGACGCCCTATGTATCCCCATACACGGAAATATAAAATAGTTGTGGTTTCAGAATATGGCAACTTTTTTTTTTGCAAAGTTTTGGATTTTTGTTAAGGGGTTAAAATGTAAATAACACTTGTGGCAATTTGGGGGGATTTAGCCTCACAGGCGGCAGCCTCCTGGACTCGACAGTGGTGTAGGTGGTACTGGGTGCTGGAGAAGCAGCATTCAGAAGGTGCTAATCCAAAGTAAAATGGCTTTTATTCAGCTTACAAACGGAACAATAAATAACAAACAGCCTGGCTCAGTTAGTCCTTTCAGGACCCCAGTCCTCTTGGGACAGACCACCCGTCCGTCTCTGACTCTCCCTGCTTCCTGCAGGTCTCCACAGCACTCTCTCCTGCTGCAGACACTCCGTCTGGAGTTGGTGCCCCCACCTATGGCTGTGGCTGAGGAGCTTTTCAAGCCTGGCTCTGGGTCACTCACTAGCGCCCTCTGGTTCACACTCTCACACGCTATAAAAATTTCCTAAAAATGCCTCCAGCAGGAAGGGGTGAATGATGCCACCCCATATAGATATTGGTGACCTCCACAGAAAATAATTGTACCCACCTCACGCCAAATTAAATTACATAATTTCATACTTACTACTTCTTCTTTTGCAAGATGCAACATCTGGCTTCTTCTGATGTGCGCCCGGCTGTACACATCTTCTATTGCCTTCTTGGCTATCCTGTCACCTGCACTATGCTACTGCAAGCAGTACCGACGGACATTCCAATGCCTCATCTTGCAAGAAGAAGAGGTAAGTATGAAATTTCCAAGACCTGGAGTAGTGTGGCAAGGGGTCTATGAGGCCCCCTAGCTTAGGAGTCCAGTCACAAGGGCAACTGCTGTAATCCCTATAGCTGTATGTTCTGTCTTTGGCTGGAGGGTCCACAGCATTCCCCAGCTATAGAGTGCTGGGGACCTTCCAGCCAAAGACAGAACAAGTGACAGGCCCGATGGAGCTGCAGCATTTAAGTGACCTTGGGACACAGGCCACATAACACAAGGCCATGGGCTGGGCCCATGGGCTTGTGTTTAACACCTGTGATCTAGATGATAATGACTAGATTCTGAAGTAAAGAGAGCAAGAAAGTTCAGAGCAGCACTGTTTAGAAAGAGAAAATAGGTGTGCAAATACCATTTTCAAGGATCCCTCATACATTTGAGTGTATGGAAGGATCCATGAAAACTGCCAAAAATAGGATATGGCCTATATATATATATATATATATATATATATATATATATATATTTTTTTTTTAACATTAAAGGTTTTTATTAAGTTTTCAAAGCAGTATACATCGGAAGCATAGTAAATGAAATTAACTTCCAGGGGAGGGATCAAGGGGATGGGGAGGAAGGGGATACATTACATGTGGAGTAGGTAAGACAAAAAAGGTCTGAGATAGGAACATTAGGCTCTGGGGCAGCAGAATGGAACATGGGAAAACACAATGCAGCAAATAACAGTGGGAACCAGAGTGAAAATGGTGAGAGGTAGGCTAGTGGGGCAGGAAGGAAGGGTTTAGGAAGGAGGAATGGGAAAGTATGTTGGGAAGGAGACAGAGTATTAGGAGCCATACTTTTTGGTTGGTGCTATCATCCGGTCTGAGTTCCAGGTCCTCCATACACCACACTTATCTTATGTAGCCAATCTGACATGGTTGGAGGTGAGGGTGAATGTCACAGTCTTGGTATGATGGACTGGGCCGCCACTAGCAAGAAACCAATCAGGTTACAAATGTGTTTTTTGAATTTTACGAGCCTCCCTCCTGGGTCTCCCTCTGTGGGATGAAACCCACCTGGTCTGAATGGACCAGAGCCCCATACAGTGCCCTATTTGATTGGTGAGTAATTTAGCGAATAATTTGGCATCATTGTTAATCAGGGAAATGGGCCTGTAGCTAGGGAAATGTTAGGGGTCCTTACCCTCTTTGGGCAAGACTGTGACATGGGCATGAAGAAAGGAGGAGGGGAAAGGCGTGTCAAGTGAGACCGCACTGAAGGCTTTTAGAAAAAAGGGGATAGCTCCGTTTGTAGGACTTTATAGAAGTGTGCCATATAGCCATATTGATCTAGGCTCTTTTTCCCCTGGGAGACCAGAAATGCCCAGTTCTAGTTCCAATTGGGAGAAGGGAGCATCCAGTTGAGCTGCATTGTCTACCGCAAGAGGGAGCAAGGCAGCATAAGTGATGTATTGAAAGATACTAAGTGGAGGGTCAGGTTTTTGGTTTGAGGTGTGTGGAGGGTGTAGATTGTAAAGAGACTCATAGTTGTCCTGAAAAGTAGAGGCTAGGTCTGTTGTGAGGTTGGAAACCCGTCCGGAGGGCGTTTTGATGGACACGACGTGGGAGGATGATTGTTGTTCCCAAACTACACTAGCTAGTAGGTGACCCGCTTTGTTGCCCTATACATAGAAGGATCTTTGACCCACTTGGCAGAGTCACTGTTGCTTATGCTCAAAGAGACTTGATCTCATGTTGTGTTGCTGTTAGGATGGTGAGAATGGAGCGCTGTAAGGTTTATTTATGTTGTGCCTCCAGAGTCTGAAGGAGAGATTTGAGTTTTGTGCCCATCTCACGTTCAAGCCTGACTCCCTGTTTTATCAGGTCCCCCATCAAGACAGACGTCAGGGCATCCCATTGAGTAGGCACGGAGGTATCATCCCAAAATCAGTGATGGATTGTTTAAGATTTGCCAGACATTGCGCATCAGGCAAGAGCGATTCATTAAGTCTCCAAGAGTTGGAGCATTGGGTGGGGGCAGGAGGCTAAGAGAGCAGTCAACAGGCGTATGATCAGAGAGGAAGGCGTTACCTATATTGGTTGCGGTCGCTTGTGGCAAGAGGGTGTGGGGGAGGAATATGTAGTCCAGTCTGCTGTACAAATTGTGTGCATGCAAGATACGTTAGATATCGCACAGCAGCATGGAATTCAGGAGCTTGAGGAACTTGTTAAGAGTGTTGTAGGGAACATGAGACTTATCCGTTAACGAGTCTATAAGGAGGAGTTGATAGTTAAATTAAAGTCCCCGCAAAGTATGAGGTGGTCACGAGTGAAGGACTCAAGCGTGTTAAGGATGGAAAGGAGAAAAGATATCTGACTAGAGTTGGAAGAGTAGATGTTGGCAATAGTGTAGGTATACCCGTAAATTTCACACACTATGAATAGATATCGGGCCTCAGGGTTGGATAGAGGGAGTCAAGTACTTTACGAGGGAGATTTTTGTGGAAAAATATAGCTACCCTTTTAGTCTTATCCTGGGTACTGTTATTATGGGACCATTCTGGGTAGTAGCGATTTTTAATCACCAGCGGTTTCCCGCAAGCATAGTATGTGGACCCTGTGCTTATGCAAGTGATATCAGATCTGCAACCGTTTTTCAGGAGTGTTGAAGGACGACACAGGGATGTCCGCCATCAGGAGTAGGGGAAAAGGAAGAGGGAAAGGAGGGCAGGGAGGTCAGGAAAGAGAGTGGTGTGGGAGAAAAGTAAGGTAGAGCAGGGGACAGAGGAGGAAGGAGGTAAGAGTGAAGGACAAGGGCAAGGAAAGGAGCAGTATAGCAGTGAGCACGGGCCTCGGGGTAGGCCGTATGTGTTGGCTACCAAATTATGTGGGGTTGTGGTAGGCACAGGACAGGTCTCAATTATGTGAGAAAGATACAAAAAGTAATGTATATCAGCACCTTAGGTGAAAGAGAGTGAGGGACAGTATGAGCGGGAGGGTGAGGTAGAGGTAAATGAATAATCAAGGGCAGTGCAACAATGAAAAAACAAAACAGTGTAACAAAAGAATGACAGTCTAGGAAGTGGAGGTCACCTAGCAGTCAGTATTTCAGACACGGTGATCTTACTCCGAAGCCATTTGCCGTCTGCGATGGGAATTTTTGTGATCTAGAGGAGCTCAGGTATCGGCTGTCATCAATAGGGAAATTGTCAGGTATTTTGGAGTCACCCAGAAGTAGCACCCAGTCAGGAAGAAGGATGGTGGTAGGTCCAGGGCTTGGATAAAGGCAGGGTAGTCATCTGGAGAGGAGAGAACCAGCAACCTGTCCTTTAGCTAAACTTGAAGGGCGAATGGGAAGCCCCATGGAATTTTTCGCTCTTGGAGGAGGAATAAAAGCGGCTTCAGTGCAGTGCATTGTCTTAAAGCAGGGGTCCTCAACCACCGGTCCGGAGGGCTAGCCTCAGTAGACACGGCTCCCAGCACATTGTGTGGGGCGCGGTGGGGTGGGTCGGCAATTTGGCCACAGTGTCGTGGCTCCTGGCATAGCTCCTGGCAGGGACCTGGTCTAAAATGCTGTACACCGAGGTCCCGCCAGGCCGTGGTGCAAAAAAGGTTGGGGACCACTGTCTTAGATTATGGCAGGATAAGTCCAGAAATACGGGGAGATGTGCCCCATTAAAGTCAATGATCTTTTACCCCCTGGCTCTCAGCATTATTTCTTCCTTGAGAGCATAGTAGTGTATCCTGCAGATAACATCACATAACTTCGCCAAATGGCCCAGTAAAGTGTTTACAATGCCTGTGAGAGTAGGAATGAGCTCGGAGGGTGGAGAGACTTCAGGGATGCCGCGGATCCTGATATTGTTGCGGCATTTGCGATTCTCTATATCGTCAACATGCAACAGTAATTTGCGATGTTGAGCAGTAGTAGAGCAGGAGAATTTTTGCAGAAATTGTATTGAGGCTGACACCGACGTCTGGAATAGCTCTAGGTCATCAACCCGTTGTTACAGGTTAGCTATATCTGTCTTCATTGTGGTAATGGGTCACCAGGTTGGATGTTCTGAGGAGGAGTGAGTAGAGTACATGTAGCCTGCTGTGCATTAAAAACAGGGGCAGAATCAGTTGGTGGAGTAGTGAAGGTTGTATGCACAGGTGCTATCAGCAGCCCACATGTAGGGGAACAGGATGGCTCGGTGGGAAAGAAGAGGGAGGCTGTGCATTAGAGAAGCTAGGACTCACCAGTGGACCATGATGCTCGAAGCGATCCGCATCCCCAGCTGAAGAGAAAGCCTGCTGCTGCCATAGGTAAACATTACTGTCCGAGGACTGCTGGTGTTCTCCCAGCAGGAGAAACATGTTGGAAACAGGCACATTGGGTGCCTGGGGAGTCTGCAGACCTCCTGGAGTTTTCCTAGAGCAGGTTTTTCCCATAATTAGTGTTGGTTTATGCCCTTTGATGTGGGCTTTGGACAAAGCTCAGGCTAAGCACATGTCCCCCAGGATTTGACGATCTGTTGTCCCCCCCATAGACGGACCTCACACGGCCACTAATCACTGTTGTGTGAATGTAGCTTAATTGTCTGTGATTCAAAGTTCTTTGACCATTATGATGTAGTAAATTAGACTCAGAATGGCTGCAAAAGACATGGGAAATATACAGGGAGCACTTATATTTATATATTACCTTCTGCTCATTCCACTTCTGGCTTTGTCTCAAAAAACTGCAGCAAAATCTGCAACAAAAAAAGCTGAGTTTCTGCAACCTGGGGCCTCAGCCAATTAACAGTCTTACAGCCTGAACTAATCTAAAACAGACTCTGTCATTCAAGAGTTTTTTACTCACTAAACAGTCTGACAAAGCCTGCTAATGTGAAAAATCTCCATTTCTTAAGCGTTTATTTTTTGCCGTTCTCTAGTAGTCATGTAGCATTTTCTGAGAGAAATATTCCTCATAACCCATGACTTCCCTTCTTAATAATAATAATAATAATAATAATAATACATTTTATTTATATAGCGTCAACATATTCTGCAGCACTGTACAACTTGTAGGGTTACTCTTCTTCCTATTCTTGATTAGTTGGATGAGAACTGCGTTTTTTTCATGTAGAAAAGGTAGAAGTGGAAGACATGAGTGTTCATGGTAGAGATAGTAGTTGCTAGGGGAAAATCTGTTAAGAATTGTGGGGCATAGAGGAATCCCATTGCCATGATGAGTAACGCAAAAGTGTGGAAGAAGATGACATTACTGAATTTGATGATGATTCTATTACAAATAAGACCTGGCAACTCGGTCAGGTTGACAAAGTGTCATCAGAAGAAAAGGGTGGTGGCAGCTGCAATAGTAAGAATGCCACCCAATGTGCAGCCCAAACATACAAAAGACATGCCAAGGGTTCAATCTCAGGCAAGCTTGGATGGTGGTGGCACAGGTAGTCATCATCGTTATCATTTCTGTCTGCCTCTCCTCCACCACTCCAACATCATTCCTCATCCATATAGGAATGTATGTCCAGTAAACAGTAATCTGCGCCAAGTCATCTGGCTGTTCTGCAAGTTTAACTGTTACTGATGGGGAAGCCTCTGCCTTTCCACTTAGTGGAATCTACTGCATTTTAACAACTGATGGCATGTGCACAGTGTTGATGGAAATTACCTAGTTGCCATTATTTCTCTAGGACTACTGTCTCTGTTTGATATCGTCATGTGGGTCTCTCTTTGTAAATGTCCATGTGGGGAAAGGTGCATGCCACCATCAATATGTGGAGCAACAATTATAAGCAGGGACAATACATATCCTTCATGGCCCACTTGGTTAATGTTTTAAGTGTCAGAGGCCACAGTGTAGAAACACAGCAAGGCCAGGTGCTTTCTAGTACTGACATCACCTCATGGGTACCGCCCTCAACTTGACTAGGGCAAGCTTGCTTACACTCCCTCTTCCTCATTTCATGGCTGTAAGGTGAAGCGCACTTTGAGTAGCACTTTTGTTCATGCTGGAGCATCAGTTTGAGTAGTAGAATACGATGAATGATAACTGCATTCAGCAATCCAAGGGGTCATTTTAGATGGCTTTTTTCTACACCTAATACTTTATTACTTTTCAAATGTGAGACACACTGATGGTGTGCCACAAATTTGTCTTGAAATTTTGTTAATTGTCTCTCCACTAACATGATGTTGATGTGGCATGCGCTCCCATACAGGGATAACCGTCAGGATAATCCAAGTTATTTTATGCCTCCTAAGCGCTGTTCTAACGCTCATAGAATCCTTTCCATTTCAGAGTATATTCTTTCTTTTTCAGCTGGCAGACCAGTCACGCTAATAGTATGTCAAAATTTTTTCTTAAAATTCTATAATTGTCACACATTGGTGCTGCATTTGCTCCTATAAAGGGACAATTTTTGGTGGCTTTTTTATTAAGTCAGTTCTTTATCACGTCACTTTTCAAGTGGCAGGTACGCTGACAGTGTGCCACCAAATTTTCACTTGCCACTGCCACTCTAACAGGAAAGTAAAATAAACAATGCCATCATTGCTACTTCCAATACCAACACAATGTTGGTGTGGCATTCCATAAAGGGATAATTTTTGGTGACTTTTTTTTCTTCATCACTTTTCAATTAGGTACACAATCACAAATATGTCTCCCAAATAACAACAAGCCTGTAGGACTTAGAAGTCATCATAATAGGCTAATTTTTATATAAAAGCAATGCTTTTTGCAATAAAACTTCCATTTGTGTCTAAGAACCACAGGCAAGCACCTTTTCCAAAAAAAGGGTAATTTTTGGAGTCTTTTAAATGTTAAAATGCATAGAAGTGATTAGCAGCGCAGTGTATGGTTAAACTTGGAGTATGTATCCACTGTTTACCATCCATTTTTCCAAAGACATACATGTCGCTTTCACTTTACATGACTTTCATGTTTGCCTTAGAGAGTTCGACATTGGATAGATAGATTCCTAGGAGCCCTGATATTCTTGTCAATGTTATACACTATGTCAATTCAAGCTGTGGTTCCTACCGAACTTGTTTGACACATAAGTCTTGTTACCAAACCACCCATATCTGAAGCAAATCTTCAGAGGTTTGCCCATCTCTAATTAAAATATAATAAAAACATTATTCCCATAATCCAAAAGCTTTGTAAATAAAGTATAATAAAACATATTAGACATATTAAGTTATACCTCAAAAAAACCTTAAAAAAAAACAATGCAAGAATTTCCAGCGATCAAAACGTGGTATGTTCTCCAAAATGGCATCAATTAAAACATCAGGTATTCCTGCAAATAGAAAGCTCTGACACAACTTTGTTTACAGAAAAATGATGGGTCTAGGAAATTGGCAAAGCAAAAAAAAAAAAATTGTAGCGTAAAACAACAGTAGTAAAATTGCTATCTTCTTTCCATTCCTTCCAAGAAAATGTTAACAAAAGTCAGTCAATGAGATATATGTACGTCCAAATTGTGCCATTAAACACTATAACGTGTCCTGAAAAAACAAGCTATCATACTGTTACATTGATGCAAAAATGCAAAAATGAAAAATGCTCTTACTATTCGAAAAATGCAAAAAATTACTTGGCCATTAAAGGGATTGTGCAGTTAAAGGATAACAGGGATAGCAGATAATTGTCCCACAGCCAGGATTCCTCCAGTGATCAGGACATCGATGAACTGGAAGTCCTCCTAAAACCTCCTTGTGAAAGGAGCTCCATGCACAATTGATACTCTATTCATTGATATGAATGGATAGGGGATATGTGTCCTTAATGACACAATCCCTTTAAACCTAAAGCAGACACAATCCCTTTAAACCTAAAACAGACTAAATGCTTAACATCCTAATTCACTTCAAGCTTAAAATGAAAATGGATATTGTTTCTATATGGCTTCCATTTTCTGTGGATAGTGGAGTAAACTTGCATTCTGTGTTTTTGTTTTGTTTTTTGTTTCTCTTTGGTAAATAGAAGCCAGACGGAAGGGACCATGTACATTTATTTTAGCATTAAAGTGTATTATGACATTTACAAATGGAAAGTCTTCTGTTAGTCTCTGTTAATAAGGGACCTTTTTCAGTCCGTTGTTCTCAACCTTTGACTAATCAGAACAATGTACAGGCAATGGTAGGGTGAACATAACTCAGTAGATGCAACCAGTAAGTACAGAAGGTATACAGTAGTACCAAGATAGTAGTACCGAAATGATCATGTGTTGATTTAATGTAAATCTACACTCATGGTTGTTGCACTAGCTGCATTACTTTTATATCTAAAAAGTTTAACAGAATGTAAATAAATCTTACAACGTATAATTGGATGAGTGAGAAATTCACTGCACTGGTGTTTTGCCAAGGGCAATTTTTTATTATGTAAAACCATATGAAAATGTTATTGTCTCATAGTTGTGAGTTACACCTCCTAAAACCTCCATAATAGAAAATTTGTGTCAGCCAAATGCACGCATCACTAGTGACAATAATAAATAAATATTGGATCATTTATCTGATACTGTGAAACCTTATGACTGGCTGTAAACAGATAAAGTTGACTTTATACATTTACACATCTTCTCCTATATTAGCTTTTACTTATAGAGCCAGAACGACTGGACCTTTTCTTACTCATCTATTTGTGTGTCTTTCATTCCTTGGCTCAATCCCATACAATCCTCACTAACATTTAATTTCTGTTATCTTTCAGTTTTCAGAATAAACCACTTGGATTTTCACTTTTTACTGTGGGACAAATAGCTTTATCAATACATATATTTATCTCCAGAGCCAAATATCAGCCCATTCTATGATTTTCTATGATTAAAGTCCCTTTTTGATAAGCATTGTTATTTCAGACACCTCAAAACCATTTATCTGAGTGGACCATCAAGTGTTATTTCATGACAGAAAGTTTTTAACTGAATAGCGCCGATTTCTGAAAACATTGCCATGTTTGATATAGAAAGGTCCAGCTATAAGCCCTTTTGGGGGTTTTATGGGGACTGTTAAAAGTAGTATTTGCAGGTTTCAAATTCCCCCAAGCTGTATTTCTGTCCACTACTGAACAATCCCATGATCCTAGGAACCACGTAAAGTAAACTTGTCATTCACACCAAAGCTCTTCCTCCATGATGTTAGGGTCATTATTCGCTACCCACCTGCAACATAATCCTCTATTCTCTGAAACAAAAAGTAGGTAATGGAAGATGACAGCTGTGTCTAAAGTTTTCCTTTCTTTTATATGGTTACTGAACTCTTCTGGAAAGATGTCCTTTTCTGTAGGAAAAGTAGAAAGTAATATTTTATAATTTATAAGTCATCATATATTTACCATATTAGACAGTCATATGCAACATTGATTGGTTCACTTTACAAATAGTCATAGCCTTTCTTTGTGAATGAAAAATAGGTAAAGTACATATACTGTATAATAATCATTTAATATAGCACCAAATGATTCTGCTTTTCTTTACCTTTTTACTGCCTGCACACATTTCTAGTTTATATTGATCATTTACTATTTACTAAAGATAAATAGAAATCTCATGAGATACAAAGAGTTTCTTTGTATATGTGCCATTCATTCCGCCTGTTTCTCTGACAGGTAGACTAAATGTATTTTTTGAGAAAAGGGGATATGCATGTTGGAATTTAAATGTGTACAAGGTGGTATATCTTAGGTATTGTTTTATATTTACTTCTATGGGACAAAATAACAAAAGGGTAGAAAGATTACATAGGGTGAGAGCAATAGACATTAAATGATAGATGCAGATGGAGCACCCTCCAATGGGTGTCTGTTTGCATTGACCCCAATGTAAAAAACACGAAGGAAGCTTTATTTTCTGATGGAAGAAAAAGTTGTGCATGTAGGACTTTTTCTTCCATTACAAAAGTAAACAAACATGATGAAAGACAGAGCCATCATGTTGTTTACATGAGTGTCAATGTGGGGCTCCGTCTGTGTCCATTACTATGATACAGTTGATGCCCTTTGCTGTCATCCTGTGATGGGGGACAGTAAAGGCCATTATTAACAGTAATATTAACATAGCCTAATGGAAGGTGAAGAAGAGGTCGATAACGTGCAAAAATTGGAGATATATCAAGTTAAATTAGTATGAATATGGTGGCAAAGTTGTATATGCTCCTGGCGGGATGAACTTTAAAGAAAAGAAAATAGAAAGACGTGGAACATGGTTGCCAGTGATAAAAAAGTAGAAATTTACATTGTAAGTGACATTGTATAAAGTGGATATACTAGGGACTCTAGCCCTACATAATGTAGGAGACAAAAGAGCAGAAGGATAAAGGAAAAAATGGACATGAGCAGTATGTGGGATTTTGACTTCAAATGATGCCCAACAGCAAGGAAGGGGGGGCACACATGGCAGTTTACTGTCCCTCCAGATTCTAGCAAACCCTATCCACACATTGCAGAAAAATATGAGCAGCAGAAATGCTGCGATTCCCAAAAGCGTTTTGTTTTTGGAAATTGCAGCATGGCAATTATACCCATGGAAACACTGGCAGTTTCGCTATAGGTATAATTGAAGCAGAAAGTCTGCAGAGGAAATCTCTGCAGACTTTTTGGGGAAAAGCGCTGCAGGAAAAACTGCGATGCATTTCCACCGCAGTTTTTCCTGCAGCACTTTTTCGCTGCGACCTGCCTAAAACAGGAAACTGTTCGCCAAAATCCATGCCTTTTAGAATCTGGGCAGAATATTCCTGTATAAACAATATCTATTAGACATGGAGCCAATCTGTTTCTTCATAGAAAAGTTCAAGCATACATGTAAGGCTGGATTCACACCAGCGCTTAGTTTCCGTTCCGGGATTACGTCCCCCATTTTCAAGCGGAATGGGGGACTGAATCCCGGAATGTTGATCGAACGCAGGTGTGAACCTAGCCTTAGAATAGTTTCCCTAAATAACTGGAACAGGGAGTTGGTTACTGGGGACCAAGAGAAGGCAGAGCTACTAAATGGGCTCTTTAGCTTTATATATGGAGAAGGACAGATGTAGATAGTACCAGTGTTTGCTAATATATCAATTAATATACTGGATTGGTTACATGTAGAAATAATCCAACCTAAATTACTTGAACTAAATGTGAACAAAGCTCCAGAACTAGATGGTTTGCACCCAAGACTTCATATAGAACTCAATTCAATCATTGATGTGTCCCCGTTTAGAATATTTAGGGATTCTCTAGTGACTTGTACAGCTCCAAGGGACTGGCGCAAAGCAAATGTGGTCCCTTTTTTCAAAAAGGGCTCTAGGACTTCACCAAGTAATTACAGATAAGTAATTCTACCATCGATAGTGGGGAAACGGTTTGAGGGCTCTTAAGGGACTTTATACAGGAGTATGTGAAGGTATATAATACTAAAAGGGACAGGCAGAAAGGTAATACTAAGGACAGAAATTGCTAGACTAACCTAATTTGCTTTTATGAAGAGTTAGAAGTAGAAGTCTGAACAGAGGGACAGCTGTGGATGCTGTGTTTTTGTAAAGGTGTTTGACACAGTCCCTCCAAGACATATCATGGGTAAAATCATAGTTAAAGAATCATATTCAGAGAGTTGTGGCCAATGAATGTTACTCACAATGGTCCCAAGTTGTAAGTTATATACCCCAGGGTTAAGTGCTGGGTCCACTGTTATTTAACCCCTTCCCACAGGTGACTTTTTTTTGATTTTCGTTTTAGATTCCCCACCTCCCAAACCCCATAACTTTTTTATTTTTCTGTTCACAGAGCCATATTAGGGCTTAATGTTTGTGGGACAAATTGTTCTTCATAATGGTACCATTTATTATTCTGTACAATGGAATTGGAGAAAAAGTGCATTTGTGCATTACAGGCTTTGTTTTTACGGCGTTCACTCTACAGTCAAACCTGTATTCTATGTTTCGGTACGATTCCAGGGATACTAAATTTCTATACTTTTATTTACATTTTAATTCCGTAACAAAGATCTTAAAATTTTCAAAAAAAAAATTTTTTTTAAAGTCGCCATATTCTGACACCTATAACTTTTTTTTTGCCCCTACGGCGTTCACCGCATAGGAAAAATATTTTTATAAATTTGTAGACCGATAAACGATATCGAGGAGAAATTTAGACATTTCATTTTTTTCCACTAATCCCTTCATTTAGCCCTAAATTCACAAAGGGTTAAAGGAGAAAATGCATCTCCCAGTTTATTATACAGTGCTGGCCAAAAGTATTGGCACCCCTGCAATTCTGTCAGATAATACTCAATTTCTTCCAGAAAATGATTGCAATCACAAATGCTTTGGTAATAATATCGTCATTTATTTTGCTTGCAATGAAAAAACACAAAAGAGAATGAAAAAAAAAGTCAAATCATTGATCATTTTACACAAAACTCCAAAAATGGGCCGGACAAAAGTATTGGCACCCTCAGCCTAATACTTGGTAGCACAACCTTTAGACAAAATAACTGCGAACAACCGCTTCTGGTAACCATCAATGAGTTTCTTACAATGCTGTGCTGGAATTTTAGACCATTCTTCTTTGGCAAATTTCTCCAGGTCCCTGAGATTTGAATGGTGCCTTCTCCAAACTGCCATTTTGAGATCTCTCCACAGGTGTTCTATGGGATTCAGGTCTGGACTCATTGCTGGCCACTTTAGAAGTCTCCAGTGCTTTCTCTCAAACCATTTTCTAGTGCTTTTTGAAGTGTGTTTTGGGTCATTGTCCTTCTGGAAGACCCATGACCTCTGACCTCACACTGGGCCCTACATTATGCAGCAAAATTTGTTGGTAGTCTTCAGACTTCATAATGCCATGCACACGGTCAAGCAGTCCAGTGCCAGAGGCAGCAAAGCAACCCCAAAACATCAGGGAACCTCCGCCATGTTTGACTGTAGGGACCGTGTTCTTTTCTTTGAAGGCCTCTTTTTTTTTTCCTGTAAACTCTATGTTGATGCCTTTTCCCAAAAAGCTCTACTTTTGTCTCATCTGACCAGAGAACATTCTTCCAAAAAGTTTTTGGCTTTCTCAGGTAAGTTTTGGCAAACTCCAGCCTGGCTTTTTTATGTCTCTGGGTCAGAAGTGGGGTCTTCCTGGGTATCCTACCATAGAGTCCCTTTTCATTCAGACGCCGACGGATAGTACGGGTTGACACTGTTGTACCCTCGGACTGTAGGGCAGCTAGAACTTGTTTGGATATTAGTCGAGGTTCTTTAGCCACCATCCGCACAATCTTTCGTTGAAATCTCTCGTCAATTTTTCTTTTCCGTCCACATCTAGGGAGGTTAGCCACAGTGCCATGTGTTTTAAACTTCTTGATGACACTGCGCACGGTAGACACAGGAACATTCAGGTCTTTGGAGATGGACTTGTAGCCTTGAGATTGCTCATGCTTCCTCACAATTTTGCTTCTCAAGTCCTCAGACAGTTCTTTGGTCTTCTTTCTTTTCTCCATGCTCAATGTGGTACACACAAGGACACAGGACAGAGGTTGAGTCAACTTTAATCCATTTCAACTGGCTGCAAGTGTGATTTAGTTATAGCCACCACCTGTTATGTGCCACAGGTAAGTAACAGGTGCTGATAATTACACAAATTAGAGAAGCATCACATGATTTTTCAAAGGGTGCCAATACTTTTGTACACCCCCTTTTTTATGTTTGGTGTGGAATTATATCCAATTTGGCTTTTTGACAATTTTTTTTGTGGTTTTCCATTGAAGACAAATTAAATGAAGATATTATTACCAAAGTATTTTTGATTGCAATCATTTTCTGGAAGAAATTGAGTATTATCTGACAGAATTGCAGGGGTGCCAATACTTTTGGCCAGCACTGTACAATTTCTCCAGAGCACAGAAATACCCCACACGTGGGTGTAAACTGATGTTTGGGCATTCAGCAGTGCACAGAAGGGAAGGGACGACACTGGACATTTGAAAAGCAGATTTTGCTGGAATAGTTTTCAGGTGCCATGTTGCATTTGCAGAGCCCCTAAAGTACCAAAACAATGGAAACCCCCTAAAAGTGACCCCATTTTGGAAACTACACCCCTCTCATAATTCATCAAGGAGTATAGTGAGCATTTTGACCCCACAGCTGTTTCACAGATTTTACTAACATTGGGATGTATAAATGAAAAATTACTAAAATGTTACTTTATCCCCAAAGTTTTCATTTTCACAAGGGGTTAAAGGAGAAAAAGGACCCCATAGTTTATTAAACAATTTCTCCTGAACACAGCAATGCCCCATATGTGGTCGTAAACTGCTGAATGGGTACATGGTGGGGCTCGGAATGGAAAGAGTGCTATTTTGCTTTTGGAGGGCAGATTTTGCTGGAATAGTTTTCGGGTGCCATGTCGCATTTGCAGAGCCCCTAAAGTATCAATACAATGGAAACCCCTCAAAATTGACCCCATTTTGGAAATTACACCCTCATAGAATTTATCTAGGGGTATAGTGAGCATTTTGACCTCACAGCTGTTTCACAGATTTTATCATCATTGGGACGTAAACATGAAAAATTACTTTTTTTCCAATAAACCGTCCATTTAGCGACATATTTTTAATTTTTGCAAGTGGTTAAAGAAGAAAAAGCTCCCCACAGTTTGTTACACAATTTCTTCTGAACACAGAAATGCCCCATATGTGGTCATAAACTGCTGTAGGGGTACATGGTTGGGCTCAGAATGGAAAGAGCGCTATTTGATTTTTGGAGGGCAGATGTGGCTGGAATAGTTTTCAGGTGCCATGTCGCATTTACAGAGCCCCTAAAGTACCAATACAATGGAAACCCCTCAAAAGGGACCCCATTTTAGAAACTACACCCCTCAAGGAATGTATCAAGGGGTATTATCATTTTGAGCCTAAAAATGCTTCCCAAAAATTAATGTACAAAGTGAAAATTGAAGTTTTTGAAGAAATATCCAATTTCAGAATATGTTGCGGCCACTTTGTGGCATCAGAGACATGAACTCCTAAAACTATTAAGTGGGCTATCCCGGGGAAAAAAAAATTATATATGTGGGTGTAAACTGCTGCTTGGGAACACAGCAGGGCTCAGAAAGGAAGGAGCACTGTTTTTTTAGCTTTTGAAGTACAGATTTAGAGGGACTTTCTGGTTGCCATATTATTTTTGCAGAGCCCTGGAGGTGCCAGTAAACTGGAATTCCTCAAGAAGTGACCCCCATTTTGTAGGGGCGATTTTAGGGGCTCTGCAAATGTGACATGGTGTCCAAAAACCAATAATCTAAATCTGCGCTCCAAAAGTACATAGTGCTCCTTCACATCTGCACCCTGCTGTGTGCCCAAATGGCAGTTTATGACACTGGTGTACCCAGGACAATGTACTTAATGCCATATGTAGGTATAAATTGCTGTTTGGGAACAGCTGGGCACAGAAGGGAAGGAGCGCTATTTTGGTTTTTAGAGCACAGTTTTGTTTATGGACACCATGTCACTTTTGCAGAGCCCAAGAATTGCCAGTAAAGTGGAATCCGGAGACTTATGACCCCATTTTGGAAACTACACCCTTCAAGGGATTTATCAAGTGGTGTAGCGAGCATTATTAACCCTTAAGTGTTGCATTCTTTTAATTTCCAGAAATGAATGTGCAGATGATAATGAAAAGTTAAAAATAACATTTTTCCAGAGATATGCCTTTTCAGTGCCCTATATGTTGTGCCCAGCTTATGTCTGCAGAGACACACAATCCAAAAACTGTTAAGCGGGGATCCCGGGCACAACAGCTTTTGGAGCGTTCATCTCTGATACAAGCCGGGTACAACATATTACGCACTGAAATGAAGTATTCCTGGAAAAATTGTCATTTTCACCTTTCACAATCAGCTGCGTATTCATTTATGGATAATAAATTATAGCAACACTTAGGGGTAAAAAATGCTCACTGTACCCCTGTATAAATTCCTTCAGGGGTGCAGTTTCCAAAATGGGGTCACATGTCAGGAGATTCCACTTTACTGGCGTTTCAGCTCTGCAAAAGTGCAATGGCATCCAAAAACCAAACCGTCCAAGCCTGTGATCCAAAAACCAAATAGCGCTCCTTCCACTCTGTGCCCAGCTGTGTCCATACAGCAGTTTATACCCACATATGACATTAAGTACGTTACCCTGGGTATACCAGAGTCATACATGTGGGCATAAACTGCAGTTTGGGCACACAGCAGGGCGCAGAAGAGAAGGAGCGCTATGTGGCTTTTGGAGTGCAGATTCAGATGTTTGGGATCTGGGCGCCATATCATGTTTGCAGAGCCTGTAAGGTACCATAACAGTGGATTCCCCAAAGGAGTGACCCCATTTTGAAAACTGCACCTCTCAAAGAATTTATCAAGGGGTGTAGTAAGCATTAGTATCCCAGACGTGAATACACAGCGGATGGGGAAAAGTGAATAGGTAAGCTGTGCGGAGTACATGGGGAACACCAAATTCCCTACTATTCCCCCAGTAGTTGCTATTATTGGGGAGATCACTCTGGGGGTCACTTCTGGTTTATTTTCCCTCATAAGCTCTAAATCTGGGGTGTCCCCTGATATACACTCGCACAGCTTATACATTCCCTTCCTGACGCAGCCAGTTATGTTCTAATGATTTGGCGATTTTTGGGGTTTTTGTCTTCACATTGTACGAGCTATATTTTCTTTATTTCTCTGGTGATGTAGCCATATGAGGGCTTGTTGTTTGCGGGGTGAGATGTATTTTGTAATGACATCATCTTTTGGCGCCTATAATTTATTGAATAAATTTTATTAACTTTCTTGTTGGATTAAAAAAAAAAACATCAATTCTGGCACTGCGTTTTACCTTTGAAATTTTTCACCATGCAGCATAAAGCATAAGTAACATGTTACCTTTATTCTACAGGTCGGTACGATTATGGAGATACCTCATTTATACTGTTTTTTTTATGCGATACTAATTTTGCAGAACAAAAACCCATTTGGGGACATAAGTTAATTGTTTTTGCATCGCCATCTTCTGAGATGCGTAACATTTTTATTTTACGGTTTACAGAGTTGGTTTAGGGCTTATTTTTTATTGGTACTGTTTTGGGGTACATATGACTTTTTGATCACTTTTTATGGCATATTTTGTAAGGTGAGATGGCAAAAAATCATTACTTTTGGCGAGTTTTTTCCGTTTTTTTTTTCCCCGACATTCGCCGTGTACGTTAAATATTGTTTCAGTTTTATTGTACAGATTGTTACGGATGCGGCGATACCAAATATGCATTGTTTTTATTATTTTTTTTTTTTTTTTTATATAATTCATTTTATATAGGAAAAGGGAATTTTTGGGGCTTTATTCTTTTATTTTTTTTTTTTTCACTTTTTTTTTTGTCCCATTAGGACAAATGCTTACATTGCTGGCTCAGCACTTTAGACTGCAAGACACGAGCATACAAGTGTCTTGCAGTCTATACAGGAAGTGAGGCTATGCAGACGCATAGCCTAACTTCCGCAGGTCTCGGGAGGATCAACCAGGTAGTGGGGTCTCCAGGCATCCTGGGGTCACTGGGCAGATCCCGGGCTGCAGATTATAGATATCGGCACCCCCCAATCTCGCCACGGGGAGTGCCGATCAGAGCGGCAACATGGCGGAACCCATGACCGCGGCATCCAAGGGTTAAAACCTCCGATCGGAACTCAGTTCCAACTGGGGGATATGGAGCAGGGTGTTAGCTGTCAGTTACAGCTAACACCCGGTTCCAATGCCTCCCGCTCAGATAGTGAGCGGGCGGCCGCCCCAGGGCGTATTATTACGAACTGTTGGGCGAAGTACCAAGCGCACAGGACGTAATAGTACATCCAATGTCGTTAAGGGGTTAAGATATACAGTGGGGAAAAAAAAGTATTTAGTCAGCCACCAATTGTGCAAGTTCTCCCACTTAAAAAGATGAGAGAGGTCTGTAATTGACATCATAGGTAGACCTCAACTATGAGAGACAAAATGAGAAAACAGATCTAGAAAATCACATTGTCTGATTTTTAAAGAATTTACCAACATACCTGTCCCACAAGTTCATATCCCTTTTAATACATTATCCCAATAAGTTTGCCACAAAATATTATTGCAAAACCACTTCCAATTCACTTTTTTTTTGTCCCATTAGGACAAATGCTTTGATTGCTGGCTCAGCACTTTAGACTGCAAGACACGAGCATACAAGTGTCTTGCAGTCTATACAGGAAGTATTGAATTGGAAGTGGTTTTGCAATAATATTTTGTGGCAAACTTATTGGGATAATGTATTAAAAGGGATATTAACTTGTGGGACAGGTATGTTGGTAATAAGGGATAACAAAGCATTAGTGCAGCCTTATCTTGAATATGGAATTAAGTACTGGGCTCCAGTTCATAAAAAGGATGTCCTAGAGTTGGAAAAGGTACAAAGGAGAGCCCAAAATTGATAAGGGAGGACTTTAAAAAATTGGATTTGTTTAGTCTTCAGATCATTTAGGAGAGATATGATAAACCCATATAAATATATAAATGGCTGATACAAAAATTATGAAGAGAAGCTGTCTCACATAAAAGCTTCTCCAAAGACAAGGAGGTATTCCCTCCATCTGAAGAAAAAAAGTTTAATCTACAGATGTGACAAGGCTTCTTCTCTATAAGGACTGTGAATCCTGACAGCTGACAGTTTCAAAAAAGACTTAGATGCCATCTTACAGCCAAATAGCATTGATGATTATGTCACTGCATGGCGCTGTAGTTTTCCTTAACCCTTCCCTTCAGTTATGTCCTTATCCCATCCCTTGGCTGAATTTGATGGACTTACATGTTTTTTCAACCATACTAATGATGTAATATACCAAATTCAGTTCTAGTTCTAGTGCTGCACAGGTATGGGCTCCTTAGCCCAACAAGGGTCAGTTCAAACTTGGAGTGGGGCTTTTTTTTTAGCCCAGCAGGGATCAACACTATTTTAGCACCTTCTCAAGTCCTAAGGGCTCTTGGCAGCCCAAATAGGGTAGTTGAACTTGGAAGGGCTGGATCAGGGAAGAAACTCAACCCTACTTTAACTTTGGCAGTGCCAGGTCCCTCTGTTTACAGTATTGCCACTGCTCCTTCATGGGTACATTTCATGGCTTGATGACCTGTGAAGAATACCAGTAAAGTGGGACCACACAGGAGATGTTAATGGTGGGACTGTAGTAATGGCAGCAAGTGATGGCTACTGGAGCCGTTGTGGCAGTCGTAGCAGAAGCCCCTCTCGAGAGGTCAAGTCTTGTTCGCAGAGGGATGAATCAGTGGCTTGAACTGTGGATGTTGAAGCCCAGGCTCCTCTGATTAGCAGATATGGTCCAAAATTAAACCCTTCCAGTGTGGAAGTGAGCCTGAATGCCTGCTGTGATGCTATAGTTGAGTTCTCCTCCCAACTGACTGGAGTGGAGTTGTGGTACCAGTCCAGTTTGTTAAGTCTTGTCACAGACCTCCAGCTAACAAAAACTCTGTTGATGGTCTCATCCTCCTGGATGTAGCATCCTGGTGGTCCAGTTCTCTGCCTCCATAACACAGGCAGCACTGGTCATCTGATCAACCATAATCCTGGCCCGCCTCTCTCTCAGAAATGTACAGTTGGGCAAGGGACATCTTCAGTAGTAAGTGTCATCAAAGGTGTCGCCTATGAGATGGTGGTGGCTGGACGGGTGGAGGCAGCTAGCTTGCATAATTGGCTCAAAAGGGGTATCTTTCAATTGCTCCAAGTTGTCATCGTGGAGTTCCTTCTC
Source organism: Leptodactylus fallax (assembly GCA_947044405.1). Classification (NCBI taxonomy): domain Eukaryota; kingdom Metazoa; phylum Chordata; class Amphibia; order Anura; family Leptodactylidae; genus Leptodactylus; species Leptodactylus fallax. The sequence goes on from CAMRHE010000105.1 coordinate 5,198,181, forward strand.
ATCACCAAGTACCAGTCAGTTGGAGAGTCTAACTGCTGGTGACATGACAAAAAATTATACAGCTGGGAGTTACTCTATAATCTACAAGGAGAGGGTCCAGTGACATGGGACTGCCTGTTGTAGCCCTAACTACCACTAGCTAACCTGAAGAGCTGAAGATGCTCTACCACAACCTAGTGCCCTCAACTGAGACTATTTACAGACTAACTGGAACAGGCGTAAGCTGACTGGCTAAAGGCTACGGTAACCTAAAGCATCATCTCAGTGGACAGTGCTATATATTGGTACAATGTGTAATTTGTACTGTCTACAACTTGTTTATAGTTTTGTGTAACTGTTTGTAAGAGCTGTTCCACTGGGTATGAGGGAACACTTTATGAGCAGATGATTTAGCTCAGCCAGTGCATTTCATCCAGCTTCCAGTGAGCAGAGACATGTGTTCCAACTCTGATATAGAGTCTAGTGAGAGAGGGAGAGTGAAGCCCAAGTGCATTTTGCTGAAGCACTGAGAGGGAGAATTCATTGCTGTCAGCCTGAGAAAGGACTTGAGAGAGCCAAGCGCCATATTTGAGGAGAGTATGAGGTCATCTGCAGGGTTTGAGTGTAGTCCCTGCCTTACCACAAGACTAACAAAGACATCCTAGGAATCTATAGCATAGACAGAGAGAGAGGTAGAGAAACAGATGTTTGGCTTAGTATTGTTTTATTATAGGCTTATATTACTGAAAATCACCTGGCTCATCTCCGCATCCACAATGGAACTACCTCCATTTTTTATTGGAAGCTGTTTTGGTTACCATTTTCTTTTTTTTTAAATCTGAGTTTATTGACAAATTGAAGATACCAAAAACAGCATGTAAACACATCATGAAAGTGACCAGGCAAAGTTAGGGACATAGCCCATCTCAATAATTACCATCTGTGCTAGAAGGGATACAAAAAGACTAGCAAACATCAATAAACATTTTTCGTTTATATAACGGAAGGAGTAAGATAAAGACAAATTGAATCAGAGAGGTAGAAAAGAGAGAGAAAGAGAGAAGAAGAAAGAATAAAGAAAAAGAAGACGAAGAAGAAGAAGAATATAAGTAGAGAGAGAAAGGAGAGGGAAGGGAAAAGAAGGAAAGGGGGGGGGGAACTGGGGATGTTAGTAATGGGATGAGTGGGTAAGAAAGATAGAGGGGGTTCCGAAATTGCAACCAGTATCTGGCAGCGGTTTAAGTAAGAACGGACAAATCCTATGGGGGTCCCAATCCAGACAAGGGGCCCTATCTGTTATCTAGGCAGGGCGACCAGACTGCCAGGTAAGTGGATCTGTTTCTTCTCAACCAGATTTGCATTTCCTTAAACCTTGATATTTGAGTTATCTTGGAGATGATGTCTGTGATTGCCTCCACAACATGGGAATAAGAGATTTTGCTGCAGCTAGTAGGTGATATATCAGAAGTTGGAATTTGGAGTCTAGTCCAGTAATCGGTAGGAAGAGGATAAGTAGAGCAGGATCAAGGGTTCCCAATTTCTGGATCAGGTCTCCACAGCTGCCCAGTACGAGGATAACAGTGGGCAGGGCCGGTTTTAGACAAAGTGGGGCCCTGGGCAAAAATTAAAAGCGGGGCCCCAAATGCTGATATGCAAACAACACCATCATCTTCCAGTGACAACCCCTATAATAACGCCTCCTTTCTGCCAACAAAAAAGTAACAACAAGCCCCTTTTTACCACACACAATTCAAATGAGCACCTTTGTACCACCTATTAGATTTTTGCACCCAGTCATCAGTTATTATAATAATAATAATAATATAGTCCTTTAATAGTCCCATAATGGGGAAATTCAGTGCGTTACAGTAGCAAAGATAAGCAGATACAAATACAAATACAACATATACAGGAATGTTCCAAGGTAAGAGGCATTACATTGATAGTAGACAGTACCTCCTTATAAACAATAGTCCCTGCTTATAAATAATATTACACCTTTATCAGTAATAGCTCCCTTATAAATGATAAATAGTGCCCTGTATCAGTAATATTCCCCCTTATCAGTAACAGTCACCCTGTAAAAATAATACCACTCCCTTAAAAATAATAGCCCCCTCATAAATAATAGTTACCCTTATAAATAATAGTCCCCATTATCACTAATAGCCCCCTTTATAAATAAGCCCACTTAACAATTATACCCCCCTTATAAATAGTTCCCCCCTTATAAATAATAGCCCGTCTTATAAATAATAGTTCCCCCTTATAATAGCCCCCTCATACTTAAGTTTCCCAATTATATATAGTAACCCACCCTTATATATAATAGTTCTCTGTTAGACAGTGTTGGACTGAAGGGCCTTAGGCCCAGCAGAGGATCTTGTTCTGGGGCCCCACCCAACAGCTTCCTGCTAATAGCCTACACCCCGGCTCCTTCACTGAAGTCTTACATATGTGCTGAATATCCTGTGTTACTGAGTATGTTCCCCGTATAGTCAGCCCCTATAGTACTGTGCAGGCCCCAATAACTCCATGGCCAGCTCATGCACAGTACTGTATGGGGAATGACATGGCCATGGGGCACTACACGTATGTGCAAGATTATAGTGAGGGAGCTGTGATGCAGACATAGCACACAGGGCTGCCAGCAGGAATTGTGAGCACCCCCCCCCCCCACAGTATAATGCTCCACATGGTATATAATGCGCCACAGTATAAAATGCTCTCCTGAGCCCTCCAGTTTCCCCACATGGTATATAATGCTCCACAGTGACTCCACACAGTATAAAATGCTCCCCTCAGTCCCCCATTGTGGTCCCACATGGTATTTAAGGCTCCACACAGTATAATACTCCACAGTGGCCCACACAGTATACTACCCCTTAGTGGACCCAGACAGTACAGTATGCTCCCCAGCAGCCCCACACAATATAATATACTCCATACAGTATAATATACACCCCACAATGCCCCCCCAGTATAATGCTCCACAGTGGCCTAACACAGTATAACATGCTCCATAATGACCTCCACACAGTATAATATACTCCCCAGAGGGGTTCCCCCAGTATAATGCTCTACAATGGCCCCACAGAGTATCATAGGCTCCCGAAAAGCCCCACACAATATAATACACTCCACAGTGGCCCCACACAGTATAACAGGCTCCCCACACTGTCCATTCCCCCAGTATAAAGCTCCACAGTGGCCCATAGTATAATATGCTCCCCAGAGGGCCCCCGCTAGTATAATGCTCCACAGTGCCCCCCTCCAGTATTTTGCTCCACAGTGGCCCCACGCAATATATTATGCTCCCCAGAGCGTCCCCCAGTATAATGTTCCACAGTAGGCCCCACGCAGTATAATATGCTCCTCAGAGGGCCCCCTAGTATAATGCTCATTAGTCCCCCCCGAATAATGCCCCACAGTGGCGCCACACAATATAATATGCTCTGCTGATGCCCCCCACCAGAATAATGCTCCACAGTGACCCCACTCAGTATAACATGCTCCAGAATGGCCTCCACACAGTATAATATACTGCCCAGAGAGGTTTCCCCAGTATAATACTCCACAGTGGCCCAAAACAGTATATTATGCTCTCCAGAGCCCCCCCCCACTATAATGCTCCACAGTGGCCCAAAACAGTATAACATGCTCTCCAGAGCCCCCCCCAGTATAATGCTCCACGGTGGCCCCGCACAGTATAATATACTGGGGGGCCCCTCTGGAGAGCATATTATACTGTGTGGGGCCACGTGGAGCATTATACTGGGGGGGGCTCTGGAGAGCATATTATACTGTGTGGGGCCACTGTGGAGCATTATACTGGGGAGGGGGCCCTCTGGAGAACATGTTATATTCTGTGGGGCCTCTATGGAGTATTATAAAGTGGGGGGGGCTCTGGAGAGGATGTTATATTCTGCGGGGCCTCTATGGAGTATTATAAAGTGGGGGGGCTCTGGAGAGCATATGTTATATTCTGTGGGGCCACTTTGGAGCATTATACTGGGGGGCCCCTCTGGAGAGCATAATGCTCCAAAGTGGCCCCACAGAATATAACATTATCTCCAGAGCCCCCCCCCCCCACACACATTATAATTTTCCACAGAGGCCCCACAGAATATAACATGCTATCCAGAGGGCCCTTCCCCAGTATAATGCTCCACAGTGGCCCCACACAGTACTGTATAATATGCTATCCAGAGGGGGCCCCCCAGTATAATATGCATTCCAGAGGGGGCCCCCAGTATAATGCTCCACAGCGGCCCTACAGTGCTATTATTATTTTATATTCTGAGGTCTCTTCAGACCCCAGAGTATAATAATCGAAGGCCCGGGGAAAGTAAGGTAAAATAACAAACAGTTATACTCACCTTGTTCTTACCTCTGCTGGGCCTCCTCGCGCTGCTCCGCTATCCCCGCCGGCGCTGGCTTCTTCTTCTCTGCGGCTGACGTCACGCGTTGTGGACGTCACCGCTGAGGCCTGTGATTGGGCCTCAGCGATTACGTAAAGCAGGCTGTTAGCACGCCCCACGTGACCGCTGTGGCCAGGCCTCAGCGGTGATGTCCGGAATGCTAGAAGATGACGTCGGACGCCAAGGGCAGGTGAGTAAAAATGTTTGATATTTTTACTCACCTCGAAAAAGGGGCCCTGCGATCCCCTTCTGTTATTGCTTTGGCCGGACCTGACTCTGGGATCCGGAGTCATCAGGTTCCGGATCCCGGGGGCCCCTTTGGGGACGGGGACCTGGGCAATTGCCCAGTTTGCCCCCCCCTAACGCCGGCCCTGACAGTGGGCAGGACCACCACAAATGTAACAACGATCAAACCGACGCTTTGCATCTCCAGCATTCAGCAGAGTCTGTTAAGTTATGGGCAAATAACCATTCTGGAGTCCGGTACACCTAGAGAACAGCTTGAAGTGGCTTTCTTGAAGTCTAACACATGTGGCTACCCCATGAGCTCTTGACATGACTATCTTCAGGGCCTCTGAATCTAGGACCAAATCCAAGACCTTACAGGTCGTATACAACAATAGATTATCCGAAAAAAAATTGTATAATCCAAAATGATAATCACAATAATACAAAAATTAATATATAACTTTTAATTAATGTAATAGATGTCTCAGAGGACTGCAAATTATATAATGAGGCATAAAAGGATCGGAACACTTCAGCGATCTCAGTTGTAGCAGTATGTATGTTTCCTGCGGGAGATTTGATAGCAGGGATATATCTTCTGGCTTTAGCCTTTTTGATAAGAGATGTCATCATCCTGCCTCCCTTGTTTCCATGGGCATAGAGTTTTCTGTTTGTAGTTTAGAAAGTGCTTTGCTGCTCTAGTATGCAAAATGTCTCGAAGTTCAGTTCTAAGTGCTGCAAATTGGATCTGATGTCTCTCTATCAATGTGTGTTTATGAAGTCGTTCCAAACTGGTAATCTGCAACAAGGAATCAATGCGATGTTGTAGTTGTTTTTCATTTTCGCTCCCTGAGCAATCAGTAAGCCCCTAACATAGTGCTTGTGCGTCTCCCACACCACAGTTGGACTTACTTCCGGTGTGTTGTTGATAGTGAAAAACTCGGAGATATGCTTGTGAATGTGGTCTCTCGTTTCAGACGAGTCAAGAAGCATTCATTTAACCTCCAATTCAGCTCTGAGCAGGGTATTGGGGATACTGGAGCGTGGTCTGAGAGTGAGATCGAGCCAATTGAAGATTTCTGGCACAGCTGCAACATGTTGCAAGAGACAAGAATATAGTCCAACCTTTAATATGAATCTCTCAGGTTCGAATAAAAGGAGTAGTCCTTCGTGCTTGGGTGGTGAGTTCTCCAGATGTCTAGAAGTGACAAGGATTGAAGAGTCTGATTCAGCTTACGTAGGGCCCTTTGAGATAGTTGGGATTTTCCTGTGGAGGAATCTAGCAAAGGATTTAGGGTCAAGTTGAGGTCACTACCAATCACAACAGCTCCTTCAGCGAAGAGTTGTAGGGTCTCAAAGACATTCACCAGCCAATTCACCTGTTCAGATGTAGGAACATAGAGGTTAACAAGTGTAAATGTTTCAGAGGCTATTTTCCCTTTTCCCTTTCACAAACAGCGCTCTACCCTCTGCATCTGAATGAACATGTTCACATTTAAAAGGTATGGAGTAGTGGATGGCCACCGATACCCCTCTATGCCTCTCACCTTGGAACATTCCTGTACATGTTGTATTTGTATTTGTATCTGCTTATCTTTGCTGCTGTAACACACTGAATTTCCCCATTGTGGGACTATTAAAGGACTATTATTATTATTAGAGGCAGCTGAGTCACTAAGACTGTGAAACTGTAAGGTTGTGAAGCAATACATCTGCAGTAACTAACTTTGGTCAGTAGGTGGCAGCAAAGTAAGAAACTGCCCATAAGTATTAATGTAATTAATGTAAATATTGTTCTAGGGTTCAAAATCTGATTATAGATAATTACTGTAACGTGTTGGACTTCTACAAGTATGGCAGTGTGCTAGGATTGGAGTTTTGATGCCTCCCACTGGAGATAGGGAACTGCATCATCACCCAGCAGGAAACAGGAAGTGAGGGGTGGTGTGGAGAAGGTTCAGAAACTGAAAACCTGAGGTGTGCTGGGGTGGAGAGAGCTTTGTGCTGGATGGAGGCCTGAGCTGAGCTGACTGCAGGTGAAGTCTTGGTGCTGGCATAGGACTGAGTTCTAGGACACAGAGACCGTGGTGCTGGCTGAGGACGGAGTCAAGACACCCCTTATCATTGGAGAGACTGGCCTGTCTTTTAAGTGTTGCACTACAGGGAGCTGGAGCAAGGCCTATAACTGTACTTGAAGGGGAAGACAGCATGTGCCTGTGGATTACAATTTAACCATTGGATTACAAATAGTATTGCGCAATACTTAGGGTGCACCCTGACGAGGGACCAATCCAGGAAAACCACGTTCTTAAAGGACTTGAATCCATTACCTGTTTAAGTAATTGTAGGAACTAAGGGGTATAGTATTAGTTTGCTGCAATAATCTGTTCCGTAGCATTTTGTATTTTTTTTTCTCTGTTTATACCTTGATGCATATTTTCCCAGATCTCTCTTCATTGCTTTGCTCAGTAAACATTTTTCTGGGAATTAAAACGGTGTGTGTGTCTGTGTGGCATCGTGTACCTGCTGAACCTGTGGGCCCAGCCCTTGGTTCTCTTTCAAAACCACTGGGAAAAATAATTGGTCGGGAGTTTAGGTATTTTGCCTTTCTTAAAATGAGTCTCTTGTATGAAGAGGATCTTGGTAGCTTCCTCAGGAAGAGAAGAACACTGTGTCTCTTCTCAGCGGCGTTGAGGCCATGTGCATTAAGAGAGGTAATCGTTGCTTTCACTATGTCGATGCAGCTAAGTAGAGAGTACTCTAATCACCAATTTGGAGAGATGACAAGGGAGGGAAGGCAAGTATGGATGAGTTAGTCAATGGGCATAGAACAGAAGGGTAGGAGGAGGAGGACTTAAGAACAAAGGAAGAAAAGAAGAGAAGAAAAGAAGAAGAAGAAAAGGAAGAAGATGAGAGAAAAGAAGAAGAACTAAGAGTTGAGAAGAAGATAAGCAAACAATATCACAAACAGGTGCGCAGGCCTGTATGAGCACAGCTATTAATCAGTGCTTCCAAAAGGAAGGAAGCGTAGTTGTCCAGGAGCTGGCTAGCAGAGCCCAGAGAAGGAGACTACCTGGGGGTAAAGTAGAACTTGAGGTACAAGGCAAATGAGGAGACCGTCTCATCAAAGCTATGAATAACCATAACAGAAGTTAGCACAGTACAAAAATAATTTCATAAGAGCAATAATCCTATTATTGGGACAAGACGGAGGGGGGAGAGGGTGGTAGAGGTTGTGAGCGTCTCACCGTCACACACCAATATAATAATAAGATGTAATGTAATGTGATGTAAACGGGGAGACATGCGTCCCAGACTCCCCTCTCCCTCTAACAGGAGCCAAGCATGGACACATGTCATATAAACATAAACAAGGTAAAGGTTAAGATAGCAAACTGACTAAATGTGTGCTTCTAAACGCCTCCTAGTAATAGCCACAGGATAATGTAAGGTAATGTAAGCGGAGAGACATGAGTCCCAGACTCCCCACGCCTTCTAACAGGAGCCAAGCATGGATACGTCATATAAACATAAACGAGGTAAAGGTTAAGGTAGCAAACTAACTAAATGCGTACTTCCAAACACCTCCTAGTAATCCTATCAGCTATGTCCCTGCATCCCACTGTAGCAAAAAAATATAGCAATAGGATAGTTCAATGTAATGTAAGTGGAGAGACACGAGTCCCAGGCTCCCCATTCCCTCTAACAGGAGTCAAGCATGGACCCATGTCATATAAACCTAAACAAGGTGAAGGTTAGGATAGCAAATCGACTACATGTACTGTGCCCCTGATAGCAACAATGATCCACAGAGCCAGCTATTGTTGGACAGTGGATAAATCACCAGGAACTATTAAGATAAAACAGAGATTGCACATTATGAACACTAGAAACCTGAGAAAAAACTGAAAAAGGTCCAGTAGTACCGCTCCACGAGCATAACTCCAGCAGAGGTCGGCAATACTATACGCACAGTGAACACCCCCTACCAGAAAGGCTTTGTCCTTCAGGGTGTTCTATGGTGGAGTCGCGGGGATATGCTGCAGAGATCTCTTAGATTTCGGGGACTTGAGGCGCAGTGTCTGCTTCCAACTTGTGCAGGACAGTAACTGCGGCAACATGCTGAGATCCGGCGTTGGCATCCATGATGGTATTTCCATAGGAGTTCAACTGCTCCCAGACATTAGTGAGGTCAGCTTGCGTCTGCACTAATATGTGCCTGCCCTTATATTGAATGGAGAGGCCAAATGGGTACAGCCAGGAGTAAGCTACATTCATTTTGCGCAGCGACTCAAGTAATGGTTTCAGTTGGCGTCTCTTGGCTAACGTGGACGGGGCTTGGTCCTGATAGAAGGACAATGAATCTGAATCATGAGTAAACTCCGTGCGGGCCCAGGCAGCAGATAAAATGTCCTGTGTGTCCACAAAGGACAAAAGGTCACAAACTACATCTCTTGGTGGGTCTTTGGGTTTTGGCTTCGGCCTTAGAGCCCTGTGAGCCCTCTCAATTACTACTGAGGTAGTGCGCTCAGGGCCTAATAGTGATGTAAATATGGCGGTCACTCTCTCCATCAACTCAGGAGGGCCGCAAGTCTCCTAGATACCTTTTATACGAACATTTCTGCGTCGTCCACGATTCTCCTGGTCTTCCAAGGGGGTTAACGCTCGGTCGAGTTGTTCCTTCTGGGAGGAAAGGATAGAGGCCATCACGGTGGAATGGGCAGTTATACCAGCACAGGCATCCTCCACTACTTCAACCCTGCGGCCTAGGTGAGTGAGCTCTGACTTTATATCTGCCAGGTCCGAATGAACCAGGTGTAGTGCTTGGGATAGGGCCTTTTTTAGAAAGGACCATGATATGTGCGAGGAGGTGATGTCATCACTTTCCCCTTCTCCGCTACTCTCCGGGTCCAACCCCGCTGCAAGTTCTTCATTGCCCACACCTTCTGGCGCCATCTTGGGAGGGATCCCCCAGCCATAAGGGCTTCATTTTCTGAGAAATTTCAGGAGGTCTGCTTGTTGCCAAGTGGTTCTCGGGGTGCAGGGAGCTTCCCCACCTTTGTCTCTCCCGATCTTAACCATTATAGCTGCAGTATTGCTGGTATGTGAGTCTCCTCAGCCTCTATGCAACAGAGCTACAGGCTCATGCTGCTGTTACATTCAGCGGTCAAACCGTTTTGGTTACCATTTTCATCAGTAAAGTTTGAACCTGTTCCACCTGTAACCTTTATCTCCTGAGTCTATTCCTACATTCACCATCAAGGGCCTTTCCAACTATCACCTGAATCAGTGAGGCTGAAGACTACTAAGAATGTACCACAGGGGAAGTTTACCACTACCATCAAGTACTCTGCAGGACCCTTCAGCTCTACCCCAACTTAGAGGAGTCAGTTGAGGGTCTTAGCTACCGTGACAAATGCTACCTCCACAACTCCCATCCTCCAGATTTTCTCAAATAGGTTGCAGAACTAACAATGGCCAAAATTCTTCCCACCTTCTAGAAGCCTCAGAGCAAAATAGTTTGCTACTTAGCAGTGGCCCTTTTGAGTGTGCAGATAGTTGTTAGATAGGACATACATTACGTAGAATGTAACCTAGTGTTTGTAATTAGATATACATATTGGTTCTCCATAATTTTCGTGTTACTTAGATCAGTACCTGGATTAGAAAGTCATTCAGCTATACATATTTCAGACAGCACACCTATACTCATTTTTAGTGCAGTTCATGTATACTGTATAATCCACAGAATATATAATTACCTTCATTTGTTAGCATCTCAGTCATGTAGGTTAAGTTTTTTGTCTTTTCGTAGAATATTTACAATTGCTTTTCTTTTTGCCAAATTTTTCCTGCACAAACAGATGTATGTATATTCTTTTTGAGACATAGCAGCCTCCGCACTTTTTCACTTCCTTCAGGAGCAGAATTTGCAACATAGAAACCACTTTATTCCCCTTCACATCCTCTCTTTGATCGATTCTGGCCTCTGTAGACTCACACTCCATCCATGGTTACTTACCAACAGTGAATTTTGATCCAGTTACTCTTCTGATGCTCTTCATTTTTTTACAATCTTTTCATGAAAGCAATAATTACAATGGATTAAATAATGATGGGTTTCAGGATGTAAAATTAGAACCATGTACAGTACAGACCAAAAGTTTGGACACACCTTCTCATTCCAAGAGTTTTCTGTATTTTCATGACTATAAAAATTGTAGATTCACACTGAAGGCATCAAAACTATGAATTCACACATGTGGAATTATATACTTAACAAAAAAGTGTGAAACAACTGAAAATATGTCTTATATTCTAGGTTCTTCAAAGTAGCCACCTTTTGCTTTGATTACTGCTTTGCACACTCTTGGCATTCTCTTGATGAGCTTCAAGAGGTAGTCACCTGAAATGGTTTTCACTTCACAGGTGTGCCCTGTCAGGTTTAATAAGTGGGATTTCTTGCCTTATAAATGGGGTTGGGACCATCAGTTGTGTTGTTCAGAAGTCAGGTGGATACACAGCTGATAGTCCTACTGAATGGAGTTTTAGAATTTGTATTATGGCAAGAAAAAAGCAGCTAAGTAAAGAAAAACGAGTGGCCATCATTACTTTAAGAAATGAAGGTCAGTCAGTCCGAAAAATTGGGAAAACTTTGAAAGTGTCCCCAAGTGCAGTGGCCAAAACCATCAAGCACTACAAAGAAACTGCTCACATGAGGACCGCCCCTGGAAAGGAAGACCAAGAGTCACTTCTGCTGCGGAGGATAAGTTCATCCGAGTCACCAGCCTCAGAAATCGCAGGTTAACAGCAGCTCAGATTAGAGACCAGGTCAATGCCACACAGAGTTCTAGCAGCAGACACATCTCTACAACAACTGTTAAGAGGAGACTGTGTGCAGCAGGCCTTCATGGTAAAATGGCTGCTAGGAAACCACTGCTAAGGACAGGCAACAAGCAGAAGAGACTTGTTTGAGCTAAAGAACACAAGGAATGGACATTAGACCTGTGGAAATCTGTGCTTTGGTCTGATGAGTCCAAATTTGAGATCTTTGGTTCCAACCACCGTGTCTTTGTGTGACGCAGAAAAGGTGAACGAATGGACTCTACATGCCTGGTTCCCACCGTGAAGCATGGAGGAGGAGGTGTGATGGTGTGGGGGTGCTTTGCTGGTGACACTGTTGGGGATTTATTCAAAATTGAAGGAATACTGAACCAGCATGGTTACCACAGCATCTTGCAGCGGCATGCTATTCCATCCGGTTTGCGTTTAGTTGGACCATCATTTATTTTTCAACAGGACAACACCCCAAACACACCTCCAGACTGTGTAAGGGCTATTTGACCAAGAAGGAGAGTGATGGGGTGCTACGCCAGCTGACCTGGCCTCCACAGTCACCAGACCTGAACCCAATCGAGATGGTTTGGGGTGAGCTGGACCGCAGAGTGAAGGCAAAAGGGCCAACAAGTGCTAAGCATCTCTGGGAACTCCTTCAAGACTGTTGGAAGACCATTTCAGATGACTACCTCTTGAAGCTCATCAAGAGAATGCCAAGAGTGTGCAAAGCAGTAATCAAAGCAAAAGGTGGTTACTTTGAAGAACCTAGAATATAAGACATATTTTCAGTTGTTTCACACTTTTTTGTGAAGTATATAATTCCACATGTGTTAATTCAAAGTTTTGATGCCTTCAGTGTGACTCTACAATTGTTATTGTCATGAAAATACAGAAAACTCTTGGAATGAGAAGGTGTGTCCAAACTTTTGGTTTGTACTGTATGCATATAACGTATGCGTATATGTATGGGATATAACAGGCAGAGAGATATTTCAGTTCTCTGTGTGTAATGATCTCCGCTTAGGTCGGTGTTGGTTGTACAGCCTAACCGCGGTGGGGAGGAAAGACTTCCGATAGCGCTCCTTCTCACACCTAGGGTGGAGCAGTCGGTCACTGACAGTACTACCCAGCGCTATCACAGTCTCATGCATGGGATGGAACTTCTTCTTCTGCATGGAGCTCACCACGGACAGTATCCTTCTGTTACCCACCACCTGCACTGGGTCCAGTGGGCTCCCCAGGACAGAGCTGGCCCTTCTAATCAGCTTGTCAAGTTTATTTCTGTCCCTGGTTGATATACTGCTCCCCCAGCAGGCCACTCCAAAGAAGATGGCTGATGCCACTACTGAGTTGAAGAAAGTCCTAAGAAGTGCCCCCCGGATTCCAAAGGCTCTCAGCTTCCTAAGCAGGTAGAGCCTGCTGTGGCCCTTCCTGTACAGGGCCTCCATATTAGCCCTCTTATAAATAATAGCCCTCTTAACAATAATACCTACTTATAAATAATAGCCCTCTTATAAATAATAGTTCCCCTCATAAAAAGCCCCTTTAACAATACCCTCCTTATAAAGTTTCCCTTTTATAAATAAAAGAGACCACATTATAATAGCTGTCCATATAATGTCCCCCTTATTATAGGCCTTTTATAAATAGTTCTTCCCTTATAAATAATAGCCCGCTTTATATACAGTGAGGAAAAAAAAGTATTTAGTCAGCCACCAATCTCCCACTTAAAAAGATGAGAGAGGCCTGTATTTGACATCATAGGTAGACCTCAACTATGAGAGACAAAATGAGAAAACAAATCCAGAAAATCACATTGTTTGTCTGATTTTTAAAGAATTTATTTGCAAATTATGGTGGAAAACAAGTATTTGGTCAATAACAAAAGTTCATCTCAATACTTTGTTATATATCCTTTGTTGGCAATGACAGAGGTCAAACATTTTCTGTAAGTCTTCACAAGGTTGGCACACACTGTTGCTGGTATGTTGGCCCATTCCTCCATGCAGATCTCCTCTAGAGCAGTGATGTTTTGGGGCTGTCGCTGGGCAACATGGACTTTCAACTTCCTCCCTACCTCCCTCCCGCTAAAAGCCTGATGCTCCAGGTCCCGGGGGGCCCCTTTGGGGACAGGAGCCCTGGGCAATTGCCCAGTTTGCCCCCCCCTAACGCTGGCCCTGAGTACATGTTAACATATTCTATGGCTTATTGACCATAGTCAGAACTGCAGGATTTTTAGGAATTTTTTAAAATATAGATAATAATGAAAAATTTTTAAAAACCAAACAAAAATTGTTTTCAAAAATATTTTTGACATAAAACTTGATTAAAAAATAGGTAATTAACTTGCAACACATTCCCTTATAGTGACAGGTGATGCAGTTCGTTTTTACATGAAAAAGATGCCAGTACAGTGCAAAAACTTATTAATTGAACCATACAAGTTCTAACGATCATCTCTCCAGATTCCATTGCTTTCAAGTACTGAGTCAGTGCTGAGAATTTCCCTGCACAACTTTGCAATACTGTTTCTAATGAGGGCCTGTGTCTACAGAACCCTATGACCAAAATCCATCATTAGTGTTGTATCTATTATACACAACTTAATGAGATATATAGTTATATTTTTCAGAAAATTGTGATCTCAAATGGTATTACACTGAATTCCTTTTCTCTTTGGGCTGTGAGAATGCCTTTGGACTTACAGTGCAAATAATCCTTTTTAACCTCTTAATGACCAGGCCAAAAAGTGTGTTAAGGACCAGTCCTCATTTTTCAAAACTGACATGTGTCTCTTTATATGGCAATAACTTTGAGAGACTTTATTCTTTCTCAAAATTGTGCAGCTACTGTAACTTCAGCCAGAGCTCCCAGAGAGAAGACAGGGAAGGTTTATTACCTTCCCTGCCTTCCCGATTGCTGTGTATACAGCACTCAATGAGCGCTGTATACAGCGCTATGGGTGCCGCCATCTTGCAGCCACCCTCTGACCCGGTGGTCATGTGATCCACCGGGTGCAGCGTCTTCAAGAGCTGCAGGGTCCTATAGGACCCAGATCAGCTCTATAGTATTGTTGAAGTAACGTGCAGGAGGTTGTATTTCTCCTGCAACTGGGGCTAAATGTACCAGCCCCAGTTACAGAGGAAATCGGCCTACCCAACACAAAAAAAAGTAACCAGTTGTCCCCAAAGGTTTATTATGACCTTATGGGGACACAATGTAAAAAAAAAAAAAAAAAAAAAAATTAATAGAAAAGTAAAAAAAAAATGTAAATAAAGTAATTAAAAAAATAAATAAAATAATACGCCAATAAAATACCCTTATTACAGGTTATAGCCCCACCCCCGACGACACCATAAAAATTTAAAATTACTGTAACAGAGAGGAAAAACTATTTTATAAAGTTTTTTAGTAGCACTTTGTGTTATTAAATAAAAAAAAAAATGAAAAGTGAAAAACAGACACATTTTCCCTCCTCTTTTGTTTATATTTTCCTGGATATTAAAAAAATTAAAATACATGCAAAATAAAACAACATAAAAGTAAAGCCCTGTGTCACCAAAAAAAGACGCAGAAATAAGTTGAATAACGCATAGCCCTCAAAACCGAACATAAAAAAATGTGTCTGGACCAGAAATTGGCCCGGTACTGAAGTGGTTAAACAGGCTTAATTTTTGCAAATTGTAAACAATTTTGAATAACATAATATTGCTTTGACAAAGAAGGATATCAAAACCCAGTGGAAGAGTATACGGGACCGTTTCATGAATGACATCCGTAAGGCTGAGAAGAGTTGGTCCTCTCCTTCTTAACGGAAGAAGATCACCAACTATCAGGCTCTCCTGATCCTCCTGCGCAGCAGGGGGCAACGACCGTAATTATTTATGATCTAACTTATCCCCCAAGTTTTTTATTGCATTGTTTTTATACTTTTGTTTTGTTATTTTTCCAAACAGAACTTCTGGAAACTTACAGGAACCAGTGGGGCAGTTGGAGTCCATTGCTCCACAAGAGCTGGAGGAGAGTGATCCCATTCCATTGACGTCTGTAGCTGTCCTTCCTGAACCGGAGGAGCAGTCCGATTAACCTTAACCATCTGCATTGCTGGTTGAGAATCTGTGTCACCACCACCACTTACATTACCAGTAATTGAGACTGAATTGTTGCTTCCCCCACGTAGACATCAGGGTCCTCCTCCAACCAGTCTACCTTCCATAAGGGAACAGATCCGAAGGACCCCCCAGATAACGAACAGACAACTGTAAGTTGAGTCGGAAGCCATATCCCTTATCTGGAGGCTCCTTGTGTCTTGTTTTTTATATTGTTTTTTTTATTCTATTTCTATACTATTCTGTAAAATGTGTCAAGCACAGAAGACACCATGACTGCTATTATTTTCATGAGCCATCATGGGGTCTTCTGTGATATAGGCACATGTGAATTTAAAACAAGATAAGGAGGTTGTGTTGTTCCTAACTTCAAAACGGTCAATGGCAGAGGAGCTCATGAGTACTATAGAAATCAAATAGCGGTTGTGGGCTGTTCTGCCACTGGCACTATTGAAGGAAATGTGTCCAAAAATTAATTGCATTTCAGGGAGAACTTGGTGATCAGTGGGTCTGCATGAATTAAAAGGCACAAATGCTCACATATACCAATAATCTTGTTTTTGTAAAATTAACAGTATAAATGTCCAAGGTGACCCCTTTGACGAGGTAAGTTTAAGGGGTGAACCCAATAGCGGTGCCTGATCATCCACCAGCGTCTCCTGTTACTCAACTAAATTTAAAATAATTTTTTAATATGTAAAAAACAAACACTTGGTAATTTGACCAACATACAAAAATTTACATACCTGCTGCCGTATCCTTTGACAGTGTATAATATTGATTAAAATATTCATCAGAAGGACCATTTCGGTCCTCCTGACTTTAATGCGCCCATCTGCTGGGGCTACGGTGTAGCCTAGGGCCATAGAGTTGCCAGCGTAATAAATGTGTCTTCCAAAGTGAGGTGAAAAATGACCTCTGTAGAGAAGTAGGTGGAGTTTGTTTTACCTAGTGGGCTTGTCTAAATCCAGGTGAGAAATAATAAAAATTCCGTGTTGGATTCCGCACCAAAATTCTGCTTCAAAATCCGCTGTGGTTTTAGACAAGCAAGATCCGCTTAAAATTCTGGAAGTGGAAATTTTCCGCTGTTTAAATTCCACTGCAAATTCAGTGTCAAATTCAATCACACTTTCCTACATGTGAAACTAGCCTAAAATAGCCTTCTTCTACTTATACAGTATATGTAAGGATCTGAATTAATGAATTTCATAGCTTATTACAGATGGATTGTTAGGCTAAGGCCCCACATAGCAAACTGCAGCTAAAAAACACAGAGGCAAAAAATGCAGAGAAAATGCATTGCAGTTTTTCTGCAGCGTTTTTCATTGCATTTTTGCTTCGTTTTTCTATTTTATTTTTGTTCCTTTATTAAATCTATAGGGAAAACATTTGCGTTCCCGCAGCCACAACTGATATGTTGCATTTTTCAAAAATGCAGCTTTTCCACAGCTATCTTTTGTGTGGATGACATCTCATTAAAAGAACTGTAAAGAGAGATTCAGGAGTAATATAAGATGAGTTACTGGACAGCAATAGATCCATATACTTTGTTTGTACACTCTCTGCTGTCTTTAACAGCAACTGTGTGATATTTGTGAGAGGCTATATGACTACAGTGCTCGAAATACAAGTTGAATGCAATGCAGCCAGAAAAGACATACACACGTGGACAAAATTGTTGGTACCCCTTGTTTAATGAAAGAAAAACCCACAATGGTCACAGAAATAAATTGAATCTGACAAAAGTAATAACATATAAAAATTATATGGAAATGAACAAATGAAAGTCAGACATTGCTTTTCAATCATGTTTCAACAGAATTTAAAAAAAAAGAAAATTCATGAAACAGGCCTGGACAGAAATGATGGCACCCTTAACTTAATATTTTGTTGCACATCCTTTTGAGGCAATCACTGCAATCAAACAATTCCTGTAACTGTCAATGAGACTTCTGTACCTCTCAACAGGTATTTTGGCCCACTCCTCATGAGCAAACTGCTCCAGTTGTCTGGAGGGTGCCTTTTCCAGACGGCATGTTTCAGCTTCTTCCAAAGATGCTCAATAAGATGTAGGTCATTAGTCCAATGTTTTCCTCTTAGCCATTCTTGGGTGTTTTTAGCTGGGTGTTTTGGGTCATTATCCTGTTGCAAGACCCATGACCTGCGACTGAGACCAAGCTTTCTGACACTGGGCAGTACATTTCTCTCTAGAATCCCTTGATAGTCTTGAGATTTCATTGTACCCTGCACAGATTCAAGACACCCTGTGCCAGATGCAGCAAAGCAGCCCCAGAACATAACAAAGCCTTCTCCATGTTTCATAATAGGGACAGTGTTCTTTTCAAGATATGCTTCATTTTTCCGTCTGTGAACATAGAGCTGATGTGCCTTACCAAAAATTTTGATTTTTGTTTCATCTGTCCATAGGACATTCTCCCAGAAGCTGTGTGGCTTGGCAACATGTACAGTGCCTTGCGAAAGTATTCAGCCCCCTTGAACTTTTCAACCTTTTGCCACATCTTAGGCTTCAAACATAAAGTTATAAAATTTAAATTTTTTGGTGAAGAATCAACAACAAGTGGGACACAATTGTGAAGTGGAACGAAATTTATTGGTTATTTTAAACTTTTGTAAAAAATAAAAAACTGAAAAGTGGGGCGTGCAATATTATTCGGCCCCTTTACTTTCAGTGCAGCAAACTCACTTCAGAAGTTCAGTGAGGATCTCTGAATGATCCAATGTTGTCCTAAATGACTGATGATGATAAATATAATCCACCTGTGTGTAATCAAGTCTCCGTACAAATGCACCTGCTCTGTGATAGTCTCAGGGTTCTGTTTAAAGCGCAGAGAGCATCATGAAGACCAAGGAACACACCAGGCAGGTCTGTGATACTGTTGTGGAGAAGTTTAAAGCCAGATTTGGATACAAAAAGATTTCCCAAACTTTAAACATCCCAAGGAGTACTGTGCAAGCGATCATATTGAAATGGAAGGAGTATCAGACCACTGCAAATCTACCAAGACCCGGCCGTCCCTCTAAACTTTCATCTCAAACAAGGAGAAGACTGATCAGAGATGCAGCCAAGAAGCCCATGATCACTGCAGAGATCTACAGCTGAGGTGGGAGAGTCTGTCCATAGGACAACAATCAGTCATACACTGCACAAATCTGGCCTTTATGGAAGAGTGGCAAGAAGAAAGCCATTTCTCAAAGATATCCATAAAAAGTCTCATTTAAAGTTTGCCACAAGCCACCTGGGAGACACACCAAACATGTGGAAGAAGGTGCTCTGGTCAGATGAAACCAAAATCGAACTTTTTGGCCACAATGCAAAACGATATGTTTGGCGTAAAAGCAACACAGCTCATCACCCTGAACACACCATCCCCACTGTCAAACATGGTGGTGGCAGCATCATGGTTTGGGCCTGCTTTTCTTTAGCAGGGACAGGGAAGATGGTTAAAATTGATGGAAAGATGGATGGAGCCAAATACAGGACCATTCTGGAAAAAAACCTGTTGGAGTCTGCAACAGACCTGAGACTGGGACGGAGATTTATCTTCCAACAAGACAATGATTCCAAACATAAAGCAAAATCTACAATGGAATGGTTCACAAATAAACGTATCCAGGTGTTAGAATGGCCAAGTCGAAGTCCAGACCTGAATCCAATCGAGAATCTGTGGAAAGAGCTGAAAACTGTTGTTCACAAACGCTCTCCATCCAACCTCACTGAGCTCGAGCTGTTTTCCAAGAAAGAATGGGCAAGAATTTCAGTCTCTCGATATGCAAAACTGATAGAGACATGCCCCAAGTGACTTGCAGCTGTAATCGCAGCAAAAGGCGACGCTACAAAGTTTAAAATATCCAATAAATTTCGTTCCACTTCACGACTGTGTCCCACTTGTTGATTCTTCACCCAAAAATGTAAATTTTATATCCTTATATTTGAAGCCTGAAATGTGGCAAAAGGTTGAAAAGTTCAAGAGGGCCGAATTTGGAAAGGATTTGTAGTTTGGCAAATTCCAGTCTGGCTTTTTTTTTTTTTTTTTTTTTTTTCAACAATGGTGTCCTCCTTGATCATCTCTCATGAAGTCCACTTTGGCTCAAACAACGACGGATGGTGCGATCTGACACTGATATTCCTTGAGCTTGAAGTTCACCTTTTAATCTCTTTAAAAGTTTTTTTGGGCTCTTTTGTTACCATTAGTTTTATCCTTCTATTTGATTTGTCATCAATTTTCCTCCTGCGGCCACATCCAGGGAGGTTGGCTACAGTCCCATGGATCTTAAATTTCTGAATAATATGTGCAACTGTAGTCACAGGAACATCAAGCTGGTTAGAGATGGTCTTAAAACCTTTACCTTTAACATGCTTGTCTATAATTTTCTCTCTAAGCTTCTGAGACAACTCTTTCCTTCGCTTCCTCTGGTCCATGTTGAGTGTGGTACTCACCATGTCACCAAACAGCTCAGTGAGTATCTGTAGCCCTATATACAGGCCCACTGACTGGTTACAAGGTTGTAGACACCTGTGATGCTAATTAGTGGCCACACCTTGATTTAACATGGTACTTTGGTCACATTATTTTCAGAGGTGCCATCATTTCTGTCCAGGCCTGTTTCATGAGATTTCTTATTTAAAAAATTATGTTGAAGCATGGTTGAAAAGCAATGTCTGACTTTCATTTGTTCATTTTCATAGAATTTTTATATATTATTACTTTTGTCAGATTCAAGTTATTTCTGTGACCATTGTGGGTTTTTCTTTCATTAAACGAGGGGTACCAACAATTTTGTCCATGTGAGGAGAAAACATTTTGCATTTTGTAAATGTTTTTGAACAGTTCTTTTTAAATGAACTTGCTACTAACTGAAAAATTTGTAAATTATTAATTATTATTAATGTAAAAATTATTGTTGATCTCAATCATCCCTTTGGTGTCTCAGCGATTAGCACTGCAGCCTTACAGTGCTGGAGTCCTGGTTTTGTATCCTGCCAAGGACAACATCTGCAATAAGTTTGCATGTTCTCCCCAAGTTTGCGTGGGTTTCCTCCCAGACTCCAAAGACATACTGATAGGGAATGTAGATTGTGAGCCCTATATGGGACAGTGATTGACAATGTCTGTAAAAGCGCTGTGGAATATGATTGTGCTATACAAGTAAAAAAATAAAGAAAAAAATTCCAACAATTGTGCAAGTTCTCCCACTTAAAAAGATGAGTGAGGCCTGTATTGACATCATAGGTAGACCTCAACTATTAGAGACAAAATGAGAAAACATATCTAGAAAATCACATTGTCTGATTTTTTAAGAATTTATTTGTAAATTATGGTGGAAAATAAGTATTTGGTCACCTACAAACAAGCAAGATTTCTGGCTCTCACAGACCTGTAACTTCTTCTTTAAGAGGCTCTTCTGTTCTCCACTTATTACCTGTAGTAATGGCACCTGTTTGAAATTGTTATCAATATAAAAGGCACCTGTTGTAAGGGAATCGCTAGAGGATCGATTCCCAGTAGCTGCTAGAGAACTCTGGGGGGAGGGGCACAACAAAACAGTGGACCCTAAGCTGAACCCCCAACTTTCCTTGGCTAATTGCCCGAACTGTCCTAGGTGACAGCCAGCAACTGGTCGACAGTCCCTCCTTTTAATAAGTGATAACACAGAACGCAGACAGGACGAACAACAACAAAGGGAGGTCAGCTAGCCAAGGGGTCGGTAACAATCGAGCAATGCAGTACAAAATCACAACCCAAGAGAAAAGTCAAAGGTAAGCCAGTGGTCAGGAAATAAGAAGAACAGGTAACAGAGAGCAAGCAGTATAGCCAGTATGCGCAATGCAATAGCAGGCGCCAATGGGAAAGTGAGCAAACAATAAATAGGGAGGAAGAACCACCCCAGACTTTATAGGAGGATAGGCTGTCAATCACACAGGTAAGACTAAAGTTAACTCTTAGTGGAGCAGGGGGAAAGCAAAGTGAAAGAGAAGGGTGTAGCGGAAAATCAATTAAGGAGGTGAGGGGATAGGACAGTGTTCAGACAATACAAGAAAAACCCAAAGGAAGGAATCACAACCGTACACACCTCCTGCACCGCAGTGTGCACCCGGAGGATGGTGCCAAAGCCCCGACACGCAAGGATGTTACACCTGTCCACAACCTCAAACAGTCACACTCCAAACTCCACTATGGTAAAGACCAAAGAGCTGTGGAAGGACACCAGAAACAAAATTGTAGACGGGAGGGGAGTGTAAGGGGAGGGAAGAGAGTCAGAGACCTTGTAGAGTACAATAAGTGTCCCAGGATGACCACACAGTATTTTTACTTTCCTTGGCAATTATTCTCTCAGCCTCGATCGTTGCCTCCTTTATTTGTCTTTTACGCAATTTATTTTTCTTTTTATAATTTTTTAATGCTCGTCACTACTTTCTTGTTTTAGTATTTTAAATGCTTCCTTTTTATCCCTCATTGCACTCCTTATCGTTTTAGTTAGCCATATTGTTTTTCTATGATTTCTGGCCCGCTTATTCCCATAAAGTATACAGTGGGGAAAAAAAAAGTATTTAGTCAGCCACCAATTGTGCACGTTCTCCCACTTAAAAAGATGAGAGAGGCCTGTAATTAACATCATAGGTAGACCTCAACTATGAGAGACAAAATGAGAAAACATATCTAGAAAATCATATTGTCTGATTTTTAAAGAATTTATTTGCAAATTATGGTGGAAAATAAGTATTTGGTCTCCTACAAAGAAGCAAGTTTTCTGGCTCTCTCAGACCTGTAACGTCTTCTTTAAGAGGCTTCTCTGTCCTCCACTCATTACCTGTAGTAATGGCACCGCTTTTAAATTATCAGTATAAAAGACACCTGTCCACAACCTCAAACAGTCACACTCCAAACTCCACTATGGTAAAGACCAAAGAGCTGTGGAAGGACACCAGAAACAAAATTGTAGACCTGCACCAGGCTGGGAAGACTGAATCTGCAATAGGGAAGCAGCTTGATCAACTGTGGGAGCAATAATTAGAAAATGGAAGACATACAAGACCACTGATAATCTCCCTCGATCAGGGGCTCCATGCAAGATCTCACCCCATGGGGTCAAAATGATCACAAGAACGGTGAGCAAAAATCCCAGAACCACACGGGGGGACCTAGTGAATGACCTGCAGAAAGCTGGGACTAATGTAACAAAGGCTACCGTCAGTAACACACTACGCTACACTACCAGGGACTCAGATCCTGCAGTGCCAGACGTGTCCCCCTTCTTAAACCAGTACATTTCCGGGCCCATCTGAAGTTTGCTAGAGAACATTTGTATGTCCCAGAAGAGTATTGCCCAGAATCCGAAACATCTTAATCTCCTGGGTATCAGGTAGAGGAATTGAGAGCCTGGATCCTTCCATTCCAGAGATCCTGGAATTCCTTCAGGACGGTTTGGATAAGGGCCTCAGCCCTTTCACTTTGAAAGCTCAGGTTGCTGCCCTGTCAGCCTCCTTAGTTAAGCAGCTATCCACAGACCTACTGGTTAAAAGATTTTTTAAGGGTGCATTCAGGCTTAGACCGCCTGTTACCCACCCAATCCCTCAATGGGATTTATCTACTTTTTTAAAAGGGTTATGGGATCCCCCTTGGAGCCTCTAGAAGAGGTTGGGATTACATTTCTCACACTAAAGACAGTGTTCCTTTCGGCCATAATCTCAGCTCAGAGAGTTGGTGAACTACAGGCCTTATCTTCAGTAGAACCTTACATATCCTTTTATCCGGATAGAGTACAACTAAGGTTCATGCCAGGGTTCCTCCCTAAAGTACCCTCATATTCTAACCTAAACCAGGTTATCTCATTACCAGTTTTCTATCCCAGCCCATCATCTCCGGAGGAAGTTAAACTTCACTCCCTGGATGTGGCCAGATGTCTCGGAGTTTATATTCAGAGGTACCGACCTTTTAAACGGTCAGAGAACCTTTTTTTCTATCATTTGCTGGGAAGAATAGGGGGCTCAAGGCCTCTAAAGTTTCCTTAGCACTCTGGATTAAGGAAGCCATAAAACTGGCTTTCATTTCTCAGGAGGTAGACCCACCTGAATTTGTTCGAGCTCATTGTACAAGAGCTGTCTCTACCTCTTGGGCAGAAAGATGCTCTTTCAGCATGACAATGATCCCAAGCACACCACCAGGGCAACGAAGGAGTGGCTTCGTAAGAAGCATTTCAAGGTCCTGGAGTGGCCTAGCCAGTCTCCAGATCTCAACCCCATAGAAAACCTTTGGAGGGAATTGAAAGTCCATGTTGCCCCGCGACAGCCCCAAAACATCACTGCTCTAGAGGAGATCTGCATGGAGAAATGGGCCAACATACAAAGCAACAGCGTGTGCCAACCTTGTGAAGACTTACAGAAAACATTTGACTTCTGTCATCGCCAACAAATGATATATAACAAAGTATTGAGATGAACTTTTGTTATTGACCAAATACTTATTTTCCACCATAATTTGCAAATAAATTCTTTAAAAATCAGACAATGTGATTTTCTGGATTTGTTTTCTCATTTTGTCTCTCATAGTAGAGGTCTACCTATGATGACAATTACAGGCCTCTCATATCTTTTTAAATGGGAGAACTTGCACAATTGGTGGCTGACAAAATACTTTTTTTCCCCACTGTAACAGTACAATTAATAGTATTATATGTAGTGAATAGATGAAATCCAGTTAGTATTGAGAATCTTATCTGAGAATAATACATTAATTTTAAAATGTATTTGGAAAGTGCATATATTGATATAATATGACTTGTTGACTTAAACACATACAATAAAATGAGTAAAATCAATTTGCTATATATCCAATTTTTGATGCTGACTTGTCTCTGAACATATGTGGTTGTTACTTCATTTTAATTTTCAGCTGTTTAGTTGTGGTTTAGAACCACTTAGTCTAAATTCAAGCCTGCACCTGGATTCCATTTAGGGTTTCTGCAGGGCTTTTCTCTCCGCATAGTCTATGGGGTCCACGGGTTTCCGCAGGTAACTGCTTTTTAAGCGGATTGGATTTCCATTTTTCGGGTCCCCAAGTGGATCAAGAATGGAAACCCGAATGCAGGTGTGAACCTAGCGTATGTCCTTGCTGAAATGAAAATACTTCCTGAGGAATCTGTGGTGATATTTTACAAAGAGATGAAGTATAAAGCATGGTAGATTTTTGGCTACTGCAAGCTTCCTTTATACAATGAAGCTTCATCCACTGATCATATAGAGTCCACAAGAAGCAGAGTTAAAAGCACTTAAGCAGCCAACTCTGAAAAATAACAGGTAAGTATTACTTGAAAGGACAAAACTGCATAAGACCACAACATGATATCCACTTTAAATCTAAAATGGTTTATTTCTGTTTTGAGGTCTTATTAATTTGAGATATTTTATGTAAATGTAGAGGATTGTTCATCATTATCACATACTGTATGCTCCCTGGAGAGCAGTATCTTTCATGTTATTGCCTTGCTGTAGCATGAATAATTTTAGTTCATTCTAAAAGGCATTGTAAATGAAAAGAGGTAAATAATATAAAGCCAGGATTCATCCTATATCATTTTCTTGATGTTTCTTAAGGGAAAATGAAGCCAACGTGTTAAAATAAAACATGCAAAAAGAGAAAAAATCTTGACCCAACAGGAGAGCGGCTGATCACCAATACTAAAGAGTTCAATTGCCTTTTAAAATGAGGTTTTAAGCACCTAATTGGATGAGAAATACAGATAATAGCAAGAACTTTATTCCTATGACACTTCCAACTTTAATATTTATTTACAATTAAATGCCAACATCTGGAAAAGGAATCTTCCGAAGACATGAGATGTGGATCAAGTGAGACATTGAAGGCACTCAGCAAAGCAGGAGACCTCTTCATATTCCACAACCGATGGGGCTTCATTTAGTTGAAAACAAACACTTTCAGTAAGCTGTTGCTTTTGTTTTCAGTTCATGTTTATTTCAAAAAACATTTCAGAGAGAGATGGAGGGCTGTGAATATTTCCATATCAATCTGTCATTGTATGGGGCTTGATATACTACAAAAAAGCAAAGGCAACTTTTTCAAATATTTCATTCTTTGTGCAGCTTGCATAATGCATGATTTGTACAGTCAATATTAAAAGTTTCAACCCTTTGTGTTTTAGGATATTTTAAAGTAAAAGCAGGCAAGGACAAAGAAGGTGACTGCAAATTTACAAATTTCCTTCTAGGCCTCAAAACTACCCAGTTAAATGTTGTGACAGACAACTTTTGCCACTAGCCTTGCAAATAGGTTTATGTGATGTTTCGAAGAAGTCTGTGTTTCACTCTGAGAAAAATTTACATGACATTTTAGGTTTATACAAGGACAGCACTAGCTGAGAATCTATTAAGGAGTGAATTGATAATCTAATGCTTGCAACTGGTTATCAGCAGTAGTGACTGCATGAGTAGTTGGCATCTAATATACTCAGTGGGAATCTTCTGCTTGGTATGAAATGGGGCTCTTAAAATCACTCATACAGAATAAGATCTGATAGAAGCAAATAGATCCAAATCAGGACTGTCTCTTTGTGGAAGCATGACATTTGGTTGGTAGTTGTTTGACAGCATAAACTACAGTAGAAACTATGGGGCAGATTTACTGATCCTGTCTAATAGTTAGATAAACATAAGATAGACCTAAAAATGTGCCAAATGTAGCACTGTGACTGATACTGAATGATACCTTTCATGTATCTTTAGACCTAGAATTGTTCCTCTGGCATCAATTTCAACCATTCATCCCATACACGTGCATTCTTGGCCCAACTAAGCAGTGCATATGTATTGAAAGAGAGGAGGGAGCCACTGCAAGATTCCTCTAGTAATAGTTAATCTCCCCTAAGAACAAAAGGATGAGACAATTGAAATGCAACTGCCTGATCCTTATCTACTTCAATATCTGTCATCTGGAGAGAGTTGGGAGGCCCCAGTACACATTAGATAGTAGGCCTGTCCAGCAGCAATCAGATAGTTCAGCCAACAAACATCTAATTTGGATAGGCTAATTAACTTTGTACCACATATTACTTGGAGTTATCTTTAGTCGAACTCATTTACAGGAAAGTACACCCTCTTCAGCAAAACAACATCCATTATTGAACAACGTAAAACGTCATGGTGCCCAGAATGGAGCCAAGTTTTTTCTGGTGCAGATTAAGCCAGAATTCTCGTGTATTTGTGTGTGTAGTCTGCCAGTCTTAATCCTCAACTGCACTGGTGTGAGATCTGCCAAAACTATTAAGAGGGCAGTGCAGATAGGTCATCTATATTAGATCTATGAGTGTCCAACAGCAGTTGACTCCAGCAAGTCAGACGTTTAGGGACAGCCCAGCATGGCTCCCAGTAATATTTACATGCTGTGTAGTGGCATTTTAAGGGTACTGCAGTGCTGTCCCGTAGACTTCCTGGCTGTCAAACCCTCACAGATCTAATATGGATTTTAAGGTGATGTATCCTTAAAAGCGTACCTCCAGTTACAGTGGGGAAAAAAAGTATTTAGTCAGCCACCAATTGTGCAAGTTCTCCCACTTAAAAAGATGACAGAGGCCTGTAATTGACATCATAGGTAGACCTCAACTATGAGAGACAAAATGAGAAAACATATCTAGAAAATCACATTGTCTGATTTTTTAAGAATTTATTTGCAAATTATGGTGGAAAATAAGTATTTGGTCAATAACAAAAGTTCATCTCAATACTTTGTTATATATCCTTTGTTGGCAATGACAGAGGTCAAACATTTTCTGTAAGTCTTCACAAGGTTGCCACACACTGCTGCTGGTATGTTGGCCCATTCCTCCATGCAGATCTCCTCTAGAGCAGTGATATTTTGGGGCTGTCGCTGGGCAACAAGGACTTTCAACTCCCTCCAAAGGTTTTCTATGAGGTTGAGATCTGGAGACTGGCTAGGCCACTCCAGGACCTTGAAATGCTTCTTACGAAGCCACTCCTTCGTTGCCCTGGCGGTGTGCTTGGGATCATTGTCATGCTGAAAGAGCATCTTTCTGCCCAAGAGGTAGAGACAGCTCTTGTAGAATGAGCTCGAACAAATTCAGGCGGGTCTACCCCCTGAGAAATGAAAGCCAATTATATGGCTTCCTTAATCCAGAGTGCCAAGGAAACTTTAGAGGCCTTGAGCCCCCTATTCTTCCCAGCAAATGATAGAAAAAAGGTTCTCTGACCGTTTAAAAGGTCGGGATCTCTGAATATAAACTCTAAGACATCTGACCACATCCAGGGAGTGAAGTTTAATTTCCTCCGGAGATGACGGGTTGGGATAGAAAACTGGTAATGAGATAACCTAGTTTAGGTTACAATATGAGGGTACTTTAGGGAGGAACCCTGGCATAAACCTTAGTTGTACTCTATCCGGATAAAAGGATATGTAAGGTTCTACTGAAGATAAGGCCTGTAGTTCACCAACTCTCTGAGCTGAGATTATGGCCGAAAGGAACACTGTCTTTAGTGTGAGAAATGTAATCACAACCTCTTCTAGAGGCTCCAAGGGGGATCCCATAACCCTTTTAAAAAAGTAGATAAATCCCATTGAGTGATTGGGTGGGTAACAGGCGGTCTAAGCCTGCGGATAGCTGCTTATCAATCAGGCTGACATGGCAGCAACCTGAGCTTTCAAAGTGAAAGGGCTGAGGCCCTTATCCAAGCCATCCTGAAGGAATTCCAGGATCTCTGGAATGGAAGGATCCGAGCTCTCAATTCCTCTACCTGATGCCCAGGAGATGAAGATGTTTCAAATCCTGGTGTAGTTTTTATTTGTAGACTCTGCTCTAGGGAGAGAGAGAGAGTATTTAAGACAGCTCCTGAGAGTCCCTTAGATTGTAGATTGAAGGATTTCAGATCCTGGCAGAGCCTGGGCTCCTGAGACACCAGGTTCTGAATGAGGGGAAGCCTCCAATATATTCCGTGACTCATTTGAATGAGTTGGGAAAACCAAGCTCTCTTTGGCCAGAATGGAATGATGGCGATTACAGAGACTTGGTCCTGTCTGATTCTCATCAATACCCTTGGTATCATGGAGATTGTAGGGAATATGTATGCCAGCCTGAACCTCCAAGGGATGGACAGGGCATCCACCTCCAAGGGATTGTCCTCCTTGTATAGAGAACAGAACTTCTCTACCTTGGCACTGAGTCTGGTTGCCATCAGGTCTATCTCTGGTTGATCCCATTTCAGGGTGATTGCTTGAAAGACTTCTGGATGGAGAGGCCATTCCCCAGGAACAGTGATGCTATGGCTCAATTGATCCGTCACTACATTGATTGACCCTTGGATATGTACAGCAGAAAGATGGGTTATGTTCTTCTCTGCCCAGCTCAAGATCTTCCCCACTTCGTTTAGAAGAGGTTGTGACCGAGTTCCTCCCTGCTTGTTTAAATAAAGGATGGTTGTCATATTGTCCGATCTTACACGGACTGCTTTGTCTTTCAACTGGTCGGCAAAGTGAAGCAGTGCTAGTCATACTGCTGAAAGCTCTCTCCAATTGGATGACATCATCTTCTCGAGGGAATTCCAATGCCTTTGGGCCAGAATGTCGTTCAGGTGGGCTCCCAACCTGTGAGTGATGCATCTGTAGTCAACAGGGTCCAGCGAGGCTGGACCGCGGACTTTCCGTTTTTTAGCCGAATCCACCACTTGACAGACGAGCGGGCTTCCTGAGACAGGAAAAAACTTCTGTCTAAACCACTGGTTTTGTGGTTCCAGGCCGACACGACTTCTCTCTGCAGTGGGCAAAGATGCCATAACGCCCAAGGGACTGCTTCTGCGGCTGATGACATCCATCCCAATACTTTTATGCCTGTCCTGATGGCGATTGGCCGAGGAACCAACAGGAATTTTGCGGCCTTGATGATTCTTTCCCTTCTGGAGGGAGGAAGAGATATTTTCATTAGGCCTGAATCAAGTATGAACCCTAGAAATGTTTTCTTGGTTGCTGGTAATATTTGGGACTTTTCCCAATTTATAATCCACCCCAATTGTTGGAGGAAATTTATCGTGATGGATAGATGCTGTAGTAGGCCTTCTCTTGAGAGACTTTTAACAGCCAGTCTTCCAGATAAGGAACAATTGTGATCCCCTGGATTCTCAGTGACTCAGCTACCGTGGATACCACCTTGGTGAATACGTAGGGTTCTGACGTTATCCTGAAGGGAAGTGCGGTAAATTGGAGGTGTCTCAGCCGACCCTTTACAACCACTGCAATTCTTAGGTATTTCCTGTGAGCAGGAAGAATAGGGACATGGAGGTGCATGTCCTTTATTTAATATTATTTATTTAGCTTACTTATATAGCGCCATCATATTCCGCAGCGCTTAACAGTCCTTTAGTTCAGAGTGGCCATGAAATCTCCTTTCTGGAGAATGGATATCACAGACGTTTCCATACGGATTTTTTTTTTTTTTTTTTTTTGTGATAGCACTGCAGAGGTATCATAGGTCTATTATCATCAACCAGTCTCCTGAAGGTTTTGGAACCAGGAACACTGGAGAATAAATTCCAGACCCTTGACATTGTGATGGACAGCAGGGAGGCGAGAGGTCTGTATAAATCTGTCCTGCGGAGGCACAGAAAAAACTATGCCGGAACCGGACCGGATAATCTCCAGGACCCATGAATCTGTTGCCCCCACAGGAACTTCATGTCTTGGAGGAGGGAGAAGACAATAGTCAGAAATCTGGCTTTCTGATTTTCCTGTCATCACAGAAAAAAAATGCGGATGGAGTTTCCACTCAGGAACTTGGAACGTCCACACATGACCTCTTGCAGGTGGCGGTCTTTGAGGAGACTGTCCTCTGCGACGCTGTCTGCCCTGTCCACGGAAGGACTGCAGAAGGACTTTCTTTCCTTTCCCACTAGTCCTTCTATTGTGCTCTGCCCGCAAATATAAAATTTTGAGGCATAATCCGCGCTCCAAGGTTTTAACCATAGGGGGCGACGGGCAGCCGAAGTCAAGGCCCTAGACTTGTCAGATAACTTCACCTGGAGAAGAGGTTTAATTGAGGTAATCTTCCTCAAGGGCTATACCCTTCAAAGAGGACAACAATTCATTCCTGGAGACTCCCAAATCGATATCTCTTTTTAATGAAGAGAGGCCGGAGCACAGCTTCTTAGCTACCTCACTATTAGCGATACCAATCAAACACTGTGCAGAGAAAGCCTTATTCGCTTTGCTTAGGGAGCACTCTGCCCGGTGGTCCATGGGATCCTGAAGGCTAGACCTGTCCTCAGGGGGTACAAGTGTTCACCTGGACAATTTGGCGACCGCCATAACAAGCTTAGGTGGTGGACCTAAGTCCCAACTGGTCCTCAGCTAATGGGAAGAGTGTCTTGAACCTCTTGGATAACACGCAGGACTTCTCTGGGTATTTTAACTTGGTGGACATAGCTCTTTTAAGCATGTTGTCCACTTTGAAGGCCCTAGGCCCCCTAGAGGTGGAACTAGAGACTTCCCCATGGTGACGATCATGGTCCCTTGACCTGATGGACTTCAATAATCTTTGAATTTTCTCCAGAGGAAAAAGCGGTTTTGCTATATCCGTATCTGAATCCTCAGATGAAGAATTAGCTTCTCTATGATCCTGAACACCTCATCTGATCGTATGACAGAAGCGGATGCCTCACTGCATCTGGACCTCTCAGACAAGTGAGTTATTGTTAGGGTCTTGCCAGATGTAGCAATAACCTACACTACTGCAGGGGTCTGGGAGGAAGAGACAGAGACAAGTGAGCCCTAATCTCAGCCCAGCCACTGTCCCTTCCTATTGCCTAACTTAACCTAAATGGTAAAAGGACAACCTGAAAGCGAGCCCTATACTGAGTAAGTGACAACACAGAACACAGACAGAACAAACGACAAAAAGAGAGGTCAGGAAGCCAAGGGTTCGGTAACAGATGAGCAATGCAGTACAGAATCAAAATCCAAGATAATAGTCAAAAGTCAAGGCCAGGGGTCAGGAATACGAATACAAGCAAGAAAACAGCAAGGAATAATAGCCAGAACACACAAAGCAATAACCAGCAACCATGTGAGGTCTGACAACCTGTTTATAGAAAGTCTGGGCAAGCCCCAGACTGGATTGGTAGACAGGCTGTCAATCACACAGGCAAGGCTGAGATTAACTATATGCGGTCCAAAGAGAAATGCTCAGAACACGGGTGTGGCTGGAAATCCATTACATTGTCTAGGACAGTGTTCAGACTGAGCAACAAGAAACCTACGCAAGGAACCAAACTGAACACGCCTCCTTTGCCGCAACGTGCGAGCGGAGGGTGGCGCAGAGACCTGAACAGGCAGAGATGTTACAGTTATGAACTCTTTCTAGTCCTTCATGGTGTCCTGAATATACTCCTTAACCCAAATGACCACATCTCTAATTGTGGATTCCTCAGAGGGTTCTTTTGGGCGGCACTGGTGGCATGTATTGAATTCATAACCGTCAGGCGATAGAATATCACAGGAGCGACAGGTTAGATGTTTACACCTAAATGAAGACTTACCTGGAGGACTCATCAACACCAGACGCAGAGAATGACATCTTACCACAAGTGTAAGAGTAAATAGCAAGAAAACCAGAAAAAAACGCAACAACAGTACAAGTCTGTTGAACTAGAATGCTCAGCATGCACACTCTCTGCCAAACAACAAAGAGGCAGATGAAAGGAAGCAGCAGACTTATATAGAAAAAATGGAGAGCAAAGACTCTCCAAATACCTGTGACAGGTTACACAGAAAATACAGAGGGAAAAAAAAGTATTTAGTCAGCCACCAATTGTGTAAGTTCTCCCACTTAAAAAGATGAGAGAGGCCTGTAATTGACATCATAGGTAGACCTCAACTATTAGAGACAAAATGAGAAAACATATCTAGAAAATCACATTGTCTGATTTTTTAAGAATTTATTTGCAAATTATGGTGGAAATTAAGTATTTGGTCACATACAAACAAGCAAGATTTCTGGCTCTCACAGACCTGTAATTTCGTCTTTAAGAGGCTCGTCCTTCCTCCACTCATTACCTGCAGTAATGGCACCTGTTTGAAATTGGTATCAGTATAAAAGACACCTGTCTACAACCTCAAACAGTCACACTCCAAACTCCACTATGGTGAAGACCAAAGAGCTGTGGAAAGACATAGAAACAAAACTGTAGACCTGCACCAGGCTGGGAAGACTGAATCTGCAATAGGCAAGAAGCTTGGTGTGAAGAAATCAACTGTGGGAGCAATAATTAGAAAATGGAAGACATACAAGACCACTGATAATCTACCTCGATCAGGGGCTCCACGCAAGATCTCACTCCATGGGGTCAAAATGATCACAAGAACGGTGAGCAAAAATCCCAGAACCACATGGGGGAACCTAGTGAATGACCTGCAGAAAGCTGGGACTAACGCAACAAAGGCTACCGTCAGTAGCACACTATGCCACCAGGGACTCAGATCCTGCAGTGCCAGACGTGTCCCCCTGCTTAAGCCAGTACATATCCAGGCCCGTCTGAAGTTTGCTAGATAGCATTTGGATGTCCCAGAAGAGTTTTGGGAGAATGTCATATGGTCAGATGAAACCAAAGTAGAACTGTTTGGTAGAAACACAACTCGCCGTGTTTGGAGGAGAGTGAATGCTGAGTTGCATCCAAAGAACACCATACCTACTGTGAAGCATGGGGGTGGCAACATCATGCTTTGGGGCTGTTTCTCTGCAAAGGGAACAGGATGACTGTTCCGTGTACATGAAAGAATGAATGGGACCATGTATCGTGAAATTTTGAGTGCAAACCTCCTTCCATCAGCAAGGGCATTGAAGATGAAACGTGGATGGGTCTTTCAGCATGACAATGATCCCAAGCACACCACCAGGGCAACGAAGGAGTGGCTTTGCAAGAAGCATTTCAAGGTCCTGGAGTAGCCTAGCCAGTCTCCAGATCTCAACCCCATAGAAAACCTTTGGAGGGAGTTGAAAGTCCGTGTTGCCCAGCGACAGCCCCAAAACATCACTGCTCTAGAGGAGATCTGCATGGAGGAATGGGCCAACATACCAGCAACAGTGTGTGCCAACCTTGTGAAGACTTATAGAAAACGTTTGACTTCTGTCATTGTCAACAAAAGATATATAACAAAGTATTGAGATGAACTTTTGTTATTGACCAAATACTTATTTTCCACCATAATTTGCAAATAAATTCTTTAAAAATCAGACAATGGGATTTTCTGGATTTGTTTTCTCATTTTGTCTCTCATAGTTGAGGTCTACCTATGATGCCAATTACAGGTCTCTCTCATATTTTTAAGTGGGAGAACTTGCACAATTGGTGGCTGACTAAATATTTTCTTTGCTCACTTTTATATATATATATATATATATATATATATATATACAGTATATCCAGCGTCGGCCCACAATAATAGCACTGAAACAAACCAGAGAGTTGAACCTCATAAATATTTGTCTAAACAAATTTCGAGGGGTTTGCCTGAAGTGGTTTAAGGCTCTTAGTTGCATTTTATACTGTGGTAGGGCAACTGTGGAGCATTATACTGCGGTGGGCTATCTCTCTTTCTCTCTCTCTCGTAAATTTATCAACCCTGTTCACTTCATTATGAAACACACTAATCCACTATGCAACTCTTCTCTGTGTTTTACTATCTCAGACTCAATTCTTAGTCTTTATGTATGCGGGGATCTTGTATCCCCACAAAATGATAATGTTTCTTGTTTGTCTTATAGTGGCCTCACATCTATAGTCTCTTATGATTGGCTGAAGGCTACCTATAGGGTATTATGGGGAAACCAAGGTCATGTGATCTTCTTTCTTCTCTGTCTTGTTTTGAGTGGTTTGCCAAATTGTACCAAATTGATTCACTCATGTCTAGTAGTAAATACTGAAATAAGAATTGCATATTCTTAAGCAGCACGTTGTGGGTCTAAAGCATAGTAACAGATTCCATTTAAATTTATAGTATAGATCTCAGTGCAACCTTTTTCCTTTTTTCCACAGATTCTATCAGCACTTACCCACTTGCTTTCCAATAAGTGTAAAGAGGATGAAGCCTGAATCCCTGATGCAGAAGACACCCACAGGGCAATATTTATTTCTTGGCTTTCAGAGAACAAAATATCAGTCTGTTAGATAGGCTGAGATACTTTTTCATAGTCTAATCATAAAGATCACATTTTAGGCCTGCTATTTCTAGCTTATCAAAAAAGTATCACAACTAATACATTATTTTACTCTTTTGGGATTTTTAGCAGAAGACAGAGTCTCTTCATGTATCCCAATCTCATTGTCACAAGCTATATGTACAGATTTTAGATATGTTCTGGAATTATTCAGGGAGCTAGATTTTGTTTATATTTGGTGAATCTTTTCATATTTAGCTATAGTTACTAATTTGAAACAAATTTTTATTTTTACATGTCATAATGCCTCACATGAAAAGAAATAGGACAAGCATACCTCATATATTGGTTTGGCAAAGCATAGACAATTCAAAGTGCTCAAGACCAGTTGGCACAGAAATAGGAAGTAAATTGAGAACTATTTTAAGCTCCGCCCTGGAACACGAAGCAAAGAAGTCTTCTAGCTACCTGTGTTATAACAACTTACAAGCCCCAATTGATAGTTGAGCAGTCCGGACCAGAAGTCTGACAGTTCACTACTGTTTCTCAAAAGACCATAAACTGCTCTGAAAAATACCCTTTGGATAACCCTTTGTTAGTTTAACACTGTTGAATAGTACATAAACTGTTTTTATAACAGTTATAAAAAATTTTCTTTACTCAATATCTTGCAGTTTAGGAAAATGAGCCTATGAATGTTGCTATATTAAAAGCAATGTATCTACAGTATAGTGGAAGCAGAAGTAGCAGTTTCACCTACCTTTTGTGTATGCGGGGACCCATAGGCACATATATTATAGATGCACAGTATAGGCACATGGTAGGTGTGGGGCCCTGTCACAGATTTTGCATCAGGGCCCAGAAGCTGAGGTGCAGCATGGGTAGGGCCATCAGGCCCATCAGATTTCTCATAATTTATGCCAGTTTTATAGCATAAATGATGCCTGAAATGTGCACCAGCAGGGGGCGTGCACCTCATCATAGATCAGTTGCATTCTCTGTCAGTGCAGGGATTATCAAGACCACCACACAAAACATTCATCTTCATAAAGTGTGTTAGTTTGCAGCATTTTTTGGGTCAGTGGCTTTTTGTTCCAAATGCAGTATGCTCTGGAAATAGTCTGGGCGCAAAATGCATAGTATTTCAAATAATCCCCAGCGGAAATGCTGCGATTTGAATAATGCTTGCGTTTTGAAAACCACAGGATGTCAATTATACCTGTGGAAATGATGGCGGTTTCCGTATAGGTATAATGGAAGCAGAAAATCCCGAGACGAAAACTCTGCAATCTCGCTATGAAAAGCACTGTTGGAAAAACCGCGATGGCTTTCTGCCGCAGTTTTTCCCGCAGAGCTTTTTGGCTGCGGCCCGCTACATGGGGCCTTAGCCTTACTCTTATGGCATCTGCCATAAAAACGGCACGTAACACTTTTAAAAAAATATTTTATTTCATGCCTTTGAAAATGAGAATAAGACTGGGACGGTAACCATAAGCTAAGGCCGTTGCAGTGGAACCATCTATTGCAAAAACAAGCCTTGATTTCCAGGTGGTTGGCCTGACTTCCAAGCTTTTATTGTAAAACAGTGACCGAACATGCAGCAGTATTTGACAAGCCGTGTGTTCTAAACCCAGACTTCAAGACACTATGTTTTTTTTAAGCACTGTGTGGATGCCAAAGCTAAAATTGCTGCGCTTCTGCAAAATGTGGTTTTAGCCTAAGCCCCCTTGCAGTTGACCGTATGAATGGTCATTGTGCTGTTCAGGTTTTTCCCTGATAACACACTGACCCATTTCATTCTATAGGCCTGTACGGTCACGTGTGCGGGTCAACAGTCCGGGCCGCAAAATATGGAACAGGTCCTATTTCTGTCCGATTTTGCGGCCCTGCTTCCACAGCTCCTATTTATTGAATGAACGGAGCCGTAGAAGCATGGCCGGTGTACTTTGCTGGTACTTTCCACTGCGTTTCCTCAAGAAAAATGCTGCATTTTCGCAGCATGGGACTTCAGCCTTAGGCTGGGTTGTTTCACTAAAAAGTTTTATTGCAGTTTGTGGGGGACCAGTTGCTACTTTAAAATATATACTGTAGTAATATGAACATGCAAAAAGTTCTTGTTTCGGCATTTTTGGTGTTTTTTTTTCCAACAAGTTTTTATAATGGTCTTAAAAATGCATTTTTATTTCATGCAGTTTTCTGCATTTTTCTTTGCTTGTTAAAACACAACGACTTTCAAAAATTTAGTATTACATTTGTTTAAGTATTTTGGTGATTTTTTTCAGGTCTTTCATTTGTAATTTACACAGAATAATTGGTGAGCATTGCCAAACAATGTGAACAAAATGTGCAACAGCACTCTGCAGCACTTTTCCATATATAATATGTCTTTTTTTTTTTTTTTTTTTGCAATTAAATAAAGTATTTGGTGATGATATCAGATATGGTAGTGGCAAGTCCTATAGAGCATATAGAAAAAATGGTATATTGTACCTAGAGAACACTGTGCTTTAAAAAAAACTGACTCCAAAAGGCCAGAAAAATGGCACAGACAAAAATATAATTATTTGTATTTTATATGTCACTGTTGACTTTGAGCTGAAATCAATCTGTACTCAAATTTGCACTCATCAGCCAGGAAGCTGCGCATGGGACGGACTTGGACGTTCCAACATGACAACGATCCAAAACACAGAAGAAAGTGAAGGTTCTGGAGTGGCCATCTCAGTCTCCTAACCTCAATATTATTGGGCCACTCTGGGCAGTACATGTAAGACAGCCCAGGAATTTACAGGAACTGGAGACTTTTTGCCAAGAAGAATGGGCAGTTTTGCCATCTGAGAAAATAAAGAGCCTCATCCACAACTACCACAAAAGACTTCAAGCTGTCATTGATGTTAGAGGGGGCAATACACGGTATTAAGAACTGGGGTATGTGAACTTTTGAACAGGTTCATTTTGATGTTTTTGGTTGTCATTATGATTTAAAAAGAGAAAACACAGAAGTTTGACAATAAATGGCTTCAACCAACCATAACCATGAGTGGAGAAAAAGTTTTTGTGTTATCATTCATATTCTCTGAAAAAGGGCCAAAAAATCTGCCGGGGTATGTAAACTTTTTAGCACAACTGTAATTTATGGATATGTGAATAGTGTGTCGCATATTTTCTATCATTTTCTGTCAGTTTTTAACATCCTTTTGTCATTTGTTTTTAACTTTCCATAAAAAAAAACCAGACCAACTTCATTGGTCTTTTTTTAATTTGACCCGACCCGCTTATCTATTTTATTTTAAACTATATTTTTATTATAGGTTTTGTACAAAGTTATACAAATATTAAACAGGGGAAGGGATATTTTATAAACATGCAAAAGTAACAGGGAAGGGAAAAATAGGGGCACAGGGAGGACTGGTTAAATACACAGCCAAATGTGATGTCTCCAAACAATATATCACAACTGTATCAACAAAAGAGAGTGCAGCCTGTAGATAAAATGTTGAGCTACTACACAGTATTGGTTCCAAGCAGTCCAAGTGGTCAGAAAGTTATCCACTGAATTATGAAGGAGAGCTATAAGGTCATGCATGAATCGTGGGTCCTTGATCCTGGAATAAAGGTTGATCTGATGGAACAGAGGAGATCTTGACGGTGCCAATGTAAAACAAAATGGCTTTTATTCAGCTTAGGAAACATACACAAAACAACAAATGACCTAGGCCACACACAGGCCCTAACTCACAGCTTGCTCCCTGACTGATCTCTGGGGCAACAAGCAGCTTGGCTCAGTAAGTCTTCTCTGGACCCCAGCCCTCTGGGAACAGACCGCCCTGTCTGCCTTTGGCTGGGTCCACGATTTCCTGCTTCCTGCAGGTTTCTCCCAGTCTTCTGGAGTTACGCCCCCACCCAAAGGTGTGGCTGAGGGCCTTTTCAGGCCTGGCCCTGGGTCGCTCAATAGCGCCCTCTGGGTTCACATACTCACAAGTGCTATTAGATATTTTGCAGCAGTCAATTTTTGGAGAAGCAGACTGGCAATGTTCCCTAGGGTGTGTATTGAGAAGGTACTTTTTTATAATAAAGGTATGTCAGCAAATCTGGGCCGGAAGATTTACTCAAGGGATGTCTTCTACGAATTCATCCAGCTACTCCATAGAGATCTCGTGATTGAGGTGAATCACCACCTCTGTTGGTAGAGTAGGGAAGGTGCAAGTACTCTAAAATATGACTTCTAAGATCTGAATCTTGTGGCAATATTTGGGGTGAGGGGTGTAAGGCTTGGCAGTAGTCATGGAACAACTGAGCTATTTTAAGTGGGTGGTAGTGAGGGACTCCCCCAGAATCCTTAATAGTTTGGGAGTGAAGATTGAGAGTTTGGTCACAAGTGATTCAACCTTAACAAAAGACTCTTAATCTGGCGCTTAGATCTACATTCTTCTTTATTAGAGTTCTTGTGGGGTGAGTCGTATGTATGGTCTCTAGTTTCTATAGCTCTCTCTCACACAGGAGAAGCTGTCTCCAAGAATCTTGTTTTAAACCCATAGCCATTGTAATACATTAGCTCCAAAAGACTGCTTTATGAGTTTCCCACAAAATCAAGCCAGGCAAGGGCAGTAAGCGTATTTTCTGTAAAGCAAGGTCCATCACTACCAGTGCATGACCCGATCAAGTGATGGAGCCATTATCTGCTGCAGTAAGCGCTAACAAAGTAAAAATATTCCCAAAATAATTGCCTATGTGGATATGTTTGGTGTAGATGAGAATAAAAAATAGTAGCGCCAGGCAATAGGATTATTGATCCTCCAGCTGTCATAAAGGTTATGCAGTTTGCAGAAATTCCAAGAAAGGCATGATAGTGAACCAGGGACAGAGGTGGAGTAGAGGGACAGTCTGAGATTGGCAGATAAAGGGACATAACCATGCCACCAGCCAGGATGGCCACCCCAGCAGTTTTGTTAGGCGTGTTCGCCACATAGTGCTCCAGCAAAGATGTAAACTAATGAAACAAATCTAAAATGTAACTTTTACTAGTGTATCCATAAAAGTCTTACATCACATCAACATAAATATAACCACATTCCCTTTTATTGGGATTTAAAGGTT
This sequence comes from Leptodactylus fallax, assembly GCA_947044405.1. Taxonomy (NCBI): domain Eukaryota; kingdom Metazoa; phylum Chordata; class Amphibia; order Anura; family Leptodactylidae; genus Leptodactylus; species Leptodactylus fallax. Next base: position 5,238,040 of record CAMRHE010000105.1, read on the forward strand.
ATCATAAAATAAGTATGAATACAGTTGTATTATATTCAATCAATGGTATTTCATGTGAGATATATGCAAAAATTGACAATATTGCATACTAAAAGGTCACTACTTCAAAACAATGCCAAGTCCTGTAAATACTCAATGCACAGATTCACATGAAAAGACAAGCATGCATAATTAGAGAAAAATAGGTTTGATCTCACCCATCCCTGGTTTTATCATACCCGGAGTCAGGTCACACGGTAGCTGATGCGGAAGAGAGAAATCCCTTGCTCACCCTAAATTCTGTGTGCCTAACCCCCATAAAGACTCCCGCCCTAACAAGGGCAGTACCACAAGAAATCTGCACCTCTTTATATCTGTCTCTTCCTGTCCCTACGTTTCAGGCTGGTTGGGCCTCTCCTCAGGGGACTAGTAACCTAACCTCTGGAACAGATACAGATTGCTAAGGGCAAGGTAGCCCAATATTTGCTGTCATCTAGCTCAGGTATACCACAGTGGTGGTCTAGGGTAACAAGCTGCATGAGTGCAGCATCCTGTGTGCTTTCTAACAAAAAAAACTGGTGGCAATCAATAGCCCATTGATCATACTTAAATATCCTCCTTCTTATCATCTAAACTCCACTCACCTGTATATCACACAGGTTGGAAGATTAGGAGATAAGTTGTGTGAGCCCATGTTGGTTAGCGTGCATTCCATCGTTACTATGCATGTCTATGACGTCACATCCAGCATCATTGTTTATTTACAGCTTATTTTCATATTGCTATAGTAAAGAAATTGTGCTTTGTGCAAAAGGATTTTTGATAAGTTACTGGGCATGCGCGAATGACGTCAAACGCGTCATTCGCCCAGAAAGTCAGACATTAGAGAAAACGTTTAAGGACCTTTCAGGTCCTCTTATCCTCACTGGGCATGCGTGGAAGACGCAAATTGCGTCATTAATGCCTCACCACGCATGCCCAGAAAGCCTAAGGCTCACAGAAATGCCCACAGAACTGTCAGATGGCTCTAAGTATACTAAGCCTACATGAAATACGCAATTAGCGTCACAATGATCCCATTTTGCATGTCTAATTCTTTTGATATGCAAAAATAAATAAAGTACAAATTACATTAGATCAAGTCTGTAGACATTCTGTGATAGTATCCCAGAAGCAAAATACCTGGAACACTCTCTTTACAAACATCTCCACCCTGTTACTGTATTGAAACTATAACCAACAACTAACCTAATCTAGATCACACAACTTCACAAATATAATGTTCATAATAGATCTTAATAATTAATGTGCCCATGATTGAGCAACATTCAAACTGTGTCATTCTACAAGGGATCTTAGACATTCTTGGCTGGCTTTCAGACACCCAGAAATGAAAAGAAAGGGCTTATTACATCTCCTAACAAAAAGGGCACCTCATGATTTTTATATGAAACAGTTAAATCTCAATTTCTCATTGAGACCATTAGGGGCCAGGGAATCCAACCGAAAAATCCATTGTGATTCCCTTTGGACTGTCAAACGTTCCCAATCCGCTTTTGGCTCTATCCACAACATCAATCCCCATGAACCTGATGCAACCCACATCATCTTTGTGCACCAGGTTCACAAGCTTGGCCAAAGGGGTATCACGTTCATTTCTAATGTCCCCCAGATGTTCTCTAATCCTTCTTTTCAACTCACGGTTTATTTTTCCTATATACTCCATTTGGCATTTACAAACTGCTCTGTATATCACCCCCTTCGTACGGCATGAGATAAATTGTTTGATATTATATTTTACTTTAGTCTTCAAGCCGACGAAGGAGGAGCCTGTGGTGAGAAAAGGACATGCAACGCAGCCACTGCATCTAAAACAGCCCTGTGGTGGTTTTAGCCATGATGTTTGTAACGGATGCGAGAAATAGCTGTGTACCACCCTATCTTGTAGGGACCTCCCCTTTCTGAATGTGATCTGTGGATATTCTCCCAAAAACTCTCTTAGATCGGGGTCAGAGGTTAAAATGCCCCAGTGGCGACTGAGGATCTTTTTGGCACTCTCTGCTCCATTATCAAATGTCGCAATGAGTCAAGTAATATTAAAATTTTCCATTGGTCTATCTTTTCTAGCGAGAAGAGATTCCCGTTTTTTTTTTACATATTTCCTTATAGGCTTTCCTAAGAATCTTATCAGGGTACCCTCTTTCCAGGAATCTCATTCTTAGGTCATTGGCTTGTTCATTAAAGTCTTTTTTTCTGAGAGCAATTCCTTTTTACCCGGAAATACTGTCCTTTTGGGATGCCCTTTTTTAGGGGCAGGGGGTGATGGCTCTCCCAGTGGAGGAGGGAGTTCGTTGCCATGGGCTTTCTAAAGATTTTTATATTCAAGCATCCATTCTCATCCTTTGAGATAAGGACATTCAGGAAGGATAGACTATTATTCCCTATCTCATACGTGAAGGAGAAGCCTATATTGTTGTCATTCAGACCTTCAACGAAGGTCTTAAATGATTGTCTATCTCCTCTCCAAAGTACCAGGACATCATCAATATACCTGGTCCACATTTCCATCCTGGATGTCCACATCTCATTGGCTTCACTAAAAACTAGGGTTTCCGCCCACCAGCCTAGGAGCAAATTGGCATATGTTGGTGCACAGGGATTGCCCATGGCCATGCACCTGAGCTGGCGGAAGTGCTTCCCATCAAAAAGAAAAAAATTATGAGTGAATGAGAATTCGCCACATACACACGTGGACAAAATAGTTGGTACCCCTCGTTTAATGAAAGAAAAACCCACAATGGTCACAGAAATAACTTGAATCTGACAAAAGTAATAATATATAAAAATTCTATGAAAATTAACAAATCAAAGTCAAACATTGCTTTTCAACCATGCTTCAACAGAATTTTTAAAAAAAGAAAACTCATGAAACAGGCCTGGACATTAATGATGACACCCTTAACTTAATATTTTGTTGCACAACCTTTTGAGGCAATCACTGCAATCAAACGATTCCTGTAACTGTCAATGAGACTTCTGCACCTCTCAACAGGTATTTTGGCCTACTCCTCATGAGGAAACTGCTCCAGTTGTCTCGGGTTTGAAGGGTGCCTTTTCCAGATGACATGTTTCAGCTCCTTCCAAAGGTGCTCAATAGGATTTAGGTCAGGGCTCATAGAAGGCCACTTCATAAATAAAGTGCAATGTTTTCCTCTTAGCCATTCTTGGGTGTTTTTAGCTGTGTGTTTTGGGTCATTATCCTGTTGCAAGACCCATGACCTGCAACTGAGACCAAGCTTTCTGACACTGGGCAGCACATTTCTCTAGAAATGAGATGATAGTCTTTCATTGTAGATTTCATTGTACCCTGCACAGATTTAAGACACCCTGTGCCAGATGCAGAATAGCATCCCCAGAACGTAACAGAGCCTCCTCTATGTTTCACAGTAGGGACAGTGTTCTTTTCAAGATATGCTTCATTTTTCCATCTGTGAATATACTGTAGAGCTGATGTGCCTTGCCAAAAATTTCGATTTTTGTCTCACCTGTCCATAGGACATTCTCCGGATCGAATATTGTGGAAAAAAAAAAACTCCAAATAGATGATGGGTCCACGCTTGTCCGATGGATAATACTCTATTATTAATGCACAAACACTATGTATAAAAACGTTTCGGGGTGCAACCCCTTTCTCAAGTGTATCACAGGCAATAAAAAGACACAATACACAGATAGTGACTTAATATAGAACCCTAGTAGGAGCCAACACCCACTAGGGGGAGGGGCCATAATATTACACTTTTCAACATAAAAAAAAACAATAAATGATCAATACATAAATAATAAATACCTTAATTACTTAAATCTTTCGTTAAAAAATCCAGTAGAAAGACTATCATCTTTAAAAACATTATAGATTAATATCCCAGAGTAGAAGGTCTGACCTGGTATGTATCAGCATAAAAAAAAAAAAACTACTGCGCATGCGTGGTAGCAAAAAGCACGTTATAGAAACCACGCTAAGTATAGCGTGGAGAGAGAATCATTGTGCATGCGCAAACTTACGTAAACGACGTAGCCGCGCACAATCTGTGTATTGTGTCTTTTTATTGCCTGTGATACACTTGAGAAAGGGGTTGCACCCCGAAACGTTTTTATACGTAGTGTTTGTGCATTAATAAAAGAGTATTATGCATCGGACAAGCGTGGACCCATCATCTTTTTGGAGTTTTTTTTTCCACAATATTCGATACATTGTTTGTCGTCCGGATCCCTGTCCTGGGGCGAGTTGATGTCCAGCTGCTTGATCAGTGCTAGTGCCTATCCATTCATGCTGCTTTAGTGGTTGTGACTTATCACAACCATAGAAGGTGAGACTACATCTTGGCCACCTAAGAACCTTTTTTGTGCGAGTGTTTCTCACCTCCTAATACTTTTTTCTTTCACTTTGAACTGTCATCTCCTTTGCTGAAATATAGCAATCCTTTCCAACAGTATTACGCTATGTGCCGCACAGCTTTTTGTTTTTTGTATTTGTACAATCATAGGACATTCTCCCAGAAGCTTTGTAGCTTGTAAACATGTAGTTTGGCAAATTCCAGTCTGACTTTTTTTTTTGGTTTTTTTTCAACAATGGTGTCCTCCTTGGTCGTCTCCCATGAAATCCACTTTGGCTCAAACAACGACGGATGGTGCGATCTGACACTGATGTTCCTTGAGCTTGAAGTTCACCTTTAATCTCTTTAGAAATTTTTCTGGGCTCTTTTGTTACCATTCGTATTATCCTTCTCTTTGATTTGTCATCAATTTTCCTCCTGCGGCCACGTCCAGGGAGGTTGGCTACAGTCCCATGGATCTTAAATTTCTGAATAATATGTGCAACTGTAGTCACAGGAACATCAAACTACTTGGAGATGGTCTTATAACCTTTACCTTTAACATGCTTCTATATAATTTTCTTTCTAAGCTCCTGAAACAACTCTTTCCTTCGCTTTCTCTGGTCCATGTTGAGTGTGGTACTCACCATGTCACCAAACAGCACAGTGAGTATCTGTAGCCCTATATACAGGCCCGCTGACTGATTACAAGATTGTAGACACCTGTGATGCTAATTAGTGGACACACCTTGATTTAACATGTCCCTTTGGTTATATTATTTTCAGGGGTACCATCATTTCTGTCCAGGCCTGTTTCATAAGTTTTCTTTTTTTTTAAATTCTGTTGAAGCATGGTTGAAAAGTAATGTCTGACTTTCATTTGTTCATTTTCAAGTTATTTCTGTGACCATTGTGGGTTTTTCTTTCATTAAACGAGGGGTACCAACAATTTTGTCCACGTGTGTATGTTGTAAACAAAAACATCAAATGGCAAAAGTGCTCATTTTTATGAATGTATAAAATATATATAAAAAGCAACACAGAAAAGAAACTTACAATGTTAGAATGTGACAGGTGTAACAGCACTCCAATTTCAGTTCTTACAATTTTTTTATCAATCTAATAAATAAGTAAAAATCAATAAGTTAATTTTCAGTTCAAACAATTATATACAGATTGCAGAAATCTGGAAAGTACTTAAAAGGAACCTGTCAGGTTGATTTGGGACACTGAACATATAGACGAGAGCTTTAGTGTCCCAAATCATCCTGTTTTAAATCCATCCGTGGCCGAATTAAAAAAAAAAACAACTTACCTAGATATGAGTCTGATGAGTCTCATCAGACTCGTCTCTAGTGCTCACAGCACCTGCGCAGTTCTTTAGTGAAGCTGAGGACGTACACCATGGCTTCACTGCACAGGTACCGGAAGTGCGGCACATGCGCACTGAATCCGTGGTGTCCTCCTCTGGCTTCACTGAGAAACTGCGCCAGTGTGAGTAGTACAATTTCAGGGTGAGAATAAAGGTTTTTATGTTTATTGTGGGCACGGATGACTTTATAACAGGGCGATTTGGGACATAAGTACCTATGGGGGGTTTAGTGTCCCAAATCACCCTGAAATATTCCCTTTAAAGGGGTTTTCCGGGCAAAAAATAATTTTTCAAAAAGGTCTGTTAATGCTATTAATAGGTTAATAAGTGCAACCAAATACCTCAGTGATTTCTGGGTTTCTCTGGGAGCTCCTGGCATCTTCTGCATTTGTTTACATGGGTAATTTCCTATTCTTTTTTCCTAAAACTACCATGATACATTGCACTTCACTCAGAGCTGACTCATACTACCTCCCTCTCTCACTTCCTCCCTGTTTCCCTAGCCATCCCGCCCACTACTAACCCTTCCAAACTAACTCACCAAATCATACTTACCTGTCTTCCTGTCCGGATCTTCTGGGCACGGGACATCACTTCTTTCTGAGAGGCTGGCTGCTCCTCTTCTTGACGTCTGCCAGCGCTTGCGCAATAGAGCCGGAGTACCGGCATGCGCTGTAGCAACAGTTTTGGAGATTGAAGTGTGTCCACTGCGCATATTTTTCCACACTGTGTGCGATTTTGGAAATTGCAGCATGTCAATTATACCAAGGAAACACTACGTGGGGCCTTAGCCTAAAGGTGTGAACCTAGCCTCTCTGCTGCCTGAGGCAAACTATAGAAAGGTGTCTCCTCTCCATAACAATATTGTAAGGGAATTGCCAGTTGAGCAATTCCCCAGCGCTGCTGCAGAACCCTGGGGGGAGGGGCACAACAAGACAGTGAGCCCTAAAGATGAACCCCCCACCTGTCCCTGGCTAACTTGCCTGATCTGTCCTTGGCGACATCCAGCAACTGGTTGACAGTCCCTTCCTAATATAGGTGACAACATGGAATGTAGACAGGACAAACAACAACAAAGGGAGGTCAGCTAGCCAAGGGGTTGGTAACAGTCGAGCAATGCAGTACAAAATCACAATCCAAGAGAATAGTCAAAGACAAAGCCAGAGGTCAGGAATAAGAATACGGAAATAGCAGAAAAGGAGCTAGCAGGGACAAGTCACAAGACAGAATCAATAGCCAGCGACCATGGGAGGGCTGATGACCTGTTTATAGAAAGTCAAGACCTGCCCCAGACTGGATTGGTAGACAGGCTGTCAATCACACAGGCAAGGCTGAGATTAACTATTAGAGGAGCAGAGAGAAACAAAGGTGCAGGAGACGGGTGTGGCTGAAATTCAACTGCATAGTTTAGGACAGTGTTCAGACTGAGCAACAAGAATCTTAATCAAGGAATCAAAGTGAACATGCCTCCTGCGCCTCAGCGTGCGAGCGGAGAGTGGCGCAGAGACCCAAACAGGCAGAGACGTTACAAATATATAACACAACTTTTTTTTTGTTGCATGATGGGGCCCTCCTAATTAAAAGTGTACCACCTGCCCCCTAATTTGCAGATCAAAAAATTTTTATTTGGCCCCCAGATGGTACACAACCCCCCCCCCCTTTTATTGGCCCTACTCAGTATACGGCTCCCCTCCTTTTTTGGTTCCCCACAGTATATGACTCCCTTTTTTATGGCCCCTTCCCGCCAAAGTATATTACCCCCCTATTCTTGGCCCCAACACGGTATAACCCCCCTTTTTATGGCCCCCACACTATATGACCTCCTTTTTTGGCTCCCCCACAGTATATGACTCCATTTTTTATGACTCACCCACAGTATAACCCCCATCCTTTTTATGGCCCCCACAGTATATGACCCCCTTTTTTTGGCACCCACACAACATATGACCCCCTTTTTTGCCCCCCACAGCATATGACCCTCTTTTTATGTCTCTCCCACAGTATATAACCCCTTTTTTGTGTCCCCACCAATATACGACCACTATTTTGGCCCCCCACAGTATATGATCTCTTTTTTTGGCCCCTACACAGTATATGGTCCCCCTTTTTTGGCTCCCACATAGTATATGAAACCCTTTTTTGGCACCCACAAAGTTTATGACCCCCTTTTTTGACCCCCCACAGTATATGACTCCTGTTTTTTACTTTATTTTTGGCCTTCACATGGTTTTAGCTCCCCCTTTTTATGGTCCTCACAGTATATGACCCCCTTTTTTGCCCCCCCCACAGTATATGACCCCCTTTTTTTGGCACCCACACAATATATGTTACCCCCTTTTTTGCCCCCCACAGCATATGACCCCCTTTTTATGTCTCTCCCACAGTATATGACCCCTTTTTTGTGTCCCCACCAGTATATGACCACCATTTTGGCCCCCCACAGTATATGTCCCCCATAGTCAAAGACCTCCTTTTTTGACCCCCCACAGTATATGACCCTATTTATTTATGGCCCCCAAACCGTATATATATGACCCTTTTTTATGGCATCCCCACAGTATACAAATCCCTTTTTATGCCCCCCCCCACAGTATATTACCCCCATTGTTATGGACCCCAACAGTATATGACTACTTATTTGTGTTCTCCTCACAGTATATGACCCCATTTTTTTGGTACTCTGGACTTCAGATTGGGCCGAAGGTTCACCTTCCAACAAGACAATGACCCTAAGCACACAGCTAAAATAACAAAGGAGTGGCTTCGGAACAACTCTGTGACCATTCTTGACTGGCCCAGCAAGAACCCAAACCTCAACCCAATTGAGCATCTCTGGAGAGACCTGAAAATGGCTGTCCACCAACATTCACCATCCAACCTGACGAAACTGGAGAGGATCTGCAAGGAAGAATGGCAGAGGATCCCCAAATCCAGATGTGAAAAACTTGTTGCATCATTCCCAAGAAGACTCATGGCTGTGCTAACGCAAAAGGGTGCTTCTACTCTACTACTGAGCAAAGGGTCTGAATACTTATGACCATGTGATATTTCAGTTTTTCTTTTTTAATAAATTTGCAAAAATATCTACATTTCCGTTTATTTTCTGTCAAGATGGGGTGCTGAGTGTACATTAATGAGAAATAAAACAAACTTTTTTGCTTTTAGCAAATGGCTGCAACGAAACAAAGAGTGAAAAATTTAAAGGGGTCTGAATACTTTCCGTACCCACTGTATCTACACCTCCTCAGTTGAGTTGAACACTATCTTACAATATGTTTCTTGGTGTAAGTACTGGTTTAATATAGAGACTACAGGACATAACCATACACTTTCAGCCAAGATATTGAGTCAGAATTGTTCTGACTCAATAGCTTGGCTGCAAATGTGAGGTTGTGTCCTGTAGTCTCCATATTAAACCAGTACTTACACCAATATATTTATCAGATAGTGTTCAACTCAACTGAGGAGGCGTAGATAAGATTCCAGATGCTTTAATCCAGGTAAATCTTGTAAAACCTCATACAGCAGTAGGTGAAAAATGATGAATTACCAGGATCTGAGCAGACGTGTTGCTTACAAAGAAGTGAAACTAAACAGAGAGAGATAGAGGAGGAGCTACTGCATCACAGCTAAGGATACAGAGAGAGAGAGAAGGGACAAACTACAAATACAAACACAGTATCACAGATACATGTCAGTGAATTAAACCAGGTCCTGGAACATGACAAGAATAGTGAAAAATGATGCATAAAGACTCCCAGATATAGCTGTAAGACAGTTCACCAACTTCTGAGATACAGTCAGTCACAGCAAGTTACCTACAGAGCCAGAAGGAATCAGCAGTGGGTAATTTGCATTTGCAGCTCAGACCCCTCAGCATAGAAGCTTCTAGCAAGCATCCATCTCACTCCAACATAGTTCATATTTATCCTGTTTGTGTTGCATCATAGCTGAAGGATACCCTGAAGCACAAGGTAGCATGGACATCAGTTTGCAGCCCAGTGAGAAGGCTAAACGCTCTATTGAACCTATGTGGAAAATTAAAGAGAATCTAGAAAGTTTAAAGCATGAACTATCCTGTGAACTATCAAAATGGTGGCAGAAAATACAGACTAAGATATCTGCCATGTTCCTCAAAATCTTCCAAACTCAGTGAGCAACTTATAAAAGCACGTGCAGAGGCGAAAGCTACTAAGATACAGGCGGCCTTTGCACAACAGAAAGCAGAGATAAAAGCTAATGCAGCTCAACAGAAAGCAGAGATGGAAGATAATGCAGCTCAACAGAAAGCAGAGATGGAAGCTAATGCAGCAGCGATGGAAGCTAATGCAGCTCAAAAAAAGGCAGAGATGGAAGCTCTAGAGAAACAGTGTGAGCACGCTACAGCCATGGCAAGCTTAAGGGTTTTAGAACAGCCCATCAGTGGAAGTGAAAGTGACAGCACCAATTTGTATGATGTGGAAGCAAAGGATCCCCTCAAGCGCACAAGAGACTATATACTAAGCCAAAACAGTGAACCCCTATTTGCCACAAATGTTCCTGTCAGGAATGACATCTCTCCAGACCAACAGGGCGCAGCATCTTCTGCAGCACACCACATTCAAGGTCAGTACAATGCCCTGCCTGTCCTGCATCCAGTTTCTTCTTCCTTCATGGATCCCCAAAGCCTTGCACCTCTGCAAATTCAATATACCGATACTCAGGTAAACACTAATGTGCCACCATACCATCAGACTACAAGTAGCCAACCAGTTTCACGCCCATATGTGGCTAAACCTATGGACTGAATGCCTACGAAGCCCCAATTCTATCTATGTCTGTTAACCAGAACCCCACTAACAATGTAATCACCGCTACTCAGCCAGCAAGTCAATATGTAAAGTCAGAGAGAACAGACATGTCAGAGTTTGCAAGGTACATGGTTGGCTGTGACCTTACTAAGACTGGACTCACAAGGTTTGATGACCAACCTGAGAACTACAGAGGCTGGAAATGTGCCTTCAAAACCGCAATTAGTGACCTCAGCATTACTGCAGCTGAAGAACTAGACTTGCTTATCCGGTGGCTTGGCCCACAGTCCACAGAATGTGCTAAAAGACTCGGATCCTTCCACATTCACAACCCCACAGCAGGCCATACTGCTGCTTAGGAAAGACTGGAGAAAATCTATGGCAGCCCTGAAGCAATAGAGAATGCTCTGTTCAAATGATTACAAGGGTTTCCAAAGATATCTGGTAAGGATCATCAGAAATTTCAAGAACTTAGTGAAATGGAGCTTCTACTAGCTAAGGCGGACACTGTCCTACCGGGCCTCAGTTACCTGAACACTGCTTGTGGGGTAAACCCAATAGTCTCCAAGTTGCCATATAATATTCAAGAAAGGTGGACCACAGTTGGGTCAAGATACAAAAGTGAGAATCGAGTCTCCTCCATTTTCCTACTTCTGTGAGTTTATCAAGAACATTGCAGAAGCCAAGAATGATCCAAGCTTTTCCTATGTGAAACCCAGTGTTCAATCTTTGTCAGCAATACCAACTTTAGCCTTTATGAACTACATATCCTCAAAAAGTTCAGAAAACCCAGTCATAGCTCAGTCCCGAAACTTAGACTAAAGGTATAGTCCTGTTTAGTTTGGTTTGGGCGATATATCTGGAGTCTATGTGGGCCAACAGCACAAAACATGGATTTATATTTACACCTGCTGTGTTTGACCTAATGGGAAAGATAAATGGCAATAGTTCACATAAAAAAAAGAATAATAACACATTGATTTATTCTGCAAATACTGCAAACAATGTCTAGTTTTTGTTTTAACTTGTTTCTGATTCCCTCAGCTCTATGCATTAAGACACACCCTTAGGTGGGTTAAAACTACTGTGCACAGATTGATATTAACACATAAAAGAGTACTGTCGGTTCTCTACGGCAACAGCTGATCTCATTCATGCTAAATGGACTGATTTTCCCAGTGATGTTACTATAGAATGCTTTGCTAGCTAGATGAGTGTAGAGGTCATGTGTAAGTGTTCGTCATATGACAGCTTTTACATCTCTGTGAAGGATAATTGAACTGAACAGCTCTGTGTAAATTTACAGCAAACGTCTGCCATTCTCTAAAACGTCACAGTTGACTTTGTTTTACCAGTGCAAGAGCAAAAATTCATATCTGGATACAACGCTAAACTACACGCATGAAAAAAGGGGGAGACAAACATTTTTTTATTTCCCATAAGAAGACAGAAAAATAAATAGAGAAAAAGTTCTGATGCTTCATTTTCCCTGCAGCATTTAATCACAACTTCAAAGTTTAATTGCTCTTTTCATCCATCCCAGCAGAAAATAACAGTAATGGAAAGAGACAGGTCCAAAGATTAATTGTTTTTTTTTCTTGGCATGTCCTTGCAAGGAGATAACCCTGTGTTCTGGAAGTCATTACAAAGAGAGATACAAAGTTGGCTCATATCTAGTCCTCCTCTGGCCTGGACCTAAATCATCCTAGAGCAGCCAGCAAATATTAATAGTCAGCTGTTGTTGGGGAGTTTCATAGCATCTCCATGTCACAACAATTCTGCCTTGTTGTATCCATCGTCTTTCCAATCACAGCATATGTAGCCTAGCAGGTAATAGTGCCTGGATGATTTCCAGTTAGGATAGCCTTGCTATATCAATACAGGTCATTGTACATGGGTAAAGCCTTAGGTCCGTGATAAACATGGACTGCGCGTGGACCTATTTTTTTAATGGACTCATGCAGACCTCTATTTGTTTCTCACAGACTGTTGGTCCTATGGAAAATGGATATATGCGAATAAGGCCTAAGGCTGAGGCCACATATTGCAGACAAACTGTGGGGTTTTTTGCAGGTTTTTCTGCATTTTTGAATCAAAGCCAAGAGTGGCTTCAAATGGAATGGGCAACATAAAGGAAATACCTCTTAGGCTAAGGTCCCACATAACAGGCTGCAGCGAAAAAGTGCTGCGGGAAAGACCGCAGCGGAAATACATTGCAGTTTTTCCCGCTGCGCTTTTCACAGAAAGTCCACAGAGGTTTCCTATTTCTATACCCATAGGTATAATTGACATGCTGCAATTTCCAAAAATCGGCACGGTTTTGGAAATTGCAGCATTTCCAATGCATGTATTTTTGTGCAATGTGTGGATGGGATGGTAAAACAGTACAGTTTTTGCCATGGCATCTATGCCACGTGTTGCCCCAGCCTAAATCCACTCTTGGCTTCTACTTAAATTTGCAACAACAAATTTGTGGCCTCAGTCTAAAGCTGCTTTAACACTCCCCCCAAGTGTGGTGCTGATGAGTGCTCATTAACCATACAATTCTGCTATAAAATCGGCACTAATTTCCATCGGTCTTTAACACAAGCCAATGCATAGTACATAGGAGAACAATTGCTAGGGCGATTGTTCCTCTTCCTTATAGTTTAACTTAAACAGGACAATGTGATGCCTACAATCATGTATCATGTAGCAAAAAAGTTACATCAGCTGACAAACAAGCACTTGTTTATTTGTCGGTTGATCAGGAGGACAGTTACGCAGAACAGTTTTTGTAGATGGTCATTTCTACAAAGTCTTGTTCCCAATAATCTGCCCATGTAACAGACCCTTAAAGGAATATTCCCAAGGATCCTATCTATACTGATAATGTATGTAAATTCAAGAGTTTTTCCTGAATACATTACTTTAGAAATACTGCTTCATTTGCCTGCTATGTGAGATTTTACCTTCCCAGGTCACATGACGTAAATCATTGTTCCCCCTGTTATGTACAACTCTTCCGTCGGGACAATCAGTTCAGCTAGTTGCCTGTTTGATGATAAAGGTTTGGACAATATATATTATTTCTCTATGTAAACACACAGATAACACTGAGTTTAATGCAAGAACATTGTCTTAGAGCATGTTAAGTGTTCTGTACAAACCAGTGTAATCTAATATACATTCACTGTGCATATTTTTTGATCTGCATTTATATTAGATTTCTAGTAATCATAATAAATAATCTCTTGTGGTAAAGGCAATATCTATATCTACTGAGGTACTTCATGGTGTTCTGTCCATCAAACATCAAAGCCCGCCCACCAGCTTGTTGAAGAATACAGGAAGTGAGAAGAGAGAGCAGACAAACTGGTGAGAGAGGGAGATGAGAAAACCCCTTTAAGTTTGGTAAGCAAATAAAAAGTCCGTACATACAGCAACATGGTAACCCATGCTTATTACATGTAACATGTCCACATTTTAATTGTTAGATTGTGTTAGAAAGAAAAACTCAGAAATCGTACTAAAGCAAATTTATAGCTCCATAGAAACCATATGAACTAAGATCAATTCAGTAGAATCTCAGTTGTGTAGTTGTTACAGCTGCAAGAACCTAGTGGCAAATTTGTTGCAGAAATTTCTGTGATACATATGGATAAGGTTTGTAAAAGTCCATCCACATGATGTAAAAAAAGCTCCATTCAGATATACACCATCTTTATTTCACTGTAGTATGAAAGGCAGATGAACTTTTTCTGTGGCTGAGCACGATTACAGTGATACCAAATTTGTAAAGTTTTTTTTAGCATTAATTGTACAGTGGTTTTAGTACAGGATGGTTTGGGCATGCAATGATAATAATGTATCGGTTTGTTTATTATTTTACTTTTAGCATAATTAAACTATGTTTTAAGAAAAAAAATCATTTTTTAAAAATATTTTTTAACATTTCATTAAACTTTTGTTTTCACATTTTTTTTTTTTTTATTAATCCCACTTGATCACTTATATAATGTTCTGCAATATTTCTGTAAAGCAGGGTGTTGTATATATCAACTTTACACTGACATTGAGTCTATTACACCAGGTCTCTGGCTGGACCTAATAGGTTTTCTGTACATGGAAGAACGTGAGGCCATAATAGCCATCTGCCATTGAAACCTCCTGGAACACCACAATCACATTGTGGGTGGCAGGGGGGCTGGCAGATGAAACCTGTTACTTCAGTCAAACCAATTTACATACCATGCTTGTTATTGACTATGGCATGTAAAAGGTTGAAGTGCCAGGGATCAGAGGTATCTGTCCTCTGCAGTTGCTATGTGTGCCACCGAGGCTCCAGGCACTGAACACCATGATGAATGTAAACTTTACGGTGCATTAAAGGGATTGTACAGGATTAGAAAACATGGCTGCTTTCTTTGTCTCAGGAAGTGACCTTGTGTCCATTGATTGCATGGCAATGATACAGCTTAGTCCCATTAAAATGAATAGGACTGAGCTGCAGCATGACCATGTGACCAACGTATGTGATTTCACAACCTGAGAAGAGGAAGTCAGCAATGTTTTCTAATCCTGCATATCCACTTTAAATGCCTTTCACTCATGACAGATATAGTTCTCATGAAGAATAAGGAGTTAATATTGATCTTGTAAATAGCTCATAGACATTGACCATGACAGTATTACATCTTCTACTAATACAGTAAAGTGAAAACACTCCTAAAGACTGCATTTTTGAAAATACCACCTATTTATCTACACCAGATTTTCAATTACATCATAATCTGTATAATGGTTATCTTTTTTCAGAGGACTGCCTCTCTAGTCCAGAATGAGGTGTTACTGTATATCATCCTTCACCCCTTCCTGTCTACCCCACATACATTAAAGGACTAATGGCATGGTTGCTGTTCCTTCATAAATGGCTGTTACTGATGTTCTTCCCTTTAGCAAAGCAGCTTGCCTGTAGAGTGAGCAAACAAGCAGTAGAGATACTTTGTCATCAATTTATTTTGGCCAACATGGTGAGAAATGGGGTAGAATTGTGCCCATTGAGAAAGACTGACCAGACTTAGACTATGTCCAGAAACAGTGTCAAAATAGCACAACACTTCAGATGGCAGCACTCATTACACAGTTCTGTGCTAATGCTAATGAAATATACAATAGCACAAATGAGAAAAAGGGTTCTTAATTTCTCATGGAACAAAAATTCATAATACAAGCAAGCAAAGATCCACAATTATATGATCAATAAAACTTAACATTTAATAATCATCTAAAATATAATTAACCCCAATGATTGGACGGTATAAAATCGGAAAATAATTGGAACGCTCTTACCTGTTCCAGATGAAGGATGTCATACACCACCTTTAGGGCCACAATTTATCCAAATGCAAAGGGAACCAAGGATAGGTGCATGTGATTGACCCTGTGCAACCCTGTCACCCTTAACTCCTGCCCTTACAAGGGCGGTCCCAATGTTGACCCTAAAATTGACCTGTTAATATCTCCTTCCCTCCTGACGCCTTTCGCATCCAAAACATGGATGCTCCTCAGGGGACTGTTAGAAGATTAATTGAAACGACCAAGCACAGTAGAGCCCTGCCACGAGTGCAGGGGACCTCCTGACGGTCTCACCACTGTGAGAAATGTTAAGTTTTATTTGTCATATAATTGTGGATCTTTGCTTGCTTGTACTAATGTTAATGAAGCAGAATCATGGAGAACATCTCTTGCTTCTTGAGGACTAAAGTAAGGATGAGTTCTATATAAGCCATATTCAAGGGACGTCTCTTCTTGAGAAAGAGATTTCAGCCTATTCCATGTCAATAGGTTTGGTGAACAGGCTCAGGCAGTCGTAAGCAAAGTTCCTCTGATTCAGGTCAAGAGATTGCGGTGATAATGTAAAAAACAAAGCACAAAAAGAGGCATCATTGCTCACCTGAGACAGAAGCATCCAAATTAGACCCTCAGATGACACCAGACAATATCAGAGCTGAGCAGGAAGAGATAGAAGATTTATATAAGAACCTTCAACCTGGCCATGAAATGGAAAAACAGGTCCATCTACTGTACAACCACCTTATATAGGGGTCTTTGAGTAATAGTACATATATTTATATTATCAACATTTCTAAACTTTTATAAATTCCTATGAAAGTAAATATGCATTTCCACATTTTATTGATTATATAATATTAAAATTGTATAATATAAATATTAATAATTTTATTTTGAAGCTTTATTCAGGGCTGGAGTCTATTTTTTCCAACTTCAACTGAAACTTCAAAACTCTAAGTCCACCCACAACTGATCACCACCCTATTCTAAATTCACCTCTAATGCCAACTCCACAGCCCGGTTAACAAGGAATTGAAGTAATCAATTACTTGTCCATAAAACATCTGAACATAGCTCCCATACTGAGAGCTGTGTTCATGAATGAAAAAGCCTACTACTAACCCCCTAAAACATCAGAAATAAGGGTTTCCAATGTAGAAAGGACTTGGGGATATGCATAGAAGATGCATTCTCTGCATGACTGTGTATACCTATCAATGACAATAGCAATCTACTGGTCTATTACCATTAGATAATTGCTAACTAGACATGGCCGAACCTCTCAAGATTCATTTCATTTCTGGTTTGAGGGGCTTGGGGCCAAGATTTCTTTCGGGTTGAACAAGTTTGGTATGAACCACACCTTTAAATGGCTTAAAACATAGAGTACAACAATCCTAAGTCTCCTAGGAACCTATCATTTTATTTCTAGCTCTTTAAGGCAAACACAGCCAAAGTATGTCAAAGTGAATGTGACATGTATATCTATAGAAAAATGGATGGCAAGCAGTGGATACAAACTGACTTTAACCATACACTGCTCTGCCACTCAATTTTATGCATTTTGACATTTAAAACACTCCAAAAATTCCCTTTTATTGGGAAAAGGTGTTTTTTTTAGGCACAGATGGTTATATTGCAAAAAAAACAATGGTTTTGCAGAAAAATTTGCCCATTTTGATGACTAAGTACTACAGGCTTGTTGTTATTTGGGAGACAAGTTTGTGGCAGTGAGCCAAGTTGTAAAGTGATGAAGAATAGGCTTTTCAAAAAAAAAAAAAATCCATCATACATTATCCCTTTATGAGAGCAGAACGCCCAACCAACATTCCGTTGATATTGAAAGAAGCAATGGTAGGGTCGTTTGTTTTATTTTTAATTTATTATGCCAACAGAGTGGCAGTGGCATGTGGCACTGCCAACTATAGATTTTCAAGCAAAATTGGGACACGATCAGCGTGCCTGGCCTACCAGCTGAATAAGCGAGAATATCTTCTGAAATAGAAAGGATTCAATAATTCCTGACCCTGAAGACAACACTTGGGAGGCAGAAAAGAACTTGGATTATCCTGCCAGTTATCCCTGAATGAGAGCAAATGCCACATCAATATCATGTTGGCGGAGTGGCAATTTACAAAGTTTCAAGAAAAATTTGGGGCACACTATCAGCGTGTCTGGCCTGACAGCTGAAAAATCAAGAATATCTTCTGAAATGGAAAGATTCAATTTCTGACCCTGAAAATAACACTTGGGAGGTGGAACAGAACCTGGATTATCCTGTTGGTTACCCCTGTATCGGATGGGAGCAAATGCATATTAACATCATGTTGGCAGAGTGACAATTAACAAATTTCAATAAATATTTGGGACACACTATCAGCTTGTTGCAAGCCAGTTCACCCAACACTAATCAGCACATGCCTGGCTTAATGCTTAAACAATGAAGATTTTTTTTAGATTAACAGAGGTGGCAATACTATATATATGTTTAGCAAAGAGAAAAAAAAAACACTTAAGAAATGATTTGAATATTTTTAAAGAGAACCTTTCACGACCTCCAACAAGTCCAGCTCTTTACATCATTTATTAGCTGCTGCTCCACTGATTCCGGCACAGGTGGAATTTTTTCTCTAGCCTCCACCATACCCGAGCAACAAATGCTGTTAGTTTTGGTGTCTGATATGCTATTTAGGCTCTGTTGTGTCAGGAGGGCAGTGTCAGGCAAGAGCAGGCAAGGGGTGTGATTCTGAGCTCTGAATCATGCCAACTGGCTGACACTGCCTTTCTGACATTACAGATCTTAATAGCACATCAGGCACCAAAACTACCTGTGCCTGTTGCTCAGGAATGATGGAAGCTAGAGAGAAAATTCCAACGCACGAAATCAGTGGAGCAGTGCCTATTAACAGATGCTAAGAACTTAATTTGGTGGAGATGGTGAAAGTTCCTCTTTAAATAACTGAGTTTTTTCAGATTTGTGCAGGCGGAATCAGCGCTTTGCAATATATTTAATGAAAAAAATTAAACCATTGCCCAAAAAAAACAAACAAACAAACAAAAACGGACGCTCTGAATTGATAATCCATGCCTTATATAGCCTTTGTTAATATTAAATCTATGGCCATTCAGATTATTATGTAACATTTGCATATTATGCCCTATATACTACAGGGAACATGTACATTGTATCAAATAAACTACAAATTTAGAATGACAAGTTAAATGGTATTTCAAAGGGAATTTTTCCCATTACCTTTCATGTAAAAGTCTTTTGAATTGTTCTACAACACAAACATTATGTCTTTTGAAATTTATAGCACCCACTGTAAGGGAACTTATACTGGGCCTCAAACAGGTAGAAAAAGAACAGATATTTTGATAGCTGAAATTCAACCAAAGAATGAGAGAGGGAGTTGGGAACATTTACAGTGGGGAAAAGTAGTATTTAGTCAGCCACCAATTGTGCAAGTTCTCCCACTTAAAAAGATGAGGAAGGCCTGTAATTGACATCATAGGTAGACCTCAACTATGAGAGACAAAATGAAAAAAAAAAATCCAGAAAATTACATTGTCTGATTCTATAAGAATTTATTTGCAAATTATGGTGGAAAATAAGTATTTGGTCAATAACAAAAGTTCATCTCAATACTTTGTTATATATCCTTTGTTGGCAATGACAGAGGTCAAACGTTTTCTGTAAGTCTTCACAAGGTTGGCACACACTGTTGCTGGTATGTTGGCCCATTCCTCCATGCAGATCTCCTCTAGAGCAGTGATGTTTTGAGGCTGTCACTGGGCATCACGGACTTTCAACTCCCTCCAAAGGTTTTCTATGGGATTGAGATCTGGAGACTGGCTAGGCCACTCCAGGACCTTGAAATGCTTCTTACAAAGCCACTCTTTCATTGCCCTGGCGGTGCTCTTGGGATCATTGTCATGCTGAAAGACCCAGCCACGTTTCATCTTCAATGCCCTTGCTGATGGAAGGAGGTTTGCACTCAAAATCTCACGATACATGGCCCCATTCATTCTTTCATGTACACAGATCAGTCATCCTGTTTCCTTTGCAGAGAAGCAGCCCCAAGGAATGATGTTGCCACCCCCATGGTTCACAGTAGGTATGGTGTTCTTTGGATGCAACTTAGCATTCACTCTCCTCCAAACAAGACGAGTTGTGTTTCTACCAAACAGTTCTACTTTGGTTTCATCTGACCATATGACAATTTTCCCAATACCCTTCTGAAACATCCAAATGCTCTCTTACATACTTCAGACGGGCCCGGATAGGTACTGGCTTAAGCAAGGGGACATGTCTGGCACTGCAGGATCTGTGTCCCTGGCAGCGTAGTGTGTTACTGACGGTAGCCTTTGTTACGTTAGTCCCAGCTTTCTGCAGGTCATTCACTAGGTCCCCGCGTGTGGTTCTGGGATTTTTGCTCACCGTTCTTGTGATCATTTTGACCCCACGGGGTGAGATCTTGCGTGGAGCCCCTGATCGAGGGAGATTATCAGTGGTCTTGTATGTCTTCCATTTTCTAATTATTGCTCCCACAGTTGATTTCTTCACACCAAGCTGCTTGCCTATTGCAGATTCAGTCTTCCCAGCCTGGTGCAGGTCTACAATTTTGTTTCTGGTGTCCTTCCACAGCTCTTTGGTGTTTACCATAGTGGAGTTTGGAGTGTGACTGTTTGAGGTTGTGGACAGGTGTCTTTTATACTGATAATTTAAAAGCGGTGCCATTACTACAGGTAATGAGTGGAGGACAGAGAAGCCTCTTAAAGAAGACGTTACAGGTCTGTGAGAGCCAGAAAACTTGCTTCTTTGTAGGAGACCAAATACTTATTTTCCACCATAATTTGCAAATAAATTCTTTAAAAATCAGACAATATGATTTTCTAGATATGTTTTCTCATTTTGTCTCTCATAGTTGAGGTCTACCTATGATGTTAATTACAGGCCTCTCTCATCTTTTTAAGTGGGAGAACGTGCACAATTGGTGGCTGACTAAATACTTTTTTTTTCCCCACTGTATACTTTATGGGAATAAGCGGGCCAGAAATCATAGAAAAACAATATGGCTAACTAAAACGATAAGGAGTGCAATGAGGGATAAAAAGGAAGCATTTAAAATACTAAAACAAGAAAGTAGTGACGAGCATTAAAAAATTATAAAAAGAAAAATAAATTGCGTAAAAGACAAATAAAGGAGGCAACGATCGAGGCTGAGAGAATAATTGCCAAGGAAAGTAAAAATACTGTGTGGTCATCCTGGGACACTTATTGTACTCTACAAGGTCTCTGACTCTCTTCCCTCCCCTTACACTCCCCTCCCGTCCCCTTCTCCCTCGTTGTCTCCCTCCTATCACTTTCTCGGTGTTGTTGATTGCTATTTTCTGATATTTAATTTTCCTGATTCTTTTTATTTTTTTTATTGTTTTTTTATATACAGTCATATGAAAAAGTTTGGGCACCCCTATTAATCTTAATCATTTTTAGTTCTAAATATTTGGGTGTTTGCAACAGCCATTTCAATTTGATATATCTAATAACTGATGGACACAGTAATATTTCAGGATTGAAATGAGGTTTATTGTACTAACAGAAAATGTGCAATATGCATTAAACCAAAATTTGACCGGTGCAAAAATTTGGGTACCCTTATCATTTTATTGATTTGAATACTCCTAACTACTTTTTACTGACATACTGAAGCACAAAATTGGTTTTGTAACCTCACTGAGCTTTGAACTTCATAGCCAGGTGTATCCAATCATGAGAAAAGGTATTTAAGGTGGCCAATTGCAAGTTGTTCTCCTATTTGAATCTCCTCTGAAGAGTGGCATCATGGGCTCCTCAAAACAACTCTCAAATGATCTGAAAACAAAGATTGTTCAACATAGTTGTTCAGGGGAAGGATACAAAAAGTTGTCTCAGAGATTTAACCTGTCAGTTTCCACTGAGAGGAACATAGTAAGGAAATGGAAGACCACAGGGACTGTTCTTGTTAAGCCCAGAAGTGGCAGGCCAAGAAAAATATCAGAAAGGCAGAGAAGAAGAATGGTGAGAACAGTCAAGGACAATCCACAGACCACCTCCAAAGAGCTGCAGCATCATCTTGCTGCAGATGGTGTCACTGTGCATCGGTCAACAATACAACACACTTTGCACAAGGAGAAGCTGTATGGGAGAGTGATGCGAAAGAAGCCGTTTCTGAAAGCACGCCACAAACAGAGTCGCCTGAGGTATGCAAAAGCACATTTGGACAAGCCAGCTTCATTTTGGAAGAAGGTCCTGTGGACTGATGAAACAAAGATTGAGTTGTTTGGTCATACAAAAAGGCGATATGCATGGTGTCAAAAAAACACAGCATTCCAAGAAAAACACTTGCTACCCACTGTAAAATTTGGTGGAAGTTCCATCATGCTTTGGGGCTGTGTGGCCAATGCCGGCACCGGGAATCTTGTTAAAGTTGAGGGTCGCATAGATTCAACTCAGTATCAGCAGATTCTTGAGAATAATGTACAAGAATCAGTGACGAATTTGAAGTTACGCCAGGGATGGATATTTCAGCAAGACAATGATCCAAAACACAGCTCCAAATCTACTCAGGCATTCATGCAGAGGAACAATTACAATGTTCTGGAATGGCCATCCCAGTCCCCAGACCTGAATATCATTGAACATCTGTGGGATAATTTGAAGCGGGCTGTCCATGCTCGGCGACCATCCAACTTAACTGAACTGGAATTGTTTTGTAAAGAGGAATGGTCAAAAATACCTTCATCCAGGATCCAGGAACTGATTAAAAGCTACAGGAAGCGACTAGAGGCTGTTATTTTTGCAAAAGGAGGATCTACTAAATATTAATGTCACTTTTCTGTTGAGGTGCCCATACTTTTGCACCGGTCAAATTTTGGTTTAATGCATATTGCACATTTTCTGTTAGTACAATAAACCTCATTTCAATCCTGAAATATTACTGTGTCCATCAGTTATTAGATATATCAAATTGAAATGGCTGTTGCAAACACCCAAATATTTAGAACTAAAAATGATTAAGATTAATAGGGGTGCCCAAACTTTTTCATATGACTGTATATGGTTTAGTGTGGCAGCCACACGTTGTGGTGGAATGCACTTGTCCATTCATTTTACTATTGTTTTTTTTGCCATTGTTTTCCACCTATATTTTCAACGTTGTTTATTCTGTTAATAAATTTAATAAAAACTACAGTTTAAAAAAAAAATAATCCAAAATTATTCTTCAATTACATAAATAATATGAAAATAAAAACTGACAATGTGGGCCCTCTCAAAAATAATCTGGGTGTCATGGTGGAGGAGGATGAGGAAAAGGCACAACTATTAAATGCTTTCTTCTCTACAGTGTTTCCACAAAAAAATCCAAAGGGCAGCAACATGATTAGAAGTAATGCTAACACTCAATTAAATGTCACCTATTTAACTCAGGGAGAAGTACAGCACCGCCTTCAAAACACTAAAATAGAGAAATTGCTGGGTCCAGATGGCATACACCCCTGAGTTCTGAGGGAATTATGCACGGTGATAGACTCTAATATCTAATATTTAAGGTGCCAATATTCAAAAAGGGGTCTAAAAGTGAGCCTGGAAACTATAGGCCGGTAGTTTGACATCTTTGGTGGGTAAGATATTTGAAGGTTTCCTAAGAGATGCTATCCTGGAGTAAGCACAAAGTCCACAGAGGAAATCTCCGTGAAAATGCAATGAAAAACGCTGTGGAAAAAAATGTGATGCATTTTCACCGAGTTTTTTTCCACAGTGTTTTTATTTTGCTGCATTTCACTACCTGGTTTCTTAGCCTAAAAGTTCTAACCGTTGTATTTTCAGTCCCTTTTAGATACCAAGTTGGGCTGGGTTAAGGGTAATCCCATGTGTGTTGAAAATAAGATTAGATCGTCTTTATATAATTCTTCTTGATGGAGTGTAGGAGTGTATGTATTAAGACCAGCGTTTTTTTTTACATTGCAGTGCTTATGATAATATCTCACACTTCCATCATTTAACACTTGCAAACTGTATTTCTTTTAACTTGACATTATAGGCACATGCATTTTTTTTTCAACTTTACTATATCTAGACTTCGGCTTGTTCCCTGTTTTCTTATTAAGATGCATTAAGTGCACACATGTACGGAAGTGGCTTTTCCCCACAAGACTCATAAGAGGCCCATCAAGTAGTAAAAATGGAATGATTTTCTTTTTCTTCCACTGAAATTAGTTGTTGTTTAATTACTCTCTGGTGATTAAACTTTATGCATGGCGTAAATAACCAAAGAACCTCATGAACAGCTAAGCACTGTAATACATGTTTTAGAAGGACTGTTTGCTATTTACATAGACAAAAAGACAAATCGATTTAAGTAACAGATTGGAAACCAGAGCATGTTTAAAGTGAAAAAACTACCAAAAAAATTTTTAAACTTGCACTAGAATTGCAATGACAGACTACAGATTGTGACACTGGCCCAGTCTTTAGACTGCAATTGTGCTATTTCTGGATAAAAATCAGACAAATACCAAACAATCTCTGTAAACAAACAATTTTGGGGGTAATTAATCATCTGCCCCTTTTTTGCCATACTTTTCGCAGATGCACCTTTTTAGACTAGTTTTACTGTGGTGTTTGTTTATGATGTCGGCGCACCTCCTTGTTAAATGTTGTGCATAATTATTTAGTTAGTTTAGATGCGCCTTGTTTTGCTATGTGAACTTTGCCCCTTTTTTGTTCAAAAAGGCGCTATTGCAAAAAAAAATTGCCCAAATGCCCCTTTTTAATGTTTCTAACTTGACAGACTCTTTTATGCTGCCCATGGACTGGAGTGCATTTGCCCCTTTTTAAAAAGGCGCAAGTCATAAATACAACGTGAAAAGGATCTCCATTTAGGCCATGCCCTCTTTTCTCGCCAAAAAGCAAAAATAGCGAGAGCAGCATAACATCTGGAAAAAAAAGGTGCAAATGTTTTCTAAATGAAGCGTAGGGCAGAAAAAGACCTGAAAAGGCACAATTTACACCCAAAAAAGGCGCAAATAGCTTAATAAATGTGCCCCTTTGACTATCAAAATGTTAATCTGGTAGAGGCACATTGTCATTTTAACACTGTATATGGTTCCAGTGCATGTGCCTGCCTCTGTAAGTCGGAAGTAAGTGTGCTCGTCCAGCCAGCTAACTGTTGAGTACACAGTGTGCAGGAGACAGAGTAGTGAGCGAGCAGCCGAAATTGCATCTGTGTAGGATTTCAGACACAGTTAGGGAAACAGAAGAGGGACATCTGACATAGGAGAAATTGTTGCTTACGTCCTGTGGGCATGCTTTGACGGTGAAGTAACTGCCCTGGCCGTGTAGTTAGCAAGGTGTAGTATCTAAACACCGTGACTACATAAAGGGGTTGTCTGGCATAAACTAAAACTTAAACACTAAGCTAACCCCCCTCCCCTCGCCTAACTTCAAATTTACTCCCTTTAAAAAAAATGCCTGGCACATTTTCTGATTTCCTGGTGATGTTCCATTTCGCTGTTTCCAGAGACAGGAGGTCACCAGTACTCCTCTTCCCATCATACTCACCAATGCTCAAGTCATCTTCTTCTGCTGGGTGTCGCTTCCTTCACAAGGGATCCGGAGCCAGCGCCTGCGCAACAGAACGCCGGCAGAAGCGAAAAGAAGCAGCGTTGCGTTGTGTATGCCTGGTAGGCCCGCTGCTTCTCTTCGCTTCTGCCGGTGTTCTATTGCGCAGACGCCAGCTCCCAGGTGTAGGCAGAAGAGGGGACAGCAGCACTGACGAATGTCATCTTCAGGACGAGAAGACAGGTAAGTATGATGGGGTGGGGAGGGGGTTGGGGGACTGAGTTAATTAGTTAGGTAGGTAGGGCTAGTAGTCTGCTGGGTAGCTAGGGAAACAGTGAGAGGAGAGATCTGAGTGAACTTGCAATGCATCATGGTAGTTGTAGGCTAAGACATCAGGAAGCTACCCATGTAAACAAATGCAGAGGATACCAGGAGCTCCCATAGAAAGCTAGAAATCATTCAAAACACTGCTAAAGGTATTTAGGTGCACTTACAGTTGAAACCAGAAGTTTACATACACTATACAGTGCCTTGCGAAAGTATTCGGCCCCCCTTGAACTTTTGAACCTTTTGCCACATTTCAGGCTTCAAACATAAGGATATAAAATTTTAATTTTTTGGTGAAAAATCAACAACAAGTGGGAAACAATCGTGAAGTGGAACGAAATTTATTGGATATTTTAAACTTTTGTAAAAAATAAAAAACTGAAAAGTGGGGCGTGCCAAATTATTCGGCCCCCTTAAGTTAATACTTTGTAGCTCCACCTTTTGCTGCAATTACAGCTGCAAGTCGCTTGGGGTATGTCTCTATCAGTTTTGCACAATGAGAGACTGAAATTCTTGCCCATTCTTTCTTGGAAAACAGCTCGAGCTTAGTGAGGTTAGATGGAGAGCGTTTGTGAACAGCAGTTTTCAGCTCTTTCCACAGATTCTCGATTGGATTCAGGTCTGGACTTTGACTTGGCCATTCTAACACCTGGATACGTTTATTTGTAAACCATTCCATTGTAGATTTTGCTTTATGTTTGGGATCATTGTCTTGTTGGAAGATAAATCTCCGTCCTAGTCTCAGGTCTTTTGCAGACTCCAACAGGTTTTCTTTCAGAATGGTCCTGTATTTGGCTCCATCCATCTTCCCATCAATTTTAACCATCTTTCCTGTCCCTGCTGAAGAAAAGCAGGCCCAAACCATGATGCTGCCACCACCATGTTTGACAGTGGGGATGGTGTGTTTAGGATGATGAGTTGATGTGTTGCTTTTACGCCAAACATATCGTTTTGCATTGTGGCCAAAAAGTTCGATTTTGGTTTCATCTGACCAGAGCACCTTCTTCCACATGTTTGGTGTGTCTCCCAGGTGGCTTGTGGCAAACTTTAAACGAGACATTTTATGGATATCTTTGAGAAATGGCTTTCTTCTTGCCACTCTTCCATAAAGGCCAGATTTGTGCAGTGTACGACTGATTGTTGTCCTATGGACAGACTCTCCCACCTCAGCTGTAGATCTCTGCAGTTCATCCAAAGTGATCATGGGCCTCTTGGCTGCATCAGTCTTCTCCTTGTTTGAGATAAAAGTTTAGAGGGACGGCTGGGTCTTAGTAGATTTGCAGTGGTCTGATACTCCTTCCATTTCAATATGATCGTTTGCACAGTGCTCCTTGGGATGTTTAAAGTTTGGGAAATCTTTTTGTATCCAAATCCGGCTTTAAACTTCTCCATAACAGTATCACGGACTTGCCTGGTGTGTTCCTTGGTCTTCATGATGCTCTCTGCACTTTAAACAGAACCCTGAGACTATCACATAGCAGGTGCATTATACGGAGACTTGAATACACACAGGTAGATTATATTTATCATCATCAGTCATTTAGGACAACATTGGATCATTCAGAGATCCTCACTGAACTTCTGGAGTGAGTTTGCTGCACTGAAAGTAAAGGGACCGAATAATATTGCACGCCCCACTTTTCAGTTTTTTATTTTTTACAAAAGTTTAAAATAACCAATAAATTTCGTTCCATTTCACGATTGTGTCCCACTTCTTGTTGATTCTTCACCAAAAAATAGAAATTTTATATCCTTATGTTTGAAGCCTGAAATGTGGCAAAAGGTTGAAAAGTTCAAGGGGGCCGAATACTTTCGCAAGGCACTGTATAAAAAGACACCTATGCATGTTTTTCTCACTTTCTGACATAAAATCAGAATAAACCTTTCCTGTTTTAGTTCAATTAGGATTATCAAAATTATTTATATTTGCCAAATGCCAGAATAATGAGAGAGAATTTTTAAGGCATTTGTATTACCTTCTGCAAAGTCAAAAGTTTACATACATTTCATTAGTGTTTGGTACCATTGCCCTTAAACTGTATGACTTGGCTCAAACATTTTGGATATCCTTCCACAAGTTTCTCACAATAGTTTGTAGGAATTTGGGCCCATTCCTCCTGACAGAACTGGTGTAGCTGAGCCATGTTTATAGGCTGCTTTGCTCACACCTGTCTTTTCAGCTTTGTCCATAAATTTTCAATAGGATTGAGATCAGGGCTTTGTGATGGCCACTCCAAAACACTTTGTTATCCTTAAGCCACTTTGTAACCAGTTTGGCAGTATGCTTTGGGTCATTGTCCATTTGGAAGACCCATTTGCACCAAAGCTTTAACTTCCTGGCTGATGTCTTGAGATGTTGCTTCAGTATTGCCACATAATGTTCTTACCTCATGATGCCATCTATTTTGTGAAGTGCACCAATTCCTCCTGCAGCAAAACAATCCCAAAACATGATGCTGCCACCCCCAGTGTTTCACAGTTGGGATAGTGTTCTTAGGTTTACAAACTTTTCCCTTTTTCCTCCAAACATAACGATGGTCATTCTGGCCAAACAGCTAAATTTTAGTTTCGTCAGACCACAGGACATGTCTCCAAAAATTAAATTCTTTGTTCCTGTTTGCATTTGCAAACATTAATCTGGCTTTTTTATGTTTCTTTTGAAGTAAAGGCTTCTTCCTATCAGAGTGGCCTTTCAGCCCATGTCGATACAGTACTTGTTTCACTGTGAATAATGACACACTCTTATCAGCTTCAGCCAGCCATCTTCACAAGGTCTTTTGCTTTTGTTCTTGGGTTGATATGCACATTTCGTACCAAAGCACGTTCATCTCTGGGACACAGAACCTGTCTCCTTCCCTTGGGGTATAATGGCTGGCCATTCCCATCTTGTTTGTACTTGCGTATAATTGTTTGTACAGATGAATGAGACACCTTCAGGTATCTGGAAATTGCACCCAAGAATGAACCAGACTTGTGCAAGTCCACAATTCTCTTCCTGATATCTTGGCTGATTTCTTTAGACTTTCCCATGATGTCACACGGAGAAGCAGTGTGTTTCAGGTGTGCCTTAAAATACATCCACAGGTGTGTCTCTAATTAACTCAGATGTTGCCAATAAACCTATCAGAAGCTTCCAAAGACATGACATCATCATATGGACTGTCCCAAATTGTTTAAAGGCATAATAATCCTAGTGTATGTAAACTTTTGACTTTGCAGACTGTAATAAAAATGCCTTAAAAAATTCTCTCTCTCATTATTCTGGCATTTGGCAAATATAAATAATTTTGGTAATCCTAATTGACATAAAACGGGAAAGATTTATTCTGATTTCATGTCAGATAGTGAGAAAAACATACATATGTGTCTTTTTATATAGTGTATGTAAACTTCTGGTTTCAACTGTATTAACCCATTGATAGCACTAACAGACCTTTTTTAAAAAATAATTTTTTTGCCCATAAAACCCCTTTAAGGCAAAACTATTTTAAGCCCTTAGAATTTGTTTTTGCTGTCAAGCAGCTGATATATTAGGACATAGTAAAGTGGATTACATGATTACATGGATTACATGGGTTCTCTTTAAAGGGAATCTTTACCCCACAGCATCAGTGGATGTAGTTTGTGTTATGTTTTTTTTTTTTACATGCCACCGGGAAATTTATTATAGTGTTGTCCCCACAGTTGTCTCTTACAGTAACAGTTACTTACGTACAGCTAGGAGACATTTATCAGAATTTTTTGTCATCGTCCACACAGTTATCACTTGCAGTGCCAATTACTTACATACCAATTAGCGCACATTTATCAGAACAATTTTATACCATTGTTTATGCATTTATCTCTTACACATGCAGTTATTGCACATTTGTTAGGAAATTTTTATATTGTTGACCACATATTTATCTCTTGCAAGCTAAGTTACTTACGTGCCAGTTAGGGCACATTTAAAAGGAAGTTTATATACTTTCATTCACACATTTATTCCTTGCATTGCCAGCTACATACCTGTTTGTGTGTAGGGCATATTTACAACAAAACTTATCATAGCGTCCATATGGTAAGTTTTCCTTCCTGCAGTGCCAGGCCACATTTACCTGAAAATTTTGTATACAAATCATAGTAAAAACAATTATATAAGCAGTGCAGTAAAATGTCTGGAAAAAGCCTAAGCAGGGGATGGGGTAAAGGAGCATGTGAAAATTCCCATGCTACTGTCATGTGATACACCACTGCAAGTAATAATAAAAATGTAAGTGGCAACACTAGTCTTGGTCTTGGCAGAACCTCTAGTAGCTGTGGAGTTGTTGTAAGTTCTGAAAATGAAGAAGAAATTTTTGACTCCCTTACCATTACCAGCAGCACAATAACAGGGTATTTCTGCGCCTGTGTGCTGGTAGGGCAGGCGGAAATTTTAATACAATTAATTAAACTAATTACCCCGCTCTATAAGAGTGCAAAAGTTACCTCATCCCACGTGTTTTTCTCTGTCCTGTGTGGTGGGACAGATGGTGGGAAGTCTCTTTTGGCCTCTGTGTTTGTTTTTTTTTACCTTGGAGAAGAAATCTTTTTTTCTTCTTCTCTTCTATTTTACATTTTCCTTTTTCAGAGAATGTTCTTTATCCTCTGTCTTCAGATCTGGTCCCTCGGCATCTTCTTGGATTGGGGGAAGCTGCGGTCTTGGCTTTATGGTTTGTGCACCTTTGTCATGGCCTTCTGACGTCAATGTTCTGACTGGCGCCTCCTTTTCTGTGTTGGATGTCGCTGTTGGATCTTGTGGCCCAACCATTGCGACATGCTGACGTCTCCAGCTGTGAATTGTAGTTTTTTTCAGAGGTTCTTGTCTGCTGCTCTTAAAAAAAAAAAATGTATGAATCTGTTTATATTTTTAATGTTGCAGAGTTCAGAGTAAAGCTGGGGGTGGGGGACTGGGGAAACACAGGCAGGGATGAAGGAAGAAGGGACTACAGGTATTTTCAGGTAGTGGAAAGGGAACAATTAGTTGGGACGGGGGAAGGGAGAGGTATGAGGGAAGGGGAAATTTGTAAGTAGCAAGGGGGTAAACAATAGTGAAACCTGAAGGGTGATGTGGTAAGGAACCTACAGAAAGAATGGTGGGGTGTCTATGGGGTTGCAGTGGGAATGAATGTGCAATGTGACTGATCGGTTAGGTGTGAGGTAGGTGGGCTGAAGGCTGTTGGAAAATAAAGTGAGTAAGTAAGCTACAGTCAATGGGGGTCTGCTGTCATGTGAAGGTCTATTTAATAGATAACCATGGAGTCCAAGATTTTAGGAAGGTTGACCTGACATGTTATTCTAGTGTGCCAACTCCTCCATCCTGCAGAGATCATTTACCTTATGAACCCATTGTAAGAAAGAGGGAGGGGTGGTGCTCTTCCAGTAGGTGGGTATTAGAAGCTTGGCTGCCGCTAGAAGTATGTGGCCAAATCATCTTTTTGTGGTTGATAGTTTTTGTGGGAGATCCATTGTAAAATGTGTGCAGCGAGTCTATTAGGAGGAAATCCTCCTCTAAGAGAAGGCATCTTTCCTGCAAGGAGTGTGAAATTACACTCCGGGACGGGAATGATTACAATAGATGTTGCCAGTGCCATGGTAATTTATCTGAAGAACCCTCTATTTGCTCTGTGAACGAATATGTAGAGTAGAGGACTCAGTGAAGGAGGTCAAAGGAGATGTATTTCCCAGATATCTAAATGGCCTAGGCATACCAGGTCTGTCATCCTTTCTGATGAAGAATTTCATGTGCTAGGGGAGACCACTCTTCGTCTGATGATCATCATTTGGAGGGGTCTGAGACTCCCATCTTCCCAGTAGAGAAGATTCAAAAGTTGCATCCGGTCAGGTGACCATTATGTTGGCGCAGGGGAAGCCCCAGGGTCCACCTCTCAGGAGTCTGGGGCTTTTGAAGTGAATAGTATGCTGGAAAAAGCGTTGATGACAGAATGGAAACATCCCAAGAAGGTCTTTGTTCTGTCATGATGCTCTTTCCTATTAAGGAAGAACAGTTTGACAGCTGGGGTCCACCACCTAAGGTCGATATCGCCATTGCTAAGCTGTTTCATCATACTGTGGTTCCCTCAGAGGATAGGTCCAACCTTCATGACCCTTAAAGATAGACGGACAGAATGTTTCTACAGAATAGCTTATTTCTTTGCTTCTGCCCAATGTTCTGTGGGAGTGGTGACCTAGGCGGTGTCAGCTAAGCTACAGACAGATCTTCTTCAGCTGGAAAAGGACATCAATTCTGAGGTCTCAAGAGATGATTTGTTGTCATTCATGAGATCCATTTCTCTGGCGGCTGATTACATTGATGATGCTTCCCTCCAGCAAGTAAAGTTGACTGTGAAATCCATGGCTTTGACTACTGATGCCTGCAGGCCTATTTGGCCAAGTATAATATTTGCTCCCTGCCTTTTGAACCCATTAAGCTCTTTGGTAAGAAGCTTGATAATATCATGGAAGGCTTAGTGGATAAGAAGGAAAAGTCTCTTCCTCAGTCCTTCTGCGGTAGACCCAGGCAGACCAGAAGGGGAAGAAGCCCTCAAAATTTTGTCAGCCCAAAGCCAGGTTTCAGAGGGGTTCCATATTCCAGAGCAGAGGTTCTGGATGAAAGAACGCCAAAGAAACTGAGAGAAACAAAAAGCCAGAATTTTGACGCCAGGTGGTTTCCTCCCTCAGTGGGGGGTCATTTTTTCAGCCAGCTTGGAAAACCCTCATTTCTGGATAATAAAAATTATCCAATGTGGATATACAATCGACTTTTGTCTTCCTCCTCCAGACAATTTCATCCGAACTTGGCCTCTTCCCTCTGGGAAACAAGTGGCGCTCGAAAAATCTGTTTTGGAGTATTTCAAAAACACATCCTTGACGATTTTCATCATTCTTAGCAAGGCCTTGGGGTTTATATTCCAGTCTTCCTTGTTCCTAAACCTTTGGGAGATTGTAGCCAATTGTAAACCATTCAATATGTAACGCCATTTATGCAACCAGGAGACTTTATGGCTACCATAGATTTAAAGGACGCCTGTCTTTATTTGCCTGTCCACCCTCTGCACAGAAAGTTTCTTAGAATTCTGGTGACCATAGATGGCCTAGAGAAACATCTACAGTTTACAAAAGATTTCATCCGCTCCCCACATCTTTACGAAAGTTCTTGCTCAAGTTGCGGCTGCTCTGAGACTTCAAGGGTTATTTATTGTGCCTTATCTCGACAACTGGTTCATAAAAGCTCTGTCAGAGGTTGGCCTCTGTCACGATCTGGTGGCCACAGAGTTTCTTCAGCGCTTAGGCTGGATCATAAATTCGAGAAGACGGACGTTGTTCCCTCAGCTCGGAAGAAGTTTTTAGGATTCTTCCTCGACTCCAGAAACATTTCCGTTTCTTATTTGAAAATAAGAGTTGTTTTTTAATCAACCCAAAATGAATTATGGGACCAAACCATCCAAACCCGAAACAAATATTTAGAGGTTCATTTATCTCTAGTAATGAAGGTTTATATGCTCCATTTTCAGGTTGCTTTTGAGGGTCCAGTCCTTGGGGAAACACTCTAAGATAAGGAGGCCATGATCACTGTATAAGCAGAGTTTGCCAGCCCCCAAAAGTGTCTTTGCTATAACAGGACAGAGTTTATTTTAGTTGATTTTGATTCAGTCACTCATGCTTGATTTACATATGACACTTTAACCCCTTAGTGACACATAACATACTATTATGTCCTGAGCGCCTGGTAGTTGGAAGAAATGGATGTAATAGTACGTCCTGTGATGGTCGCCCGCTCACTATTTGAGCGAATAGCATCGGCAGCGAGATTTAGCTGTAACTGACAGCTAATGCCACTCCATTAACCCACTGCGCTCTGATCAGGGGGTTTTAACAAACATCAAACATGACCGCAGCATCCATGATGTTGCACAATAATAATGCCCACATCAGCACCCCCAGTGAGATGGGGTGGTGCCATTATCTATTTTCTGCAGCCCAGGGTCTGACCAGTGACCCAGAGCTGCTAGGAACCCCACATACCTGGTTGATCCTGCCTCCGATGCAGGAAGTCAGCCTATGCGTCTGCATAGGATGACTTCCTCTATAGACTGCAATACACATCTATACACGTGCATTGCAGTGTATAGTACTGAACCAGCGATCAGGGCATTGCTGGTTCAGGTCTCCTAGCGGGACATTAAAAGAAAGAAAAAAAAGTGCAAAAAAAATAGTGTGTGAAAAAAATTAAGAAATGAATAAAGCCCAAAAAATGCCCTTTTCCTATATAAAATGAATTATATAAAAAAAAAAAAAACTAAAATGTAAAAAAAACAATACATATTTGGTATTGCCGCATCCGTAACAACCTGTACAATAAAACTGAAACATTAATTAACCTACATGGTGAACGGTGGAAAAAAAACGCCGGAAGTAATGAATTTTCTCCATCTCTCCTTACAAATTAGGCTATAAAAAATGATCAAAAGGTCATATGTACCCCAAAACAGTACCAATAAAAAGTACAGGTTGTCCTGCTAAAAATAAACCCTCAACCAACTGTGTCAAAAAAATAAAAATGCTACGCATCTCAGAAGATGGTGATGCAAAATTATTGCTTTATATCCCCAAATCGGTTTTTGTTCTGCTAAATTAGTAACGCATTAAAAAAACTATATAAATTGGGTGTCATCATAATTGTATCGACCCACAGAATAAAGGTAACATGTAACTTTTGCTCTAAGCTGAATGGTGAAAAATTTAAAAGGTAAAATGCAATTCTAGAACTTTTTTTTGGTTTTTTTTTAACCCACCAAAAAGAGTTAATAAAATGTATTCAATAAGTTATAGGCACCCACAAATGGTGTCATTACATAATGCATCTCATACCACAAAAAAACATCCCTGATATGGCTACATCACCAGAAAAAAAAAAAAATAGCTTGCACAATGTGAAGACAAAAAAAAACAAAATCACCAAATTAGAACAAAACTGGCTGCGGCAGGAAGGGAATGTATAAGCTGTGCTAGCATATATTAGGGCACACCCCAGATTTAGAGTTTATGAGGGAAAAGAAACCAGAACTGACCCCCAGAGTGACCCCCCAATCATAGGAGCTACTGGGGAAATAGTAGAGAATTTGGTGTTCCTAATGCTCTCTGCATGGCTTACATATTCACTTTTCACTATCTGTTGTGCTTTCATGTCTGGGATACTAATGCACACTGAAAAGGCATATTTTCATAAAAATTTCAATTTCCACTTGGTACATTAATTTTTGGATAACATTCTTGGGCTCAAAATGATAATACCCCTGAGAAATTCCTTGAGGGGTGTAGTTTCTAAAATGGGGTCACTTTGGGGGGGGGGGGTTCCATTGTATTAGTACTTTAGGGGCTTTGCAAATGCAACATGGCACCTGAAAACTATTCCAGCAAAATCTGCCCTGCAAAAACCAAATAGCGCTCTTTCCATACAAAGCCCCGCCATACAGCAGATTAAAATCACATATGGGGTATTGCTGTGTTCATGAGCAATTGTTTATCAAACCATGGGGTGCTTTTTCTCCTTTAACCCTTTGTGAAAATGAAAACTTTGGGGATAAAATGACATTTTAATAATTTTTCATTTACACATCCCAATGTTAATAAAATCTGTGAAACAGCTGTGGGGTCAAAATGCTCACTATACCCCTTGATGAATTCTGTGAGGGATGTAGTTTCCAAAATGGGATCACTTTTGGTGGTTTCCATTGTATTGGTACTCTAGGGACTCTGCAAATGTGACATGGAACCTGAAAACTATTCCAGCAAAATCTGCTTTTCAAACGCCCAGTGTCGCTCCTTCCCTTCTATGCGCTGCCGTTTGCCCAAACATTAGTTTACACCCACATGTGGGGCATTTCTGTGCTTGGGAGAAATTGCACAACAATCTGTATGCATTTTATCCTTTACCCTTTGAGAATGTGTTAATTTTAGGGCTAAATGAATGTTTTATTGGAAAAAAATGAAATGTCTAAATTTCACCTCCATATTATTTTAACAAACTCCCCAGATGCTGTTTTGAAATATTTGTGGGTGATATAAATACAAACTTGACAAAAAAGTGGTGAAGGGAAGTTTATGTCCTAAAATAATAATGATAGGGTTTGCCTGAAAGCAGTCAGTCAACCAGCTTTAGGGATGAGTCGAACCCATGATGTTCGGCATGGACCCAAACTGTGCGGTTCGGATTTGCTCATCACTACTTGTAAGCCTTCTAATGTCCAAAATAAATTTAAATATGATGCCAATATAAAGCAGAGATATGGTAAATAATAGTTGTTAATTTATTTGGGTGGTATGACTGTTTGAAAAGCAGAGCATTTCACATTTCGAAAATTGCGATTTTTTTTTTCAAAATTTCCATCAATTTCCTATTTTTTTTATAAATAAATACAAAAATATTGATCAATGTTTACTAATAACATGAAGTACAATGTGTCACGTAAAAACAATCTCAAAATTACTTGTGTAAGTTATAGCATCTGAAAGTTATTGCTATATAAAGTGACACGTCAGTGTTGAAAAATTAGGCCGTGTCCATAAGATACTTTTGGGTTGCGCCCTTAAGGGGTTAATGTTGTTTTGTAAATTAGCTGCTGAGATATTTCTATATAAATTTATAATTTCATTAATAACAGATTAAAGCGACTAGCAGATCTGTTGGGAATACATTACTTGTCATGTTATGATTCTAATTTACCTCTACTACAATATTGCATTGCCTTGCACTTATTCCAGTTAAGCAGCTTGCTAAATGAGCAAGAGAAAAAAAACATTTTTTTTTTAGCCAACTCCAACAGAGTGCATGCTGATCGGAGTCGTGTTCTGCACCTATGCCAATTTCTTCCATAGTGGTGATCATGAGTACTGCCACCAACCGCACTTCCTTGGCTCTTATTTTAGGTCACATAGGCAAGTCTCTAGTTTAGGCATATGGTTTGTTTCTCCTTTTTGAACCCAAAATTAGCCCAGAAGCTATTCTGGACCTCTGCTTTAGCAGTGTTACATGAAGCCAAGTATGGATTACAGATATGTTACCTAGCAACACAGCAATCACAAGTAATTGAGTGAAAAGGACAAAAATATCACTGCTACTCAAAAGTAGGGAGTAGATGGGAAGCACAATGAAGAGTGAAAGCAGCAGTGATGATATGGCTGATACTGCCCACGATTTGTTGTGCTGGGAGACCATCTTGTGTTGTTTTCAATGTGGGAATACTGCACCACAACAGTGCCTGTTTTATTATATTATTATCATACAGTGCTTTTCCAACACAGATGGCGCTCATTAAAAAACAAAATTAGTCGTTCACCCTCTTGTGGAAAACTTCAGAGACTGGTTGAGCTACGCTCGAATAAATTAATTAGAGATGATATTTCCCATTCAGCTAATTATAATGAAACACACATAACATGACTTAAATTAACTTGGGTGGTGCGCACACACACACACACACACACACACACTCCTGTACATTACACAGAGTGATGACAAAATAGTTTAAGTGTACTTGTAATGTGTTTTCAGAGGAAAAGCAGATTGAGAGTGCTACAATAAAGTAGCCTGACCATTTGTAGATTATCGTATTGTTATTGCCTCCAGAAACATAGATATTACTCAAAAATGTAATTATTAAAAAAATTTAATATATAATTACATAAATAAGTCCAGGAAAACTCCATTAACATAATGTAAATATAGCGTAGTAAAATTTTACCATTAAGAGACGCAGACATTTTTCATTTATGTTTTCGTTTTTTACTCCTTACATTCCAAAAGCTGTTTACGTAGTCATATGAGGGCTTGGTTTTTGCACGATAAGTTGTACTTCAAAATGGCACCATTTATTATTTTGTACAATGTCCCGGGAAGCGGGAAAAAAAATTCAGAATGAGGTGGACTTGAGAAAAAAGCACAGTACCGCCATATTCTTATGTCTTTTTTTTTACGACTTGTTACCACTCTGCGGTAAAAATGCTATGTTAGCTTTATTCTGCAAGTTAGTACGATCATGGTGATACCAAATTTAGATAGTTTTTTTCATGTTTTAATAACTTTACAAAAAATTTTAAATTTCGAAAAAAAAAAAATTATTTGAATCACAATATTCTGACACTTGTAACTTTTTTATATTTCAGCATACGGAGCTGTGTAAGGTGTATTTTTTTGTGGTACAATATGTAGTTTTTATTGGTACCAAGTTGGGGAATGTATGATGTTTTGATCACTTTTTATTCCATTTCTTTAGGGATGTAATTTGGTGAAAAAACGGCAAAATCAGCCATTTTCATTTTTTTTTTTTCCTGTTACGGTGTTTACCATATGGGACAAATGTTTTTATATTTTAATAGTTTGGGTATTTTCAGACTTGGGGATACTTAATGTGTTTATGTTTAATTTTATTTATTTATATTTATATGTGATCTAGGGAAAGTGGGTGATTTAAACTTTTATGTTTTTTTAATTTTTTTTATATTTTTTAACTTTTTTTTAAGCCTCCCTATGGGGCTTGAACATGTGATCTTTGTATCACCTGTGCCATAGACTGCAATACTACTGTATTGCAGTCTATGGCAGATTTGCTATGCAACTATTGGAGCCTGCATTTCACAGCTCAGGTCCAGCAGCTAGTGCGGCTGCTCTGTTTCAGAGCGGCCGCCATGTTTAGTCACGTGCACCAGAACGTAACTATACGTTCTGGTGCACCTAAGGGTTAATATAAAAGGTACAAAGATGTTTTGTTATGGGAATAGTTACATAGTTAGTATGGTAGAAAAAAGACATATGTCCGTCAAGTTCATGACAGTTTATACATTTCCATAACCATCAATGCTATTTTGCTCTAAAAAGGCATCTATTCCTTTTCTGAAGCTGTCAACTGTGACCAGCTCCTGGGGTCCTGGGGTAGGCTGTGCCACAAAGACACAGTCCTTACAGTGAAGAAGTCTTGTCGGCTCTTGAGATTAAACCTTTTTTCTCCAGGTGGAGAGTGTGCCCCCTTGTCTTTTGAGAGCATTTTACATGGAACAGCTTTTTCCCATATTTATTATATGGGCCATTTATATATTTATACAGGTTTATAATATCTCCTCTTAAACGCCTCTTATCTAGACTAAACAGATTTAACTCCTTTAGGTTAAAGCTCAACGTTGGGGAAATGCAATGTTTTTATGTTGCAGATTTTGCTGTGGATTTTTGAGCCAAAGTCAGGAGTGGCTACAACACGAATGAAAAATATAAAGGAAACATTTCGATGTTCCCCATCTGTTACATCCACTCCTAACTTTGGCTCCAAAAAACGCTGCAAAATTTGCAACAAAAAACACTGCATTTCTGCAATGTGGGGGTCTTAGCCTTAGTCATAACTGAGGTCCTCCATGCCCCTTATCAATTTTGTTGCCCTCCGTTGAACCTTTTCCAACTCTAGGACATCCTTTCTAAGGAACTGACACTCAAAACTGAACTGCATAATCCAGATGGGGGCCACACCAATTTAGAAAGTGGTATTATTACATCTCTGTCCCATGAGTCCATACCCCTTTTAATGCAGGACAGTATCCCGCTGGCTGATTGACATTGCATGCTGTAATTTAACCTATGATCTACAAGTACTCCCAGGTCCTTCTACCAGTGACTCTCCCAGCTTTACTCCCCCTAGGACATATGTAGCATGTGGATTATTTTTACCCAGATGCATAATTTTACATTTATCCACATTGAGCCTCATTTGCCATGTGGCTGCCCAAATACTCAGTCTGTCCAAGTCTGCTTGTAACCTATGTACATCCACCCTAGACTGTACTGTATTACATAGCTTGGTGCTATTGATTCTATCTTCTATATTATTAATAAATAAGTTACATAACAGTGGATCCAGCACTGAACCCTGGGGTACACCACTTATAACAGAGGATCAGTCTGAGCTGCGGTCATTGACCACAACTCGAACCTCGATACGATCCTTTAACCAGTTTTCAATCCAATTACAAACTATTTTTTTCAAGCCAATGGACCTGATTTTACCCATTAAACATCTATGAGGGACAGTGTCAAATGCCTTTGCAAAGTCCAGGAACAATATAGCCACAGCCTTCCCTCTGTCCAGACTTCTATTCTCCTCTTCATAAAAGCAAATCCGGTTAGTCTGACAACTTCTGTCCTTAGTAAAACCATGCTGTCACTTATAATATTATGTACAGTCACATACTCCTGTATATAGTCGCTTAAGAGACCCTCAAACATTTTCCCCACAATGGATGTTAAACTCACCGGTCTGCAATTACCAGGTGAAGACCAAAAGCCCTTTTTGAAAATAGGCACCACATTAGCCTTGTGCCAGTCCCTTGGCACTGTACTAGTACTCTCTTTAGTGTAATTTTTTACATTTTAAAATAAAAGATGTGGACAGAGAAAATAATATAGCAACTATTCTGAGTTAGGTTGGGTTCACATCTGGGCTGGGATTTCCATTTTTCCATTTTGTAAAAGAAACAGAATGCAGCAGTGGAATTGTTATAAGGCAGACTCCAACATCGACTTACCTATTACATGGGATGGGGAGTCTAGTTTTTATGCTCAGCATGCTGCACTATTTTGCCTGCCATTTTTCACAATCTGCTACTAATCTAATGCTAATTTGCTACAATCTGCAACTAAAAGTCCTAATAGAGTAAAACTCAGGTGCAAACACATACTTAGGCTAAGGCCCACGTAGCGAGCTGCAGCCAAAAAAAACTGAAAGACCCTGGCGGAAAAGTATCACCTTTTTTTTTGGCTCTGCGTACTTTCTGACTCTATTATACCTATATGGAAAACGCCAGCGTTTCCATAGGTATAATTGACATGCTGTAATTTTCAAAAACACAAGCGTTTTTGAGACCGCAGCATTTCTACAGCAAATTTTTTTGTGCAATGTGTGGATGGGATTATCCAGAATCCCATCTACTTTGAAGATAATATAAAATGCAGTGTTTTTTTGTGGCAGCGTTTCCGCCACGGCTAAAATGCTGCATTTTCGCAACGTTGGGCCCCAGCCTAAGGTACAACCCCTATTCCAAGAAAGTTAGGACACTATGTAAAATGTAAAGGAAACAAGAATGCAATTATTTGGAAATCTCATATGACCATATGATTTAATACACAATAGAACATATAGCAGAAGTTGAATGTTAGACATTGTTCTATTTCACTCTAATTTAGAAATAGATGGCAGAAACTCATCTCAAAAAAGTTAGAACATGGTTAGCAAAATATTGGAAAAGTAACTGGTACTAATGAAGAAACAGCCAGAGGGTCAATTTTCTCATGACTATGTATAAAAGGAGTATGTTGGAGCGATAGAGTCCCTCAGAAGCAAAGATAGAGGTTTACCAATATATGAAAAACTGTGGACAAATGTTCCTCAACTTAAAATTGTAAAAACTTTGAATATTCCACAATGTACGGTACCTAATATTATTAAAAGATTCAGAGAATTTGAAGAAAAGCATGTGCATAAGGGACAAAGCCAATGGTTAATACTGGATACTAGTGATCTATGGGCCCCTAGGTGGCACTGCATTAAAAACAGGCATAAATTGGTAATGCAAATCACGGCATGGTCTCAGGAATACTTAAATTTTCTGTGAACACAGTTCACTTTCCAATCCACGAAGTTAAAGCTGTATCATGTGAAAGCTCATTTAAAATGGACTGGAAAACGGAAACTGTTCAATGGTCAAATGAATCAAAATTCAAAATTCTTTATAGAACCCACTGATGCCATGACCTGTGGACTCAAGAGAAGAGGGACCATTTAGCCTGTTATCAGCGCCCAGTTCAAAAGTCTGCATCTCTGATGGTATGGGGCTGCATTAGTATATAGAGGTTTTAAAACAAAATATGCTCCCATCCAGACAATGTCTCTTTCAAAGAAGGCCTTGCATGTTTCGGCAAGACAATGCTAAATCACATACTGCATCTATCACAATAGAATGGCTTTGCAGAAAAGGTCAGGGTGCTGAACTGGCCTTTCTACAGTCCAGACCTTTCACCAATAGAAAACATTTGGCGCATTATAAAATGAAAAATCTGGCAGACTCAGAACTGTTGAACAGCTTGAATCCTATATCGGACAACATATCCCAAAAATCCAGCAATTGGGTTTCTTGCTTCCCAGGTATTTACAGACTATTATAAAAACAGGGGATATTACACAATGGTAGACGTGGCCCCATCCCAACTTTGATATGTGTTGCTGCCATCAATTTCTAAATCAGTAAATTTTTTCAAATGAAATGGAAAGATGTCTAACTTTCATCTTCTGATATGTGTTCAATTGTGAATATATTATGGTTATATTAGATTTGCTAATCATTGCATTCCTACTTTAAACATTGTCTAAACTTTTAGAATTGGGGTTGATACTGTAAAATGCACATATTTTTTCTGTTGCATTTCCACAGCAGGCAAAAACGCCACATTTACGCAAGATGGGACCTTAGCCTAAAGCTGTATGTTTTGTAACTGAAATAAACTTCTATGCTTAGGCTAAAAAGGTGTGTCTGATGTTTGGCACAGAAAGATATGCCAAAATTACACATCTTGACATACATTGATTCCATAGAAGCAATGGAATACTTTACATATATATGTTAATATGCTTTTGAGTAAAAAGTAAAGTAAAAAACTGTTATCCAAAACTTGAGAGAGATTTTCTAAATAACTTACACATGCACATACACATACTGCATTGAAGTGAAGGCTTTACTTTATTTCTAACTGGTGGTTGCAATTGTGTGGGATTTTTTTGTAATATATCAGTTATTTTGGTTCACAGATTAGACTACAAGCACACAACTGTGTGCTTTGTCAGTGAGCTATTTGTGTTTTAATGCATAGTACACTAACCCATTGTTTATGACCCCATAAACATGAATATGTATTATCACAGGTACATGTGAGGGGTTTGTGCCCAGATGCAAAACTCAGGTCCTATTCCTGTCCATTTTAGCAGTTTGGGCTCATTAATTGAAATGTATGGGTCCGTGGAGGGCATAAGTTCCGTCCATGACATTTTCTCATAGACCTGTTGTCATGTACGAACCGTCCTAGAATGTGACTTGGGTGTGGCTATCAGGAGTTAATTCACTCCACTCACTCAATCTTGCACTCACCCTTCACTCAGACAGCAAATTTAGCATAAAACCCACCCCAACACAGTCTACACACCCCAAATACACACTTCCATCACCTATTGCAATCAGAATCAGAATCAATAGGAATCCCAGACACATTACTGTTCTTAGCAGTCAAACAAACATACTTTAAGGCCACGGCACCACGTTGTGAAAACGCAGCATTTTAACATTTTACATTACCTTTAAAATGGATGGGATTCTGTCTAATTCCATCCACACACTGCGGAAAAAAATCTGCAGCGGAAATGCTGCAATCTCAAAAACGCTTGCATTTTTTTAAATCGCAGAATGTCAATTATACCTACGGAAACGCTGGCATTTTCCATATAGGTATAATAGAGGCAGAAAGTCTGCAGACGCTGTGGAAAAAAAATGCAATGCATTTCCGGCCGCGTTTTTTTTTGCTGCGGCTCGCTATGTAGGGCCTTAGCTTAAAAAGGTAATGGGCTCATAGAGCAAACACAAGTACAAATAAATTTAACATTTTAATACCCATGGGGTTCAGTGCTGATATAAAAAGAGAAAAACAAGATGAAAAACAAGCAAAACAAAAAAAAAAAAAGACTTAAAAACCCAATAACTGAGAGTCCTTTTGTTTCCATAAAGCTTGGAGGATCTCTCA
This sequence comes from Leptodactylus fallax, assembly GCA_947044405.1. Classification (NCBI taxonomy): domain Eukaryota; kingdom Metazoa; phylum Chordata; class Amphibia; order Anura; family Leptodactylidae; genus Leptodactylus; species Leptodactylus fallax. The sequence continues at coordinate 5,281,667 of CAMRHE010000105.1, forward strand.
GATGGGCTGGGCATAACCAGCTTGTTTGCTGGTTTCCAAGGTGTGACAAAGTTCCAAGGCATTCCCAGTTTTTTGTAAGATGAAGCTCCTGCTTTGTGCATAGCCACGTCTCTGCCATGGTGCCCCCTCCTCCCACTTTTTTCATTTTGGAAAGCTGGGAAATAACTGTTCCATTTCCATCGGGCAGAGCTGGGTGCCACAGAGATCTGAGGTCACTGTCCAGTCACAACTTCCCCTCTCTTGTGCCTGACTGATTTCGATAGGGACAACTAGTTGTAAAGGAATAAACATAGCTTGTCCAGAGTAATAAAAATGGCAGGACATCCTGCCCCCCCTCCCCCCGCCGGCCCTTATAAAACACATACCAATGTAATATAATGATGACACATGCATAAACACTACATTCACTAATGATATATCAACAAGTGGGGTTCTTTGATCACACCTGTATATTCACACTTTTAACACAATTTAACCCGTTAGGTCAAGTACACATTTATACACCAATGCTTTTTTGCTGCAGCGTGACGCTATGTGGGGCCTTAGCCTTAAGCAACTTCTTTACCACAATATGTGAATGAGATTAACCATAAGCTTATTAATTTTACTGGTACTGTAAAACGCTGTGTTTTTTTCAGCTGCATTTTCGCAATGTGGGGCTTTAGCCTTACAGTGATTTCCATTTCATGATCCAGAGTAGTTCTCCAGAGAAAAGGAAAATGTCATATATGAGGTGTCCTTCAATGGTATAAAGACATCCCTGCCTTAAATTGAAGAGTGACTACAGGTGCATCTCAATAAATTAGAATATTTTTGAAATGTTCATTCATTTCAGTAATTCAGTAATACAATTCATAATCAGCGTTTTCCATGATTGTGTGTCCTACTGAACCAGACTGAGGGACCATTTAAAGGCTTAGGAAACCATGGCAGGTGACACACTGAATTTACAATACTGAACTTTTTTACAATATTCTAATTTTCTTAGATTAGGGTTTCATTACCTGTAATCCATAATCAACATTCACGGAAATAAAACACTTGAAATAGAACACTCTGTGTGTAAAGAATCTAGAAAATAAAGGAGGTCACTTTTTTAATTTAATTACTGAAAGAAATAAACATTTCAAAGATATTCTAATTTATTACATAGTCCTGTACATAGTCCAGGCTGGTAAAAGATACATTATAAATTGTCATATAGTCATTTAAAGCTCTGCAGATTTAGCTGTCAGAGGAGGACCATTCCTGAACTCCTAGGTGCAGAATGACAATAGCTATATGTAATGATGAGACCCTCAATTTATGTATCTTTCTTGGACATGTATCATTCTTTATTCGTATCAGTCTCACATATCTGTAGGAATGTAGAGCTGTGTTTACATTGGTGGTCAATTCGCTCCAGTGGTTTTATGTGCATACCATCGTCAGTGTGATATCCCAGATGTCCAAAAGGGGGGTGAAGGGTGGAGCTGGACAGCACTGAGGTGGGGTGAGGTCTTTTGTCTGTGTGTGAAGCCTGGAAGAGAGACAGCTAAGAGACTTAGGTCTGGTATTACGCTATACTTTATTTCCATTTTTGTTTTATGTGCTGTATCATCGCAATTTTGCTCGTATATTTATGCTTGATCATATTAATATTGTATATTTCTGTATATGCTATTAATTAGTACCGACCCACTTGGGTTATTAAATATATAAAATTTATACAGCTCGTTTCATTCTATCCTACGAACTTGGTCCGCTCATGGGTTGTGAGTGGAAGGTTAAGAAGGGTGATCGCAGGTAGGTCAAGGGGCTTGGCAAAGTGATATTCTTCACACTATAATACTGCAGAATATATTGGTGCCTTATAAGAAAGAGCAAATAACTTCTAATTTGTAATATTTAGCCTAGGTGGGTAATATGTCAACCACAGCACTGTGCAAAAGTTTCAGGCAGGTGTAGAAAAAATGCTGCAAATTAAGATTACTTTCAAAACTAGAAGTGTTAATAGTTTATTTTTGTCAATTAACAAAATGCAAAGTGAATGAACAAAAGAGAAATCTAATCACAAAAATATTAGAAGTGACCACCCTTTGCCTTCAAACAACACCAATTCTTCTAGGTGCACTTGCAGACAGTTTTTGAAGGAACTTGACAGGTAAGGTTGTTCCAACCAGAACTAACCAGCTTGCTCAAATCCTTATGGCTCTTCATGTAATCCCAGACAGACTTGATGATGTTGAGATTAGTGATCTCTGGGGGCCATATCATCACTTCCAGGACTCCTCCTAAGGATGGTCACACCAAAAATTGATGTGATTTAGATTTCTCTTTTGTTCATTCATTTTGCATTTTTTTAATTGACAAAAATAAAATTTTATTCTATTTTTTTTAAAGCATTCTTACTTTGCAGCAGTTTTTGTACACCTGCCTGAAACTTTTGCCCAGTACAATTTACCAGTTCTCTGAAAAATGTGACCGGGCTTGGCAACAAGGCCTCAGCAGCAGGGGTTAATAATTTCTGTTATTATTTATTTGAATGATATTTTTAATCCTGACTGTCCAGTGCCAGCAGCTGGTTAGCATACAATACAGAGCCGGTAAATAAGAGGCTCTGATTGCTTGTGTTTCTATAGCAACCTCCCACCCCTTGCTGATCCTCCTGCTCTTCATTGAACGCTGCCCGGTGTAAACTTATGACTAAAATCTGTTTACAGCTAATCGTATTAACTCTTTGAATAGAAAAGATGGTCTACCCGCTATGACCAGGCCCATGTTCTTGGCTTTACTATGAAACATTCTTTGGAATAGACTAGTTTGTTTTATTCATCTACATGGGCAAATGTTGCACAGATCTCCACAGAAATATATATTACCTTATTTTGTAAAGTATTGTAGTAGACACTATGCAGTTTTTTTATACAGATCGAGTAAAAACTAGAGAAAAGCAGAATATACCATCTTTATATAGTTGTTTTTTGCTACTATATATAAGCAAGGCAGTACTTGTGGGGTACACATTTTTGCATTAGAAGCACTTAAAGCAAGGGGGCTCAGTCTGGCAATCTGTATGAACTTGGAAGTTTGTGAACCCTTTAGAATTTTCTATATTTCTGCATAGATTAAATAAAGTAAAGTAAATGAAGAGGACCAAATCAAATAAATGAGTCAAAAATATTATACTTGGTAATTAATTTATAGAAGAAAATTATCCAATATGACATGAGTGGCAAACGTATGCAAAGCTTTAGTATAAGCAGATCTTTTGAAGGTAAAATTAGAGTCAGGTGTTTTCAATCAGGTGTGAGTTGGTGACCTGTTTTATATAAAGAGCAGGAATCTATCAAAAGTCTAAAATTTACATGTTTGTGGAAGTTTATCGGCATATGAAGAAAGGAGATGTCTGAGGACCACACAAGAAGAGTTGTTGATGCTGATCAGGCTGGAAAAGGTTAATAAATTATCTCTAAATAGTAAAGAGTTTGGACTCTACACTCCACCGTCATACAGGATGTGTACAAATGTAGGAAATTCTACATCATTATTATCTTCTTCAGGAATGGTTGCTCAACAAAAATCATGCCAAGACTAATTCTGTTTTTCTATACTCCAATTTATACAGTAGTTAAACATTCATTCCCCTTACGTCCGACAGCAGCACAATATGGGTATCTCTGCCCCTGTGTGTTGTTTAGGACAGTGAAACCTTTAATTAGCACCAAATTTAAGGTGCCTCCTACTGGCCCTATAAGAGGGCACCTGAGACCTCCCTCCACTGTGTTTTTTTCTGTCCTGTGTGGGACAGGTGGACGGAGGTCTCTGGTGACCTCCCGTTGCTAGGGTTTTTTTTTCTAAAGCTCCTGGCTTACCTTTTGGGAGTACCTCGGTCCTTTCTGACGTTCCAAAGATCCTCCAGTCCCTCGGGCCTTTTCCGCTCCGCAGCGCAGCGTTACTCGGTTCATCGCTCTGCAGGCAGCGCGATCCCAGAAGTAAGCGGGGAAACCTCTTCGGCCGGAACCTTTTCTTCAGTCCCGTATTCCCCGGGGAAGGAAGCCTTTGCGCACCACCGCGGCCTTCTTCCGGTTTTCTCGGAAAAGTGCGGTAAGTTTGAAAATTGAAATTTTAAAGGCAAAATATAGAATTATTTTTTGCTGCTTGTATTTAGAGCCTCTGGCTTAGGCTTATGCTCCTCTATGTTCCATTATGGCGTTTGACCTGTTTTGGTGCTGTATGAATGTGTCTTTGTTTGGCTCCTCCCCTCGCTGCTGGATTACATTTAAAAGGGCTTCAGTCCTTTACTTGGTGAGCTCGTGGTTACTAGCTCCTCTGCTGCGGTTGGCGGTGTCTGGTTTTTCCTGACTGGATCTTTTTTTCTCTTCAAGTGACCGATTTAAAATAAGGTACCCCTTGGTTTTTTTCTTCTTGTGCGATGCTTGGCAATCTTCCATTCTACATTGTCATGTGGCTTTGATGTTTCAGATGTCATCTTCTGCATCAGGTAACGGCGATGGGCTGAGGAGGAAAAAGTCCTCTAAACGTAAACACCTAATGTGTTTGGATTGCAATACTCCTTTACCTGACGGCTATGATTTTACCCGCTGTCGCCAATGCCGCGGACCTCCGTCAGAAGAACCTTCTATAAGAGAGGTTGTCAGTTGGGTAAAGGACTATATGGAGGAGTCTCTTAAGGAGATCCGTTCTTCCATCGCCCAGATTGCCAAGAGGCCGCGAGTTGAGAGACAGTCTTCCCTACGCATCGCTGACGAAGATTATCAGATAGTGGACGAGACACTCTCATCTGACGATTCCACTGAAGATTCCAGCAGACCGTGCTTCCCACTCGAAAAACTAAGCCGGCTGCTGAAGTCCATCCGGTCTAAGGATCGTGATGTTGACGGGGAAGCCTCCACGTCCACCTATAGAGGGCCTAGGGTCTTCCAAATGGACAAGACATTACAAAGATTAATGTCTTCAGAGTGGAAATGTCCTGAAAAACCTCTTGTGGTTTCTAGGAGGTTCAAGGCTTTATTCCCAGTTGCTCAATGGGATCAATGGGGTCCTCCTTCCAAGGTGGATATGGCGGTGGCCAAACTGTCCCGCCACACTATGGTACCATCAGATGATGGAGCAAATTTGCACGACGCCATGGACAGGCGCATCGACAATACCCTCAAGAAGGCGTATTCAGTTGCCTCGGCCCAGACCGCTGTGGCGGTTGCGTCTTGTGAAGTGTCAGCCAAATTACGCACTGACCTGGTCCACCTCGAGAGGGACATCGACTCTGGAGTCTCCAGAGACGAGCTGCTCGGGTTTCTAGGCTCGGTTTCCCTGGCAGCTGAATATTTTGCGGAAGCCTCCCACCATCAATTAAGGCTGGCGGCCAAATCCCTGGCACTTACCACTGCAGCAAGAAGACCTCTATGGTTAAAACCCTGGAGAGCTGATTTCCCCTCAAAATATAATTTGTGCGCATTACCCTTTGAGCCAGGTAGAGTCTTTGGCAGTGCCCTAGACGAGATCCTGGAGGGCTTGGCCGATAGGAAGGGTAAAACTTTACCCTAGGCCTTTAGAGGTAGATCTGACTCTGGCCGTAGTAGAGGCTATCTGCCTTGTCGTGGACGGCAGTCCCAAAGAGGCTCTAGAGATTCCTCTAGAGGAGCCGTCCGGAGATTCCCGAAGTCTGATGATAAAAAGGAGAAGCCTAGCTTTTGACATCAGGAGCAGTCTTCCTGTGGCCGAGATTCCTGTCGGGGGTCGTCTCTCCCATTTTTTCAACTGCTGGCAGGAAAAAATTCGAGACCCATGGGTCCTGCAGGTAATCCAAAAAGGATATGCAATCGAGTTCCTCCATCCTCCACAGGATCGGTTTGTGTTAACTCGCAGCCTCCCTACAATGCAGCAGACTACATTGGAATGCTCCATCCGAGAGTACATTCACAAGGGAGCCCTGGAGGAAGTCCCTTCTCTAGAAGAAGGATCCGGTGTCTATTCTCCCGTCTTCCTGGTACCAAAACCAGCAGACAAGTGGAGAATGATCATAGACTTAAGGTACCTCAACCGCTTCATCAAAAAGAAGCACTTTCGTATGGAAACCATAAAGTCTATCACCACCTTTCTCCTCCAAGGCGATGTTTTCGTGACTTTGGATCTAAAAGACGCCTATTTGCATATTCCTATTTATCCTCCACACAGAAGGTTTCTAAGGATTGCCATAGTAGTTTCCGGCCACAGGAAGCATTTTCAATTCACAGCACTACCCTTCGGGATCTCCTCTGCTCCCCACACCTTTACAAAGGTAGTGGCTCCTATAGCGGCTGCCCTCAGACTTCAGGGGATATTCGTGGTGCCTTATCTAGACGACTGGTCGATAAAAGCCCAGTCAGAGTCTGTTCTGCTCCAGCATCTACAGACAGCCGTGTCCCTGTTTCAGAGTCTGGGATGGCTTATAAACTGGGAGAAGTCGGTAACGATCCCTTCAACCCGAAGGAAGTTCCTCGGCTACTTCCTGGATTCAGTCCGCCTGCAGGTCTCCTTGACACCAGCAAGGAAGGAGAAACTGGTCGGTGCAGTTCGGCACCTCTTCAAAAAGCCGATAGCCTCCATCAGAACATTGATGAAGATCCAGGGCTTGATGTCTTCCTCAGTGGAGGCAGTCCCATGGGCTTTGTGGCACTTACGTCCCCTCCAGAAGGAATTACTAGAGGCTTGGGATCGCTCCCTTCTTACACTCAGCAAGAAGATTCGACTCTCCCCCAGGACCCGTCTTTCCCTCAAGTGGTGGTTGCACCTGAAAGACGGAAGGTCCACGGTCCAACCTTCTTGGACCCTGTTGACTACAGATGCATTCCTCTCGGGATGGGGAGCCCATTTGGACGAAAACTCCATAAAGGGAGTCTGGAGCGCTCCAGAAAGATTGACCTCGTCCAACTGGAAGGAGCTCAGAGCTGTATATCGTGCCTTTACTCCATTTCTCGCCTCTTCTCAAGGGAAGAGCAGTCAAAATCCGGTCAGACAACATGACCACAGTGCTGTACGTGAACAGACAGGGAGGCACCAGATCACCAACCCTCCTGAGGGAGGCAGATCTGATATTTACATGGGCAGAGAAAAATCTAACCCATTTATCCGCAGTTCACATCAAGGGCTCCCTGAACATAGTAGTGGATCGGTTGAGTCGGGGTCATGCCGTATCAGGAGAATGGTCACTCAATCCAGAAGTCTTTCATCAGATTACCCTGAAGTGGAAATAGACCTCATGGCAACCCGACTCAACGCCAAGGTGGAGACGTTCTGTTCCCTTTACCAGGAGGACAATCCCTTGGCAGTGGATGCCCTGTCCATCCCTTGGAGGTCCAGGCTGGCATACATTTTCCCTCCAATTCCAATAATACCGAAGGTATTGATGAAAATCAGACAGGACCAAGTCTCTGTGATAGCCATCATTCCATTCTGGCCAAAAAGAGCTTGGTTTTCCCAACTCATGGAGATGAGTCGAGGGATATATTGGAGGCTTCCCCCCATCCAGAACCTGGTTTCCCAAGGATCTCTGAAGTGCCAGGATCTCTGGAGATTCAACCTGACAGCCTGGAGGTTGAACAGTCCCTACAACAGGATAGAGGACTGTCAGAGTCCGTCCTGAAGACCCTTTCTTCTGCAAGAGCAGACTCTACCAATAAGAACTACCAGAGGACAGCCAAGATTTTCATGGAGTGGTGCTCCAAGAAGGGTATTAATAATCTACAAACTTCAACGGCTGATATTTTAAATTTTCTTCAGGACGGTTTGGATAAGGACCTTGCCCCTGCCACTTTGAAAGTGCAGATTGCGGCCCTCTCCGCTCATTTGAACAGACGTCTGTCTCAGGATCCTCTGGTTGCAAGGTTCCTTAAAGGGGCAATGAGGCTAAAGCCCTCAGTATCATCTCCAGGTCCCCAGTGGGACCTTGCGGTAGTCCTTACAGGCCTGTGCGGTCCTCCATTTGAACCCTTGGAGACTACGGAGCTAAAATATTTAGCCTACAAAACCGTTCTTTTGTTGGCTATTACATCTGCCAAAAGAGTAGGGGAACTCCAGGCTCTCTCTTCTAGAGAACCATACATTTTGTTTTTTGCAGATAGGGTGCACCTTAGATTTTTGCCTGGGTTTAACCCTAAGGTCCCCTCATGCTATAATAGCAATCAGCTAATTTCCCTACCAGTGTTTTTCCCCACTCCAAGCTCTGAGGAAGAAGAAAAGCTCCACACCTTAGATGTGGTAAGGTGTCTGCGGATTTACCTATCCCGCACTCAACCGTTTAGGAAGGTTGAAAACCTACTAATTAACATGCAGGGTAAAAACAAAGGCCTCAAAGCTTCCAAGCCTACTCTATCCACATGGATCAAGGAAACAATTAAGTCTTCCTTCCTTATTCAGGAGTTACTCCCTCCAGTTTTTTCTACGGCCCACTCGACCAGGGCTGTGTCGACTTCTTGGGCTGAGTACCGGTCCTTACCTTTGGACCAGATTTGTGCGGCTGCATCATGGTCATCTCAGTTGACCTTTGTTAAACATTATCGTTTAGGCGTTCGCAGTTCCCAGACAACTGCCTTTGGTCAGACAGTCCTTGACGTTGTAAGGCGAGGAAACCCTCCCTAGGGGAATTACTTGCTATCTCCCCATATTGTGCTGCTGTCAGACGTAAGGGGAATCGTTGATTGTAATGTCAATCTGTATTCCCTTAGTCCAGACAGCAGCACAAGGCTTCCCTCCCTAGAAGCTTGTTTCCTTTTACTTTATAATTTACACAGTGGAGGGAGGTCTCAGGTGCCCTCTTATAGGGCCAGTAGGAGGCACGTTAAATTTGGTGCTAATTAAAGGTTCCACTGTCCTAAACAACACACAGGGGCAGAGATACCCATATTGTGCTGCTGTCTGGACTAAGGGAATACAGATTGACATTACAATCAACGATTTGCACTGGAGGGTTGTAGCCTTCATCCATGTTTACAAGCTAATAACTAGAAAATTCATGGCTAGCAAATTGACCCATTCATTTCTGTGGCCCCATAGACATGGCTGTGTATTTTCACAGACCAGTGTTTGAGGCCATTTTGCGGCCCAGACTTATTTAGATCAGTGAATGGGGCCAGGAGGCATGGGTGGCACATGGATATCATACATGTGCCGTTCAATCATGGTCTAGCTCAGGGGTAGGCTTTTTTGTTCAGCATGACGATTTCGATTAAAAAATCAAAGTTGAGGTACTCGGAGTGCTGGTCAATAATTGTAGCCCTGATGACCCTCTGCACACGGTATTATGTCCCATAGCAGCCCCTACAGATGGTATTATGTCCTATAGCGGATCCTGCACATGGTAGTATATCCCATAGCGGCCCCTGCACATGGTATTATGTCCCATAGCAGTTCCTGTACACGGTATTATGTCCCATAGCGGCCCCTGCACACGGTATTATGTCCAATAGCGGCCCCTGCACATGGTATTATGTCTCATAGTGGCCTCTGCGCACGGTATTATGTCTCATAGTGGCCCCTGCGCATGGTATTATGTCCAATAGCGGCCCCTGCACACAGTATTATGTCCCATAGTGGCCCCTGCACACCGTATTATGTCCCATAGCGACCCCTGCCTGCACACGGTATTATGTCCCTTAGTGGCCCCTGCACACGGTATTATGTCCCATAGTGGCCCCTGCACACGGTATTATGTCCCATAGCGGCCCCTGCACATGGTATTATGTCCCATAGCGGCCCCTGCACACGCTATTATGTTCCATAGCAGCCCCTGCAAACGGTATTATGTCCAATAGCAGCCCCTGCAAACGGTATTATGTCCCATAGTGGCCCCTGCACACAGTATAATATTCTAACTCACTAGCTATAATTATCCTCTCTTGAGACCCCAGAGCATAATAAGTGGAGGGCCAAGAGAGAAGACAAACATAAAAAACAATGTTAACTCACCTTTTCCTGTGCTCCACAGCCGCTCTGTGCTCTTCGGACACTTCTGCCTGAAGTCAGCGACCGCTGATTGAGTCTCAGGGATCACGTTGCGTCATTATGCGTAATGACATCGAACGTGACCGCTGAGGCCCTGTCAGTGGTCTCTTACGTCAGGCAGAAGGGCCCAAAGAGCAAAGAGCGGCTGCGGAGCAGAGTGAAGGTGAGTTAACATTATTTTTTATGTTTGATCACCTCCTCGGGGGCTCCGCTTATTATACTCAGGGGTCTGAAGAGACCCCACAGTATAATAATAGCAGTTTCGTTTCGGCCGTGTTTGGTCCGATCGAAACTGCTGGGTAAGGACTCAGGCTGCATGTAGCCTTACACAAATAACTGTATTCTTTGGTCATACTGGTCATAAGTCTAGAGAACACATCTCAGTATAAGGACTATTATAATGGAAGTTAGCTGTCCACTGCAGTACATTATTTAGGTAAGAATGAGACATGGAGAGACCATCAGCAATAGCTAAGAAAAACTGTCGGGTAATAGAGAGCTTAAGGGAAACCTGACAGATAAGATTGCACCAGAAGCTTGTTGGAGCTTGTAGTGCAGTGTTCTGCACTAAGCCTACTGCAAGACACAGACACATTTCAAGAACATCAACAAAAGGACTGTGTCATGCAGCTACTACTCAGAACCATGTACTAGGCATAACACATAATATACATTTTACCTGGAGTGCTCCTTTAATTTTAAATCCTAGGTCATATTGGAGGAGTCTTCATTCTTTAACTAGAGAAACTCTTCATATAAAATAGCAACTGTAACACTCACTTCTTGTATTCAATAATTTATTTTTATTATAAAATATTATAATTTATATATTATATATTAAATTATTATAAATTATTATTATATATTAAACGGATTCTATCAGCAGTTTCTACCAAAATTGGTGACAGTGCTAGGTAGGAGCTGTAGAGATGCATTTACACATATATTTGTTTATGTTTTTGTTATTAGAAGTAGTATGAACAAGAACTGTACATTTGACTCTCAGCATTTACCTGATCCATAGCCCCCTTTCCTCTGTTCTGAACGACAGCTGTAGCATCCAACTAGAAGACCATTACAGCCATCACTTTGTAATATCAGTATGGAATAATATGATGGACCAGGCTACAGGTCATATCTGGCTGAGTGGTAGCTGTGGCAGTACACAGAGGCATAGCTAGCAGGACCAGAGGCAGGGGAGCGGTGGCCCTAGGCTGGGCCCATTGACTTTGTGCAGCCTCTTTGCAAGCACATACAGAAATTTCATCTGTATTGCCATCTACAGGACACCAGTGCAGTTCAAATACATGGTAAAACAGAAAGCTATTGCCTTCTGGTCTATCTCTCTATAACCTGTTGGCCACAGGCCTGTAGTGGCTTGCGTGCAACAGGTACTCTGACAACAACCAAAGCGTCAGCGTTCTGGAGCAGGCGGGTGCTGTGACGTCACTACTGACATCTGTATCTCCTCCTGAGCCATAACGCAGACGTCCTGTGGTGATAGCTCCTTGTAAGCTTAAGGTCTTGCAGCCTACCAGATACATCAAGAAATGACGGCAGTGGCAAGTTTTTTTCCAAGATGGCGCCGCTGAAGTGGCTGCCTGTTAGGCAGCTCTGAGACTCTCTCTCTCTTATTTTTTTCTTTCTCTGTCTGTTTTTTATCTCTCTACTTAATGGACTTTACACTATGAAGAAATGAAGAAACAAAGACTTGGAATTGGACCTTTGTAATACTTTTTTTTTTTTTTGTTTTTTGTTTTTATCTGTCTTTTTGTCCTGCTGAAATGGAAACTCTTGTGTCTGCAGGCATTTCTTTTGTCTACACAAGAGAGAAATTACTGCAGCTTAGAGTCACAACAACAGGGCTGCATACCATTTGCCCACCCATCCCCCAAGAACTCTGGAGAAAGAAAAAGCGGGGGAGGGGCTGCAGAGCAGGAACTCTTCAGAGGATTAAAAAGAGGCGTTACCGACCAACTGTTCCCTCCATCATCATGGGCAATGTGAGATCTCTTGCAAACAAGATGGATGAACTAACAGCGCTCACCAGGCATCATCAGGAGTTTCGGGTGTGCAGCATGATGCTACTTACAGAGACTTGGCTCACTGAAGTTACTCCTGACTCTCTGGTCTCCTTGGATGGTTTTAAACTCCTTCGGGCAGACAGGACAAGGGAGAGCGGTAAGAGGAAAGGAGGGGGGCTGGCAATGTTTGTGAATAATAGATGGTGCAATCCTAGGCACATTGTGATTAAGGAGCAAACTTGCTGTAAGGACATTGAACTATTAGCTGTGAGCATGAGACCTTTCTATCTACCAAGGGAACTATCACATGTTATCGTGATAGCTGCATATGTCCCCCCCTCTGCGAAAGCTGACGCTGCCTGCGAGGTCCTACAAGCCACGCTGAGCCAGTTACAGTCTCAGCACCCCCCAGGCCCTCCTTCTTGTGTCTGGCGATTTCAACCACGTCTCTCCATCATCCACACTTCCCAGTTTCACACAGTATGTAACCTGCCACACAAGAGACAACAAAACACTGGACTTGTTCTTTGCCAACCTGAGGGAGGCATATAACTCATCAGCCCTACCGCCCCTGGGAAGATCGGATCACAACCTAGTACATCTCCGACCTGTGTACAAGCCACTTGTACGTAGAGAACCAGCTGTCACCCGCACAGTGAGGATATGGTCCGAGGAGAGTGATGAGGCTCTGAGGGATTGTTTTGACACAACCGCATGGGAAGTTTTGCAGGATTCATATGGAGAAGATATAGAAGGACTCACACACTGCATAACGGACTACATAAATTTTTGTGTGGACAACACAGTACCCACAAAAGTGGTGAGGTGCTTCTCCAACAACAAACCATGGATTAACTCTGATATAAAAACACTACTTAAGGAGAAAAAGATGGCATTCAGGACAAGAGATAAGGAGGGGTTGAGGGAAGTACAAAAGGAGCTGAGGCATCTAATCAGGCAAGGAAAATCCAGTTATATGGAAAAAATGGAAAAGCAAATGGAAAGAAAAGACATAAGGGGGGGTCTGGGAGGGGCTTAAGTCAATTTCGGGTCATAAACAGTCGGTCTGCCAGATTGAGGCAGATGTTAACTGGCTTAATGAACTAAACCTATTCTTCAACAGATTTGATCACACACCAGCTCCTCCCACCCCAGCATGTCCTTCAGCTCCCCTCACCACAATGACTTCACCCCATTCACCCCATGTGGCTACTTCCCAACAGACCAGTAAATCCAGAAATCTGTCTTTATCTGACCACAGTCTGACCTTCACACGGGCCCAGGTGAGGAAGGAGATGAAAAAGATCAAGGCGAGGAAAGCCGCAGGGCCAGATGACATCAGTGCAAGGCTAATTAAGACTTGTGGGGACCAGCTGTGTGGTATAATTACATATATGTATAATATGAGCCTGAGGCAGGAAATAGTCCCTGAATTATGGAAATCTTCTTGTGTGGTACCAGTTCCAAAGAAACCTCACCCTATGGACCTCAACGACTACAGACCTGTAGCACTGACATCCCACTTGATGAAGATCTTAGAGAGATTGGTTCTCACACATCTTCGCCCTCTAGTGAGCCCCGCTATGGACCCTCTCCAGTTTGCTTATCGACCGGGCATTGGGGTAGATGATGCCATCATCCACCTTCTGCACAGGGCTCTGTCTCACCTGGAAAAACCAGGGAACACGGTGAGAATAATGTTCTTTGATTTCTCCAGTGCTTTTAACACCATACAGCCCAGGTTACTGAGAGACAAGCTGGGCCTTGCTGGAGTGGACCACCACCTCTCCAACTGGATCCTAGACTACCTCACAAATCGACCTCAATACGTGAGAGCCCAAGACTGTGTGTCAGGTACCGTGATCTGTAATACGGGGGCACCTCAGGGTACGGTTCTCGCCCCTTTCCTCTTCACACTGTACACTGCTGATTTTAGGTGCAACTCATCCAGCTGCTACCTACAGAAGTATTCTGACGACTCTGCAATAGTAGGCCTCATCACAGACGATGATGACAGGGAGTACAGAGAACTGAACCGGTTTTTTGTGGACTGGTGCCACTAGAACCACCTGAAGATTAACGCGGGGAAGACCAAGGAGATGGTGGTGGACTTCCGTAAAGGCAGATGCCCTCCAAAACCAGTGGACATCCTGGGGACGGGCATCGAGATTGTGTACACCTATAAGTACCTGGGTCTGTTCCTTAATAATAAGCTGGACTGGGCAGATCATATGGAGGCCCTGTACAGGAAGGGCCACAGCAGGCTCTACCTGCTTAGGAAACTGAGAGCCTTTGGAATCCGGGGGGCACTTCTTAGGACTTTCTTCAACTCGGTAGTGGCATCAGCCATCTTCTTTGGAGTGGCCTGCTGGGGGAGCAGTATATCAACCAGGGACAGAAATAAACTTGACAAGCTGATTAGAAGGGCCAGCTCTGTCCTGGGGAGCCCACTGGACTCAGTGCAGGTGGTGGGTGACAGAAGGATACTGTCCGTGGTGAGCTCCATGCAGAAGAAGTCGTCCCATCCCATGCATGAGACTGTGATCGCGCTGAGCAGTACTGTCAGTGACCAGTGACTGCTCCACCCTAGGTGTGAGAAGGAGCGCTATCGGAAGTCTTTCCTTCCCTCCGCAGTTAGGCTGTACAACCAACACCGACCTAAGCGGAGATCATTACACACAGAGAACTGAAATATCTCTCTGCCTGTTAAATCCCCCCCCCCCCTCTGCTACTTCCTATCTGTCTGTCTGCTATTAATGTAATGCCTCTCACCTTGGAACATTCCTGTACATGTTGTATTTGTATTTGTATCTGCTTATCTTATCTTATCTTTGCTGCTGTAACACACTGAATTTCCCCACTGTGGGACTATTAAAGGACTATTATTATTATTATTATTATTATTATTATTATTATTATTATTATTATCAAGAATCGTAGGCATATGAGTATTATGATTATTTTTATTTCTTTTTTTTTGGGGGGGTGATGACTGGAGACCTTATGAATATTAGGGGGTAATAATGTGTAAGAGACAGCCAATGTTGTCTTAAGCTTCATTTGTCTGTATAAACTGTTAATGTTGAATGTATTTCTGTGATTCTGTTCCTTTAAGACAGCAGCCATTGTAATTGTGACATGATGCTGGAGTGAGACCCCCCCCTTTTATGTCAGCCTGCCTGTTCTGCAGACAGAGTGTGAGCAGAGAAGCAGGAAGTGACGAGACAGAGAGCAGCAGCCATCTTGGCAAGTGTTGTATTGAACTGGTGTGGAGATTTTTCTGTACAGCTAAGCTGTATCTTGGTCCAGAGACAAACAGAGTGTAAAGAGACAACAGGACTAGTGAGTCCACGTGAAAGGAACTGTGCTCAGTGTCTGATCAGTGAGACTGACATTGTGACTGTGTAAATGGATACCACAGATAGAGACTCGCAGTGCTGTTGATGTACTGGACAGCACCTGCTAAATCCCGGCTTACATCCCAGCTCAGTGTATGGATTCGGCAGGACTGTCAGTGTGCTGAGTGGAATCTGCTGTTGGATTACATTGCATTCAGTTGGTTTCCCTGTCTGTTAAAGAGGACTTCATTTCTCCCAAGATCCTGATAACCGTGAGGAGAGGACGCTTCACTATAAAAGAAAGGACCGACTTTGGGCCCCACCGCGCGCTTCTACGGACTGTAAGCGGTCCACCTGGATCACTGGGGAAAAGGGGGTGCACCCAAATGTGAAGTCAGGGTCAGTTAGGGATAGTTTTGAGTATATTGTTCATTCAGTGTCCATACTGCAGAAGTGGACAGAGTAAAAGTAGAAACCATTGCAGAATTTGCCTTGAAATTGTTCATGCTATATTGTATATTTTGCTTGTCTTTAGCCCTGTCATTTTACCTTTAACTAGCCTTTATTAACTTATAGTAAATATATATTTTTTTCTTGAACTACCGCGTGTGCGTTCATTTCTGGTTGCGGAGTCCAAACCACCTGCCTTGCTCTCGGTTCACAAATTGGCGTAGTCGGCAGGATCCGCTTACCAGAATGGACGGTGACGCACCCGTTCGGGAGAATGGTGCTGGAGGAAGAATGCCAGCAGGGGCTATAATGAGTCAGTTAGCTAAATTTGATGGCAATAATATGTCAGTGAGTATGTGGGTGGAACAGATACGAATGATACAGCGAATGTACCAGACCGCACCAGAAGTACTAGTAGAGCTAGCAATATTGACATTACAAGGGGATGCTAAGACCACGGTGATACTGAGGCCATTTGAACAAAGGCAGACATTTGAGCAAGTAGTCCAGATTCTAGAAACCATCTATGGAGAAACTGCATTGCTGGGGTCTCTGCAGGCTCGGTTCTTCCAGAGGGTACAACAGGAGAATGAAAGCCTTCCCCAATATGCAAATGCCCTACAAGAACTGCTCCGAGATATTCAAAGGAAGGAAAGAGGGGGCTCGCCAGCCTTCTGTAACCCTGATCGGACTCTCCGTGACCAGTTTGTCCTGGGGATACGTGACGGCAGTTTAACTGTGACTATGCAGGATTTTATACGACGAGAGACTGATGCTAAATTCCATGATGTACAGGTAGAGGCCATCTCCCGTGCCAATAGTATGGTCCCGAGGCCGCAGACCGCAGTTGGAGTTACTTTGTCACAGGGGGCTAGTTCTGGCTCAGAGACAGTAGAAAAAGGGACGGTTAAAGAAATTCTCACAGTAATGCAGAAACTGCAAGAACAAATGGAACACTTGCACACTCGTTGTGATGAGCAGTCTATGAAAATTGCAGACTTCCAGAAGACTGGAGATGAAAGGGTGAGCCATCCACACCCAGCAAGTCAGAATCACCCACCACCCCGCTGGAGGGGTGAGGATAGGACCTACCGAAGGGGTCCAAATCATTTAGTGCAGTGCTCAGGAGAAATCGAAGGGGCTTACCGAAGGGGCCCAAACAGATGGCCAGAACGACGGGGGATACGCTGCTGGGAGTGTGGACGGATGGGCCACGTTGCTGCTAGATGTCCAGAGCAGCGACAAACTTATGAGAGACCGCCGTTAAACTGAAGTCCCCTGCTGCTGAAGGGCGTGTAGTAGGGGAGACTGACAAGGAGACTATGTGGGGAGAATGCCCTGATGATGACCTGATCGCTGCAAGTCCTATCATACAGGTGGAAATGGAGGGTATTCCGGTTACCGGGATGATTGACACGGGTTCCCAAGTAACGACCTTGAGTAGAGACTGTTATGAACGGTACTTCCGGCAACATGTGAAATATGATCCCCATACATTCGTACGAGTGGTCGCAGCTAACCAGTTACCAGTTCCGGTCGTGGGAGTGGCCTGGATGAATGTCCGGGTATGTGGCCAAGATCTAGGTAGGAAAGGCATTGTGGTGGTACAGGAGTCACATGAAGTAAAGGTCCCTGTCATTTTGGGGATGAATGTGTTAAAAGAATTAGATCAGATCCTCTTTGAAAAGAAAGGTCACGGTTATTGGAAAGAAACCACCACCCATCGGCCTACTCAAACAGCTTTCCAGCGGCTGATCCGGACATGTGGCTTACAGAAAAGTTCAGATGCACAGCGTCCTCTGGCTCGAATTTCAGTTCCTTTGCATACAAAAGTTACACTGCCACCCAGTCGGGAGACAATAGTGTCCATGCCCGTAGGCACCTGTCGGAAACTAGAGGGCATAGCTGTGTTGGTAGAACCACTGCAGGCAGCCGAAGGAGGTGTTGATCCGCTAGTGGCCCGTTCCTTGGCAATAGTTCGCAATGGAAGAGTACCACTTCGATGTGTAAACACTCAGGACCAGAGTGTGGACCTGACCCCAGGGAGGCTGCTGGCTAACATCTATGTGACTCCGGAGGAAGTAAGGAAAGTAACTCCAATGCAGCTGAAGCCGACTGAAAGGGATGAGTGGACCGTAACTGTGTCCATGGGAGAAGATGAGGAACCCACCTCTGAATGGAATGGCTGTGCAATTCGAGAACAGATGAAGATGGATGTAGGTTCATGTTCTCTGGAATGGGTGCAGAAGGTAGATGAGCTGTTGTGGGAGAACCAAGCCACCTTTGCACGGTATGCTGAAGATTTTGGATGTACCACAGGGATCTACCATGAGATTCCCACAGGAGACACCCCTCCAATTAGAGAGCGCTACCGACAAATTCCTCCACAGTTGTATCAGGAAGTGAAAGAACTGTTAGCTAAGATGCTACAGGGTGGGATCATCCAAGAAAGCCAAAGTCCCTGGGCGGCTCCTGTGGTGTTAGTAAGAAAAAAAGATGGGTCCATCCGATTTTGCGTAGACTATCGGAAGTTAAACGCTTGCACCGTACGAGATTCCTACCCCTTGCCACGGATTGAGGAGTCCCTCTCAGCGCTAGGGAGAGCCCGGTACTTCTCCTCACTAGATCTGGCTAGTGGGTATTGGCAGGTGCCGATGGCCACAAAAGACAAGGAGAAGACGGCATTCATCTTGCCCATGGGACTATACGAATTTAACCGGATGCCCTTCGGGTTGACAAATGCACCCGGAACGTTTCAGCGGTTGATGGAGAAATGTCTCGGTGACTTCAACTTTGAGTTCACTCTCATCTACTTGGATGACATTATAGTGTATTCTGCGACCTTTGAAGACCATCTCCACCAGTTGGGGCAAGTATTTCGAAGATTGCGGGAACATGGGCTCAAATTGAAACCCAGTAAATGTCGGTTGTTCCAATCTGAAATTGATTACTTGGGTCACCGCGTATCAGGAGAAGGGGTGAGACCATCAAGAGACAAGATAGCGGCTGTTCAAGATTGGCCGATACCGACTACCCTGCGAGAAGTGAGGGCGTTCCTTGGAGTAGCCGGTTACTATCGACGGTTTATTAAGGATTTCGCCAAGGTAGCAGCACCACTTAATGCTCTCCTACGAGGCACATCCGGTGGTCCAAAGAACCGGTCCGTGAAGTGGGGACCTGAACAGGAACAAGCCTTCCAGGCATTGAAGGATGCACTGACAACAGCCCCAATCTTGGCATATGCTGATTACCACTTGCCGTTCCAGCTATATACAGATGCAAGCCTGTATGGTCTTGGAGCAGTGCTTTCCCAGCTTCAGGATGGCCAGGAGAGGGTCATAGCGTACGGCAGCCGGTCTTTGAGAGATTCTGAAAGAAACCCCGAGAATTATAGTTCATTTAAATTGGAGCTGTTGGCACTGGTATGGGCCATGACCGAGAAATTCTCTGAATATTTGACCGGTGCTGAAGTTTTAGTACTGACTGACAACAACCCACTAGCTCACCTGGAAAATGCCAAGCTCGGGGCGTTAGAGCAGAGGTGGATAGCCCGAATGTCTACATTCAATTACCGCATTAAGTATCGGTCCAAGACAGAGAACCAGAATGCTGACGGACTTTCTAGGGTAACTGCCCAGACCCCCACAGAAGACGTGGATCATGAGTTGGAGCATGTGGAGGTGCCCGATTTCAGCAGATTTTCACAGGCCTTGACCGCCACTAATCAGTTTGAGATGGAGGGGACTGAAATGGCTCCTTTCTTTGGTCCCTCACGACAGGAATGGGCACAGATACAACAGACCCATGAGGGGCTGGCGCAGATGATCAAGTGTGTTGAGAAAGGCCAGAAGCCCTGTAGAGAGGAAAGAGAACGACTGACACGTGAGATATTATCTGTTTTGAGTCAGTGGGAAAAGTTGGAGATGAAAAATGGAGTGCTATGCCGAAAGGTCTATTTACCTTCTGAGATCGACATTCGATACCAAATTGTGGTGCCTAGTGAACTGGCTCGCTCCTTGGCAGTTGAGGCTCATAATAAGAATGGACATTTTGGTCATGAGAAGACCTTTCGTTGGTTACAGCGACTGATTTACTGCCCTGGTCTTCGTCAAATGGTCGAAGAAGTATGCCGCAGCTGTCGAACTTGTGAGATCCATAAGGCAATAGAACAGAGAGCTCCCCTGCAAACCATCGTGACCCAGGAACCTTTAGAAATCGTCATGATAGACTATCTAATGGTGGGCCCATCCAATAGCGGACACCAGTATTGCCTCGTAATGGTGGATCACTTCACCAAATTTGCGGTGGTAACCGCCACCAAGGACCAAACAGCTGAGTCAGCAGCTCGTGCTCTGTGCCAAGATTTCATTCGAGTATATGGGTGCCCCCAACGCATCCACTCCGACCAGGGCGCCTGCTTTGAGGGACACGTAATGAAAGAAGTTCAACGTATCTACGGGATAAAGAAGTCGCACACGACTCCATACCACCCTCAGGGAAATGGGGCCTGTGAAAGATTCAACAGAACTCTGCTACAGATGCTGCGGACTCTGGAGGAAGACAAGAAGTTACAGTGGCCTCAGTTCTTGTCTGAAATGGTGTGGGCCTATAACAATCAGGTCCATTCTACAACGGGGTACTCTCCTTATACACTTCTCTTTGGGCGGTCTGGGCGAAGTATAGGAGAATTACAGTTGAATGATGTGGATGGGTTCCCTCCGAGGGATCCAACCTCTTGGGTGCGGGCGCATCGGCAGAGACTTGAGACGATCCATCGATTGGTGCGGCAGCGCCTGCAAGAACATCCCCATCCTGATAAGACCCCAGTGCAAGAAGCACCATTGCAACCAGGCGACCTGGTGCTAGTTCGTGTCAAGAAACCCCAAGGGAAATTGGAAAGCAGATGGGAGGCTTTGCCGTATCGTGTTGTTGGCCGCAAGTATGCGAATGGGCCAGTGTACCAGGTCCAGAAAGAAGGAACTGATTGTGTTCGAGTACTTCACCGAAATATGTTGCGCCTGTGTCATTCTGAAGGGACAAATCACGATGGGCCTGCCAATGTGAATGAGCTCCCACAGTCAGAGAATGGAGGTGCGGAATGGGCCTCCGACGAGGAGGATGATTGTTGGCCGATCCCTGCTCCTGGGGATGTTCCACCTGTGACTACTGTATCTCCGGCCTGTGCCCCCTCTGGTGCGGAATCCGCTGGTCCTTCTCAGCCCATAGCTGCAGCACCCCATAATATACCACCGGTCCTCAGACGGACCACTATGCCAAATGCTGGTATTCCCCCTGTTCGGTATGCGCAGGATGAGTTTGTTTGGCCTGCCATACATCGGTATACTACCACCCTGTGCATAAAAGTACAACCCTCTGGATATACAGTCATAGGCAGGGACTGCCAATCTTAAAGTGGGGGGGAATATGTAAGAGACAGCCAATGTTGTCTTAAGCTTCATTTGTCTGTATAAACTGTTAATGTTGAATGTATTTCTGTGATTCTGTTCCTTTAAGACAGCAGCCATTGTAATTGTGACATGATGCTGGAGTGAGACCCCCCCCCCCTTTTATGTCAGCCTGCCTGTTCTGCAGACAGAGTGTGAGCAGAGAAGCAGGAAGTGACGAGACAGAGAGCAGCAGCCATCTTGGCAAGTGTTGTATTGAACTGGTGTGGAGATTTTTCTGTACAGCTAAGCTGTATCTTGGTCCAGAGACAAACAGAGTGTAAAGAGACAACAGGACTAGTGAGTCCACGTGAAAGGAACTGTGCTCAGTGTCTGATCAGTGAGACTGACATTGTGACTGTGTATATGGATACCACAGATAAAGACTCGCAGTGCTTTTGATGTACTGGACAGCACCTGCTAAATCCCGGCTTACATCCCAGCTCAGTGTATGGATTCGGCAGGACTGTCAGTGTGCTGAGTGGAATCTGCTGTTGGATTACATTGCATTCAGTTGGTTTCCCTGTCTGTTAAAGAGGACTTCATTTCTCCCAAGATCCTGATAACCGTGAGGAGAGGACGCTTCACTATAAAAGAAAGGACCGACTTTGGGCCCCACCGCGCGCTTCTACGGACTGTAAGCGGTCCACCTGGATCACTGGGGAAAAGGGGGTGCACCCAAATGTGAAGTCAGGGTCAGTTAGGGATAGTTTTGAGTATATTGTTCATTCAGTGTCCATACTGCAGAAGTGGACAGAGTAAAAGTAGAAACCATTGCAGAATTTGCCTTGAAATTGTTCATGCTATATTGTATATTTTGCTTGTCTTTAGCCCTGTCATTTTACCTTTAACTAGCCTTTATTAACTTATAGTAAATATATATTTTTTTCTTGAACTACCGCGTGTGCGTTCATTTCTGGTTGCGGAGTCCAAACCACCTGCCTTGCTCTCGGTTCACAAATGAAATAAGGGTCACCGGGGAAAACAGGGCTATTGTTAAAATAGGGGGGGCATTAGGAGGCAGTGTTTATGTAAGAGGGTATTGGGCTGTACTAATTTAAAGAGTATTATTGATTGGGGACACAGGGCGAATTCATTTAAAGGGGCACACAGAAGTATTATTAATTAGAGGTGACACAGAGGGCATTATTAATTAAGGACATTATTGAGTTAAGGGGGTATAAAGGATTATTATTAATTAGGGGGACACATGGGGCATTATTAATTGAGGGGCACTATTAATTTAAAGGGGTTGTCCCATCATAAATTTTAAAGCAGGCAGCAGGTAAGGGTTGTAAGGGTTAAAACATAATTTGTATTATATTCTATAACGCAGTATACAGAAGACACAGGGTGAAATGTTCTCCATGCAGACTAAATAGTTTAGAGATAGAATATAGTCTCAGAGTCTGGGAAGAATATCAACAGTTCTGCTGTTCTCAGAGATGTACCATTCTCAGGAAAGATAAGGAGAACATTTAGATTAGGTGAAAAGGAAACATCTGGGGTGATGGGAAACTGTGAATCTGCCTAGCAGCGGAACCGGAAAGACCAAATATGTACATTGGTCACATGACTGTTGTGTAACCAACTTGCCTTTAAAACTTGTATGAACTATACAATAAACGAAATCATTCTTACTAGACACTTGGGTGTGTCTGTAGTTTGTTTTCCTCGAACTCAATATTGTTCTTTATTTAATTAGGATTACGGTGACATCCATCCCGGGGGAACTTAACCCCCGACAGAAATTGGCGCCCAACGTGGGGCTCGAGATCGTCTGATGTGCAGCCGATAGAGTGCCGACCCACTCACCGATCGCCTTGAGGACGGGACCAGAGGACCTCAGATAGATAAAAACAGTACTGTGAGGTAAGCCTTTGATCTTGCCAATTAGTATATCTGAGGTTCCTGTGTGTCTATTCTCTGTATCGATGAGTGAGGTAAGCTGCTGCATGTTTATATGACATCTCGATGCCAATTAAATAGTACGGAAGAACCTAAAAGGGACATGTCACCTGTAAATGATATCGAAATTGTTTTCTTTGCTTTTTGTCTTACCTGTTTACTGTTTACTGATGTTTGCATGTTACCTGTGTTATAAGATATATAAGGCTGCAAAGAATGGGGAAAAGTTCTCTATTCTTAACCCCTAGAGTGTAGAGTTGCGGACAAGGTTCGGAACTGAGAAGCACTGAGTGATTGAAAAGTCCTTGTTTTGGAACACTAGCCTCCAGCCGTGCCTGGACGGTCAAGGTCGAATGGGACCTGAGTAGTAGCACGAAGGACTTAGTAGAATCCGCGCGAAGTGCGTGCAGTGATTTAGGAGTGTTTTGGTAAGGGGACACAGGCAGAAAGTTGAGCCTGTGGAAGCCATTAGGCATTGCCCTGAGCACTACTCCTGAACTTGCACAAGTAGTTCATAGAAGACAGAAGAGTCTGTCTGGGAGTTCTCACTAAGTAGTCATAAGTGACCCTCTATTGTCTCAAAGGTTGCCCTAGAGGAGTGAGAAGCTCACTGGCTGATTAGCTACCAGCCAAGATGGGGATGGGACCCTCTAAGATATGGTACACCCCATTTGAACTAATAGAGATAGGGGAAGGGAAAGAAGTAGCCGCACAGGTAAAGAAAATCCTAAAAAGAGCAGGAATACACCAGACTGGGTTAGTAGACAGTAGATTCTGGGATCAGTGGAGATTAGATCATGCAGGGGTCATACAAGATAAAAAGTTGCAAAGAGGCATATATGCCCTGATAGAAGGAAGCAATAGAATAGGATAAGCGGATGATAGTTCAGGAAATAATGAATCACCCCCACCTCACTCCGAGAAACAGGCTTGAAGGGAGACATTACCCTTCTCAGTATTATTGTTTAATATAACCCATCTTATCTCCCAGTTCTGTATGAAATATTACTTACTTTAACAAAATACTCAGAGAATCTGATATAGTGCAAAGAGAAAAACTGTCCAGCATCGATATGATGTTTATTGGATTATGTATTTATATATATATATATATATATATATATATATACGTCAACCTGTATTTGTAATATTCATTCTGTTTATATCAATGCCAGGATTCAACTTTTATGCTTTTTGTAAAATTAAATCCGCTTTCAGGAAATGTCCCCTAAAAAGAAGAAACTAGGATATTGTGATGTTCCACAGGGGTTCAACTTTTGGTTGGAATCCAGTGAAGAAAATTCTAAAGTCTGGCAGTTTGCCCTTAAGGTAACCTGAAGTACAACTCAGGGGTTTTGAACACCTGTGGTAATGACAAAAGGTGGGGTTTGGGAAATATTTGAAAATTGTACAAAAAATAGTAATATGTAATTTTGGTGTCAGTATTAACTGCTATCTGCTTGAATTGTATTCCTGTATTCTGTTGTAGCGCTCTGCAGATGTTCTGCAGGGAATAACCAAAACATTAATTGACTGCCAAGTAACTCCAAGGACGTTGTATCTGATGTGATGGGCACGCAGAAAATCACAAGCTGAACATGATACTGTGTTACCCAATAATGTTACATGTCAATTATTACAAAGTGAAACTTGTCTTTGGGCCTCCGGGGTCCGCAGCCTGTGTATGATGACTATTTATGCCCAAAGGGAAAATATTTTGATAAAAGTGTTAGCCTAAGGTTAAATGGAAAAGTAAGGTACAATGACAATATATATGTGTATAATATTGTGTAATATATATGTGTAAAATATTCAAGAAAATACTCAAGCATATGAAATTATGTCTTGTACTATGTTATGTGAACTTATTGTCTTGCCTGTTATCACCTGAAGTAAGGTATCTGCTAAAAGAGAGAAAGGTGAATCAGTGGAAGTTTATTATGGAAGACTTCTCACTAAAACGGTGGATGCTGATCCTGTAGAAACCTCATTTCAGGGTAGCAGAATACTCACTAGGTATTTAGTCTCAGACACATCAGATAACATTCTTGGTACAGATGTGATGGGAGTATTAGGTTGTAATATCATGTTGCATTCATCAGGAGAAGCATATGTAAAAGTCACGCATACTAACCATGAGATTTTGTGTTTGTTATCTGCCGAGTTAAGTACACCAAATTGTATTTTTGTCCTCACTGAAGAAGAAAATGTACTGTTATCCCAAGTGCCAACAGCATTATGGGCAACTGGGAAAACAGACTTAGGTAAATTGGATGTACCCCCTGTTATGGTAACCCTGAAACCTGGTGCTCAGCCACCCAGGATTAAACAATATCCTCTGACCCATGCCCAAGAGGATGCCATAGCGGTAACCATAGTGGAATTAGTAAAGGCATTAAAGGAATGCACTTCTGCAGCAAACACTCCTCTTTTCCCAGTGAAGAAAAAGTGCAAAAAGGGAGAACCAGACACATACCGTATGGTTCATGATCTTAGGGAATTGAATAAAGTAACACTACTTGAAACCCCAGTGGTACCTAACCCACACACCCTGCTGTCAGCTGTCCCCACAGGTACCACCTGGTACAGTTGTGTAGATCTTTGCAATGCATATTTTTTTCTGTGCCTTTACACCCCGATTGCCAGTATTTGTTTGCATTTACATTTAGGGGTAAACAGTACACTTGGACAGTACTACCACAAGGGGCGCAAAACAGTCCTAACCAATTCACAAGGTGTCTCACACTTATCATGAGTACTTGGTATTTTCCACATGATGATGTCATTTTGTTACAATATGTTGATGACCTTCTTCTTTGTGCTCCAGACAAACCAACCTGTGAAGCAGCGACCATCAGCCTGTTGTGTTTCCTCTGCCAGAACGGCTGCAAGGCCAGCAAGGATAAGTTGCAATTTTGCAAACAAAAAGTGTTGTTTCTGGGACACTGTCTCGGCCAGGGTACCAAGCACCTGTCAGATGAGAGGACCAAGGTGGTAAGAGACATGCAGATGCCAACCTCTCATGCTCAGCTACGTACCTTTTTGGGATTGGTATCCTACTGTAGGCCATGGATCAGATCTGCATCTCTGACCATGCAACCTTTGTATGATTGCCTCTCCTCAAAACCATTCAGCCTCACATCTGAGGCCTTGGATGCATTTTACCAGCTGAAGTTGCAGATAGTCAGTGCTCCGGCCTTAGGCCTACCTGACTATCAGAAACCTTTTCAGCTCTACGTGACTGAGATGATGGGACATGCAACTGCAGTTCTCACACAACAACACGGGGATAAGAAACGCCCGGTGGCCTATTACAGCTCACGGTTAGATGCTGTAGCCAGGGGGACCCCCTCCTGTGTGCGGGTTGTCCTCTCGGTACAAGCGTTGCTTGATAAGACCTCAGACATTGTCCTAGATTATTTATTGGTTGTGTATACACCTCATGACATCCATCCCGGGGGAACTTAACCCCCGACAGAAATTCCCAACGTGGGAATTCCCAAGTGTAACCAACTTGCCTTTAAAACTTGTATGAACTATACAATAAACAAAATCATTCTACCTAGACACTTGGGTGTGTCTGTAGTTTGTTTTCCTTGAGCTCGATATTGTTCTTTATTTAATTAGGATTACGGTGACATCCATCCTGGGGGAACTTAACCCCCGACAGGGTCATAATGTATGCGCACATAGAGGTATTATTAATTAAGGGGGCACACAGGGGCATTGTTAATTTAAAGATCCATATGGGGGTATCATTCATTTCCGGCAGATTTTTATATTATATATTTTATAGTTGGGGGTGGCAGCAGGATTGGGACTTTGTGAGGACAATGTGGGTCAGATGCCTGGAAAAGTGAGACAAGTCACAGCTACAAGAAGTGGTCATGGCAGTCCAGATGGAAGAGATGGGAAATATGAACAATTACAGTCAGAGATATCACATGTAAATCCTTATATTTTTCCTGTACTGTATTTACTTAAACAGTCTGCAGAGCTGGTATCTACCACTATTTGGTTACTGTATAGTGATAATTAGAGATGAGCGAATTGAAGCTGCAGAAGTGGAACTCGATCTGAATTTCAGGAAATCTGATTCCAGATTTCCTAACGCTTCGATGCATCGAATCGCATTTTTTTTATAAAATGGCCACCGCACATGTTAGGACAAGGGGCAAGGTACTCTGGGAGCGCAGGATCACCCACAATGCCAAGCATGCAGCTAATCAGCTGCCAGCTGGCCCTGTGATGTCACAGCCCTATAAAAACCCTCGGCTATTTTAGGTACAGTCATTTCACATTGCTCTTACTGTAGGGACAGATGTTGGCAGGAGCTAAGGAAAGACAGAAAACAGATAGAAGTTCAGGGAAAGAGGCTGAGCCTTAGAACTGTATGAAAAGGATAGGGAGGAATTGAGAGAAGAATTTGGGGTGGTTGCAGGGTCATTTACAGCAAGAATTTGCAGCATAATTCACATTGCAGCACTCACTGCCATTATACTGCTGCTCATTACT
Source organism: Leptodactylus fallax (assembly GCA_947044405.1). Classification (NCBI taxonomy): domain Eukaryota; kingdom Metazoa; phylum Chordata; class Amphibia; order Anura; family Leptodactylidae; genus Leptodactylus; species Leptodactylus fallax. The sequence goes on from CAMRHE010000105.1 coordinate 5,309,327, forward strand.
CATATCTGTGTCTTCAAGATGGAACACAACAAGTCTTATTCACTGTTCTTCCACAGCATAACATTACAGGCCATTTGTCAGTACTACTGTGCCAAAGAAAACTGAATTATCATCCAATAATATCTGTAATAAGTTTTGTTACAAGTATAAAGTTGCTGGCCATTTATCAATACAGTATTGTTAATAATAATTCAATAATTCTTAGCGGTTATCACTTATTTAAAGGTGTTTATTAGTGTGTAAACCCATAAGGAGAACCATATTTGCCATTTTGTTACCAGTATAAAGTTGCTGGCCATTTATCAATACAGTATTGTCAATAATTCTGAGTCACAAATCTCTGCCTTTATCACGCTTTTTTTTATTGGTGTTCATTAGTGGGGAAAGAAATAAGGGGCATATTTGCCATTCTCTTCAAAGTAGAAAATAACAGGCTTTTTTGCCCTTTGCAATTACGTTTTTTCATCGAACAGTATGTCAGACAGAGAAGCAAGAGACCATGCACAGGGGAGGGCCACAGGCCTAAATGTTTCTGATGCAGGCACAGGTCGCAGCAGAGTAAGGGGGTGTGGCAGCAGGGGTCAGTTACAGAGGCCTGAGCTCTCAGTGTCAAGTAGCGGTCATGTCTTGACCAGCAACGCAACGGTTGCAGACTGGTTGACTTGGTCATCCAATTCATCCCAAGTCACATCAGACACCCCCCAGCCAAGAGTCGGTAGGTTCATCAGACACAACCCTTAGTTGGCATGGCCCGGCAGCAGGCCCTGTGCCCTCACCTGTCCTCAACTTGCCTCTGTCCTTTTCTGTTCCCTCAGCTAGAGAAGTACTCTATGCTGTGGGCTCAGATCCACTGTACAGTGAGGAGGAGGTACTAGAGGATAGACAGCAGCTACTGCTCAGCCAAGATCTGGAGGAGACATTGGCCGCTTCCTGCGGTAGGCGGGCAAGTAGTGAAGAGGAGAGTGGCGTGGGAGCTGGTGTTGAGGAGGACATCAGTGACCTGCAGACAGTAGTGTGTGACGATGTAGCTGATCATAATTGGGAGCCGAGTGATGAAGGGGTTTCATCGTCATCAGAAGAGGGTTGCAGCTTGCCCAAGAGGCAGCGGGGGAGTCAGCAGGGTGGCAGCAGTGGGAGGTCGGGAGCTAAATGTGCCCGAGGTAGACCACCCACTTTGCAGCAACCTACCTGCCCAGAAAGAAGTGGTGCAGGAGTTCACGGAGGCAGTGGCAGTAGCAGTCAGTTACTTCTGAGTGTTGGGGGTAAAATCACCTACTCGGCAGTGTGGCAGTTTTTTGTTAAGCAGCCAGGGGAGGTGAAAATGGCCATATGTTCAATCTGTGGGCAGAAGGTGAAGCATCGCCAGGGTGTCAATGTTGGCACCACAGCCCTGCGTCACTGAATGGCCTCCTCACGCTGGTGCCACCTCCTCACTCTGCCACTGGGTCATTGTATGGCCTCCTAAGGCTGTTTATAACTACACATTATATCAGCTTGCCACTCTGTGGCCTACCCACTCTGCTGCCACCTCTGCACTCTTCCACTGGGTGACTGTATGGCCTCCTCACGCTGCTGCCACCTCCACACTCTGCCACTGGGTGACTGTATGGCCTCCTCACCCTGCTGCCACCTCCACACTCTGCCACTGGGTCACTGTATGTCCTCCTCACGCTACTTTCACTGGGTCACTCTGACACAGGGTCACAGTATGGCCTCCTAAGGCTGTTGCTACCTACACATTATATCACCTTGCCACTCTGTGGCCTACTCACTCTGCTGCCATCTTCACACTCTGTCACTGGTTCACTGTATGTCCTCCTCATGCCGCTGCCACTGGGTCATTGTATGCCCTCCTCATGCCACTGCCACTGGGTCACTGTATGGCCTCCTCATGCCGCTGCCACTGGGTCACTGTATGGCCTCCTCATGCTGCTGCCACTGGGTCACTGTATGGCCTCCTCATACCACAGCCACCTCCACATTATGTCGCCTTGCCACTCTGTAGACATTTATGTGGAATCCCCAGACGACGGTGTAAAAGGAGTGCGCTCTTTCACTCTACAGTAGGATGTTGGGCCTCTGCATGGTTCTTTCTACCTGGCACTAACATGGACCTGTAAGGCTGAGTTCACACTTGAGTTAGTTGGTCAGTTTTGGCCCCATAACTGGTCAAATAAGTGAAGTGTGCAGTGGTTCAAAGAGATCGCCTGTCATGTGCGTGTCATACTGACCACAGTATTGTTTCACTACAACAGTAGGCTCCTTATGCGTGTTACTGCAAGGCACAGTGTTCTACACCACTATACAGGCTCTCTGAAGCCAGGAAATAGGTGCTTATTAAGCAATATTTGCCACAAATTTCAGATCGAAGCTAATTTTTTTGGAAATTCAAATCGAACTGCAGAATTGGACTTTTGATAAATTAACTCATCTCTAGTGATAATATCGGTATAACTGGGTTAGAGGTCCACTTGGAAATGTTTTTTCCACTGTCCTGAAAAACTAGCTACACCTCTGGCAATACAGGATGGAATAATGCAATGGACAAGACCACGTGAGATGATGTTTGGCTGTTTTGATGTTTGAATGTTTTGTTGTTTGGCTAGGAGTAGCAGGCAGTCTCAGCAGTACAGTAAATGGAAGATTATACAGGAAGACAGTGGCAGATCTATTCTTTGGCATCAGCCAGAGGTGTGTGAAAATCTTCACAGATCCAATCCTCATTCTTTTTGACAAAAGAAACTTCTTCCACGCTTGCAGTGAACAGTTTGGTCCTTCTTGGCCGGCAGCACTGAACACCCTCTCAGACTGGACAAGATAAAACTCCCATGGCAAACTGGGCCAGCTCCTTCCACTGCTCTAACCTATTAGCCCAGAATTCCATGGAGTCAAAGTTATTTGCTGAAATATAGTTGCACTCTAGGAATAACTTTACTTGCTGGTGCAATCGGTGGGTGTCCATTGCCTGTTGTGAGTCTGGTTGGCAATGAGAGGTGAAAAATGCCTGTTTAATAATATTCCAGATACTGTACTGACTGTTACTTTTCGTTCTGCTACTTGTAGCTGTGGCACTGGTAGAGGAGGTGAAGCACTGACTGAATGAAGTGGACTGTGAGCGGGCAGAGGTCACCTGGGCACGCATGTGACTGGCACTTGCAGCAGTCTCCCTAAAAGTTGCAGCAAGCTGGATATACAGCCTATCCTGGTAATATTCCAATTTTGAAGACAGAGAATAATTCCCCCATTTTGCCTTATACCGAGGGTCTAAGAGAACTGCCATCCAGTACTCATCCCTCTGCTTGGTGCTAATAATAATCTTGTCAGTGCATAAACAGCAGAGCATACAGCCTGCCATACTTGCAAGTGTGTGCACGGTACTGCCACGGATGGTGTTCTTGGCAAATATGGTAGACATCATCTTCATCTTGATCAAGGGTGCCTCTGCATCCAAAGGAGAGTTTTCTTCCTCCTCCTCTTCCAGTCTAGGAGTCCCAGGTCCTCCACTTTCTGATTTAAGATAGGACCTAGCCCTATGAAGCACTTGCTAAAGTATAATATTTTATTAGTCAACTTAAAATAAAATAAAATAAAATAAAGGGCTTGTTAGCCATAAATTATTCTCACTACTCCAGGCTAATACACTCAAAGACAGGTAATCAGCAAATCTGTAACTTAGTCAAATCTGTATGCCTCATATTGTCTCTGGCATATACAGATTGCTACAGATATTAATGATCGCCACTCTTGAGTGAAGTAATATACTATACTAGATTAGGGTTTTGTTCGACTGGAGCTAGGACACTACAGATATCCAATGTATATACAGTATCTCATTCAGCACATAGTGTTACTGTCTGCTATGGATGCAGCTCCCCATCAATACCTAATTAATGGTGAACAGCACCTAATGCGTTTCCCCAGTGAGCACGGAGGTTCATCAGAGGTGCTACTAAGATGGTACAGGGGGAAAAATACTGAGATGTACTGTTCTTAGATAAAATTGCCTCTCTGTCTGTGTTAGCCCTCCTAACAAAAAGCCTAGTGGCGGCACTGAAACATGGCTTTCCCGAGCCAGCTGAGACACTGGCTATTTAACAATTCCATCCCCAGAAGAGGGTGGGAACAGGTCCCCCTCAGCCACAAATGTGCAGTCGCCACATCATCATGACGTGGAGACTTTCTCTTGCATAAACCCAGAGTGATGACAGTGACCAAAAGGTGGAAGCTGTGTAATTTCACTTTACTGAAATGTTGCAGATTAGGCAGTGCAAAGGCAGACATTTTGTCTCTGCAAGTCCAGCTGTGTTTTTTTAGCTAGATAAGAACAGTTGCAATGTGCAGACACTTTTCTTTTCATAAGTAGCATCTCCCATGATGATAATGTTGTGCACCACTAAATTTAGCACATGTGCTATACAGGGAAATGTGTTATTCGACCCAACTGCAGCACAGTATTGCAGCACAACAACAATATTGGTACCATTGTCGCTGGAAACACTGCCTAGTTGAAGTTGGCAAGAAATACTTGCTGCAGGATACAGCATAGTAGCTCTGGCTACAAGGAAGATAATGGGAAGAAAACATTGGAAAAACTTGCACACTACCATTTCCAGTGCCACTGCCCAGTCTATTGTCCCAAATAATCTGGTGATGCCTTTTCGTGTGAGTATGTAGAGATGTAGTTCCTCTATTTGTTCCTGCATGGTCACGGCTAAGTACTGCTTACAGATCTTGCCCATTACCATGGATTTGTTGTTTGGCAATGTACAAAGAAAATCCCACACGAGAGTTGAACACATGTAATTGCTACTGTCAATACCAGCATTGCTGGAAACATGTCTGCAACTGCCACCACCAGTGCCACAAACCCCAACCTGCGAGCTTCCCCTAGGTCTGCCATGCACAGGTCACTATTACCACCAATACCAATGGTCATGTTTTCCTCTTCCACCACTGCTTCCTCTCCTTACAAAAAATGGTGACTGTTTTCATCCAACTCATCAAAAAGAGGAGGAATACTGCTCTGACTAGGAGAAATAGGCTTCTCAGCAGGTGCCACATCACTACTATGGATCTGTGTCAGTGAAGATAAAGGAGACAGTTGACTGGTTGACAGTTCAGAAATTTGAAGAGAAGGAAGAAAACACAGAAGCCTGACTCACGATCTCTCTCAGATGCAATATACTCCTGTGACTGAGATAAGCAAGCTAAGTAATCAAAAACTTCATTTTAAGTGCAGGAAGTACAACAATCCTGCAGTTACTGGTAGTGCAACCAAAACCAGAAGTAGTGTTCCTGTTGCCAACCACATCCTTATTACTAGTAGTAGTACTTGCAAAAGTGTTTCCTCCTCCCCCCCTTTAGCCTGTTTCCTTTATTGTTTTTTTTTTCCCAAGTCATTTTATTGCACACTGTTTAATTATAATAGTGTGTTTATCTTGGTTTGGTTTTTTTTCACAAAAAAACTATTTCAAGAAAAATAGCAAAGCATTAAAACAGACTTTTCAGACTACCACAGGCTGTATCAGTTTTGCCATTAGAATGGCACTTTGTATGTATTAGTTAACAAAAAAAACCCTTAAGGCTAAGGCTTCATATAGCAAGCCAAAGCCAAAAAGCACTGGGGAAAAAACTTTCTGCTAGGTATCATACCTGTATGAAAAATGCCAGCATTTCCATAAGTATAATTAACATACTGCGATTTCCAAAAATGCAAGCATTTTTAAAATTGCAGCATTTCTGCTGCGGAAAACGTGTTTTTTGCCGCGTTTTTGCAGCATGGAGTCCTGGCCTAACAGAGATTTTTCAGACTACCACAGAATTCATCAATATTTTTTCAGTTACAACAGCAGTTTGCATGTATTGGTTAAAAAAAAGACCCTTAACAAACAGAGATTTATCACTAACTTTATTAAACAAAAAAAAAAAAGCACTATTGCCAAGAAAACCCTAACAAAAGATTTTTCACCAACACAACTGACTTTGTCAGTGAAAACAATGTAGGGCATTCTATTGTAGAATCTCAGTCCCAGATCACTCTGACATAGTACAAAAAAACAAAAAACTAAATAAAACAACTTGTTTTATTGCAAAAACCACTTTGTAAAATTAGATTGGCAATGAAAGGGTTAACTATCCACTGTCTGTACTGCAGCAGTCACAGGTTCACAGCACAGTATAGAAATTCTCTCTTCCTCAGGTGATGTCGCTTGATGCCTGAACCACAGCCAATGTCACAGACACATGTCTCCTTTGTATTTTCACTGCTCAATGTATGTTTTGGTGGCCATTTTCATCCGCCCAAGATGAATCACAAAGTATTCAGTTTAGTTAAAAACCAATCAATTTAGGTTGAATCTGGTGCATAATTAATAAGTTAGAAACTGAAGGGCCAAACATAAACATTGACTTTAGTCATTTCATTATTGCCTAAGCACATTATTTATCCGGTTAAGGACCAGGCCTCATTTTTCAAAACTGACGTGTCACTTTATATGGCAATAACTTTGAGATGCTTTAACTTACACAAGTGATTTTGAGATTGTTTTTTCATGACACATTGTACTTCATGTTAGTGATAAACATTGATCAATATTTTTGTATTTATTTATAAAAAATTAGGAAATTTGATGGAAATTTTGAAAAAAAAAAAAAAAATCACAATTTTCAAAATGTGAAATGCTATGCTTTTCAGACACATAGTCATACCACCAAAATACATTAATATTATCTACCATATCTCTGCATCATCTTTTAATTTGTTTTGGATGTTAGAAGGCTTACAAGTGTATAAGCGATTTTCCAGATTTACAAGAAAATTTCCCAAACTCGTTTTTTTTTTTGGGGACCACTTCAGTTCTGAAGAGGATTATAAAGATCTATATATTAGAAACCCCTATAAATCACCCGATTTTCAAAACTGCACCCCTGAAATAATTCAAAACAGTATTTGGGAAGTTTGTTAACCCTTTAAGCATTTCACGGGAATTAAAAAAATATGGAGGTGAAATTTAGACATTTTATTTTTATCCAATAATACATTCAATTATCCCTAAAATTAACACATTCACAAAGGGTTGAAGGAGAAAATACATCTCAAGGTTTGTTGTGCAATTTCTCCTGAGCACAGAAATACCCCACATGTGGGATGTAAACTGATTTTTGGGCACACAGCAGCGCATGGAAAAGAAGGAGCGACACTTGGCATTTGAAAAGCAGATTTCGCTGGAATAGTTTTCAGGTACCATGTCTCATTTGCAGAGCCCCTACAGTACCAAAACATTTGAAACCACCCAAAAGTGACCCCATTTTGGAAACTACACCTCTGTCAGAATTTATCACGGGGTATAGTGAGCATTTTGACCCCATAGCCATTTCACAGATGTTATTAGCATTGGGATGTGTAAATGAAAAATTACTAAAACATCACTTTATCCCCAAAGTTTTCATTTTCACAAGAGGTTAAAGGAGAAAAAGTTCCCCACAGTTTGTTAAACAATTGCTCCTGAACACAGCAATACCCCATATGTGGTCGTAATGTGCTGTATGGGTACATGGCGGGGCTCGGAATGGAAAGAGCGCTATTTGGCTTTTGAAGGGCAGATTTTGCTGGAATAGTATTCAGGTGCCATGTCGCATTTGCAGAGCCCCTAAAGTACCAATACAGTGGAAACCCCCTAAAAGTGGAACCCCATTTTGGAAACTACACCCCTCACAGAATATATCAAGGGGTATGGTGAGCATTTTGACCCCACAGCAGTTTCACAGATTTTATTAACATTGGGACAAGAAAATGAAAAATTACTTTTTCAATAAACCATCAATTTAGCCCCAAATTTTTAATTTTTACAAGGGGATAAAGAAGAAAAAACACATCACAGTTTGTTACACAATTTCTCCTGAACACAGAAATTCCCCATATGTGGTCGTAAACTGCTGTAGGGGTACATGGTGGGGTTCAGAATGGAAAGAGCGCTATTTGGCTTTTGGAGGGCAGATTTTGCTGGAATAGTTTTCAGGTACCATATTGCATTTGCAGAGCCCCTAGAGATCAATACAATGTAAACCCCCCAAAAGTGACCCCATTTTAGAAAATACACCCCTCACAGAACATATCAAGGGTTATTATCATTTTGAGCCTAAAAATGCTTCCCAAAAATTAATGTGCAAACTGAAAATTTAAATTTTTAAAGAAATATGCCATTTTGGTGCCCAATATGTTGTACCCACTACCCACTTTGAGTCATCAGAGTCATGCACTCCTGAAACTATTAAGTGGGCTATCTTGGGTACAAAAAAAATTATATATGTGGGTGTAAACTGCTGCTTGGGCACACAGCAGGGCTCAGAAGGGAAGGAGCATTGCACTTTTTAGCTTTTGGAATACAGATTTAGAGGAACTTTCTGAACGGCATGTTGTTTTTGCAGATCCCTGGAGGTGCCAGAAAACTGGAATTCCCCAAGAAGTGACCCCATTTTGTAGGGGCAATTTTAGGATCTCTGCAAATATGACATGGTGTCAACAATCCAACAATCTAAATCTGCGCTCCAAAAGCCACATAGCGCTCCTTCACATCTGCACCCTCCTGTGTGCCCAAATGGCAGTTTATACCCACATGTATGACACTGTTGTACCCATATGCCATATGTGGGTATAAACTGCTGTTTGGGAACAGCCGGGCACGAAAGGGAAGGAGCGCTATTTTGGTTTTTGAAGCACAGTTTGGTTTTTGGACACCATGCCACTTTTGCAGAGCCCCTAAATTGCCAGTAAAGTGGAATCCGCAGACTTGTGACCCCATTTTGGAAACTACACCACTGAAGGGATTTATCAAATGGGGTAGTGAGCATTTTTTACCCTTGAGTATTGCATTCATTTATTTTCAATAAATGAATGCGCAGCTGATAATGAAATAGGAAAATTGCAATTTTTCCAGAGATTCGCCATTTCATTGCCCGATATTTTGTGCGCAGCTTTTGTCAACAGACACAAACACACCAAAAACTGTTAAGCAGGTATTCTGGGCACAACAGGTTTTGGAGCGTTCATATCTGATACAAGCCGGGCACAACGCATTATACATTGAAATGACATATTCCTGGAAAAATTGCCATTTTCACCTTTCACAATCAGCTGCGTATTCATTTTTAGAGAATAAATTATAGCAACACTTGGAGGTTAAAAATGCTCACTGTACCCCTGGATAAATTCCTTCGGGGGAGTGTAGTTTCCAAAATGGAGTCACATGTCAGGGGATTCCACTTTACTGGCATTTCAGAAGCTCTACAAAAGTGTCATGACGTCCAAAAGCTAAACTTTCTAAATCTGTGGGCCAAAAACCAAATATCGCTCATTCCATTATGTGCCCAAACAGCAGTTTATATTCACATATGACATTAAGTACATTATCCTGGGAACTCCAGTGTCATTCATGTGGGCATAACATGCAGTTTGGGTACACAGCAGGGCACAGAAAGGAAGGAGCACTATGTGTCTTTTGGAGTGCAGATTCAGATGTTTGGTATCTGGACACCGTGTCATGTTTGCAGAGCCTCTAAGGTACCAGAAAAGTGAAATCCCCTAGGGAGTGACCCCATTTTGAAAACTGCACCCCTAAAAGAATTTATCAGGAGGTGTAATAAGCATTGGTATCCCAGGTGGGAATGCACGGCGGATGGTGTACAGTGAATATGGCAGCTGTGCGGAGTACATGGGGAACACCAAATTCCCTACTATATCCCCAGTAGCTCCTATGATTGGGGGGAGGGGCACTCTGGGGGTCACTTTTAGTTTATTTTCCCTTGTAAGCTCTAAAATTGGAGTGTCCCCTGATATACGCTCGCACAGCTTATACAGTGGGTACGGAAAGTATTCAGACCCCTTTAAATTTTTACTCTGTTTCATTGCAGCCATTTGCTAAAAGCAAAAAAAGTTCATTTTATTTCTCATTAATGTACACTCAGCACCCCATCTTGACAGAAAAAAAACAGAAATGTAGATATTTTTGCAAATTTATTAAAAAAGAAAAACTGAAATATCATATGGTCATAAGTATTCGGACCCTTTGCTGTGACACTCATATTTAACTCACATGCTGACCATTTCCTTCTGATCCTCCTTGAGATGGTTCTACTCCTTCATTGGAGTCCAGCTGTGTTTAATTAAACTGACTGGACTTGATTAGGAAAGGCACACACCTGCCTATATAAGACCTTACAGCTCACAGTGCATGTCAGAGCAAATGAGAATCATGAGGTCGAAGGAACTGCCCAAGGAGCTCAGAGACAGAATTGTGGCAAGGCAAAGATCTGGCCAAGGTTGCAAAAGAATTTCTGCAGCACTCAAGGTTCCTAAGAGCACAGTGGCCTCCATAAGCCTTAAATGGAAGAAGTTTGGGACGACCAGAACACTTCCTAGACCTGGCCGTCCAGCCAAACTGAGCAATCGTAGGAGAAGAGCCTTGGTGAGAGAGGTAAAGAAGAACCCAAAGATCACTGTGGCTGAGCTCCAGAGATGCAGTAGGGAGATGGGAGAAAGTTTCACAAAGTCAACTATCACTTCAGCCCTCCACCCTTCGGGGCTTTATGGCAGAGTGGCCCGAAGGAAGCCTCTCCTCAGTGCAAGACATATGAAAGACTGCATAGAGTTTGCCAAAAAACACATGAAGGACTCCCAGACTATGAGAAATAAGATTCTCTGGTCTGATGAGATGAACATTGAACTTTTTGTCGTTAATTCTAAGCGGTATGTGTGGAGAAAACCAGGCACTGCTCATCACCTGCCCAATACAATCCCAACAGTGAAACATGGTGGTAGCAGCATCATGCTATTGGGATGTTTTTCAGCTGCAGGGACAGGATGACTGGTTGCAATTGAAGTAAAGATGAATGCGGCCAAGTACAGAGATATCCTGGAAGAAAACCTCTTCCAGAGTGCTCTGAACCTCAGACTGGGCGAAGGTTCACCTTCCAACAAGACAATGACCCTAAGCACAAAGCTAAAATAACAAAGGAGTAGCTTTGGAACAACTCTGTCACCATTCTTGACTGGCCCAGCCAGAGCGCTGACCTCAAACCAATTGAGCATTTCTGGAGAGACCTGAAAATGGCTGTCCACCAATGTTCACCATCCAACCTGACGGAAGTGGAGAGGATCTGCAGGGAGGAATGGCAGAGGATCCCCAAATCCAGATGTGAAAAACTTGTTAAATCATTACCAAGAAGACTCATGTCTGTACTAGCTCAAAAGGGTGCTTCTACTCAATACTAAGCAAAGGGTCTGAATACTTATGACCATGTGATATTTCAGTTTTTCTTTAATAAATTTGCAAAAATATCTACATTTCTGTTTTTTTTCTGTCAAGATGGGTTGCTGAGTGTACATTAATGAGAAATAAAATGAACTTTTTTGCTTTTAGCAAATGACTGCAATGAAACAAAGAGTGAAAAATGTAAAGGGGTCTGAATACTTTCCATACCCACTGTACATTCCCTTCCTGCCGCAGCCACTTGTGTTCTAATGATTTGGTGATTTTTGGAGTTTTTGTCTTCACATTGTACAAGCTATATCTTTTTTATTTTCCTGGTGATATAGCCATATGAGGGCTGATTTTTTTTGTGGTTTGAGATGCATTTTTCAATGACACCATTTTTTGGGTGCCTATAACTTATTGAATAAATTATATTAACTCTTTTTGGGTGGATTAAAAAAAAACATCAATTCTGGCATTGCTTTTTACCTTTTAAATTTTTCGCCATGCAGCGTACAGCATAAGTAACATGTTACCTTTATTCTGCGGGTCTGTACGATTACGGCGATACCTCATTTATATTTTTTTTTATGCGTTACAAATTCTGCAGATCAAAAACCCATTTGTGGACATAAATCAATTGTTTTTGCATCACCATTTTCTGAGATGTGTAACATTTTTATTTTTCGGTTGACATTCGATCCGAATTTCAGGAAATCTTCGATTCGCCACGATTCCGGATTTCCTCAGGCTTCAATGCATCGAATCACATTTTTTTTTTTTTTTTTTTTTTAAATGGCCACCGCACATGTTAGGACAAGGGGGAAGGGACTCTGGGAGCTCGGGATCACCCACAATGCCAAGCATGCAGCTAATCAGCAGCCAACAGGACCTGTGTGGTCACAGCCCTATAAAAACCCTCAGCCATTTTAGGTACAGTCATAACACATCGCTGTTACTGTAGGGACAGACATCGGCAGGAGCTAGGGAAGACTTAGAAAACAGATAGAAGTTCAGGGAAAGAGGATTACAAGTGTAGGGGAAGGATAGGGAAGAATTGAGAGAAGCATTTGGGGTGGTTGCAGGGTCATTAACAGCAAGAATTTGTAGCATAATTCACATTGCCATTATGCTGCTGCTCATTACTCATATCTGTGTCATCAAGGTGGAACACAACAAGCCTTTTGCAGTACAGTACAGCAAAAAAAAAAAGTGAAATATCATACACTAATATCTGCATGCATCTGTGAAAGAAGCCTTTTTAAAGGCCTTTATTATAAGGGGCTTATTCACTGTTCTTACAAGGCATAACATTATTCAGTACTATTGTGCCAAAGAAAACTGAATTATCATCCAATAATATCTGCACTTATCTGTAATAAAGGCCTTTAACGTGGGGAAAGACATAACGATCATATTTGCCATTTTGTTACCAGTATAAAGTTGCAGGCAATATTTAAAAACAGTATTGTCAATAAAAATTCTATAATTCTTAGCGGTTAATGGTCTTTATTAGTGTCAAAACACATAAAAAGGACCATATTCGCCATTTTGTTACCAGTATAATGTTGCAGGCCATTTTTTCAATACAGTATTGTCAATATTAATTCAATAATTCTTAGCGGTTATCACTTATTTAAAGGTGTTTATTAGTGTCTAAACCCATAAGAAGAACCATATTCGCCATTTTGTTCCCATTATGCTGATGGAGCTGATACTGCTCCTGCCACCCCCACCCCCTCTCACAGCTGCCATGCCAGTGCAAGTTGAGCTCTCAGGGCCCCCTGGTCAGACGTGCGAGAGGATGGACAATGGCGCAGATAGGCAGCAGCCAACTTACTACATAGGATATCTCTATAGTAGTTCAGTTTGTCCTCCCCCTCAGCGGGTGTATAAAAGGACCCCCATTTATCCCCGGTAGCGAGGGTCTAACATGGTGGAAAGCCAGTAGTCATCCCTCTGCTGAATGGTGACAATTTGGCTGTCACTGCGCAAGGAAGTCAGCATGCTTCAGGCCATTTGTGGAAGTGACTCTGAGGGACTCCCTGCATCCATCTCCACTGCATACTGCCAATGGTGTGTCTGGGTCATCTGCCTCATCATCCTCATCTCCCTCTGGCTGTTCTGGTTGTTCCTGTTCTTCCTCTCCACCCATTTGGCTACAAATTGTTTGTGCTCCAATGTCCTCCTCCTCCAGTTTAGCCCCCACAGGTCTCATGTGGTCTTGAGATGTAGACGCCACATCTCCAGTCCCCTGACCAGCCAGATTGAAAAGCATCTTTTCCAGGATGTGAATCAGTGGAATGATATTGTTCATCCCATAGACCTGGCGACTGACTAACAAAGTGTCCTCCTCAAAGGGAACGAGCAAACGGCAGGTGTCGCGCATGAGCTGCCACTGGCCAATGTCAAAGATACAGTTGTGCTAAAGGCACAGGTCAAAGTTGAAGGAAAGATGAATGCAGCACGTTATCAGCAAATACTGGAGGCAAATTTGCACTCATCAGCCAGGAAGCTGCTCATGGGACGTACTTAGACATTCCAACATGACAACAATCCAAAACACAAGGCCAAGTCGACCTGTCATTGGCTACAGCAGAATAAAGTGAAGGTTCTGGAGTGGCCATCTCAGTCTCCTGACCTCAATATTATTGAGCCACTCTGGGGAGATCTCAAGCGCGCAGTACATGCCAGACAGCCCAGGAATTTACAGGAACTGGAGACTTTTTGCCAAGAAGAATGGGCAGTTTTACCATCTGAGAAAATAAAGAGCCTCATCCACAACTACCACAAAAGACTTCAAGCTGTCATTGATGTTAGAGGTATTAAGAACTGGGGTATGTGAACTTTTGAACAGGTTCATTTTGATGTTTTTGGTTGTCATCATTATGATTTAAAAAGAGAAAACACAGAAGTTTGACAATAAATGGGTTCAACCAACCACTAACCATGAGTGGAGAAAAAGTTTTTGTTTTATTATTTATATCCTCGAAAAAAGGCAAAAAAAAAAAAATAAATCTGCCGGGGTATGTAAACTTTTTAGTACATCTGTACACAGGGGAGTACCTCTGTCCACTTGGATCATAAAGAAATCATTTATGGCTTTTCTCTGTTCATATACAGTAGTCAATCCAACATAAGGAGGGTGGAAACATCGCATATCAGCCTATGTTGTGGGAGGCCGTTCTGCCACTGCAGCTCAAGGAGGGTGTGCTTGGCGGTGTACGAGTGGCTGAAGTGCATGCAAAGTTTCCTTGACATTTTTAGGATGTCTTGCAGAAGGGTGAAACGTTTGACAACCAGATTGAACACGTGCGCCATGCAGGGCGCATGGCTTAGACCTCCTTGACGAAGCGTCGACACCATGTTCTGCCCGTTGTCGGTCACCATGGTTCCGATTTTGAGGTGTTGCGGAGAAAGCCAGGATTCAATTTCTTGAGGAAGGACACAGCAGTTCCTGCCCTGTGTGACTTCGTTCGCCCAGGCAAATGAGGTGTAGAATAGCGTGACACCGCTGTGCCCTGCACATGTGGTATGCTGGAGGAGCACTGTGAATTGTCCCTGCAGTGGAGGCTGAGGATACAGTGGAGGATGAGGCTGACATTTTTGCAGGACCAACGGCGTGAGAACGTGGAGGCTGAAGATGCGTCACCTGTCCAAGTTGCTGGTGTGTCTGGGCAGGCACCACATTAACCCAGTGGGCCGTAAATGACATATATTTTCCTTGACCATAGTTACAGCTCCACATGTCGGCGCTACCGTGAACTTTGGCAGACACCGACAGGATCAAGGACTGGCCCACCTTCTCTTCTACGTATTTGTGCAGGGCTGGTAATGCCTTTTTGGCAAAGAAATTACATTTTGGGACTCTCCACTTTGGCTCGGCACAAGCCATGAGTTCTCTGAAAGTCCACCACTTGGAAAGGGAGTGACTGCAGCACCAGCAACTTGGACAGGAGCACATTCAGCTTCAGCACTGTTGGATGAGTGCACTCATACTGTTGTCTCTTTGAAATCGCTTCTGTGATGGATTGCTGACACAATGACTGACTAGGAGGAGGAGGAGGAGGAGCATGAGCATCATGACCAGCAGATGATGGGAAGGACACACAGCTTCCTTTGGCTGAGGTGGTGGAGCCTTGACTGCCTGAAATGGCGTGCATGCCTCTGGGTGCTGCAGTGGTTGCTGCGGCAGGATGGACCACCACATTGGAGCCACAGCTCTCCCAGGCCACTTTATGGTGACGCTGCATATGTTGAAACAGGTCTGTGGTGCCAACATTGGCACCCTGGCCACACTTCACCTTCTGCCCACAGATTGAACATATAGCTATGTTGACCTCTCCCGGCGGCTTTGCAAAAAACTGGCACACCCCCAACACTCCAGGCTAACTGACTGCTACCGCCACTGCCTCCGTGAACCCCTGCACCACTGCCTTCCAGGCAGGTAGGCTGCTGTGAAGCAGGTGGTCTACCCCGGGCATGTTTAGTTTCCGACCTCCCACTGCTGCCACCCTGCTGACTCCCCCGCTGCCTCATGCGCAAGCTGCAACCCTCTTCTCCTGATGACGATGAAGCCCCTCCCAATTACGATTGGCTACATCGTCATCCACTACAGTCTGCAGTTCACTGATGTCCTCCTCAACACCAGCTCCCATGCCACTCTCCTCATCAGTACTTGCCCGCCTACCGAAGGAAGCAGTGGATGTCTCCTCCAGATCTTAGCTGAGCAGTAGCTGCTGACCGTCCCATGGGTCCGCTGCCTTGGGATAACCTTGGACTCTGACCTATCCTTCAAGCCGCACACCCAAACCCTCAACACCTCCTGCCGCCTCCAACTCAAGAACATCCATCGAATCCGCTCCTTCCTCACCCCAGAAACTACAAAGATGCTAGTCCACGCCCTCATAATCTCCCGCTTAGACTACTGTAACGCCCTTCTTCATGGCCTCCCAGCAAATACTCTCACCCCCCTCCAGTCCACCTTAAATTGCGCCGCTTGCTTAATATATCTCTACCCCTGTTCTTCATTGGCCGTTCCCCTCTGCCAATCTCTTCACTGGCTACCCGTTGCCCAGCGAATAGAGTTCAAATTAATAACGCTGGCATACAAAGCCATCCACAACCTGTCCCCTCCATATATCTCCAACCTAATCTCCTGCTACCTGCCCACACAAACACCGATCCTCCAAAGACCTTCTACTCCGCTCTGCTCTTATCCGCTCTTCACACAACTGTCTCCAAGACTTCTCTCGTGCATCCCCCATACTCTGGGACTCATTACCAAGACACATAAGACTAACCCCCACAATCACAAGCTTCAAGAAGGCCCTGAAGACTCACCTATTCAGGAAGGCCTACAACCCCCAAAAACGCTACTGTCTCCATACCACCACCTGAACAGCCTCTACCCCCACCTTCTGTCTCTATCCCTCTTCCCTCATAGATTGTAAACCCTTGCGGGCAGGGCCCTGTATCCCACTGTGCCAGTTGGTCACTGTTAGTATTATCTGTTTTGTTTATCTTGTGTACCGTATGTAAATCCTCAAATGTAAAGCAAAATGGAATTAATGGTGCTATATAAACAATAATAATAATACCTCCTCCTCACTGTACAGTGGATCTGAGCCCACAGTACAGAGTACTTCTCTAGCTGAGGGAACAGAAAAGGACAGAGGCAAGTTGAGGACAGGTGAGGGCACAGAGCCTGCTGCCGGGCCATGCCAACTAAGGGTTGTGTCTGATGAACCTACCGACTCTTGGCTGGGGGTGTCTGATGTGACTTGGGATGAATTGGATGACCGAGTCAACCAGTCTGCAACCGTTGGGTTGCTGGTCAAGACATGACCTCTACTTGACACTGAGAGCTCAGGCCTCTGTAACTGACCCCTGCTGCCACACCCCTTTACTCTGCTGCGACCTGTGCCTGCGTCAGAAACATTTAGGCCTGTGGCCCTCCCCTGTGCATGGCTTCTCGCTTCTCTGTCTGACATACTGTCCGATGAAAAAACGTAATTGCAAAGGGCAAAAAGGCCTGTTATTTTCTACTTTGAAGAGAACGGCCAATATGCCCCTTATTTCTTTCCCCACTAATGAACACTTATAAGCGTTATAAAGGCAGAGATTTGTGGCTCCGAATTATTGACAATACTGTATTGATAAATGGCCTGCAACTTTATACTGGGAACAAAATGGTGAATATGGTCCTCCTTATGGGTTTCCACACTAATAAACACCTTTAAATAAGGTGTATGCTCCTCTAGCATACCACATGTGCAGGGCACTGCGGTGTTACGCTGTTCTACTGTACACCTCGTTTGCCTGGGCGAACAAAGTCACACAGGGGAGGAACTGGGTCACTGTATGTCCTCCTCATTCTTCTTCCCACTGGGTCACTCTGTGTACTCCTCATGCCGCTGCCACTGGGTCACTGTATGCCCTCCTCATGCCGCAGCCACTGAGTCACTGTATGCCCTCCTCATGTCGCTGCCACTGCTGGGTCACTGTATGTCCTCCTAATGCTGCTTCCACTGGGTCACTGTATGGCCTCCTCATGCTGCTGCCATCTCCACATTATGTCGCCTTGCCACTCTGTAGACATCTACAGTATGTGGAATCTGCAAACGAGGGTGTAAAAGGAGTGCGCTCTTTCACTCTACAGTAGGATGTTGGGCCTCTGTAAGGTTCTTTCTAACTGGCACTAACATGGACCTGTAAGGCTGGGTTCACGCTTGAGTTAGTGGGACAGTTTTGGCCCCGTAACTGTCCAAATAAGTGAAGTGTGCATCGATTCTAAGAGCGACGCCTGTCATGTGCGTGTCATTCGGACTCACAGTATTGTTTAACTACCACAGTAGGCTCCCTATGCGTGTTACTGCAAGGCACAGTGTTCTACTCCACTATACAGGCTCTCTGAAGCTAGGAAATAGGTGTTTTTTAGCAATATTCGCCGCAAAGTAATTCGGATCCAAGATAATTTTTTTGGAACTTCGAATAGAAGTGCTGAATCGATCTTTTGAGAAATTCGCTCATCTCTAGTTAAAACTCCCGATCGGAACTCATTTCTGACCTGGGGTTATGGAGCAGGGTGTTAGCTGTCAGTTACAGCTAACACCCGCTCCCGATCCCTCTCATAGGGTCTCCGAAGTGCCTGCCGTAAATTTACAATTTGGCGGACTTCAGAGACCAGGACCACTGGCCGTAAATTTACGGACGGAGGTCGTCAACCGGTTAAAATACATAAATAATAATAGTTAATATGTTCAACTGGGGAAGTCATTGGCTCCTTTTACACAATGTATATCAGCTACATCAGAATATCGCATACTACAATGTACTTGTAACAACATGAGAGTTACCCTCCTTCCTCCTTAGTTTGAGTGATGGTACATGGACATATACTGTATAGTGCCCTTACTCAAGACAGGTTAGCGAGCACTTTTGTAAACATATGTATATCTTTTGTAAAAATATGTATATTGTTTTTTGCTGTACAGAATAATGTAGGGTGTTAGACTATTCAATATAGCAAAAAAGTGCATGTTATGATATTAAAAATAAATGGCAGATATTTACTATTCCATTGTGTGTCTTTTGCATATAACTACTCTTTTTATTTTCTTAAAATTAACCAAAAAAACCTAAAGTAAATTAAAAGGAGAAGCAAGTTTGGTGTCCAAAGTGCATCAAGCTAAGGTCATGTATATGGTGGGAATATAGAAGTTTTCATAGCTTTGCTGGTTTCGTAAGAGCTATCACTACAGTAAAATCCTTCTGCCATGTTAGATAACACCTAACTAGTTAACATTTTATGGCAATATCATATACCTAGCTCCCACAGTTTACAGCCCAGGAATCTATATGGTATATGGAATCTATTCATATGGTAAGTTAGGCTATATCTACACATTACATGCACTGGAGTCGATTCTGTAGTTGATTTGTTCATATTATCTGCTATTGCAGGTCCACAGATACATATTCATAGCTTCTCCTGAAATGCAGATGAGTTTCTAAGTAGAGATGAGTGAAGCAGTTATATGCTATAACTAAGAAGCGGAATGCTTCGAAACGTGAAAGCTTGTTTACTTCGTTCACATGTATGGGAATTTTTGAAAAGTGAATCAAAAGTTAAACTTTATGGATTTTTGTCTAGAGCTGGAACTTTTATTCATTTTTGAGTAAGTTACTTTTGTTTGCCTCCAAGTCCAATATTTTGTTCCCAGCACTGAAAATCAGACAGCCGTGCTAGTTGATTCCGCTATATACGATATATATATATTGTGAGCGTGTGAACCTAGAGGGCGCTGGAGAGCAACCCAAAAACAGGGTTGAAAAGAACCTTGAACCCACCCATACCTGGGGGCTTCACTCCAGAGGGAGTGCAAACAGTAGGAGAGTGCTGCTGGTAATCTGCAGGGAGCAGGTCCTTTGTGAAACCAGGGGGAAACGGACAGGTGGTCTGTCCAAGAGGACTGGGTTCCAGAGGGGACTGGTTAAGCTCAATGTGAGCCAGATCACAAAGAAGTAACCTCAGTAAAGCTTCTTGCCCCCAGAAGTTAGTCAGGGTTCAAGAAGTGAGGTATTGCCCTGAGTGTGGGCTAGGCTGTTTTTGTTGTTTTTGTTCCTGTTTACTTTTACAAGCTGAATAAAGCTATTTCTTTTGGATTGCTGTTACCTGCTCTGCTGTTTATTTGGCACCCAGCGCCACAAACACCTCTGTTAAGTCCAGGAAGCCCCTACCTTTGATGCTAAACTACCCCCAATTGTCATATATATATATATATATATACACTGTATATATATATATTTTTTTTTTATATATACATCATTAGTGGTAGTGTAAGGGAATTGCCAGTTGAGCAATTCCCCAGTGCTGCTGCAGAACCCTGGGGGGAGGGGCACAACAAGACAGTGAGCCCTAAGCTGAACCCCCACCCCCACTGTCCCTAGCTAACTTGCCTATCTGTCCTAGGCGACAGCAGCAACTGGTCGACAGGCCCTTCCTAATATAGGTGACAACACAGAACGCAGACAGGACAAACAACAAACAAAGGGAGGTCAGCTAGCCAAAGGGTCGGTAACAGTCAAGCAATGCAGACTGGAGACAGGTGTGGCAGAAAATCAATTACATAGTTTAGGACAGTGTTCAGACTGAGCAACAAGAATCTTATGCAAGGAATAAAACTACATACGCCTCTTTTGGCGCAGCGTGCGAGCAGAGGGTGGCGCAGAGACCCGAACAGGCGTTACAGGTAGACATAAAGGAATACATCTGAACAGTGTATATTTGGATCTGATAATTAAAAAGGTAAATCTCTAAATCTGATATGTATACCATTATTATACCAAATAAAAGTTGGTACTATTTAACGAAAAAAAAAAATCCCTTCAAAATTAATTTATTGACTAAATTACTTACAATTTTTATTTAACCAGCCACCGCTCGACATGAGGACGTGAAAAGTCTTCTCTCACTACCCACTGCTAGTACAGACACAGTGGTACCAATACAGCGGCATTAACTCCTTAGATGCTGCTGTCAATCATAACTGCAGCATCTAAGGGGTTTTTGCACATATGGCACTCCCAGTCGGCCCCCCACGACATGTTCGGGGAGTTGCCAATATCATTTAATGGCAGCCTGGGTTCTTCCCAAGCCCATATACTTGGTTGAGCTTCCTTAGAAGGGAGTTTCAAGTCCCCTAGTGGTAGTGTGTTAAAAAAAACATAATAAAGCTCCTTTCCTATGTAAAATAAATTTTTAGTTATATAATAAAATAAAAAAAATACATATTTAGTATTGCCACGTTCGTAACAACCCATACAAGAAAAATAAAACATTATTTAACCTGTACATTGAATGTTATGAGAAAAAAAACAAAAAAAAACAAAAAAAAAAACTACTGACTTTTTTCAATCTTGCCTCACAAAAAGCATTTTTACCCCCCCCCCCCCACGTGTTGAAATATTTATTTTTGGTGAAAAGTGAAAATTGCAATTTTTCCAGAAATACGTAATTTCAGTCAGGGCCATTTAACACATTGGTGGACCCTGTGCAAAGGTTTCATAAGTGGGGCCCCCCCATCGCCACCACTTAGAAATACTCAATGGCCACCACATAGTATAATGGCCCTTAGTGGCTCTCACACAGTATAATGCCTCCCTAGTGGCCCCATACAATATAATGCCCCCCATAATGTCCCCTTCCAGGTTGCCCCCACATTTTCATGTCCCCCTCCAGGTTACCCCACAGATTCATGTCCCCTCACCCCCGCTGGTTGCTCTCACAGTGTCATGTGTCCCCCTCCAAGTTGCCCCCACACGGTCATGTCCCCCTGAGGTTACCCCAACAGTGTCATTGTCATCTCCCCCCCAGGTTGCTCCCACAGTATCATGTCCCCCCACCCCCCAGGTTGCTCCCACAGTGTCATGTCCCCCCCAGGTTGCCTCGACAGTGTCATGCCCCCCCAGGTTTCCCCCACAGTTTCATGTCCCCCTCCAGGTTACCCACCCCCCCATATTCATGCCCACTCAATGTCTCCCACATAGTATAATGCCCCTTAGTGGCTCTCACACAGTATAATACCTCCCTAGTGGCCCCATACAATATAATGCCCCTCATTCTGTCCCCTTCCAGGTTTCCCCCACATTTTCATGTCCCCCTCCAGGTTACCCACCCAGATTCATGTCCCCCCACTCCCCTGGTTGCCCCCACAGTGTCATGTCCCCCCCCCCAAGTTTCCCCCACAGTATCATGTCCCCCCACCCCTCAGGTTGCCCCCACAGTTTAATGTCCCCAACTGTTTATATAAAAGAAAAAAAAACAAACCTTAATACTCACCTTTCCCCGTTCAACTGTTCACTCCTCTCTGGTCCCGGAGTCTTTAAGGAGTAACAGGAGTGATGTAAGTGACGTCACTACATCGCGCTTCCTGCTCCCAGGACACCGGGAGCAAAGACAGCGGCCGGATGGTGAAGCAGGGAGTGGACAGCTCCCTACTTCATCGCTGGCTTCAACTCATCGGTGTCCTCCAGACGCCAATGAGTTGGTGCAGCAAGGACCCACTGCCCAGGACAGCGGGACAGCAAATGCAGGAGTGTCCCGCTATCCAAAAGGGGCCCCCGCTACCATAGGGCCCGGTGCAAGTGCACCATTGCACCTATGGTTAAAGCGGCCCTGATTTCAGTGTGCAATATGTTATGTCCATCTTGTGTCAAAGAAGTACACTCCAAATGCTGTTTTACCGGGATAACCCGCTTACCAGATTTTGGAGTGTGTGTCTCTGCTGACAAAAGCTGGGTGCAACATATTGGGCTCTGAAATGACTATCTCTGAAAAAATGGCAGTTTTAACTTTTCTGGAAACTAAAGTAATGTAACACTCAAGGATTAGAAATGATTACTTTGCCCCTTGATGAATTATTTGAGGGGTGTAGTTTACAAAATGGGGTAATTTCTTAGGGAAATTTCTTTACTCTGCAGAGCTCTTGTTACCCAAAAACCAGTCCCTCTAAATCTATACTCCAAATCCCAAAAAGCATGGCACTCCTTTCCTTCCGAGTCCTGCTTTGTCCTCAAACAGCAGTTTACGCCCACATATACGACTTTTTTGTACCTAAGATAACCCACTTTAGGCTAAGGCCCCACGTAGCAAGCAGCAGTCAAAAAGCACTGTGGGAAAGATCTTGGCAGAATCACATGGCGTTTTTTTTGCGCAGTGCTTTTTTCCTCTGCAGACTTTCTGTCTCTATTATGCCTTTACAGAAAACGCCAGTGTTTCCGTAGGTATAATTGGCATGCTGCGATTTACAAAAACTCATCGGTTTTGTGGATAGGATTAGCCATTAGGGGGTACTGTAAAACGCCACAGCGTTTCCACCACAGCCAAATTGTGATGTTATGCTATGTGGGGCCCCGGTCTAAAAGTTTTAGGAGTGCGTGTCTCTGATGACACAAAATGGGCACAACATATAGGGTACTGAAATGGGATATTTCTTTAAAAATTTTAATTTTGAACATTAATTTTTGAGAAGCACTCTTAAAATAATCAATATACCCTTTGAAAACAATTTTGAGAGGTACAGTTTCCAAAATTAGTTCATTTCTTGGTACTTTCCACTAGACTGGCACCCATAGGGGCTCTGCAAATGCGTCATGCCACCTGAAAATTATTCTGCCCTCTAAAAGCCTAATAATGCTCTTCTAGCCTTCTGTGCTCTTCTGTTTCCCAAACAGCATTTTTAATCCACATGAGGGGTATTTCTGTACTTGGGAGAAAATGTGAATCAAATTGTGGGGTGCATTTTCTCCTATAACCCCATGGGAAAATCAAACATTTCTGACTAAAGCAACATTTTATTGGAAAAAAAGCAATTTTTCATTTTTACAATCCAATGTTAATAAAATATGTGAAACAGCTTTGGGATCAATATGTTCACTATACTCCTTGATAAGTTCCTTAAAGGGGTTGTCCAGGACATACAGTTTTTTGGCAAGGTGGCCAAGGAAACTCACATGTCCCCGATGCTCTACCAGGGTCTTGTTACGTTGGAAGTCCTTGCCACACATGACCGCTGCGGCTAATCAGCGACCTAAGGAAAGGACATGGGACGTCACAGGTGATGTATGCGAGTGACACCCCGGTTGCTTTCCTTAGGCCACTGAGGTCAATTAGCCATTAGTCACATGAGCCGAGGACTTTGGCCAGAAGAAGCACTGGTTCATGGTTGGTTGGATCAGACTTCTGTGGGAGATACTGGAGCACCGGGGACAGGAGAGAATGTTTTGGGTTTTTTTTTCACATTTTTCAAGTTTTTTCACGTTTGACGTTTTCCATTCCCTAGTTGAACTTGATGTACATATGTCTTTTTTCAACCATACTATGTAACTATGCAACCTTCCCCAGCCTCCTTGCCAAAAACTGTATATCCTGGACAACCCCTTTAAAAGGAGTGTGGTTTCCAAAATGGGGTTACTTTTTGAGGTCTTCCACTGAAATGCTATTTTATGGGTTCTGCAAATGAGATATGGTTAAGCGAAAACTATTCCAGCAAAATATGCTTTTCAAAAGCTAAATAGCACTCTTTCAGGTCCAAGCCCCACCATGTACCCATACAGCAATTTAAGACCACATATTTGGTATTGTTGTGTTCAGGAGAAATTGTGTAAAGAAATGTGTATGCATGTTCTCCTTTAACCCCTTGTGAAAATAAATAATTTGGGGCTAAAGCAATGCCTTATTGGGGAAAAAAAATTATTTTTCATTTTTATGTCCTAATGTTAATAAAATCCGTGAATCTGTGGAGTCAAAATACTCACTATACGTGATAAATTCTTTGAGGGGTGTAGTCTCCAAAATGGAGTCACTTTTGAGCGGTTTTCATTGCATTGAAACTTTAGGGGTTCTGCAAATGATACATGTTACCAGAAAACTAATCCAGCAAAATCTACTCTTTAAAGCCCAGTGGCGCTGCTTACATTTGGCGCACTGCTGTGTACCCAAACAGCAGTTTACATCTACATGTGCAGTATTTCCATGCTCAGGAGAAATTGCACAACACATTTTTGATGCAGCTTTTCCCTTAACCCCTTGGGAATGTGTAACTTTAGGGGCAAAACTTCCCAAATGCAGTTTTGAATTATTTGAGGGGTGCAGTTTTGAAAATTGGGTGATTTATGGGGGCTTCTAATATATAGGCCTTTAAAAT
Organism: Leptodactylus fallax; assembly: GCA_947044405.1. Lineage (NCBI taxonomy): Eukaryota > Metazoa > Chordata > Amphibia > Anura > Leptodactylidae > Leptodactylus > Leptodactylus fallax. The sequence goes on from CAMRHE010000105.1 coordinate 5,334,285, forward strand.
AAAAATGGTCCCTAAAAAATGGATTTGGGAAATTTTCTGGTAAATTTGTTAAATTAGTTTTGGTGCCTGATGTGCTATTTAAGCTCTGTAATGTCAGAAGGGCGGTGTCAGGCAGGGGTGGGACTCAGAGCTCCAATCAGAGGCAGCCAGTGTCAGAGATCAGAAATACACCTCTTGCCTGCTCCTGCCTGACATCGCCTCCTGACAGTACAGAGCCTAAACAGCAAATCAGGCATCAAAACTAACAGCATTGTTTGCCTGGGAAAAGTGGAGGCTAGAGAAAAAATTCCAACTGGGCTGGAATCAGTGGAGCAGCACCTAGCAAAGAATTGGACATGTTGGAGGGGAGAACAGGTTCGCTTTAAGGTCTTATTAAGCCATGTCTTTGCTTATAGTGTCTCTTTCAAAATTGGTGCTTTTTACAAATATTGTAGTTTGATAGAAAGTCTAGATCTAGCTAAAATCATACATTACCTAAATTTGTTTATTTCTTACAAACCTTACAATTGGCATTCCTTCTAAATTAAGAAACTGATTCCATCTTGTATCTGAAAAGGCCACAACTGTAGAATGAAACACCAAACAGAAGACAATCAGAGAAGATAAAAGAAAAACAGTGGTATAGACTTACCAGATATTGAATATTATCAAATAGCTGATCAGCTCAGCGGGATTCTAGAATGGCACTTTCATGCCCAGACCAAGCCCTGGGTAGATCTAGAGATGAACCTTTTACCACGCATTCACATGACCGAGTGTCTGCTGTGAAACTTGGCCCGTGTGTTGACTGTATTTACCAACCTGAAAAGTATGCCAGGAAAGAGACACCTAGCAGTATGCTGCTAAGAGTCCCTGTCTCCCAGTGACCTACTGTCCTATACAGATTATAGTACAGAACAGTATGTTGCTGGGAGGCAGTAAGCCCTAGTATCATAGATAATTGTATTGCTAGGACTAGGAGTCCCTCTCCTGGCATACTGTTCAAGCAGGTAAATCAAGCCAACACATGCAGTTTCAGCTATGAAAGTCGGTTGTGTGATTGAGGGGTGAGATACACCCTATGGAATGCAAATGCCAATTTAAATAAGATTAATCAATCCTACAAAGCAAAAACAATCAAAACCTGGTTTAAAGTAAACAAAGAATTAACTTCCCACCCTGTATAAGAGACAAGATGCCAATTATTCCCTTAATGCCAAATAGATTTTAATAACAATTCTATCTCATGACAAAATACACACTATATTCACAACTCTGTAATAGAGAAATAGCTGTTGTATCAAGCTCCATTGACTTTTTACCTGAATAAACATTACTGTATGTGATGCCAACACTTTTAGAAACTATATTAAGGCAAAAATAACCTCCCACATGTTTTTTCTAATATGTATATATTAATTAGTGACAATAAATCTATGCCATCATTTTTCACGAACTGGTGAAACAGAAAGTCGTAATATGTGAACCCCTTCATGCCATAGCCGTTTTTCATTTTGATTTTTACTCCCCATCTTCCAAAAGTCATAACTTTTTTTATCTTTCTATTCACAGAGCCATATGAGGTTTATTTATTGCGGGAGAAACTGTACTTCGTCATGGCACCATTTAATGTTCTGTAAAATATACTGGGAAGCTGGGAATAAATCAAAATGGGACGGAATTGAAAAATAATGCATTTGTGCCATTCTCTGGTTTTGTTTTTATGATGTTCACTGTGCAGTAAAAATGACAGATTACTTATATTGTGTAAGTCAGTACAATCATGACAATGTCAAATTTATACAGTTCTTTTCATGCTTTAACCCCTAAGCGCACCACGACGTAACTGTATGTCCTGGAGAGAGCTTCATTAGCGCACCAGGACGTACAGTTGCGTCCCAGCTCCCAGGGCTTTTCTCTAGTACCAAGTATGGCTGGGTATCTGGAGCTCAGCTGTTGCCGGCAGCTGAGACTCCCCTGTGACCGAAGAGGGACCACTAGAAGCCTCCCCTCTCCAGCGATCGCTGTGATTGGTGGGACTGTACAGATTCACCATTCATAGTGCAGCTATGCGGCAGTACTGATATCGGGGCTTACTGTCATAACTGACAGTGCCCCCAACAGGGAGATCAGAATATCAGCTATATGAAACATCTGATACTCCGATCTGACCTGCCAGGGACCTGTCACAGCCTCCACTAGCCAGGGATCATCATTCACAGTGCAGAAAGCAGAGGAGAGGTGAGTATTAGTTTTTTTTTTTTTTTTATTCTGTCAGGATCCATTATGGCTATGAAGATCACCATGGATTATTACTAGAGATGAACGTATAAAACATTTCTGACATGTGGAAGGTTCCATCAGTCACATAACACATTTTCACCCATTTAATGTCACAATATATAATCCCAGTTTTTGGCAGCTTTCAGATGATTATAATAGCGGGTATTTTTTTTTTTTCAACCCACAGTACAAACGAAACTCCTGGACTTCCAGTAATTTGGGGTTAAAACAACATTTTAACGGAAAAAAATATCATCTTCTATTTTCACAGCCCAATTCTGTGAAACCTCTGTAGGGTCAAAATACTCACTATAGCCCTTGATAACCCTTGAGGGGTCTAGTTTCCAAAATCAGGTCAGATTTTGGGGTTTCCACTGTTCTGGCACCACAGGGGCTCTACAAATGCGACATGGTGCCTGAAAACAATTCCATCAAAATCTGCCCTCCAACAGCCAAATAGCGGTCTCTCTGTTCCCATGTGCCCATACAGCAGTTTACGACCACATATGGGGTACTGCTACGTTCAGAAGAAATTGTGTAATAAACTGTGGGGGGCTTTTCTCTCTTAACCCCTTGTGAAAATGAGAAATTTGGGTCTAAAGAGACATTTTACTGGAAAGAGAGTAATTTTTCCTTTTCCTATTCCAATGGTAGTAAATACCTGTGAAACAGCTGTGGGGTCAAACTGCTCACTATACCCCTTGCTAAATTCCTTGAGGGGTATATTTTCTTAAATGGGGTAATTTAATTGGGGTTTTATTGTTATGGTACTTCATGTGCTCTGCAAATGCGACATGGCATCTGAAAATGATTTAAGTAAAATCTGCCCTCCAAAACTCCAATGTCGCTCCTTCCCTTTCTGCGTTCTGTCGTGTGCCCAAAGAGCCGGTTACATCAACACATGTGGTATTTTTGTGCTTGAGAGAAATTGTACAACAAACTGTGGGATGCATTTTCTACCTTTGACCCTTTGTGAATGTCCAAATTTTAGGGTTAAATGAACATAGCATTGAAAAAAATTGAAATGTATATTTTTCGCCTTTATTTTGTTTTAATTCCTGTGAAGCGCCTAAAGGGTTAACAAACTTCTCAAATACTGTCTTGAATTTTTTTGGTGGTGCAGTTTTGAAAACGGTGATGATTTATGGGGGTTTCTAATACAAAGACCTTTCAAAGCTCCTTTGGACCTGAATTAGTCCCTTAAAAAATTTGTATTGTAAATTCTCTTGAAAATTCCTGTTAGACTGTAAGCCTTATAATGTCCAAAAAAATTAAATGAACATTTAAAATTTGATGTCAACATAAAGCAGAGATATGGTAAATTATGTTTATTAACTAATTTGAGTGGTATGACTCTCTCTATGAAAAGAGGATAATTTCAAACTTTGAAAATTGCATATTTTTCTAAATTTTCACCAAATTTCCTATTTTTTCATAAATAAACACAAAACATATTGAACCAAATTTACATCAAAGATGAAGTACAATTTGTCACAAAAAAACACTCTCAAAATCACCTGGAAAAGTTAAAAGCGTTCCAAAGTTATCACCACATAAAGTGACACATGTTATATTTGAAAAATGGGGCTGTATCATAAAGTCCAAAACTGGCTGCAACGCCAAGGGGTTAATACATTAAAAAAAAAATAATAAACCAAAGAAACAAAAATGTGTTTGTATTGCCATATAGTGACATCTGTAACTGTTTTATAGTTCCATATACAGGTGCATTTCAATAAATTAGAAAATCTTTGAAAATATAATTTATTTCAGTAATTCAATTCAAAATGTGAAACTCATATTTTATAGATTCATTACGCATGGAGTGATCTATTTCAAGCATTTATTTCTTTGAATGTTAATGATTATGGCTTAAAGCTAGTGAAAAACCAAAAGTTAATATCTCAGAAAATTGGAATGTTGTGTAAGACCAATTAAAAAATGATTTTCAATACAGAAATGTTGGCCTAATGAAAAGTATATACAGTATATGCACTCAATACTTAGTCAGGGCTCCTTTTCCATGACTTGCTGTATCAATGCAACATTGCATGGCATTACTGAAGTGCTATGGAAGGCAAAGTTGTTTTGATAGCGGCCTTCAGCTTGTCTACATTGTTGGGTCTGGAATCTCTCACCTCCCTTTAGACAATATCCTATAAATTCTGTATGGTGTTTAACCCCTTTGTGCCACAGCCAATTTTCGTTTTTGCATTTCCGTTCTTTCCTCCCCCCATTCCAAGAGCCATAATTTTTTAATTTTTCAGTTCACAGAGTCAACTGACAGCTTATTGTTTGTAAAACAAATTGTACTTTGTAATGGCACCATTCAAAGCTGGAAAAAAATTCTGAATGAGGCTGAGGCCCCACGCTGTGGAAACGCAGCTTTTTTTGTTGCAGATTTTGTTGCGGTTTTTTGAGGCAAAGTCAAGAATGTCTACAAAAGGAATGGGAAATATATAGTAAGTTCTTATACTTCTGCCTTCTGCTCATTCCACTCCTGGCTTTGGCTCATAAAACCGCAACAAAATCTGCAACAAAAAAAAGCTGCGTTTCTGCAATGTGGGGCTTTAGCCTGAGATGGAATTTGAAAAAAAAAAACTCATTTGCACCAATTTCTTATGGGTTTAATTCTTACAGCATTCACAATGTGGTAAAAATGACATATTACCTGTGTTCTGCGGGTCAGTACGATCACGGCAATACCAAATTTATATAGTATTTGTAATGTTTTGATGCTTTTTAAAAAATTAAAAGCTTAGAAAAAAAAATTTTGTGTCGCCATATTGTGACACCTATAACTTTTCTATATTTATGTGTATGGATCTGGGTAAGGCATCTTGTTATGTGGGCTAAGATGGCATTTTTATTGATACTATTTTGGGGAAGGTCTGATCACTTTTTATTCCATTTTTTATGGGAGAAAAAGGTTGAAAAAAACAGCCATTTGGCCATTTTGATTTTTTACCCCGCTACGAAGTTCACCATATGGGATAAATATTTTAATATTTTAATAGTTTGGGCATTTTTGAGCACGGGGATCCCTAAAGTGTTTATGTTTACTTTTGTTTATTTTTATATGTGATCTAAAGAAAGGGGCGATTTAAACTTTAAACTGTGTTTTTTGTATACTTCAAAAAAACCTTTTTTTTCAGGTCACCTAGGGACCTTGAACCTGATCTGATCGCTCACACTATACACTACAGTACTAATATATTGCAGTGTATAGTGAAATCCATTCAGCCACAGGCAGCGTGTAATAGAACTAATGTAATGACAAGCCTGGGAGCCGCCATCTTTTTTTGATCGCCGCACTATGGAACATCATTGGAGAGCGGTGATCAAAAAAAGATGGCGGCGCCCATAGCACTGCGCACTTTAGATGTCGCGGTCGCGTTTAACCCCCGCATCTAAAATGTTAACAGCTGCGATCGGTGTCTGCATCGATCGCAGCTTTTAGAGGCAGGTGCTGGTTGAATTATACAGCTGGCATCCACCGTGTATGGAGAGGGCTCAGCTCTTTAAAAAAGTGGTTACCCGCGGAAACCTGCGGACCCCATAGACTACAATGGGGTCTGCCAGGTTTCCACCCAAAAAAGTCCTGCTTGCAGGACTTTTCTCTCCACATTTTTTAAGCAGATTTGGGGGACAGAAACCCGAATGAAGACTGGGTGCAGGTGTGAACCTAGCCGTAGGCCAGGAAATACAGTGCAAACAATGTCATGTGTGCAGTGACTCTCACATCACGTGATAGCAACATCTGACAGTCTCAGCCAATAGACAGTGGTAGGTGAACCTTACAGTGCTGATGTCATATATAGTTGGTGTCATATACAGTTGGTGTAATGGTGGAAATGTACACATATCTCATACCTATCCTATTAGTTAGGCTACAGGCAGCACAAGTCATAATTGAAAACTGAACAACAGTTATAGGAAGACTTCTAAAGAATCAAGCAATAACACACAGGCAGATTAGTAAATCAGTGCTAGAATAGAATTGAACAGACAGACAGACATAGGACAGGTTCAGTCAGAAAGTCTTGCTCTGCTGAAGACAGTCATTCCTTTCTTTGCCAGGCAATAATCTATCTTATCTGACAGTAGAACAATTAAATTTCTTCTCTATACACATTATTTCCAGAAGAATATTTTAACAGAATATTTTAAGCATATTTTAAGAATATTTAATATTTTAATTTCTCTGTATGCGCAAGTCTCTGTGTGCGCATATGTAATTCTAGATATACATCAAACACACACACTAGTAACGTAGTAGTGATGGGCGTGGTACTCGTAGTGCATCCTGCAAAAAATGAATGTCTGATTTTAGTGTTTTGTTTTTTTTTTTGGTGTGTTCACCCAATAAAGTCTAGCCTCTAATCTTTAAAAAGAAATATAGGAATAGGAATTTCATGTTTTTACACTCTGGTCTGGTGTCTGACCCATACACAGTGTGAAAGAGAAAGAACATTGCTATTAATCTGAACAAAATACTTTAAGCCTTTCTCTGTATGCACAAGTGCACTGCAGAAAAAAAACATGGCGGAACCCTTTTCGCAGAAAGTCCGTAGATTTTTCCTCTGCAGACTTTTTGTCCCTATTATACTTATATGGAAAATGCCAGTGTTTCCATAGGTATAATCGACATTCTGCAATTTACAAAAATGCAACGGCTTTTCAAATGCAACATTTCCGCTGCAGATATTTTTCTGCAATGTGAGGGTGGAATTAGCCAGAATCCCATCCACTTTGCAGGTACTGTAAAATGCCATGGTTTTTGCAGTGGCATTTCTACCACGCCCAAATCGCAGTGTTTGTGGAGCCCCGGCCTCAGTGTTTCTCTGTATGCACAAGTGCACTGCATTCGCATATGTAATTCTAGATATATGTCACACACAATAGTAAAGTATTAGTGGTGGCTGTGATATTACTAGTAGTGCATCATTAGCTAATGTAAAGAAAGAATCTCCATTGTTTTGACTTTTTTTTTTACATTAAGTAATTTATTAAAGTTTTGTATAAGAACAAAAATAAAACAGAGTAAAACAATAACAACAATAACAAGAACAAAGGCAAATGCAAATCGTACTGCTAAAATAGAAAGTGAGAGACGAACGGGGGGGGGGGGGGAAAGAAAGGTTAAGTAGACACAGAGGGGAAGGCAGACTTGAACTCAGCAGAGTAATGAAAGTGATTCCACAGAAGCCACGTTTGTTGGTGGGCTCTGTCATCCTGTTTAAGTTCTGCAAACAAGTTTTCCATGCTACGGATATGCAAAACCTCCTGAAGCCACGACAACAGAGAGGGGGGCGTCTGGGATTTCCACAATCTAGGGATAACGGACCTCACTGCCACTAATAGGAAGCCTATGAGCTTATGGGTATGCTTCCTAAATTTACACGGAAAGATGGAGAGGAGGAGAGGAGCAGGATCATCGTCCAGAGTGATGCCAGGACCATCAGAATAATGTGACGGACCTCTGACCAAAAGGGGCGTAGGAGTGTACATCCCCACCAGACGTGCCATCATGCCCCGGTCAATATTATATCTCTAGCATAGATCTGAGGTGGAGGGGTAGATCTCATGAAGGACAGACGGAACTCTGTACCATCGAGAGAGGATCTTATAGTTTGTCTCCTGTGCCTTATAAGATATGGAGAACTTGAGGCACGCCTGAAAAGCCGATGACCACACGTTTAGCAAGAACGAGACCCCCAATTCTCTCTCCCAGCTACCCGTATATTCTGGCAGATAGTCAGCGGAGTCCTTGAGTAGCATGCCGTAGATAAGGGAGACAGTATGAGCTGGAATATGGGGTGAGAGGCACAAGTGTTCAAAAGGCAATAACTAACTAACCGCCAGCCCTTTGCTCCGTTTGGACCTGATAAGAGTACTCCTCGTGATTCTCGGGGGCTTTGACGCCCAAGTAAACTTAGTGAAAGTTTTCTGGACCGTAGTAAAGAAATGTTTAAGTAGTAATATGGGGACAGTTTGAAAAAGATAGAGAAGTCTGGGGAGAACATTCATTTTCAGCAGATTAATGCGACCCAGCCAAGAGAAGCCTTTGGTATCCCAGCGAGTAAGGTCTGTCTGTAGGGTACGCAAAATCAGGAGGAAATTCAGCGAGTATCTGTCAGAAAGATTATTAGGAAGCTGAACACCCAGATATTTAATCGCATTCGGAGACCATGTAGACTTTTTTTTAATGTATTCATCCAATACTGTCTAGTTTGCTCTAATCTTAAAAAACACAATTAAGAATAGGATTTTCATGTTTTTTTTTGTAGTACCATCCTTTGCTGGTTAAAAAAAAAAAAAAAGAATTTGTGATTTTTTGTTTTTTTTTTTTTTTTTTTGGTGTGTTCACCCAATACAGTCTAGCCTGCTCTATTATTAAAAAAAAATAAAAAAAAAAAAATTTAGAAATAGGAATTTCATGTTGTTTTTCCACTCTGGTCTGGTGTCTGACCCATACACAGTGTGAAGTAGAAAGAGCATTGTTATTAATCTGAACAAAATATTTTAATTGTTTCTCTGTATGCACAAGTGCACAAATTTAATTCTAGATATACGTCACATACAGTGACGTATATCTCCGTTATTTCAGCATTTTTTTTTTTTTATGTGTACTGTTGACACAATATACAGTCTAACCAGTGCTAATCTAAGAAAAAGCCTGCAATAATCTGAAAAAAAAAATATTGTTATTTAATAATATAATCTGAATGACACAGTTGTAGTAATCTAATTTTATACTCACTGATCAGGAGGTCTGGTGACCCTTTTAGTGCCTTTAGTGCTTTGCAATATTATTTTTGGGACAAAACAGGACAGGGGACAGGCAAAAAGGGATGGAGGAGGAAACACTCATTCAAGTATTACTCACAATAAGAATGTGGATGGCAATAGAAACACCAAGTCTGGTCTTGACAGCCCTGTCAGTAGCCGCTGTGTTGTCGTGCTTCCTGAGATTAAAAACTTTTTTGAAAGAAGTGAACCACAAATATTGAGTGAGGGTTCTAAGTATTCCTACTCAACATGTAATTTACCATGCTTTCTTTCTGTACTCTCAACCATGTCTTCTCCTTTATCTTCACTCACACATAGCGGTGTAAATACTGGGGTAGAAGCAGTAGCGGCTGCCACAGGGCCCAGGACGTTAAGAGGCCCAGAACCCTGTGGCAGCCGTTACCACAAACCCCACAAACACTGCTATCATTATTCTTGGGGTTCTTTTCAGACCCCTGAGTATAACGATCGGAGGCTCAGGGGAGGTGAGGGAACATAAAAAACAACGTTACTTACCTCTCCCGCGCCGGCATGCTTCGGGCCTGTTTGGTGACGTCCCAGATGTCAGTCGACGTCATTATGCGTCGCTACGCCGTCCTAGCTCACGCAAGATCTGGTCCAACATTGAAGATGGCCAAAATAGCGCACTGGAGTGCAGTGAAGTCAGGAAGAGGTAAGTAGCATTGTTTTTTTTGTTTGTATCCGCCCCTGGGTCTCCGATCATTATACTCTGGGGTCTGAAAATAGTGTGCACTGGAATGTGGTTTGTGCGGGGGGGGGGCCCCCATGTCAAAATGTTCGTCTTGGGGCCCAGCCATTCCTAGTTACGCCACTGCTCACACAGATCCCATTCTCTAGTAGTCATGTGGCATCGGCTGGCTATCTGTTGAATTGGATGAGAACTGCCAACGTTTCTTTGATGTAGTGAAGGTAGAGATGGAAGACAATTGCTGGTGGAGGTACAGTGCCTTGCAAAAGTATATAATATATAATCATCATCGGATTCCATGTCACCTACCTCACTTTCTTGTGACTCATCATGACAACAGGAATCCCAACAGATTTCCCCTAGTCCCCCTACAAGCACACCCCCTGACATTACTACAGTGGCTTGCAAAAATATTCATACCCCTTGAACGTTTTCACATTTTGTCACCATATAACCATAAACTTAAATGCATCTTACTGAGATTTTAAGTGATAGACCAACACAAAGTAGCAGATAATTGTGAAGTGGAATGAAAATGATACATGGTTTTCAAATTTTTTATCAAATAAAAATCTGAAAAGTGTGACATGCAATGGCCCACTGGGTCAATGTTTTGAGGATAAGAGGCCACAGTCTAGAAAAGCAGCAAGACCCAGTGCTATCTAGTACTGAAATCACCCCACAGGTACAGGGCAGGCTAAATCTGGCAGAACCCATACACCTCCTCCAGTTCCTACACAGTGGGCCATTTCCCACCCAAACTTCACCAGGACAAGCCTAAGGTTCCATTCCCCCTCCATTATTTTGTCAATAGTAGCAGCAAACCATACAGACACTGATCATTTTTGGAAGATAGTCCAGCTTTTTCAGCTGACAACCAGGCCAGGCAAGCTGATAGTGTGCCCCAAATGTTTCTGGAAGTCATGTCAATTGTCACTCTGGGGGATTATTTTGTGGCACAAATTATACTTCATAATGGCCCCATTTAATATTCTATATAATGTAATGGGAAGTTGGACAAAAATTCAGAGTGGGGTGAAATTGTGAAAAACAACAATTGTGCCATTTTCTTACAGGATTTATTTTTCTAGCATTCACCATGCATTAAAAATGACATCTCTTTATTCTGTGGATTGGTACAATGAGAGCAATATTAAAGTTTTTTAATGTTTTAGCATGTTTCCAAAAATGTAAATTTTCAAAAAATTTAATTTTTTTACCATATTGTAAAGTGTCTTTTTATTGAAACCATTTTGGGAAATGAATGTATTTTTATCACTTTTTGTTCCATTTTTGGGGAGGAGAAATCATGAAAAAAAAAAAAATGGTGATTCAGACCTTTAGATTTTTTTTTCACTATGGAATTCACCATATGGGATAAATGTTTTTACATTTTAATAGTTTAGACATTTTTGGACTTGGGCATGCCTAATGTGTTTATGCTTATTTTTGTTTACTTATTTATACAGTAGAAAAGTATAAAAGAGGGTGTTTTCAATGTTTATATTACAAAAACTTTTTAACAATTTTTTTAAGCACCCCTCCCACATACAGTTTTGAACCTGTAATCTTCTGTATTGTAGTCAATGGAAAAACTCCTTTGTATTATTGAAGTCTGATACTGGCAGGCCTCAAAAGTTATATTACTATGGCAGGCCTGGGAACCTTCAGAAGGCTGCTTTGGTAAGGAACAGCTTCTGCAATATACCTGCAGGAGAGCCAGAGAGCCATTCCATTACCGAGCCAAGTCCAGTAGTGGATTTAGCAGAGGGGAGAAGTGCTTCATTTATATTTGCCATTCTTTTTATAGCTACTTCTGGGTTTGGCTCAAAAAAAACAGCAAAATCTGCAACTAAAAAAGCAGCTTTTCCACAAGGGGGAAGGGGGGGCCTTAGCCATCAGGTGTGGTTTGTGTCGAACTTGTTCGACCCGAAACTAATCTTGGTCCCAAACCACCCAAATCCAAACTGAATGAATTTTGAGAGGCTTACCCATCTCTAGTACTCTAAATTTTACACAAGATGATGTGAGTTCACCTAAACCTTTCCAACCCTTTAGTTACATTATAGTTTTATAATGATATATGGTCTTATACTCTAAGAATTGTCACTTTTAAATTTAAATTTAATCTATAAAGATTATGCAAAAAAAAAAAGTTGATTTTGCTGCAACCCGGAGCAAAAATCCTTAACGAATTTGCCACATAAAGGACATAATGAGGAATTGAAAATTTGCAACATGCCCTATAATTAATATGTTTTCATTGCACTGAAATGTACTTCTGTGCCAGAAAACCAAAGCGAATTTGCCATCTTGCAATGTCACTTACAGCTATTCTCTACTGGAAACTAAAAAAATATCTCTCATATAATGTAAAGACTCTTCTCTCTGGAAATGGATGTAAGATGTCTGCATGGGACTGTTTCCTAGTAATCTTGTTTTTAGGCCTTTTGTTGGATAAAATATCTGTTCTTAAAAAGATAGCTGTGCCAGTTGGATTTAATGCATGCACACATTAAAAATAACTTTACAAACATGAATTTGTTTTGACAGTGAAAGCCACTGCACGTGCCAGCAAATGACTTACACATGGCAGAATTGGCAGCAGAATCAATACATTAAATGAAAGAAAAAAAAAGATTGTGTTTTTTAATCTGTGAGTATTCTTATTTAGACTTATTGTATACGTGTGTGTTTTTACTCTGCTCATATTTGATTAGTGCTGCCAAATGGATCTTTCCAGAAGCGCTTCTATATAATGAGTGCATATTACAGAGCAGAACAGAGTAGGATATACTTTCAGCAACAATGGTGACAAGATGCTGCAATGAGTCTTAATCTGACGTTTACAGCTACTGACTCCAAGATGACTCTTTTTCCATTTAATTCTGTTGCATAGGCCTTTGTCATAAAGAAAAGAAACGAGGCATGTCGAAAGCTTTGCATGGTAATGCTTATTGTGTGTGTTCAAAAATACTTAAAAAAACTTAAAGAAACCTGTCATCTTCCATTTTTATAGCCACTTAGATTAATTTTTCATTACATAATATCCACATCAGTACTTTTAGAAGAAAACATACAATGGATGTTGCCATTGTGAATACATTTTTCACTCACAGTCAGTACATATAGGGAAATAACAGATAGCCAAAATATTGTTTTAAAGCCTCATGGGAATGTTTAGGCAAGGAAAAGAGGATGTAGACAATCTTCTATGCAAAACTATAGCAGTCTTCATGATATTTTAAATAGCATAAATGACAAAGTACCTTGTGTAAAAAACTGGTTTGTTAGAAATAACTGGTCAGAAGGGGTACTTTGCCTCAGCAAGGCCACTTTGCTGCATACAGGGACTTATTAGATCATGCATGCCCTGCTAGGAATTCTAAGAAAGGAATATGCAAATAAGTAATTTTTGGTGGAAAAGGGGAACTTGCTCTAGTGTCACTTATTGAAGGGTAGCTCCCTATAGATTAATGCCTGGTTTTCATGAAACCTAGTATTATTATTATCTAGGAATAAAGCCAAACCAGAATCCTCAAACTCCTTCAAAAGGAAGAGGAACCATTCCACAAATAGCTTTTACACTTGCTGAGTGAGGAGTTCTAGATGTAGTTCAGAAAAGGTACTATGTCACATTAAGGAGACGTTGCTTCAAAGAGTCTGCTTTACAGCATACAGGGACTTATTAGAGCATGTTTACCTGCTATGAATTCTGGGAAAGGTATATGCAAAGAATTCCTCCTTAGTGTAAAAGGGGAATTTGCTCTAACCCCACTTTTTGTAAGGTACAGTGGGGAAAAAAAGTATTTAGTCAGAGACAGCTCCTCTGTCCTCCACTCATTACCTGTAGTAATGGCACCTGTTTGAAATTGTTATCAGAATAAAAGACACCTGTCCACAACCTCAAACAGTCACACTCCAAACTCCACTATGGTGAAGACCAAAGAGCTGTGGAAGGACACCAGAAACAAAATTGTAGACCTGCACCAGGCTGGGAAGACTGAATCTGCAATAGGCAAGCAGCTTGGTGTGAAGATATCAACTGTGGGAGCAATAATTAGAAAATGGAAGACATACAAGACCACTGATAATCTCCCTCCATCAGGGACTCCACGCAAGATCTCACCCTCTGGGGTCAAAATGATCACAAGAACGGTGAACAAAAATCCCAGAACCACACGGGGGGACCCAATGAATGACCTGCAGAAAGCTGGGACTAACGTAACAAAGACTACCGTCAGTAACACACTATGCCGCCAGGGACTCAGATCCTGCAGTGCCAGACGTGTCCCCCTGCTTAAAGCCAGTACATATCTGGGCCCGTCTGAAGTTTGCTAGAGAGCATTTGGATGTTCCAGAAGAGTATTGGGAGAATGTCATATGGTCAGATGAAACCAAAGTAGAACTGTTTGGTAGAAACACAACTCGTCGTGTTTGGAGGAGAGTGAATGCTGAGTTGCATCCAAAGAACACCATACCTACTGTGAAGCATGGGGGTGGCAACATCATGCTTTGGGGCTGTTTCTCTGCAAAGGGACCAGGACGACTGATCCGTGTACATGAAAGAATGAATGGGGCCATGTATCGTGAGATTTTGAGTGCAAACCTCCTTCTATCAGCAAGGGCATTGAAGATGAAACGTGGCTAGGTCTTTCAGCATGACAATGATCCCAAGCACACCACCAGGGCAACGAAGGAGTGGCTTCGAAAGAAGCATTTTAAGGTCCTGGAGTGGCCTAGCCAGTCTCCAGATCTCAACCCCATAGAAAACCTTTGGAGGGAGTTGAAAGTCCGTGTTGCCCGGCGACAGCCCCAAAACATCACTGCTCTAGAGGAGATCTGCATGGAGGAATGGGCCAACATACCAACAACAGTGTGTACCAACCTTGTGAAGACTTACAGAAAATGTTTAACCTCGTCTTTACCAAGAAAGGATATATAACAAAGTATTGAGATGAACATTTGTTATTGACCAAATACTTATTTTCCACCATAATTTGCAAATAAATTCTTTAAAAATCAGACAATGTGATTTTCTGGATTTGTTTTCTCATTTTGTCTCTCATAGATGAGGTCTACCTATGATGACAATTACAGGCCTCTCTCATCTTTTAAGCGGGAGAACTTGCACAATTGGTGGCTGACTAAATACTTTTTTTCCCCACTGTAACTCCCTATAGATCAATGCCTGGTTCTCATTAAACCTAGTAGTATAATCGGGGATTAAAGAATGAGGGTTTTTTTGCATATGTTTTAGGAAAATGCTGAAACCTAATGCCTACCATGACAGGTAGACTCTCATCGAAGGTCACTTGTGTAGCTGAATAGGCCTTATTAAATGTTTTGCTAGCTTTTTTCCATATACATAACCTGTTTTGCCCAAGCTAAATCTGCATTTTATTGGTACATTGGCCTTTTTAATTTCTGACTCTAAATCATTTAACTATTTGCAGACTATCCACTGCCCTTGAAATGGCAAGCTGGTTGATATACAATCTAACCTTTCAACATGTCATTAATTTAAAATAACACTTTGATTTGTTTAAGTTACAGTGGGTACGGAAAGTATTCAGACCCCTTTAAATTTTTCACTCGGTGTCATTGCAGCCATTTGCTAAAAGCAAAAAAAGTTCATTTTATTTCCCATTAATGTACACTCAGCACACCATCTTGACAGAAAAACCCCCCAGAAATATAGATATTTTTGCAAATTTATTAAAAAAGAAAAACTGAAATATCACATGGTTATAAGTATTCAGACCCTTTGCTGTGACACTCATATTTAACTCACATACTGTCCATTTCCTTCTGATCCTCCTTGCGATGGTTCTACTCCTTCATTGGAGTCCAACTGTGTTTAATTAAACTGACTGGACTTGATTAGCAAAGGCACACACCTGTCTATATAAGACCTCACAGCTCACAGTGCATGTCAAAGCAAATGAAAATCATGAGGTTAAAGGAACTGCCCAAGGAGCTCAGAGACAGAATTGTGGCAAGGCACAGATCTGGCCAAGGTTACAAAAGAATTTCTGCAGCACTCAAGGTTCCTAAGTGCACAGCGGCCTCCATAATCCTTAAATGGAAGAAGTTTGGGACGAACAGAACTCTTCCTAGACCTGGCCATCCAGCCAAACTGAGCAACCTCTTCCAGAGTGCTCTGGACCTCAGACTGGGCCGAAGGTTCACCTTCCAACAAGACAATGACCCTAAGCACAAAGCTAAAATAACAAAGGAGTGGCTTTGGAACAACTCTGTCACCATTCTTGACTCTCCCAGCCAGAGCCCTGACCTCAACCCAATTGAGCATCTCTGGAGAGACCTGAAAATGGCTGTCCACCAACGTTCACCATCCAGCCTGATGGATCTGGAGAGGATCTGTAAGGAAGAATGGCAAAGGATCCCCAAATCCAGATGTGAAAAACTTATTGCATCATTCCCATGAAGACTCATGGCTGTACTAGCTCAAAAGGGTGCTTCTACTCAATACTGGGCAAAAGGTCTGAATACTTATGACCATGTGATATTTCAGTTTTTCTTTTTTAATAAATTTGCAAAAATATCTACATTTCTGTTTTTTTTCTGTCAAGATGGGGTGCTGAGTGTACATTAATGAGAAATAAAATGAACTGTTTTGCTTTTAGCAAATGGCTGCAATGAAACAAAGAGTGAAAAATTTAAAGGGGTCTGAATACTTTCCGTACCCACTGTATGTTTCATGAACCCAGATTTTTCAGCTATCAAACATTTATAAAGATTTACTAAGCAAAATGTGACGGAACTTTGGAGTAATTTGTGGCAAAAGACTAACATGAGTTGCGCCACATTTATCAAGTGTTTAAACACTTACCGTGGACACTCTTACTCTTACAAAGGGGCATGATTTCATGAGAAAGTTGTGACACCGTAAACCACACAGGCAACAAAAATTTGGACTTTTTTATCTTGTGTAAACTAGTCCAACTAATAGGAGGTGTCAAGTCTAATAATGCAACAGATTTATCATCCAGCATCAGATGTTATGATAAATCTTGCGCATTTTAAATGTAACTGCACAGTCTAAGACCTTATTCACATGACAGTCACACAGCCAATTTAAAACCCATAAATCTCTATGGGTTTATTCATGTTTTTTGATGGAATGTTTTTCACAGCACAGCAGTCAAAAAAACATGCTCTTTGTTTTGACATGTGAATAGACCCATATACACTCATGAGTTTTAAAACAGTACTGTTGTGTGAATAAGGCCTTAAATTGACGTTAGGTCTGGCCTAACTAGGTGTGGCACATTCATGTGAATCTGGCCTAACTTTTAGACAGTATCCCCACAGTATCTCTACTGGTATGACTTTTATTGTACCAGTACTACATGTACTCTGCTACCACCGTATCTGTTATATTTTTACTGTAGCCATTTCTACTTTTACTACTACATATACTGTACTGTTCTTTACCTGTGCTACAAATATTGTACTGCTCTTTATCATACTGCATGCACTGTGGTTTCCTCTACTTGCAGTACATGTACTGTACTACACAAGTTGCATCAGATGACTTCATTATTTTTATAAGTTGTGTATAATGTACAAGATCCTAAAGAAGGTCCTAACCTTTACATAGAAACCTGCTGTTTGGGGCATGGCACGGTTTATTGTGTGAGACCTCTGCATCCCAGCTATGCATGATGGAACCACACATGGCATTAAAGCCTGGGGCTTTCATTCATTCCTCATTTGCCTGTGTTTCACCTGCAAAGTTAACATAGGACTTCCCACCTCTACTCATCACCCAGCTCACCCCCCCTCAGGCACCAAAATTACTGCCCTGAGGGATTAAATACTTGTCATTTCTACCAAAACCAACATGGAGTAAAGTGACATATGTCAGTTTTGAAAAACGAGGCCTGGTCCTTAACGCACTTTTGTGCTGTGTCTGTAAGGATGCTAGTTATCAGATCTGGAGTCCAATTGGTGAGACTAACAGTACAGTACTTAAATAGTAAGAGATGCAGAAATAGTACCTCAGGAGTAGAAGTAACCGTGGTCAGATGTTTGCAGAGTTCGGTACACAGGAGCAGTAGATCAGCCATTGTCAGAGACTTCTTTTAGAAGAATCTATAAAAAGACATCATTGCTCTGAATCATATTGTATTTTAATTTGACCCATCAGACCTTCGACATTGATGCAATAAACCAACTTGTCTTCCTGGGCGAAGTAAGGAACGAACTCCTTTTCACGATGTCTGAACCATGAAAATGACACTCCTGGCAACAATAAATTCCTGCTTTTCAGCCTTGATCCGAGTAACTCAGCGGTATCTTTGGGAAGGTTCAAGTCTCTTACCAAATCATTCATCTCCTCCTGAGAAAACAATTTGGTCTTGTATCATCTTCAAAGTCAGAACTTGATTCATCATCTGGTTCAGGTATGACTTCACCTTCATCAGAGCTAGGTATCTCTTCCAAGGTAGCAGGGGGCTTGTGTACTGGTATATCTGTGCCATGGGGGATGGGACGAATTGCTGAGTGAAGATTAGGGTATGAAATGGAATGCTTCCATTTGGAGTTAAACCCTTTCACATCACATGAACAAAAGTAACAGTTGTCACGGTTCTTTTGCTCTCGCCATACCATAGGAATCCCATAACGGAAAGATTTTTTCTTACCCTTGAACCAGTTTCAGAGGTACTCAACACACCGTTTGCACACTTTATGAGGCACCCAAACTTTATCTTGATCTCCAAAGTTTTAGTCCAAGGTATGCGAAGTATACTTTTTTCACAAAGTCTGTAATATTCTGCTGTTGCCTTAACACTGTATATTCAGCACAGATGAAACTGTCTGGAGAATTAATACACTTTCGCGGAGCCATAACACTGGGAAACACAGTTGAAGAATGACAAGCTAACACGAACTGCGATGAAAAAGTGTGAACAGACTAGAACCAAGGAAAAAAAAATTGAATCAAGCGTGGGCATGTCAGAGCCTGCACATTCAGCTTGCTACATGTTGATGCTGGTTTCCATTAGCTCAGGCCCCGTTCACATGTGCAAGCAATACTTTTCTCTCCGCATGTTTTGTGCAGAAACCGAGCGGAAACCACACGGACCCCATTATAGTCTATAATCGCTTTTTTATGTGTATAGGTTTCCGTTCAGGGAGTCCCCAAGTGGACTTCCGGAACGGAAACCCTAATACAGATGTGAACCGGGCCTCACTCTGGAAGTTCTTTTCTTTGAGAGTTAAGGTTTTTTTGGCATTTTATATCTTCAATGCACTTATGTGAATTAATTAATAATAATTTGGACTTTAAATTTGGTTAAAAACCCATAATA
Organism: Leptodactylus fallax; assembly: GCA_947044405.1. Lineage (NCBI taxonomy): Eukaryota > Metazoa > Chordata > Amphibia > Anura > Leptodactylidae > Leptodactylus > Leptodactylus fallax. The sequence continues at coordinate 5,353,386 of CAMRHE010000105.1, forward strand.
TAAAAAAAATACCAAAAATTAAAAATAATTTGATAAATTTGAAGACAATTTTTCATTTTGTGGCAAATCCTGACATCTAGGAGTTTTTTTCAATATTTTATTTGTTTTCTGCACACCAAAATACATGGAAATTAGATGAAAATAATCAAACAGCTTTTTAGTCGCAGACCTGTCTACTCTGACGCAGCAGAGGAAAACATTATATCGAAAAATAAAACATTCAAAACATTCAATTGATACCTTTTTTTAACTTTTTCATATTTACAAGTATGGAGCTGAATAAGGCATCTTTGTATGCAGGACAAGATGTAGTTTTTATTGATACCATTTGGAGGAAGGTCTGATGGCTTGATCACTTTCTATTAAATTTTTTTTGGAGGCAAAGTGTTGAAAAAAATCGTCATTTGCCTATTTTTATATTTTAATAGTTCGGGGAATTTTGAGCTCGGGGATACCTAAAGTGTTCATGTTTATTATTGTTTATTTATTTTTATATGTGATCTAGGGAAAGGGGGTGATTTGATCTTTTGTGGGGGGGTTTTAAACTTTTAAAAACTTTCTCACTTTTATGTTCAGACCCCTTAGGGACCTTGAACCCTAGGGGGACTGACCGCTTATACTATACATTGCAATATTAATGTATTACAGTGTATAGTAAATTCCATTCACTTCTATTACACATTGCCTATAGTTCAATAGGCTTCCAACTGTCATGGCAACCAATCGCCATCGGTAAAAGATGGTGGCGCCCATGGTGCCTGCGCACTTTAGATGCCGTGGCTGTGTTTCACTGAGGCATCTAAAGTGTTAATAGCTGCGATCAGTGTCAGTTGTTAGTGGTGTGCGCTGGCTGTATTATATTTATCAGCTCCTGAGCCCTCTCCATACATTGGTTGTTAAGGGGTTAAAACTTTCACTACTAATCGATCACTTATCTACAGCCTCTTACATACCAGTAAGGATGAGCGAACCTCTAAAGATTTGTTTTGTTCAGTGTTTGGATGCAGCGATCCTCCAGTTCAGATCAGTCTAAACTTGTTCAAATAGAACTGGACATAAAGTATTATACTTTGTGTCTTCAGACCTCAGAGTTTAATAGGAGTAGGCCCAAGGGAGGTGTAAAAATATAAAACATTTATACTCACTTTCCCTCACCCCTTTTGGCCTCCTTGTGGCGTCCGGCTATCTTTTTCTTCCTGTTCTTGGTGTTTGACGTCTCAGAAGAGCGCTAGAGCCAGCGTCATGGCAAGGGCAACCCAAGCGTCATGACGGAAGAAGAAATGGATTGTCGGATGCTGGGAGGAGGACTGAAAGAGGTAAGAGAAGGTGAGTATAAATGTTTTTATTTTTTTCACCTCCCTTGGACCTACTCCTATTATACTCTGGGGTCTTAAGAGATACAGTGCCTTGCAAAAGTATTCATACCCCTTGAACTTTTTCACATTTTGTCACCTTACAACCACAAACTTAAATGTATTTTATTCAGATTTTAAGTGATAGACCAACACAAAGTATTGTGAAGTGGAACGAAAATGATACATGGTTTTCAAAATTTTAATCAAATAAAAATCTGAAAAGTGTGACATGCAAAAGTATTCAGCCCCCTATATCTATACTTCGTAGAACCACCTTTCACTGCAATTACAGCTGCAAGTCTTTTGGGGTATGTCTATACCAGCTTTACACATCTAGAGACTGAGATTTTGCCCATTCTTCTTTTTATAAAATAGCTCAAGCTCAACCAGCTTGGATGGGGAGCATCTGTGAACAGCAAATTTTCATGTCTTGCCACAGATGCTCAATGGGATTTAGGTCTGGACTTTGACTGGGTCATTCTAACACATGAATATTCTTTGATCTAAACCTTTCCACTGTAGCTCTGGCTGTATGTTTAGGGTCATTGTCTTGCTGGAAGGTGAATCTCCTTCCCAGTCTCAAGTCTTTTGCAGCCTCCAACAGGTTTTCTTCCAGGATTGCCCTGTATTTATCTCCATCCATCTTACCATCAACTCTGACCAGCTTCCCTGTCCATGCTGAAGAAAAGCATCCCCACAGCATGATGCTGCCACCATGTTTCACATGTTTCCGCCACACATAGCACTTTGCATTTAGGCCAAAAAGTTCAACTTTGGTCTCATCTGACCAGAGCACGTTCTTCCACATGTTTGCTGTGTCCCTTATATGGCTTGTAGTAAACTACAAATGGCACTTCTTGTCTTTCTTTCAAGAGTATAATAAGTGGAGGGCCAAGAGAGGTGACAAATATAAAAAACAATGTTACTCACCTTCCCTGTACTCCTGAGCGGCTCTGTTCTCTTCGGGCGCTTCTGCCTGAAATCATCTGATTGGGTCTCAGGGGTCACATCGGTGTCATTATGTGTAATGATGCCCGACATAACATTTGAGGCCCTATTGCTGACTTCAGACAGAAGCACCTGCAGAGCACAGAGCCGTTGCGGAATGCAGGGAAGGTGAGTAACATTGTTTTTTTATGTTGCATCACCTCCCCTGGGGCTCCGCTTATTATACTCTGGGGTCTAAAGAGACCCCACAGTATAATGATAGTAGTTTCGTTTCGGCCGTGTTTGGTCCAATTGAAACAGCTGGGCAAGGACTCCGCTGCCCGTGCCAAGGAAATAAGCCTTGCGTGCCACTCTTGGCCCCTGCACTAGACAATTCTTATATTTTTAAATAGGGGTGGGCCCAAAACAACTCTCCTGTCTAGGGTTGACTTCAGTTATAAAAAAAAATTATTTTTGATGGGGGTGTTCAGTTTTCTCAGCATCTCTGATACTGTCTAAAAACATGTGAATCCCAGTCTCACGGCAGCTGGATTAGAGAGAATATGCCCTTCAGGCAGGTTTCACCCTGATTAGGGAACTCTATAATCTTATTTAAGGGGTAGTGACTGCGCAGCTAAACTACAAGGAATGCACATACAGTCAATGAAAAAGTTTGGGCACCCCTATTAATCTTAATAATTTAGTTCTAAATATTTGGGTGTTTGCAACAGCCATTCAATTTGATATACTAATAACTGATGGACATAGTAATATTTCAGGATTGAAATGAGGTTTATTTTACTAACAGAAAATGTGCAATATGCATTAAACCAAAATTTGACCGATGCAAAAATTTGGGTACCCTTATCATTTTATTAATTTGAATACTCCTAACTACTTACTGACTACTGAAGCACAAAATTGGTTTTGTAACCCTCTGAGCTTGAACCATAGCCAGGTGTATCCAACATGAGAAAAGGTATTAAGGTGGCCAATTGCAAGTTGTTCTCCTATTTGAATCTCCCTGAAGAGTGGCACATGGGCCCCAAAACAACCTCAAATGATCTGAAAACAAAGATTGTTCAACCTAGTTGTCAGGGGAAGGATACAAAAAGTTGTCTCAGAGATTAACCTGTCAGTTCCACTGTGAGGAACATAGTAAGGAAATGGAAGACCACAGGGACAGTCGTAAGCCCAGAAGTGGCAGGCCAAGAAAAATATCAGAAAGGCAGAGAAGAAGAATGGTGAGAACAGCAAGGACAACCACAGACCACCCCAAAGAGCTGCAGCACACTGCTGCAGATGGTGCACTGTGCACGGCAACAAACAGCACACTGCACAAGGAGAAGCGATGGGAGAGTGATGCGAAAGAAGCCGTCTGAAAGCACGCCACAAACAGAGTCGCCTGAGGTATGCAAAAGCACATTTGGACAAGCCAGCTCATTTGGAAGAAGGTCCTGTGGACTGATGAAACAAAGATTGAGTTGTTTGGCATACAAAAAGGCGTAGCATGGCGCAAAAAACACAGCATCCAAGAAAACACGCACCCACTGTAAAATTGGTGGAGGTCCACATGCTTTGGGGCTGTGTGGCCAATGCCGGCACTGGGAATCTTGTTAAAGTGAGGGCGCATGGATTCAACTCAGTACAGCAGATTCTTGAGAATAATGTACAAGAACAGGACGAAGAAGACGCCGGGGAGGATATCAGCAAGACAAGACCAAAACACAGCCCAAACACCAGGCACAGCAGAGGAACAAACAAGTTCTGGAATGGCCACCCAGTCCCCAGACCGAATATCATGAACATCTGTGGGATATGAAGCGGGCGCCAGCCGGCGACCACAAACAACTGAACTGTAATGTTTTGTAAAGAGGAATGGCAAAAACCCACCAGGACCAAGAACGATTAAAAGCACAGGAAGCGCAGAGGCTGTTATTGCAAAGGAGGTCTACAAAATAAGCACTTCTGTGAGGGCCCATACGCACCGGCAAATTTGGTTTAATGCATATGCACATTTTCTATAGTCAAAAACCTCATTCAACCTGAAATATTACTGTGTCCATCAGTTATTAGTAAATCAAATTGAAATGGCTGTTGCAACCCCAAATATTTAGAACTAAAATTATTAAGTTAATAGGGGTGCCCAAACTTTTATATGACTGTATATCAATAAAATATGTAAGGTTGCTAAATATGTAGTTGAAATTAAGTTCCCCTTTGAGAAAATTCTCAAAAGTATTTTTTTATCTCAAGTATATGAGTGCAGCGGTTACAAGATATTACATTTACCAGGTATGTACAGTAACACACACATATTATATTACTCAGATATTTTATTACCTAAAACACAATAAAAATAAATATAACACATGGTAGATTGATGAATGGGAAGATGCAAATTAGCCCCCCCCCCAAAAAAAAATAAAAAATGTGTACATGACACATTTACTTGAATGTAAAGTATCCTTTCATGTGAAAACCTTTGCTAAATGTGTATATGTTTAGCTACCTGGGGTCACTAGACAAAATAAAATTCAGCAGTCAGTACTTGGGGTTGTTGGGTTGTCCACAGAAGATGTTTTACAAACCAATGTATTTTCCTTCTGCAGTTGTTTTTGATCATTGTCATTTTTGATCATTGTTAGCATAAGACATAAAAATTATGCATCGAACTACAAACATTGTTGAAACATATACAGCATTATTCACATAAAATACTGTAGTATAAATGTGAGGCTTATATTGACCTGGTCATCATTCACTTTCCACAAAAATAGCGTCAAAACAAATTATACTTAAAGGCAATGTGTCGCCATAAATTGACTTATCAATTTTTATGTTAAACAATTTTTTAAAGAATTTATGGTGAGGCTTTTAAAATTTTTCCATGTTATTATCTATATTTTAGTAAATCATAAAAATCCTGCAGTTCTGCCTTTGTCCACAAGGCCATATAATATGCTCATAGTTCCTGTTTTTTGTGCAGCAGCCTCTCACTTTTTAGGATTTTTTAACCCCTTCCTGCTTGAGCTATTTTATGATTTTCGTTTTTGACTCCCCACTTTCCAAACCCCATAACTTTTTTTTATTTTTCCGTTCACAGATCCATGTAAGGGCTTAATATTTGCAGGACAAATTGTTCTTCATAATGGTACCATTTATTATTCTGTACAATGTACTGGGAAGCTGTAAAAAATTCAGAATGGGGTGGAATTAGAAAAAAGTGTATTTGTGCAACTTTCTCAGGGGCTTCATTTTTACAACATTCACTGTGCAGCCAAAATGACATATCACCTGTATTTTAAGTTTCAGTACGATTCTGGGGATACCAAATTTATATAGTTTTATTTACATTTTAACCCCTTAACAAAAATCCAAAACTTTGCAAAAAAAAACCCAATTTATTAAAGTATCCATATTCTGACTCCCGTAACTTTTTCATATTTCCATGTACGGGGATGCATAGGGCGTATTTTTTTGTGGGGCCAGATGTCTTAAATTATAGCATTTTGGGGAATGTCTATTGCTTTGATCACTTGTTATTCAAATTTTTATCAGAGGTGAAACAACGAAAAAAGCAGTAGTTCAGCAATTTTGGGCGTTTTCGGACACAGGTATAACTAATGTGTATGCGTTTTATGGTCATTTTTTAGTTTTATGTGTATTCTAGGGAGAGGGGGGTGATTTAATTTTTTAGTTTTTTTATTGTTTTTTTATATTTTTTTAAAACTTTAAAAAAATTTTTTTTTTACTATTTTATGAGCCCCTATAGACCAGATAGTAATATTCCTATGACAAGCCTGGGAGCCTTCATAAGGCTCCCGACTGTCATAGGAGCAGGTCAGCTCCCGCAATCTTGTCGTTGAGGAGCCAGGCATTTTTTTAAATTTGGATGGCTACATCACAGTACAATGTTCGTGATCAGAGTAAACTCTAAACATGGGCATTAGATCCAGGTCTCCGCTCCCCGGTAGCTATGCTGGCCGCTCTGCAGCAGAGCGGCGTCCATCTTTAAAGACTGTAATAGTACGGCGGATGTCAGGAGAGGGTTAAATACAGCTATTAATTTGGAAAATTAAAAACATCACCAAAAATTCTTTAAAAATATGTTTAACACAAAAAAATGTAATTTAAATAATAGGTCATTGTATGCATTTTTATTACAGGCTCTATTCAGCCTGTAATAGAATAAATACTTTCCTGGTCGTCCAAATGGGAATTAGTTCACTAGGTACCATCACACAGAGACAGGTTAATTAGCAGTGCAATCAAACAATTAACCAATTAGAGACTCACTATAACTAGGACACAGAGATCAGGTTCCAGTGTATTTTCTTTTTTCTCTCCTAGGTTTGCACAGATAAGGTTTACCTCTTGAGACCATATTCAAGTCGTCCTCCATTCTGAGTGTCGTTCAAGTTTTCTGTGCTGTATGCAGAATGGATCCCTGTCCCTCAGTGTCGAAGGTGTACGAAGATGGCCAGCTGGCATCATCCATCTTGGTACACAGGCTAAAAAGGGGCAATGTATATATCCATGGATATCCCTCATGCCTCCTGTATGACTCCTATGGCAGACTCCTGACTTTTGCTTTCCCCCTGGGTATGTGGGGCATCTGGGCTGCGATTCACTTCACTTCCCGCCTGACTTCATTGCGGTGGGCCGGAAGTCCATGCACCGGAAGTGAAGTACCTCCTCCTCTCATTCTGGAAGTATTTACTGATAGAACCTGGAACAACTTGTCGTGCTCTGCCGGGTCCTCTGTCTGCCAAGGTTAGTATAGCTAACTTAAAGGGGTTATCCAGTTTGTAACATTGATGGCATATCCTTAAAATAGGTCATCAATATTGGATTTGCAGGGGTCTGACACCGGGGACCCCCACACAGGTGCCTGGTACTGAGACAGCGCGGTATGTGGTATTGTTTACATACCACGAGTCACGCTGCTCACTCGCTGTACAAACTGTAGTGGTGAGTGTAGGTACTGCAGCGTTGTCCCATTGAAATCTATGTGGCAGCACTGCAGTACCTACACTCACTCAGTTTGTACAGCGATTGAACAATGCGGCTCGTGGTATGTAAACAATACCGCAAACCGTTCTGTCTCAGTACCAGTGACTTGCTGGGGTCCCAGGTGTCGGACCTCCACAGATCTAATATTGATGTTAAAAACTGGATAACCCCTTTAACATGTTAAGAGCCTTTATTATGTTAAATATGTTAATATGCCCTCTATTTTTATGGATATTGTGTGGGCATTGTCTGTACCTCTCCCTTGCGAGATATGCTGATCTCTATTTTTGTCTGTGCACACTTTAACTTTATTTGAACCTGATACTATTGCATCCTCCAGCATTCAGTAATGGTTGTTCCATCTTCTCTCCCTCAGTCTTCTTCACAAGGGGAATCTAGAAAGAGAACACACAAGTCTAAACACAGACATTGCTCTAGATGTGACCAGCTAGAGGACTTTGTCTCTGATGTTTGTGATTTTTGCACTGATACAGCTGATCCACCTTCTGGAGACCTGTCTGGCTTAATGAAATGGTTTAAGCAGCAGCTAACTAATGTATTGCAAGAAACTAAGGTCTCTAATAAATCTAAAAGATCTAGGAAGTCTCCTTCTCCAGGCTGGGTCCAAGTCTCCTCCTCTTCTGAGTCCGATTCTGATGGATCCTCCTCTGTAATGTCTGACCCTGATGAATATATAATACAATATTATACAATATTAATGACTTCCTGAAAACCATTAAAGAGACCTTAAAGCAGTGGTTCTTAACCTTGTTTGAGGTACCAAACACATCAGTTTCATATGCACATTCACCGAACCCTTCTTTAGTGATAAATCAAATGTGATTTTTTCCAAATTCAAGACATAGGTATGTATATGCACTCTATTCTGTCACTGATGGTGTCATTTGAAAGAGGAATTTGGGATAATTTACCTTCAGCCGCTGTTCCGAGTATCAGATTCGCCAGATTCGCCATCTTTAACGCTGCTGGTTTTATGAGTGTTTCACCGATGGTGTGCGACTTGCCCTGCTTTGCGATCAGGTAATCAACTTCGTACGATGCGGTGAGGATCGGTTTGTTCACGGGTACAAATCCAAGAGCAGGCAGAGTGGCCCTTTCATCGAATCTGGCTCTTTTCACCTTGAATTCAGCAAGCGTTGTGTTCTTATATTCCCCATCTCCATGCAGCTTCCTTCAGTTTTGCCGGTGCGAGACCAGAGTTGCTCAACTTAGCATTGCAAATCATGCAGATAGGACGCTGACTCCCATCACGTTCCGTGATACATGTGAATCCATGTTGTACATATTCGTCCGACCATTTTCTTTTTTTGCTCGACATAGTTAGTATGGATTAAAATATTAAGAAAGAAAGCACACAACATACGACTACGACAGTCACACGGTGACTACTGAGCACACTAAATTCCCTGCAGCACTGATTGGCCAATTAATGTAATGTGATCATCTGCAGCAAGTGATGGCCACATAATGAGTCTACATAATGAATCAGATGTGTCTTGACCTCCATGGCGGAGGCTCCGCCGAACCCCTGAGACCGACTCACCGAACCCCTAGTGTTCGATAGAACCCCGGTTAAGAACCACTGCCTTAAAGGTATTTCCAGGCTATCCGGTTTTAGATGACTGGGTGAAACGCGACTGGACAAACCCGATAAGAAAGCAGATTTGGGGGCCAGAATCAGAACTGTATATAAGCTGGACAAGTCAGTAACTAAAAAACTCGACCCCTAAGATGCATCTGCAAGTAGTGAAGCTGTCTAAAAAAAAGTTGTTTTTCCATCTGAAGAGTCGTCCTTGTTGAAGGATGGATCGCAAAGCATATAATACGCTGTTAAAGAAGACTTACACCTGAGCTGTGGGATCCTGTAAAACTGCTATGGCCTCCATGCCAGAGCTCAGAGCGCATATGGTTTTGCAATTTGACTAGGGATTTGGAGGAAGGTGTTTCCAGACACGACATGTTACAGTCTCTCTATTGCCTGAAAGCAGCAGCAGAATTCCTTTGTGACTCCCATTTGGACACTATGAAGTACTCAGCCAGGTCCCTAGTACTGTCAAACACGGCTAGAAGAGCGCTATGGCTAAAGCTGAGTACTGGGGATAACCTCTCCAAGAACAATTTCTACAATCTGCCTTTTCAACCTGAGTCTCTTTTTGGTCCCCAACTGTCTAAAATTCTACAATCCCTTAGTGAGGGTAAGGTGGAAAAATTCCCTGAGTCCAAGAAGAGAGAAAGTTGGCGGGTTTTTCGTAACCAAAGATCTCTGAGGCTTAGAAGACCAACCAGGACCAAAAAGGAAGGTTTCTCTGGCTTCAAGAAGAAAACTCCAAATCAAAAATCAGGAGACTTATGATGCCAGGCCACAGACTCTTTAAGTTGGAGCATGATTGAGGAATTTCTCAACTCAATGGCTTGAAACCTCTTCAGACAAATGGGTCAGGTTGACTATAGCAAAAGATTACGCTCTGGAGTTAAGAAAAACTCCTCCAGATCCAGAATCAGGATTTCATCAGTTCCACGTATTTACCAAAATCATGGTAATACAACCCCAATTCCAATGAAGTTGGGATGTTGTGTAAAACATAAATAAAAACAGAATATGATGATTTGCAATTTTTTTTCAACCTATATTCAATTGAATACTAAGACAAGATATTTAATGTTCAAATGGATAAACTTTGTTTTTTGCAGATTTTCACTTATTTTTAATTTGATGCCTGCAACACGTTCCAAAAAAGCTGGGACAGGGGCAACAAAAGACTGGGACAGAGGCATGTTTACCACTGTGTTACATCACCTTTCCTTTTAACTACACTCAATAAGCGTTTGGGAACTGAGGACACGAATTTTTGAAGCTTTGTAGGTGTAATTCTTTCCCATTCTTGCTTGATGTACAACTTCAGTTGCTCAATAGTCTGGGGTCTCCTACGGTGAGGAAAAAAAGTATTTAGTCAACCACCAATTGTGCAAGTTCTCCCACTTAAAAAGATGAGAGAGGCCTGAAATTGACATCATACGTAGACCTCAACTATGAGAGACAAAATGAAAAAACAAATCCAGAAAATCACATTGTCTGATTTTTTAAGAATATATTTGCAAACAAGCAAGATTTCTGGCTCTCACAGACCTGTAACTTCTTCTTTAAGAGGCTCCTCTGTCCTCCACTCATTACCTGTAATAATGGCACCTGTTTGAAATTGTTATCAGTATAAAAGACACCTGTCCACAACCTCAAACAGTCACACTCCAAACTCCACTATGGTGAAGACTAAAGAGCTGTGGAAGGACACCAGAAACAAAATTGTAGACCTGCACCAGGCTGGCAAGACTGAATCTGCAATAGGCAAGCAGCTTGGTGTGAAGAAATCAACTGTGGGAGCAATAATTAGAAAATGGAAGACATACAAGACCACTGATAATCTCCCTTGATCAGGGGCTCCACGCAAGATCTCACTCCATGGGGTCAAAATGATCACAAGAACGGTGAGCAAATATCCCAGAACCACACGTGGGGACCTAGTGAATGACCTGCAGAAAGCTGAGACTAACGTAACAAAGGCTACTGTCAGTAACACACTATGTTGCCAGGGACTCAGATCCTGCAGTGCCAGATGTGTCCCCCTGCTTAAGCCAGTACATATCCGGGCCCGACTGAAGTTTGCTAGAGAGCATTTGGATGTTTCAGAAGAGTATTGGGAGAATGTTGTATGGTCAGATGAAACCAAAGTAGAACTGTTTGGTAGAAACACAACTTGTCGTGTTTGGAGGAAAGTGAATGCTGAGTTGCATCCAAAGAACGCCATACCTACAGTCCCTGACAGAGGTTCTGTCGCTTATCCATGTTGTGGAATCAAAAGCTTATAACCTGACTTTAAATTCATCCATTGGTTTTAGAAATGACTCATATGAAAGCTGAAACCCTCCCAAATGATTTTTTGGTTAAGAAAATAAATTGGCTTCACTGCTGAAATATTGATCATGTAATGAACACAGAAAGGTCAGATTTTGGCAAGACAAAAGTTTTGTCGCACACATAAAGTAATGTGAAAATCAAACCAATAATTCTGTTCAAAAACAAAGATATGTTTCATAACATTGGTGAATGAAGTTGTGGTACTATTAGAGCCATATTTAATATTTTGTGTGACTTCCATGAGCTTGCAGGACTGCATCCATGCGTTTCAACAATGATTCATACAATTTATTGATGAAGTCATCAGGAATAGCAAAGAATGCAGTCTTACATGCCTCCCAGAGTTCATCAAGATTCTTTAGTTTTGTCCGCCAAGCTTCCTCTTTCATCCTACCCCAAACATGCTCAATGATGTTCATGTCTGGTGACTGGGCTGGCCAGTACTGGAGCACCTTGATCTTCTTTGCCTTGAGAGAACTTTAATGTAGAGATGGATGTATGAGATGGAGCACCATCCTGCTGCAAAATTTGACCCCTTTTATGATTGGGAATGTAAGAGGAAGCTAATACTTCTTGATATTTTAGGCTATTGATATTGCCTTCCACCTTGCAAATGTTTTGCACACCCCCATACTGAATGTAACCCCAGACCATGATCTTTCCACCACCAAACTTAACTGTTTTCTGGGTGTATCTTGGATCCATACGGGCTTCACTAGGTCTCCTGCAGTATTTGCGACGGCTGTGGTGTAATTCAACTGAAGATTCATCTGAGAAATCCACCTTCTGCCACTTTTCCAGCGTCCATCCGTTTAGCAGGCTGTGGGCCATGGCAAATGCCACACGTTTTTTTAATTGCCTTTTGTTTAGTGCTGGCTTCTGGGCACTGATTTGACCATGGAGGCCATTTCGAGACAGAATCCTACAAACTGTTCTAGTTGACACAGGGACTTGAGGTGACCAGGCCTGTTGGAGCTCTGCTGCAGTGGAAGAGGGGCAGGCTTTTGATTTTCTAACCAACAAACGTTCCTCCTGAGCAGTTGTCTTGCAGGGTCTGCCGGACCTGGGCTTGTCAAAAACATCTCCAGTCTATTCAAATCTTTTTTCAATTCTTTGTACTTGATGCAGAGACACATTAAAGGTACCCGCCACCTCTGCAGTGGATCTAGTCTTCAGCCTCTTGATAATCAAGGCTTTGGTCGCAGGGTTGATTTTTGGCATGTTGTCAGAGGTGAAGTTGCAGTTCAAGTGAAGGTCTGGGGTGCTGGAGTTCTTTTTATACACACCCACTAATTAACCGATCAATTAGTAAGCACAGGTGAGGCTTTAAACTAGGATTGGGTGCATTATATGACAAGGCGACAAAACTTTTGTCTTGCCAAAATCTGACCTTTCTGTGTTCATTAAATGATGAATATTTCAGCAGTGAAGCCAATTTATTTTCTTAACAAAAAAATCATTTGGGAGGGTTTCAGCTTTCATATGAGTCATTTCTAAAACCAATGGATGAATTTAAAGTCAAGTTATAAGCTTTTGACTCCACAACATGGATAAGCGACAGAACTTCTGTCAGGGACTGTACTGTGAAGCATGGCGGTGGCAACATCATGCTTTGGGGCTGTTTCTCTGGAAAGGGACCAGGACGACTGATCCATGTACATGAAAGAATGAATGGGGCCATGTATCGTGAGAACTTGAGTGCAATCCTCCTTCCATCAGCAAGGGCATTGAAGATGAAACGTGGCTGGGTCTTTCAGCATGACAATGATCTCAAGCACACCGCCAGGGCAACGAAGGAGTGGCTTCGAAAGAAGCATTTCAAGGTCCAGGAGTGGCCTAGTCAGTCTTCAGATCTCAACCCCATAGAAAACCTTTGGAGGGAGTTGAAAGTCCATGTTGCCCAGCGACAGCCCCAAAACATCACTGCTCTAGAGGAGATCTGCATGGAGGAATGGGCCAACATACCAGCAACAGTGTGTGCCAACCTTGTGAAGACTTAAAGAAAACATTTGACCTCTGTCATTGCCAACAAAGGATATATAATAAAGTATTGAGATGAACTTTTGTTATTGACCAAATACTTATTTTCCACCATAATTTGCAAATAAATTCTTAAAAAATCAGACAATGTGATTTTCTGGATTTGTTTTCTCATTTTGTCTCTCATAGTTGAGGTCTGCCTATGCTGTCAATTACAGGCCTCTCTCATCTTTTTAAGTGTGAGAACTTGCACAATTGGTGGCTGACTAAATACTTTTTTTCCCCACTGTATGTCTTATTTTGCGCTTCATAATGCACCACACATTTTCAATGGGAGACAGATTTAGACAGTAGGCTGGACCATCTAGTACCCGTACCCTTTTACTACGAAGCCACGCTGTTGTAACACGTGCAGAATGTTGCTTGGCATTGTCTTGCTGAAAAAGACATCCCTGAAAAAGATGTGGGTTGAATGGCAGCATATGTTGCTCCAGAACCTGTATGTACCTTTCAGCATTAATGGTGCCTTCACAGATGTGCAAGTTACCCATGCCATTGGCACTAACATGCCCCCATACCATCAGAGATGCTGGCTTTTGAACCTTGACCTGATAACAATCCGGACAGTCCTTTTCCTCTTTGGCCTGGAGGACACGACGTCCATGATTTCCAAAAACTATTTGAAATGTGGACTCATCAGAGCAGAGGACACTTTTCTACTTTGTGTCAGTCCATCTCAGATGAGCTCGGGCTTAGAGAAGCCGGTGGCGTTTCTGGGTGTTGTTGATATATGGCTTTCACTTTGCATGGTAGAGTTTTAACTTGCACTTGTAGATGTACCGAAGAACTGTGTTCACTGACAATGGTTTTCTGAAGTGTTCCTGAGCCCATGTGGTAATATTTGTTACAGATTGATGTCGGGTTTTAATGCAGTGCCGCTTGAGGGATCAGAGGTCACGAGCATTCATTGTTGGTTTATGGCCTTGCCGCTTACTTGCATAGATTTGTCCAGATACTCTGAATCTTTTGATGATATTATGAACTGTAGATGATGAAATCCCTAAATTGCTTGCAACTGTACGTTGAGAAACGTTGTTCTTAAACTATTGGACTATTTGCTCACACAGCTGTTCACAAAGTGGTGAACCTTGCCCCATCCTTGCTTGTGAACAACTGAGTTTGCTCCCTTTATACCCAATCATGACAGTCAACTGTTTCCAATTAACCTGTTCACCTCTGGAATGCTCCAAACAGGTGTTTTTTTGAGCATTCCTCAACATTCCCAGTCTTTTGTTGCCCCTGTCCCAGCTTTTTTGGAATGTGTTGCAGGCATCAAATTCAAAATGAGTGAATATTTGCAAAAATCAATAAATTTTATCTGTTTAAACCTTAAATATATTTTCTTTGTAGTGTATTCAATTGAATATAGGTTGAAAAGGATTTGCAAATCATCGTCTTCTGTTTTTATTTATGTTTTACACAACGTCGCAACTTCATTGGAATTGGGGTTGTACTTACAGTGGCTCTGAGGTTGGAAGGGATAACGGTTGTTCCATATTTGGACAACTGACTGCTCATAGTCTCTTCCAGGGAACAGCTACAGATCCTTAGTCAATCACAAGAAGTTACATCTCCTACCATCCCACCAGTTGAAGTTACTGGGGTTTGTAATAAACTCTCAAACCCTATCAGTGAGTCTGTCTCCAGAAAGAATTTCCACCATGAGGAAAGCATTGAAGCGCCTGATGGCTCGTCCCAAACTCTAACTAAGATCAACCCTGAGTATTCTGGGTTTGATGACAAGTTATTCTGTCTGCTTGGGACAGGAGTCCCAAATCATAGGATGTTTAGAATCTCCAGCTCCACTCTCACAGATCTCAGATTGTGGTTGGCTCCCCAAATTCTGTCTCGGGGGATTCATCTTGCTCATCACCTTGGATGCCTCATCTTGGGATTGGGGTGCCCATGTAGACAGCATGTGGGTCCAGAACAAATGGAATGCTCAAGATCAATGTCTTTCCTGAAGGAGCTAAAAGCACTCAGATTAGCACTATTATACTTCCATACTCATCTGGTGAACCACAAGGTCCTAGTCTAATCAGACAACTTGGCAACCGTTTATTATATAAAAATGCAGGACAGCACAAGGAGTGTGTCTTTGTTCTGGGAATGCAGAACTCTCATGGCTTGGACCGGTACGTGTAAAAGGCTCACTGAGTCGCAACAGCCTTCACCTGGGCGAATGGGAACTCAATTCCAAGGTCTTCAAGATGATAACATCAAGATGGGGAGTTCCGAGTGTGGATGTGATGGCCTCTCCCCAGAATGTTGTGCTTCCCAGGTTCTGCACCTTAGTATACTCACAGCAAGCCTTGGCCATGAAGAGTCTGTCTCTCAATTGGACAGGGAAGTTGATTTATGTTTTTCCTACTCTTCCACTTATACCGAGGGTGCTTGAGAAGATTCGGAGTGAACTCGTGGAAGTCATAGCAATTCTATCCTTTTGGTCATACAAGACATGGTTGTCTCTAGCCTGTCACCTCTCGAGGGGCAGAATTTGGAAGATCTTAGTTTTAATGGACCCTCTGCTGCAGAAGGGAATATTGCATCCCAACCCCACGGTTTCTTCATTCCCAACCTTCTCGGTTTCTCACGGCCTGGAGAATGACAGGTCTCGGCCTGTCTGCAGAAGTAATAAACACTCTTTTGTTTGCTAGAAGACCGTCAACCGTGAAAGTATATACAGAGTCTTGTCCATTTTCAACTCTTGGTGCAACAGGCATAATGCCGATCTCTCATCTATGAATTCTATCCTACAATTCCTACAGGAAGGCTTCAACAAAGGCTTGAAAATCAGCACATTGAAGGTTAAATTTACAGCCATAAATGAACAGCTGCAAAATAAATTCACTAACCAGCTTTTAGTTAGGAACTTTTTCAAAGCTCTCAGGGATCTAGTTCTGGAATTGCAATCTCTTTCTCCATCTTGGGCCTTTTGAGCCTCTTCATGAAGCCTCAGTCAGAATTTTAACTTTCAAGGTCTTCTTCCTTGCATTGAACTGCAGGCTCTCTCTTATAAATTTTTGAGAGATTTGGAAAGAGGCCTTCTTCTCTAAACAATGCCAGGCTTCTTGCCCAAAGTTCCCTCGTTCAAGAACATTAACCAGGAAGTCTCTCTTCCAGTCCTGTGCCCACAGCCTCGTAGTGAGGAGGAAGAAAAATGGCATACTTTGTATGTCAGAAGAGCGGTTCTCATGTACGTCCAAAAAAAACAATTCATTCAGAAAATCAGAGAATTTATTCATCCAATTTCTCGGGCCTAACAAAGGGCAAAAAGCCATCAGAGCCACTCTAGCCTGGTGGATCAGGTCCAGCATCAAAAAATGCTATCAGCTGAGTGGTCTACACTCACCTCTTCAAGTCTGGGCACATAAAACAAAAGCTAATGCTAACTCTTGGGCAGAAGTAGGCCATATACTATTAGATTAGATTTGCATGGCTGTGACCTGGGCCTCCTCTTCCACCTTTGTTAAAAACTACAGGATCGACTGTCTGGTGGCAGAGGATTACTTATTTGGCAAGAGAGTGCTCCAGTTGGCATCTGCGGTCCCACCCATGTGAATTGCTTTGAAGCCAAACCGCCCCTTTTTTGCTGTTTCACCACTCACAAAAATTTGAATAAAAAGCGATCGAAACATCAGACATTCCCCAAAATGATATATATAAATAGTACATCTGGCCCTGCAAAATAGACGGATTATGCATTCCTGTACACAGAAATATAAAAAGTTATGGGTGTCAGAATATGGAAACACCAAGAATTTTTTTCCAAAGTTTTGGATTTTTGGATTGGATAAAAATTTGGTAACCCCAGAATTGTACCAACCTATAGAATACAGGTGACATGTCATTTTGGCTGCACCGCGAACATCATAAAAGAAATCATAAAGAAAGTTGCAGAAATGCAGTTTTTCTCCAATTCCACCACATTCTTAATTTTTTCCAGCTTCCCAGTATATGGCATGTAATATTAAATGTTACCATTATGAAGTACAATTTGCCCTACAAACATTAAGTGCTCATACGGCTCTGTGAACAGAAAAATAAAAAAGTTAAGGTTTGGAGAAAAAAAAGAAGTTTGGAAGGCGGGAGTCAAAAACGAAAATTGAAAAGTGCCTGTGGCAGGAAGGGGTTAAGTAACAAGAGTAGACTGATTGGGGGAGAACAATAAACACTGAAAGGCTGGGGCCCCAAGTAGCGTAAACGCCCCGTCAAAAACCGCAGTGTTTTACATTACCAACAAAATGGATGGATTCTGGCTAATCTCAACCACACATTGCAGAAAAATATCTCAGGGGAAATGCTGCAATTTCAAAAACCATCGCATTTTTGTAAATCGCAGCATGTCAATTGTACCTACGGAAATGCTGGCATTTTCTATATAGGTATAATAGGGACAGAAAGTCCGCAGAGTTTTCCTTTCACTTTCTTTTGAAAATCGCTGCGGAAAATACAGCAATGTGTTTCCACCACAGTCTTTTCCGCAGAGCTTCCTGTTTCCTATTCAAGTCTCAAAAATTTAAAGCCAAGAAGATTTGATCAAATGGCATAGGCTCATTACAATGGTATGGAGGTATGATTTTTCCAAGCCTTTGAGGAATTCAAAGAAAATGATACCAGTTCTTCATAAAAATTCATATAGGTGTATGCAACTGTCCAGATGGGAAATATGTAATAAGTTGATTAAACTGACATCAAGCATCCGGTACACACATTTAATAACTTGTTTAGTAATACAAGGGGGAATAAACAAGTCATTTGGGAAAGTTGCTTATTAAGCGCTGAAAGCAAACAATGGCAGGCTGTACTTAGACACCACACCTGGCAAATGAAATGTATGTCAGAGGGCGGCATGTGGAGGACAAACACGCATAATGAGAAACACATTTTATACACTGAGTAATTGCTACAAATTATCCCCAGTCATATAACATTCATGTTGGGAAAAGACCATCATGTCTACAGAAAATCACAAACACATACTGTATTTATACACAGCAACATTTCTATAATCTGGTATTGATAGGATCTGAAAGTCACTGTATTGTTATCTGCTGGATAATCATATATTCTTAGAAAGGTAAATAAATCTTTGTACATGCAGACATGTTTTTGGAGGATAATGTTGCTCCTGCTTAGGTAACATGAGTTATCTTAAATATTACTTTCTTGCTCTCTGCCAGAAGTAAGCAGCAGAGTATCAGAACTAGACCTGACACTGGATTACCAGATGATACATATATATATAACTCTGAAGCCATTTAGATGTTTAATATCTTTGATATTGTGGTAGTATTCCCTATGTACTCTCTCCTTACACTCAGGCTATACATAGGGGTTAATTTTCATCATTAATTGTTGCCTTATTTTTGACTGACATTTGTGTGTTATATTATTGTTTTGATTATCTATCACCATGCCTTTATCTAGGTATTACTGATATTTTGACCCTCCAGGTCTTACCCCATCATTACTATATATGTATTTTGTCCTTTTCATGTCCTTTTATTGGATATTAATAAATATATATGTTTTTACAAATGTGTGGGATTTTTTTTCTAAACCTATATCTTTGATTTTGTGTTTTATGATTCAGTTTATAGGCAGATGAGCAGTCTCCTTAAGAATTTTCTAGTATGGTGCAAAATTATGGTTAATAGCATTATAGATCATACTTCAAAAATAATGTGACCTATACAATCCATAAATAAAACACATGGACACTAGGGTTAAGTGGAAGTAACAGGCTATAGCTACGGTAGTTATTTTAGCTTAATAACAAAGTAACTTTCAGAATGTAATAATATTCACCAACAATTAAACTTAAAAATGAATCCAGTTTAGAATGAAAATGTAACTGTCCACTCCCATATAGTATGCTACGTACCACTCCTTTTAACAAAGAGGCAATGACAAAATAAACAACAGACATAATATGAGGGGGAAACAGAGATAGAGAGTCTTCTAAATGGATCTAGGAAATGACAACCACCACAGCACCAAGAACTTAATTTATTGTAAACTGGACAGGACGGGGGCAAATGAAAATCAAAATGCCCAATGACACTTTGTTACTGGGAAAAATATACTCCAAGTCTCCAGCAACAGCAGTGACTTTGGTCAAAACAATGACCCAATCCTTGACTTTAGCAAACTAGCCAGAAAACTGCCAAATATCTGGCACGAAAATTAGATCCTTTTGGTAGAAAATGGTCTACTAAAAAGCCCCTTACATAAAGAACTATAAGAATAATGTGTTGAATATTATGTATGTATTGTAAATATTCTGTGTCATGCTGTGCCCTTCTTTGTTTGTATGTAATTCTGTGTATAAGGAATGGTATTATAGCATTGTTTGCTGTCACTAGATGTCCCTGTAAAAGGTATATATAAGTATACAGTGGGGAAAAAAAGTATTTAGTCAGCCACCAATTGTGCAAGTTCTCCCACTTAAAAAGATGAGGCCGGCCTATAATTGACATCATAGGTAGACCTCAACTATGAGAGACAAAATGAGAAAACATATCTAGAAAATCACATTGTCTGATTTTTTAAGAATTTATTTGCAAATTATGGTGGAAAATAAGTATTTGGTCACCTACAAACAAGCAAGATTTATGGCTCTCACAGACCTGTAACTTCTTCTTTAAGAGGCTCCTCTGTCCTCCACTCATTACCTGTAGTAATGGCACCTGTTTGACATTGTTATCAGTATAAAAGACACCTGTCCACAACCTCAAACAGTCACACTTCAAATTTCCCTATGGTGAAGACCAAAGAGCTGTCGGAGGACACCAGAAACAAAATTGTAGACCTACACCAGGCTGGGAAGACTGAATCTGCAATAGGCAAGCAGCTTGGTGTGAAGAAATCAACTGTGGGAGCAATAATTAGAAAATGGAAGACATACAAGACCACTGATAATCTCCCTTGATCAGGGGCTCCACACAAGATCTCACTCCATGGGGTCAAAATGATCACAAGAACGGTGAGCAAAAATCCCAGAACCACATGGGGGGACCTAGTGAATGACCTGCAGAAAGCTGGGACTAACTTAACAAAGGCTACCGTCAGTAAAACACTACGCCGCCAGGGACTCAGATCCTGCAGTGCCAGATGTGTCCCCCTGCTTAAGCCAGTACATATCCGGGTCCATCTGATGTTTGCTAGAGAGCATTTGGATGTTCCAGAAGAGCACTGGTAGAATGTCATATGGTCAGATGAAACCAAAGTAGAACTGTTTGGTAGAAACACAACTCGTCTTGTTTGGAGGAGAGTGAATGCTGAGTTGCATCTAAAGAACACCATACCTACTGTGAAGCATGGCGGTGGCAACATCATGCTTTGGGGCTGATTCTCTGCAAAGGGACCAGGATGACTGATCCATGTACATGAAAGAATGAATGGGGCCATGTATCGTGAGATTTTGAGTGCAAACCTCCTTCTATCAGCAAGGGCATTGAAAATGAAACATGGCTGGGTCTTTCAGCATGACAATGATTCCAAGCACACTGCCAGGGCAACGACGGAGTGGCTTCGTAAGAAGCACTTCAAGGTCCTGGAGTGGCCTAGACAGTCTCCAGATCTCAACCACATAGAAAACCTTTGGAGGGAGTTGAAAGTCCGTATTGCCCAGCGACAGCCCCAAAACATCACTGCTCTAGAGGAGATCTGCATGGAGGAATGGGCCAACATACCAGCAACAGTGTGTGCCAGCCTTGTGAAGACTTACAGAAAACGTTTGACCTTTGTCATTGCCAACAAAGGATATATAACAAAGTATTGAGATGAACTTTTGTTATTGACCAAATACTTATTTTCCACCATAATTTGCAAATAAATTCTTTAAAAATCAGACAATGTGATTTTCTGGATTTGTTTTCTCATTTTGTCTCTCATAGTTGAGGTCTACCTATGATGACAATTACAGGCCGGCCTCATCTTTTTAAGTGGGAGAACTTGCACAATTGTTGGCTGACTAAATACTTTTTTCCCCACTGTATATAAGGCTGTCTTTCCAGGAAGTGTGCACACCACAGTAATAAAACAGCTGCAGGTTCTATTGCTGCCAATGCCAAGCACCCACCAACCTTGATGTCCTGGCTGCATGGTTACACTATACATTTAATAAGAGGAGGAGGAGTGAAGCTTCCAGCCCTGCTATACTGCTCATTTCTTCATACACCTCTGCCAATTCTCTTGGCACAAATATATTTTGGAACCAATAAAAGGCTTTTGTGAGGTCACATGACCACATCTGCTAAAGTCCTCAGCTCTCTGCAAGACTGAACAGAGGAAAAGAACACTACCAGGTAGGTGTGAGCGTGAGAATGATACTGAGTGTTTCCTATTTGTCCTGCAGCAGCACAGAAGGGTCTTTATCCCCGCCTTTGACTCCTCCCAGGACCGACCCTACATAGCTATCAAACAGTTAATTAGCATAATTAGTAGTATAAGAACCCCCCCTTTCCTCTATCCCTTTGTATTTTTCTTTGTCCCCGTTTTTGACTTGTGTGGCCCACAGGAAGGTTTCCTACAATGGTGTGTACTACTTCCTTCAGTGGACAGCACAAACAGGCTCTAACCAGAGTAGAAAGAGAAGTGGGAGGCCCCGCTGCACAACTGAGCAACAAGACAAGTACATTAGAGTCTCTAGTTTGAGAAATTGACGCCCCACAGGTCTTCAACTGGCAGCTTCATTAAATAGTACCTGCAAAACGCCAGTGTCAACATCTACAGTGAAGAGGCGACTCAGGGATGCTGGCCTTCAGGGCAGAGTGGCCAAGAAAAAGCCATATCTGAGACTGGCTAATAAAAGGAAAAGATTAATATGGGCAAAAGAACATGTTCTGTCGTCCTGTATATCCAGTATGCTTGGTTCAAGTATGGTATCTATATAGTATGCTTGGTTCTGGTATAGTATCTCTGTAGTAAGCTTAGTTCTATGAATATATTTATGTAGTAAGTAGAGATGGGTGAACCTCTCAAGATTTGTTTAGATTTGGGTTTGGGTGTTTCGCGTCGAATAAGTTCAGTACAAACCAGAGCTTAAATGGGCTTAAAACCTAGTGTATGACACTGTCAGGACTACAGTATATACCTATCTATCCAGTTTGTAAGTCTGTAAGGCAAACATAGCCAAAGTTATGTCAAAGTGAAAGTGACATATATTTCTATGGAAAAACAGATAAGCAGTGGATACAAACTCCAAGTATAACCATACACTGCACTGACACTCGCATTTATGCATTTTCATTCAATAAATTTTTATTATTTTTTCATAGTAATAAACATACAAAAGGAATAAGCGTAGTAATAAAGTAAAATAAATAAACAGGTATAATAAATCATCATTTTAAGTCCAAATTTCAGCCAAAGCAGAAGGTTATTAAGGAAACTGAACAATTGCTACCTCTAGCCTGGATACAAGATGAGATACAGTCATATGAAAAAGTTTGGGCACCCCTATTAATCTTAATCATTTTTAGTTCTAAATATTTGGGTGTTTGCAACAGCCATTTCAATTTGATATATCTAATAACTGATGGACACAGTAATATTTCAGGATTGAAATGAGGTTTATTGTACTAACAGAAAATGTGCAATATGCATTAAACCAAAATTTGACCGGTGCAAAAGTATGGGCACCTCAACAGAAAAGTGACATTAATATTTAGTAGATCCTCCTTTTGCAAAAATAACAGCCTCTAGTCGCTTCCTGTAGCTTTTAATCAGTTCCTGGATCCTGGATGAAGGTATTTTTGACCATTCCTCTTTACAAAACAATTCCAGTTCAGTTAAGTTTGATGGTCGCCGAGCATGGACAGCCCGCTTCAAATTAGCCACAGATGTTCAATGATATTCAGGTCTGGGGACTGGGATGGCCATTCCAGAACATTGTAATTGTTCCTCTGCATGAATGCCTGAGTAGATGTGGAGCTGTGTTTTGGATCATTGTCTTGCTGAAATATCCATCCCCGGCGTAACTTCAAATTTGTCACTGATTCTTGTACATTATTCTCAAGAATCTGCTGATACTGAGTTCAATCCATCGACCCTCAACTTTAACAAGATTCCCGGTGCCGGCATTGGCCACACAGCCCCAAAGCATGATGGAACCTCCACCAAATACAGTGGGTAGCAAGTGTTTTTCTTGGAATGCTGTGTTTTTTGACGCCATGCATAACACCAAACAACTCAATCTTTGTTCATCAGTCCACAGGACCTTCTTCCAAAATGAAGCTGGCTTGTCCAAATGTGCTTTTGCATACCTCAGGCGACTCTGTTTGTGGCGTGCTTTCAGAAACGCCTCGCATCACTCTCCCATACAGCTCTCCTTGTGCAAAGTGTGCTGTATTGTTGACCGATGCACAGTGACACCATCTGCAGCAAGATGATGCTGCAGCTCTTTGGAGGTGGTCTGTGGATTGTCCTTGACTGTTCTCACCATTCTTCTCTCTGCCTTTCTGATATTTTTCTTGGCCTACCACTTCTGGGCTTAACAAGAACTGTCCCTGTGGTCTTCCATTCCTTACTATGTTCCTCACAGTGGAAACTGACAGGTTAAATCTCTGAGACAACTTTTTATCCTTCCCCTGAACAACTATGTTGAACAATCTTTGTTTTCAGATCATTTGAGAGTTGTTTTGAGGAGCCCATGATGCCACTCTACAGAGGAGATTCAAATAGGAGAACAACTTGCAATTGGCCACCTTAAATACCTTTTCTCATTATTGGATACACCTGGCTATGAAGTTCAAAGCTCAGTGAGGTTACAAAACCAATTTTGTGCTTCAGTAAGTCAGTAAAAAGTAGTTAGGAGTATTCAAATCAATAAAATGATAAGGGTACCCAAATTTTTGCACCGGTCAAATTTTGGTTTAATGCATATTGCACATTTTCTGTTAGTACAATAAACCTCATTTCAATCCTGAAATATTACTGTGTCCATCAGTTATTAGATATATCAAATTGAAATGGCTGTTGCAAACACCCAAATATTTAGAACTAAAAATGATTAAGATTAATAGGGGTGCCCAAACTTTTTCATATGACTGTATGGCTGGACATGGAGGTATACAGATTCTGTATAGTATCCTGTGGCACATTTAGCCCACAGATGTTACAGCTGGGTCTGTAGATCCTGCACACTTGTAGGTTGGTAAAGCTGTGTCCATGATTTTCCCAAATGCTCAACTGGTGACAAATCTGACAGCCTAGCAGCCAAGGAAGTGTTGTAATCTGGTGGAGACATTACCGGAGAACCCTTGTGTGTGTGGGTGATCATTATCCTGCTGGTGCCAGTTGTTCGTCCTGCCATCAGTGACAATATGTGTGGCAGTGTCAGAATGTTCTATACATATCCTTGAGCTGTTAGTGTCCTCGTATCACTACTAGGGGTGACTGACTGTCCTATGTGATGACACCCCCAATCATCACACCGGCAGGGGGCAGTGTGTTCTGTATACATCACTGAGCTGTTAGTGTCCTCGTATCACTACTAGGAGTTACTGAGTGACAATATCTCTGTAAAGCACTGCAGAATATGATGGCGCTATATAAGTAAGCAAAATAAATAAGCATTTCTCTGTATGGGCAAGTGTGCATATATACAGTGGGTGAAATAAGTATTGAAAACGTCAACAATTTTATAAGTGAATATATTTCTAAAGGTGTTATTGACACGAAATTCTCACACAATGTCGGTAACAACCCATACAATCCACAAAGGCAAAGAAATCAAACCACAGATGTCCATAAATTAAGTTTATGGACAAGGAAAAAGTATTGAACACAAGAAGAAAGAGAGGTGCTATCAGTAATTAGAAAGCATTCAAGACACTTAGAGAAAAATCATGTGAAGAATGTGAAAAATATTAACAGTTGGTTCAACTGGCCTATAAAAAGCTTTCTCGTTACTAAAGTGCCACACAAGAAACATCTCATGACGGGTAAAACCAATGAGGTGTCTCAAGACCTTCGCATTCCTTATTGTTGCAAAACTGATGGCATTGGTTACAGGTGAATTTCTAAACTAATGAAGGTTTCAGTGAGCAGTATTGGGGCAATAATTCGGAAGTGGAAAGAACATAATTTTACCATAAACCAGCCACAACCAGGTGCTCCCCTCAAGATTTCAGACAGAGGAGTGAAAAGAATTATCAGGAGAGTTGTCCGAGAGACAAGGATCACCTGTGGAGAGCTACAGAAAGATCTGGAATCAACAGGAACAATTGTTCCAAAGAAAACTATAACCTCCATGGCCTGTATATTAAATACATTTCAGTAAGCGTGTTATTAATCTTCAGATTTCATGATGCCTTGCACACAGTCAAGGCACCCAGTGCCAGAGGCAGCAAAATAACCCCAAAACATCTTTAAACCTCCACCATATCTGACTGTTGGAACTGTGTTCTTTTCTTTGTAG
Organism: Leptodactylus fallax; assembly: GCA_947044405.1. NCBI lineage: Eukaryota > Metazoa > Chordata > Amphibia > Anura > Leptodactylidae > Leptodactylus > Leptodactylus fallax. The sequence continues at coordinate 5,379,085 of CAMRHE010000105.1, forward strand.
GCCTCATGTCTTTGGTAAACAGTAGAGTGATGTGCTTTACCAAAAAATTCTATCTTGGTCTCATCTATCCACAAGACGTTTTCCCAGAAGGATTTTGGCTTACATACATTTTGGCAAACTGCTCTAGCTTTTTTATGTCTCGGTTGTAACGTCTCTACCTGTTCAGGTCTCTGCACCACCCTCCACGCGCACGCGGCATTGCAGGAGGCGTGCTCAGTTTGATTCCTTGTTTAAGATTCTTGTTGCTCAGTCTGAACACTGTCCTAGACTATGTAATTGATTTTCTACCACACCCGTCTCAGCACCTTGGTTTTCCTCTGCTCTACTAATAGTTAATTTTAGCCTTGCCTGTGTGATTGACAGCCTGTCCTCCTATCAAGTCTGGGGCGGGTTCTTTCTTCCTATTTATTCTTTGCTCACAGTCACAGTGGCACTGGTTATTGCTTCTGCGTACCTGCCTTTACTCCGTGCTGTTTTGTTACCTGTATTCCTATTCATGACCTCTGGCTTTGTCTGTGACTATTCTTTTGAATTGTGATTTTGTACTGCATTGCTCGACTGTTACCGATCCCTTGGCTAGCTGACCTCCCTTTGTTGTTCGTCCTGTCTGCGTTGTTTTGTCACCTATATTAGGTAGGGCCTGTCGACCAGTTGCTGCTGTCGCCTAGGACAGATAGGAAAGCTAGCCAGGGACAGTGGGGGGTTCAGCTTAGGGCTCACTGTCTTGTTTGCCCCTCCTCCCAGGGTTCTGCAGCAGCACTGGGGAATTGCTCCTCATCGGTGGGAGCAGTGGGTTCCTCCTGGGTCTCCTGCCATGGTGTTTCATTTCTTTCAAATGTCGTCGGATCGACTTGATTGCGGTTGCTTATCCATCATCCAGACTATGCTTCTTTGCAACCTTTCATCAATTTTTCTCTTCTGTCCACGTCAAGGGAAGTTAGCTACAGTGCCGTAGGTTTTAAAGTTCTTGATTAAGTTGTGCACCATGGACATATGAACATCAAGGTATCTAGAGATGGACTTGTAACCTTGAGATTGTTGATATTTTTCCACAATTTTGTTTCTCAAGTCCTCATACAGTTCTCTTCTCCTCTTTCTGTTCTCCAGACACACAATGCAAAGATTGAGTCAACTTCTCTCCTTTTTATCTGGTTTCAGGTATGATTTGTATATTGCCCACACCAGTTACTTGCCACAAGTGAGTTTGAACAAGCATCACATGCTTGAAACAAAACTATTTATGCACAGTTTTGAAAAGGTGCCAACAATTTTGTCTGGGCCATTTTTATAATTTTGTGTGAAATTATGTCCTATTTGCCTTTTTTTCTCTGTTTTTTTTGTGTTGTTCCAATAAATACAAAGGAAATAAACATGTGTATAACAAACATGTGTAATTGCAATAGTTTTCTGGGAGAAATACTTAATTTTCTGGAAAAATTTCAGGGGTGCCAACACTTACAGCCATAGAGCCATGATACATATAGTAGTGCATTCTCCGCTACTGTAAAAAAGAATCTCCATTATTTCAGCTTTTTTTTTTTTTTGTGTTCACCCAATATACAGTCTAGAACAATAAATAGCAGCACTACAGAAGGGATACCAATAGAACATCCCTCTAGAATTGCTAGGGCACAATAAAATTTAAAGTGCAATTGCCAATGAGTGCAAATATTTAAATATTAAATATTAAAATAGTTGTCAACAGGGTCATATAGAGTCAACAGCGTGTGCAAATATATAAAAATTAGAACCGCCTTACTACTTGACGTATCAAATGGAGAGCAAGGGAGACAGAGGGGACCAGACAATCTAGCGGGAGCCAAAACACCTTGGCACCCCAAAATATGACTCCTGCCCTTTCAAGGACAGTCCCACAACTTTCCCTATTTTTTCACTAAAATATCTATATCCAACACGTTTCTTACCACAGTTTTGCAGTTTTCGGTGCTCCTTAGGGGATCTAAGGCTAGATACAAAACACAAGGGCAACAATAACTACACTGTACTCTCTCCACTTTAGGTGTATGACATATAAGTTGTAAATCAGGCATTTCTCAAAATATACCACCCTCTCACGGTGTATTATTAAAAGATAGCAAACAATCAATGCCTTAATGCTGTTAAGCACAAGAGTGGCAATTTGCATCTCATTGTCAAACAATTGTGGTAAGATGGTATATACAAATATATGTGCTAACACAATAGTCCAAAACTGCCTATCACCAATCTTACTTACAATTAGGGAGAGATATGTGGTCAAACTTTCCTCAAACCCACTTCATAGGGGAGCTCTGGTAATCTCACTGAGATGGACTAAACGCTGCTGACAGGAGAGCTGCTATAAAAGGACTCCAAATCACACCCTTTCATGACAATAGGCCAGGGTGCGGCTAGTCATGTACACAAGGAGCGTGGCTATAACAAAAGCAGATGAAAGCATGTGTTTATGGCGAACTGATTGCCAATTTGTATACAATGTCGCTAAGCACTGGTTTAAAGTGGACTATAGCCGAAAGCATAATTTAAAAGCCGATCCTATTCAAACAGAGTTAATTACTCGGTTACGCACTACTATTATGTGGTCCTAGCAAACAAAAAGAAGGTTAAACAACATAGCTAATAATAACAGAGAATGAAAAGAATCTAGAAAAAAGGTCAAAAATCTAGCAATCCCTACTCACTGAAACTGAGAGTATACATATCATTATTCAAAATAGGGAATAAAACACCATTTGAATCACAAATTACTGAAGAGTAAGCCCCTATTGTTTATTAAGGGCTGAAGGTACATAGAGTCAGAAATAATGGCAGTTATATCATTAAATAGTAGATTGCTCATAAATATGCCATGGACCAGAAACATCCCTAAAAAAGTTTGACCGGTTTGGAGATGATAAATGGTATCTCCTTTGAGAATGCTGGAGCATTGGTGACAGCTTAAGCATGGATATGTTCCTTTCCTCCGGGTACTGAGAAACTATTGTTTAGGAACCTTAATGACTAAGCCAATGTCAGCACATACTAAGTTGTCCTTAATATTTCTAGGTCTTCTATAGCTGGAGATACAATGATTCTGGAAAGCGGGTATAGTGGGATATGCTTGTTTAAGGATCCCCCAATGTCTCCTGATGATTTGTTGTATTTTATTAGAATATGGATGATAGGTGTGCACAAAATGTATATGATCTGGTTTATTGTTTGTGGGTTTGGGTGTCTGGTTTTGTGCAGTAACCTGTCTAAGTGTAGTGGTCAAGATATTAGTAGGGTAGCCTCGATCTTGAAATTTGTTAGTCATTTCTTGTAATTCTATTGACCCTATGAAACTGTGATTTGTGTAGGGATCTTTTTGTAGTTGGTGGGAGGCAACTATTATACTGAAATAGACTGTTGAGATCAGTCTCTTTTACATATAGATCCATAGTTAGGATTCCTTCTTCATCTACAAAGACATAGGTATCCAAAAAATTAACCCTGCTTGTGTTGTAATGTAATGTGAATTGTAGTTCCGTCCATATTTTATTTAAAGACTCTGTAAATTGCAATAAAGTTTCAATGGGGCCGTTCCAGATACAGAAGATATCATCTATGTATCTTTTCCATAGTATGCAGTGAGTCTGAAACAGCATGTTGTTATAGATGTATATCTCTTCAAATGATGCTATATATGCATTAGCATAAGGCGGGACCACATTGGACCCCATGGTGGTCCCTTGTCGCTGTATGAAGAATGTGTCCTGGAATAGAAAATAGTTTTCTTCCAGGACTATTCTTAATAAATCTAGACACATTTTTTGATAAAGGAGTCAATTTGTGATTGTGTCAATATGGCATCTGAAATACCATAACCCCCGCATAGTGTATCTTATTGTCATAATTACGGATGAGTTCTTCCACCAATTTATTAACCAGTATGTGTTCAGTAAAGTATTGTTGCACACATTGTAGACCATATCCATCCTGGATGTGCAACAGCTTAATTTTAATAACATCTTGACCTATTATGCATATATGTACTATGATGTCATTTTGAGTGACCTTATGTATGCAAATACCCATATAGTTTATATAATAGGCACTATGGTCCAGTGGATTTGTTATACGTATGATATAGCCAGTACTTCTTGTTATATTTGATCCTTTGTTTGTGACAATGTCAGTAAGCATATACCCTATCATTGATATTCACTTATTGTATACTACATTAATCTACAGAGTCAGAAGAAGGCTCTTTAGCCAAAAACATTTACTCTGTATGGATCACTGTGTAATTAATATTTATAATTAAACTATCATTTGTGAATTTATCATTGGAGTGATTGAATCTCTACTTACATTTTGGCAAATTAGGGTCAGTCCTGTCAAAATCATCATATTTGTTAAGTACGCATGATATTATGTGAGAGAATAGACACCTTACACCAAAAGATACTATGCAGAGTTGTCTTCATATTTGAAGCCTATGGGTTAAATACACGGCTTATCTATTTTTGATAGTTTATAAAATGCAAATGGAAAGTTCGTCTGTCCACCTATAAAATGACAACCTATACTATTATTAAGCCACATGTGAAACTTTGAAGACAATTTTATGCACGGAGGCTACTTTGCTAAAACCATGCAAGAAATAATGTAGATTTTCTTTCATAAAATGTTATATTCTCTGATTAGAATAGATTTAACGTATGCACCTAAGGTGAAAGGAGTAGAAAGCCAAATACAACTAGGGTATCCCACCAAGTTTGCTGCTAGGCATATGAATCTCAAGACTTGGATGGCCAAGCTGATATATTTGCGCCTAAACTATCTAGTTTAGAATACAAGGATTCACCCAGAGAGGATATATCTAATGATTTAGGACTTGAATGTCAAGGATACTGATTGATAACATATTTCATTGTAGTCACCTATAACAAGCTGAATAAACATAATTTAATATGAGTTGTTTTACTTAAAAATCAACCAGTTGTAACTTACCCTCAGGCTCAAAGTGTGCTGATCCTGGAATGGACTCGGAAATGTTTGCAAATACACTTTGACCTTCACATGTATGCATATTTGTCAAAATAGAGATACATTTAGACACATTTCTTTATATATTTTTGTAACCAGCAATCACATAATATGCTCCGTGGAGAAATGCTTTCTTGGGTGTGTGTTTTTACCTTCAGAATATCAACAGATAAATTGCAGAGGAAAAACATCTAAATGTTCTCCTGTGGATCTCTGTTGCTGCCAAGTGCTTGACATTGGCCCTGAGCTTGTTTAATGCAAAGCTACCATTTTCTCCTACCTTACTTTGATTGCTAGGAATTTATGCCATAAAGTGCTGGTTTTGGCTGTGTAGACAAATACCATTAGCCTAAACCCTCTCTTTTGAGATAAAGACCTAGGAAATTTATATGTGTGCGGAGATCACTATGTCTTTGTGGATTTCTGTAAGGTAGATTTCACAGTGAAGAGATTACCAGTTATTTACTGGCATTTATAATATATATCTCTGTCTGTTTTTATACTACATATATTGATATGACCTTATCTTGTAGTATATAGCTTACAGTTATTTTCTGAAAACCTTTTATGAACTATTTTATATATTTTCTTATTCACCTCTTCATTCACTTAAAAGAACATTCCTGACAAAAATGATATCCCGTGTTATGTCTAGTGTAGATTCAAAATGGGCATAGTTATATAGTATATAAGCCTTAAAAAAACATATAGTAAGTCCAACAGCAAGACCTATTATTCTGCTCTGATCTATGTTGATCTAGAAGAAGGCAAAGAAACTCAGGAGTCAAAAGGCAGTTTTCCTCATCTTAGGGAAACAAAATTCCTTCTCAACTCCAAATATCAGAATAAATACCTGGTTAAACCCCTTATCTCCAGAAACCTGGTAACCATAACTTGTGATTTTGTTACAACTAAGAATAACAAAAGTCTTCTGACTTCGGTATTCTTTGAATCCATGTTTCATGCACCAACTACTCAGTCCCTGCACTAAGCATAAAATAGTAAATGCAATTTGTCAAGAATGCTGTGCCTTTGAAAAAAAACATAAGTTACATGCATGGTTACAGACAAAGCTACACAGGCAGTTGTGCTTACAAATTATTTATGGACTGGAGCGACCTTGGATTTACCCCATTTTAAAAGAAGATAAAAAGTGATATGGATGGCATTTTAGATGTTTTTGTCTTCTTTGAGACCAGACAGAATTTAGAATTTTCTTATGAATTGACCTTGTAGACAGTCCCAGTTTGGATGATCGTGTGTTTTGCTGTTTTAGGTAAGAGTCTGCAATAATATCTAATATACAATTCATAAAACTATCACAAGTTGTATGACCAGCATACCAAATTTGGCATGGAAAAATATGTGGACACCAGAACCATAACATTTGTGTATGCTCATTTCAAAGACAAAGCCATTAATATGGAGTTCTTTCACTTTTTTTTTTTTTTTTTTTTTAATAATGGCCACCATTCTAAAAGACTTTCCACTAAATTGTTGCCCGTACCTACGTAGATCGCAACTCTGATCCCTCAATAAGGTCAAGATCCATTCCATAGGAGATAGTGCTTTCATAATTCTCCTTCGAGTTTGTTTATTGCAAAAAAATTTATGGACATAGTTAATTATTCTTGTTTTATATGTTTATGGTCAATATGCTTTATTTATTACAGTTGTCTGTAATGCCAGCATATCTTTTTCTGCATGCTTATACTGTCATGCCTGTTTTTTTTCTCTTGTCATTCAATAAATACCTTTGTACTGGCAGTTTAGTCACGGTGGCTCTATTTAAGTTAGGCACTGAGTAATAAAGTTTGACCATGTGGTATATGTTGGTTCTCAAAACATCCACATATTGCACAAAAATATTCACAGCAGAAATACTGTGATTTCAACAACCATTGTGTTTTTTTAAATCGCAGCATGTCAATTATATTTATGGAAACGCTGACGTTTTCCATATACTTATAGTAGGGACAGAAAAGCGTTGTGGAAAAAAAAGTGTTTTCTGCAGCACTTTTTGGCTGCAGCTCGCTACATGGGGCCTTAGCCTAAAAGCTTTAAATGATAGTGAGGTTTCCTCTCATTAGTATATACAAAGTACAATCAGCTGATAATTTTACCCATTCCAAATGCAAGGCTTTAAATGCATTAAATGTCAGTATATGACTAGGTGGGAAATAGCAAGCCCTGAAACTAAAGAAAAAAAAATTAAATATTCCATTTCATTTTTATAGATCTTTTAAAAAAAATATATGACCCAAGGCAACAGCAGAGTAAAACGAGAGTGGATAAAATGTATTTTATTGCAAGTTTTTGCTTCCTAGTCTATAAATCATACAACTTCCATAAAATTCATTGTCAGCAATACATAGAAAATCACAGTATACCTGCTGGCTCTATTTACACACATGGATGAAGTGTCTGAGACTTGTACCTATAGCAGGCAGACAGATACCGAGTGATGAGATGGGAGAATCACATATGAAGAATAAAACAGACAAAGAATAGGTTTTTATTTGCCACTGGAGCATAGGAGCTTGAGAAACAACACCACGTTTTATTTTTTGCTGTATTAAAAAGGTGACGGAGTAGAGAAGACCGGAAAAGACAGACCAGCACATAGAGCTTAAGTGCAAGTTAGAAATTATTAATATGCCACCACTTAAAAGTGGAGGCATTGTGGATGCATGTACATTACAGCCATAAAGGTGCTTACCACATAACTGCAGATACTTTGCTTTCCTCAATGTCCTTTTTATCTATACTGAGAGGCAGCCATACATATTTTTATTCATTTATTACAGCACCATTAAAGGTTTTCTATTAGGTTTCTTTTTGGAAATCTGTATGATATTGGCACAAAAATTCTCTGTTCCTTTATAAGAAATAGAGTTATTCAGCATTTCTGACATTTTATATAAACTTTAGTTATTTTTTTCATCTAATTTTTTTAACTTAAAAAATATTTATATATATATATATATATTTATATATATAGATCCAAGTGTAATGGCTGTATACGTTGCAATCGGCACTATTGCTCATTCATTCTGACTCACATCTGATGGCAATGAATTAAACATAAATATACAGGACACCCTCCCGTTACAATGGGCAATTACTCTGCTCCCAAAATGTACTGTAATCTGTGTATAGAAAGTACGTATAAACCCTCAAATACAATACTGATGTCAATATCCCTGAAAATACATATTGGTTCTTATGAAGAAATACTCTACAGTGAGGAGGTGGTTCTCTGATGTCTGGATCAATGATCTTCACATGGCACATTTTATCGATTAAGAGCTTAATAAACTGATTCACAGAGGAAGGTTAATTATCTAGCACTAGCTGTTCAGTGATGTTACCATGAAGATCGGAATGATAGAGAACTGTATTGTTACAAGGGAAATTGACATTAGAAGGGTCTTAGCTGTGATTTTCTGTCCAAGTGAAAAGAAGCACTAGAAAGCTATTACAGAAGACAAACAATCGGTCTTTTGGCTGCCTCATGTCTTCTTTGAGACAGGGGCACGATAACCAATCTTGGTCCCTCCATATTTGCACCGTACACATCTACAAAATATTTCACAATAGGAATCCAACCTCTTTGTAGAGAAATTGGGATGGAATATGACAGGCGAATGGTAGGACGTGTCAGATGACAGAATAGTCAGAGTGAGCCGAAATCCATTACATACATATTGGAAAAGAATCTTCACAATTATGTTGTTCTACCGGTGCAAAAGCAGGAAACATACTAAGAATACAAAATAAAAAGACTATACATTTGGTCTGAAAATGTAAAAAGCAAGTTACTGGAAAGCTCCAAACTCCAGCAAACCTGCGCGTGTGGGCCCCAATTTAATCAGCAAAGCTTTGCCCTCATTGAAATGTAGTCGGAAATCAAGATTGTTCACACTGTTGTCATGAGGGGATTTCACTTCTTTTCTGTGTGTGTCTCATATAATTAGTCCAAACTTCCAAGTGTCAGTCTCTTCACTGCTCCTTTTTCTCCCTCTTTTCTATGCTGATGTTAAGCTACCCACCATCAAATAGCTACAAGACAATGATAGTCCAAAACAGAAGAAAACCAAGGCTGGAGTGAGGGACCCTGAGACTTAGGCCCGAATTATTGCTGGTGAAGATAGGCTCCGGAGACTCGTAAAGAGAATCATCTGAGATTAAAGAGAAAAAAGCACAAAGATTAGAGATTGTCATGGTTTGTATTCAATTCATAAAACATGGACTACAACCGCATGTGACACTTGCCATAGAACTATAGAAACCTTGTATTAGCTGGTTTACAAACATCATATCTCAATCATCTTCTAGGGATCAAAGTTGAAAGTCTCTAAAGTCTCAGTGCAATCCTGCAGGTCTCCAAAACTTTCAATATTTTCAATGTATGGCCAAATCAGCTTGTTGTTGTTAAGCTTAACAAAGGTGGGAACAATGTTTTACAGTCTGTCCTGTAATGTATTTATTTTAATTTGCTTATGTGTCCATCCATGTTGATATATCACAGTGTGAAGATTTTTTTTAGAGTAATATAGACTCACTAAACATGATTCAAAACAAGGGCAGTTCCCTAAAAATGTCACAAGTCTCTGTGCCAATGCCTACCTCTCTGAATGGCTTATCTGCACACAGACTATGTTGAACTATTTATCTTTTGGACACTATTTATCTTGTGGTTTTCTATATATGTTGTTGTTTTTGTGACAGGCTCACAAAAAAATCAAATGTGTCTCATGGCCTACGTGTGGCCTAGAGCTTCTTATCATGTATTTGTCAAAGACTGATGTTCAGTCCTGCATAAACTTACAGAGTTATTAGATGAACTTCTTGTAACTTCTCACTGAGTAAAAATTGCTCACTCTCACTTGTGCTTTGTTGAGATGCTAGTACTGTGTTTAGATCTGTATTCTGCATCTGTATTTCTAAGCCAAAACTAGAAGTAAAACCTACCTAGAATATAACAGAAAGATTTCTACCGCTGTTGTTTTTGGATCTACTCCTGGTTTTGACTTACATAAACTAATACAACCTACAGAACAGAATACTGCTATGTGAACGGCGCTTACTCTAGCTTAAAAATAATGAGCTGTGTGACAGTTCGGGGACTCCTTCCCCCATTCCGCCCGATTTCAATTATAGTCTATTGGGTCCACGGGTTTCTGCTTTTTTAAGCAGATATAGTTTCCGTTTTTTCGGTCCCCAAGCAGAACCGAAGAATGGAAACCCAAATGCTAGTGTAAACCTAGTGTAAGAGAGCCTAGGGAGAGAGGGGACAGATTCCTACCCTTTTGCAAATTCCTACCCTTTTGCAGAAATGTGTGACCAACACAATCTCTGTTGCAATCACTTCCTTACTGGCCCTGATCATGTGCCGTTCATTGCCACACCCACCATGAGAATGATGTCATCACTGATGAAAGCAACATTTGTCTAAACTTAACTGACTGTCAAAGCAGCCAGGACGAGGTGCAGGCTGGTCCTGATCACCAGACAAGTCAGCGCCTGGTTCACAGCAGTGATTATAGGCAGCAGCAGCAGCAAGTTAGACAAACATATTTTTTAGTTTTATTTATTTTTAACAATTCAAGCCTTTCCCGGTCTCCATTAGACAAGCATTCTTTTGTGAGTGGTCATAGGGTTTTATGGACACTAACGGGCTGGTAGCATGGTAGATGCATAGGGGAGTGAAAGAGATGAGCAACATGTGCAAAAGATGTGAATGCTTTATCATTAGCATCATGTAGGGAAACTGCATGCTTTAAAAAGCATGTGTGGGATTCAAAAACCACATGCATTTTTTTAAAGACGCATTTGGTTTTCTGATAAAACACATGCATTTTTATTTTGCAAAACTGCACGGTGTGAACACAGCCTCACTGGGAAGTGTTGTATCATGGGACCAGATTGCATGATTGTGCTTTATAGACATTCTCAGTCAATATATATACATGCATATTCTTATATACACATACATTTGCTTATATATATATATATATATATATATATATATATACACACACACAGAAATACACACGTGCATATATATATAGTGGTGTTCAAAAGTCTTGCATAGGCATAGGATTGATTTTTCATGTTTTAAATGTTTTCTGTCAAATATCTTTGACACTAATATGATATATTATATATAGTTTTGTTCAGAATTTAATTTTGCATTCTCTCCCTGTAATATTTTTAGCTTTTGAAGCAGTTTTGCCTGCAATTTCTGCAAAATATGGGAATAAAAAGCACAGCTAAATATTGTACAAATTCAGATCCAAAATTAGCCAGTCACAGATGAGGCTCAAGTGACCGATCATAAGCTGGATATAGTAGCCATCACATTGCATCAAATCTGCTGCTTTAATCTTTCTTTGTTTTATTTGTTGGTCAGTCTAGAGAAGATAACTGATTATGATGGGAGCTTTAAGATTGTTGTCAGCGGAGGATGGCATGCGATTTGTGGTACTGCATGAAGAGGGTTATTCTGACCCCAGATCGCAAGGAAGTTTGGCTGTAATCACAGGACAGTTGTAAGAATTTTGCAGAAACATAAGCAGCTTGGAAAAACCGAGGACAGGCCCAGATCTGGTCGGCCCAGATAGTCAATGATAAAGGAGGATAGAGTACTAATAAGAACACCCCTTGCCAATCGAAAGCTTACCTCTCCTCAGCTTCTGCGAGAATGAAAAGAAAACTGCGATGTTGAGGTAGCAACATCAACTGTTAGGAAGAGATGTTTGGAAGCAGGTTTGAGAGGGTGCAAGGCCCGAAAGAAGCCATTGATGACAGCCATACAAAGACAAAGGTAAAAACTGTGGGATTTGAAATATTCAAAATGGAGAAAGCATGAGTGGGAGAAAATGCTTTTTAGTGATGAAAGCACTTTTTGCATTTTGGGAAATGATGACAAGTCTTATGTGAGAAGGTTCTCACATGAAGAGTACATGCCAGAGTGTTTGAGCTTCTCTGTGAAACATCTGATGAAAGTAATGGTCTGGGGCTGTATGGCAGTCAATGGTGTTGGAAGTCTTCATATTGTGGAGAATATGTTTAATTCCAAAAGATACATAGACATCCTTTATATGAACATGCAGCCTTCTGCTGTTTTCAGGGGATTACATCTTGCAGCATGATACTGCTCCTTGTCACATAGCTAAGACAGTAACAGAGTGGAAAAAAGAACAAGGTGGCTACTATTGACTGGCCAGCTCAGTTCCCGGACCTCAATCCAATTGAAAATTTGTGGCACAAGGTATCATTAGAAATATCTAGAAAACAGCCAAGGACCAAGCGTGAGTTGATTGAGGCTCTGATACAGGCCTGGAACCACATCATCACTCGCAAACATCCGCAGAAGCTTGTTCACTCAATGCCACAGAGATTAAAGTTGGTCCTCAATAGCAAAGGCTGGCCAATAAAGTATTAGAAGCTAAAGATGGATTTAAAAGGCCCTTTTCAAGGTCCTGAATTAAATAATAATAATAAATCTTAAAAAGTAACATGTAAGTCTGTGTGAATTTGCATGGGAAATTGATGAACTGTTTTCACGGTTCTACACACTTTACTGGTGTAGGTAAGGTTATGCTGTAAAAAAAATATAAAAAATGCACATGCTATAACAATTTATACACATGATACATTCAAAAATGAGTATGGCACACAAGGAAGAATTATAAAAACATTTATGTTCCACCAGTTTCACTGGGGACATGAAAGTATGAAAGTATGAAAGATATAGTTTTCTACAAGATTATGCAGGACTTTTGAACACCACTGTGTGTTTATATATATATATATATATATATATATATATATATATATATAAAACACACACATAAAGGTACCCTGTTATGTTTATTCATTCATTTGACAAGAATTTCCTGCCTTTAGTCACATTTTCTTAATCCCATAAAATCCCTTTCATTTTGTGTACAGATAGTAAAAACATTTTCAAGTCTCTCCTCTACAGAGAAACTGAATGATTAGCAAACAAAAGGGTGCTCATTGCAATGTCACACAAAGAGCACAGAGGGAGAAACAAACACCAATCACACATTTTAATCCAATTCTCAGGTATGTATACCACTAGTCAACAAATGATAATGGTCTGTAACATAAGGTAGGCTTTTATATTCAGAGTGTTTACTTGGTCAATTGTTTGCAGTGTTATGAGTACTTGGCATTTAATTCTATTACACACCACTTCCATTGCTGATACTAGTTTTTATAAGGCCATGTGATATAACACGTTAAAATAGAGTTGTCTGTGGGAAGTATTATTTTGCTGTATTGAAACATTTGAACCTCCTTTAAGGCAACTTTAACATTACATCTTCTGTGTATATGGAAGGTATCTATAAGGAAAGCTTTCAGCAACCCATAAATGCCCCGTGACAGTACAATACACGAGTCTGAATAAGGAATTACATCTAACACGTCTAATGACTTTATGTTAAAGGAGTTGTTCAGGGAGTTAAGATTAGCTTAGCCAATGTGAAGGACTCTTGATGATGGACCTGGGAGTTCTAGCCTGGTTTTGCTCATGTGATCCGAGCCAGCCCCCGACTCCTGGCTCGCTCCACCCTTTGACTCCTCCCAGATCTCACAAGTAATGTTATGGGGGCTGGCTGACTATACTCAAGCCAGTCTCATAGCAAAGATAAGATCAGGCGAGGATGGAAGGGGCGGAGTGACCTGGGGGTCAGGGGCTGCTTCCGTTAAAGTGATTCAGAATCCCCAGGTCCATCATCAAGAATCCGTTGCATCAGTTAAGCTAATCTTAACTCCCTGGACAAACCCTTTAAGTAAATGCAGTAGTAATTCAGATACAGTGAAACCACTCAGTGTAATATCTATGAAATAATAGTGAATATCTGGAAAGAGCCTTTATTTAACAGATTTTTGTTATATAATGTAACAGTTGTATAGTTCTACTGATTTGTCCTAACATTTTTTTATATGCTATTACTCTTCTACTCCCTTCTACTGATTGATATTCTATTTGAGGATGGGGCCCCATGTAGTATAAGTGCCGAAATTTGGCTGAGGTGGAAATGCCGCGGCAAATTCATGCCGTTTTACTGTACCTGCAAAGTGGATAGGATTCCGGCTAATCTCATCCACACATTGCAGAGAAATATCTGCAGCGGAAATGCTGCAATTTCAAAAGCCATCGCGTTTTTATAAATTGCAGCATTTCAATTATACCTACGGAAATGCTAGCGGTTTCCATATAGGTATAATAGAGAAAGACCACAGAAGAAAACTCTGCGGACTTTCTGTGAAAAAAGCTGCAGAAAAAACTGCAATGGTTATTGTAAATTGCAGCATGCAATTATCAGGTGCAATATATTTCAAATTAGAATATTTTTGAAACGTTCATTCATTTCAGTAATTCAGTAATACAATCCATAATCAGCGTCTTCCATGATTGTGTGTCCTACTGAACCAGACTGAGGGACCATTTAAAGGCTTAGGAAACCTTGGCAGGTGACACACTGAATTTACAATACTGAACTTTTTTGCAATATTATAATTTTCTTAAATTTGGGTTTTCATTACCTGTAATCCATAATCAACATTTACAGAAATAAAACACTTGAAATAGAACACTCTGTGTGTAAAGAATCTAGAAAATATAGGAGGTCACTTTTTTAATTTAATCACTGAACGAAATAAATGTTTCAAAGATATTCTAATTTATTGAGATGCACCTGTACCTACGGAAACACTGCTGTTTTCCATATAGGTATAATAGGGATAGGGATTATTACCTGCAGCAGTCACTACCATGCAGTATTTCATGGCACCAATTGCAGACAAATTTGATAAAGGATTAAATTCTACATATTTTGCTTTCTTAAAGGGAACGTGCTACCAGAAAATGACCTATTGTTTAAATCAAGTTTTTTTTATTTTAAATTTATTTTAAAGTATTTTTGTGAGTATTTATATACTATATATATATATATATATATATATATATATATATATAATTTTTATAGAATTATTTTCTATATTATCTATATTTAAAAAAAATAAATAAATTCTGCAGTACTCACATCAGATCCTAAGTCATATTATGGGTTTATACTTATATATATATATATATATATATATATATATATATTACATAATATATATTTTTTGGAGGTGATTTCTTTTCGCTTTGCTCACGTCACTGATGATCACAGCTATCATGTGTATGTAGATAAGAAACAGAATCCACCACAACAGATGATTACACACTTTATATACTCCCTTCTCTGCGCAGGTCACACAGCATGTCTATTAGCACCAGACATACTACCATGAGATCCAAGGTTCACATCAAGGATTCTCCATATAAGTACTGTGGGCAAAAAAATCTAAATACTTACTTGTCGGACGTACGTAAACTTTCAGCCTGAGGCAAGGTTTATCCACCAAGTTTGGAGGGGTGGAAGCTAGAATATAAAATATATACACGCTTATTTATTAAAAAAAAAAGTTTTATATGTAATTCAATAAACATAACTATTATTCAAAACTTTTGGTAATCTTATACTGTATATCCTACTGTAAGGTCTTAGTCCCAAGTCAGTTTTATGCATCGTTTGTAAGTCAAAACTGGAAGCAGGTCAAAAACACAGAAGATATGCAAATATGTTTCCATTATACACTTGTGGGAATTTATTATATATTTTATACCAGTTTCTGGTGTAAAATGTATGACAAAAGTTGCTAAAAATAAAGCAAACAGCCTAAAATTAAGAGCTTTTAGTCTTTTTATGCATCTCATCCCGCATTTTAAACAATGAGTATGGTATGGTACAGGCAGGGGATTTGTTAATATTATTTGCATCAGAAAGGCAAATAAGTGCTGAAATCTATGCTACTCACTACCTCATGTAAATTGCAGCTTCTATATCACAGACCAATCAATATTCACCCCAATTATTAATAGGTGTGCACATCTTAAAAATGTTGGTGTTGTCAAGCCATATGTGTAAATATGGCTTGACAACATAAATGAACAAACTCGAGCAGATGACCCAGGATGATTGCCCAGATCACTGCAGGCTACATTGCAGTTGTTTCAAATAGAACTAGATTAATACTGAAAGCAGAAGTATTTAATTAAAATATTATATTGGGCCATATCTAACAATAATTCTCTCAATGCATTTACATATTGACCCAGTGACAGTAGTGTACTACTGTATGATCAACGAGACCTAAATGTTCTCACTCTTTGTGAATACAGACTTTCTCTGACCATGTTAGCAGTGACCGTCTCTTTTCTTGATTGCAAATGGATACAACCATGAATCCAAGAATGTACTATGGTTTGCCATTTGTCATGATTTCCTTATTGTGAATAGGTTGTTAAGTAGGGACACTACATGCATGGGAAGATAATGACTGGGCTCTGACTAGTGTGAGACCATAGAACATTCTTGCATTCATAGTTTATATCCTTGGCCGCTTTAACCATAGGGCCAACAGTGCACTTGCACTGGGCCCTATGGTAGTGGGGGCCCCCTTTGGATAGCAGGACAGTCCTGTATTTGCTGTCTGCTTTCCAAGGCAGAGGGTCCAGCCTGCCCCAACTCATCGGCACCAGTGATGAAGTAGGGTGCCATCCGCTACCTGCTTCACCACCTGACTGCTGTCTTTGCTCCCGGTGTGCTGGGAGCCGGAGGCGCAATGTAGTCACTTACATCGCGCCTGTTGCTCCCTGAAGACTCGGGGACCAGAGAAAGGAGTGAACGGGGAAAGGTGAGTATTAAGGTTTGTTTTTTCCTTTGATATAAACAGTGGGGGACATGAAAATGTGGGAACAACCTGGGGGTGGGTAATGACACTGTGGGGGCAACCTGGGGGGGCATGGCAGTGTGGGGACAACCTGGGTGGGACATGACACTATGGGGACAATCTGGGGGATTGGGGGACATGTTACTGTGGGGGCAACCTGGGTGGGACATGACACCATTGGGGCAACATGGGGGATAGGGGGACATGTACTGTGGGGGACCTGGGGGGAATGACACTGTGGGGGCAACCTGAAGGGGACATGACAGTGTGTGGGGACATGATGCTGTGGGGGAAACCTGTGGGGGGACATGATACTGTGGGGGCAACCTGGGGGGGACATGACAGAGCCACTAAGGGGCATTAGAATATGTGGGGGAAATTGTGGTGGCATTATAATTTGTGCAGTTCGGGTAATTCTAAGTAGTGATGGGGAGGGGCCCACTTATGAAACCTTTGCACGTGTGCTAAAATGGCCCTGGTCATATCCAGTGGCGTAATTTGTGGTTCCTGGGTCCCAATGCAAAATTTGTAATGGGATCCCCACAAAAGGTTTTTTTTTTTTTTTAAATGGGCCTAATAACAGGATGCATCAATACACCTTCTTGCCGCTTCAAGCCACTCATACTGATCTCTATGGGAGTGCTTTATTGCCTTATCAAATATGCGGAGAAAAGCATCTTTATGAAGTGAAGAAGTGAGACACAAGACAGACAATTTTTGGAAGCTGGATAACCCCTTTAAATCTTGTCTACAAATTTAAATATGGTTATGGTTGTAAGAAAGCCCAAATCAGATCCGCAGTAAGTGCAAGGAGGCTGTATTCCTCCTGTAAGGTTACATTCACACAACTAAGATGCAAAATGGCTTTCACAACTGTTTTGCCTCTCGGTGGCACTCATTTTGACAGATCCCTCATACATTCAGTGTATGGAGGGATCGATGAAAATGGACAAAAATAGGACTTCACCTATATTTTAACGGTACACAACGTTGCCTAATATATATTTTATTAGCACTTTGTGCTATTAAAAAAACAACAGGAAAAATGGACATGTTTCTCCTCCTCCCTTTTTTTTTTACAATTTTCCTGGATATTATTAAAAAACAAACAAAAAAAAAAAAGTTATAGCCTTCAACACCATATGAACCAAAAGACTGAAAATGTCCCATCATGTACCTAGGAAAATAGCCTGGTCATGAAGTGGTTAAGATCAAATGTTTAAATACATTTTATTTACTAACTTTAAAAGACACACAGTTAAAAAAAAAAAACTACAAACTATTAGGGGGAGTTCACACTACCATTGTTAATGTCCGTTGCTGTCTTCCGTCATAGGATGACAGCAACAGACATTAAACTGTTACAGAGAACGGTCAAAGACTGATTCTGTGTCTGTTTCCATTGACACTAATGTAAAGAACATGACAGACACTATCTTTCTTCATGTTTGTTTACTTTTGTAAACGGAAGATAGAGTTGTGCATGAAGGACTTTATCTTCCATTACTAAGGTAAACAAACAAAACAGAAGATGGTGTCATCATGTTGTTTACATTAGTATCAATGCCAACAGACACAGAATCAGTCTGTGACCATTCTCTGTGACATCTAATGTCCGTTGCCGTCATCCTTCCTAAGGAAAGACAGCAACGGACAACAACAACGGTAGTGTGAACGCCCCCTTATACTCCAGTTTTAGATTCAGCAAGGCAACTACATAGAAAGTGCAAGAAATATTACAGCATTTATTTCTGCGAATACTCAAAAGATTATAACATTTAGTCAGTAAGTCACCTACTTTTAGACAACCTTGTGTTTACTTTAGAGGCAGGTCTTTAGTGGTCAACTGGTCAAGTGAATAGGGTTGACCTGCCAGGCACTAGCAAATTGTCAAGGATAGTGAGTTGCCTGATGACAACTTGACACAATTAGTTCCTACAGTCAGACCTGCACTGATCACCTATACACGGTATAGTCTACTGATTAGACATCAATCATATTTTTTTTTTTTATTATTGTTTTTTTGCGATTCTGAGACTGAGATTAACTTTTTAATTGAAAAAAAAAATAGTTTTTTCTTTTTGGCAGGACAAGTTGTAGTTTCTACTCATAGCATTCTGGGGGACATATATATATTTCGCTACTGCACACGTGAGTTTGACCGATTTCCGATTTGACCGATGTTGATTTGACCACATATTGAAAATATGAGACTTATGGCCTCCACTAGGCTACATTCACACAAACACTGTAAAAAAAACAGATGCACTGGTCTATTTAGCAACTGTGAGGGAGCTGTTTTTACAACTCCCTCATAGACTTGAGTCTATTCAGGGATCTATGAAAATAGACAAAAATAGGACATTTTCTATTTTTTTCATGGACTGTTAACAGTCTATCAAAAATGGACTTCTGAATAGCCCTACTGTAGTTAATGGGAAAGATTTATTAAAAATGGTCTAATAGCAAAACTGCCTTAGTTTCCCATAGCAATGAACTAAGCAAACAACTAAGTTTTGCATTTAAACCATTTTAATAAATCTCCCCTAATGTGTACTAAGAATGTGACATATGGCCATTTGTGACAACTTTTAACTGCTTTATTAACCAAGTAAGGCCATGTAGCAAAAACCACGGGTTTTACAGTCCCTGCAAAGTGAATTGGATTCTATCAAATTCCATCCACACATTGCAGCAAACTACGCGCAGCAGAAATGCTGCGATTTCGCAGCATGTCAATTATACCTACAGAAACGCTGGTGGTTTCCCTATAGGTATAATATTATAAAATGCTGCTGGAAAAACCGTGATGTGTTGCCGCCATGGTTTTTCCTGCAGTGCTTTTTTGCTGTGGCCCACTACGTGGGGCCTTAGCCTTAAAGATGCATATGCTCCCAGCGGCCAAAATTTTATAATGACATTCCCCAGACCAGGCCCTTCAGGTGTGAATTTAGATCAGAATGGGTACTTTAGGCCAGGGTCCCAAGTAGCAGAAACGCTGCAACAAAACCACAGCATTTTACAGTCACTGCAAAATGAATCCCATCCACACAATGCAGAAAAAGGCGCGCAGCGGAAATGCTGTGATTTCCGAAAACGTTGCAGTTTTGTAAATTGCAGCATGTCAATTATACGTAAAGAAATGCTGGCGGTTTCCCTATAGGTATAATTGAAGCAGAAAGTCCGCAGTTTCCTTTCTGTAGAAAAGCGCTGCAGGAAAAAAAAACGCGGTTTGTCAGGCCTTGGACTTAACCAGTCTTTTAACTTTAACCAGTGAGGCTAGAGCAGTACCAAAATTACCCACAGAACACACACAGTAATAATAAAACATTGATACTTTATTTAAACCAAACATGGTTAAAAATATCCAACAATAGTAAAAACAAAGTACACAGAGAGGGGAAACAACATCTAATGTTACACAAAGAAGGGCTGAGACTGTATAGATATAATCATCCTAAACATCCCCAATGGTATAAAATTATATATACTGTAGGGGAGGAAATGCTGTCAATAAATGTCAGGGTAAGTTATAAATGCATATAGCCATATGCAGAAAAAACTTACATCCAGTTGTTTAAATGAACCATAGCAATGGAGAACACAAGGAGAAAGATGTATACAGACCAGCCACGCCGTACCCCATCTGAGGCTAGATAGCTCAGTACACAGCAACCTGTGATGTCCTGTGTGAGACCTTTCTATCATAGCCAACAGTGACCGTTCCAACAATTTATGTTACAGAAGGTCTACTGTGGAATAGGACAAGATGGTATAATCTTTGCTGCCCACAAGTATAAATGAGCCTTCTGAGACTTCCTCATAGTTGACTTTATCATGTACTAGCCCCTGCACACTGGCGATGCCCAACAATATTTTTTGTTCTGCAGATGCTTTGACCCAGTCATATGTCCATCACAATGTGGCCCTTGTCAAAGCTGCTCAGATCCTCACACTTATTTTTTCTTGCTCCAACATATCAGTTTCATGAAGTGACTATTCAATTACTGCCTAATGTAAAAACACAGTAATGACAGAAATGAGCAGCAGAAGTTTCAAGCGATCGTAAGTCTAGGATCGATTGTAGGACAAATTATAAAAATGTAAATTAAGTATAACTGAATACGGGATTTTGGCAGTTGTATAATTCTGCAATCATTAAAATTGAAGATAGTTTTATATATGCTCTAGTGCCTTGTTTTTTATGTACCATGTCAAGTATACCCTGCTTAAATAAATTACTATAAGGTATCCCAGAGACTATAATCAAAAACAGGGTTATTAAAAGCACAGTGTGTGCACAATGCAAGTACTCCGTAGAGACATAATGTGTACACCCTGGTGTTCCTATACCACAGGCGGACAACCAGGGTTCTAGAGTGCTAGTAATGTAATTAGTGTCCTTCTGACAGAAGCAATGTAGACCTCCTCGCATAAAATGGCTTTATGAAGGAGCCTGGAGACCAGATGGATCTGTTAGAGCTTTGCTATAGGAACCTGATTTTTACAGGTATGTTCATGACCATGATGAAGAAAGACGTGAGGTTATCCAGAATTTTGGTGCAGCTCTCTTCATAAACACAATGAACCTTAAACCCATCAGTTAACAGGTTCCTTTAAACTTGAAATAGCTCTGTTTTCCTGTAGCAAGAGGCCTAACTTATCATTGCCTAGTACATTTCTCCCTGTGTGTGTTCCATACAGGCCAGTGTAATTAGCAAGCTCGTTTGTCCCTTGTGATTCTGCAGCAATCAAAGTACTTAAGTAGCTGCTGCGCTAATAACAAATTAGTATTCAAGTGTCTAATTTACACAAATTTCACCTTGTCATTGCTTTGTAATTAGTGACAATTATGGTAAAGCGTAAGCAAGTGGGGCTAGCTCTCTATAAAAGCTTCCCCTATGGACGCATTTCAACAAAAGTTCTGAGCTTGGAGAGGGATAATAAATCTTTTTAGGTGGCTTTAAAGAAGGGTCATACTTCACTTGTAATTAATCTAGAGTGCATATATTAATCACAACCTATAGTGTGAGTGGGATATTATATGGTATCATATAACTGAATTCAAGAATCAGTCCAGCAATTGGGCAGAATCTGGAGCAGCGGAAGCATCGGGATTGTGTCAGTCCTTGGGCAACAGAGCCCAAGTGGGGCCCCTTTGTGGCACAACCCATGCAGCGGCAGTGGTTTCCCCTAAAAGCCGCTGCAGGAAAAAGTAAAAAAATTAGGTGTAATAATGAAGATCTTCCGTAAAATCTCAACCTTTGCATTGCAAAGATTGAAAACCATGGGTGATATCTGTAGTTATAATTGATTGTTTCTATATATACATTGTACAAGCAAATATAATTAACTTTGTAATATAACTTATTAGAGAAAAACGCCTCTTACTCTACTTCCAAGGCTCATTGTCTCCTACCCTACTCACTGAATTCACTCCTAAATCTGTCTTGAAAGACAAGATAAACTTTCAGCCAAGCTGATCTGGGTCCATGCTGCTCATAGAAATCTAGGAGAAGGGGAAGGGAGGCTGCTGATGGGACGCACTGAGACAAAGCTGCAGCTTGCAGTGAGCCTTGAACCTCCTCACAGTGTTGAATTCAGTTACACTGGCCAGTATTGCTGTATAATGTTCTCATACTGACAACTCTTCCTGTCACATAAAATTAAAAGGCTGCCTTGGAGGAATTATGGGGTGGGAGTAATGGCTAAACCAACTCAGAGTTACCTCAATCCAGCTGCCATGATAAATCACACAAGATACAAGCTCATACCACAGCTTTCTTATCTGAAACCTGTAAACCTATAAGGCCAGGTTCACACTTGCGCTGGGCTCTCCATCGTTCAGGTCCAATGGGGAAAACCGAACCACGGAATGCCCATCCGCTAAAACAGCGGTTACCCATGGGATTTCCGCAGTTTTTATATTGAAATAGATATGTGGATGCTGGAAATTTACACTCGTATTTTCCAGTAATCTGATGAACATAGTCATTGCCAAATCTGGCAGGAAAAAGCATATTTTTTTTTGTAATACAATAGTCAGAACAACAGATGATAACAGAATTCATTCCCATCAACAGCTTTTCTATTTCATTCATTCTTCAAACCACTTTACCAAAAGGGATGAAGGAGGAAAAGCGACAATATTACACTGGCACTGTTTACGATGGATTGAAAAATGGAATGCAACAACAAAGATTATAGATAAAAAATGAAACTCAAAAAGTTACAAAAATAACAGAGTCTTTGTTCTGTTGTGAAAATCATTAAGAAATGACCATAGCCTAACTTGAAGGCAATACATATACAGTTACTTGTGTATTAGAGACATCATAAAGGACACTGCAGAGTTCTTATGGGTGGACATTACAATGTAGATATGCTACAACCACCAGTATGCACTGCCAGAATTTTATTAGTGGAGGATACGCAAGAGTTTCATTATACCTAAACAATCACATGTTAAAAGCCCCTGGGTATAGCAGTTAAGCATTGTTGGAGATTATATGTAAGGTATTCTCACTGTTTTGCAGCAGCTTACAACAGCAATACAAAACACTTTCAGCAAGGCCATTTTTTGACACCTAGAATACCATGAAGGCGTTAGCTCAATAACATCACACAGGGTAAATCGGCCATCTCTTCTCAAGGCTGTAGTTGCCTGACACCTGGGGCTTCTGGTCTTGGTGCTATATTTGGTGCCCCAATTCATCTGGGGCACCCTTCCCCATCCCTACAGCATTTTCTTGAAAGCGATGGCTATGGGTGCTGCAGCAGTGTCCCATAGACTTGAAAGGGGTACAGTTATAGTACCCACAATCGCTGTTATAAAGAGTAAACAGCATGGAACCCCACATACAAGCAATTCTGAGAACTGCTTGCTCTGGGAAACAGCTGATCTGTGGAGGTCCTGACAGTTGGACCCCAGCTGATCTAAAATTAATGATGCGGCATCAATTTTTAAAAGGTGGATAACCCCTTTAACCCTTTCCTGAATCTGCCATAATCAGTTCTTTAAATCTGGCGGCTACTCAGGAGCTGAGTGGCTGCCATAGTCGCTGGGTCTCCACTGTATTATACAGCATAGATCCGGTGGGAGTGCCTGCAATCAGGAACTGTACTGATCGCA
Organism: Leptodactylus fallax; assembly: GCA_947044405.1. Lineage (NCBI taxonomy): Eukaryota > Metazoa > Chordata > Amphibia > Anura > Leptodactylidae > Leptodactylus > Leptodactylus fallax. The sequence continues at coordinate 5,403,047 of CAMRHE010000105.1, forward strand.
AGCATTAACCTTTCTTATGCTTTGATCAAACCTGACCGAAGCACCATTTTGAGGAGGATTGACGTCCCCCGAAACTAGATCCTGAGGCAGCAATGCATTAACATGACAGCCAGGAGCCTAATGAAGTCTCCTAGGCTTGTCATTATAGTTCTTCTATTACAGGCTGTGCTATTTTTAAGGGGTTAAAACGTAACAAAAGATATATAAATTTGGCATCGCTGCAATCGATATCATGTCATTTTGACTGCACAGTGAACGCTGTAAAAAACGAAACCCATATATTTGTTGTTGTGTTTTGTTTTTTTCTTTTTAACAAAACTCTAAGGGTGACCTGGGCAGTGAAAATTACAGTTGAACACACTGCGTCACAGTCAGCTTGGATTTTAGGAGTGATTTTAGGAGTTCACAAAGTTATTTGAGGACTTAATGTTTGCAGGACAAATTGTACTATGTAATGATACCATTTAATGTGGAATTGGAGAAAAACTGTGTTTGTGCGACTTTCTCACAGGCTTTGTTTTTACGGCGTTTACTGTGCAGCCAAAATGACATGTGATATATGGGTCAGTTTGATTCTGGGGAACCAGATAGATGTACTTTTTAGTTATACTATCTTGGGGAATGTCTTTTGCTTTGATCACTTTTTATTAATTTTTTTAAAAGAGGTGAAACAGCGAAAAAATGGCAGTTTGGCTCTTGTGATTATTTTTCCCACTACTCTGCTCACCGTATGGGAAAAATAATTTAACTTTGTTTATTATGCAAGTTTGTAGACTGGGCATTTTCAGACACAGGGATACCTATTGTGTATGTGCTTTACTTTATTTTTTAACTTTTATATGTGTTCTATGAAAAGGGGGTGATTTAAATTTTTATTACTTTATTTTTTTTTTTTTTATATATTCTTTTACTGAACTTATTAGACCCCCCTAGAGGTCTTGAGTCTTGAACCCCAGGGGGTCTGATCACTAATGCTAATGCATTACAAAACATTGAGCAGTCTGTATTACAACTGAATACCAGACAAGCCTTTAATATGCCCACGACTGTCAAGGAAATAGATCGCCGACCCTGGATCTCATTCTGGGGGTCATGATCCCCCAAAATGTGTGGCACTCAAATGGCGCCTCGGTCAGCTCTGACTGAGCCTTAATGCCCATGATCAGTGTGGGCACTGATTACAGGCATTAGCACTGGGTTCCAGTGGAGACCCAGCAGCTATGGCCGTTACTCATGTCCTGATTGACCACCATATTTAAATACATGACATCCGCCATACTATTACGATGAGACTTTGCACTGAAAAGATGACCTGTCCATTGTAAATTAAAGTGACAAACACTGCACTTTACAGACAGGTTGGATTTTTAATGTGACAATAGCAGTTTTTCTGTTTAGTTTTTGATAAAAAAATAATCTATTGCAAAAAAAAACTTAACACAATGAGATTTTGAACTTAAAGGGTGACTTGGCCAATGTATGTCTAACAAAGTAGACACTACAGTCACAGTACAGTGCACAGCTTCTCCTCCCACTCCTATGATTTTTCTTCAGATCTATTTGTTTAAAATATATTAAATCTAACTAAACTATACTCCAGAGTCTTCCTCTCCTATAAGTCTGTAGTACCGTAGTATTAGCACTGGGCTCTCTCTAGCATGCTCTGTCAAAAAATGGCTCTACTTCTTCCTGTGCAGTATCTTATATGCACATATGACATCAACACTATAACCTTTTCACCCACCAATCATGATTGGCTGAGAGACTATCAGGTGATGCCAAAAGCCCTTCTAGGTCACACAGAACATGTGATCCTGTGATCCTCTGCTACCTCATGTCACTTGTGGCAGCAACCATTTTAGTTTGTTTGAGACAAATCGAAATACTTTTGATTTTGTTGGAAACCAGTCCTATCATCCCTTGCCACAACACATAACCACTGGATGGCTGCACACAGATACATAGAGAAAACCACTTTGTGAAATCATGTTGTATTTATAAGCTGTTAATTTCATCACACACATATCAGGGCATGTTCAGCCATTGTATTGCAACAATTAATTTTTTTATTTGTAATATTGTTTCCCAAGATTAACTATAATATGAAATGTTATTACACCATAAACCACCAGGAATAGATCAATAACTGAAAACAATTGTATGGTGATAGTAAGGAACTAATTGTCGCTGTACAGTATTTTATATCAATAGTATATGGCTAGGGTGGCCACATATGCTTGTAGATAGGTACTGTCTGGTACAGTTATTTGTACACTGCATGAACGTATTGTTTGGGCATAACACGATACACCGATGTTCATTCATATGGCCAGCGTTTACTCATTGTTTTGCATCAGTAATTGTGAGACAAATTGGTGGAGACTACACAATTGATTGTGGAGACTACACAAATGTAAGGAATAATAGAAGGATTTGCACCTGTTCTATGTTTTCAACACACTCCAGCTTTTGTCATAAAATAACTGATGCAAATCACTGACCAAAACACTGACGTGTGAATAAGGCCTTACTGCTGGAACATTTTATGTCTAACAGACTCTTAGTACTGTATTGGTCCAGGGCAACCATAGTGAGATAAAGGAATCATATCCTGGTTCCACTGCATTCATCCCTAGCTGCCTGTACTATCTGGCACCAGCTCTGTATTTTTCTACTGTATTTTGTATGTAACACTTTTTGTAGTTTAGTGCATTATTGCATATGTTACCACTAAAGTGCGAAAGCCGTGAATGTGCACATTACCTAGGTAATATGCAGATTAACTGATTTGCTCCGTTAAAGTGCGGAATCAGGAGTTTTCCGCAATTTACCTAGGTAATGTGCACATTCACGGCTTGCGGATTGTTAAAGTTCTGAAGTTTGTTTCTCTCGTGTCCTGTCCCTACTCCGTCCCTCCTCTTCTCCCTCCACTGTTAAGTCTTCTTTCGTCAGCGTCTCATAGTTGTCGGTTGTTGTTTTTTATGTGTCACAATTGCCGTCGGCTGTCCAGTGCGTAGCATAGCTAAGACGGTTTGCTTCAAAACCCATTCAACTTGAATGGGTTTTGAAAGCAAACGTGCGGGTGCGTGTGTTTACACCCTCTGCGCCGCGAAGCCGGGTTTTTTTTTTTCTCGGACACAAAGGACTTTGTTTCCAACGAAAAAACAAAAACGGCTTTTCGCAGCGCAGAAGGTGTAAACGCACACACCCACCCTGTTTGCTTTCAAAACCCATTCAAGTTCCATCTTCAACCTTTCCCTATACTGTCCCAATCCTTTTTTTTTTTTTTTTGCCGACATTTAGGTCGGATTCACAGCAATGTTGCTGTAGGCTTAAGTGAACATTACGTTCGCTTAAGCTTACAGCGATGTTGCTGTTGTTCCGGCAAAACATGTTGTTATCTGCACTTTAGCGAGTGCCTAGTTGGTAATGTGCACATTAGCTAGGTAATGTGCAGATTACCTAGGTAATGTCAGAAATGAAAGCAGTGTTCCGCACTTTAACGGATCGCCCTAGTTAATGTGCACATTATCTAGCTAATCTGCAGACTAACTAATTTCTGCACTTAAACGGTAACATATACACTATAGAGCTTTCTATTTGGATGTTACTTACAATAATATATAAGAAACTATACAGTTTTATCCTACAAATTATATTATCAAATCTGTTTTTCAAATGTTTATGCTGGCTCTCAATGTAACATGCAATATCTGATAATACCATGAAATACTTATATATAATAACATATAATTATTAAACTTTCCTTCTACAATATTATATAATATACAATATATTATATAGCATATAATAAAACCTGCACATATCTCTATGCAAATTATCCAAATTCATCCCTGTTTCAAGGAAACATTTAGGCCGGGGTCCTATGTAGAGTAAACACTGCAAAAAAACGCAGTGTTTTACAGTATCTGCAAAGTGGATGGGATTCTGGCTAATCCCAGTCACACATTGCAGAAAAATATCTGCAGCGGACATGTTGCAATTTCAGAAACTGTTGTGTTTTTGTAAATCGCAGAATGTCAATTATACCTACAAAAACGCTGGTGTTTTCTTTATAGGTGTAACTGAAACAGAAAATCAGCATAGGAAAACTCTGTGGACTTTCTTTGAAAATTGCTGTAGGAAAAACCGCAATGTGGTTCCGTCCTGGTTTTTCCCACAGCGCTTTTTGGCTGCGACTCGCTATGTGGAGCCTTAGCCTTACAAAAGAACTACTGAAACTAAGCAGACAACATTTACTGCCATGAATTTGCTGCTGTTTATCAGAATGATCTAAGGGATTTTCAACTCTGCCAAATACTGGGAAAAAAACCTTCACAAACCTGTTATCGTTCTGCAAAATATAGACTTTTCTCTCATATACTAACATACTATTTTTTTTTTCAACACCAACAGCCAAAGCTTTCTTGCAAGACAGCTGGATTCTAAGCAATGATCTAAAAAGTCTTAGGAATATTACCATAATTTTCAGCATTAACTGCATGAACAAGTGACCTTGTGTGTAAGGCTGCTCTGTGACGTTACCGTTTTACATGACCTTCGGAGACCAATCCTACAGTGAATAAAAGACTAATCTTTTTCAGCTGTACAATGACATTTTGTAGTTAACTCAGGCCGTTTTATTTAACAGATCATTTTAATTGATCAATGGCTGCCGTTATAAACATAGGAATCCTGCTATTGTGGTTCTTTGAAAATTGTGCTCTGTTTTAGAGTACTCCCATTACTATGCTTTCTTTAATAGTCTTTAGAAGAGAGGATTTACATTGAAAAAATTTAGCTAGACACCACAAGAGAACTGCATCCAAAAATTACGTCCTTGGCCTATAATTTCAGTCATCCACCTTATGCCTATGAGGTTTATTCAGTGACTGAAGGACGTGTTACTTGGTCCCTTTCATGTCTGATAAATACAATTCTACCAAGCAGGCCTAATTTCTGATGTTCCGCCTGACTTGAATCCTAACTGGTCTAGCAGTAGCAGTATGGATCTCTGCTGTGCTCATCATATCATTTTAATGTCATTAAAAGAAGAACATTAATCGAGGGAACAGTACAATTGTAAGCCAAATAGTCTTTTACAAAATATACCCCCCAAAAAAACCTAAATAAATAAGGAAAAGAAGTATTGCTAAATTTTGAAGAAACTTGTGTGAAGAAAGTCTGCATGCCACATGATAAAATATACTGTATCTGTTTGGTGCAAAGTCAACTCTTTGTATTTTTCAATAACTGTGCTCCACTGATTCCAGTGGAGTTGGAATTTTTTCTCTAGTCCCTACCATCCCTGAGCAATCCGTGCTTCAATACCCTACATGTTACACTCTCTACTGTCAGGTGGGTTGTCTCAGACTTTCTCCTATAGTCCAGGACCACCTACCTTACATTAGAGAGTCTAATTAGCATATTGGGTGTTGAAACTAACAGAAACTATTGCTTATGAATGGTATAGGCTAGAGAAAAAATTCCAACTGTGCCGGAATTAGTGGAGTGATGCATATCGGATAATGCAAACAGTTGGAGTTGATAAAGGTGGTGAAAGATTCTTTTTAAGGGGTTGTTCAACTTAACAAATAAATGTAATTGTAAAATGAAAACATACAATTTTCCAAAATACTTTCTGCATCAAATCCTCGTAGTTTTCTAGCTCTCTGCTTGCTGTCATTCATTGCTTACTCCCAGTGGATAAAAATCAGTCCATGGTCATGTGATGTACACAGGTGCACAGCTCAGTCATCAGAGTTCTGTCTTGAAACGAGCTGTGCGCCTATGTGTCCATACCTCATTTACTGTGATTACTGAGCTGTGCACCAGTGTACATCACATGACCATGGACTGATTTTTATCCACTGGGAGTAAGCAATGAATGACAGCAAGCAGAGAGCTAGCAAACCGTGAGGAATTGATACAGAAAGTATATTGGAAAATTGTATATCTTTTCATTATACAAACAATAACATTTATTTGCTGAAACTGGACAACCCTTTTAAAGAGAACCTTTAGACTGAGTCCCCACGTTGTTTTTTTTGTTGCAGATTTTGCTGCGGTTTTTTGAACCAAAGCCAAGAATGGCTACAAAAGGAATGGGAAATATATAGTAAGTACTTATTCTTCTCCCTTCTGCGCAATCCTCTCCTGACTGTGGCTCAAAAAGACGCAGCAAAATCTGCACCAAAAAAAAAAATGTGTTTCAACGTGGGGCCTCAGCCTTAAAGATAACTATGTGCCATCTTTAAAAAGAAAAAGTGTCTGTCTAACTTCTAGCAAGATGCACCAAATGTAAAACAAAGTGCATCAGTGTGGGTAATGTAGCATATATTGTGACTACCTGGATTGAAATTACGCTAAATTTTAGACAGCATTAGTAAATCTGGGCCATTGTAACAATTTTGTGTCTATCTTAAAGGCTAACTACACCTTTAAAGCCAATTTTTAATTTTTGAAATACATGAATTTTGGTTTGGTTTGAGTAGTTATTAAAAATGTTTTCCAGGCACAGTGGGGAAAAAAATATTTAGTCAGCCACCAATTGTGCAAGTTCTCCTACTTAAAAAGATGAGAGAGGCCTGTAATTGACATCATAGGTAGACCTCAACTATGAGAGACAAAATGAGAAAACATATCTAGAAAATCACATTGTCTGATTTTTGAAGAATTTATTTGAAAATTATGGTGGAAAATAAGTATTTGGTCATCTACAAATAAGCAAGATGTCTGGCTCTCACAGACCTGTAAGTTTTTCTTTAAGAGGCTCCTCTGTCCTCCACTCATTACCTGTAGTAATGGCACCTGTTTGAAATTGTTATCAGTATAAAAGACACCTGTCCACAACCTCAAACAGTCACACTCCAAACTCCACTATGGTGAAGACCAAAGAGCTGTGGAAGGACACCAGAAACAAAATTGTAGACCTGCACCAGGCTGGGAAGGCTGAATCTGCAATAGGCAAGTAGCTTGGTGTGAAGAAATCAACTGTGGGAGCAATAACTAGAAAATGGAAGACATACAAGACCACTGATAATCTCCCTCGATCAGGGACTCCACGCAAGATCTCAACACGGTGAGAACGGTGAGCAAAAATCCCAGAACCACACGGGGGGACCTACTCAATGACCTGCAGAAAGCTGGGACTAACGTAACAAAGGCTACCGTCAGTAACACACTACGCCGCCAGGGACTCAGATCCTGCAGTGCCAGACGTGTCCCCTTGCTTAAGCCACTACATATCCGGGCCCGTCTAAAGTTTGCTAGAGAGCATTTGGATGTTCCAGAAGAGAATGTCATATGGTCAGATTGGGAGAATGTCATATGGTCAGATGAAACGAAAGTAGAACTGTTTGGTAGAAACACAACTCGTCATGTTTGGAGCAGAGTGAATGCTGAGTTGCATCCAAAGAACACCATACCTACTGTGAAGCATGGGGGTGGCAAGATCATGCTTTGGAGCTGTATCTCTGCAAAGGGACCAGGACGACTGATCCGTGTACAGTACAGACCAAAAGTTTGGACACACCTTCTCATTCAAGAGTTTTCTGTATTTTCATGACTCTAAAAATTGTAGATTCACACTGAAGGCATCAAAACTATGAATTAACACATGTGGAATTATATACTTAACAAAAAAGTGTGAAACAACTGAAAATATGTCTTATATTCTAGGTTCTTCAAAGTAGCCACCTTTTGCTTTGATTACTGCTTTGCACACTCTTGGCATTCTCTTGATGAGCTTCAAGAGGTAGTCACCTGAAATGGTCTTCCAACAGTCTTGAAGGAGTTCCCAGAGATGCTTAGCACTTGTTGGCCCTTTTGCCTTCACTCTGCAGTCCAAATCACCCCAAACCATCTCGATTGGGTTCAGGTCTGGTGACTGTGGAGGCCAGGTCATCTGGCATAGCACCCCATCACTCTCCTTCTTGGTCAAATAGCCCTTACACAGTCTGGAGGTGTGTTTGGGGTCATTGTCTTGTTGAAAAATAAATGATGGTCCAACTAAACGCAAACCGGATGGAATAGCATGCCGCTGCAAGATGCTGTGGTAACCATGCTGGTTCAGTATTCCTTCAATTTTGAATAAATCCCCAACAGTGTCACCAGCAAAGCACCCCCACACCATCACACCTCCTCCTCCATGCTTCACGGTGGGAACCAGGCATGTAGAGTTCATTCGTTCACCTTTTCTGCGTCACACAAAGACACAGTGGTTGGAACCAAAGATCTCAAATTTGGACTCTTCAGACCAAAGCACAGATTTCCACAGGTCTAATGTCCATTCCTTGTTTTCTTTAGCCCAAACAAGTCTCTTCTGCTTGTTGCCTGTCCTTAGCAGTGGTTTCCTAGCAGCTATTTTACCATGAAGGCATGCTGCACACAGTGTCCTCTTAACAGTTGTTGTAGAGATGAGTCTGCTGCTAGAACTCTGTGTGGCATTGACCTGGTCTCTAATCTGAGCTGCTGTTAACCTGCGATTTCTGAGGCTCGTGACTCGGATGAACTTATCCTCCGCAGCAGAGGTGACTCTTGGTCTTCCTTTCCTGGGGCAGTCCTCATGTGAGTCAGTTTCTTTGTATCGCTTGATGGTTTTGGCCACTGCACTTGGGGACACTTTCAAAGTTTTCCCAATTTTTCGGACTGATTGACCTTCTTTTCTTAAAGAAATGATGGCCACTCGTTTTTCTTTACTTAGCTGCTTTTTTCTTGCCATAATACAAATTCTAACACTTCATTCAGTAGGACTATCAGCTGTGTATCCACCTGACTTCTGAACAACACAACTGATGGTCCCAACCCCATTTATAAGGCAAGAAATCCCACTTATTAAACCTGACAGGGCACACCTGTGAAGTGAAAACCATTTCAGGTGACTACCTCTTGAAGCTCATCAAGAGAATGCCAAGATCGTGTAAAGCAGTAATCAAAGCAAAAGGTGGCTACTTTGAAGAACCTAGAATATAAGACATATTTTCAGTTGTTTCACACTTTTTTGTTAAGTATATAATTCCACATGTGTTAATTCATTGTTTTGATGCCTTCAGTTTGGAATGAGAAGGTGTGTCCAAACTTTTGGTCTGTACTGTATGTTGTACGCTGCATGGAAAAAAAAATTAAAAGGTAAAAAGCATTACCAGAATTAATGGGATTTTTTTCATCCACCAAGAAAGAGTTAAGATTTATTCTATAAGTTATAGGCACCCAAAAATGGTGTCATTGCAAAATGCATCTCATACCGCAAACAACAAGCCCTCACACTGCTACATCACCAGAAAAATTAAAATATATATAGCTTGCACAATATAAGGACAAAAACCCCAAAAATCGCCAAATCATTAAAACAAAACTAGCTGCGGCAGGAAGGGAACGTATAAGCTATGCAAGAGTATATCAGGGGACACCCCAAATTTAGAGCTTACAAGGGAAAATAAACCAGAAGTGACCCCCCAGAGAGACCCCCCCCAATCATAGGAGATACTAGGGATATAGTAGAGAATTTGGTGCTCCCAATGTACTCCGCACAGCTTACATATTCCCTCTTCACCATCCGCTGTGCATTCATGTCTGGGATACTAAAGCGTACTACACTACTTGATAAATTCTTTGAGGGGTGCAGATTTCAAAATGGGGTCATTGCATAGGGGATTCCACTTTACTGGTACTTTAGAGGCTCTGCAAACATGACATGGCGTCCAGATACCAAACATCTAAATCTGCGCTCCAAAAGTTACATAGCGCTCCTTCACATCTGCGCCCTGCTGTGTGCACAAACTGCACTTTATGCCAACATGTATGACATTGGTATACCCAGGATAACGTACTTAATGTCATATGTGGGTATAAACTGCTGTTTGGGCACATAAGGGAACGAGCGCTATTTTGGTTTTTGGAGCACAGATTTAGACGGTTTGGTTTTTGGATGCTGTGATGATTAAGGGGACTTCCATATATGCATCTCTGTACAATTATGTATCTGGCTGACCCCTTATACCCCCTCCTTCTGACCATGTGTTTCAACTTCCTCCCCTCAGCTCAGTTACTCTGAGCCATGTCCCTGTTGTGAGTTAATTACCATCCCTTTGTTATATTGCTCTGAGTAATTAACACTCCTTTTCAAGTGCCCTACTGCCCCCCAGGAGATTTCCTGCTAAAACACAGCCACCCCAGACAGCCCGGTGCCAGTTATACATCAGAGAGATCATAGTTTTATGCCCATATCTCAGAAGGGGGGCACCTCACAGTTACGGCAATAAATTCTGTGGGTGCCCCATAGAAAGGCGCACGCGGTCAGCCCAAACATGGAGCCGTTGTGAGCCCAAGGCAGGTCCAGACACCCAACTCCCTACCCAAAGGGAACTGAGGTGCCATGCTTGGTATGTATACGACAAGGGTTTCACCCCCGAGTTCTCCCCTTCCACTTACCAAACCATACGGTCGCCAGATAAGGAGCCAGAATGATTTTCGAGTTCAAGGGTTCCATGCTTGTAGGTGTAACTTCCCTCCCCCATGACATCACTCTGGGCAGGGGCAGGGAACACACAAAAGCACAGCACACAGACAGTACATGGTCTTCGGCCATTTTACCCGGTTAAGGTGCTCTGCTGCCGGTCGTCCCATAAGAAAGTGCCCTGGCATTGGAAGTCAGAGATAACCTGCACAAGCTGGTGTTGGTAATATATATTCTTTTCTTTGTTTTATCCCCATTTTTATTTTTATGTACCGTGTTATGTTGTTTTCACTTGTATCTGCTTGTTAACCGCTGCATGTATTCTATGTATGTGTTGAGTGTCTAGTATCGACCCATTTAGGGGTTAATAAATATATAAAATTTAGAGGGCTCGTTTGGCGTACTATCCTCTACCGAACCTACATTCACGGAAAGTGGGTGTGAGGTAATTGAAGCGATTGCAGGTAGGCCAGGCGCGAGGCCCTGGTAAACTCGGATCCTTCACAGTGGTGGCAGCATGGTGGGATAGAGGATAGACAGCGTTTGTGTGTGTGGTATCACTCAGATGCTGTGGATTTGCGGATAAATCCTACGAAGCGAGCTAGGTACTAGGGCATGCTATAAGATACAGTGAAAATTTAGCACGGTGCTTGTCCCTTCCCTTTCTCTTTGTTTTTCTATCCTATCTTTTATTTGGCAACGGCTTCCAGTGGATGGCCGGTGGGACCAGAAGCATAACCAAACGTATGCAGGAATTGGCTGCTGCTGAACTCCAGGAGATGGCGGATATGGAAGCTACCATAGCCATGCAGGAGGCGGAGCAAAGTCCTGAGGTGTTAGGACAAGAGATCCTTGCCAGGCCAGAAGGTGCAGCAACTAGCCCTGTACCAGAAATCACTACGCCTGGAGGGGCTAGTAGTCCCAGCCCGGTGGGGAGAATGGACTTATATTTGCAACTGGCTTTGCAGCAGCTAGGCCCCAGTGACTCTGACGCTCGCCTACAGTTGATCCTCCAATATCAACAGGCTGCTGAGCGACGAGCAGAGAGGGAGGCTGCTGAGCAACACGCAGAGAGAGAGAGAGAAGCTGCTGAGCGACAAGCAGAGAGGGCAGAGCGCCAGGCCGAGCGGGAGCATCAGTTGGAGATGGCCCGGCTGGAAAGGAGTAGCAGCTCTTCCCAGAACCAGGAGGCCCATGTGCAGAGGCCTCGCCAGGAGAGCTTCCCTGTCCTGGAGAAGGATGGTGACTTGGACTTATTTCTGCAGGGGTTTGAAAGAACCTGCTGGCAATACCGTGTGCCCTGGGCACAATGGGCCCAGTACCTGACTCCAAGCTTGAGGGGCAAGGCCCTGGGAGCCTTTACAGACCTATCACCTGAACGGGATGGGGACTATGACGCTATTAAGGAGGCCCTCATCAGACGGTACAACCTCACTCCTGAGGTGTACCGCAAAAAGTTCCGGAGTATAAAGCGGAACCCCACTGGCAGCTATGCGGATGTTGTGGGCAATTTACGGGCTGCCTTCCGGCAATGGATTAAAGGACTTACTGTTACCAAGTTCGAGGAGCTTGAGGATCTGATGATAAAAGACCAGTTCCTCCATGTTTGTCCTCCGGATGTCCGCCAGTTTGTGTATGACTGTGAACCCAAGACAGCAAACCAAGCTGCGCAAATTGCTGACTCCTACGCAGACGGCAGGGTGCCCGAGACCAAGGGAGGAGTAACGTTGCAGAGACCCTCCAGCTGGAAGGAGGGGCAAGGTCGGAATCTACCATAGCCTTCTGTTTCCAAGTGGGGTAAGAAAAACTATGGTGGTCCCTATACTTCCCCTGTCCCTAGAACTCCGGGCGCCCCAGCAACCTACCACCAGTCCCAAGGGGTGGTCCAGCGGTGCCACGGCTGTGGCCAACCAGGACATTTCCAGCGGGAGTGTCCCAACCGCACTAAGGATCCCCAAGCCACAGCAGGTGGCTCATCTGTGTACTTGGTGGGGGGGTGGGGGCACGACCCAATGCCAATCGTCAGCAAGTCACTGTGGGGGATAAAGTGGTCATGGGATTCCGGGACACTGGGGCAGATGTTACTCTGGTGCAACCTGATTTGGTCCCCCCGGACAGTATTATCCCCGGGAAAACTTTAACCCTGAAGGGAATTGGGCAGGAACGCTTAAATGTACCCATGGCTTGTGTCCATCTGGACTGGGGTGCAGGGAAAGGAATGCGGACTGTGGGACTAATGACTGATTTGCCTGCTAATGTACTGTTGGGAACTGATTTAGGACCTATGGTGTCCCAATATGGGGTAGGGGGCACCCCAATTTCCTGTGATAAACTGTCTATGACTAATGTTGATAATGTGTCTGTCATATCTGCAGAGGGGGCCCGTAACCCCCCCTCTGAGATATTTCCCATGACAGTAAGTGTAAATGCTAATGAGTTGTCTTCAGCTGAGAGCAGGGGAGATGCAAGTGAGCTTCCTGCAACCCAGCTCAGCAAAAATGTTATTGATGCTTTGTGCACCAGTGAGACCTGGTCGGTAGACACACCCACTTCTGCGGGGGCGTCTCCCGCCCAGCTTGTTGATTTGTCTACCACCGATCTTACTGAGGCCCGGTGTGAATTAACAATTGCTAATGAATGTACTGTCAATGTAATTGCCAATGCTTGTTGTGAAGGTGTATCGTGTAGCTCTTCTGAGGCACCGGGAGCGACTTCTGCTATTTCGCCTAGTGCCTCCGAACAGCACCCAGCGGCTGGCCAGGTGCCAGGTGGTCGGGTAGGCCATGGGGATCTCACGGCCGATCCAGGTGAGGGGCAGACAGCTGGTATAGCGGTGGTAACCCGCAGCCAGAGTGCTAAGAAGGTGGAGGGTGTTCCGACCCTTGAGCCATCCCCTATATCACCCGGAATCGGTACTGAGACCACCGTGACTAATCCTCCCACCCTGGTGCCGGAAGGGTCCCGCAGGTATGTAACATGCACTCCTCTTTTGTCTCACTCCAGCCAAGAGTTCTGGGACGCTGTCCAGGCTGACACCAGCCTGGTCGCATTGAAGGAACGTGCCACTCAACCTCCCTCAGAGTCTGATAAGGACAGGATATACTGGGACCAAGGGAGGTTGTACCGGGAAATGATCCCCACAACGGGGGAGGAAAGTCTGCTTGGGGAGAAACAGTTAGTGGTACCTCAACCCTACCAGATGGAGTTATTGCGGGTCGCTCATGATATTCCCCTAGCAGGTCACCTGGGGATCACTAAAACCACAGCCCGCCTCAACCACTTATTCTACTGGCCTAAGATGGGGAGGGACGTAGCTAGGTACTGCCATTCATGTGACACATGTCAGAGGGTGGGCAAGGCGGGGCAAAGCACCAAGGCCCCGCTGATACCTATGCCCATCATAGTCGAACCTTTCCAGCGGGTAGCTGTGGACCTTATTGGACCCCTGTCCATTCCCAGTCGCTCCGGGAAACGTTTCATATTAACGGTAGTAGACTATGCTACTAGGTACCCAGAAGCTGTCGCCCTGTCCTCAACCCGGGCTGATGTAGTGGCCAAGGCCCTGGTAGGTATCTTTTCCCGTGTTGGGTTTCCCAGAGAGATGCTCACCGACCAAGGTACCCAGTTCATATCTGCCTTGATGCAAGGCCTGTGTAAGGTAACAGAGGTGCAACATCTAGTGTCCAGCCCGTATCACCCACAGACCAATGGCCTGTGTGAACGGTTCAATGGCACCCTGAAGCAGATGCTTCGGATGTTAGTCGAGTCCCACGGGAGCGACTGGGAGCCTTATCTCCCGCACCTGCTGTTTGCTTACCGGGAAGTGCCTCAGGCCTCGACGGGGTTCTCCCCCTTTGAGCTCTTGTATGGGAGACGTGTCCGAGGGCCCCTAGCTCTCGTGAAAGAATCCTGGGACGGAGACACAGCCATACAAGGTGTGCCAATAGTTGAGTATGTCCTGCGATTCCGTGACCAAATGCAGACTATGGAGCAGCTGGTGCATGACAACATGGTCCAGGCTCAGACTGACCAGAAACGCTGGTATGATCAGAATGCCCGCGAGAGAACATACCAACTGCGGCAGAAGGTATGGGTCCTAGTCCCTGAGCCCCAGGACAAGCTTCAGGCCAAATGGGCTGGTCTGTACTTCGTGCACCAGCAGCTCAGCAGCGTCAGCTACCTGGTCACAGTCGATCCAGGCCGGAACCGGCATAAGGCCTTCCATGTCAACATGATGAAGGATCATCACGACAGGGAAGCCAATGCCTTTCCAGTTTGCAGTCTGTTAGAGGAGGGGGAGGAGGAAAACCTGGTTGACCTGCTCACTCATTTTGTTGAAAGGGGGTTCCCCAAAGATGCCCAGGTGGACCCCCAGCTGACTGAGACCCAGAGGTCCCAACAGATGGAGGTTCTATGCACCCTACCCGGTCTGTTCTCCGGGAAACCCAGGAGAACCAACCGGGCCCTCCACCACGTGGACACCGGAAATCATGCCCCTATCCAGCGTCCGCCATATCGAGTCTCCTCGGAGGTACGGGCCCAGATGCGCAAGGAGATCGGCGAGATGCTGGAACTGGGGGTGATTCAACCCTCTCACAGTGCATGGGCGTCGCCCGTAGTCCTTGTGCCCAAGAAGGACCGGGCTACCCGGTTCTGTGTGGACTACAGGGAGCTCAATGCAGTTACAGTCGATGACACGTACCCCATGCCGCGCATTGACGACTTACTGTACACATTAGGTAAGGCCCAGTATCTGTCCATCATGGACTTGAGCCGGGGATACTGGCAGATTCCCCTGTCCCCACAGGCACAGGAGCGGTCAGCCTTTATCACCCCTTTCGGACTGTACGAGTCCACTGTCATGCCCTTCGGCATGAAAAATGCCCCTGCCACCTTCCAGAGGATGGTCAACTCCCTGCTGTCGGGATGTGAAGGGTTCGCAGCTGCGTACCTGGACAACATCGCCGTCTTCAGCTCCACCTGGGAGGAACACCTGCAGCACCTGTCGCAGGTGCTGGGGCGGATCCACCATGCGGGCTTGACCATCAAACCGGAAAAGTGTCAGCTGGGCATGCGTGAGGTCCAGTACCTGGGACACCGGGTAGGTGGGGGAACCCTGAGACCAGAACCTGAAAAGCTGGATGTAATCATGTCCTGGCCCACCCCCCGGACCAAACGACAGGTGATGTCTTTCCTGGGCACAGCAGGGTACTATAGGAAGTTCGTCCCGAACTATAGTGCCCTTGCTGCTCCCCTGACAGACCTCACCAAGAAGAAGTTGCCGCAAACCGTCCAATGGACGGATACCTGTGAGCACTCCTTCCAGGCCCTGAAGGCGGCCCTGGCAAGCGCCCCTGTACTTCAAGCGTACGATGAATCCCGTCCGCTTGTATTACAGACAGACGCCAGCACCTACGGTCTCAGTGCCGTGCTGAGCCAGATTGACTCAGCGGGGCAAGAGCACCCAGTGCAGTACCTCAGTAGAAAGCTTCTGCCGCGGGAGGTGGCCTACGCCACAGTGGAGAAGGAATGCCTGGCAATTGTTTGGGCCTTGCAGCATCTGCAGCCTTACTTGTATGGGCGCCACTTCACTGTGGTGACGGACCACAACCCCCTGATCTGGATAAAGCGTATCGCAGGTCAGAATGGGCAGTTGTTGCGCTGGAGCCTGGTGCTCCAGCAATACAATTTCGACATTAGGCACAAGCCCGGCCGGGCCCATGGCAACGCAGATGGCCTGTCCCGGCGCGGTGAGGCTGCAGAGGCGCTCGAGGAAGAGGAGCATAGGCTCCTGCTTCCTCTAAGCACCGTCTAAAGGAGGGAGATGTGATGATTAAGGGGACTTCCATATATGCATCTCTGTACAATTATGTATCTGGCTGACCCCTTATACCCCCACCCCCACTTCTGACCATGTGTTTCAACTTCCTCCCCTCAGCTCAGTTACTCTGAGCCATGTCCCTGTTGTGAGTTAATTACCATCCCTTTGTTATATTGCTCTGAGTAATTAACACTCCTTTTCAAGTGCCCTACTGCCCCCCAGGAGATTTCCTGCTAAAACACAGCCACCCCAGACAGCCCGGTGCCAGTTATACATCAGAGAGATCATAGTTTTATGCCCATATCTCAGAAGGGGGGCACCTCACAGTTACGGCAATAAATTCTGTGGGTGCCCCATAGAAAGGCGCACGCGGTCAGCCCAAACATGGAGCCGTTGTGAGCCCAAGGCAGGTCCAGACACCCAACTCCCTACCCAAAGGGAACTGAGGTGCCATGCTTGGTATGTATACGACAAGGGTTTCACCCCGAGTTCTCCCCTTCCACTTACCAAACCATACGGTCGCCAGATAAGGAGCCAGAATGATTTTCGAGTTCAAGGGTTCCATGCTTGTAGGTGTAACTTCCCTCCCCCATGACATCACTCTGGGCGGGGGCAGGGAACACACAAAAGCACAGCACACAGACAGTACATGGTCTTCGGCCATTTTACCCGGTTAAGGTGCTCTGCTGCCGGTCGTCCCATAAGAAAGTGCCCTGGCATTGGAAGTCAGAGATAACCTGCACAAGCTGGTGTTGGTAATATATATTCTTTTCTTTGTTTTATCCCCATTTTTATTTTTATGTACCGTGTTATGTTGTTTTCACTTTTATCTGCTTGTTAACCGCTGCATGTATTCTATGTATGTGTTGAGTGTCTAGTATCGACCCATTTAGGGGTTAATAAATATATAAAATTTAGAGGGCTCGTTTGGCGTACTATCCTCTACCGGTGTGAGGTAATCGAAGCGATCGCAGGTAGGCCAGGCGCGAGGCCCTGGTAAACTCGGATCCTTCACAGATGCCATGACACTTTTGCAGAGTTGCTTAAACACCAGTAAAGTGGAATCCCTTGACATGTGACCCCATTTTGGAGTGAACATTTTTAACCCCCAAGTATTGCATTAATTAAATAGGAGAAAATGACAATTTTTCCAGGAATACAGTGCTGGCCAAAAGTATTGGCACCCCTGCAATTCTGTCAGATAATACTCAATTTCTTCCAGAAAATGATTGCAATCACAAATGCTTTGGTAATAATATCTTCATTTATTTTGCTTGCAATGAAAAAACACAAAAGAGAATGAAAAAAAAAGTCAAATCATTGGTCATTTTACACAAAACTCCAAAAATGGGCCGGACAAAAGTATTGGCACCCTCAGCCTAATACTTGGTAGAACAACCTTTAGACAAAATAACTGCGAACAACCGCTTCAGGTAACCATCAATGAGTTTCTTACAATGCTCTGCTGGAATTTTAGACCATTCTTCTTTGGCAAATTTCTCCAGGTCCCTGAGATTTGAAGGGTGCCTTCTCCAAACTGCCATTTTGAGATCTCTCCACAGGTGTTCTATGGGATTCAGGTCTGGACTCATTGCTGGCCACTTTAGAAGTCTCCAGGGCTTTCTCTCAAACCATTTTCTAGTGCTTTTTGAAGTGTGTTTTGGGTCATTGTCCTGCTAGAAGACCCATGACCTCTGAGGGAGACCCAGCTTTCTCACACTGGGCCCTACATTATGCTGCAAAATTTGTTGGTAGTCTTCAGACTTCATAATGCCATGCACACGGTCAAGCAGTCCAGTGCCAGAGGCAGCAAAGCAACCCCAAAACATCAGGGAACCTCTGCCATGTTTGACTGTAGGGACCGTGTTCTTTTCTTTGAAGGCCTCTTTTTTTTTCCTGTAAACTCTATGTTGATGCCTTTTCCCAAAAAGCTCTTCTTTTGTCTAATCTGACCAAAGAACATTCTTCCAAAAAGTTTTTGGCTTTCTCAGGTAAGTTTTGGCAAACTCCAGCCTGGCTTTTTTATGTCTCTGGGTCAGAAGTGGGGTGTTCCTGGGTATCCTACCATAGAGTCCCTTTTCATTCAGACACCGACGGATAGTACGGGTTGACACTGTTGTACCCTCGGACTGCAGGGCAGCTAGAACTTGTTTGGATGTTAGTCGAGGTTCTTTAGCCACCATCTGCACAATCTTTCGTTGAAATCTCTCGTCAATTTTTCTTTTCCGTCCACATCTAGGGAGGTTAGCCACATTGCCATGGGCTTTAAACTTCTTGATGACACTTCGCACGGTAGACACAGGAACATTCAGGTCTTTGGAGATGGACTTGTAGCCTTGAGATTGCTCATGCTTCCTCACAATTTTGCTTCTCAAGTCCTCAGACAGTTCTTTGGTCTTCTTTCTTTTCTCCATGCTCAATGTGGTACACACAAGGACACAGGACATAGGTTGAGTCAACTTTAATCCATTTCAACTGGCTGCAAGTGTGATTTAGTTATTGCCACCACCTGTTATGTGCCACAGGTAAGTAACAGGTGCTGTTAATTACATAAATTAGAGAAGCATCACATGATTTTTCAAAGGGTGCCAATACTTTTGTCCACCCAATTTTTTATGTTTGGTGAGGAATTATATCCAATTTGGCTTTCTGACAATTCTTTTTGTGTTTTTCCATTGAAGACAAATTAAATGAAGATATTATTACCAAAGCAATTGTGATTGCAATCATTTTCTGGAAGAAATTGAGTATTATCTGACAGAATTGCAGGGGTGCCAATACTTTTGGTCAGCACTGTATGTCATTTCAGTGCGTAATATGTTGTGCTCGGCTTGTATCAGAGATGAACGCCCCAAAAGCTGTTGTGGCCTGGGATACCTGCTTAATAGTTTTTATGAGTGTGTATCTCTACTGACATAAGCTGGGTACAACATATTGGGTACTTAAATGGCGTATCTACGGAAAAATTGCAATTATCAGCTGTGCATTCATTTCTGGAAATTAAATTAATGCAACATTCAAGGGTTAAAAATGCTTGCTACCCCACTTGATAAATCCCTTGGGTGGTGTAGTTTCCAAAGTGGGGTTATGTGTCTGCGGGTTCTACTTTACTGCCAATTCAAGGGCTCTGCAAAAGTGGCATGACATCCAAAAACCAAACTGTGCTCCAAAAACCAAAATAGCGCTCCTTCCCTTCTGTGCCCAAACAGCAATTTATACCCACATATGACATTAAGTATGTTATCCTAGGTACAACAGTGTCATACATGTGGGCATAAACTGCAGTTTGGGCACACAGGAGAGCGCAGATGTCAAGGAGCGCTATGTGTTTTGGACCTCTAATTTAGATGTTGGTTTTTGGACACAGTGTCACATTTGTAGAGACTCTAAAAATACCCCTACAAAATGGGGTCACTTCTTGGGGAATTTCGATTTACTGGCACCTTCAGGGCTCTGCAAAAACAACATGGCGTCCAGAAAATCTCTCTAAATCTGTACTCCAAAAGCTAAAAAGCGCAGTGCTCCTTCCCTTCTGAGCCCTGTTGTGTGCCCAAGCAGCAGTTTACACCCACATATGCAACTTCTTTCTACCTGGTATAGCCCACTTAATAGTTTTAGGAGTGCATGTCTCTGATGACACAAACTGGGTGCAACGTATTGGGCACCCAAATGGCATATTTATTTAAAAATTTCAATTTTCATTTTGTACATTAATTTTCGAGAAGCACTCTTGGGCTCAAAATGATAATACCCCTTGATAAATTCCTTGAGGGGTGTAGTTTCTAAAATGTGGTCACTTTTAGGGGTATCCACTGTATTGATACTTTGGTGGCTCTGTAAATGCGACATGGCACCCGAAAAATATTCCAGCAAAATCTACCTTCCAAAAGCCAAAAAGCGCTCTTTCCATTCCAAGCCCCACCATATACCCATACAGCAGCTTACAACCACATATGGGGTATTGCTGTGTTCAGGAGAAATTGTGTAACAATCTTTGGGGAGCTTTTTCTCCTTTTTCCTTATGTGAAAATTAAAAATTTGGGACTAAATTGACGGTTTATTAGAAAAAAAAGTAATTTTTCATTTTCACGTCCAAATGTTAATAAAATCTGTGAAACAGCTGTAGGGTCAAACTGCTTATTATATCCCTTGATATATTCTGCGAGGGGTGTAGTTTCCAAAATGGGGTCACTTTTAGGGGGTTTCCACTGTATTGGTACTTTGGGGGCTCTGTAAATGCGAAATGGCACCTGAAAACATTCCAGCAAAATATGCCCTCCAAAAGCCAAATAGCGCTCTTTCCATTCCAAGCCCCACCATGTACCCATACAGAAGATTATGTCAACATATTGGGTATTGCCGTGTAAGGAGAAATTGCTTAACAAACTGTGCTTTTTCTCTTTTAACCCCTTGTGAAAATGGGGGATAAAGTGATATATTAGTAATTTTTTATTTACACATCCCAATGTTAATAAAATCAGTGAAAAGGCTGTTGGGTCAAAATGCTCACTATATCTCTTTATAAATTCTGAGAGGGGTGTAGTTTCCAAAATTGGGTCACTTTTAGGGGGTTTCCATTGTTTTGGTACTCTAGGGGCTCTGATTAAAATTTTGAAAACCATGTATAATTTTCGTTCCACTTCACAATTATCTGCTACTTTGTGTTGGTCTATCATTTAAAATCTCAATAAAATACAATTGAGTTTGTGGTTGTAAGGTGACAAAATGTGACAAAGTTCAAGGGGTATGAATACTTTTGCAAGCCACTGTATGTTGACCTAGAATCATGGTCCTGGTTTACCATAACCCCTTCCCACCGCAGGCATTTTTTAATTTTCATTTTTGACTACCCTCCTTTCAAACCCCATAACTTATTTTTCTGTTCACAGAGTCAAATGAGGGGGTCAATGTTTGTGGGACAAATTGTACTTTGTAATAGTATTATTTATTATTCCATAGGATGTACTGAGAAGCTGGAAAACAAATTCTGAAAATTCTGAAAAACTGGGTTTGTGTGGGACCCCCGCAGATCACTAGTACCAAGGCAGGAGTCGGACCCCCACAGATCTATTATTGATGGCCTATCCCAAGGCTAGGCCTTTAATCCTATAAACCGAATAACCCCTTTAAACAAGCCAGTCATTACAATTGATGCTTTAAATTTCTACTCCAAAACCATGAGTTGTCAGCAGTTGTGGTCATCAGTTTTTACTAAGATGGTCCATGAAAAGGTAGTTTTGACACTCCCAAACCCAGTTAAAATCAGGCAGCTATCACTAGGACCAGTCCTAGTAAAAACAGCACAGTTCTCTTATACTACTAACTTTTTTCGTCTAGTTTTCCACGTCTTTTTGGATGTCTTTGGATTTGTTGGACTCAATGTCAATGATCCCATTTTTTTTAATAATATTGTCAAATAGGGATGTGTGTGGGAGTTTTTATATTAATAAAACATAAATTCTAATAAATGATGTGTGCGTGTGTGTTTTTTTAAACACTTTATTACCGCTTTAGTAATAGACAGCTGTCTTATTGACAATATCCATTACTAAGATAGGGTTTACCTACCACCACCAACAGAGCTGCTGGGAAGAGCCAGGTATGGCCCAGTATGTGACCATCTAGCGATGTTGTAACTTAAAATTATACAAAGTAACAATACTCTGAGATTTACTGGCCAATACTACATAGTAACGCAATATAATAATATTAGCATATAACCATATGCATAGTAGAAATTAAAGCTGTCCCCTGGTTCTAAAGATTTAGGGAAAATAAAATAAAAATATTTATGGCAAATAAGAGTCATTCATATTTTGGAGAATCAATGGTGAATAGATTTTTTTAAGACCTCATATTAGGCAGGATTCAACCATTTAATCAAATAAGTTGGTCATAAACATAAAGTGAAAGATTTACTAATACTGTACAATAAATAATTTACACACAGTGTAAGCTTAGACTAGATAGTCTTAAAATGGGTCAGATTCATCACAGTGTTATATTCAGAATGATGAATTTGGCATATCTTTATAAACTCTTGTCTAATTTTGCAATTTTGTTTGTTGGCTTACTTGATGCCAATATTTTATACCAAATTTTTGGTGCATATTGTTGCCTTACATCCCTATATTCTCATGAAGTCATGTCCCTTCTTAAGTTCCTGCTTAATAATCAGAGGTTTAGAATCTGCTAAGGGGATTGTTTTGTGGGCATATACTGTGTACAGGTAAGTTTCAATGAGTGTCTAGAAGTAGGTAGATTTGGCATTATGAATATTGACACAAATATACTGTATACCATGATGCTCTTTATGACTACCTCTTAAGAAAAGAATTTTCAGCCATATATCAGCAGTCACAACTATTCTGCTCATTAAAGGGAGACTGTCAGCAGGAAAATCAGTATTAAAGTAATGACAGTATCTTGAAGTCTGCTTCTGCATTAAAGCTCCACTTTCAGCCTCTTATTCTAATACAAATTAGCTGAAAAGGTGTTTAGAGGCTTTTCTTTTCCTGCAAGTGCTTTGCTCTCTTCTCTAGATATCCAACCTTAACTGCAGACACAATGTGACAAAGTGGAAGATGTCACTCAAGCAATGTGGGGCGGACCTGGGTAGCAGTTAGGGGTGGATATCTACAGTAGAGAGTGAAACAAAAGAAATGCCTTTTTCAGCTAATTTGCATAAGAATAAAATCCTTATTTTCAAGAAAATGCAGCTGCAATGAAGAACAAGAAAAGCATTTTTGGAAAGTGTAGAAGCAGCCTTACAAGGTACTGTCATTAGTTTGATACCAATTTTCCTGCTAACAGACTCCCTTTAACATAGTCTGTATTAGTGTATTCTAGTGTATAATGTATCTGGAAAGTACTAAAATAAAATACATTTTAAAAGGAAATCAGGTTTACTCCCATCATTGTACATTCAATACTGACAAAGTAAAAGCAGAATGTTAGAAATCTTTGCTAATTTAGTAAAAAGGAAAAACTAAAATATTGCATAAGTACTCAAATTCTTTACTCAGTACTTGGTTGAAGCTGCTTTGGCAGTGATTACAACCTCCCAGTCTTCTATGGTATGATGCCACAAGGTTTGCACAACTGGATTTGGGGATTTTTTGCCATTCTTCTCTGCAGATCCTCTCAACCCCTGTCAGGTTTGATGAGGACCGTCAGTGAACAGCCATTCTCAGGTCTCTCCAGAGTTGTTCAATTAGGTTCAAATCAAGGCTCTGGATGGGCCACTCAAAGACATTCACAGAGTTGTCAGAAAGTCACAGTGATGGTTAACCTTCTGGGAGTTTCTCCCATCTGCACACAGGATCTTTGAAGCCCAGGCAGAATGATCATTGGATTCTTGGTCACCTCTCTTACAAAGGCCCTTTACAATTACTTAGTTTGGTAGAACAGCCGGAAGTCCTGGTTGGTCCAAACCTCTTCCATTAAAATTATAGAGGCCATTGTGCTCTTGGGAATATAAAGTACTTTTACTTGTAACTTTTAGTACCTCACTGGCTAACTTCATTTCATTTTATACTGACGTCAATATAGCAATATGCAATTTGTTATTTTGGAAGAGCCAGACAGCCGCTGATGTGTGGGAGTCGAAGGGGTCAGACCTCCATTGATATGGATAGGTCATCAATAAGGATTGTACAGATTGTTACAACAATGGAGATTTCTCTGTAATATTTGATATTTTTTATGTATATTTAATGAAATGTATTCAGAGTTCAAAACATAAATTGTTTATGGAACTTTCTTCATTTTTTTGAAAGATAATTTAACTGATTATTTTATATTTTAATATATATACCTATGTATGTCCCGACAACTGGGAATACTAAAGCACTTGGGTTTTTCAATGAACTCATATGGCAAAGATCAAAGACCACTGCTTCAGAATCTTCAGCACCGTAATAGTACCATTATGGCACTATGCAGGAACACGTTTCAAAGAAAAAAATGGCCGTGGATTATAGCATAAATGTCAAAAATCATTCCAGTAACCAATTATTTGCATATCACAGAAAATATATGCTGGTGGAGACAGTATGTGAGAAGTGATCCCATGAACAAAAAAAAAAAAAAAAATTTCCCCTAAAAATGGTGCACATTTTATATGTAAAGAGTTTCTGTGACAATCTAAAATGTATTCATGGAGTCAATTAAAGAGAACATGTCAGAAGAGTGAATACTATATTTGGATTACTCTGTGCAGTAAAATTTTTTATATCAGATATGGTGGATTATTGGACATTTATAGAAAAGTATGTAATATTTTCTCGCAATAGTACAAAAGTTTGAGAAAGACAGTCCATTATAACATGCAAATATCACAGTTTTAAAATCTACAGGTGCCATGATTATTGGTGGAGTAAAGAAATTTGTAAATACAACACTAACATAGGTGTAACTTGAAGCTCCTCGGCTCCAATGCAAAATCTGTGACGGGGCCCCTACCTACCTTGTTCCATTTTGAATAGTGGTATACTTTATGTAACAGAGGGAACACTGGGGCCCCCTCAGGGTCACGGGCTCAGTAGCAATTGCTATCATTGCACCTCCTATAGCTACACCCCTGGACACTAAGCACTGTATACAAGTTAGGCTTCATATTTTGCTTGAAGCATATAGATGCTCTTCAGTTGGGCAGCTACTACCTCTGCCAAAACCCTGTAGAAAAAGAGTTTTCTGGGATGGGCACTACATGTATGTAATATCTGGGAATGAGTACAATGGGGCAGATAAACTAAAATATATGCACCGGAATTCTGGTGTAATTTGAGCCATAAAACTGGTGTACATGCTTTATATTTCATTTTTAGAAGCTGCACCAAAATTTTGCCAACTGCGCCAAATGTTTGTGCCCAAATTTTGTTGGAAACTAAGCCAAATAATAAGTGGTGTAAAGTTAGACTAAACAGTCTAAAGTACACCAGATTTTCAAACAGTATCAGACACTTTAGAAAATCTGGTGCAATCTAGGGCTGTCTAACTCTGAACTGTCTTATATTACACATTATTAGTTTATCTGCCCCCAACAGAGTGAACATTGGATTCTTGATCAAAACTCTTACAAAGGCCCTTCTTTACAATTACTTAGTTTGGTGGAACAGCCAGCTCTAGGAAGTCCTGGTTGTTCCAAGCTTCTTCCATTTTAGAATTATGGAGGCCACTGTGCTCTTGGGAATATACAGTACTTTTACTTGTAACTTTCAGTACCTCCACTGGCTAACTTCATTTCATTTTATACTGACTTCAATATAGCGATATGCAATTTGTCTTATCATATTAATGTTAAAGTGGTTTCCAAGACTAAGATATTGATGACCTAGCCCTAGGATAGATCATCAATATCAGTCTGGTGGCCTACTGACACCCGGCAACCCACCAATTAGTTGTTGGAAGAGACTGCAGCATTTGGATGATACATTGTATAGCAGCTGTCCAGACCCATTCACTTTTAGGGGACTAAGCTGAATACACTCCATGTGATGAATGAACTTGAGATCACTGTGAACTGGGCCAGAGGGCCGCTGTTACTTCAATTAGCTGATGTGTGGGAGTCCCAGGTGTCAGACCTCCACCGATAAGGATAGGTCATCAATAAGAATTGTACAGATTGTTACAGCAATGGAGATTTGTTTGTAATATTTGATATTTTTTATGTATATTTAATTAAATGTATTCAGAGTTCAAAACATAAATTTTTATGGAACTTAATTTTTTTTGAAACTTAATTTAACTGATTATTTTATATTTTAATATATATCTACGTATGTCCCAACAACTGAAAATACTAAAGCACTTGGGTTTTTCAATGGACTCAAATGCCAGAGATCAAACACCACTGCTTCAGAATCTTCAGCGCTGTAATAGTAACATTATGGCACTATGAAGGAATATGTTTAAAAGAAAAAAAATGCCCGTTGATCACAGCAAAATTGTCAAAAATCATTCCAGTACCCAATGGAGAATGACTCTCTAACAGCTTCCCATTTTTGTTGGGTTTGTTTTGTGTTGCATAAAATATAAGTAATCACCCTCCTAACAGGTCATCTGTATTATATTTGGAATGGTACAGAATCCCACGGGGTGCATGACTGACAGGAATATTAATAACCTGAAAGACTTTCAGATCAGCAATATAAATTTAGATGCATATAAGATGTCAAGTTATTCTGTAGGTCTTTCACACTCTGTACTACTGAACACATGCTATATCTTTATACATTATAAAATAGCTCAAATGAGTAAAATTATGACTGTCTTAAGCTTTCTTAGCATACTATTGAACATATAGGAATACAAGTAATTACATCACTTTAGAGCAGGGGTACTCAAATATTTTTAGTAAAGGTCTGTTGACCAGCGTCTGCCATCAAGTAAAGTTCCGAGCTGAACAACAGCTGAACATGTCCTGTATTCACGGTATTTTTTGGACAAAAAGACGCGTCTGACTATAAGATGCACAAGAAAAATAAGGAAAAAATATTTCCTAATGTGCCATTATACTGTGAGGGGCAGTTAGGAGCTTTATAATGTGTGTGGTGACATAAAGAAGCATTATATTGTGCATGGGGGCAATAAGGAACATTATACTATGGGTGGGAGCACTAAAGAGTTTTATACTTAGTTGAAGGTTTCGGACCGCGGTCCGTCAGTTGAGTATCCCTGCTTTAGTGTAAATTCTACGAAAATAATTCTGTCACCAATATAGCAGGATCTCTTTTGTAATCACACAGTAGTATTTACTACTTGTAATGTAAATGCCATACAAAGTGAAATTTAATTCTGTTGTGTTTCCAAAGGAATATTCATTTCTAATGAAAATAGCTCAATATGTAAAAACATTATAAGGTCCGTATTCTTCACTGATACTTACAAATATAATAATACTCATGTCCAGGACGAAACTCAAACCCCAGAGAGAAAGGCGTAAACAGCTGGAATTTCTCAGAAAACTTCAGTGGTCCATTAAGAGAATCGGGTCGGTTGCACTCCCACCTTTTGAACCCCTTCTGACGATGGTCACAGGAGGCATGGCCATCATAATTCACCATGTAGAGTATATAGCGCTCCATTCTATCTGCTGGGAGTGAAACCTCGTAATGGGGGCAGTAAATATCCAGGTAGTCATTGATACTCACATCCACAGTATAGTCACCATGATGAAACCTATAAGACATAACAGCAATGTTATAACAGCAATATCATCAGGTTGATTCACTATGGTAAAATACAGCAGAACCAAAAACATAAGAATAATCTAACACAGTAGATGGCTTTTTAGTAGTTTTTTTAGAGTCTCTAAGGCTAAGACCCCACGTTACGGAAACTCTGCATTTTTGACTGCTGTGAAAAAAAACCCACTGCATTTTACAGTAAAAACAAAGTGAATAAGATTCTGGTTAATCTCATCCACACACTGTGCAAAAAAGAGCTGCGGAAAAGCTGCATTTTTAAAATGAGTTTTCACTGCGTTTTTCCGCAGTGTTTTTTACCTGGTTTCAATACGTGGGGCCTTAGCCTAAAAGTCATAACTAGAATTTGTTTCACATGGAGGAAAAAAAAAATTGTGTATTACCCCAGTCCTATACCAAAGGCAATGTTACAATAATTTGCTGGTCTCTCCTGCGCCAAGCACCCAGGGCATACCTAGGATTATCATTTGTTATATGCTTTTTGATTTTAAATATTATTTATAGAATATAGAGTAATATTCCCTCTAATAGCAGAATATAAGGTTACAGTGAATAAAATCACCTACAGTGGGGAAAAAAAGTATTTAGTCAGCCACCAATTGTGCAAGTTCTCCCACTTAAAAAGATGAGAGAGGCCTTTAATTGACATCATAGGTAGACCTCAACTATGAGAGACAAAATGAGAAAACAAATCCAGAAAATCACATTGTCTGATTTTTAAAGAATTTATTTGCAAATTATGGTGGAAAATAAGTATTTGGTCAATAACAAAAGTTCATCTCAATACTTTGTTATATATCTTTTGTTGGCAATGACAGAGGACAAACGTTTTCTGTAAGTCTTCACAAGGTTGGCACACATTGTTGCTGGTATGTTGGCCCATTCCTCCATGCAGATCTCCTCTAGAGCAGTGATGTTTTGGGGCTGTCGCTGGGCAACCCTTTCAACTCCCTCCAAAGGTTTTCTATGGGGTTGAGATCTGGAGACTGGCTAGGCCACTGCAAGACCTTGAAATGCTTCTTACGAAGCCACTCCTTTGTTGCACTGGCGGTGTGCTTGGGATCATTGTCTTGCTGAAAGACCCAGCCATGTTTCATCTTCAATGCCCTTGTTGATGGAAGGAGGTTTGCACTCTAAATCTCACGATACATGGCCTTATTCATTCTTTCATGTACACGGATCAGTCGCCCTGGTCCCTTTGCAGAGAAACAGCCCCAAAGCATGATGTTGCCACCCCCATGCTTCACAGTAGGTATGGTGTTCTTTGGATGCAACTCAGCATTCACTCTCCTCCAGACACGACGAGTTGTGTTTCTACCAAACAGTTCTACTTTGGTTTCATCTGACCATATGACATTCTCCCAATACTCTTCTGAAACACCCAAATACTCTCTAGCAAACTTCAGACGAGCCTGGATATGTACTGGCTTAAACAGGGGGACACGTCTGGCACTGCAGGATCTGAGTCCCTGGCGACATAGTGTGTTATTGACGGTAGCCTTTGTTACGTTTGACCTGCAGAAAGCTGGGACTTTCACTAGGTCCCCCCGTGTGGTTCTGGGATTTTTGCTCACTGTTCTTGTGATCATTTTGACCCCACGGGATGAGATCTTGCGTGGAGCCCCTGATCGAGGGAGATTATCAGTGGTCTTGTATGTCTTCCATTTTCTAATTATTGCTCCCACAGTTGATTTCTTCACACCAAGCTGCTTGCCTATTGCAGATTCAGTCTTCCCAGCCTGGTGCAGGTCTACAATTTTGCTTCTGGTGTCCTTCCACAGCTCTTTGGTCTTCACCATAGTGGAGTTTGGAGTGTGACTGTTTGAGGTTGTGGACAGGTGTCTTTTATACTGATAACAATTTCAAACAGGTGCCATTACTACAGGTAATGAGTGGAGGACAGAGGAGCCTCTTAAAGAAGAAGTTACAGGTCTGTGAGAGCCAGAAATCTTGCTTGTTTGTAGGTGATCAAATACTTATTTTCCACCATAATTTTCAAATAAATTCTTAAAAAATCAGACAATGTGATTTTCTAGATGTTTTCTCATTTTGTCTCTCATAGTTGAGGTCTACCTATGATGTCAATTACAGGCCTCTCTCATCTTTTTAAGTGGGAGAACTTGCACAATTGGTGGCTGACTAAATACTTTTTTTCCCCACGGTAATTCCCATTGCAACCAAGTGCATAGACCATCATTGAATGATAGTAGCTGTGACTCTTTGGGATCTGCTCTTGGTTCTCCTTGCAATAATCATGATATAGTTGCAGTGTGTGCCCGAAAATGTCATGATTGTAGCCACATATGGCATATAGCCTAGTATGGCACTATAGTTAAACACATAGTTATCACTAAGTTCCTCATCTTGAAAAGAGTTCTTTAAGGCTATGGCACATTCCTATAAGTATTAGTAACCATTGCTCATTTATAGTTCAGTGAGGGAAATGTCAATAATTCATTATTCTATATAAAATGGCAGTTTTTCATCACAGTTCCCACGCTGTTTTCACAAGCACCCTTTGGGTAGATTTGCCATGTGTGTCTATATTATGTCACACACTGCTGTGTCTGTACATTTACGGTCAGGTGCAAAACAGATGTTATGGCAGTGGGTAAAAATAGAACCAGATTAATCAAACTAGTGTATAATGCCACGCTTTGCCATGCAATATTTTTTTCCTTAAAGCAAATTATTAATATAGTCTCCACTGATTTTCATCCCTGGTGTTTAAGGTGATAGATAGTTACAGGTGCATCTCAATAAATTAGAATATCTTTGAAACGTTCGTTCATTTCAGTAATTAAGTTAAAAAAGTGACCTCCTATATTTTCTAGATTCTTTACACACTGAGTGTTCTATTTCAAGTGTTTTATTTCTGTAAATGTTGATTATGGATTACAGCTAATGAAAATGCAAATCTAAGAAAATTAGAATATTGTAAAAAAGTTCAGTATTGTAAATTCAGTGTGTCACCTGCCAAGGTTTCCTAAGCCTTTAAATGGTCCCTCAGTCTGGTTCAGTAGGACACACAATCACGGAAGACGCTGATTATGAATTGTATTACTGAATTACGGAAATGAATGAATGTTTCTAATTTATTGAGATGCACCTGTATATCCATTGTACAGGCTACACCTACTGAAATCACAAATCAATGCTACCTGAAAAATAAGGCAATATTTAGAAAAAAAAACTTTTCTTAGAATGTATAGGTCACATATGAGATAACTATCAATAACTGACTTCTGTATTCGGTGAGGTGCCACCAGCTCAAACATATCATGTTCTATGAGTGGTTCTCTGACAGCGGCAACCTCTAATTCGGTAACATAATGACTCATTTTGTGGTTGGATTTAGGAGCAAAGTAAAAGATAAATTCATAAAGTATAAAGTGTGGGTGGAAAGGAATCCACAAAGTCAGGAAGATCACCTGGCAGCCGCAACCCTCTTTAAGAGTTATGAAAATTTTAATATATGCTGAAAAAGCATAAGATGTAATGGGCAATGATTTAGCTCAAGTGCCAGAGAAGTAAAATGAGGCAGTTGCTCATAGCAACCAATCTGATGTCAGCTGTCCAAGGCCCTTTTGAAAATGAAAGTACTAATCTCATTGGTTGATATAAACAACTGATCCCCTGTATCTTGCCATGTGGGATTATGTAGTAA
This sequence comes from Leptodactylus fallax, assembly GCA_947044405.1. Taxonomy (NCBI): domain Eukaryota; kingdom Metazoa; phylum Chordata; class Amphibia; order Anura; family Leptodactylidae; genus Leptodactylus; species Leptodactylus fallax. The sequence continues at coordinate 5,434,198 of CAMRHE010000105.1, forward strand.
AAACTGGCAAAACCTGAAGACTGTTAGATTAAGGACGATTTTCTAGTGGTATAAATTTTGTTTGTGGCAATATTATGACTACAAATCCTGTGGTGTAAAGAACTGAAGTAATTCTATTTATATCTATCTATCTATCAATTTATATCTAGGAGTTTGCATGTTCTCCCCGTGTTTGTGTAGGTTTCCTCCTGGTACTGCGGTTTCCTCCCACACTCTACAGACATACTAATAGGGAATGTAAATTGTGAGCCCTATATTGGACAATGATTGACAAAGTCTGTAAAGCACTGATCCATCAAGTCCAACCTATAACCCTACAGTGTTGATCCTGAGGAAGGCAAAAAAAAACAAAACAAAAAAAACCCATGAGCATTATGCCAATTGCCCCATGTCAGGGGAAAAAAATTCCTTTCCTGACTTCCAACAGTGGGCGAGTGTATACGGGTTATGTGAGTGAAGTCCTCTGATAATGGTTGAGAACAGAGAACAACAGTGAGTTTTAAAATACTCTGATAATTGTGTATGTGAATGAGGCTATTAAGAATAAAGGTCCTGTGACCTTCTATCGGCTAATAAAGGTCATGAAAGAGCTGTCCTCTGATAATGGCTGATAACAGAGAACAAAAGTGAGTGAGTGCTGCAATCCTCTGATAATTCTGTATTTCACTGAGGCTATTAAGAGTAAAGGACCTGCAGGATTTTATTTTCTAAAACGGGTCATGTGAGTGCTGCCCTCTGATAATGGCTGATAGCAGAGAACAATAGTGAGTGCTGAAAATCCTGTGATAATGGGGTATGTTAGTGATACAATTAAGAGTGAAGCACATGTGAACCGCTATTGGCTAATATGGTTCACGTGAATAAAGGACTTTGATAATGGCTGATAACAGAGAGCAACAGAGAGTAAACTTTGAAATCCTTTGCTAATGGTGTATGTGGGTGAGGCTATTAAGAGTGAAAGACCTGCAAGCTTCTATTGGCTAATATGGGCCATATGAGTTCTGTCCTCTGATAATGACTGGTAACAAGTGAACAACAATGAGTGCTGAAATCCTTTGATAAAGGTGTATGTCAGTAAGGCTATTAAGAATAAAGCACCTGCAAGCTTCTATTGGCTAATATAGGTCAATTGAGTGCTTTCCTCTGATAAATTGCTGATAACAGAGAACAACAGTGAGTGAATGCTGCAATTCTCTGATAATGCTGTATTTCGGTGAGGCTATAGAGGGTGAAGGACATGTGAGCCTCTATTGGCTAATAAAAATCATCTGATGTGCTATGGAGGAAGGTCCTTGATGTGGAAGCCAGTGCAACTATATTTGCTTTTGTGAATATGTCGGAACAGTAGGTCCTAGAGAGCTGAACCCCGGTCTAAAATTTTTGGAAGTGCCTGATTTATCTATCTTTGGTGCAGATTGGTCCAGTCATTTGGCCATGCATAAGCATGAACAGAAAACAATCACCGCAATGATTTTGGAAATCGCAGCTTGTCTGAAGCGCATATTTTTTCACATGGTGTGGATGGGATTTACTAGAATCCCATCCACCTTGCAGTGACTGTTAAACACGTGGGGCCCCGGCATTAAATAGGGTTTTCAAGAGAGAGTTTTTGGGGTATTACCGAACCTTTTTCACTGAAGACTCCACAATCATTTTGCCATATATGCAACAAAGATCCTATAGTTTTATAATTTTTTTTTACTTCAGTAAATAGAAAAGTAGCTTTTATTTTATGGCCAAGAATAACATTTCCAACATTTAATAAATGTAGACCACACAAGTAATAGAAAACAATAGCAGATGATTTAGCTTACAAGCACTCATGGGCTTGAGTGCGAACTCAGCAGTGTACTGTCATAAAGCAACTTTCCTGAAAATGCTCATTTCTGCATACAGGCGGCCCTCAGGAATTAATTTCACATGAATATTAGAAGCACCCATGCCTGTCTATGAATATTTCATATATTTTACCCTTACAAACAGAGGGGTTAATTGTTTGGTTTTTCTCATTGCTCAATGAAGGCGAGAAGAGAGCAATCTCAATTTCTTCACAAGTACATCTGTCTCCCGTGTGAACACCTATCTATTCTTACAGAAATTAATTGAAATATCTTGTAAGATTTTCCGTGCATGAATTTGACAAAATTTATGTGTCCCCCCTGTTAAATCCCAGAGCAGGATGTTGACGTTTTTTCACAGCAGGGCTTCCTCACCAATTAATTTGAGGTTTCTACCCATTGCACTTCCAGTTGGATAAATCTGCCTTGCTAGCAGAGATGTGTCAGGTCTGTCGCAACAATTCTGTTTTGAGCCTCTGACAGGTAGAGAAAAAAAATCCGCCCTAATTACCTGCAAAAACAATTGTTGACTACACACTGCAGCGGCTGGTACTCTTAGGATAAAATGTTTTGCTCAGGGCTCTTCTGAATGGATGCCAGTCTGAGACAATGAAAGAACAGAGAAGTTAATACAGATGTCCCTGGTGGGAGATGGAAGTGTGTACATACTGCAAAAACTCGGGACAGGCATGCTGCCTTTGGGACAGCTAGTGTGGGTGTGTTTGTATGTTGCTGGAAGAAACTGCTTAAATTAACTTGTCAAACCCCAGAGTAGCCCTTGAGGGATTTTGATTCTCACATAACCACTGTGTTGGGAAACATCACTCTTCATGATTTCAGGTTACTTTATAAAGACATACATTTATGACTCTATCTGGCCCCTTGCAACACTGTATATTTTCCATAATCAGTGAAACCCTTTTGCGACCAGCACACAAAATTGCAGTAAGAAGTGGTCACCTAGGTGGTTGAAGCTTTCAAAGAAGAGGGTGAGTATACTTAGGGGTTTAGAGAACATTCTGGTCTATGAAGCATTTCCCAAAAAACTATGATTCTGAGAAAAAGCACCCCAGTCTAGGCCTTGAAAAGGTCATCCTTTGGAGAGTCTTCACTGAATATGGTTTGGATTTAGACTAATTAGTACAGTTATAAGAGGAACATCTGAAACCAGGCATACTTGAAAGTACAAGGGATATCCTCAAACCCCACCAGGCAAAACTATCGTAATTTGAAACTTGTTTTCTTAAAAAAAAAAAAAAAAATACATAGAACAGAAATTGTTGATATTAACATTTTTTTATTAGAACTAGAAAATGTGGGCATTTTTTTCAGCACACAGATTGCTGAAATTTCAAAGTATACATTGCCTAATTCAGTCCAAATACAATATGGGGCCATTTTTTTACACCGCTTTTCTGACTGGACTTATTTTTACTAGTGCAGTTGTTTGTGAAAAAATTATCAAAATCTCTCACACTAGTTTAGAAATTTGTCACAATTCTCTAGGGGGGAGGATTTTTAGAAAGTTGCATATAATAAATAAGGTATGCAACTATCTAAACCCACATATGGCTAGGTTCACACCTGCACCTGGTTTCCGTTCGGCGATTCTGTTCCCCATTCCACTTGAAAAATGCAGAGAGAAAAGTCCTGCAAGCAGCGCTTTTCTCTCCACATTTTTTGAGCGGAAACCAGGCGGACCCAATTAGAGTCTATGGGGTCTGTGGGATTCCACGGTTAACCGCTTTTTAAGCAGATTGGGCTTCCATTTTTTGGGTCCCCAAGCGGGCCTGAAGATCGGAAACCCGAACACAAGTGTGAACCTAGCATAAGGCTAAGGCCATACGTCGCGCGCCGCAGCCAAAAAACGCAGCAGAAAAGACCATGGCAAAAACGCACTGCTGCTTTTTCCATAACGCTTTTCACAGAAAGTCCACAGAGTTTTCCTCTGTGGACTTTCTGTCCCTATTATACCTATACAGAAAACGGCAGCGTGTCCCTAGGTATAATTGCCATGCTGCGATTTATAAAAACGCAACGTTTTTTGAAATTGCAGCATTGTCCTAACAGGTCATTTTTGCAAAAAGGTGCACAAGGCAAAAACAATAGAAAAATGGCACCCACCACAATATAAATGTGGGGCAAACTAATAAAAAGGCAAAATAGAAAAAAATGAACAAGAATTCTGGCCTAAACCAGAATAACATACTGGCCCATGTGTTTGACCTTTTTAGACTAAAATAAATTCATCTCAGACACTAGCAGTATCAAAGTCTGGGACAGGAGCACCTTGAGGTGAGTGTTACTATTTATTGTTATTATTGCTTTATTTTTGACCCCTGCATTGTATATAATAGTCTGTAAATAGTGCCTACAAACCCAACTGCTACTCTGCATGGAGAGACTACCTTTTACTGAAAATCTTTCTTAAACATCAATATTTTTGGTAACAATACCAACTAGAGCTTTGTGACTAAAGTGCAGGTTTCAATTCCTTCCCGCTTTGTCATAAATGCCCTTCTACTGGATAGTCATGGATTACTGAACCTATGGCTTGGGATAAGCAGGATTTCTCATACTAAAATCAGTGGGTGATATCTTCCTGACTGCTGGGCTGTTCTAATTGATACGCAAATATAAACAGGAAAGGAATTAACTACATTCAGTCTTCTAAATCTGAGCACTCCATCCCCCTCATATATTCTGACTAGATTGACAGCCGTAAATGGTACGCCTGTTGTAATATGTTTGCAAGAGAAGACAAGTGCGGGAAGCGCTATAGGAACGCTTGTCAGCTGTCAGTCTCTTTTTAAACAACTCAAGACAAAACACTGGCAGAACCCCCTCTGTGAAGTCAGTGGTCGGGTCACTGACACTTCAGCTGTGAAGCAAGGAGAATAATTCATGAACCTCTAGAACACCAGAAGTCCTTCACAATACATAGAGCTTGATGGGGGACTTCATAGCACCAATCTCAGTGGCATCCAACACTTCACTGTATTGTGACACTATGAGTTACTAGAACGGAGGACCAGGAAGACCCATCTGCCAATTTATAAAAATTAAAAAAAAACAAACAAAAAAAAAAAACAGCAGTAGGTGCTTTATGTGGATATTTTTAAAGGATGACTCAAAAAATCTGATATTAACGCCAGTCATGTGATTTTCGTGGGAAATAAATCTACCTGAAAACTTACAATATCTTTGATATTTTGTGGTCATTTTATTAGCAGTCCTCAACTCAACATTTAGTTGATCTATAATCTTTTATTGACACAGAGCTTTTTTTTTTCATTGAAGGAAGGGGCAAGGATGGCCTTCATGTATACCCATCTTTGTGTACATATACTGTATTCTTCTGTATTTTGGTGAGGCTTGTACCTAGGGACAGTATAAGGCTGCAGATTATCACCTCTCTGTAGAAACATTTATGCCAAAAAGTTACTTTTCTCTCTTCCTTGTGAAGAATTCATCCGTCTGATCTCTATTTAAATGGAGATTGCTCCAGCTAACAAAGAGAGTCCCACTGGGCCTGTAAGTGGCAATTCTGCACGATGGGTAGGATCATATTGATGGCCCCTGGAAATGCAGCCTGATAGTGTGAGCAGATACTGCAGCATTTAATAGAGATGGGGAGACACTTGGAGAATGAAAGCAGATGCAACATTTAAAGGCACAACGTTCCAGACATATAACTGTAAGAAGAAAATGCAAAATGCTAACCTGCCTCAGAGCTGGAATACATGCATTTAAATGAAGTGTCCATTCACTGCAACACTTCTGTTCCCTTAGGATTTATTTTTTGGGAATTTCAAAGTAAGAAACGAATGGGTAATCATTTTTGAGAATCCTTATTTGGCACAATTTTGGCCAAATAAGGATTATAAATTGTCACTTTGTATTCTGTTCGGTATTCTTTAATGTTTCAAGTGATTTTTTAATTAATGATAAACAAAATAAGAACATTTAAAAAAAAAAAAAATGAAAAAAAAATGTTTTATTGTGTGTTCAGTAGAGAAGTTCCTCAGCAAAATCTACCTGACTTTTATGCCTGGTAAATGAAAGATTCTACATATAAAGCTAGCATTATCCATATGTCTTAGAACAGTCATTACACGCACTGTAGGTTATGACACAGCAGTCACAGTATGTCCAAGTAACATGAATTTTCCTTGCTCTCTAGTGATGGTGCTACTAGCATCTATCTACATGCCCTCAGCAATATCTGTAAGTGAGTAGAACTCAGCACCTGCCTGTTATGTATGTAGTTCTAGCTGGACATTTTGGAGCAGAGGAATGACTGCACAGACGGAGGGGCACAAGCCACATAGCTCCTGTAGCAGTCAGGGAGTTTAAGCAGTCTGGCAATGAACCTCCCATCTCATTATTACCCTCATCAGCTCTCTGATCACATGGGGAAAAACACTAATTAAGGGCAGTTCTTTTTTATCCTCACAATCCAGTAGTGCCAACCCTGCCCCTGGCAAGGTAACTTTTAAAATGTAAAATTAATACAAGAGAACAATTTACCGGGGCACTTTTCTAAACTCCTCTTCATATTAAAGTCTAGGCAAGGAGCAAGGATTAGAAATAATTTGCATTTAAATCAAAAACTCTGAGCTCCTTGCAGACTGACAAATTTGTTAAATTACCCTTTATTAGATATTATAAATTGTACACATTGGGAAACAGATGAAAGCAGATAAAACGGGTTGTTGAGCAGTATATTTACCCGCGTGTATTGTCTCTGTAAATCCCATGTTTTGTCTTGTGTCGGTAAACCAAACATTAGAAAAAATAAACTGAGCTTTTACTATTAAACCATGAAAATCTAACTAAAATATTGGAATACAAAATAGCAATCTGAGTCTTCAGCATCACAGTCTTTTATAAATAGAGGGTGGTGGCTGGGAAAATCTTGGTCTCCTGACAGAGGTTTTGTACAACTGCATGTTCCTGCTCAAAGACAAATCGCACAGATGACCGTAATAAAGCCACAGTCACGCTGTGCTGTTCACTCACAGTAGGCACTGAAATGCACAGACAAGGCAGGCCCTTTACTGTTTCCTGGTGATCACAAGTCACTGTTCATCTGGACAGAAGTGTTATTTTTAATAATGTGCATCCAGAGTATCTCCCCTCTGCCCTGGGCCTTTTATTTTGCCTTCACATAAAGCAGGAGATGAACAGAAGAAAGAGCAGAAAGCTGACATTTCCATGGTCTTTTGTTGAGGACCATTTAGCTGCCTGCCTAGGTTTTTTTTCTTTTTTTGCTGGTAAATGGCTAATGCACATGTAGAATGCTTTCAGCTCAGATAGGGCACTCTATCTTTGAGATCCCTTGTTCTTACCACCAGTCCATTCATCTCTAGAGGAATGTGATATGGATGTCCCTTGGATGGATTACTGATACAATTCTCCGGGTACGTGTATTGTTTTCATCCCAGGGATGCAATGCACAGACAGGCTGTTGTTAAACAAGAGGAACAGGGCAAATCAACAAAGAATGTTTCCTTTGCAAAAACAGGAGGTGGTGTACATCAGCTTGATATCGCCCAAGAAATCTTAAGCTTCACATAAACTATAGAATGGGAGGATTCTTGTTTCTATCATTTAAATGATACTTGTCTAGCTTGTGCTCTTTTCTTCTCAGGAAGCTCGGCAGGCTTTTTCTGCATGAAGAGGGTTAACAGGTGAGTTTCCTAAACTGTGTGCATTTCTTGTACCTCAGCACTGGAAAAGCCTCAGCTTTCAAAATGTGAGTGTGAGGTAGCAGCACTACATAAGTTTAATTGAGCAGTATTGGTTTTGGATGGTTCACAAAATAAATAGAGCCCCCAGGACTGTGCAATAAAGTACAGTATGAACTATTGATTAAACGTCATCACGAATTACAGCAGCGGAGCCCCTCAGCTCCTCTACAGATGACCTTACTGATAGAACCAGCATCTGCCTCTTTTACACATGCTAAAGAAATATTTTGTGTGGGATTTGATGTGTGTCCCTCGCTTCATTAAAGCTGTCAGCTCTTGGTGTGAAGATATATAACTGAGATAGCAGACACCTTGTAATTTATTTAAGACCAAGCGCAACAGAAACTCTCCTCTGGTTGACAAGATGGGGCACATCAGGGGGTATTTCCAACCCCATGGGATCTGACCTTAGAAATGAATGATCAATATTGTAAATGGTCCCACGAGATGGAAGGAAATGGAATGTGACTGGTACAAGATATGCTGCGTTAGGGATTATATACTTGAAGCACTGCAAGGAAATAGAGAATTTAGAATGGCATCTCCTTACTAGTTACTGAGAGCATATCTCGGTAACAGCATACATTTTCTGAATTTTCCTAAAAGATCAGTCCCTTTCCTCAACAGTCCCGCTAGCAATATTGACACGGCATCATTCTTTCAATCCTGACTGTTCTCTTGTGCTGAGACATCATTGTTAGGCTGCAGTGTCTTCTTAATAAGACTCTTTCCAAGTAAGAAGCGGGAAAAGGGCCTTTTGTGAATGTGGAGACCCAGATCATTGCAGAAGAGAGGATTACAGGTGCTTGCAGACTATGAGTTAGCAGATAGAGCAGTCATGAGCACATTGTGGGTGCCAAGACTACCTTTTAAAGCGGACAGATGGCCTCATGCCCAGATTAAGCTTAGACGAAGCAAAATATCTTTTTATGACTCAAGTCCAAAATGCTGCATGAGGTAGTGTGCTCAGTGGAGAATGGCGGGTGCTCAGAGACATTCTTTGCTACTGAGGTGACTACAGGAACTAATTTCTGATGCTCTTTGAGAAAAAGGCTTTACCTCTTATTTTGTGACCAATTTTCATTTCTAGCTGCAGATGTTCTAAAACCTATTTATTTCCTTCCGTCTCCCACAAAGAATGTGCATAATTGTACATTTAAGGCGCTAGTTTGTATTTTCGAGGACTCAAAGTGGCGTCCTTCACACTCAAACACAAATATTCATCAAGAACATGCTTAGTTGCTTCTGGTAACATACTATTTATCTCAGTGAGGCCATGCTGAAGGTAGCACTCCCAGAGCTGGATCTAATCAGCCAGTACCATTGTCCACAAGACAAGGTGTAATTACAGAGCACTTTGGAGAACATCTCTGTCACAGGTTCAGAAATACCACGCCATTTAGCAATTTTACACCCACCGCCCCCTCCAAAGACAACATGGCCATAATTTTACTTGTGTAGCAATTTAAATATTATTTACCTTCTCTCCTCCTCTTTGTCTTCAATGTATTCCATTTGCAGCCCACTTAAGACCAAATACTTTTCTGCTCTAACAAATTGTTTTACTTAATAATCGACTTGCTGTTTATTGATTCAAGAAGAACAAAAACTCATTTGGTCTAGGACAAACATGAACTAAATCTTTACTTGCTGCCCACAATTTACACTCATATATTTACACTGTAGAAACACACTGAGGTGTTTAAAAGCATGCTGTGAATATATAAATACTTATATGCATATTAAAAGTTAGATAAGTAACATGAAAGTTTTACACGGGAAAACCATTTTTTTCCCAAAGGTCATAATACTACAGGGGGGCAAGAATAAAACCTTCACTTGCTTTGAGATAAAGCTTAAAACTAATGGAATCTTAAATATGATTAAAAAAAACAACAATATATTCATTCTTACAAGCAAGATTTACAAAAAGAAACAGAAACAAAAAGATGATTGAAGATAGGGTTCCATGTCTCATAGATGTTTTAGCTGTAAACCCTTAAAAAATGACAAGGTGTGACAAATATTTTAATCTATACGGAGTTAAAAAAAAAAATCTAATTTTAATTAAGGAGTAACAATAGGTACCAACTCATATGGACCACAGTCATAGCCTATTGTGCGATTAGGAAACTTAAAAAACTACTCATTTACAAGTGATATTAACAAAAGCAAAATTAATATTACTAATTGCAGAACTGTATGTATATTAGAATTTATTGTATTTATTGTTATTTATCTGACTGTTTATGATCATTTTTCTTTTCCTCTGGTGCTCTAAAAAATAGAGCAAGACAGCCTTGCTCATGTGAGCTTGCAATCTAAAGGGTTATTTGAAGTATCCAAATTGCTTTTCAGTTTTATTTAAAAAAAAAAAAAAAAAGGCCAACATTCTTACTATACAGATTCTAAACCTCAGTGTGGAAAGTAAAATACATGTCCATAATTGGGACCAGTATAGTATATTTTAAATCAACTACATGTTCAGACCTCAGCTTCCTGCGCGGATGCCCTAAACATGTTAACAACAATAAGATATTACAGCAGCAATACTTTAATTTATAGTTTCTTTGTCAAATGTCCAAAATACCAAACACCACATGAATAGAAAGCAGCGCGTTCTGGAGCACCAGATTAAACAGGTGGATTTTGAAAGAGGACACAGTTTGGCAGCTGTGCACGCAGCAGGTACTGGAAGAAAGATTATAACCAAAATAAACTAAGCCATGGAAAGACTGGTCAGCGTGCTACGAGATAGAAGGACATGAATAACAATAGCCAGTGGAGAGGAGGCACCCAAAAATGCTCAGCTCTCACAGTTTTCAGAGCATTGGCAACTTGGCACAGTGACAAAAGACTGCCACTTACATTGTAAACAATACCTAAACTATGAGAGGCGACAGAAAGGACAGACATTAGAAGACTGAAGACTGGCTCACTTTAATACTGTCATCAATTCCATATGGGCATTTTGCTACTATATGGGAAATACAGATACAAAACTGAACAAGTGAGATGATTATAATAAGGCTGGCAAAATATCAACTAATACCTTTAAAATATTGTAAAGGCAATTGTCAAGTGTAAATGATCAAAAGTCACAAATGTGTAACCATTATGACTGTAACAGCAAAATTCTAAGTATTATATTAAAACAATATGGACATTATATATATAATGATACTTTATTATACTTAGACTTACTTAAAATTTAGAAACATACAGAGCTGACCAGAGAAAAAGTCCATATGGTCCATCTAGTGTACTCTTACTCTTACATTTAGACATGTTTTTCACAGGCATGAAAAAAAAAGTGATTTAAAAATCCACCACTGTTTCTCCCTATGTTGGTCATCAAAGCCACAACAAGGGACCAAATTCTCCCCTTGACACAAAGTATTGACTGAAAATCTGCTGACGTGTATATAATAATATTATATTGCAGGAGCGTCCAATTATAGCATTGCCTTATATAGCAATTATAGCATTATAGCACAGCATTGCTGTAAGGTCAAATTAGCAGTTAGGTTAGTATCACCACTTCACTGCCTACACAATACTCTTATATTGCATGTCTCTAAGAACAATTGGAAGCATACTCCTTTTGGCTGCACTAGATGGCTGCAGTCCATCACAGCAGAATTTATCATCCCCCAATGACAATTCTTAAAAGGAAAGGCACTAGTGAAGAATTATGTGTACTAAATTCTATACAGCCTGTATAAAAATAGAGCAGTGCTGTTGGTTAATGGCAGTACTACAACTTCTTTTAAAATCTTGTATATCACATATGATCAATTACTTATGTACTGTGTATGCTCTTGGGTGTATAATCTCATAGTTAAATTAGAGTTGTTGAACTATCCTTTAGTTATGAATTTTGGTAATATTAAAGCACACATACTTGTAAGATAATATAACACACTTCCACACTTCAGTATTGCACTAATGTGAGAGAAATGTCATTATGAGATTACACATAAATTACATAAAATAATGTAACACTACAGAGGACACATGTTGACCTAGCCTCTGCTTTTATTATAATCTACAATCTACTATACTTACCTCCCCCAAATTCCAGTACAATTACTGGCTTAAGCAATCGCTTACTAAGTATGAAATATGATGTGGAGAACAATATTGCATTGACAACATTGTGCGCTCACCATGAAAATGTAATTATAGCCAATTTGTATACATAATTATCATATAAGGCTAGCATTGTCTGAATACATAAATAAAATATTAGGTCTATGGTTAATATTATGATATATATAGGATATATAATATAAGAGCTAACTGAACATTTGGGTTTGTAATCTTTGGATTTTACCTATATAGACTTTCATAGCTTTCAACTTACAAACTGAATGAATCGGAAAGTGTACAACAGACTAGTAGCTAGGCTTTTCTTAATATGCAGCGATATTAAGGAAATATTAATACTGCATCTAGCCCAGTATCTAATAACATGAGCCTTGGCACCTAGAACAAATGCTACACCTGTCCTTCACTCCCTATGTCCTTCTAGGATATAAATCTTCCTGGAAAGTATACAGTTATCTTCAATAGCACTTTCAAAAAGCTAACACTCACTGCAGCAAATAAACATATATAAACTTTGCAGTCCTCAACACTCCATCGCTTATAATTTGTAGGTGAGAATATGACAATAGTGCTACATTGCAGTTTATATATCTTTTTTGCACAAGTTGGGTTATATATTCTCAGGAACTGGTTCTCATCTAATTGGGCCACTTGCAGATAAAAGTATTAGTTATAGTACTATGAAGGCACTGGAAGGGTTAATATTTTGGCCTTTACTTTCCTGACAGAGATGAATGGAGCTTCACCACATTTCACTCCAAAGGGATGTTGAACTTGACAATTGACTACTCAGAGCTTTCAGCTCCGTCAGCTACTATTAAGGCTCCGATCCTAGTTAATTGGGTGCTTCATTAGGGGCATTCGTTACTGCAAGCTCCATCTGACAACCTGAGCATCTCTTTCTCGGCTCTCATGTAAAGAGGACACAGACAAGCACCTGATTCTTCCAATTTCTTCTTCACCCTCTCCCCTATGCTCCCCTCCAAGTCTACCTCCTCATAGAACTGCTGATTCTGTTTCCTACACTTGAGCCTGACAAATGAAGATTCCCTGTTGGGTAAGAAGAAGGCTCCTGGTATCTCTCATTTATTAGAAATTAACACCTCCTGTGCGCACATCCGTATACTGTCATTCTGCCACAGTACACTGTGTCACCTGCTGGACTAAGTCCTGCAAAGCCTCCTGCTGGGCACTTTTGCCTGGCGAGTTTACTAGTTTTTGGATCTGATCCAAGAATGAAGCCGTTTAACCATCAGGGGGTTTCTCCTTCCTTTGTTTCTTACTTTTGCAGTTTTTGTATTTGCAATCGTAGGGAAATTGCAAAGGAGAAAAACTAATCTTCTAACCTCCATTCTTTTTATCCTCTTATTCTGTTTTGTTTTCTTGGAGGCAAACAACCCTCCACCCCTCGGCTGAAATTCAAATTCCAAATAAAGCATTTGTCTGGGTCTTGACACAAAAGTTCCTGCTATACGTATGCAAAAGGTCTCTGCGTGTAAGCATGACTTTCCTACTATATGAAAACTCTGGAGACACATAAGTACTAAGTATGAGAGCAAATATCTGGAGAACTCCTTGGGCCAGGGATTAATCGGTACAGAATATTTAGCTAGGATGATTAACCTTAGAATGAAGATTCAAGCCCAGAAAATGCAAAACTGGTGAGCCTAGAGAAGTAATACTGCAGGGACACGCTTACCCAGAGGAGCGGGAATCAGAGTGTAAGCAGCAGGGTGCTGGGTTTCATAAGTAGCAGAGAAATATTCAGAGAGGAATGGGCTTGCACAAAGATGTGTAACAGGGTAGAGGGAGGGGGATGGTAGGAATCCTAAAGAAAGCCTGGAATAAACCCCTTTGGGGACCCTCCATACACAGCCATGTAAATTATTTAATTTTGCCAAACTGCTGCACCTTTCTGCATCATTAATGCCTCCTTTTGATCTGTGGTAATGATGTTCCCCGAGTGCTGAATATGAATGTAGCTCAGCCTTAGTGAATCAGCTAATTAAAAAAATGGGAGTTTGAAAGAAGACGATAAGAAAATATAAGTATTAGAAGAAAAACACGCTGAAACAAAACAACAATATATAAAGCAATGAAGAAACTCAGACTACTATTAGTGACTTCTGCCTTAAAATGAAATATTTCACACACCGAGAAGGAATATATGTTGCTGATAGGATGGGTGAGCTGCGCCGGGGTTGACAGCAAGGTCAGGTTTGAGGGACCCATTAAATGTATTTGTGTCAGATCAAAACAACAACTTTAATATCTATTTATTTCACCTGTGAACTCAATTTCTGTCTCTTGGACAACAGCGTCCAGTCATGTGGAAAGATTGTGAGCGATCCTAGCGCTGTGAAGTAACTTTAGAGCAGGCCTGTATTGCAGCTAAATATCATTGTGCATTGATGTTATCCCAACCTTGAGAAATCCACTAACTCTACTGGCCTAATCTGCACCTGATCTACACAAAACACTATTGAAAATCCTAGTTCCACCCTCCATTAAACGCTCCAAGGTTCTTAAGTCACATGCTCTTCACAACAGTTTTCTTCTTGTCCACCTCTTGTCCAAACAGTATATCAATTTCTATCATATAAAACAAAAGCATTTTATAAAAGGTGAAGCTTTGCTGCAAGTTACAAAAATGAACACATTATGTGCCAATTTATCGAATAATTATGCTTTAGCCATTTCACTGTTGCACATAACTATCCATGTATATTGGCTGTATACATGTTATACTGCTCACAGCTGTGACCCAAAAGTCTACAAACCATTAATACATGACCTATTTGCCCTTATACCCAAAATGATCATATTGGGAACCATGAGTGCTCATTTTTATTGTGCAATTGTCTAGTTTAAGCAAAAGACATATCATTTTTAATTTATAATTATTATTAAAATAAATTAATACTATTGCATGACTCCTCCAGCTCCTGCACCAAATGGAATTATATCAGAACTATAAAACAATATGCAAAATGTAAGATGACTGTACACAAAAAAAGCTATCCACCTTTTATTAAACATTTTCCCCTAAATACTAGAGATTGGATGTGATATGAACAATCTGAAGCTTTGCTCATAACTGCTCTTTGCCCCACAAATCATAATTTGATATAATCTAGTAGACTTTCACTTTACTAAAAATGCCAGATAAATGGGTGGGCATAGTCAATCTTAGAATTTAGTCAAAACAACAATTTCAACAAATTTGACAAATTCTGCTCTAAATTCCCCCACTTAAGCATAGGTTTAGCCTAATTCTTTCCATGATTCTAGATATTAGAGGTTTCTAGATATTTATACACGATGCTTATATAAAAAAAACCCTTACTGTCATCCTGATCCACTCTCCCCTTGACTACTGTAACTCCTTCCTAATCGGTCTTCTCCTTACTAAACTCTCCACTCTACAATCCATTCTGAATGCGGTGGCCAAGCTCATCTATCAGTCTAAACGCTACACCGATGCCTCTGGTCTGTGTCAGTCACTGCATTGGCTGCCTATTCACTACAGAATACAATATAAATTTATCACCCTCATCTACAATGCTCTCTATAGTGCTGCACTTCCCTACATTATCTCCCTCACCTCTGTATACCACCTAACTTGTGCTCTCCATTTGGCCAATGACCTAAGACTTTCATCCTCTATTATTAGAACCTAGGGCTGGGCGATTATGACCCAAATCAAAATCACAATTAACTGGAGATTTTAACTTGATTACGATTATTATTAACAATTATTTTAGGGCACTCCCCTTTTTATATACCATGCCTCCTAGTTATATGTCACACTATGACACTGAATCTTGGTTTCGGTTATCCATATATCATTAATCCGGATTGGATAGTGTGCAGTTAGTGACTTATCCTTTGGCCAGTGGCAATGTGAGACAGGATGGCATGGATGCAAAATAATTGAAATAATCATTTTAAGCAAGTTCACAACCATTAAGTGAGCTGACTTTCGTTTTTGGTTACTTTTTCAATTAATAGCCCAGCCCTATTAGAACCTGACACTCACATTGCCAAGATTTCTCCCAAGTTACACTACTTCTCAGATTAACATCCAACTTCTACAACTTCAAGCACATTCTAAAAAACACATATCTTTAGGCAGGACTATCACATTTCCTAATCTAACATTTCTGCAGTTTCGCTCCCAAAACTAACCCTCCTTTGTTCATTTGTACATTATCCCGCAAGACATGATGCCTTTATCTGAATGTAACTCTGTATGCCCAGGAACTTTGGATCTTCACATAAAAGGGCAATGGCTGGTGACCGGCTCATATAGCTTTATTTATTTGTGTAATTAAAGCAACATTTTTCATAAAAATGGCTGTTGCACTCTATAAGCATTTCTACCTCTTGTGTCAACTGATTCTACTTCATATATTGTAAGCTCTTGCAAACAGGGCCCTCACTCCTATTGTGTGAAGTGATTTATTATGAACATGAACCCTATGCTTTGTAAAGTGTTGTGGAATATGCTGGTGCTATATAAATACAAAACTATTATTATTATAGGGTCAGCACTGGCTGTTTAGAATTTTTTGGATGAACAAACCCATTCCTCATAAAAAATATGAATGGAAAATTTTGGAAAGCCTGGGATTTGCAAAGGTCAAAATATATCATCCATAATAAAAGCGGAAAAGCCTAAACCAAACTCATTTGCTCTATTTTTGCTACTATTTTTGCAAGTTGGACAAAAAGTTAAAACACACATATTTATATTAGCTAACAGTTGCAATGTAGTAAGTCAATTTAAATTTGTAAATGCAATCTGTTATTTCTCCTAGACCAAATAATTTTAAAGGGAGTCTGTTACCAGATCCCAGCATATAAAACGTGCTCTGTAGATAGATAGATAGATAGATATGAGAAAGACAGATAGATAGATAGATAGATAGATAGATAGATAGATAGATAGATAGGAGAAAGGTTCCAGTTTGTGAACCGAAACGTTGCATCTTGGATTAAAACACTGAACTTTTTTTGAATCAATTCGAGTACTGCCAAAGTCTGCTTTTTGTATATGCTTTGGGAGATAGCCACATCCCCTCTGGACTTGCACCCAGCTTATGGTATTGTACTATGCTGCTTTGAAACTTTTTCTTCTTAGATAGATAGATAGATAGATAGATAGATAGATAAAGCTGAAACAGTGTGTTCCCCCCAGTGAATTGGCGCCTCCACTGCTGAGATATCACCCTTCTTGTCAATATGTAAATGAACTCTTTGGAGCAACAAGGGCATTGCAAAGAGCTCATTTGCATATTGATAAAAACGGTTATAACTTGTCAACAGAGGCACCAATTCACAAAGGTAAAAACATCATTTGATTCAAGGTGACCCCAACCTATCTATCTGGGTTGGGTTGATATACTGGATTCTGGTGAC
Organism: Leptodactylus fallax; assembly: GCA_947044405.1. NCBI lineage: Eukaryota > Metazoa > Chordata > Amphibia > Anura > Leptodactylidae > Leptodactylus > Leptodactylus fallax. The sequence continues at coordinate 5,451,320 of CAMRHE010000105.1, forward strand.
AGGCTCCCTTTAACACATTGCAATATAGAGCCCTAATCCAAAAATTCAAATCCTATACAATAGTATGATACAATTCTAGTCAAAGAAATAGGAAGGATCACTGGGCTTCACTCACACACAGCAGAGACCTGCACTGCTAGCTCATAAAAATAGGCACAATTCACACCATGTTTTCAAATATATAGTTAATACTATAAACTAAATTTTACACAATATTATACAATTATAGTCATAGAAAAAGGAAGGGTCTCTGCGTTTCATTCACATATAACTTAGAACTGCACCACTATCACATAAAAAACAGGCTTACGGCCTCTTCACACAATCAGTATATTGTCAGTAGTTTGGACCAGAAGTGGGTCCAAAATGTAGAAAAAGGACAAATCTATCTATTATAGGTTTTGTCTGCAGGTTCCACTTCTTAATTTAACCTCTTCCCGGGGCATTTTTCGATTTTTGTTTTTGACTCCCCTCCTTATTTTTCCATTCACAGAGCCAGATGAGGGATTAATGTTTGCGGGACAAATTGTTCTTCGCAATGGTACTATTTATTATTCTGTACAATGTACTGGGAAGCTGGAAAAATATTCAGAATGGGGTGGAATTGGAGAAAAAGCTGGATTCTATGTTTCGGTACGATTCTGGGGATACCAAATCTATATGGTTTTATTTACATTTTAACCCCTTAACAAAAATCCAAAACTTAGAAAAAAAAAAATTTTAAGTCGCCATATTCTGACACCCGTAACTTTTTATATTTCCATGTACGGAGATGCATAGGGCGTCTTTTTTTCAGGGCCAGGTGTACTTTTTAGTAATACCATTTTGGGGAATGTCTATTGCTTTGATCTCTTTCTATTCAAATTTTAATCAGAGGTGAAAAAACAGCGGTTTGACACTTTAGAATTTTTTTCACACTACAGCGTTCACCGAATGGGAAAAATAATTTTATAAGTTTGCAATCCAGGTGTTTTCAGACACAGGGATACCTAATGTATGTATTCAAGGGAAAGGGGGGTGATTTGAACTTTTAATTCTTTTAAAAAATGTATATATTTTATTTTAGTTTTTTTTATACTTTATTTATTAGACCCCCTAGGGGTCTTGAACCCCAGGGGGTCTGATCACTAATGCAATGTATTGCAAAATACCATCATTTTTATAAAGCAGCCTGTCATACAAATAAATGCCAGACAAGCTTGGGAGCCTTCAACAGACTACCGGCTGTCATGGCAATGGAACACCAGGTGCCAGCCGGGAACATGACCAGGGGCCTTAATCTCCACGATCAGTATGGGCATTGATTGTGGGCATTATCACCCGGTCTCTGCTGAATAATACAGCAGAGACCCAGCAGCTATGGTGGCCGCCATATTTAAATACCCGACATCTGCCATACTATTACGGTGGAGGTCGGGAAGGAGTTAACTAACAAATGCTGACATAAAGTACTGACTGGCTAAGACAGATTTACTAATACTGTCTTAGCCTAAGGCCACATGTAGCAAAACGCAGCTAAAAAATTCTACAGAAAAAAATTTAAGCAAAAATGCAACGAACAAGCACTGCAAAAACACTTGCATTTTTTACTGCTTTTCCACTGTGTTTCTCATATAAATCTATAGGGAAAACACAGAGTTTCTGAAAGTAAAATGCTGCCTTCTTCAAAAACACATGAATTTTTTAAAAACATTGGGGCAGATTTATTAAGTCTGGCAAATCGTAAGCAGGGAAAGAGAGATTTATAATGAGGCTGTGGCCAGAATGGAAAACTATGCCTGTTAGGAAGTGGAGTACGTTTCCATTCCATTTCTTGCCAGAAAACTGGTGTGAGCTATAATAAATCTGTCAGGTCATGACAACTCCTCCCTGGCCCACCCTGCTATGCTCACCTTTGCACAATGGGGTTTGTGGCGCACATTTGTCAAAAGAAAGGGTCTTGTGCCAAATGTGCGCCACAATATTATTCCTCTACTTCAGAAAACTAAATGAGCATTTTTTTCCATAACTCTTTCATAGCCTTGTACTGTCAGGGGGAGAGGCTTTCCTCACAGCCCAGCGATGACGCTAGCCTGTATGGCCCATTATTCTGACAATGAAGGGATATCGGTGCTGAAACTAAAGGCACCAATATCTCTGGCACCCCTGCACATACCAGTAGAGCAGACAATACGCTGAATTCAGAATACTGTCAGGTTTCTAGCGGTATATCTCCGAGGACATGAAAGATCCTCTTTAAAGAGGACCTTTCACGTCCTCATGTATATGCGGTTTTACATACCGCTAGAAAGCTGACAGCGCGCGGAATTCAGCACACTGCTGGCTTTCCCGATATGTGCCCCGGGGCTGGAGATATCGGGGGTCTAAATTTCACGCTGAGCTGTAAGGAACGCCCCCCCAGTACAAGTCTATGGACTAGTACTGTCAGGGAGGGCGTTCCTCACAGCGCAGCTAGACTGTCAGGAACGCCCTTCTGACAATGAACGGTGAAATTTAGACCGCCGATATCTCCAGCCCCGGGGCACATAACGGGAAAGCCGACAGTGCGCTGAATTCAGCGCGCTGTCAGCTTTCTAGCAGTATGTAAAACCGCATATACTTGAGGATGTGAAAGGTTCTCTTTAAGTGAAATCTCATTCACATTGCTGGGACTATAAAATGGTGCGTTTTTCTGCGTTTCTGCAATAGAAAAAAATGCATGTGTGAACTCAGCCTCAATCCACTTTCCCAAAGCAGTATTTTACATCAGTATTGTAAATCAAAACCAGAAGTGGGTCCAAAATACTGGATAGTTTTAAAATGCACCAGATTTATCAAAATGGCTAATGCTGGATGTTAAATATTGTTAGACTGTCTAGTCTAAATTTGCACCATCTATGACTTGACTTTGTTGGCAACAAAAAAAAAAGAAAACAACAACACTGTGTTGAATCCGAAGTCATACCCCTTTTCTAACAAGGTCAACCTTTTTTTGATAAGCCCTGTCCAGCTGCCATTCAAGGTCCAGAAATGGTCAGAAACAGTTAATAAATCTGGTGCAGAGCAGGAGTTTTTTATGCCAGATTTCTTACACATTTTCAATAATAAATGTGCTCCTATGTTTATAAATGCAGCTTTTAGTATACTATATATCTGAATCCAAAAAAGAAGCACATTAGATTGCAACTGTTAAGTATCATAAACAAACAAACATTGTGTGAACCTAGCCTTAATTACACTCGGTTCACACTAGCGTCGGCTGTCCATTGGAGGACTAAAACAAGACAAGCAGACTGCTACAATAGCGGTCATGTATGGGGTGTGTCATGTGTCATTTATTTTGAAACTGAAAGCGATGGACAAAAAAAAAAAAACAGACTCTTTTGTCCACCAATTTCAAGTGTATACTGCGATGGAGAATATTTGAACGTAGCCTTAGTACACAGCATTTCATTATACAGTTGTTAAAAATGTACAATGCTAAACATGATTATGCTTACATATTAGATACATATTAGGTATGTTTTCAGTAATACATGGAACATGGTTTGTTCAATGGAATATAGCAGCTGCAGCCCTTTTGGTGGTCCAGCAAGCACTACATAGTTGACATTTGTTTGATATCACGGCAAGCATTATAGTCACAAGTATGTAAGGTCATGACTACTAAATATCCACTATTAAGTTCAGCCCCACAGAGATGTTGTTTTACTCAACGACATTGACTGTATTTCTGTAAAATGAACCATAACAACAAAAACTTTAACTTTTCCATCCTCATTGGCATGTCAGTCTCTGCCTCTGTTCCGGGGGAAGACATAACATGTCTGCACAGGGGCCCAGTAGGTCTGGGGGCCCTATCACCTTAAGAGCAGCTAACTATTGTCTATTAGATTGCGTGTAAATGCCATGGTTAATGGACTTCATTGCTAACAATTACTGGTGGATTGTTAGACGTAATCTCTCTACTGAGATATTGGAAAACAAAGGCCCCCCTAATTTCTCTTGCACAGTGTCCACAGCTCTCTGTGCTCTCCTTGCTCTGCTGATAGACTAGCACCAGTTTTGTCAGGTTTTCTTTGCTCTCTGAATAGCAGAGTATGCTCTGCTAATCTTTGCGGTGAATAAACAAACTTGTCAAACCAAATATAATGCAATAGGATCTGTGAATATCCATTGCGCAATAGATCCATGATCACTCCTTCAATAACAGAAGCCACACTGCTAGTGTGAACAAAGTCACTGACTGATTGTAGGTATAAGATTCTTCTGGCATAACGGACAGAAGTAATTTCATGTTTTTGTCTATCACGCCAAATTCTAGCAAAGTAGAAAGTGGAAAGCTATTGTTAGATAAACGTCAGTTCTTTGGCTTACAAAAGGAGGTGAATTTTAGGTGTTTTTGCACCAAAAAGTTTGCCTTCAAAGCGGCCAGTGCATGGGTAGAGCTGGGCATGGTTCAGCGAAAATTATAGCTGAAATCTACTGGTGCACAAACATACTGAGCTGCACCTCTTAATACATTTGTCTCCTAAAAGTTTCTTAGTCTTTCTTAAAGCATATCACCTCATAATAATAACCTTTGTACATGAACTTCCCTTTTATTTTACTTATAGTAGGCTGTCTATATTCCATTTACTATATGTGTTTTGAGCTTTATATTAAATTGGTTAAAAAGAAAACTGTATCATGCATAAGTGAAGCGGGCTGAGCACAAGATCAGATGTCAAACACCTTCCTACTCCTGAATAATTCTCTCTGGTGGGCATAAAAGGGCTGCCTATCCTAGGAAGCATACATAATGTCCTCCAAGCCTTGATCATTTAGAAATCTCACCCAGAGAAACTGTGATAATTTTGGAAGAAGCCTTAGTGTTCAAGTTACTTCTTCGAAACATATATGGGAAATGTTAAGTGCTTTAGCCAGTTTCATACCAAATAGCAGGAAAACTACAAAGCCTTATTAAAGAGGACCTTTGATGACTCCAGACCCAACTGTTTGAGTAAATACCTATAGTACCTATGTAATAAGAATTCTTAAATATTTTTACTCATAACTCTACTTTATGATGCTTCCCTGTTATTCCTCCTGAATATGAATAAATTAACAACCCAATAAATTTGTTATAACTTATATCAGAAAAATGGTGCATCTCGAAGCAATGCACAAAAGTGACTGAGGCTAAGGCCCCACAGTGCTTTTCACAGAAACTCTGCATAGGTTTCCTCTGGGAACTTTCTCCTTCAGTTATGCCGGCGTTTCCATCACTATAATTGACATGTTGCGATTTCCAAAATCACGACTGTTTTGGAAATTGCAGTGTGTCCACTGAGTGCATTTTTCCGCAAAGTGAGGATGGGATTCCCTAGAATCCCATCCACTTTGCTGTGACTGTAAAATGCTACGTGGGGCCCCGGCCTAAGAACGATGCTTTTAACAGGACTGGTGTTGGGGGGGGGGGCAAACTGGGCAATTGCCCAGGGCCCCCATCCCCAAGGGGGCCCCCAGCATTTGGAGCATCAGGTTTTCAGCCTGATGGCTTGAATCCCGGGAGCTTCACAGCTGTATCAGGTTAATCCTATGTCAGAGCCATACAGGACCGCCGGTAATGCACAGGACGTCGCGGCGCAGGTTGAGTGATGATGTCAATGCATCGCGCCATTTGTGCCACTTCTACATATAAGAGAGGTATATATATATATATATATATATATATATATATATATATATATAGGGCTATTGTATATAATTGTTCCCCCTTATATTAGTCCCCTTATATATTATAGTTCCTCCCTTATAACAGCACCTTTATAAATAATAGTTCCCCCTTATAATAGCCCCCATTATAAATAATAGTACCCCCTTATAATACACCCCCTTAAAAGGGGAGAACTATTACAAATAATTGGGGTTATTATTATTGTCCGATTATTAAAAAATTTATTTGCAAATTATGGTGGAAAATAAGTATTTGGTCAATAACAAAAGTTCATCTCAATACTTTGTTATATATCCTTTGTTGGCAATGACAAAGGTCAAACGTTTTCTGTAAGTCTTCACAAGGCTGGCACACACTGTTGCTGGTATGTTGGCCCATTCCTCCATGCAGATCTCCTCTAGAGCAGTGATGTTTTGGGGCGGTCACTGGGCAACACGGACTTTCAACTCCCTCCAAAGGTTTTCTATGGGGTTGAGATCTGGAGACTGGCTAGGCCACTCTAGGACCTTGAAATGCTTCTTACGAAGCCACTGCTTCGTTGCCCCGGGCGGTGTGCTTGGGATCATTGTCATGCTGAAAGACCTAGCCACGTTTCATTTTCAATGCCCTTGCTGATGGAAGGAGGTTTGCACTCAAAATCTCACGATACATGGCCCCATTCATTCTTTCATGTACACGAATCAGCCGTCCTGGTCCCTTTGCAGAGAAACAGCCCCAAAGCATGATTTTGCCACCCCCATGCTTCACAGTAGGTATGGTGTTCTTTGGATGTAACTCAGCATTCACTCTCCTCCAAACACGACGAGTTGTGTTTCTACCAAACAGTTCTACTTTGGTTTCATTTGACCATATGACATTCTCCCAATACTCTTCTGGAACATCCAAATGCTCTCTAGCAAACTTCAGACAGGCCCGGATATGTACTAGCTTAAGCAGTGGGACACGTCTGGCACTGCAGGATCTGAGTCCCTGGCGGCGTAGTGTGTTACTGACGGTAGTCTGTGTTACGTTAGTCCCAGCTTCCTGCAGGTCATTCACTAGGTCCCCCCTTGTGGTTCTGGGATTTTTGCTCACCGTTCTTGTGATCATTTTGACCCCACAGGGTGAGATCTTGCGTGGAGCCCCTGATCGAGGGAGATTATCAGTGGTCTTGTATGTCTTCCAATTTCTAATTATTGCTCCCACAGTTGATTTCTTCACACCAAGCTGCTTGCCTATTGCAGATTCAGTCTTCCCAGCCTGGTGCAAGTCTACAATTTTGTTTCTGGTGTCCTTCCACAGCTCTTTGGTCTTCACCATAGTGGAGTTTGGAGTGTGACTGTTTGAGGTTGTGGATAATTATTATACTGATAACAATTTCAAACAGGTGCCATTACTACAGGTAATGAGTGGAGGACAGAGGAGTCTCTTAAAGAAGTAGTTACAGGTCTGTGAGAGCCAGAAATCTTGCTTGTTTGTAGGTGACCAAATACTTATTTTCCAACATAATTTGCAAATAAATTCTTAAAAAATCAGACAATGTGATTTTCTAGATATGTTTTCTCATTTTGTCTCTCATAGTTGAGGTCTACCTATGATGTCAATTACAGGCCTCTCTCATCTTTTTCAGTGGGAGAACTTGCACAATTGGTGGCTGACTAAATACTTTTTTTTCCCCACTGTAAAGTGGATTGCTATAAAGGGGAGACTGTTACATATAAGGGGGCTATTATGTATAAGGGAGGAACTATTTATAAGAGGGTTATTATTTATAAGGGAGGAAATTATTATATATAAGGGAGCTATTTTAAGGGGGAAACATATAAGGCGGGCTATTATTTATAAGGGAATAACTATTTATGATGGGCTTATAATAAGGGGGGACATCATATATATATGGAGGTGGCTATTACAATGTGGTCACTTTTATTTATAAGAGGGAAACTTTATAAGGAGGGTATTGTTAAAGGGGCTATTATTTATAAGGGGTAACTATTATTTATAAGAGTGCTATTATTTTTAAGAGGGATAATATTGATAATGTGGATTATTATTTATAAGGTGATCTATTATTCATGAGAGGGCTATTAATAAGGGGGACTATTTATAAGGGAGCAGTATTATTTATGAGGGGGCTATTACTGATAAGGGGGAACTATTACTGATATGGAGCACTGTTTATAAGCAGGAATTATTATTTATAAGGAGGCACTATAATAACTGAGGAGGGGGGTGCAAAAATCTATTAGGCGGTACAAAGGTGGGTATTTGAATTGTGTGTGGGCATAAGGGGGGATGGTTGTTACTGTTTTGGGACAGAAAGGGGGCATTATTAAAGTAGTTACCACTGGAAATATTAAGGTGTTGATTTATCAGCATTTGGGGCCCCGCTTTTAATTTTGCCCAGGGCCACCCTTTGTCTAAAACCGGCCCTGGCTGTTAATATATTGAACCTGTTGTGTTTTGGAGCCTTTTACAAATTTTCTTCATTTTTTTTTGCTTCCCTGGAATTTTGTCAAAACACAGCATTCACAACACAGTGTTTTCTTGTCCTAAAAGGGAAAAACAGCAGGAAAAAAAACTCCTGAAAAAGGCAAGCTTAAAACAGCAAAACAATAATGGTGTTCATAAGGAACAATTTGGTGATGATTTTGAAGCAGATTCTGAAGCAGGACCAAGGCTGTGGAGACAGAATTTTGGAGTCGGAGCTGTGGTCAATTTTGTGGATTCGGACTATGACTCTAACTCCAGCTTCAATATAAAATTTTGACTTTTTAAAATTATATTATACAATTATTGGTATTGTATAATTAATTAGATGCATAGTTTGTTGCATATTTATTTTCATAGTAATTTATTCTTTTTTTAATGAATTGGAGGAGCTTTACTGCTTCTGACTGACCATGACTGTCAGCCATTTATGAAGGAGAAGCAGTCAGAGTCGGAATCAGCTTATCAGCCCATTCATCTGGGGCTGATTAATGAGTAAAAGCTGCAGTGGAAAAGCGGAGGGACAGAAAGTGGAGGGAATTTTGAGAGGAAAGTCCAAAGCATCTCTGGTGGGGAAAAAAACACTGTCTTACAATACCAGCAATGTGAATCTCAATTTGTTTAATCTCATCCACACATTAAGGGAAAAAAAAAGCTGTGGAAAAGCTTTGTTTTCATAAACGCGCATGTTATTGAAAAACACAGCATGTTAATTTTAGCTGCTGAATAGCAAAGGTCTTCATTATATATAAGACCAGGGCCGGTTTTAGACAAACTGTGCCCCGGAGCAAAAATAAAAGCAGGGCCCCAAATGCTGATATACCAACAACGCCATCATAATTCCAGTGGCAGTCCCTTTAATAACGCTCCCTTTCTGCCCCCAAAACAGTAAACCCCCTCTTAAACCCATACACAATTCAAATGTCCACCTTTGTACTGCCTAAGGCTAAAGCCCCGCATAGCTGAAAAACTATGCGGTAAAGACCGCAGTGGAAATTTTTTTTTTTTTTTTCCGCAGTACTTTCTGCTTCTATTATACCTATACAGAAAACGCCAGCGTTTCCGTAGATATAATTGAAATGCTGCGAATTATAAAAACAGTGTTTGAAATTGGAGCATTTCTGCTGCGGATTTTTTTTTTTTTTGTAATGTGTGGCTGGGATTAGCCAAAATTCCATCTACTTTGCTGGTACTGTAAAACGCAACGTGGGACCCAATAGTCTTTTGCACCCCCTCATCAGTTATTATGGTGCCATCTTATAAATAATAGTCCCTGCGTATAGTGCCCTGTATCAGTAATAAATAAAAGTGATCTCTTATAAATAGTCCCCCTTATTAATAAAAGCCCTCTCATAAATAATAGTTCCCCCTTATAAATAATAGCCCCATTTACAATAGCCTCCTTATAAAGTTTCCCTCTTATAAATAAAAGCTCCCCCATTATAACAGCCACCTCATATATATATATATATATATATATATATAATTCCCCCCTTATTATAGGCCTTTTATAAATAGTTCCTCCCTTATAAATAATATCCCACCTTATAAGTTTCCTTCTTATAATAGCCCTCCTTATGTATAATTTCCCTGTACAATAGCCCCTTTATATTTGATAGTTTCCTCCCTTATAAATAATAGCCCCCTGATATATAAGTCTCCCCCTTATAATAACCCCCTTATATATTACAGTCTCCCCCATTTTAAATAATAGCCCCCTTATAAATAATAGTTCCCCGTTTATTTATAACAGACTCCCCCTTACATATAATAGTTCCTCCCATATATATATGGACTTTTAGAATGGGGAGACTGATATATATATAAGGGGCACCATTATATATAAGGGGGGCTATTATAAGAGGAACTATTATATATAAGGTGGAGTCTGTTATATATAAATCGGGGAACTATTATTTATAAGGGGGCTATACTTTATAATGGGGGAGACTCTAATATATAATGGGGCTATTATAAGGGGGGACTATAATAGCCCCCTTGTAAATAACAGTTTCCCCTTATATAAAGTAGCTCCCTTATATATAACAGTGCCACCTTATAATAGTTCCTCCCTCATTTAGAATAGTTTCAACCTTATAATAGCCCCCCACCTTATTTATAATAGTTTTCCCCTTATAAGTGGGTACTATTATTTATAATGGGGGCTGTTATAAGGGGGAACTATTATTTATAATGCTGCTGTTATTTTTATGGGAGGAACTATAATATATAAGGGGACTAATATAAGGTGGAACAATTATATACAATAGTCCCCCGCTTATACATAATAGGTCATCATTTATAATAACCCCCTTATAAATAATAGTTTCCCCTTATATATAGTGGCCCCCTTATATATAATAATAGTTCTTCCTTACAATAGCCCCCCTTATATTTAATAGTTCCCCAACTATAAATAATAGTCCCCCCTATAAATAGTTTGCCCTCTTATCAGATGCACAGCATGCAGATACGGCTGTGGAGCTCCCTGGATTCAAGTCATCAGGCTGAAAGCCTAGAGCCCCTTTGGGGACAGGGGTCCTGGGCAATTTCCCAGTCTGTCCCCTCCTACACTGGTCCTGTAAAAGACAAAACACAATGACAAAAAAGGCAACGCGTTTTAACTGGATTTTTTTCTGCATCGTTTTTAAGGGGCCTTAGCCTAAAACTGTTTCTGTAAAAAAAAGTTAAGGTTCACTACTGCATTTGAAAGCATGTTTTAAAATATTTTCTTACAGGAAATGGTGCCCCAAAAATATGCACTCTAACGCTAGGTTCACACTAGTGTTCGGGTTTCCTTTCTTCGGGTCCGCTGTATTTCAGTATAAAATCAGTGGAGAGAAAAGTCCCGCTTGCAGTACTTTTCTCTCCACCCATTTTAAGCGAAATGGGGGATGGAGTCCCCGAACACTAGTGTGAACCTAGCATAAGGCTGAGCCTCACGTTGCGGAAAGGCAGCTTTTTTTTTTTGCAGATTTTGTTGAGGTTTTTTTGAGCCAAAGCCAGGGGTGGATTGAGCAAAAGGTAAAAGTATAAGAACTTCCAATATATTTCCCATTCCTTTAGTAGCTATTCTTGGCTTTGGCTCATAAAAACGCAACAAAATCTGCAACAAAACAAGCTGCATTTCTGCAAAGTGGGGCCTCAGCCTAAATGCAACATAATGTTTTTGTTTAATTTCTAGCTACATCTAACATGAAGGACCGGGATTTTTAATTCAAGAATTTTAAAAATCGTGAGCCCAGTAGCCAGTTTGTGTCTTAGTTAAAATTTACTGAATTTTACCATAGAATTGTATTTCAGCCAGCTGAATGCAAAAACAAATTATTACTATTTCACTATGATTTAAAAAAAAAAAAAAAAAAAAGCCAATTTTTGGATAACGTAAAGCACATCATAAATTTAAACTGACTAGCCCAATGTGTCCATTAAAATGATTTGGCAGTGTTGTCAACTCTTTTTGGAAAATAGTCACATAAAAAGAGTGAAAATATTATGGTTATCGAAGTTAAATTAATCATCTTTATTGATTTCCCACCATATAATACACCATAGACTGAATAATGTTGTAGCTTCATGCGAGTCTCCATTCCCTTGTATTGGCACACATGTTAATAATGAAGAACAATGTCTTTTAAATTGCACTCACAAGTAGCAAGCTGACAGCTCGGCCTCATTTATTTGCCCTTAGCGAATGTACTTGAGAGATTTGTTGTGTTTCCTGTCAGCCTGGACACATATGCATTTACTGAGAACAGAAAAATAAATAATAATGTTCAGAAATCTCCATAGTGTACTCCAAGAGTCTTCCACTCATATTTTTTACTGTACAACATCACACACACGCCCAGGTCTAGCACCATCTGCTGCCACTCACACGGGTCTCACCTATTAGCATGGATACAGCTAAACTGTGAAACTAATCAGAATTGCCATTAATGAACTATTTTCAATTCATGCATTTTAACCTGCCAGGCCCTCAGTCTTCCACGTTTTATAGCTTCACCTGGGGGATTACAGAATATATTCATTTATAATGGATAAGGATTAGATTGATGAGCACAAAACTTGTACTTTGTGTAATTTTCCAGAGACCTCATCATTTTCTGTATGTGTGCTGGTGCTGCAGGTAAGCAGTGTTTCTATTATGTAATGTTTACCTGAATTTATCAAATATCTGATGGATTTTACCACAGCCTATTCTTGGATTAAATCCATATGTGGATTATTGCACCCTCTACTGTAAACTGGAAGCATCTCAGGAATAATAGAGGAAGGCCCTGCTTATAAAGGAGTTGGAGAGGATAACATTTACGCTGGTGTTTTATACTTATTTCTTCCATTCCATTTCCTAAAAGAGAGTGACTAAATCATTTATGTAGATATCATTTATAGATAACTATATATTCTTTAGCGTCACTTGCGAATTTCGAAGGAATACGTGGAAAATTTTGCCCACGTTGAAGCAGCCTGACAAAGGAAAGAGCCACCATAAATAAAATGTTCATGCCCAAGTTAACAAACCTAAATGTCACTTTAGAGAGGGCACATTAGGCCCTCTGACACCGTAAACCAGGGAGCAATAATTCCTTAGCCTGTCCCTCTGTCTGTCAGGGATCCCAGCAACCGACAATCATGCTCTTCCTTACCTCCCTCTCCTGATTTTCCATTCCCCTGCTGCCTCTCACTGCTTCTCAATGCCTCTGGCTAAACAAAGATCAGAAATGTTAGATCTTTCTTAGCATCTCCTGCCAGCACTGTCAGCGCCTGCCTCCAGAGGACCCACACTCTCTGTTATGTAAACACAGCACATACTCTGTCAAAGATTAAAAAAGAAACTCATTTCCACATAAAAGCTTTGACTGTGCCAGTCGCGGGCTTAGTGGCATGTTAGAAAGTCTAGAGGTTAAACTTGGTAAGAGAGGCAGCACGAGAGAAGGCGGGGTCTGTTTTATCAGCTCAGTGTTCGTATTTCCAGCAATTAACGTCTTGAGCACTGAAGTCTCCTTATTACTGTTCATTACATCTACTTGTTATAACAACTAAAGTCATTAAGCAAGAGCAGAGGCCAATGCCAAGATGGGCATGTCAAATCATATATATGGTCTCATGTTTTATTGCCATATCTATCTAGACCCCATAGTATGTAACATATGCCAGGGTATTCCTAGCTGTGAAATGTTGTTGAGAATCGGATCCTCAACCTCAGAGGAGTATCAACTGCCTCTCATCAAACTGGGGAAAGTACATTGCTGTTACAATTGAGAACAGTAAAGACACATGGGTGCTAAGAACCTTCACTGGGCATTAGAAACTGTGTTCACAGAAGAGACCATGTGTTTTATTTGCTTACATCATCCTCTTTGGTGCCCTTAAAAGGAATACAACTAGTGAATTACATCTCTAGAAAAACCTGGAACATGAAAAGTGTGATGAACTTATTTTATAATGATATTAGTATGACTTTTTAAAAGTATAAAATACATTTTTTTAACCAGTTTTTCTTATCACATTTTTATATTAACTACTAAGAGTTCTCTTTTTTAACTTCATTCATTCATTTAGTTTTTGATTTCTTTGTACATTTCCCATCCATAAAGCTACCTATATGGATGAGGGAGACCATTTATAAGACAACAATGCACATTTCCCATTAATAGTCACCCAAATCAATATATGAAATATCCCACAATATATTTTTATATTTCCACAATATTCCTTTCATTTTCTGTATATTTTAAAAAACAAAAAAAAATGCAAATTAAGAAATGAGTTAGTGAGAAGTATAGCAACTGCAGAATTAAATGGGGTCCTTCATCTTTGCCACAGCTCATAAATATACCACCAAGAGTGAATGAGGCAGGTCTGCTCCACATTAGTACATACAATTTTAATAACTTTCCATTATTACAAAAAGATGAAATATAACTTATTTTGGCTGATATATAAAACTATATTGACACGTTCCCTTCTTTTTAACAAAACGAACCATAACTGTCTTTAATCTCACTAAACTGCAACAAGTTCTACTTAAAAGATGGCAATTAAAGAGTGTGTTTTTCTGGCATTTTCAGCCATAATAATGAAATTGAAATGCTGATATATTATGGGCTTAATAACTATTATACAGAATATTCCAACAACCTTGCACCTGTTGTATAAGTTACTTAGGATTGTCAGACTGATATCTAATTACCCTGATACTAAAAGCTACAAGCTGACTTTTTCTGTAACTTTCTGGATCAGTAAGGGTATGTTCACACTGAGTTTTTTGCAGGCTGATTTTGAGGCGGAATCCACCTCAAAATACGCCTCAAAAAACGCCTCCCATTCATTTCAATGGGAGTCAGTAGCAGTTTTTTTCCTCTAGGTGATTTTTTCAGCTAGAGGGGAAAAAAAAAGCAATATGACTTATCTTCAGGTGAATTCCGCCTTGAAAAACCCATTGAAATTAATGGGAGGTGGAAAAAAACGCAACACGTTTTTTTGACACAGTTTTTGATGCGGCTTTTGCAAAAACCGCATCAAAAACCGCTAGCATTTTTTTTAGAGAGAGGTTTCCAGGCCATACAGTGTGCTGGAGCAAAAAAACGCAGCAAAAACCGCAACAAAAAATGCGACAAAAACCGCATTATGTATAAAAACGCGTAGAAAAAAACGTTTTCTAATTGCTGAAGCAGATTTTTTTCAGCTTACAAAAAACTCAGTGTGAACATACCTTAGGTTCATTGTTTTGTTGTTAAAGGGGTATTGCAAGGAAAAATATTTATCCTCTATCCATAAATTGCTGATTGTTTTACCTAGCTGTGAAGACAGCTGCACCCTTAGTGTTTGAAGACACACCCCTGCTTCCGTTCACTTCAAAGGGAGGGACGGAGACTTCAGGTGTCTCCAGTGCTCGCATTGAAATGAATGGGAGCAGGGGCGCATCTGCATCCACCAGGGGTTTGTCAGCCTTCACAGTGGCTGCATTCCCCCACTGTTAGGATTGCAGGGGGTATCAGCAGTCACCCCCATCAATCAGCAATTTATCCTCTATCGCATGGATAGTGGACAAATATTTTTCGTGGCATAATCCCTTTAATGGGAGTCTGTCAGACCAAAATTGAGATATAAACTAATGACAATACCTTGTAGGGCTGTCAGCACAGTTTACAATAATATATTCAGGACCGCTGCTCCATTCTTGTAAAAATCGTTCTTTTATCTCTATGCAAATGAGCAAAAAAGGGCTTTCCATCAATAGACTTCACTATCTGCTGCTGCTAACTGCTGGTCAGCCCTGCCCCCACTAGTCAGTCAACAACCATAAACCCGTTTTCTGCTCATCTGCAGCCCTACAAGGTACTGTGATTAGTTTATATCTCGATTTTGTGCTGACAGACTCCCTTTAAGGATTTTCACCAATTGCAAACCAGTGAGAGCCAAAGTCAAAAATTCTACAGTGACATAAAGGACCTTGTAATGTGCTCAGATATCATCAGATATCAGCAAAGTCAGTGACAGACAGTAACATGGAGTACTAAATACATACATGCAGCATAAATGAAAGGCTCACGAGCCCTGATGCAAAAGCTCAGCTTGGGCCTCCCTGTGCAACTTCTACCATCAGCCACATCCAATCCATACATTTTAGCAGCATTTCCATTTCCTTCTCTACCTAGGCCTAGACCTCCATGAAGACTTGTTCACAAAATTTCTAAGCATCCAAACTTACCACAATTTCCATCTCCTGTCGGTGCCCGCCACATAGTAATCATTTCCCCTTTTGTACCACAGCGCTCCCCACAAACGTTGAAATTCTGTTCAATTTATAGCTTCTGAGCTCAAAACTGTGCAAATATCTCTACATTTCAATCTTATGGACACACCAGAGTTTGGTGGCTGAGCATAACATGATAATTAAGATATTGTACAGGGAAAAGTGAACTAAGTATAACTGAGATCAATGATCAAAGACATTGAAATGGCTCTACCAATAAATAAACTAGTTAGTGGCAGAGACAAATAGCATAGGCTACTAAAGAGGGCATATCACCAAGTGCAAAATCCTAAATAACTTGATTGTCGCTGTAACCCTGATCATTTTTTTTTTTTTAATCTATCCACCAGTTCCAAAGATATGGTAACCTTTACTTTTCTCTGAAAAAATAAAAAGCTATCATCCATTTCTCCATCTTTTAAACAGACGGATTTAAAAAAAAAAAAAAAAAAAAAAAAAACATGTTCAGGCAGTGGCAATCAAATGGGTAAAGTCATTTAACATTTTATATTTGGCGACAGGTCCTCTTTAAGACTGATTACAAGTTGATAGATGCTCCTATATCTCAGGGGTAGGAAACCTTCGGCACTCCAGCTGTTGTAAAACTACAACTCCCAGCATGCATACTTGCTCTGCTGTTTTTGGAACTCCTATGGAAGTGAATGGAGCATGTTGGGAGTTGTAGTTTCACAGCAGCTGGAGTGCCGAAGGTTGCTGACCCCTGTCCTATATATTACCTACCAATCTATGCATGGAGTTTGACCATTTGGTGTAAACAGGTTACAGGTGCCAGATTATCAGATATTTGATATAACCACAAAACATAAATCTACATAAAATGACATGTTGGGATATAAAAAAATATATATATATATATATATATATATATATATATATACAGTATATTTTTTTTTTTTTTTACTGGGAGAATTGAATAAAACCAAGTTCATCAGATATAAGGCTAAATGGATAATATTCACCCTGACACTTCTCCAGGTCTAAAAAGCCGAATAACATACCTCATCTGATACGCACTGTCACCCTGAGCATTTTGGTGTTTTGTTTATCCATTCAAGCATTCCAATGATATAAACTTTTTTTGTGTTGATGCAAATTAAGGTATATTAGCCAAGAGGGTGGTAACACTGTGGTTTGTCTGGGGGCCTGGTCTCTGTGTGCTGTATATCATGCTGTGTTACTGCCCACTTGGCTAGTAGACCCTAATTTGCATCAACACTAAGTGGGCTTACATCTTTGGAATGGCTGAACAGATTTGGATAAACAAAATACAAAAATGCCCAGGGTGACAGCACCAGATGATGTATATTATTTGGCTTTTCAAACCTGGTGACAGGTCCTCTTTAAAATATTCATCATTAATTGAATCCCTGTACTTATCAGGCTCATTCTGAAAGCCACATGCATACAAGTATTTTTAGTGTCACACTTATATTCACTCCAGTTCATGCACAAATTGGTAATATCAGTAGTGCATATGACCAGTTGTTCTACTGTATAGTATAGTATTCTATAGACCCCGCAAGACAACTGCTCAGGAGGAACGTTTGTTGGTTAGAAAATCAAAAGCCAGCCCCTCTTCCACTGCAGCAGAGCTCTAACAGGCCTGGTCACCTCAAGTCCCTGTGTCAACTAGAAAAGTTTGTAGGATTCTGTCTCGAAATGGCCTCCATGGTCGAATCAGTGCCCAGAAGCCAGCACTAAACAAAAGGCAATTTAAAAAAACGTGTGGCATTTGCCAAGGCCCACAGCCTGCTAAAAGGATGGATGCTGGAAAAGTGGCAGAAGGTGGATTTCTCAGATGAATCTTCAGTTGAATTACACCACAGCCGCCGCAAATACTGCAGGAGACCTACTGGAGCCTGTATGGATCCAAAATACAACCAGAAAACAGTTAAGTTTGGTGGTGGAAAGATCATGGTCTGGGGTTACATTCAGTATGGTGGTTTGCGAAACATTTGCAAGGTGGAAGGCAATATCAATAGCCTAAAATATCAAGAAGTATTAGCTTCCTCTTACATTCCCAATCATAAAAGGGGTCAAATTTTGCAGCAGGATGGTGCTCCATCTCATACATCCATCTCTACATTAAAGTTCCTCAAGGCAAAGAAGATCAAGGTGCCTGAGGACTGGCCAGCCCAGTCACCAGACATGAACATCATTGAGCATGTTTGGGGTAGGATGAAAGAGGAAGCTTGGCGGACAAAACTAAAGAATCTTGATGAACTCTGGGAGGCAGGTAAGACTGCATTCTTTGCTATTCCTGATGACTTCATCAATAAATTGTATAAATCATTGTTGAAATGCATGGATGCAGTCCTTCAAGCTCATGGAAGTCACACAAAATATTAAATATTGCTCTAATAGCACCACAACTTCATTCACCAATGTTATGAAACATATCTTTGTTTTTGAACAGAATTATTGGTTTGATTTTCACATTACTTTATGTGTGCGACAAAACTTTTGTCTTGCCAAAATCTGACCTTTCTGTGTTCATTAAATGATGAATATTTCAGCAGTGAAGGCAATTTATTTTCTTAACCAAAAAATCATTTGGGAGGGTTTCAGCTTTCATATGAGTCATTTCTAAAACCAATGGATGAATTTAAAGTCAGGTTATAAGCTTTTGATTCCACAACATGGATAAGTGACAGAACTTCTGTCAGGGACTGTAAAGATAAAAATGGAATATACATATAAATGATGTGTATACAGTACAGACCAAAAGTTTGGACACACCTTCTCATTCCAAGAGTTTTCTGTATTTTCATGACTATAAAAATTGTAGATTCACGCTGAAGGCATCAAAACTATGAATTAACACATGTGGAATGATATACTTCACAAAAAAGTGTGAAACAACTGAAAATATGTCTTATATTCTAGGTTCTTCAAAGTAGCCACCTTTTGCTTTGATTACTGCTTTGCACACTCTTGGCATTCTCTTGATGAGCTTCAAGAGGTAGTCACCTGAAATGGTTTTCACTTCACAGGTGTGCCCTGTCAGCTTTAATAAGTGGGATTTCTTGCCTTATAAATGGGGTTGGGACCATCAATTGTGTTGTTCAGAAATCAGGTGTATATGACAGACATCTGCAATGGTAAAAACATGAAAAACATGCATTCTCTCCTTTAATATGCGAAAGTCAATGAAATGTAGCCCTATTTGGGGGGGGGGGTATGAGTATTATCCCTCCCGCAACAGACTCTGGCGCTGACCTGTGTGTATAATGGGACCTGAAGCCTTCGCTGAAGGGAAGAGTGGGAACATATATGAAATATATCAGTGCCTCCACCCAGGATAGAGCCTCTGTATTACAGGGAGGATCTCTTCCTGGGACTTACCCATGAAATACAGTTAGTAGCCTTAACAAGGATCACTGTACTAATCTCACAGTCTGAAGAATACATACAGATACCACATAAGGTTATAACAGTAGCTTTATAAGAATCAACAGGGTAATAATACATACATAAAATATACTCAGAACACAGCAATACTACAACAACCAGCAAGTCCTCAACCGTCTTAGGTTATATACCCGGGTATATATATAGATATATAGCAAGAGTCCAGTGCACAATACCTCCAGGCAACAGAAGAAATGCAGGGGCCCCTGTGGATGACTGTGGATCCTCGGATTCTTCCAGGAGATGACAGACAGCCGATCAGGAGATGATGATGATGATGGTGAGATTCTTCACAGGCAGCAAACAGGGCGACGGTGACGGCAGTAGATGCAGGCCTGACTACCCTAACACTGAGTCCTTAACCTGGCAGCTAAACTACTAGTGCCACCGGGCCTCTAACTAGCTAGTTGGCCTTCGGAAGCCTAACCTATCACTGCCCTGAACTATATATATATATGGATCCCTAACTACGGTTACTAGCTAGGTCCTGTGAGTATATAGGGGGTAACACATACCTAACTATATACTGTGAAGTAAAGAGGAACAAGTGGCTCTTAGACTCCCCCAGACATAACATGTCTGTCTCAGCAGCTCTGCTCACATCTCTCCCCCCAGCAGCTCTGCCTCACATGTGTCTGACTCACTGTATTTACAAAACAAAACTTGCACTGAATGCCTGGGGTCTCTGAAGCCAAACTGCAGGGGCAAAGAAGCCAGATACATTATATACTAGTAGAAATGGCAGTTCCCTACAGAAACTATAGGATAACCTGAAATATTATGCAAGAAGCCTACTACACCTAATTTACATCTTAATTTATCTTTCGGCCTGGCAGCAACTTTTGAGGCCATCACTGAATACACCACTTATCTGCAACACAACTTCCCTGTGAAACCCTGTGCCTCCTCAGTGAAGACTGTATATCTAATATGTATGAGATTCCAGTGAGAGCATTTACCATTAAGGGTAAGGCCCCACATAGGAAAACGTTGAAGAAAAAAAACGCAGTAAAAACGCATTGTATCTTTTAGTGTTTTTCATTGTGTTTTTTTGCTGTGTTTTTCTCAGCGGTTTTCTTCCCTTATTAGATCTATAGAAAAAAACACTTTCCTGAGTTTTTTTCCGCATTGTGTGGATGATATTAAACAGAATCTCATTCACTTTGTAAAACAAGTTTCCGTTTCAGCGCTTCCAGTACTTAGCCTAAAGGGGATTTCCACTAATATTGAAGGCATTTCATTAGGACAGGCCATTCATTTTAGATCTGCGGGAGAACATTTGACATGGGGCCCCCCCTCCCGGCAACCACTTCCCCTCCCGCACAAACCGCATTCCTGCACACACTATTATGCCCCATAGTTGCCCCCACACACACTATTATGCCCCATAGTGGCCCCTGCACACACTATTATGCCCCATTGTGGACCACCCATGACCAATTATTATACTCTGGGGTCTTTTCAGACCCCAGAGTATAATGATCGGAGACCCAGGGGAGGATACAAACATAAAACAATGTTACTTACCTCTCCCTGGCTCCGGCGCACTCCCCGCTACTTTCGCCCTATTTCGTCCTGGCCCACGTGACGTCTGGGATTTCACCAAGGAGGCCTGAAGCCTGCTGGAGCGCAGGAGAGGTAAGTAACAGTGTTTTTTTATATTACCTCACCTCCCCTGGGCCTCCGATCATTATAATGATAGCAGTGTTTGTGGGGTTCACGGGCCTGCAGCCTTACTTACCGATCCCCGCTCCTGCTCACAGCCACTTTCACTTCTGCAGAATGGTAAGCACAGGTGGCTGTGAGCAGGAGCGGGTATCGGTAAGTAAATAGGGCCCGTTAACTGCTATTAAAAAAAACAAAAAAAACCACACAACATCATGGGCCCGCTGGGTCCCCTAATGTCCCGGGCCCTGTGGCAGCCGCTCCCCGGTCTAATATAAAAAAAAAAGTTTATCCTGGAAAACCTCTTTAAACATTCCATTTGTGTTCCTGATAGGACTACTGTATATCATCAATTATGACTGTTGTTTTGTCATAAATTATAATTACTTTTATGCATTATATATTTCAAAACCCAATAAAATTGTGTATTAATACATAATTACTATATGGCTATATTGAATTTTCAGCACCAGATAGTAATGAACACACAAGTGTACCCAAAGTGCCAATTTTTACCATACTTGTATATAACTTGACATCCTCTGTTCTGGATTAGCACTATGAAATATGAAAAGATGGTAGTCTACTCAAGAAAAATTATAGCATCACTTGCAGCATAAAAACTGCCACATGCTGCGCAAACATTTGGTCTTATTTCATGATTTCTGAGCTTCAAATAATGACTGCACTGGGGAATTCAAGAAGCAATTGGTTGTTGAGATCATAATTAAACAATCACTCATCTAATTATGGAAATCACAGCATCATAGGTAGTAATGTTCAACTTACATTTTGTAGTTCCCTCAATACAAGCAATGGTTGCTGGATTGCAGCATGACGTATATCTCAGTTCTTTGTGACACAAAATTGCACATATCACCCACCACAAAGAGGCAGTGACAGTTCTTGTGGCGAGTCTCTTGCATCATACAATTTAGCTATCTACATGTAATATTACCTCAATACATCACATTAATAATACTTATGCATGCTATTTTCGCTCCAAGTACTGAAACACAGTACAATAATTACATAATGAATACTAATTTGAAGGTAATTGAAGTCTATGTATCAAAAGCAAAAGCTCACAAATACTCCTTACTACAATAATATTGACATCAATTTATCCTTATTTTGGTAGGTATGACAATGGAACCTTCTTATCCAGGTAGTAAATTAGGATATTATAAAAGATATTACTGTTGTGGGGCATGAGAGTGTACTGGAGGTAAGTATTTGTTGGGTGAACCTTACGAGAATCGCCCATCAGTTTTGTTCAGACTGAACAAAGCCAAACCGGATGTTTTATTGAAGAGACCCCAGAGTATAATTAGCAGAGGATCAGAGGAGGTGAGGAAACATAACAAACAATTTTAGGGTCTACTCAGACCATGTTTTTTACATCCATTTAACGGATGCAAAAAATTGAACAGAAACGGATGGCCATCCGTTTACACAGACGTCACAGCAACGGATCTGTGTAGCATCTGTATGGTCTAACATTTAAATGCATGTTAAGCAAGCTGGTCGTGTATGTCAAGTAGGATTTTTGGGCAGGGCAATACAATTTTCTCCCAATCTATGCGCAAGTACCTGAACACCAATAAAATACTCTTCTCAATCTCTTGCATACACCATACATTGAAGAAGAGCATGAGTGCTTACATATGGTGTGTGCAAGTCTCTCCAGAAAAAAAAAAAAAAAAAGTTGAGGCTGCGAATGGGGTCCCATTCTCAAGATCTCACATTTATCAGGCTTTTATGGCATATCCTATGGATCTAGATATAAATGCTAAGATGGGAATACCCTGTTAAGTAAATGCCTTGGGTTTATGCCAAAATTAAAACATAGATATAGTTAGCACCTGTGCATGATGGATACAACTAAATGTTAATGAACTCTCTACTCAATGCAAGTGTTTTTGTCTTAAAGAGGACCTTTCATGTGCAATGAATTTCTGGTGTGCGCTCTGGTGCTGGTGATATCGGTGTAGTTTACTTCGACTCCGATATCTCCCCAGTGTCAGAAAGGCCCCGCAGGATCTCAACCCATGGGGTCAAAATGATCAAAAGAACGGTGAGCAAAAATCCCAGAACCATACGGGGAGACCTAGTGAATGACCTGCAGAAAGCTGGGACTAATGTAACAAAGGCTACCGTCAGTAACACACTACGCCGCCAGGGACTCAGATCCTGCAGTGCCAGACGTGTCCCCCTGCTTAAGCCAGTACCTATCTGGGCCCATCTGAAGTTTGCTAGAGAGCATTTGGATGTTCCAGAAGAGTATTGGGAGAATGTCATATGGTCAGATGAAACCAAAGTAGAACTGTTTGGTAGAAACAAAACTCGTTGTGTTTGGAGGAGAGTGAGTTCTGAGTTGCATCCAAAGAACACCATACCTACTGTGAAGCATGGGGGTGGCAACATCATGCTTTGGGGCTGTTTCTCTGCAAAGGGACCAGGACGACTGATCCGTGTACATGAAAGAATGAATGGGGCCATGTATCGTGAGATTTTGAGTGCAAACCTCCTTCCATCAGCAAGGGCATTGAAGATGAAACGTGGCTGGGTCTTTCAGCATGACAATGATCCCAAGCACACCGCCAGGGCAACGAAGGAGTGGCTTCATAAGAAGCATTTCAAGGTCCTGGAGTGGCCTAGCCAGTCTCCAGATCTCAACCCCATAGAAAACCTTTGGAGGGAGTTGAAAGTCCATGTTGCCCAGCGACAGCCCCAAAACATCACTGCTCTAGAGGAGATCTGCATGGAGGAATGGGCCAATATACCAGCAACAGTGTGTGCCAACCTTGTGAAGACTTAGAGAAAATGTTTGACCTCTGTCATTGCCAACAAAGGATATATAACAAAGTAATGAGATGAACTTTTGTTATTGACCAAATACTTATTTTCCACCATAATTTGCAAATAAATTCTTTAAAAATCAGACAATGTGATTTTCTGGATTTGTTTTCTCGTTTTGTCTCTCATAGTTGAGGTCTACCTATGATGTCAATTACAGGACTCTTTTTAAGTGGGAGAACTTGTACAATTGGTGGCTGATTAAATACTTTTTTCCCCACTGTATCACTAGCTATACGTTAGTCAATCAGGGTCGCTAATATGTGAATAACCAAATCCAATATCCAGTCGCATGGCGTAGCATATAAACAGAAGGTGGCATGTAAAAAGGGAATAATAATGGTTCATTTATTTGTAATCAAGGTAAAATGGAGATCAATATGAGATGGAGGGTGCTCCATCTACATCTGCAGTTTAATGTCCGTTGCTCTCATCCTCAGCCTCACAGGACCACTGAGACCGATTAGCAGACTCAGCTGTGGCAAGGAGCCAGTGATATATGTGAGTGATGTACTGCTGAGGCTTCTGATTGGTCTCAGTGGGTCATGTGAGGCTGAGGACTTCCAGCACTGATGCACCAGCATGAGACCGAAATGACATTGGTGGCTTACACACGGGTTGCCCCAATTTCATGGACAACTCCTTAAGGCTAGGGCCACACAGCGACTTTGACTGTGACTCCTGACTAAAGATTGCCGTGTTGCCCTGCAACTCCTTCACTTGGGGTCACAATGCGACTCCAGTCACCAACATAAGTGAAGGAGTCGCAGTGCAACACAGCGATCTTTGGTCGTACAATGGGAGTTGCGGCCAAAGTCACTATGTGGCCCTAGGCCTTAACAAATAACTTAGATGCATCTCACTCCAGAGCAATGGTAGAGAGTTTTCTAACTTACTAAGCATAGTGGACTAGTAGATCCAATAGTATTGTGTGTGTCTCTTCCTCTTCCCCCTCTCCATAGACTGTGAGGCTCACAGTCCAATTCCTCTTTGGATGTGGGTTAGGGATAATTATGCATAAGAGACTGAGTGAAGAGAGGGAGATACAAAGCAGCCTGATAAATGGAGTAATAACCACGTTTCATTAATAAGGTATATTAGAAAGTTTATTTTATTCACTATTTATGAAACTTTGTTTTATACTTGGAGGTATGCTTTAAAAATGAAGATATTATCCTACACAAATCAATGACATTTTGACCTCACTGAAGTAATTGTTGTGAACAATGTCAAGATAACTCATCATTTGAATGGCAAAAATAACGATGGACTGGAGGGGAACAGTTAGCACAGAAGCCGCAATTATTTAAAGGCGTTATCCAGCCCCAAATGGATTTTTCAGAGCACAGATCACATACTAATGACCTATTCTGTGTATAGGTCATCAGCATGAAAAATCCAGTTGGGGCCAGACAACCCCTTTAACAACTTTGTAAACGTAACCACTTTTAATTGAGCCGGAAAACCACTTTGGCACACAATTCACTAAGGGGTCGTTCACACCACCCTTAGGGTGGGTTCACACTACCGTTGGTTGTTCATTCTGACAGTGTCCGTTAAAAAGACTGGACACCTATCATAACAGACATTAACAGGCACTAACTGATGTTAATGTGTCCGTTCTTTTAACTGATCCATTTAACAGTTAGTGTCCGTTTTTATACTGTAATAACTGCCAGTATAACTGTCCGTTTTTATGCAGTAATAACGGACAGTATAACGGATGTCCATAGACTTTCATGTAAAAAATAACGGACACTTGACGTCCGTCATGAAACCGTTATTTTTCAAGGATACAAAAGTCCTGCATGTAGGATTTTTTGTCCGCGAAAAAATAACGGACATGTGACGGATTTGGTGTAAACGGACACTAATGGTCACTATCGGACACCAGATAGAATGCCATTGAAATCAATGAAATTTTTAACGGATTTGTGATGGTTCTGCTAGTGTCCTTGTAACGGGCACTAGCAACGGACACTATTGACGGTCACCAACGGTAGTGTGAACGACCCCTAACTGTCAGAAAATGCATCTATAATACAATAAGTTTAAAATAGCAGAGAAGACATTATCATATTTATATATTTTTAATTTTAAAGGGGTTTTCCTTAACTATGATATTGATTGCTGTGGCCTCTTCAGTACTTGCCATGCACAGCGCCATAAATTGTATAGTCACTGAGATTGGTACTGCAGTTCAGGGTCTCAGCTACAGCATTGCCATGTGACTAATTGACGTGTCACTGGCCTGAGAAGAAGTGAGGCTCAATCTCATAGTTCCGAAAAACTCTTTTAGTCTAAGGCCCCACGTAGCAGCAACGCATTGCGTTTTTTTCCACAGCACTTTTCACAGAAAGTCCACAGAGGTTTCCAGCTTCAATACCTATAGGGAAACCGCCAGCGTTTCGGTAGGTGTAATTGACATGCTGCAATTTCCAAAACCACAACACGTATTTTTCAGCAATGTGTGGAAGGGATTCGCTTTGCAGTGACTGTAAAACGCGCCAAAACACAGCATTTACGCTAGACGCACACCGCCAAAGCTGTCAGTGCGATAATACCACCGATCCCCAAGGACATGAAAGGTTTTCTTTAAATGGTCACTAACTTTTCAGACAACTGAGCCTCATTTCATATAGCATGTGATTCTGGACAAAAAGTGATGCACTTTCATTAGAAATGTTGCTGCTTTTTGTTTCTTACAAACCTCTTTAAAGTTTCTGCCACTAGGTGTCTCCCTTCTACTTAATTTGTAGTTCATTCTTTTGTTGCCAAGGAAGTCCATAGATACATTCCATTCCCACTTTCTTATCTCAGCAAGTGTAGAGGGCAGTCTTTTTCTCTTTTTACAGAGTGAATGGAGAGGGGAGGGGTTGATTCTCCTCACAGCCTACACAGACATGGCTGCAAACTGTTACTGTGTGCAAAAGACTGAGGACTCTGCAAATCTCACAGCTTTCAATGTAAGAAAAGTCTATGTACTATACCAGTGATGGTGAACCTTTTAGAGACCGAGTGCCCAAACTGCAACCCAAAACCCACTAAATTATTGCAAAGTGCCAACACGGCAAATTAACCTTAACTTAACCAGGATCTGTTTTATAGTGACCATGCGATGTTATTACAGCCTGTAATATTATCACATGTCTGCTATAAAAGAGATACTGTGTGATATAAATAGTGAAGGGCCCCTACACAGTACAATGCACTCCAGAGTGGCCCCCATACAGTATTATACGCTCCACAGTGGCCCCCGCACAGTAATATATGCTCTACAGTAGGGTCAGAGGTTACACTCTGCAGTCAGTGTAAGCCGCGGTCCGCATTTGCACATACAGCCAGAGCCATCTTAACACATTGGTGGGCCCAGTGCAGAGGTTTCATAAGTACCTCACCCATCACCACCTGCTATTATACCCATCTGAAAGCTGCCAAAAACTGGGATTTTATATGGTGGCATTCAATGGGTGACAATGTGTTACGTGACTGATGGAACTTTTCCGTCTGTCAGAAATGTTTTATACATTCATCTCTAGTAATAATTGTTATTGCTATCATTTTATGGATATTGCTAGAGAGGCGGTCGGAGTATTTTACTCTATAAAGGTATGGACAGGACAGGGACAGGTCCAAATGTAAACTTTATTGATGAGTTTGTGTATGTGTTGTGTACAGTTCCTTGCGAAAGTATTCGGCCCCCTTGAACTTTTCAACCTTTTGCCACATTTCAGGTTTCAAACATAAGGATATAAAATTTAAATTTTTTGGTGATGAATCAACAAGTGGGACACAGTTGTGAAGTGGAACGAAATTTATTGGATATTTTAAACTTTTGTAAAAAATAAAAAACTGAAAAGTGGGGCGTGCCAAATTATTCAGCCCCCTTAAGTTAATACTTTGTAGCGCCACCTTTTGCTGCGATTACAGCTGCAAGTCGCTTGGGGTATGTCTCTATCAGTTTTGCACATCGAGAGACTGAAATTCTTGCCCATTCTTCCTTGGAAAAGAGCTCGAGCTCAGTGAGGTTGGATGGAGAGCGTTTGTGAACAGCAGTTTTCAGCTCTTTCCACAGATTCTCGATTGGATTCAGGTCTGGACTTTGACTTGGCCATTCTAACACCTGGATACGTTTACAGTGGGGAAAAAAAGTATTTAGTCAGCCAACAATTGTGCAAGTTCTCCCACTTAAAAAGATTAGAGAGGCCTGTAATTGTCATCACTATGGTGAAGACCAAAGAGCTGTGGAAGGACACCAGAAACAAAATTGTAGACCTGCACCAGGCTGGGAAGGCTGAATCTGCAATAGGCAAGCAGCTTGGTGTGAAGAAATCAACTGTGGGAACAATAATTAGAAAATGGAAGACATACAAGACCACTGATAATCTCCCTCAATCAGGGGCTCCACGCAAGATCTCACCCCGTGGGGTCAAAATGATCAAAAGAACGGTGAGAAAAAATCCCAGAACCACACGGGGGAACCTAGTGAATGACCTGCAGAAAGCTGGGACTAACGTAACAAAGGCTACTGTCAGTAACACACTACTCCGCCAGGGACTCAGATCCTGCAGTACCAGATGTGTCCCCCTGCTTAAGCCAGTACATATCCAGGCCCGTCTGAAGTTTGCTAGAGAGCATTTGGATGTTCCAGAAGAGTATTGGGAGAATGTCATATGGTCAGATGAAACCAAAGTAGAACTGTTTGGTAGAAACACAACTTGTGGTGTTTGGAGGAGAGTGAATGCTGAGTTGCATCCAAAGAACACCATACCTACTGTGAAGAATGGGGGTGGCAACATCATGCTTTGTGGCTGTTTCTCTGCAAAGGGACCAGGACGACTGATCCGTGTACATGAAAATGAATGGGGCCATGTATCATGAGATTTTGAGTGCAAACCTCCTTCTATCAGCAAGGGCATTGAAGATGAAATGTGGCTGGGTCTTTCAGCATGACAATGATCCCAAGCACACCGCCAGGGCAACAAAGGAGTGGCTTCGTAAGAAGCATTTCAAGGTCCTGGAGTGGCCTAGCCAGTCTCCAGATCTCAACCCCATAGAAAACCTTTGGAGGGAGTTGAAAGTACGTGTTGCCCAGCGACAGCCCCAAAACATCCCTGCTCTAGACGAGGAATGGGCCAACATACCAGCAACAGTGTGTGTTAACCTTGTGAAGACTTACAGAAAACGTTTGACCTCCATCATTGCCAACAAAGGATATATAACAAAGTATTGAGATGAACTTTTGTTATTGACCAAATACTTATTTTCCACCATAATTTGCAAATAAATTCTTTAAAAATCAGACAATGTGATTTTCTGGATTTGTTTTCTCATTTTGTCTCTCACAGTTGAGGTCTACCTATGATGACAATTACAGGCCTGCCTCATCTTTTTAAGTGGGAGAACTTGCACAATTGGTGGCTGACTAAATACTTTTTTTCCCCACTGTATTTGTGAACCATTCCATTGTAGATTTTGCTTTATGTTTGGGATCATTGTCTTGTTGGAAGATAAATCTCCGTCCCAGTCTCAGGTCTTTTGCAGACTCCAACAGGTTTTCTTCCAGAATGGTCCTGTATTTGGCTCCATCCATCTTCCCATCAATTTTAACCATCTTCCCTGTCCCTGCTGAAGAAAAGCAGGCCCAAACCATGATGCTGCCACCACCATGTTTGACAGTGGGGATGGTGTGTTCAGGATGATGAGCTGTGTTGCTTTTATGCCAAGCATATCGTTTTGCATTGTGGCCAAAAACTTCGATTTTGGTTTCATCTGACCAGAGCACCTTCTTCCACATGTTTGGTGTGTCTCCCAGGTGGCTTGTGGCAAACTTTAAACAAGACTTTTTATGGATATCTTTGAGAAATGGCTTTCTTCTTGCCACTCTTCCATAAAGGCCAGATTTGTGCAGTCTACGACTGATTGTTGTCCTATGGACAGACTCTCCCACCTCAGCTGTAGATCTCTGCAGTTCATCCAGAGTGATCATGGGCCTCTTGGCTGCATCTCTGATCAGTCTTCTCCTTGTTTGAGATGAAAGTTTAGAGGGACGGCCGGGTCTTGGTAGATTTGCAGCGGTCTGATACTCCTTCCATTTCAATATGATCGCTTGCACAGTACTCCTTGGGATGTTTAAAGTTTGGGAAATCCAAATCCGGCTTTAAACTTCTCTACAACAGTATCACGGACCTGCCTGGTGTGTTCCTTGGTCTTCATGATGCTCTCTGCACTTTAAACAGAACCCTGAGACTATCACAGAGCAGGTGCATTTATATGGAGACTTGATTATACACAGGTGGATTATATTTATCATCATCAGTCATTTAGGACAACATTGGATCATTCAGAGATCCTCACTGAACTTCTGGAGTGAGTTTTCTGCACTGAAAGTAAAGGGGCCGAATAATATTGCACGCCCCACTTTTCAGTTTTTTATTTTTTACAAAAGTTTAAAATAACCAATAAATTTCGTTCCACTTCACAATTGTGTCCCACTTGTTGATTCTTCACCAAAAAAATTAAAATTTTATATCTTTATGTTTGAAGCCTGAAATGTGGCAAAAGGTTGAAAAGTTCAAGGGGGCCGAATACTTTCGCAAGGCACTGTAGGTGTTTGGTGAAACTCTTTTGGTGCTGCAACCTAGATGATGGTAAATGTCTGGGTCACAACGCCAATAACTTCCTGGTTATGTTATGTTCAGAGGGGTATTACATAAAATACCTCTGTGATTAGGCTATGCGCTCCTGCAGCTAATTTAGCTCCACCCACTTCTATGTTGACTCCGCCCATTCTCATCCATTTTATAATGTTCCCCTCCAATTGCCCCACAGTATGAAGTCTCCTCTTCTGGTGCCCAAGTTTAAACTGGGGTGAACTAGAGGGGGACATTAAACTGGGGCAGCTGGAGGGGGACATTAAACTGTGGGGTTACTTGGATGGGGACATTAAACTGGGGGCAACTAGAGGCAGACATATCCCCCTCCAGCTACCCCCATGGTTTAATGTCCTCCTCCAGTTGCCCCCCAGTTTAATGTCACCCTCCATCTCCCCCCAGTTTAATGTCCCCCTTCATCTGCCCCCCTAGTTTAATGTCCCCCTTCATCTGCCCTCCTAGTTTAATGTCCCCTTCATCTCCCCTAAGTTTAATGCCCCCTTCATCTGCCACCAATGTGATGTTCCCCTTCATCTGTCCCCAGTTTGATGTCCCCCTTCATCTGCCACCAGTTTAACATAATAAAACACTGATACTTACCTCTCCTCGATCCTCTGCCACTCTGTGAGGTCTCTTCTCCCAGACTGTTCAGGGAGCTGCAAGCATGATGTGAGTGACGTCATCACATCGCGCCCGCATCTCCAGGGACCAGAGCACACAAGGATGTGCTTCACACACAATGGTGAGGACGTGGACGGCTCCTGCTTCATCACTGTATTTAACTCATCTGCGTCCGGATGGCCCTATGGTTAAAGCGGCCCTGCATATAGCTGAAAGAAGCGATCACTCACTAACGGGGAATCCTGTACCGGATTCCCCGTTAGTGAGCGATCATGGCGACAGCGCGCATGCCAACTGAGAGGGCTCTGCGTGCCCTCTCTGGCACGCGTGCCATAGGTTCGCCAACACGGTATTATATTATGTATCTACTTCTGGCTGCTTGTGTGGTGACAGATGGGATATTATTCACAGGCAGCAAGCAGCTTTCCTGACTGTGCTCATAGATGTTTTATATTTACATCCCAGTGCTCCTGGATCTCCTATATTATGGTCACTTGGGCTTTTCTCAGCTATTTGTAATAGCATACAGTGGCTTGCAAAAGTATTCATACTCTTTGAACTTTTTAACATTTTGTCACCTTACAACCACAAACTTAAATGTATTTTATTGAGATTTTAAGTGATAGACCAACACAAAGTAGCACATAATTTTGAAAAGGAATGAAAATGATACATGGTTTTCAAAATTTTAATCAAATAAAAATCTGAAAAGTGTGACGTGCAAAAGTATTGAGACCCCTGTACTCTGATAACCCTAAATAAAATCCAGTGCAATCAATTGCCTTCTGAAGTCACTTAATTAGTTAATAGAGTCCAACTGTGTGTAATTTAGTCTCAGTAAAATACACCTTGTCTGTGAAGGCCTGAGTGGTTTGTTAGAGAACACTAGTGAACAAACAGCATCATGAAGACCAAGGAACTCACCAGACAGTTCAGAGATAAAGTTGTGGAGAAGTTTAAAGCAGGGTTAGGTTATAAAAACATATTCCAAGCTTTGAGCATCCCAAGGAGCACTGTTCAATCCATCATCCAAAAATGGAAAAAGTATTCTACAACTGCAAACCTACCAAGACATGGCCGTCCGCCTAAACTAACAGATCGAGCAAGAAGAGCACTGGTCAGAGAAGCAGCCAAGAAGCCCATGGTTACTCTGGAGGAGCTGCAAAAATCCACAGCTCAGGTGGGAGAATCTGTCCACAGGACAACTATAAGTCGAGCACTCCACAAATCTGGCCTTTATGGAAGAGTGGCAAGAATAAAACCATTGTTGAAAGAAAGACATAAGATGTGCCATTTGCAGTTTGCCACAATCCATATAGGGGACACAGCAAACATGTGGAAGAAGATGCTCTGGTCAGATGAGACCAAAGTTAAACTTTTGGCCTAAATGTGAAGCGCTATGTGTGGCGGAAAAGTAACACTGCTCATCACCCTGAACACACCATCCCCACTGTGAAACATGGAGGCAGCATCATGCTGTGGGGATGCTTTTCTTTAGCAGGGACAGGGAAGCTGGTGAGAGTTGATGGGAACATGGATGTAGCTAAATACAGGGCAATCCTGAGAGAAAACCTTTTGGAGGCTGCAATAAACTTGAGACTGGGAAGGAGATTCACCTTCCAGCAAGACAATGACCCTAAAAATACAGCCAGAGCTACAGTGGAAAGGTTTAGATCAAAAAATATTCATGTGTTAGAATGGCCCAGTCTAAGTCCAGACCTAAATCCCATTGAGCATCTGTAGCAAGACATGAAAATTGCTGTTCACAGATGCCCTCCATCCAATCTGGCTGAGCTTGAGCTATTTTGCAAAGAAGAATGGGCAAAAATCTCAGTCTTTGGATGCGCAAAGCTGGTAGAGACATACCCCAAAAGACTTGCAGCTGTAATTTCAGTGAAAGGTGGCTCTACAAAGTATTGATGTGGGGGGTGAATATTTTTGCACTTCACACTTTTCAGATTTTTATTTGATTAAAATTTTGAAAACCATGTATCATTTTTTTCATTCCAGTTCACAATTATGTGCTACTTTATGTTAGTCTATCACTTAAAATCTCAATAAATTATATTTAAAGGGGTTGTCCAGGCAAAAATGGATGAAAAGTTTATTTTTTAAATAAGCCAAAAAAAAAAATAAAATCATACTCACCTTTCAATGGTGCACCGCTGCCTCTCAGGCGGTCTGGTCCTCTTGGGCTGTTGTTATCTTCCAGCGGAAATCCCTGCCACACGTGACCAATCAGCGGCCTCAGCGAAGGGCATGTGATGTCACTACCTGTGACATTCCGGGTCTCTTCCTGAGGCCGCTGCAGTCACGTGACTGCTGAGGACAATCAGCGGCTTCAGCGGAAGGGATCCAGAGAGGACCATGCAGGGAGGACTCTGGAATAACACCGAGGACAGGTGAGTATGATTTTTTTTTTTTTTTACCTCCCCCGCCTTTTTAAAATATAAAAAATGTGCCTGGACAACCTCTTTAGGTTTGTGGTTGTAAGGTTCAAAATATGAAAAAGTTCAAGGTCTATGAATACTTTTGCAAGCCACTGTAGTTATTCCTGGCAGAACATTTTCAGTAATGGATAGGAGACGGGACAGAACGCTCCTTATCGTGCACGCCCAAAGCCTAACAGATAAATGCAAAATGTGTTTCAGACATAATTTGATTAGTAGCAGTAGAAAAACTGATTAGGACATCAAGGCTTATGCAGCCATAGAACAGACTGTCCAGCAAGGCCCTGCACATATTTCAACTTCAACTATTGAGGTCACTATGCGACATTATACTGTGTGGAGGAGCTACTATGAGATATTATACCTTGTGAAGGGGCCACTGTGGAACATTATACTGTATGCAGGTCATTATGGGACATTATACTGTGTGGAGTGTCCACTATGGGACATTATACTATGTGAAGGGGCCACTGTGGAACATTATACTGTATGGAGGCCATTATACTGTGTCAACGGGCCACTATGAAATATTATACTGTGTGGAGGGGCCATTATGGGACATCATACTGTATGGAAGCCATTTTTAGTTTATTATAGTCCCGGACATCCTGCTCCCAGAGGTCATAGTAAGCCTTTTGCGGTTCACCTTACAGAAAGGGCGCAATCACTTCTGCCCACTCTGCAATTGGCAGTCTCTCTCACTCTACCACTCTCTCAAACACAGTGAGGTAGGCCTCAAAGTCATCATCAGCTGTCATCTTTTGCAAGACCCGCTGAACGGCCCTCCTCACATTAACAGTCACAGGAGGACTTACCTCCACTCATTGGGGCTGAGCCACAACAGTCTCTGTGAACACAGCAATCTGTTCCATTAACAGGCGATTTGTTTCCTGTTGCTGCATATTGGATTGTTGCTGCACTTGTTGCTGGGCTTGCAAAGCTTCTGCATGAAACCTTTGTTGCTGTTCCATGGACTGTTCATGTCTTAGATTAGCCTGTATCAGCTGCTTTATTACCTCCTCCATTGTGCTGGATGGGCCTTTGCAATGCAGTAGCAGCTTTCACCCAACACCCAAGCTTCTGACCCTTTTAATGTCCACAATATGCAAGACCTCACTCTTTTGTCATGTCGTTGCCCCTAGCAACAGGTGCCTGCATTCTCCACCAATTGTAGGGAACAGCTCACACAGTGGGGTTGGCAATGACGAAGTTCACAGAGGCAATGGTTTTTAAAACTCCGAGGGTCCTTTATTTAGGCGTTCCGGCACAAGATTACATCACAAAAGCAAAACAAAAGCCTAAGCCTGTCCGGCTCTAACTAAACAGCATCAGGCCCCTCACTATCTAGTGCAGGCAAATACATATCAGCAAGCACAGTGTAAAGTCTGCAAACCTCCACTCCAGAAGTGCTCTGACTCTCTCCCAACCTGGGACTTGTCAGCCCTCCTTTTGCCAGGCTTCCTTCCTCAGTAATCACTCACAGGAAGCCTCAGCTGAGAGCACCTGGGAAAATCCCGTAGTGGACCAGGGGTGTGGACTGGAAGACTCCCACTACCAACCTGTCCTCCAGTCCAGAAAATCCAGCCCATGTTACTTAAAGAAAATCCCTAGCAGACTATGTTCCGCTAAGGCAACAGGTATCTTCCTGGATATCCGTTACCTCGCCTGGCTGAGGAAACCAGGTGAGATATACACCCCATCCAGCACTTTACCATAAGCTTTACCATAATATGTGTAAATAGATAATTAGACAAATAGATATAGATATAAGATTACAATTATAGTGCCTTGACAGAGTTGGAGACAATGATGGACCTATTAGCTTCCTACTATACCATTCACTCTTTGTCTCAGCTACAGGTGACTTTGACACAGCCGTCTACTGCTCCAAGCCATTTACAGCAGAGAGTGGAGAACTGAAATTTTTCTATGTGGGAGGCATAAGATGGCTTTAAACTGTGTTTGTGGGCCAATGAGAGGACACTATTCTGTGCGAGGAGACAAAGCAGCAATATACCATGTGAGGGCCAAAAAGGGCGTCATATCATGTGGGGAACAGTAACAGGGCATTATACTGGTGGGCATTAAGAAGCATTATACTGTGGGAGCTCTAAGATAGCATTATAATGCATGGGGGAACTTAGAGGATATTATAATGTGTGGGAGCAGTAAATGAGGGAAGGAGTAGGACACTCTTGCTCACTTTGCCTGCTAGTGCCACTGCCAATTCTATTTTGGCAAATGAGCTGGTGACACTATTTTATGTGAGTACGGAGAGACCTAGTATCTACAAGTGTGCATGCATGGCCATGGCTAATTTTCTGCTTGCAGATCTTGCATCTTGCCATGGATTTGTTATTTGGTAATATATAGCTACTGCCACCAACACCACAAGCACGAATCTGCCAGTGCCACCAGTGCCACCTCACCAGTGCATGCATTAGACCTATCCCAGGCAGGATTTTTGGATGTTGGAGCTGCACATCGGATGGAACTATTGCTATTGCAGCTGCCATCACCCTCTTCCTGTGATGTCAGCCTGTAAATCTTATCTGCAATAAAATCACCATCGGAATTAGTAATTTCATCATCTTCCCTACTTTTTTGACTCGCCATGCCAATGGGATCCCCTCGCAATTGCCACCTTCAGATTTCCCCCTAGTGCCTCTACCAGCACGACTACCAGTATCAAACCACCTGTTATTACTGACAGTACAGGGCTATGGACGAGTACAGTCAGGGAGGGCGTTCCATACCACCCAGCGATGACACTGAGCTGTGAAGATCGCCCCCCCCTCAGTACAGGGCTATGGACGAGTAGTGTCAGGGAGGGCGTTCCTCACAGCCCAGCTAGACTGTCAGGAACGCCCTTCTGATGGTGTACGGTGAAACTAAGACCACCGATATCTCCAGCCTTGGGGCATAACGGGAAAGTCGACAGTGCGCTGAATTCAGCGTTCTGTTGGCTTTCTAGCGGTATGTAAAACCTCATATACATGAGGACGTGAAAGGTCCTCTTTAAATGTGGGGATCCCAATCTATTTAAATTTATTTATTATTATTAAGTCTGTCCTAGGTCGTAAAGATATGACTTTCTGTATGGCAGGCAGAAACCCTAACTGTTGAGCTACGGACTCAATGGTTCTCAATGAAAATATGTTTTTGTAACTAAAAGCCTAACGCTTTTTCTACTTGCCATAGAGGTCAATTTATAGCTCATTTGTTAGACTAAATTAAATTTTTTCATATTTAATGGGCTGATATATTTGTTTCGCACTCCAGCTTTAATCATGCATTAGCCGGCATAAGATGCACCAGTACAGTATTGTTAAAAGGCTCCTGCCTCCTTTGGCATAACTGTCTGATCTTTGGTAGTGTGATCACAGGGAACCCCAGCATTCAGGGGAACAGGGACCTGAAAGTTCCCTTGAATGTTCCATGTTAATAGAGCGGTGGTGTGCATGCGTGATTAACTCTGTTTACTTTTATATGACTGCAAGAACAACTGGCAGCTCTGGCAGCTCCATAGAAGTCATTGAAGTAGTGGAGCATTCAGGATAAACTTCAGACCACCCTTTTCTTAACAGCTGAGGATCCCAGCAGTCAAACCCTCAGCGATTAGACACTTATCCTATTGTGGATAGGGAATAAATGTTATTAGTGGTACAACCCCTTTAAGTTGCATGTTATACAAAGAGTCATGCAAGAAATTATTCCCTTACATTGTTCTTGAAGAGCTGCAATATACAGTTCTGTGCCTATCTTACTACAACTGCCACAAACTTTCTTCATGCAAAGGATGAGGCAGTTTCATATCAATAAATGACCTCCTAAACAAGAAATGTAGAAGTTGAGATGCATATTATAAGGAATAATCTATTAGGCTGGGGCCCCACATTGCTAAAATGGAGCATTTTGGCTACGGCAGAAATGCAGTGGAAAAAATGCTGCGTTTTGCATTACCTGCAAACTGGATGGGATTATGGCTAATCTGGCAAGCGTTTTTGAAAGTTGCAGCATGTAAATTATATCTACGGAAACGCTGGTGTTTTCAATAAAGGTATAATAGAGGCAGAAAGGTTGCAGAGGAAAACTCTGCGGACTTTCTGTGAAAAACGCTGAGGAAAAAAAAAGCGATATCTTTCCGCTGCGTTTTCTTCCACATCATTTTTCACCTGCGGCTTGCTACGTCCACCTTTGTACTTCCTTAGCCTTAGGAAGTACAAAGGTGGATATCTGAATTGTGTGTGGGTATGGGGGAGATAACTGTTTTGGGGGCAGAAAGGGGACGTTATTAAAGGGACTTTTTTTTTGCAGCATTTCACTGCTTGGGGCCTTAGCCGCAAGAGGACTACCCTCTAAATCATTTTTAATATAAGGATTGAAACCCTGTGACCTGTATAAGTGCTACTACTGCTTCTACTATTTAGGTGGTAAAAAATTTACTCAATTGACTTACAGCTCAAGCAGCCTACTTTTTCATTTTAGCAACTATGAAGGGGTATCTTTCGCAGCACATCAGTAATCCACATATTACACACTTTTTACACAATTTTACTTGCTCCTAGAAAATGCATCCTAAAAACAGCAGGATGCAAATGATTTGAATGCAAGATATTTCAATACGTCAGCATATCAGATGTACTGTGGGTAAAATAAAAAGCTTATGTGTATACATAACATAGGAGACTGCAGCACAAAACACTGGCAAACTCATAAAACCCTTTCTTCTTCAACTTCTTAAATCACATGGCTGTTATTTTAATCGCAGAGACATTGTGCAAAGCCATTAAATATTTCATTTCAAGAAGTGTCAATAAGATCAAAGAAAAGGCAAAGAGAAAGGCAGCTACAAGATTTGGGCAAATTGCATGGTATGTTTTTGTATGAAGAGAACGTCTACACTAGTTGAATACTTTTGCATATTAAAATTGTTATTTTTCTGTTGCAATATATTGTAGAAGGAGACAATTTCACTGAATATCCAGTCCATACAAGGGAAACAAATGCAACAAAATAGTACATCAGTGTGATAACTCAGGAATCTAACTCACTTCTGTCATGGTATTAGTTTCCTGAATGGGACTGTAGATTTCCCACTTGCTACTTAGCAACAGACTACAATCAGACACTGTGACTAGAGTGCATACACATGCCATAAAGCACTAACAAAGCTGCAGTTTGTAGTCCCCACTTCCCCTTATTGAGTGAACACTCTGTATTATGAAACATTATTTGTAGCAACTATTCAATATATACCGAAATAGAAGGCCCTCAAATTGCTGGAATTATGGACTTCATTTTGATATGTTGTTTATGTGTTGTTTGAATCATCATGACTCATGAAATTGTGTGGAATATCCAAAAAGAAGAGTCTAGATGAAGATGCCCTGCTGATTCCAAGAAGTAGCTGGGCATTTGGACATGTTTTATATCTGATTCAGTATGATAAGATTTTGCTTAAATAAACATCTGACACTCCATTAAGGTGAGTTGGGTTTTGACCTTATGTGTGTGTATTCTATCACTACACCTCTCCTGTCATGATGTCATTCATCTTGGAGCATGTGACCCCATTGCCAGAAGAGTATTAGACTCTCCTGTGACACTACTTGGTGGAGAATTAAAGCAGGCATCTAAACAGCTCACCTGGTTGCAGGTCACCAACATCGAGACCAGGACCCATTGTGTTACTAGCTGTGTCCTGAGCCTCTGTTTCAGTGCCCTGTTGTTTAGGTGTGGGAAGAGATACCAATTGCCATGCCCTAGTGAATGTTTTCAAATTGCTGTTATACGTGTGCTTTACTGTTTTAGGTCTTGTCTGTCCTGTTGTAAACTGAAAATAGCTTTGCCTTCATCAATGTGTGGATAGTATGACACGTGGCACTTGATAAGAATTTGTGGAATGTGTTTTTGTCTAATTTTAAAGGTTGGTTGATAGACAAATTTCAACCAAAGAAACAACCTAGGAAAACAGGTCCCAGAG
This sequence comes from Leptodactylus fallax, assembly GCA_947044405.1. Lineage (NCBI taxonomy): Eukaryota > Metazoa > Chordata > Amphibia > Anura > Leptodactylidae > Leptodactylus > Leptodactylus fallax. Next base: position 5,490,915 of record CAMRHE010000105.1, read on the forward strand.
TTATGTCACTAGTGGACTGTTGGAATTGTGGGAGAAAAGATATTATGCAATGAAATGTCCTAAAACCTGTAACCCTAAGACTACCCTAACCCCACAATGAAGTGTTGGCGATCCTGTGAATTTCCTCTGTGCAACACAACCTCTTGACATTTCTCCAGGTTCCCAATTGATGATTACTACAAAATGCCATGATACTGGAGAAAATATAGATTTTTTTAGTTGACACAGGAGCAGTCCACACACTAATCTAGAAAGGCAAGGGTTACAAAGTAGGAACTTGCACTGTTAAGTCCTCACATTACAATTCAAAGGTGTACAGTTCTAAACCCAGTCACTCTCATGCCATGGGATTTAGAAAAGGAGGGAGGAGTAGAGGCAGAAGCTCTAACCCCACAGTAGACCATGACTGCCACGAGTTGATGATTGCTGAAACAAGGGGATTGTCAAATGTAACTGAAACATCATTGACTAACCTTATGTTGAGTATTTTGTAGATGGATCCAGGTGGTGGAATGAAGAACAAGGACACTTTGTCACCGGGTATGCAGTAATCCAAAATGGTAAGGTAATTGTGCAACAACCACTCCAATCCTCTGCATCAGCACAGGAGGTGGAGCTGAAGGCTCTCACTGATGCATGTACAGTGGGTACGGAAAGTATTCAGACCCCTTTAAATTTTTCACTCTTTGTTTCATTGCAGCCATTTGCTAAAAGCAAAAAAGTTCATTTTATTTCTCATTAATGTACACTCAGCACCCCATCTTGACAGAAAAAAAAACAGAAATGTAGATATTTTTGCAAATTTATTAAAAAAGAAAAGCTGAAATATAAGTATTCAGACCCTTTGCACAGTATTGAGTACAAGCCCCTTTTGAGCTAATACAGCCATGAGTCTTCTTGGGAATGATGCAACAAGTTTTTCACATCTGGATTTTGCCATTCTTCCTTGCAGATCCTCTCCCATTCCGTCAGGTTGGATGGTGAACGTTGGTGGACAGACATTTTCAGGTCTCTCCAGAGATGCTCAATTGGGTTGAGGTCAGGGCTCTGGCTGGGCCAGTCAAGAATGGTCACAGAGTTGTTCCGAAGCCACTCCTTTGTTATTTTAGCTGTGTGCTTAGGGTCATTGTCTTGTTGGAAGGTGAACCTTTGGCCCAGTCTGAGGTCCAGAGCACTCTGGAAGAGGTTTTCTTCCAGGATATCTCTGTACTTGGCCGCAATCATCTTTCCTTCAATTGCAACCAGTCGTCCTGTCCCTGCAGCTGAAACACACCCCCATAGCATGATGCTGCCACCACCATGTTTCACTGTTGCGATTGTATTGGGCAGGTGATGAGCAGTGCCTGGTTTTCTCCACACATACCGCTTAGAATTAACGCCAAAAAGTTCAATGTTCATCTCATCAGACCAGAGAATCTTATTTCTCATAGTCTGGGAGTCCTTCATGTGTTTTTTGGCAAACTCTATGCAGTCTTTCATATGTCTTGCACTGAGGAGAGGCTTCCTTCAGGCCACTCTGCCATAAAGTCCCAACTGGTGGAGGGCTGCAGTGATAGTTGACTATGTAGTACTTTCTCCCATCTCCCTACTGCATCTCTGGAGCTCAGCCACAGTGATCTTTGGGTTCTTCTTTACCTCTCTCACCAAGGCTCTTCCCCCATGATTTCTCAGTTTGGCTGGACGGCCAGGTCTAGGAAGAGTTCTGATCGCCCCAAACTTCTTCCATTTAAGGATTATGGAGGCCACTGTGCTCTTAGGAACCTTGAGTGCTGCAGAAATTCTTTTGTAACCTTGGCCAGATCTGTGCCTTGCCACAATTCTGTCTCTGAGCTCCTTGGGCAGTTCCTTTGACCTCATGATTCTCATTTGCTCTGACATGCACTGTGATCTGTGAGGTCTTATATAGACAGGTGTGTGCCTTTCCTAATCAAGTTTAATTAAACACAGCTGGACTCCAATGAAGGAGTAGAACCATCTCAAGGAGGATCAGAAGGAAATGGACAGCATGTGAGTTAAATATGAGTGTCACAGCAAAGGGTCTGAATAGTTATGACAATGTGATATTTCAGTTTTTCTTTTTTAATAAATTTGCAAAAATATCTACATTTCTGTTTTTTTCTGACAAGATGGGGTGCTGAGTGTACATTAATGAGAAATAAAATGAACTTTTTTGCTTTTAGCAAATGGCTGCAATGAAACAAAGAGTGAAAAATTTAAAGGGGTCTGAATACTTTCCGTACCCATTGAACATTGGTGAAAGGACTGAGATTTAACTGCTATACAGATTCCAGGTATGCTTCTGGTGGTATCTGGAAAACAAGGGGGTTTCTGACATCCTCAGGCAAACCAATAAAAAATTCAGAAGCTGTGAAGAATTTATTGGAGGTCCTTGAGCTACCAACAGAGGTAGCCAGAATTAAAGTAACAGCTCACACCAAAGAAGATGATCCACAATCTGTGGGGAATGCACAAGCAGACCATGCAGCCAAAGAAGCAGCTACTATTCCACTGATAACCATATGTTTTCGAATAGCTCTGGATGTAACCTTGCTGCAAGAATTACCAGCCCAGGTAATGCATTAAGACAAAAAGGTATGGTAGAAGGCTGGGGCTGCACAAGCAGCAGGACTCTGGCAGGTAAATGGCAGAACCTGTCTGCCAAGAAATTTATATCCTATGATGGCTGAAATGGCCCATGGGCCAACACACTTATCAAAAGGTGCGATGAGCGCTTTAGTCTTACAACATTGGTTTGCTCCAGGAATTCAGACTCTCTTTGACAAATCTGTTCAGGGTTGTCTTACCTGTGCAAGACACAACCCTGGGAAGGTAGTGAAAACACCTTCTAGACAAACTCCTAAACCACTGTACCAATTTCAAAGATTGCAGTTGGATTACATACAGCTACCTAAGGTAGGCACATATGAGTATGTCCTTGTAGCCATTCATTTATTTTCAGGCTGGCCAAAAACACTGCTAAGAAAATATTGTCAGAAATCAGTCTGCAGATATGGGATTCCTGAGGTGATAGAAAGTGACAGAAGTACATATTTCACAGGCGAAATAATGGGACACATACTGAAGACCTAGGAATCCCAAAAGCACTACACACCCCATATCATCCGCATAGTAGTGGTAAATTAGAAATACTTAAAGGGACCATTAAGTTAAAGCTGCAGAAGTTTCTAAACACACACTGTTCAATGAACTGGGTAGAGGCCTTTTCAGAGGTACTGTATGCTACTGGTACTACTCCAACAGGAAAGGCAAATTGAGTCCCTTTGAAATTTTATTTGGCTCAACGCCAAAAACTAGTTTATATTTTTCACAGCAGTTCCAGGCAGATAATTCCATCTTAAACAAATATCTGGTTGAATTGCATAAATATTTGTCAAAACCACATGTTTTCTCTTCCATAGCAGACTCTAATTCATTGGAAGGATCTCACTCTTTAAAACCAGGAGACTGGGTGGTTTTGAAGAAGCACGTCAGGAAAACCCTCAAGCCCAGATTTGATGGTCCATACCAGGTGCAGATAATCACACCTACTGCAGTCAAACTTGAAGGAAGACCTACTTGGGTTCACGCTAGCCATTGAAAGAACCTGCTGAAACCAGCTGACTCTGGAAAAGGAAGTATCACTCCTATCACTGATACTAATCCCATTGACTCTAGGAATACACCATGTCCTTAGAGATGACTGGGGCTACAGATAATAGTCCAAGACCAAATGGTAGTTGATATTACCTAGTTTGGAAACTATACTATGGTATTAATACACGTAATAAAATTCTAATGGACAAAAGGATAAAAGGGTTGTAGATCTATATGGATAAGTGACTGTATATTTAACATCTTGTTTCCGTTCCTCCATTTTTACGCTTGCTGTTATATAAGCCTTCTTTTGTGTCTTACCACAATAACTGTATGGTTAACCAGTGTTGTGATATTGCACCTGCAAATATATATTCACAGTGATCGGTGTCTCTTATTGTATAGGGGAACGGTGTTTGTTTATATTTCGTTCAAGGGGTGTGCCATTATGAGAGGAGGATACACACCTCTTATCTTACTGGGTGTTCATGCTCGGGGGGCGGTTCTGCAAAAGGCAGGTCTTGTCCTGCATATACGATTGGTCATTTGTTATGCATGTGCAGTGAGACAGCTGGTGTTAGTGGGCGGGCGCGTCCTCCACTTGGTTGAATCAGGTAGCGGCCCTGGATTGGCTGTCAAACCTGCAGGGGGTGTGGCTTTGCACGTAAAAAGACCAGCCTCTCCGCCCTTACGTGCGGCCAAACATTAGTGCCGACGGGGGGGGGGGGGGGGGGTTTGGGATGGGGGGCGAGGAGTGATGTTGGGAAGGGCACAGTCTAAGACAACAATAAGAAAACATATGTACCTAACCTCTGAAAAAGCCTAATATCAGTGTGGAATGGGGGAATGGGAAGCATATGTTAGAAAGGGCATAGCCTAAAAATGAATAAGAAAACATACTTACCGTACTTGCACTGAAGTTCTATAGATTAGATAAATAACACTTACCTCTGATGCAGATCCCAACAATTTAATATTTGTTGACATCAGAAACGCGTAAGAATAGTGTTAATTTTGTTGTGAGCATTGGTTTACTATAGTGCTGGTAGATAAAAAGCATTTACCTTGGTGTTAGCTCTGGTTTATTATAGTGCTGGTAGATAAAAAGCATTTACCTTGGTGTTAGCACTGGTTTATTATAGTGCTGGTAGATGAATGTGTAGTTTGCCGTGAGCACTGGTTTGTTTATGGTGCTAGCCAATTGTAAATTCAAAGCGTGTCTGCTTCATCTGTGCTGCTTCAGTATAGAAACCAAAGCTGGTTTAGCCATCCTGATACACCAGAGCAGAAAGCTATAATTAATGAGGCAGGAACATTTATGGTATATAACAATCCTTGAAATTTACAATTGTTGAGAATAATGAGAGAGATTGAGGTCTGTACATAGCTGTAGGTTTGTAGTTACTTTACAGCTATTCTACATATAAAGTTGATGTATTTCCACGGAAATGAATGCTATAACAACTCTCTCTGATTTCTACGTAAATTTTAGGCGATTAGAGCCTTTTAATTAATATTGTGCACCCAATGTGTTTGTGTTTTGGTATCTTTTAAGGTTATTTAATAAAGATTTGAATTTTTTGTATATTTAGTCATATACTAGCCTTGGCACGTAATACTGTACAACCTATTATTTAAATTATAGTATTGTATTTTTTCTACTGCAACTGCACAAAAATAAAACCTGCCCACCAGGTTGACCCCTTTGTGTCATTGGTTGTATGGGGGTGTATGAAGAGGGCTCAGGAGCTGAGCTCCCTCCATACACGGTTGAATGACGGTTGTATTATACAGCCAGCACCTTCCGCTAACAGCTGCGATCAGTGCCGACAACTATAGCAGCTGTTAACACTTTAGATGATGCAGTTTAACGTGACTAAAGTGTGCAGCCATCTTTTATCAATCGCCGCCCTCCGGAACGTCATTGGAGTGAAGGCTCCCATGCTTGTTATTGCCATAGTTTAACAAAAGTAAACATAAGCACTTTAGGTGTCCTCGAGCTCAAAAATGCTTGAACTAGTAAAATATTTATCCCATATGGTGAACGGCATAGCAGGAAAAAAAATCAAAATAACCAAATGACAATTTTTTTTTCAACACTTTGCCTGCTAAAAAAAATTAATAAAAAGTGATCAAACCATCAGACCTTTCCCCAAACAGTATCAATAAAAATGTCATCTTATCCCGCATAAAAAGATGCCTTTCCCAGCTCCAAACATTACAAATACTATATAAATTTGGTACTGACCCACAGAATACTACATGTCATTTTTACCAAACAGTGAATGCCATAAAAATTAAACCTATATGAAATTGCCGCAAATGCGTTTTTTTTTTTCCAATTCCACCACATTCTGAATTTTTTTTCCAGCTTCCCAGTACATTGTACAGGATATTGAATGGTGCCATTACAAGTACAATTTGTCCCGTAAACAATAAGCTGTGGACCAGAAAAAAAAATATGGCTCTTGGATGGTGGGGAGGAAAAACCAGATACACAAAAACGAAAATTGGCTCGGTCCTTAAGGGGTTAAATTGATTGTCTTTACATTGCCTTCCTTTATCAGGGATCCACATAAGCCCTTCAACACATTGCTGACATTGTTTTGGAAGATGACATGTTTTTAGTGACGGTCGATGTCGAAGTATTACATACATCGATTATACATCAACATGGACTACAACCGGTACGTTTTTAAGTATTAAACAATGGAATGGATCAACAGCTTATGGAACTCATCCTACACCTTTTGGAATATATATTAACACATAAGTCTTTTGTGTTTAAAGACCGATTCTTTCTCCAGACCCAGGGTGTGGCTATGGGGGCTGCATATGTTCCCTCATATACCAACGTTTTCCTTGGGTACTGGGAGAGAGAGGTGGTTGAACATCAAACCAATGCAAAATAGTACACAGTCTGAATTGCAAAAGCATGGGAGTAATCTACTACCTTGAGTGCCCCTGTCGGCTGATATATATTTTAGAATTACCTCTCATGAACTGAGGGTATGGATTCTCAAACATGTATGGGACATTAGAAAAGCCATTGAAACATCAGATGATCCTTTGTCATGCAAAAAGTCATAGATTCCATAGAACAAAAATGCTCTGCTTACAGGTAAGAGCAATTGATCAAGTGCACTTGGGGACTAGAGGGGGTGACCTCACTACAAAATTGCTCCAATTGGAAATCAAATGGATTGTAAAAGGGGTTGTTCAGGATAAACCTCAATTTCTACACTAAGCTAAACATTCTCCCCCTGCCTACTTTCTAAATTTCTTTAGAAAAAATGTATATTTACCCATATCCCTGGGGCGGTCACTTGACCGCCCCAAGCACATTTTCTGATTATCCAATGACGTTCTGTTTCCCCATTTCCGGAAACAGAACGTCACCAATACTACCCTCTCCCCCCACCCCATCATACTTACCTGTCTTCCTGCCCAGACTTCCTTTTGTGGGGACAGATCCTCCTCTTCTGCCGGAACGTGCACAATAGAGCTGGAGTCCCGCAATTGCGCTGTCGCTGGAACTCCATCTCTATTGCCCCTCCAGGCCTCCCACGCCCGCACAGTAGAGATGGAGTGCTGGCTACATCGCAATGCCGGGACTATTGCGCACATGTTGGTAGAGTGTCAAAAAAGAGGAGGAGCCGTCCCCACAGAAGGAAGTCTGGGCAGGAAGACAGGTAAGTATGATGGGGTGGGAGGGTGCACTGACTTAGTTAGTTGGGAAAGGCTAGTAGTGGGCGGGATAGCTAAGTAGACAGGGAGGGGGTGTGAGAAAGGGAGGAGGAGGGAGTAAGAGGGAGGTAGTGTGAGTTAGCCTACAATTACCTTGATGCATTGCATGAGCTAAGACAGCAGGAAACTACACCATGTAAACAAATGCAGAGGATGCCAGGAGCTCCCAGAGAAACCCAGAAATCATTCAAAACACTGCTAAAGGTATTTGGGTGCACTTATTAACCCATTAATAGCACTAACAGACCTTTTTTTTTTTTAAAAAAAAAAAACCTTTAACTTGCAGACTTTGACACCCAAAGGGTTCAATGAAAAACTAGGCTTTGGATGTTTCCTTTGACGCCTCAACCAACAATGACTACAATCTCTGGGATGAACTATCCCTTATCCCCATCTGTGTATTTTTTATTTTAAAAATCTAATTTTAATTTTATTTAAAAAAAAATCCCTGAGGTTGGATTGAGTCACATTCTGACTCACTAGCTTTATATGCCCTTGAATATGACATGGAGCTTCATTTTGGGATCCTCTCACTCCTCTTTTCTCCTTTCTGACATATAGTATTGGACTAATTGGGAATATATATTTTGTTATATCTACTTTATAACTATTGCAAAACAATTCACTTTATATAGCGGTAGATGGCTCTGTGTTTTCTATCTCTTATTGAATGGTCATCACATGCTGCTTTGCATGAGGACCAGTAACAATATAAATACATTTATTTTATATATTTTCAGCTTACCTCCATTTATCTGTCAGTAACACCAAATATCTATTTACATTGCCATAATTGGAATGGAACATCGAATTGGATATCTAACGAACAGCATATTTGTATTTTAATTGGACGGTTTTACTAGTTCACCCTTAGCCACATCTTGTGGTTTGTCATATTATTTTATGCAGAATTCTTTACATATGAAATAAAAAAAATTTAATTTAAAATATAATTTTGCATTTTTAAATATAATTTTTTTCACTTCATTACTCATTATTTATTGCACATTGTTGTTTTTTCTAATTCATTTTTTAATACAAAATATTTATGCTTCATATCTGTCATCTCAATTTGCACTTTTTTTTTGAACCTCTCATACTCACTAGCAAGTTGCTTTTCTTGCTCATGTTGACATTTGTGGTAGAGTGGAATATTATAATGGAATAATATAAAACACCTTTGTGTGGTATAATATGCATACTTGATTATGATTGATTTAATAGTCATGTTATTTGATATAGACTACACTGTATGGCTCTTTGTAATCAATATTACTTTATTATCAAACATTGGCACCTTATGTCTTTTTGTATTTTTGATATAACAATACTTCTTTTCATATTTGATTTGATTTGTATGCACAGAACACTATAGGCTGTCCAATAACTATAACTATAGTGTCTTTATTTATCTTTTGATTGATGCTACATTTACCAACTATTGGACATATACGGCCACTATTAGCCCCTTAGGTTATATTGCTGCTTGTTTCTATGCCTGAATGTGTACATCTATTAAACTATATCCTGTAGGGCAGTGAGTCACAGATATCACAGTGCGTGCGCAAGTTAAACTGCTGATTCGTGTCTGTGTATAACAATTCATGCACGCAATTACATGGTGGGCACGTGCTCCAGTGATACTGATATTGCAGGTGCATGGTGTCCCCATAAGCCATCCGGATGGTCAGTCAGGGATTAGGTGGGCGTGATCACCTGCTGGGGACACCTTATACATTTGCATATCACTGGAATGATTCCCCAGCATTATAACTTTTATTGATATAAATAATTAAAAATTAAATGTGTAGGTGCAGACAACTAAGTGATAGTCAGAGATGACAGTGTCCAGATAATAATATGGCATCAAATCCAGTTGAATCAAACTATGTTTCCCACTGGCACTCAGACCAATAAGGTAAAATAATCTTTCCCTGATGCCTAGGGCACAAGGTCCACCATTTGGTGTATTGACCTCCGCCGACCAGTTTACAGTATATTCTGTGCATTTATTCTGACTTTGTGTACTGCCTTTATCATTGCTTGTATTTATGCTCATGCCATGTATTTGATGCTACTACTTGGCAATTCTACTATTAATTCTACTATTCTACTAGTTTATTTATTGCCTTGGGTGACTTGCTATTAGAGTCATAGACTATTATTGCACACTATATGGACAAGCGATTGTTATATTAGATGCATATATGAATTGTGGTATATTGTCTTATCTATGTTAATTTATACATGAATTTGGATATTATGGTACCTATATTTATTTATTTTCATTGATTAAATGAATATACATATTGTTTTCACTGTGCAAAATGTCATTATCTATGTAATAATAGTACTATTACAAATACATATACACATTATCGACTGCATTAGCACCTTGTCCCTTTAATATATCCAGCCATGCACTACAAATACTGATTTTAACTCACAATCACGTATGTGTATGTATTTATAGGTAGGAATTATTTACAGTGTTTCTGGTGCCGCGACCTCCAACTAGTATGTAATTTTTTAACTTTGTTTTTACTGACAACCTTTTCTTTTTCTTTTTGTGCGTATAATAAAATGTATTTATTTATAAAATGACTTTGCTCTTTATTTTGTCGTGTATTGATTGTAGGGACATATATATATATATATATAATTATGGATTGATACTATGTTTATGATTCTGGAGTTGTGGGGATATATGGGATAATTGTCTGGCATTCATTTGTATGACGGTATTTTGCAATACATTGCAACGCAGTAGCATTGTATGCATTGCATTAGTGATCAGATGCCCTGGGGTTCAAGACCCCTACAGGGTCTAAAAATTACAGTATAAAAAAGTTAAAAAAAAATAAAAAAAGAATTAAAAATTCAAATCACCCCTCTTTCCCTAGAATACATAAAAAAGTAGAAAATTACTGTGAAACACAAAAACGCTTGGTCTACAAATATATAAAAATATTTTTCCTGTGAATGCCGTAGCGGGAAAAAAAAAATCAAAAGTGACGTTTTTTTGACTGTTTCGCCTCTGATAAAAATTTGAATAAAAAGTGATCAAAGCAATAGACATTCCCCAATATCATATAACTAAAAAGTACACCTGGCCCTGCAAAAAAAGACGTTCTATATCTACATAGAAAAAAGTTACGGGTGTCAGAATATGGCGACATTAAGAAAATTTTTTTTTTTTTTTTGCAAAGATTTAGATTTTTGTTAAGGGGTTAAAATGTAAATAAAACAATATAAATTCCCCGAAATTGTACCACTGTAAAAACAAAGCCCGTAAGAAAGTCACACAAATGCACTTTTTCTCCAATTCCATCCCATTCTGAATTTGTTTCCAGCTTCCCAGTACGTTGTGCAGAATAATAAATGGTACCATTATGAAGAACAATTTGTCCCGCAAACATTAAGCTCTGTGAACGGAAAAAAAAAAAAAGTTATGGGGTTTGGAAGGCGGGGAGTCAAAAACGAAAATCGAAAAATGCCTCCAGCAGGAACAGGTTAAATAAACGCCTGACACTCCATCAGTCTGAGTTGGGTTTTGACCTTGTACCTGTGTGTATAGGGGGCACACGATCCTATTGCCAGAATAGTATTAGACTCCTGTGATAATACGTATTACCAAAACCACTCCCTTTACCATTGGGTATAACTTGATTGATGGGAGACTGAAGGCATAGGTAATAAACTTCTGCACAGATCTCACTGGTGCCATCAACTGGATGAAGATGCTATTTATGGTACTTGTATTCTTTCCTGTCAATGGGGAGAAGAATCAGCTATTTCAATGTGATGGACAAAAAATTGCCCTCTCTCTATTAGGATGATACAGGTTCCATAAAAAGTACCTTTATTCTGCCAACGCCAGGGAAAGCAGATCCAGAGACTGCTTTATCCTGCTTATCAAATGGCTTGCCTGTTGTGCAAGCCATTTCATAAATGTGATTACATTATATATACATATTGATGAATTACCATATAAATCAAGTAATAGTTCTTCAAAGGTAGAAGGAGAATTGTAATATTATCTTATCTGATGAGGCTGCTGGGGGTCTGTGAGCTTAAACAAACACTTATTCCAAAGACAAAAGGGGTTGTTGCACTCTCTACAGGACCCAGTCTCATGCAGAGAGTTTTCTCCGTCTGAAAGTCTCCAATACCATGCTCCCAGTAGAAAACTATGGCTGTTGGTGGTACTTTATCTTACTCTCATTCACAAGAGTCTATAATATTGGCTTATGTAAAACAATGTATGAATTCACTGAGAAGCATCACTCTATCCAGCTGCTTAAACAATGATGGTCAAGCAACAGGATAAACATCCTAATGGACCAGTTGTATAGAACATATTAGACAAATTACGACCTTACATTCCTTGGACTTATCATTTAAATTATTGATGTCTACTCCAATCTGCTGTTAGTACCACAATGACTATTCTTAAGATCTATATTTTAGTATCTCATATTGTAATATACAAGTCATCTGCTCAAAACATATGAACCACCAGAGTGAAAAAAGAAGCACCTAGCTGTTATTCCTCATCCATTAAGTATGTTATTTTAAGGCAACATATTTACATCTGTAGATCTGCAGCACATTGCATTTTAAAATATAATTTGACAACTATTTGTTAACCCAGCATCCCCTCTTCGGGATGCCGTGTTTCCTTTGTGTTCATACCGAGTATCTGCTACCATCCTCTGCTCAATTCGAAGTTATAATAATAACTGAGCTATTACTTTGCGTATTGATATATTCCCCAGCTGATTGCTGGCTCATCCTCTCCCTGTTCCAAGCAGCCTGTTAAGCTCCTTTAGTCAATAACTGTTCTAGTTTTCATTACTCCCTGGAAATGTGGCTGCTGCAAGCTCATCCGTCATTCAATTACGTCCCATTTCAGTCCTATCATACACGTGTCATAAACTTGCTTAGATCCAAACTTCTGTTAATTCTATGTGCCTCCCTGGAGCCTATGTACGTGCCATGAACGGTACCACCAAGCCCTGTGTGAGCTGTATTACATATGAAGAACTTGTCCTTTTATGCTGCTTAACATACAAGTCACTATCCCCAGGAAATAAAGAATATGTATATAAAGATCAACAGGTATGATCACTTACCAATCTTGTTCTGACTCATTGCTGAACTGTGCAGAGTAATCCTCCAGAGCTGTTTTCAGAATTCTGCTGGTTTCTTCAAAGCTCTCCCGCAGAAAATCTTATATATGCTGCCAATTTAAATTCTGGGAGGCACTATTCAGTAATCACATGTAGAAATGCCCCAGTCAAAACATCTCCTAGGATGCAGTGCAGCAGAGGACATTGTATAAAAGAATCTCAGTTAGCGCTATGTTCACATCTGCACCTGGTATCTGCCCATTGCAAAACCGTATTAAAAAGAAACAACAGACTCTTTCAAAACAGACTCAAACAGTTAGGCTGGGTTCGCACAAGCGCTTGTACTACTTTCAGGGATTCTGTCCCCGAACCCGTTTAAAAAATACGGAGAGAAAAGCGCTGCAAGCAGTGCTTATCTCTCTGCATTTTTCGCCCTTTTCAGGCGGAAACCAGGCGGACCCCATTATAGTCTATATAGTCTATAGCTTCAGTTGTTGGAGAAATAACTGTCAGCATAGTGCTGCACGATTCATGTGCAAACGTGCATAAGAGTAAAGTCAGCTCCAGTGTATAAATAATAATGTAATTTAAAACCAGCACAAGATACACAATGCAACAATTTATTTACAAAGTAACTCAACTTTTTTTTAGATGTAAACTTTTGCTTGTCAATTGAAAACTTACACATTCTAGTTATGGTTGATTCACACTTGCGCCCGGAGTCCGTCCACCGTGAATCCAACCTAAATATCAGAAAAAAGGATTGGGAAAGGTTTGCAAGCGGTTTGTTTGAAAACCCATTCACTTCAATGGGTTTTTAAATCAACCCGCAGGTGTCCAATTGCAGCCTCTGCGCCACTTTTTTGGGTCGAACACAAAATCCTGCATGTCCGACTTTGTTTCCGACCAAAAAAAGTGGCTTTGCGGCGCAGAGGCTGCAATCAGACACCTGTGGGTTGCTTTAAAAATCCATTGAAGTGAATGGGTTTTCAAACAAACCGCTTGCAAACCTTTTCCAATCCTTTTTTCTGATATTTAGGTTGGATTCACGGTGGACGGACTCCGGGCGCAAGAATGAACCAACCTTTAGAAGTCAAATTAAATCTGCTATTAAATCTACTATTTAGACTACAATGCTTGATGTAAAGAATCCCATGTCAATACTAACACAATTCTGAAAGAGAAACTAGAGATGAAAATGTAAAACATAATGTGAGATTTACAAAGCAAAATGAACCAAGAATAGTTAGAACATAATCAGCAAATTTATTTTGTCCAGAAACAGGCATATCTAAGAGAACCATGCTTATTCTTCCTACTCCCTGTGCTGTTTTTGGCTGTAAGTCAACTGGCAGCAGCAGCAAAATTCCCCCTTCACCCTTTCTGCAATAGGACACAAATATTTTCAAAGGGGTTTTCTTCACAAACTAAACCATATTTAACCCCTTCCTGCCGCAGCCATTTTTTGTTTTTCATTTTATACTCCTCACTTTTTTCCATTAATAGAGCAGTATGAGGGCTTAATTTTGCAGGACAAATTGTACTTTGTAATGGTACCATTTAATATTCTATACAATGTACTGGAAGGATGAAAAACAATTCAGAATGGGTTGGAACTTTCTTATAGGCTTCGTTTTTTCCGGGGTTCATTGTGCAGCCAGATGACACATCACCTGTGTTCTGTGGGTCAGTAATATAAGGCGATACCAAATTTATATAGTTTTTTTTACATTTACCCCTTTAAGAAATCCAAAACATTGCAAAAAAAAATAAAAATTCCTTGAGTTGCCATATTCTGACACTCTTAACTTTTTTATATTTCCGTCTACAGGGATGCATAAGGTGTCTTTTGTTTGCAGGGTCATATCTACTTTTTATTTATACCATTTTGGATAATGTCTTTTGCTTTGATCGCTTTTTGTCCAAATTTTTATGGGAGACAAAACTGTGAAAAGACGGCGGCTTGGCTCTTTTGATTTTTTTTTTTCTCTGCTACTGTGTTTATGGGTAATTTGTAGGCCAGGTATTTTTCAGGCAGAGATACCTAATGTGTATGTGTTTTCCTTTTCTAAGCCTTCCAGGAAAAGAGGGGCCAATTAGAATTTTTGTTTTTTTAATTATTTTTTTTTTTACTGTCATTTTTTGAACACCGGGGGTCTGATCATTAATACAATGCACTGCAATGCTAATGCATTGCAATGCATTGGTAAATTGTGGTGCTTCTATTAGAGGCTGCCTAGCACAAATCTGAATAACAGAGGTATATCTGGAAACTGTAGCATTACCTCTACAAGGTATTGTGATAAGGGTTATAACCAATTTACTGCTGACAGATTGCCTTTAAGGAAAAATTTTTTGGTTTCAAGATGGGTGCCTATTGTAGTTATGCTTGATCCCAGTCAGTCCCTTCCTTTTCATTGTAATGTCTGCCCAGGAGGCAATAGGCTCCAGGAAAATTTCTCTCTACTGGTGGAATAGGGTTGTGTAATCTGTGCAGACCATTCGTTTGTATAAAGAGTTAGTACTTTTTGTAAAGTATTTACAGGAAGTGTCTCCCACCAAATGTCAGATGGTACTACATATTATTTAACATCATAAAATCTGTGTCTGCTGTCTATGCGATTCCAGAATGTAGATTCACCAAAGCTATATCTGCACATAAGGCCCCATGTATAAGGCAGAGCTGCATGCAGGAAGGTTGAACAGAGGAACACTATTCAAACTTTGGATCTGTAGGCACTTCATATACTATTGAACAGTGCTCTGTGAAACATTGTGGATAGCAGATTGTGGACCCACTGTGCTACTGAGTTGGTTTGGCTTAGGGCCACCTCTAAGGGCAATGTTTAAACAGACTTCCCAATTTTCAACCTTCAGTTTGCCAGGTCTCTACTTCTAGAGGTGTTCTCGGTTAGGTAGCAGCTAACCAAGCAGGTCAGGACCATGGCGCAGCACACCAAAGAAATAGACAAGATTCATAGCATGAACACAGGCTAAAAACAGGTAAGACACAATGTAATACTAAAAATTGACAGGGATTCAGGACTGTTAACAGAATGCAGGGCAGGAAATGAAGACATGTAGCAGAGATATAGAATAATAGAAGAACATATGTGTCCACACAGAAACCCGATGCTCACAGGTAGTAGAGGTATTGCAGAAGCCCAAAGACCACAGGAAGCAGAGGTTGAACAAAAACCTGTAGGCCACAGGTAACAAAGATGTAGACATGACAGAAAGACATGTATCCAAATATGACAGGCACATACTAGAATATAGTTCAGACATGGCACAGAGAAGGACATATACATCTACATGACAGCAGAGATGCATACATGGCTAAAGGATAATGCATCACCAAAGGAATAATTAACAGAAGCACAATGGGGAAATTTTCAACACCAGTCTTCATAAGCCCTATGCTGGCAAGGGTTGTGCCTCACAAGGGTGTGCCTCTGCCGAGCCATGTGCCTAGAGTAAAATCTATGTTAGGTCATAGCTCATGTACATTATCAGCATCATTTAAGACAGTTTTGTGTTTTAAATGATAAGAAATCTGCAGGGGCCAATTTGGTACCCAGGATGTTCTCGCCATGCCCCCTTTTTCAAGAAAGTGGCATGGGTGTCACAAATTTATTTTGCAACTAGCGTTTAAAAAGATTTGTGATTTTTTATTTTTTTTTATGCCAGGAAATTCTCACAGATTAATTAAAGTCCAGAGCACTGTTAAAACTGTATTATAGGGAATAGCTCTGTAACACAGAGAATTTCACAATTTTTTTCTGTTAGATTCATATAAAATATGCGGCTATGTTAATATGCAATAAATACTTAAGGTGGGAAATAGGAGGACTTATGAGAAATAAGATGTGGTATCTTATTGGTTGTTAAAAGTAACAGCTCCACTTTTTATTTGCTCCTCAACTATGATGAACTTACAAGACAAAATAACAAGTGTATTAATTTTTGTTGATCTGTAGCAAATATCTTTATTTCTTCAGGTATGTTATTTTGAGAAGATAAAAAAATGTAATTTGTCTCACTGCATAAAAAACACAAAAAGATATTAGCTGTTAACCTGGCACCATTGGATAACAAGTAGAAAATGAAAAAAGAATTAACTTGCACTCAAGTGTTGTTACAAAGTTATCCATAACATATAAAATAGCATAGTACACCAACTATGAAACATAAAATATGAAAACAAAAAGCTAGCCTATCTCATTGTTTCAGCAGCTGGGCCCTAGCAGTCTGAGAAATAATAAAATGCTAAATTGCGTCAATCACAAAACATATTTATATTTGCAAGGCGTCCCAAATTGTATACTCAAGATATAGGTCAACCAGCAAGCAATATTGCATTTGGATATAAATTCACTGTTATAACAGGATGATATATTACATATGCTGTATCACAGCACAATTGCAAGGTAATATACTGCCTCTATTGCGCAACTGCACAGATTTTTTAATTTGAAGCACACACCTGTGAGTTTTTATGGCATGTGCTGCTTCTCTTACTTACTGATAAAGTCATTTTAGACAGCACCATAATTTAGACACGCATTAAATACATCCTTGCACTTATCTCAGCCCTTTTAATATGAGTGCTTGAGATATATATCTATCTCGTTTCCATAAAGCTCAATGAGTCACCAGTCAAGTGCTGATCTAGCATATATTTCAGTGTGCAGAACTGTGCTTTGCTCCTGAATTTGTATACACCCATATGTTACAAGTCTCTATAGCCATGCATGATGCCAGGTCTATACTCTGACACTGCTGTTGGTCAGGCTCATTAATGCATTAATGTAAGGGTACTCTTCTTTGTGTCAAGATCGATACTGGAATCATTTCAAGACCTTCCCGAGGAGCTCCATTCGAGGCTTTCTACTCTTCTAATCAAGAACTGAAATTTACAGGAAAAGATTAAACACCAAATAAAATGAATCAACTGCTTCCCACACACCGTGTCACATGCCGCCAACGATTACAATACAGTCTACTAATTAACTTGAAAATACTGTATAGCGTAGAAAATTAAGCTATATATATGCTGTATGTGCATGGCCAAATCTACTGAGGCAGCTGTTATTAGACCTACAACAAAAAATTCTGGGTCAATTAAAGTTTGACCACTGATCTGCACCAAGATACACAAACCTACTCCTTGGTGGTCATCAACCTGCCTTGTGTTTACACTGTCTTGTAGAAGCCTGCTGAGAGTAGTAGGTCAGTAGGGCCAACAAAAACACACTGATTTCCTTAGATGGGTTTTAATGTTGTGCAGATTAATGTGACCTAATTTGGCGTGAGATATCAGGGTCTCCACTTCACAAAGCACAATAGCAGCCTGGGCTCCCCCTCCAGGCCCTTTCATCGCTATTTAATTCCTTTCGCTTTCTCCATTCACTTAGAGACTAATCAGATTAAATCTTTTTCCAAAAGGTGCTCTCTGTCTCTCTCTCACTGCGTCTCATCCTGCTCTTCCTCTGCCCCCTCCTCTATTGCCATCTCAAGAAAACTGATTTTGGCAGCCAGATCGTTAGACTGTTTTATGTCTTTGAGTCCTATTACCTCATCCTGCCTGTTGTTATTCACCCCCTCAAAGCCACTCTAGCTAGTCATAGATGCCCTCTCCTCCTTGCCACTTCTGTGCTAGACATCACCTGAATTTAGGTTTAAATGCCATCTGTAAATCTTCGACATGGCAAGAACTAAACATAGTAAATATTCCCACAGTTAGATACTGCAAAGAAATCTTTCCACTGAACTCCTCCTTCCTTCCAAAGTACTTTTACCTCATCCGCTTTAGAGCCACTTTAAATATAATATAAAGAAAGTTCAAGCAATTCCCTAATATAATGTATTCATCACTCCCTTTTAAGACTAATAATAATAAGCCAAAAGGACTGTAATGAAGTTTTATTTTCCTGATTCCCTTTCAGGTACCATCAGCAGAATATAGAATACTTATCCCAGGGGTTGTTAAGTTCTGATGGATAATATACATGGACCTAACGTTGGCCTAGATGAAACTTTTGATTAACTGAGACATTGCCATCTCCATGTTGATACTTTTCAGAGGAGATGCATTGATTCATCACATACTGCTTGTTTGACGTTGAACCAATAAAATAATCCACAACAGATAAAATTTTCCCAGGTATCGGTATGCTAGCAGACTACAAAAAAATGACATTTAAAATGATAGCTTGTCCACCTGCTAATACATGAACTAAGTGCTGATCCGCCTGACGCTAAAAGAGAATTATGTCTCTCTTTAAGCAGTGCTGAATGGTGTCACTGTATCATAATAATGTCCATTCTGGCCATATGACAGAAGAGGCAAATGAAAAACATATTCACAAAGCCAGTAAAGGGAAATTTGCTGCATAATCAGGCCTTTCACCCACAACGGACAACAGCCCTCCCTCCCCACTTCCAAACCCAGCCTTCTTAAACCTAAGTTAAAAAAAATGATTGAAATTCAATTGGGTCGAGATCTACTCACAAATGCATTGGACACGGACCTCACTATAAACCAGGATTGTATGCAGAAGCAGTGAGGGGGTAATGAATTATTCAAAAGCCCCTGTCTTTCAGAATTATACTGTGAAGAAAATAAATGGGAGATTATACATGTATATACATACATGTACATTATATTGGCATGTATATTTATGAATAGAAGGGAGAATGTGAGGTCTAGCAGTATGGATGTATAAAGGATGCAGCATAATGTGCAAGTGCAAGTTGTTTGTGTTCATCTCTACTTTTCCGTTGTAAGCTTCTCTTCTCATCTCTAGCTGGTATCCCCTAAATGCATTATATATCGCAGAATTCCAGTAATACAACATGGCATGAGTGGTGGGCTTCTACCTGATTTCATATCACTTCATAGCATAGAAGACTGAAAAGTGCACATAACCCACATACTGAGGGAGTGACCAGTTTCATTAAATTATACCATATGATTCCTCACCTCAGCAGAGGTGACTATTTTCACTAAATGCTATATTGACCTGCTTATATTCTTCCCTAGCCATTCAATGTTTCTTGGAAACAGCGTCACTATTGTACAGTTACAGTTTCTGGAAACAAGAAACTTATGGAAAATCGCAGCATGTCAATTATACCTACAGAAACGTAGAGGCAGAAAGTCTGCAGAGGAAAACTCTGCAGACTTTCTGTGAAAGACGCTGTGGAAAAAAACGTGATGCGTTTCGAAAGGCTAAGGCTAGTGAGCCACAGCCAAAAAACGCTGAGGAAAAGACCGCGGCGGAAACACATTGTGTTTTTTTCTGCAGCATTTTGCAGGAAAACTCTGCGGACTTTCCCTATTATACCTATACGGAAAATGCCAGCATTCTCTGTAGGTATAATTGACATGCTCCGATGTTAATAAACACAGGTGTTTTTGAAAACGCACCTTTTCCGCTGCAATTTTTTTTGTGCAATATGTGGATGGGATTAGCCAAAATCCCATTCACTTTGCAGGTAAGGTAAAATGCAATGTTTTCGCAATGGGGGGCCCTGGCCTTGAAGAGGAATTTCCCAACCACTGGACCCACCAGAAGTCAGGAGAACGGGGCTTCCTCAGTGCCCTGCTTGAATGGAGCAGAGGTGCACAAATGGTGCACCAATCCATTTACTTCTATGCAACTACTAAAATTCTATAATCACTGTTAGACTAACAGTGAATACAGCATTCTGACTAACTCTCTGTTAGACACATAAGGTACTTGGGGAACTCAGTTCTGTGATAGCTGGTGGTCCGAGAGGTTAGAACCCCACCTTACAAGCAATTAGTAAAAACTCAAGAGAGTATAAAAAGCTCCACATGTCAACACTGATCACAATTTAAGTAAGCTGTGGAATAACTGAATAGCAACATAGTTAACTTTTTATGCTATCAACCAAGCCAATCCAGCACCACTCTGCTGATGCAGTAGTTATAATTTAAATGGATTTCACTTTAATTTAGTGGGAATTATTACTAGAAGACTGAATGTCAAGTTTATACTAGTAGACATACTGGCTATAATGCATGGCCAGTCCTTTCAACCATACTTTATTTAATAACTAAGGCCAAGTTCACATCTGTGCTGGAGGCCCCATTAGGAGAATAGTCGCATTAAAAAGTCACACAAATGACGTATGCCGGAATGGAAGCCCAATGGACCACAATATAGACAATTGGATCTTTTTGGTGTCTGTCATTTTAAATATCCAGTGCCTCTGTTGTTCTGCTCTTGTAATGGAGCAGAACAACAAAAGACAGTTCTGATGTGAATGAATAATATTTTTAACCTTACTGATTTTCAGTTCTTTGAACCAAACAAAAAAGTGGCATCACATAGGTCCAAGCTTCCAATAAAAGCGTGGCAGGTACTATGAAATAATACTTCTTATGACAGCCGATGAATGTCAGTGCTAAAACAATGAGTCTCTAGTGAGTGACTGTAGGTACTGTTATATGGACAGAATTAAGTCCACAAGGAAGTTTGATGGGAAGAGTAATAAACTAAAATAAACTGTAACCTTAATATAAACCTCAAACTGGTAAGGATTAGGCAAAAAATTAACAAAAGTCCACATTAAGAAGGAAAACGGTAATGGCAAAGGATGCGGGATCGGGACGGGAACATGAGAGGGAAGAACATAAGGGGACAGTAAAAGAAAAGGAAGGACCTATCATGCCTGCATACAGAAAAGGTAGAGAAGAGGAATGCCAGGTGTCTCGACTATAGGGAGAAGCCCCAGCAACTCCTGTGCTGAATTGGGGAGAATCTTGAAATGTTGTTGCCTACAGTATACTATTAGTTCTTAAAATTCTTGTTCTGTTTCTTAATTCAGCCAAAGCCCTGCCTGGAAGAACTCTAATAGTGGTGAAACTGAATGATAACTGTAATGATGTATCATATGGTTTAGATTGTGATATTTTTAGATAGAATAACATTGATGCCAGTTTAAGGGATAGCAAATGTCAGACTTATGACAATATCCTATTTATTATGAGTATTATATTGGAGAAGGCAGTAAAAACTGTTTTATTTTTTAATTTATGAAGAAACAAGTATGATTTTACACAGTGCAATACCAGTTGAATTACTCTTGGGCCAGCAAAGGAACCGATTACAGGTTGAAGTTATCCAGGGAAAGCTTGGTTGAGTGATGTTTGAACAGTATTTATGCATTATATTGAAGTAGAATGTACCTTGCCATTCTTCTAGAGTCTTGCAACTCGGGTAGCATGATTACACTAATATATATAATAACTTCATGCAAATCATGAAGGCTGTGTTAAATTTATTATCTCTGAAAATACTATTTGATAGAAAATTAATGTAATTAAATCAAATTGTGTTCTATGAAAAAAAAAACAAAACTTAAGTTTAATTGATGTTGGGGCTCTAGACCTTCTACAATGTTACATTTAATAGAGTTGTCCAGGATAATATCATGTACAGTACATCATTCACAGTGGTCACATGCCGTACATGCAAGTGTCTCGGCTGAGGCTAGTGATTGGCTGCTACATTTATGTGAATGATATATGTGACGTCATCACTGCACCTGAAAGGACCAGAAAAGACTGACAGAGGAACGGTGTTGGAATTGCAGGGGATTTAACAGATAAGTAAAGGTTATTTTATACCTTTGGCTGCATTTAGACAAACCCCAGATGACCAATTTAATCCTTTGGCAAGATATAAAGTAACTTTGGGTTTTGTATGCTGCAGTGAACAGAACACGGAACACATTTTAGTTAAACTATAAGATATTAGAATGCTAACAGAAAGCATGAGCACATTCATAAAAACCTCAAAATAAATGAAACCATATCTGACACAATGTTTATATGCATGAACCATGATCACATTTTTCAAAAACAATGCTGGGAAACAGATCTCTGAAGCTAACATTTTACCTGGCCTCAAATATTCTCCTCACTGTAACAGACATGCTACCCTGCAAATGCTGCTTTGTGAGTATTGTTTAGCATTCAGCAAATGCTTCTTCCTTCCAACTGAACCATGACGCCATAATAATGCAATCAACACTGAAAAGGGAGATGGAGAGTTTGCTAAGTAGTTTTCTTCCAGTCCTATGGGGCAATATTTTGTTACATCATATAAAAAAGGTACAATAGCAGCTGTGACATTTCTAAGATCATATAGTTAAAGAAGATTTGTCTTCATGCATCCTTTACTCTGTGTCTTTCCTGTATCTCTCCTATATGAAAGATAAAAACATTTTATTTTATCTGTTAATAATCATTTTTAGGTACTCCCATAATTTAAAAGGGTTATGCCACAAAAAAACATTTATCATGAATCCATAAGATAGAGAATAGATTGCTGAGCAGTGGGAGTCTGACCACTGAAAAGAAAGTTTGCAGTACTCACAATATCTAAGAGTAAGTAACGGTATGTTCATGCTGCCGTTGCTACAGCCCGTTGATCTCATCCCTCATAGGATGAGAACAACTGACATGAGAAAGGACACATCTGTAGCATCATATAAGCAACAAAATTAGTATAGCTGTAGCACATCTTTTGGACTATTAAACATATTAATAATACAACATTGACATCTTTCTATGAAACATCTTTATTTTTTAAACATTAAATATTAGAAACGCCATATAGCAAACTGTATTTTAGTGGCTATTGGAGATGCAGTCTCCTTTCAACATCCTTATATTCCACACATCTACAGTCTCCTCAACCATGCCTATCCAGATTCATCCCACTCTATCCAATCCATAGTTTAGAATTGGAATCTTAGAATGTTTGCTACCTCCATGCTTGTGTGATGTATCTGTTCTTCTAAAATGGTACATCTAAGAAAAATCAATAAATAC
This sequence comes from Leptodactylus fallax, assembly GCA_947044405.1. Lineage (NCBI taxonomy): Eukaryota > Metazoa > Chordata > Amphibia > Anura > Leptodactylidae > Leptodactylus > Leptodactylus fallax. Next base: position 5,514,258 of record CAMRHE010000105.1, read on the forward strand.
TCTAAAGATAATATGGGGCATTCAAATAAAGGGAGTGGAAGGCAAAGCTTTAAATGTATCAGAAGAAGCTACAAGGGGGCAGAAGATATAGGAGGTAACTATGCCTATAAATGTAGAAAGTGAATGGATCTGGTTCCAATTTTTAGAAGGTTAAACTGTTATAATAGCAGAGCTAAGAAGAGTGTGGAGAAATAGAAGATAGAAACAGGAATGTCACTCAGTATATACAGTACCACATGGAAAATATCAACTTCTATAAACCTGACAAATTCTTATGACACAGTATTATTTTACATTGTGGTATTACATAACCCCCTGTTGTCCATTTTTTAACTAAAACCCCCATACATTCCCATCAAATTAACTATTTTCCCCTTCTAACATAAAGATCAGTATGATAAACTCCAGTTACTCCCCTAAGGTCTGCTGCATATAGTCTTACAACATTCCGAGCATTGACGGTTTTGGGGTCTGTACAGTGAGAAGTGTTTATGATAATTTACATCTGTTAAGGTGACTATGAATGTATTCACCTATATGTCAATACTTTACAATTATGCATTCTTGCTTTTTCCTATGTATCTTTCCTGCTCCCTAGTCATTTGTTCCATATTCCACTTAGAAATCTTATGAGGATTATTATTTAATTAGAAATATAAAGTGATTATGATACAATACAGACACAGTTATAGATGACAACTTATCTATAATGTGTACGCTTTGCCATCCAGGATAAGAGAAGAGGAAATGGTGGAGCAAGCTTTTCCATGAAGAATGAGGCTCACAGTACTTTTGGACTTGATCCAGGTTTTCATACGGATTGCCAGAATTGGAAGCAGGAAGGAATTTGTTCCCCCTGACATGGGGCAATTGGCATTAGTCTCATGTTTTTTTTTGCCTTTCACTTAATGAACACTGCAGGGTTATAGATTGAACTGGATGGACCTGCATCATCTATGTTACTATGTTACTCATGGCAGCCACATGTCACTTTCACAACATGTTTGTCAAATTTAAAGGGGTTGTCCAGGCAAAAATGGACAACCCTTTTAAAGTTTAAATAAGCGAGGGGCAGTGAAAAAATAAAAAAAATGCATACTCACCTTTCCACAGCGCTCCGGTGTCCTCCCATGTCATCTGCTCCCGGCGTTGTGCTGAAGCCACTGATTGGCCTTAGCGGTCAATCAGCAGCTTCAGCACAATGTCGGAAGAGACCCAGAAGAGCAAACGAACTGGGAGGCAAGGGATGACAACGGAGCAATGTATTTTTTTTAATTTTTTTTCACTGTACCCAACGCATTTAACCTTTAAAAATTTTGCATGGACAACCCCTTTAATGATCCAAAGATGTCTACAAACTCAGCACTGACACATCTTAGCTGGAAGAACCCTTCATGCCTTTCTGGGCCAGATGTCACGTGAACTACTACAATCAGAGATGTCAATTGTTAGTCAATCAATTTTGGTGTTCTTTATTCAGTAAATATGCCTGAGCAGTAATGTATGTAACTTCATACTTTGTGCTCACTATATGCCCCAGTGACACTGCTAAGTGACACTGGGGCAGTTACTAAAGTGTCCATTGCTATGCTGGTTGGCTAGTAATCTATTGCATTAATATCTATATAACTTTATGGATTTAGTAGCATTGTGGAATTGCGGGACTGATATAGTAGAATATGAGGCAGTTTGGGGAAAATATGTGAATGAATTGCTCTAATGCACCATGTAGCAATTTGGGAGGAAATTATGCAATAATGACATACAAAATAAAGACAAAAAGCACCTTAAAAACTATGGTGAGGGATCAACATTAGATGTGACTACCTGGAGTAGATTATAGCTGGTTCTGGAATCATACTTTGTCACTATTTTATAAGTAATATTTAAAGTAATCAGTAGTATTTTAAAAGTAATATTTTCTGGCTTTATTTAAGTAACATGGTTCTCTAGTCATATGTGTTAGCATAAAGGTAAGATTAATGGGCATTCCACTGCATAAAGATTGATTAAGATTTCAATATGGTTCTTTAAACCCAGGCCCTAATATTTTCATAGTACAGACTGCATGTGGTAAAAAGGTGCCTATACCAACTACTGAGGGCCACAGAGTTCCCTAATACTGTGCCCTTTCCTGGGCAACTGTGGGACTATCTGCAGATTGTAGAAGACAAATCTCAGGGATGTGCAAGGAATTAAACAAGCCAATACGGTATTATGCCCACATCTGTATGAACTCATTTCCCCTTTATCATTATATTCAAGTCAAATATATAACTAGAACTTATAACCACTTAATACTGAATCTCGTAAGAGATTTACTAACAAAACAGCTTATCTTCTTTACGTAGTATAAGATATGTATTGTTTTTGTTGTTTTTTTGTTTTTTTAGAATACTATATTTTATTGTTCTATATATATTCTTTATATTTTATTTTTCTGTATAAATGTATTTATATATTAGGGTTAATATGTTCAATGCAGTGTGTGTGTCTGTGTATGTGTATTTTCATTGAGTGCATCCGTCTCAATTGCTGTTTAATAATAAAAGTAAGAGAGTCTTTGAAAAGACGTTGGAAATCCCATCGGACGACTTTCTAACTTCAAAGGCAGCTCAGTCATTCCCCTCCCTGTTGGCATCGAGTGAGCTTTGCTTAGCATCGGGACCTTTCTAATTGGCTGATGGCAGAAGGTTGAAAGGCCTGTGTACTTAACAGAGCCCCTTAAAATGGAATTCCACTAAGGATGTACTGCTGGAACACAGTGAAGGAGACAATACCTATCTGAATTCACTTTCCACTAATCACAGAGAATATGTACATAGAAATCTCCAGATAAGCATATGGAATGAGTAATATGATCATCTTATGATTTGTAATTTCTTCTAAGAACTTCATATTATCGCTCCAGTTTCCGGTACTTGATATGTAACATAATTATAGGCTACTAAAGCTGTATTCTTTTAAATGCAGTAAAATAATGGCTTTATTTAAGAAACCCTTTATTCTAAAGATGTAATCAAGATAGAAGAGCTTAACAGGGAACTCACTGTGTTAATAGTTGACAAATTTCATCTATAACTGAAAATTACAGCAAATTCAGCTGTTAGTTTTTATCAATGATACTTTACTTTGCCTCTTTTAGAAGAAAATGCCTTTGTTACAGACACACATATGAATATGACCTTCATCCTGTACACGTCCCTGTGCGGATTTACCTTAATTTTAAACAGGCTGACTTGTAATACAGGCCTGCATGTTAATCGACACAGCCCTATTGTATGAATTTCTACACAACAGAAACCTACTGCGCCTCACCAACTGGAAAACAGCTGCTATTTATTACACATCGGGTAAAAATGACAGACTACATGAACAAATTCTTTTTAACATTGCAAGGATAGAGAGGCAAAGTGCTTCATTGGTATTCCTGGTTGTATGTTCAGCTTTACCAGCTCAGTCATGCAAAGCTCCATATGTACACAAGTAACATACAGGGCATATGACAGATGTGTACTGAGCTATGGCACACTAGAAGATGGACTTTAAAACACACACATAATCTATGAGATCTCATCCACTTGTTACTTCCATCTGTTGCTGGACAGTTCAGAAATTTGTTCCATAATACTATATAGCAATAAAAATTGATAATCTAGTATATTCAAGACTGGCGGGGGCAGTGGCGGACACACACAGCTAAGGACTCCTGTGCAAGAACAGTAATGGGCCCTTTGTTTACTAGTATCTTGCACAGAGCATCTTCTTATGTCTCTTTAACAATTCACCTGTAATAGTTAGCCATGAAGTTCATTAGCCTAGGCAGTCACTCGCAATCTAATAGACAGTAGAAAACTGCTGATAAAGTCATAGGGACCCCTGACCTACTAGGCTCCTGTGTAGCTGCACAGGTTTCACCAATGGTATATAGGCCCTGGGTGAGAGGACAGATTGCCAAATTCTCTGGTACAATCAATGCTACAAACATATTTTCCCAGTTCTATCAAATAAGAGTCAGATTTATCGTTACCGAGCTACCAAGAAGCAGCTTTCAACTGAACTTATATAAATGGTTACCTCATTTGCTGCTATGGCATGCAGTTGCTATTAGTACTGCTACTACAACATGACATGGGTACATAGAAAGCAAAAAGGTAGAGGACAAATACTAATCACAAATATTATTACACATTTTTATAATCTAAATATTCCTATTTCTTTTGTTAAAATTTTAATTTCACCTCTATTCTATAAGTGAATTATATGCTACTATATTGAATTAAAATTTAGAGCAACTGTTCTCTGAACAATTTCCATTTTGACACAAAAGTATATGAACACAACTCCTATGTAGAATTAAAAAAAAAATTGTAATACATAAATATATATTAGAGCTCAGAAAGCTCTTATTTTTGCCTTTCTTTCCATTCCTTTCTTACATAGAAAAACAGCAAGACCTGAGAGTGCGTTTACATCAAAGAAAGTGAACTATCTGCATGTAGTTTTGTAACTGAGGGTCATAGGCGGCTGAACAACTATACATATGTTATAGAAAGGCTCATGTGAAATGCTTGAGGTAGGTATTTTTTTAAACATATTCTGATCCTACATAAAAGGCAGTTTTTCAGGGGTTTTAATACTGTAATATAGAATGTAGAACTGACATAAATATGAATATGTGAAAAGCCTAACTACAAGCCTCAAAGAAATCATGTCAAAGGGACAAGTAAAAGAGTAACATTTGATCAACAAGGTGTGGTATCAAAATCATATTCAATGTGTACAGAAAATAGCAGGTGTAAATTGCAAGTAATGTTAGAGCCAAGCATGGCAACCACTTTTATTATCCTTGACAAGAGTGGCAGAAGTCAATGGTTATTCAATCGCACATCAGAACGTTGTATTTTATAGAATAAGATGAATTCGCCCATGTATTGTTAGAACTAAGATCATATTAAACTATGAGACAGGCCAATAAATGCCTATTATAAAGAGCTTTTCCACATATAAAAAAACTATTTATATAGGCCCAGAATCTTCATCCTTGTAAACAGCATTAGGAAAGAATTAGTCTCTTAATTGTTTAGGGTACATCATTTTAAAGGGGTATGCCTATCTTAGGCCTTTTTAGCATATTTCAGATGTCAGAACTTTAAATATAGCATCCACTTAGGAGCCTCTCTGATCACAGGCATAAACCCTTTAGATGCCTCAGTCAAAATCGACTGAGGCATCTGTTCACTGGTGGCATATGGGTGCCACTACAAGATCTAGGGGCATCCATCCATTTCCATGACAGCTGGGAGCCTATTGAAGGTTCCCAGGCCTGTCATTACTATAATTCTATATATACTTCTGGCAGCCATAGTGAATTAATGTCTCAATATACTGCATTACATTACTACACTACACTAAATAGATATAATCACCCTCCTTTCCCTAGATTGGAAATAATAAAAAAAATAAGTCAAACATAAACATTAGGCATCTCTGCATCTGAAAATGGCTTAACTATATCATATAAAACAATCTTTGCCTCCCCCAAAATGACTAAAAAGTGTGAAACAATCTTCAAAGTGGTATAACTATAGATTACAATCTACCCTGTAAAAAAATGCCTTACCAACTTCATATAGGGGAATATAAAAGACATTTCATTTGTGAAAAATATGGTGTCTGAAAGGATTTTTTTTATTTTTCAAATTTTTTGCATTTTTGTTAATGTGTTAAACTAGAACACAAACCATATAAGTTTGGTATTGCTGTAATCCTACTGATTGGCAGAATATAGGTAAAATGTAATTTTGGCTGCACCATAAAAACAATAACTTATAAGAAGATGGCACAAATGCATTTTATTTATACCACCCTATTATGAATTTTTTTTCAGCTTCCCAGTACATTGTACAGAATATTAAATGGTACCATTATGAAGTCCAATTTATTCAGAAAAAAATAAGCCCCATATGGCTGTGTGAAAGGAAAAATTAAAAAGTTTGGAAGGTGAGGAGTAAAAACAAAAATGGTGGGTAGGGAAAAATGTATAGATGGATGTCATTAGACATAAGTGGAACCTGCATCTATCCTCTGGATTTGCCATAAATATTTTGAGGAAGTATAAGACAGGACAGCATACAACATAAAATACAAACAAATCAATCAAAAACAAATAATCCACAGTACCAATCAAAAGAATATTACATTTGCCAGTATGGCTATGATTGTAACTATATGCCAGGACATATACAGATGAGCAGAGAAAGAAAAGCAAAAATGCTATATTTTGTGTGATGCGATTAATGCATGTGTTAATGAGTGCTACACATTAAAAGGGTGTTCCAATTCTAATTATTACCTCCTACAAATAAATACTATATATTCATTTGTCTGTTTGGTCGGAGATCCAGTGAAGAGTTCTTCTGACCTTTGGCCCGCATAGGAGTGTACCAGTCACTGACTGGCTGAGATGCACAGGCAAACAGTAAACAAAGACCAGGGACCAAAATGGAAACTCTCCACTGGATGCCCAACCAAACAGACAAGTGAATACAATAGTGTTTGGTATTTTAAGTTTTATTCTCGGTGGTAAATAAAAGAACTGGAACACTTCTTTAACACAAAAATCCAGTAAAAGTGAAGCGCTTACGCAAAGGGAAACATGATTTAAAGAGGAAAAATTTAGAAGACAAAAAAACAGGAACAAAGTAGTAGAGGAATTAAATAAAATGAGAAGGAGGGCTAAAAACAAGGTACTACTACAGTCATAATAATAAGAAAATAAGATAAGATTCCTGGATACCATGATAGCTATTGATGACAGCATCCGAGGAGTTAATCCGCTGGAGCCACAATATCGTCCGGCTCCAGTGGATAGTCAGCTGAGCGCTGCAAGTAATACAGACACAGCTCCTGTGCCCGCAACATTACAGCGTTGAACTATTTAATTTTGAAAGGTGGTGGCAAAGTTGGTGTAGTTTCCCTGTCTAGCTGTCACGATTCCACATTTATCCACTGCAATTTTTTTAAAAGTTGCAAAAACTGTCACAATCACAGTCCAATAAGAAGGAGGAGCAGAAAGTGGAATACCATTTCAGGACAGAAGTATCAAGACTTATAAATGTGCTACATTTATCAGACATTATGCAACGTCTGATACACTTGGTACAAATTATGCCAACCCAGACTCCAGCAAGGCCCCACGTAGCAAAACGCAGCTAAAAAATGGTGCAGAAAAAAATGCAGCAGAAATGCATCAGATTTTTTTTGCTGCGTTTTTCATTGCATTTTTGTAGAGTTTTTCTCTGCGGATTTTCTTCTCTTTTCAAAAATGTGAGCATTTCTGCAGTTATAATTGACATGCTGTGATTTTCAAAAACACATGCTCTTTTGAAAACGCCGCTTTTCCGCAGCATTTTTTTTCTGCAATGTGTGGATGAGATTAGCCGTAATCTCATTTACTTTGCTGGTACTGCAAAATGTACCTGTTTTACCTGTTGCGGAAACGCAGTGCTTTTTGCCTGTTTCAGAAACTGTGTGTTTTACAATACAAGCAAAGTGAATGAGATTAAAGTTAATCTCATTCACACATTGTGGAAAAAAGAGCTGCAGAAAAGCTGCATTTTCAGAAAGGCACATGTTTTTTAGATGTGGAAATGCAAGCATTTTCCCTATAGATTTAATAAAGGAAGAAAAACCACAAAGAAAAATGCAGCAATAACGCAATGAAAAATGCTGCGGAAAAAAAATGCATTTTTGGTGTGTTTTTGTTTACCATAGCATTTTTTTTTTAAATGCGTTTTGCAATGTGGGGCCTTAGCTTAATTTCCCTTGTGATAAATCTCTCCAAATTAAATTTTAATTAGTAAATAAAAATGCTCATGTGCCCAGATATTGTTGTTACATACTTGCAGGCCCACCAGTAAAATTCATTCTGGAGGTAAAACTTCTGTATATGCAAATATTACCTGACTGACACCTAAGTGCAAATTCCTAACACTGCATCAATATTGATTTTGTTTCACTAGTAACTGCCTAGTCCTTGTGTCAAACTGTTTCTGTCATGTAAGCCTTCTCAGTAAACTGGTGACTGGCCCTTGCCTTGAACTAGAACCCTCTAGAGCAAAAAGACCTGTTCACACAGCAGTATTGAGAGAATTTTTGATTGAGGCTCCTGCAGAATTGCTGACAAGGTGGGGCGGAGAAAATACTTGTCTACTTCTGTGCTTATATATTATCTCAGTGTCTATATAATAAACTAGGTAGGTGGTTAAATCATCTAGCCAGTTAATTATAAATACAAATAGACTATCGGACATGTTTTATGCTATCTGTATGTAGGACAGTCATGCCCCCATCTTACAGAGGGTGTGAGCGTGGGAGTCTACCCCTGCTCTGGGGCGCATTTAGCTCCAGTGTCAGTGGTCACACATACTTAGTAGCTCAAACCCATAGCTCAAGAGTATTGTCCAAATCCTTTTGTACAAGAGTGTCAGAGTCATTCCTTCCATTGTACAGGCTAGTCAATAAAATTCAGTACTCTTACAGCTGCTGGGCACTAGCAGCATTAGGTGTCATTCTGAAAGGGAAACAGACCACCAGAGGGTGCTATTACAAGTATCAATGAAACCTAGAAACAGGACCATTAAAAAAAACAAAACAAAAAAACAACAACAAATGAACAATCTTTTATTATCTAACAGAATATGTATTCATCACCATTTTTTATTTCTACCTCTCTTACACATCTCCAAAGGCAGCACTGCTGCCTTACAGCGCTGGTGTCCTGGGTTTGAATCTGAGTAAAAGTGACACTTCATGAAGTTTATATGTACTCCCAATGTTTGTGCGGGCTTCCACTGGGTACTCTGGTCTCCTACCAATTAGCTACAAAAGTATAATTGTGGTCCTAGCATATGTTGCTTATGGTACCTAAAAATGAAGAAGAGAAAGAAGCCTTGCTTGACCAAGTAACTCCTGAATACGCTTTGTGAATTCTATAGATGTGCAAACAGCAGTATTCCCCAAAGTTTGCGCAATGAGGAGAGACCAACAAGTTATCAACCAAAACCAGCAAACATGTGGGAGAATTAAGACCTACTGGTTTCATTTTAAAGTCAAGTGAATACTGGACCGTACCATGTGTGAGTACTGTAGCTGCTATCACAACCAACAGCATGCACATGAGTACAGTTAGATTTTGATAAAGATGTGTAGAACATAGAGAAGGAAATTAACATACCTTTTAAAATGCAAAAGTGGCAAAATAAGTTTTATGCAGTTAAATTGCAAGTATAAAACACCTAATTATAGAGAATACAGAAGACAACAAATATATTACACATGAAAAGCGTACTGACCCAACAAATTAAGAAGAAAATTCTCAAGTGGATTTAGCAAATTGCTAAAAATTATGTTATAATGACTACAGTAAGTTACAAGGGAATTCACTCTAACAAGATATGCCAAATGGGGCAAGATTTACTGGACAAAAGTGCAATTCACAGCAAGATAGAGAAGCTGAAGCAGAAATAATTGCAATTTATAGAATTAACCTAACATGGTTTCTAAAAGGAGAACAACACCCCAATGAAGAAAAAACACTAAAATAATTGACAGTGTTATGATCTGTCCATAATCCATAAAGCATATTTCTGCTATATTTTCTAAAACCTGTTACATTTAGGGGAGACAAAGCAGATATATTAATACTACCATAAATCAAGTTGGAGCAGGGTATTTCCACAAAGCAGGAAATTGTGTCACAATGTAGCCAAATGTGTTATGATCCAAACAGGATCACATTATATAAAACCTGTATTTTATACAGCACATACAAAGATACAATAAAAACACGTACCTATAACTAAAAATATATATGGAAGTCCTGTGCAACTTTTGACTGTATACAATTTTATTTCTGTATTAGGCACCAATATGAGATGGTATTCTCATTAAAGGGAACCTGTCACATGAAAAACACTATCCAATCTGCAGGCAGTATGTCATAAAGCAGAAGGAGCTGAGCAGACTGATGCATAGGATTGTGGGTAAGGCATAACTTGCCATTTATTTATTGTTATCAGTGTTCTTTCTATGTTGAGAAGCCAGGGAGGTGGTCCTATCAATGACTGTCAGCTGTCTCTATGCACAGGCATGAAGGGGAGGCTGTCAATCACTGACTGGACTACTGTCTTTCCAGCTTAGCATAGAGACAGCAGAGATTTTGATGGATAAACAAGTTATACTGAATCTTTTCTCACAATTTGTTTTTTAAAAAAGCTGCTCTTGCTCTGTAACATACTACCTGCAGATTACCCAGCATTTTCAATGGACAGGTTCACTTTAAGACTTTTAAGGAAACTATGTCTGCAAATGATATGCACAATGAATAAGTATGAATAAATGTATGAAATTGATATACAATAACCACTGCTATCAATTCAAATAAGGCTCTATTTACACTATTTTTGACACATATTTAACGGGATGCAAACATATACAACATTTTGTCTATATATAGTGGGTATGGAAAGTATTCAGATCCCTATAAATTTTTCACTCTTTGTTTCATTGCAGCCATTTGCTAAAAGCAAAAAAGTTCATTTTATTTCTCATTAATGTACACTCAGCACCCCATCTTGACAGAAAAAAAAACAGAAATGTAGATATTTTTGCAAATTTATTAAAAAAGAAAAACTGAAATATCACATGGTCAGTATTCAGACCCTTTGCTAAGTATTGAGTAGAAGCACCCTTTTGAGCTAGTACAGCCATGAGTCTTCTTGGGAATGATGCAACAAGTTTGTCACATCTAGATTTGGGAATCCTCTGCTATTCTTCCTTGCAGATCCTCTCCACTTCCGTCAGGTTGGATGATGAACGTTGGTGGACAGCCATTTTCAGGTCTCTCCAGAGATGCTCAATTGGGATGAGGTCAGGGCTCTGGCTGGGCCAGTCAAGAATGGTCACAGAGTTGTTCTGAAGCCACTCCTTTGTTATTTTAGCTGTGTGCTTAGGATCATTGTCTTGTTGGAAGGTCATTGTCTTGTTGGAACCTCTGGAAGAGGTTTCCTTCCAGGATCTCTGTACTTGGCCACATTCATCTTTCCTTCAATTGCAACCAGTCGTCCTGTCCTTGCAGCTGAAAAACACCCCCATAGCATGATGCTGCCACCACCATGTTTCACTGTTGGGATTGTATTGGGCAGGTGATGAGCAGTGCCTGGTTTTCTCCACACATACCGCTTAGAATTAACGCCAAAAAGTTCAATCTACGTCTCATCAGACCAGAGAATCTTATTTCTCAGTCTGGGAGTCCTTCATGTGTTTTTTGGCAAACTCTATGCAGGCTTTCATATGTCTTGCACTGAGGAGAGGCTTCCTTCAGGCCACTCTGCCATAAAGCCCCGACTGGTGGAGGGCTGCAGTGATAGTTGACTTTGTGGAACTTTCTCCCATCTCCCTACTGCATCTCTGGAGCTCAGCCACAGTGATCTTTGGGTTCTTCTTTACCTCTCTCACCAAGGCTCTTCTTCCACGACTGCTCAGTTTGGCTGGTCAGCCAGGTCTAGGAAGAGGTCTGGTCGTCCCAAACTTCTTCCACTTAAGGATTATGGAGGCCACTGTGCTCTTAGGAACCTTGAGTGCTGCAGAAATTCTTTTGCAACCTTGGCCAGATCTGTGCCTTGCCACAATTCTGTCTCTGAGCTCCTTGGGCAGTTCCTTTGACCTCATGATTCTCATTTGCTCTGACATGCACTGTGAGCTGTGAGGTCTTATATAGACAGGTTTGTGCCTTTCCTAATCAAGTCCAATCAGTTTAATTAAACACAGCTGGACTCCAATGAAGGAGTAGAACCATCTCAAGGAGGATCAGAAGGAAATGGACAGCATGTGAGTTTAATATGAGTGTCACAGCAAAGGGTCTGAATACTTATGACCATGTGATATTTCAGTTTATGTTTTTTAATACATTTGCAAAAATATCTACATTTCAGTTTTTTTTCTGTCAAGATGGGGTGCTGAGTGTACATTAATGAGAAATAAAATGAACTTTTTTGTTTTTAGCAAATGGCTGCAATGAAACAAAGAGTGAAAAATTTAAAGGGATCTGAATACTTTCCGTACCCACTGTAGTTGCACATCTGCCATTGATGTTCAGTAAAAAAAAGCATATTTAGGGCTTCTTCACATGGCCACTCACTGATCAATTTTTATCAGACATAACTCGGACAGCAAGACACTTTACATAATTAAAAATAGATCCTTTGATTTCTATTAGGTCTATGTGTCCATCAAAACAGACAAAGATAGAGCATATCCATTTATTTACTAACTAATCCATTTATTAACTGTTTTTTCTGTCTGCAAAAAAAAAAAATGGACAAGAAAATACACACATTCACTCTCATTATTTTTAAAAACACCATTTTTCACTCTTGTGTGAATAAGCCCTTACTCTATTATTTGCTCAATTAGGTCTAATTAGGTTCTGTACAGTATACCCCTTTCTTAAACACAATATACAAATCTATACATCTGACAGTGACAAACAGTGTGATCGTAACTTAAAAAGGATCTTTCACCACCTCCAGCAAGGCTAACTTGGTGGAGGTGGTGAAAGATGTTCTTTAGCTAACAGTTTTATACTTTCTTGGTCCCACGTCTAATTACATGGCATGGCATGAAAATGTATGGATACACTCACCACAAGTTGAGAACCTAAGAACTAGAGTATATTTCTTAGGTGTAAAATGTATCAAGAACATGAAAAAGGCACCTTGAGAATAAAGTCTACCTTAAATTTATTTGCTGTGCAGTTTATTGTTACCTCTAAGCATACATTTCAGAATGGCAGGCTCCTGACTGGAGTGTTCTTCTAAAGGATTACTAAAATGAAGCCCTAGATCACTTATCTCCATGTAAGAATCTGCTAAATCATATATATATATATATATATATATATATACACATGAATGAATGCTCTATCTATAGCAGTAGTGTTTTCTGAACACCTCAGTCAGCATTATTAAAATATTTTTAACAACATAATCATAAAAAGGTATTAAATAAAGCTAAAAAACAGAGGAATGCATGTGCTTCTTTTGTCACAGCCGTCTCAGAATAAAGTGTAGCTCAGGGTTGTGCTACATTACAAATATAGTGAACTATACATGATTCCAGGAAACCCAGCACCTCTGGTCGTCTCACACCAGTGATCGTGCTAAACTCTTCAGGATGCCAATAACTCTGCTTTGAATTGGTAAAATAATCGATAAGCTTGATAATGTAGAACGGCATATAGGGGTCTGCCAAGACCAGTGCTATTAATTACACACATAGACGTGTTTTATCAAACTGAGACTTCAATAACATATTAAAACACTATGTCCTTTTAGGTAGCGGGAACTGGAACTAGCTCAACATGTATATCAATATACACCATTCTCCAAGAAATCACCTGTTTCACAACTGTGTATGTACAGGGTGTGAGGGAGGTAGCTCGGTAGCAGCCTAGGTGCGGGCCCAAACAGTCAGAGACAGTGACACGAAAACTTAGGTGTAACAGGTTTATTGAAAAATGACAACAAAATAAATAAACCTTCTCTTCAGGGAAACAGGCAAAACAATATCAGCCTTAACATCAGGCACAAAAAATAAACAAAACTCCTGCTCGTCTGAGCGGCTACCTAAACAGAACAATGCTTACTAACCTGTGTGGCTGTCTGCCAGCCACACCAGCAACCAGTTTGGCACAATAACCATTTTTGGGAGATCAGGACAGATCCAAACTCCTGCTCTCACTCCCCAGGATCTGCATTCAAGTGCAGACTCTGCAGGTCTATATGGGCCAGTAATGAGCCTCAAGACTCGCACCTGAGCTGGGGCTTACTCAAAACCCCGTGCTGGACCAGCTATATGACAAAACCCGGGGACTGACATACCGTGACTCCAGCACTTGTCCTGTCACTTTCTCACAAGGGACATAGACTGGAATATGGATGAATCCCTGTCATTCCATTATAATGTATGCAGACACATGTTAGTGTTACAGAAATCATTACAAGCTACTACTATTACTACTACTACTAAATAAACACTTTCCATGTTTTATTATGAACATTACTTTTTACAAGCTGCGTTTGTCTAAAGTGCATTAAAGAGCACCTAAACTCTCTTGTGTAAGGGCAGCTGGTGACCACACTTAATTCCTATTCTTCCGTGGATGCAAAGGTAGTAGTCACACCGCAGTCTCCAGAAACCATGCGTTATGCATATTGATAAAAGCCACCAGCACTTCCACCCCAGCATTTCTCCTGAGAAAATGAATGCACAATTCGAACACTGAAAATTCATTTTCAATACTTTCTCTCCTATAGTTTTGTATGCTTTGGTTGCCTACAGTTTTAACAAAGAGCAACGTCCTGGAGAATTATGTTGTTCTTGATCTCTAACTCAGAGGTCACCAACCTTTAGTAAATCACTGTTCAGTATGACAGAAGATGTTGAGAATCACTGGATATTAATACCATGTTTCCCTGAAAATAAGTCTTCAGGGGATGTCTAATTTTTTTCCATGAGTAACAATCCACTCTCCAGACCCCCTTAGATCCCAAACAATTAGAGTGCGCAAGTGCCAATGGTGGATGGGCTCTCACACACAGATCTGTGCCACTCCTATCAAAGGTATGTCACTGTCAGGTCTCTTGCCATTGCAACAGCGTTCCACTGCAGCCAAGTATAGCGGTTGGCTCCCTCTAGTGGCCAGAAGCAGCCACAACATTCGGGCTCGAGAGTGGACAGATGTTAGCAGGACTACCCGATCTGTGTGTGACAGCGCAGCACTACCGGTAGTCAACCATTATTGTTGTGGAGAACTATCTCACTAATGCCATCTTGTACAGATAGCTCCGTTAAAGTCAATGTTCGATTATTTTGGGGGTGTCTGCTTTCTTTTGGGAGTGCGATTCTTTTGCGGCTGTCTGTTTTTTTTGGGGGGAGTACGATTATTTTGTGGTGTCTGATTTCCTTGATGAATCTATTTACTTTTTGACATGTATAGCTGCCTGGACACTTTTTAATGAACTGTAACTATGACTTAATTTGGACTAGGGCTTATATTTAAAGCATACTCAAAAATCCTGAAAAATAATGCTAGGGCTTATTTTTGGGGTAGGTCTTATTTTTGGTTTGAAACACAGTAAGAGAAAAATCTATTAAATATATAACTGTTATGCCCTAGTGTTAACAGTAAGTTCATATAGTTTTAACCACAGTAGAACGTTCTAGTATTGCTATGCCCTCCTTTAAGGATAGATCTTGAATATTCAAGTCTTTAAAAACCCCTTTAATTTAATTCACACTTATACATGAAGCAATGGTCTTTGTCTATATAATATTAATAATATTTATGTTAATATGGTGAACAGCTGAGATGGGCAGAAGAGATTTCATTATTTTAGCAATGCTTTTACTCTCCTCATCTGATACAGTAAGCTGTTTTTTTAGTTAAATTTCACAAGTAGAATTCACCTTTGAAATTTTGTGAAGTATCCTTAGGGATGTGTGTACCACAGTCTGAGAAATCATAGTATGGCTTTTTATCAATGAAAGGTTTCCATAGTGTCAACCAAGCACAATGTTCAATACTAAAGAGCAGTGAAAGACTCTTGCTGGACACAGAAAACTGAGGAGGATTACAATGTGTGGTTCTAGTCTAGTATCTTTAGTGTTAGTGTAGTAGCGTACTGAGAATAGAGGGGACTCTGTAGAAAATATCAAAATACGATCCTGTTATGGCGGTAGGTTATATGGCTGCAGGACTGGTACAAGGTTCTTTTAATTTCAAGATATGACCTTCTGCATTGTAAACTGATCTTTAGTAAACTGAAGTGGGCTTATGATGGGTGCCCTCACTAGCAAAATGTTAACACTATATGATACCAAAAGCTCCTTTTCCCATAATGCCTTGTGATATGTAGATGCTAAGTAGAGGGCAAAAAGGCAATTCAAAACTCTACACACCTTCATTGGTGCTCTCCTCAATGTGAGAGATTCCCTTCCCTGAGCCACTCATTGCCTCCCACAAAGCCAGCCAGTTCACTTTGTTCTGCGCTGATGAGGGACAAAAATCCCGAAACAGCGCTGTATGCAGATGAGTGATATTGGCTTGGCTAAAATTCTCTTTGCTTTCTCAAGACTCAGTGGGTCAAAAGCAAATTGAGGATTTGTTACATCCAACAGAGGGCGCTTGAGCTTCCCAGCTCCTTTTCCCATAATGCCTTGTGATATGACCAAAAAGACAGCATATAACAGCTTGGGTATTTAAAATCAACTATAGCATATATACATAGGTATTTCTATTTTGCCCCACTCTGTCATATCCAGTGAATAGTTTTCTTACAGCTGTGCTATGCTTCACAAACTATATAACAGTCTTTGAACAATAGTGCTTGTTAGATGAGCCAATTAATATTAATATTAATATAATTTACCAGAACTGTCTATTTATCAGTTTTATTGCTTAATTTCTCAATAAAACATCTGTCAAAGCTGTAATAACTGGAGGCAAGTTATGATAATATTGACCTGTATTTTGGAAATTACCCAATAATTGATGCAGCTTTGTTTGTATGAAAGAAAATTGGCAAACAATGGGTATTAGTGGATGAATCGGATATTAGACTTCGGATTATGGGATATATCATTCCTGACTTCCCAATTTGTATCTGAGTTTCTTAGCAATGAGCAAGTAAAGGGTAGAATCTCCATTATCCATTATTAGTTGCTTTTTAAAAAGTTAACACTGCAGGGCTAGAGAAATTGCATATTGAAATGGTAATACGATGGTTTTTACTTCAGAAGAGTGGAATAGAGCCATTGGATGCTGAAACAGGATATCCTGTTGTATTCATTATGGAAAATCCTTCAGGAAGATACTGTTAAGTATCTTATGGCAGCAAAAATTAGCCATGCTTTTCCTGAGCGCTTGAGTGCATGATGGAGAAGATGTGGTTGCTTGGGTACAATATTACAGTATTATTAGTATGTGGTGAGAGTGTCTTAAAAGAATTCTGGAATAAAGTCTACAATTCCATTTTTCAAGTAAGGCTAGGTTCACATTTGCACTGTGCTCTCTGTCGTTCAGGTCCACTGGAGGACCCAAATGATGGAGAGCTGGACCACTAAAACAGAGGTTACACACGGACACAGAAAAGTCCTGCACTGACTATAATGGGGTGCGCCGTTTTTAAACTGAAAGCGGCGGGCTCCCCATGGACCCGATTATAGTCAGTGCAGGACTTTTCTCTCCATAAAATTTTTGACAATTTCTGCGACTGAGACTTCGGTGCAGATGTGAACTTAGCCTAACTGATATCTCTCTTAGTTATAGACCGGAAATGGCTCTGTTAAATGTATCATCTGAGTTAATCATTTCCGAATATCAACATATGGTTTTGAATATATTCTTGACTGCAAGATTTTGTATTGCAAAAATGGGTAGACAGAACTCACACTAAAATTATGTTATGCAATATGTACATATGTTCTTTGAACTTTCATTTCATTTCATAAGGTTTATGCTAAAAACATATTGCTATAGCAGTCCTGAATGTGGAGTATTTATGCTTAGGAATATGAGGGTCATTAAGATTAGGCTTATTGGATATTAAATGCATAATGTGCCACTCCCAATTTAATATATATATTTTTTTATTTTGTGCTGTGTTATATCTATTTATTTAGTAGTTTAATATTGATATGCTTAATGACATTTATTCTTAATGTACCTGTTTGTTGATTTATTTATCTATTTATCTCTCCGTAGTTTTTTTCATTGTTTCAGTTAAAATAATAAATAAGAGTGATAAACATAGCTTCTGAGCTCCAATGATAAAATCTGTAAAAGGCATCACATTACAATTGTCATTCATAATACTTGTGTCTTCTTCAACAAGGTCCTGAGGAGACTGCTACTTCTGCAACTCAAATAGGTATGACCATGTTTGCTACCATCTCTTACACCATTATTATCTATTCAGATTTGATAGTAACCTGCCCACTAAATTCTAATAAAAAGGTACACATTTGGGGGGAAGGTTTATACAAGTCACCAGTGAGGAGCATTGGCCAACAGGAAATTTATATTGCCTTTTTTATTACTTGTTACCAGCTTATAAGCACTGTAAAGGCCACAAAAGTGTCTAGCGGAAAAGAATACAGGAGTAGAATTCCAACCAGGTCAATGGGACAGAACATGATTCCCTTAAATGTATTCATTTTATGTAGGCAGCTGGATAATAAATATTGAAATTGGATAGCATTATCAGTCCTATGTGTGAGGATGGAATCAAGTTGAAGTTTGACATCTCTGATACATTTAGCTAGATCGCAAGAGGGATGGAGCTGATTAACTGTTTCTAATTTTAACAGTTTATGTTCTAAGTCTGCCTGCACTTTAGACTGCTCTTTTTTCAGGCGAGAAACCTCTGCAATAAGGGTACCTCTAACCGTATATACTTATGGGCAGCCCAGTTAATAGCTGGGTCGGTGTCCGATGCATTATTATATGCAAAGAATTCGGTGAGAATGTCAGAGATCCGTCATTTAATGCCAATATCAGTCAATATGGACTTGTTTAAACGGCACTGGGATTGCTTCTATGATTTTTTTTAAGATGTTGCCGAGCACAATATGTGTCAAGCAGACCATAGATTCAGTGGTGATAGTGCCTCATGAAGACAACCCCCTTTAAATGGCACACAGCTGAACACCATGGGTTCTGCCATCACTTCTGGTCATAGCAGCCTCTGACAACCATTACAAGAAAATGTAGCATTACATAGGGGACATTTAAATGAATGGCTGTTCAGGAGATGTACGGTAGGGCTATGCCTAGCAGAGCAGCTCTCCATATGCAGAACAGGACTCAGCGGAGGTCCATAAACTATAATGCCCATATGCCCTAGTAGGGTGAATAGTTATAATAATATTACTATAAAAGATGACCATCACTCAGTTATTGGTATATGTATGGAGCTAAAACCGTTTTGAAAGATGGGGTTTTTTTTTTGCAAGAGAAAAAAGTCTTATTTTAATTTTCCCTTTGTTATTATTAGAGATGAGCGAATCGATTCTGCAGAAGTGGAATTCGATCCGAATTTCAGGAAATCTTCAATTCACCACGATTCCGGAATTCCTGATGCTTCGCGGTAATGAATATTTAGTAAGGACCTTTGTGACATCAGACAGTCACATGATGTTCTCTAGTGATGTGATTGGGTAGGCGTGTCTTTGCTTGTTAGCAGATCCTTTCACATGATTAAAACTTGTCCGTGCTGGAGAGAGAGAAACATGACCACGGCATCCAAGGGCTCCTACCCACCCACCCCGGCTCTCTGAAGACAGGAAATAGCTGTTTATTCGCTGCAAAGTAATTCGGATCGAAGCAAATTTTTTGGGAACTTCAAATAGAACGACCGAATCGAACTTTGGAGAAATTCGCTCATCTCTAGTTATTATAGGTCTTATGCTATTATCACGTCATATGTTTAGCTTTCCTACCTGAAAATAAACAAGAATCAAGTGATTGATTTTCCATATTTATACAGTCATGGCCAAAAGTTTTGAGAATGATACAAATATTAATTTTTACAAAGTCTACTGCTTCAGTTTTTCTAATGGCAATTTGCATATACTCCAGAATGTTATAAAGAGTGATCAGCTTAACAGCAATTACTTGCAAAGTCAATATTTGCCTAGAAAATGAACTTTATCCCCCAAAACACATTTCAACATCATTGCAGCCCTGCCTTAAAAGGACCACCTAACATCGTTTCAGTGATTGCTCCATTAACACAGGTGTGGGTGTTGATGAGGACAGGGCTGGAGATCAATCTGTCATGATTAAGTAAGAATGACACCACTGGACACTTTAAAAGGAGGCTGGTGCTTGCCATCATTGTTTCTCTTCTGTTAACCATGGTTATCTCTAAAGAAACACGTGCAGTCATCATTGCACTGCACAAAAATGGCCTAACTGGGAAGAGTATTGCAGCTAGAAAGATTGCACCTCAGTCAACAATCTATCGCATCATCAAGAACTTCAAGGAGAGAGGTTCCATTGGTGCCAAAAAGGCTCCAGGGCGCCCAAGAAAGACCAGCAAGCGGCAGGACCGTCTCTTAAAAGTGTTTCAGCTGCGGGATCGGGCTACCAGCAGTGCAGATCTTGCTGAGGAATGGCAGCAGGCAGGTGTGAGTGCATCTGCACGCACTGTGAGGCGGAGACTCTTGGAGCAAGGCCTGGTCTCAAGGAGGGCAGCAAAGAAGCCACTTCTCTCCAGAAAAAACATCAGGGACAGACTGATATTCTGCAAAAGGTACAGGGAGTGGACTGCTGAGGAATGGGGTAAAGTCATTTTCTCTGATGAATCCCCTTTTCGATTGTTTGGAACATCTGGAAAACAGCTTATTCGGAGAAGAAGAGGTGAGCGCTACCACCAGTCTTGTCTCATGCCAACTGTAAAGCATCCTGAAACCATTCATGTGTGGGGTTGCTTCTCAGCCAAGGGAATCGGCTCTCTCACAGTCTTGCCTAAAAACACAGCCATGAATAAAGAATGGTACCAGAATGTCCTCCAAGAGCAACTTCTCCCAACCGTCCAAGAGCAGTTTGGCGCTCAACAATGCCTTTTCCAGCATGATGGAGCACCTTGCCATAAAGCAAAGGTGATAACTAAATGGCTCAGGGAACAAAACAGAGATTTTGGGTCCATGGCCTGGAAACTCCCCAGATCTTAATCCCATTGAGAACTTGTGGTCAATCATCAAGAGACGGGTGGACAAACAAAAACCAACAAATTCAGACAAAATTAAAGCATTGATTCTGCAAGAATGGACTGCTATCAGTCAGGATTTGGTCCAGAAGTTGATTGAGAGCATGCCAGGGAGAATTGCAGAGGTCCTGAAGAAGAAGGGTCAACACTGCAAATATTGACTTGCTGCATTAACTCATTCTAACTGTCAATATAAGCTTCTGTTACTCATAATATGAATGCAATTATATTTCTGTATGTGATAAAAACATCTGACAAACACACATAAAAACCAGAGGGCAGCAGATCATGTGAAAATAGAATATTTGTGTCATTCTCAAAACTTTTGGCCATGACTGTAGTATCAGTGATGTCAATGAACTGTCCATTGTCCATGTCCTTTACAGCAAGAGGCACTGACTGGTCTCTGGGTTCTGAATGGCGAAAGTTCATCTGAACATGTAATTTGACAATAGATTTTTCTACCTCTTTACAACCAACATTCCAGTTGTGAAAAATGCTGGATCAGAAGGAGTGCTATGTCTCTTTAGGAAGAGACGGCACAGAGACTTATACTGAGTAAGGAGTATGCATATAAGACCTTTTTGGTGGAAAAGAAGAACTTGTTCTAGTGCCATCTTTTGAAAGGTAGCTCGTTATAGCCAGAATTGTTAGCAGGGCATGCATGGTCTAATAAGTCCCTGTACATCTCTCCT
Source organism: Leptodactylus fallax (assembly GCA_947044405.1). Taxonomy (NCBI): domain Eukaryota; kingdom Metazoa; phylum Chordata; class Amphibia; order Anura; family Leptodactylidae; genus Leptodactylus; species Leptodactylus fallax. The sequence goes on from CAMRHE010000105.1 coordinate 5,535,787, forward strand.
TGAGTCATAGTACCCCTTCTGACCCACATCTAGACCCATTTCTCACACAGCCAGCCAGGGACTCTCTTCTTTTTGAAGGACATATTCTGGCTTGGCTGTTATTCCCAGATTATGCTATTAGTTTTTTTTTTCTGTAAAAAATGCTGGAAAGTTTAAGTTTTTAAGTTTATATAAAATAATATTAATGGTAAGAGCAAATATCAGAGTTATAAATTATGCAAGTAGATTGTCGATGCAGAATGACACATACCTGTGCTTCACACCAAGGTCTACCATGAACTGGGTAGGATGTCACAAGAAAGATACATAGAATTTTGCTTGCTCTGACAGTGCAGTAATATTTTGTTGTCATAGCAGTCCATATAGGTAATACTTTTGACAGCTGAATGTGCTTTATGGTTCCACAGACATCACAGAGTTAAATGTTTAAGTGTTGTCAGAATGACAGTAATAACATGTAGCAGGGAGCATTTTATTATTGGAATGGTAACAGCATTGCACGTAATATCATGCTGTCCAGTATAAAGAAGACTTCAGACTTCACATTTCCAGGCAAACACATTGATATTATGTTTGGTGGTATATAATTTAATGCTGACATGTATATGCTATTAAACCGTAAGTTGATGGACTAGCAATGTTAAGATAAGAAATGTATCCTATTTAAAAGACACAGAAATACTCCTCCTATACATTGTCAGGTTACTGATATACCAGTATAAAATACTGTTTTCCAGTATAATAATTACTACATTTTAGGTAAAACAAACCAAAATGCCTGTGATATAACTGGTATAAATGGCTAGATTTGGGGGAAGGGGATGTGACACACAGAGCTCATTTACAATGAAGCTGATATTTACCCTTACACCAACTTTCTGCTGAGTTTGCTGTTCTTAGGCTAACTTGTAATTATTGTGTTATGCTTTGATAATTATTCTCTTAAGATTGTTACATAGAGGCAAAGACCAAAACATAATCATCTAAAGATATAAGTAAATAAGCACTTTCCATATTTAAATGTGTCCTCTATATATTACTGCCCCATTGATATCTAGGAAAGAAGAGAAAGAATTACAGGATCTAGACAACATCCATCAAGATTATTTTACTACAACACCTGTTATATACCAAATGCTAGAATGCAACTATGATTACTTCGGATGTCTGCAAATCATAGATGCTTATTTTGAGGAACAAAACTAAAGTTCCCAGATAGTTAGTACTTGTCTTCCTTAAACTTGCATTTCATTTTTTATTTTGGGGTCTTTTTACATTGCTTCCCATGTTTAATGTATGTGCCAGGAAAGTTCCCAGTGCAGCTGTTAAATGGACCCATAGGTCCCTATTATACTGAGGATGCCAGCTTCCAGTTGCTGGCATCCTCTAGGGTTCACAGTTTGTTTGTTTTTTGTAACTGTGTAAACTGTACTGTACCATACAGAGGTGTCCAGTAAAAAAGCATATACTATGCTGTATACATTTTTTGTAACATGGGAACATGGATATAATGTGCCACTGCATGGCATCCATCACAGGAATCCATTTAATATATCCAATGGGAACTTTCTCACACTTATATGAAAAGACCCTTAAAAAAGCAGAACAGGACCCCAAGCTAAATCAGCAAACCTGACCACCAGGTCTTTGAGTTCTCCAATTATACTATACATGCTATACAATATAATTTGTTAAAGGGAAAAAAAGTATTTCACAATATATTTTTGTTCAAATCTTGGATCCTATTATTTTGGACCTTCTACCTGGGTCCAAGCAGTTTCACTTCCACATTAGCTCTGACACACACAGAGAGCTTACTCCCCCATTTTGTGTTGGTGACGTGATTCTCAGTCACCTTCTCTGACTTTTCATCAGCCATGATGGAAAAGGGGAGTGGCTTAGCTAATGTACTGAACCAGATAGACAGTCCCTTTCATGCATGTCACCAACACAGGGAGGGAAAGAAAGAACTCGGCCTATGTTGTAAAGAATTAAGTGGAGGAATTGGGACCAGGTAGGGAGTCTGTAATAAGATCATCTACGTAGATATGAACAAAGTAATACACTCATTGACAAAAAAATATTGTCACAGACTGCTGCAAAATAGTTATATTAAATAGTTATGTCCCATGCAGAATTATAATATTAATACAGGTGTGGTCTCAAAGACATTTTGCCCAGTTGACAGACTTTGAAAGGGGGCGCATCATTGGACTGAGAGAAGCAAGATGATCATTTTGTCAAACTGCCCATCATCTAGGTCATTCTGACCTAGCTGTTAGGAGGTGTTGGAAGCAGTGGTTATGTGAGGACACATACATATGGCGACCATACTCTAAATGGCCCAGACAGACCAACATTAGGGAGGGTCATTTGATCTGCTCACAAGAAGGAGCAGCTCAAAAATTTCCTTGTCCACGATCCAGTCATAGGTGGAACCTTCAGTACACACCCGTCTGTGCCTGGATCATTTTCAGGCACTTATCAGAAGGAAATTTGGTGTCATGGCACCTATTATGTGTCCTGCCATTGATAGCCAGCCATAGTTGCCCTTGTTTGCAGTGGTGTTACGAGTGCTTCAAACTTGCCTTGGCTGTGGAGTGCCACACTGCCCCAACTGCTGGTGTGATACAGTTCAGTGACATGTGCAGAAAATACCTTAGCCATATGTGCAGGATCAACAGACCAAATTAAAACATCTGTGGGCAAATGTGCTGCAGGATACCATACAGAACCTGTATGCCTCCATGCTCAATTGTCTCTCATCTTGTATCCAAGCTAGAGGTGGCCCAACAGGGTTCTAGAATTCTTTCACTCTAATATTGTAATCTCTTGCATATATCATCATTACAGTCACATAATTCACACATAGCATTTGATTTGAACAACTCCTGCTTGGTTCATTATTTTTTTATGAGTGTACTAAGTGCAAAGATTTTACATTTTTTTTTTTTTTTTCTCTGGAAAACCATTTAATATACTTCTTTGCTAGAGGAAACAAATGTAGGTTAGTAAGTAAATCTGTCTCCAGGAATCTCCACAGCCAGTCAGAAGAACCAAGACAACTTATTGTTTTTAAAGTGAACGAGTGTCAGTGCATATTACATATTTACTTGGGGCGTAAAACCCTTACAATAAAAGGTATAGCATGGGAGTGAACTAGTCATGAATGCTATGATAATGAAACAAGTCTATATTTCCCCTCTCTTAATGCAGAGTTTTTTCCTGTCAGTCGTTGTAGTTACTAAATCATTGTAAAAGGTAAATGCAATTTGCTCAGCATTATCTATCTGGCAGAGACAAAGGGAACTTTTCCCCTATGTATTTGCTAGCGTTGCTCTTTCTACATGCATTCTTTCATTTGAGTAGTCATACAAATGTTAGCAAATTTCCAATATTAGTCTAACATTCTGAAATCCAAGCTTTCTATGCTAATATTGACCTGATTGAATCCCCTGCCTGCATCTTTTGACAGCATAGCTAGAAGAGAAGTGAGACATACATATACTGGGAAAAGACAGAATTGGTCAGGCAGACAATACAAAAGAGTAGACAGACAGGCTCCAAACAGAACAGATGGACACACGAAAAAGGGCCCATATGAAAAAAATATGCCATTTAGGTTTGAAGAGTGCTGAATAAACAAAGAACAAAGGCTGGGAGTATGTCTATATAACTGCAGCTATGAGAACAGTTATTTGTCACCATGGCGGAATGATACTTCTCTTATGTGTGCTCTTAGGGTTGTCATCATCCTCATCTTTATTATAGGTCTTTGGGGCATTTACTTCTACATTTAGCATTGGAGCCTAAAGAGTATTTCTAATCATTATGCAAAAACATATATGCATAAAAAAAAAGTAGATTTATTTTTTTATGGTTTGGAATATACAGCGCAAATGTTATCTATGAGTGTAAAGACATACAGTAGCACAGTATATGGACCTATGTACAGTACATGGGACCCATGGTCATGCGTTATGTACAAGGACCTATGGCCATGGCCTTCTATGCATTGTATATCCTTGTGTCTATTTTCCACAGACACACATGGATGTTTTTCCTTGCAGATACACATAGAAAAATATATTTTGTGCTGTAAAATACAGCTGTTATGCCCTTGATGCAGTGCACTGAATAGCATGGCAAATAAGAATTAACTTTCATGGACAAGTAATTTCTGCAATTACATTCATACAAGAAAGAATATGTTAAGGCTAAACCTGTGAAGCTTGTGTCTGTGTTAGTTATAAGACTAAAAATTGTTTGCTGTGCTATGAAGAATTTCATTAACTTTTGCCCTTAAAAATCATCTGCAAAACATAAATGTTAAAAGGGGTTTTCCACTCCTAGGTGGAAGCTGCTGCTGAGTTGCGGCCTCTTCATTACAGTAAGAGAATATGGCTTTGCATGGTACTACAGGTCAGCTTCGCTCAGTCCTGATCAATGGGTCGAAGTGCTGTACCAGGTACAGCCAAACCCATCTAGGAATTGTAGCGCCAGTACTTTTTTGTTCTGATGATCATGGGAGTATCCATACTTCCGCTCAACCATTATTTAAAGGGGTTATTCAGCTTATAAAGAATACTTGTTCATATGACAACATTCATTAATATAAAACAAATTGCTAATATACATCACATTAAAATGATGCACCATTTAGCTAATTAACCTTCAAGTCACTTGACCACATCTGTGACATTTAATTTACAGACTCCCTGCAAGCACCGAGGCCTGCAAACAAAACATCACTGTGGCATGTGACCTGTTCTAAGCCACCCACCCACCTCCCCCCATCACCTTGGGATGAAGCTCAGGCCTGCCTACTACCAGTAGCTTTGTCCCCAAGCCTATCACTGCAACCGCACGCACGACGTCATAGAAACATTGTATGCACACTGCCTTTTACACTTCCCTATTGCAGTGGCCGCAGCAATAGGCAAAGGGGTGAAGTTACTGGCAGTAGGCAAGTCTGAGCAGGCCTATAGCTCCGTCCCCTCACCTATCGCTGTGGCCACAGGCATGACAGCTGCACGCATGACACACTCTTCCCTATTGCGGTGGTCTCAATGGCATATCTGCAGTGTTGAAGTAGATTGATAGGTTCTATATACCCTAATAGGCCATATGGAAAGGAATTTTCTGATTTGGTTAACCTCTTTAATTACTATATTAGGCTGGAGCCACACGTTGCGAAAACGCAGCATTTTACATTATCTGCTAAGTGGATGGGATTCAGCCTAATCCCATCCACCTATTGCAAAAAAAAATCTGCATTTGGAAATGTCAATTATACCTAGGGAAACTGTGTTTTCCGTACAGGTATAATAGAAGCAGAAAGTGCGCAGAGAAAAAGTCTGCGGAAAAAAACGTGATGTGTTTATGCCGATGTCTTCTTTTCTGTTTTTTTTTTTTTTTTTGGCTACAGCTCGCTACGTGGGGCTTTAGCCTAATGGACATTTCTTTAACTTTGTCATGCACTCTGTTTCTGTACCTCATGACTTTCAGGATACCTTACCATGTGCTGTTCACACAGTTACATCCTTAGTCAAAAGAGTGATCTCTGATAAATTTGTAATAAGAAAGATAATAAGAATAATAAGAAAGATATTAGAAAGTTGTAAAACTTTATTAGAAAACATAAATAACTGATTTAAATAACTGTAATAAATTTGTGGAAATAATTGTATTCACCATGAAATAACAATATCTTTTCTTAGAACTCTGCCTTGTGACGTTCCTCTGTTAATCCTACAAGAAATGTATGAATAACTTGACAACTGCATACTCCTGTTCTTCTTGGCAATGGGGATGTGTCTCTCCACAGCCTGGAACTGTCAGCACCAGCAGGAGAGTTGTCAATGTATTTATTTCCAGGAGAAATAATTGAAGAATGTTGCAATGCGGAGTTCTAAGAAACGATGCACCATTGTTATATTATGGGCAATAATTGTTGTTGTAATATATGTCCTCTTCTCTGCAGGTTTCAGCTTTTAATAGCTTTAGTGTTTGAGCAGATGTTTTTGAATACAAATAAAAAGGTCATAATTTATTTCTATTACTTGCATAGCATCAACATATTCCACAACGCTTTTACAGACATTGTCAGTCAATGTCACACTTAAGGCTTACAATCTAAATTCCCAATCAGTATGTCTTTAAAGTGTGGAGTGAGACCAATGTACCCAGAGGAAACCCACGCAAACACAGGGAGAACATACAAACTCCATACAGATGTTGTCCTTGGTCAGATTCAAACCTAGGACTACAGCGCTACAAGGCCACTGTGCTGCCCATAAATAGATTATAAAAGAAAAAAACTATATTTGATCCTCAAATATGTGAGTACTTCTTGGAGGAAAAGGGTCATTCTTGCCCATAGCAACTAGAGTTAACCTATTATTTATATAATGCATTGGGATAAAATAAACAGGCTCTAGAAAGGTTTAATATATAAGGATGAATTTGTATGATGAATTTTGCCAATTAAATGCATCACATTTTTTTTTCTGCAGCATTTTTCATTGCGTTTTTGCAGAGTTTTTCTTAACAGATTTTCTATTATACTTATTATTATTACTATTATTATTATTATACTTATTTCTATTATATTTATTATACCTATAGGGAAAATGCCAGTGTTTCCGCAGCTAATATTTTTCTGGAAAGTGTGGATGGGATTAACCAGACTCTCATTAACTTTGCAGGTACTGTATAACACAGATTTTTTTTTTTGCCACTGCGTTTTCACACATGGGGCTTTAGCCTAAAGGTTGGAAATTTTGAAAAGTGGGGGTAAAGAGGACCTTTCACCACCTCCAACTCTTTGCATCGTTCATTAGGTGCTGCTCCACTGATACCAACGCAGTTGAAATTTAGCACCTTCTGTTCCTGAGCAATTTAAGGCTAATATTAATTAGTCCGTTTTCAAATACATTGTTTGTACCTTGTACTTTCTGCTTTTCAATTCTGTTACAGGAACAGAAAAACAGGACGCTAGACATGGGTTCGACTGATCTGTCATTTGAGGGACACAAATGGATCCAGATGGAACCCCATTGACTATAATGGGATTCATCAGGTTTCCATTATGGTGTCTGCCATTTTGTTTCTAAGGTTTGGTTTAAATCATTATTTTGTTTTTATGTTTCATCACATGAACAAAAAAATGTGATGCAGGATGGGGATGCATATGTTACACAACAGACAGATGTAGGTGTGAACAAAACCAAAGATACTTTATATTTGACTTTGCAATGAAATACAAATATACCTTATATGACAGACTACAGAAATTGTGGAAGTAATGTCTCCAAAAGTATTCAAGTGTTTATACTGTAGGTAGAAATCCGTGTGTGTCTGACACTCGGTAACTGTAAAGCATACAACCCTACTCTACCTATATGTTACATTTTACCGCAGACTGCAAGCACAAGGCGATTAGGTGCTCTTTATTATAAAGGGGGGTTTACATATGAAGTAATTTTCTGACCTGTCAATGAGACTTTACAATTCTAAGAAATGCTATCTCAGGGATTCAGTTTCCAGTGTTGAGGAAGCACACCACTGACCACTGCAGTCCCCTGTTCTGGGACATAGACAAAAGACACACACAAATGTTGACTTCAAGCATTTCAGAAGTTAATGAAAGGTGAAAAACTCCTTAAACAATTCCATCCTACTACACACTGAATGACATGAATTAGCTCCCTCAATAGGTAAACTACAATTAATATTGAGCCTAGCATCCTATGTAATAACAGGGCAGATATATGTGAAGTCATAGATATTCCAGACCAGTTGACACTTGCCACATTTTAACAGCTCATATACTGCTTCTTTGTAGAACATGTAGTTTATTTGCTTTGATGTATCTGACTAAAATTACAAGTATAATAATTTTCAGCTGATATTACACAACTTTAGATATAATATTAATGTCACACAGGAAAGTACACAATGATACATGTAATATTAATGTCACCGACAGAACTCCATGTTTAATCTAATATTAATGTTGTGCTGACAGTACATAGTGTTACATATAATATTAATGCTACGCTGACAATACCCACAGCTGCATCAACTATTAATATGGGGTGAGTAATAGATAATGATTACTTAGTGGCCAACACCGAAAAATACACTAATTTAACCTTTCATACAACGTGACTGTGTTTTTTCTGTTGATGCAGAAAAAGAAAGCCGTATTGACTACTGCACTCTCAGTTTGCACCAAAATGGCTGGATCAGTAAAACAAGAGTATTAAGCTGAAACATGAAAAATAAACCTATAATGCAAAGATATATCATACATATTATTTTTACTATAGCAGCCCTTTTACAAATGTACCATTACAGTGATCAGATAAACGGGTGCAGTGTGAACCCCAAAGGGATTACAGATAGAACAACCTTAAGCAATGGTATTTTGGCCTTTCACCCTAGTTATACACTGTGTAAAAATAATATATTATATATCTAACCATCACTAGAACACTTGCTCCTTTCTTAGTCTTTTGTCTAACACAATGTCACTTGCCCAGAGCACCCCTAAATATTGTATGTATGTAAACGTAAAATTTAAATCAAACAAACAGTCTCAAAGGCTATCTGTCTATCTATACATATACAAAAAATTTAGATAGCACATACCAATGTAAACAGGTGCAAGCTACTGTGGCAATATTAAAAATGCAAAAAATATATCAGCACTGTGCAACACAACACCAGGGCATACAAAGTATATAGAAGAAAATCACTTCTTTTAATCGCACATATAAATAAACTAATGTGATCTATAAACTACACATATAAATGAGAGGTTCTTCGTTATACATATTCGATTTAACAGTAAGAAGCCCGAAAAAAGAAGTAAAAAAAAAAAGTGTCGGAAACGCATTGCGTTTTTTTCTGCAGCATTTTTTATAGAAAGTCTGCAGAATTTTCCTGTGCGGACTTTCTGCCCCTATTATACCTATATGGAAAACGTATAAATGACAAGTTGCGATTTTCCGCAGCATATTTTTTTCTGCATTAGCCAGAATCCCATCCACTTTGCAGGTAATGTAAAAACTCAGCTTTTTCACAACGTGGGGTCCCGGGCTCAGACAGTTCTGACTTGTCATACATGTGCACCATTTCTGCATGATTGGAGAGGTTGAATGTCCGAATGTCTAGACCTATGTCTGGGGAAAGAGTGTCACTGTGCAGAGTATTTCACCTTTAAATAAAGTGTCCCCCTGTGACCAATCCTGGTTAACAAATCACAGAAATACATATAGAAAACTGAACGATACTCTTATAACTGCTTTGTGTTTTTTGAAAGAAACAGCAATGCATTCAATGTAATAGAAATATTCGGTATGATTCTACTGCACATTTGGCTTGTATCAATAATAGAAACTGAACAAAGGTTTATCATTTATATCTAGAAAATATGTATTAGAAGCAAATCAAAGGGATCACTCTATGGCAACGTTTCCCATGCTCTCTCCAATAACTACTAACCAAAATGCAGGGCTCTTATAGTGTCAGATACCTTTTTAATGTCAGCTACTCCTTTGTAACAATATCATGCTGTCGCTACAGAGCATAATGTGACCTGTCAATCGGAGATTACAGTGTGAATTGTGAGCCATTCAACTACTCACACTGCTAGTTTTACATCATGTGCTTTGTACAGTGTAATAATAAAGCTGTAATTTTCATTCATCTGCAATACTGCTTAATAGTGTCAATTTTTGTTCTAAGCTAGTTTTAATCTAAAACAAGTTAACTGAGAATTTGATGACTCGACTTCTAGAAATATTTTACAGACCACAAGACCAGTCTGATTTCTCGCAATGCAAACAAATGCTATTTGTGCTAGAGTCAGTGCTTTACTAACTTGTTAGTCTATAGAGTTTGCAAAGGGCTCAAAATGACTTTTATTCTAGCACACATGTGATTCCTATGTTTCCCACATGAGTCCCTTAAGAAAGGGGTTGTCTGTGATTAAATTTCAGTTTTATTTTTATTATTGGTTAATTGTTGATTATTGAACTACACACAATTAAGTACATTGAACTGGGGGACTTACTCTTGCTGACATTAAAAGGATTAAGTCTTGGGCTAGTGACATCATTTTAGGGACATGCTCCACCTACCACAATATTTCATAAAAGAACAGTGTGCCAGCTTAGAGGTAATGCTAATCTAGAAAACACTATAGCAAGAGTTGTATTTCCCAACACTGCTTCCGTATGTTGGTGAATATAGCCATTATCGTGCGTTTTCCGCTGGCATTGGTCACAGTCTTTTCTCCAAGAAGAAAAGTGGTAAAACATTTAGTAACCTAGTCATGCTTGTACAACATAATGACAGGTCTTCCTTAAGAACATTAGCAAGCTATTTATCAGAAATATGATATTTGAGAAATATAATTACTATAAGTGTTTCAATCCTTATGTAAACTTCTTACTGTGTTGCATTTTATATTGCCATTTTATTTGTTATATCAAGGTAAGGAATATGACAGAATGCAAAAATATTAAGGCTGCATATTTAAAAAAAGATATTTTTTCCTAGGGAAAGGGACTTGGATGATTTGAAGAGTGAGTGGATAAGTGGAGATGAGATTCAGTGCGGATAAATGTAAGGTAATGCATTTGGGGAGTGAAGAATATTCATGTATCCTCCACATTAAATTAGACTGTATTAAGTGAATTGTTGATGGAATAGGATTTGGGAGTAATTGCAGATAATAGAGTTTGCAACAGCACACAATCTCAATCAGAAAAAGCCAGCAAAATGGTTTCCTGTACTAAAAATGATACATTTACAAGAGGAAAGTATAATTTTCTCTCCCTCTGTCAGGACTTTAACTTTAATATGGAGTATGGATTTTGGGCCCAATTAACAAGCAGGCATTGAAGCACTGAGAGAGCACACAGACAGGCCAAAATAATAATAGGGTAATGGAAGAACTTAGTTACAAAGAAAATCTGCAGTAAGACATACAAGTCTATTCCAACTTGGAGAATAAAAAAGAAATCCCTGCTTCTTTTAATCAACAGGCTACAAGTAAGACCTTAAATCAACCAGGAATAAATGAATACAGGAAACACAATTTTACTCTATCAGAGGGAAAATTTCTACTCTGTAAGAACATTTCCCAAATTATACTCCACCTTCCAATATGCGACAGCCTTGAAAATAGTTGGGCTAGCTTTATAATGCAGGAAAAAGCAAGCCCATATTTTATAGATTAGGAAAAGCAAAAGTCAAGCTGAAAGTTATTCAGCTACATAACATTAAAAAATGAATATTTTAGTTAAAATTAATAAAACAGTTATTATATATATATATATATATATATATATATATATATATATATATATTATATATACATTCAGGCTTCAGTGGAATCCCCCTTTACTTTACTAAGGACTTGTATCTACTTGAATCAAATACTGTAAGGGCAGAGACTTGTGAACAGAGTCTTTAAGCATTATATGTCAAGAACATCCTTATTAAGGAATTGCGCTACCACTGGGAACTGCGGTACAGGCTCCTTTAAACTAAAGCTACAGCTATGCTACCCTAAAAGCAATGCTTCAAAAGGAAAATATGTCCATATATTCGTCATTCAGTGGCCTCACAGCATTTATAGAATCCAATATATGTATGAAATCAGAGGTATTATGGAGTTGGTGCATGCAGTAGAGACTTCATGGTCTTGTAATACAGCCAGATGATGGCTCTGTATACAATGTACCTATAATACAGCCATTTGCATAAATCGCTTCCCTGTAAAATTCTAATAAATGCATATTTAACTTGAATATTGTTAAATACTAAAACATAAGATATTGCATTTACTTGTGGTGAAAGGTTAATAAACTTTCTAAAGTCTTGTGCAAATGGTTGTACTATGATTATATGCATAATGCTGATATAGAATATAAATTCCTGAACAGCTACATTTTCCTACTCTTCTGCAGTCTTTTTTTTTCTACCATTTTAACAAGTAGTTGATGAATTAATAGGCATGATACTTTGCATATTGTACAAATAAGACATTATTCACACAAACTTTTTGAGAGATGTCAGATTTTTTTGACGGCCACAAAAAATGTGAACAGACTTACTGAAATCAATGTGTTCTCAAAAGAGCCTAGTTATGGATGTGTGCAAAAATGGCCATAAGCCCTAAGCCATGCTCATCCTTCTCATTGTTACATCTATGGCAGATTTATACAAGCTTTGTATTGGTACAATGATTGATGCCCCAATAATAGTTGTTCACATTTATAATAGACTTGTGTAAATGACGATTACTACTAACTTGTAATTCACTGGTGTAATTCAGTTTTTTCTTCTGGATTTACCTTTTTTTTCATATATTTGCAATATAATGTTTTCTAAAACTGCCCCATGTTCCTACAACACCCACTGTACCGAGCATTGTAACACAACACAAGAGGGATACATCAGCATCCCCCCTTACTGTGGCTGCAGCCTCTCTGTGCAATGTAATGATATATAAATCAATCCACCAGTATGAGGCCACTGATAATCTCCTCATAATAGATGCAGTGAAATACATTTAATTTATACTATAGTTGGACATAACATTTTTTGTTGAGGGCTGATAAATTGTTACAATAATAAAGCAAATGTTGGCATTTAGAAGAGCAGGTACATAAAAGTCCCGACAGCGCTGAAATCAAAGAGATAAATATTAATTAAAATAAGCTGAAATATAAATAGTAACTACTATGATGTTTGATTTTTGCCAAACATAATACACAAGGAAAATACTAGTTTACTAGATGCCACTGAAGATGTAGAATAGGATATTATGTGCTTGGCATGCTATTAAAACATTCAATAAAAGGAATACAACAAACCTGAAATGATTTTACTATTTGTAAGGAATAATGAATGACGGAGGCATCCTGCTAGCAAATTGGTTAAATTCTCAGCAATACATGGTATATGTATATCACATCCAAATAATCAAAGCATTAAACCAAATGCAAAATAGGTGCTGTGCATCTTACAGTACTAATGTAATGTAAAGAAGTCACTGCTGGGTCTCTGGATATACCCCTCTCAAAGCAAAAAGGCACAGAACATTTCATCTTAAAATACAATAAAAAAAAATACTTACAAAAGAGTTCAGAGATTTTCTCTTGCATAAAGTTTTCATACAACCTGAATTTTTGCAGTTTATTTTATTTTGCTTACTTATTTGTAACTGAAGTTACATTTGCAAAGATGACAACCACTAACAGCAGTAATAAGGTTCATACAGAGACTGTCCGCCTACAATGCAGATTTATGTTCCATCGACAAGCTGTCGAAGCATGGATGACCACTTCTATAGGCACCGTAATAGTTTCAAATAGCAGTTGTCTGTCAGGGATGGCTAAAGGCGAATGTGACCACAGGGAGTGTTACTTCTTGCTACTGAAGGAGGTGCCACTGTTGATATTCTGGGCACCACGTTTTTGTATATACATAAGGATGTGAATGCACCAACTAATATACTGGCAATTTTAATTCTGCACTGAATTGCCATCTCATGCCAAGCAGTGGAAATTCGTCCTACTTGGTGAAATGCCAACATAAGCCAGGGTGACTGAGGGCTGCTTTCCCATCATTTATGTTGGCATTTGACCAAGAGGCTGGCACTCCGACTGTTCCATTCCTAAGCTAGCCCCCTTCTTTGTCTCAGCTCACTCTGCAATGTGTTACCCTAGACCAGGGGTCAGCAACCTTCAGCACTCCAGTTGCTGTGAGTCTACAACTTCCAGCATGCTCCATTCACTTCTATGGGAGTTCCAAGAACAGCAATTATGCATGCTGGGAGTTGTAGTTTTACAACAGCTGGAGTGCCAAAGGTTGCCTACTCTTGCTCTAGACCATGCATGCATATACCATAGATGAAGGGTTTACTATATATATTTTTTTACTAGTGGCATCTTCTTTGGTGTACTGGATTGGAGAAAAACACTGCCATGGTAATAGAACTTTGATTAGAAGGTGGAACTGTGGGGAAGAGATACAAAGACAAGGTGTGGGTGAGGAATAAGCCAGACAGAAAAGAAGAGGACGCCATGAAAATTGTAGCTTTGCAGGAAACAGAAAAACTAAGGCTGGCCATACATATAAAATAGCTGTTGGTTGGATGCCTGATTGCCGAAAGATATTCCTCATCACCCCCTCCTAGACACATTCAACTTAGTTCTGCCGGGTATGTATGTGTTCCCATCAGAAAGAGGGAAATATGCCACTGGTGATGGTTTATTTATTTAGGGAAAGGTTATTTAAAGCAAGAGTAATGTATTTCTTATCTGCATATAGGTCCCCCAACATAAAAGTCCCATAGAATGAAAAGTTACAGGATGAAGGATAAGAGATATTTGCCAGCCAGACTTCAGATAGGCCCAGGCTATAAGCTATTTTAGAGAAATGCTTTATGTTACCATATTGGGACCCAATAAACATCACACATTAATCCATGACAAAGGCCAGTTAGAATGATCACATTTGGTTTCTTAAAAGTAAACATTAAATTGGCCAACAGACTGGCATACTGGTTAGCATTTCATCAGTGGCTCTATAGGTCTGATTCCAAACAGGGCACCTTATCCACACAGTTTGTATGTTTTTAGGTTTTCTAGTTACTGATGTAAGGTGGTGCCAATGCAAACCTTGAACAGTTGGCTATTTCAGAGTGTGTCAATTGCTTAGGATAGGGGCTAGAAGAGTTAAGCCAAGTGTGAGCAGAATACATAGTGGAAGAACTAAGTTTAGGCTGCTAGTAGTATAATGTTGTACCGTGTAAGCCATAGAAAGTAGTGGAAGAGTGAAGAAATCAGGCGATACCTTTTAGAGGCTAACTGAGTATATTTGATAGTCATACTCAGTTAGCCTCTAAAAGGTTGACTTGTGCATTATGTTGTATTTAGTTAGTATGTGTGATATTGCTTTAAGAGTAGAAGGTCATTGTGCGGTCAGTTGTTCTTGTAGTTTCTGGCGACTGTATTGTGTGCTGACTCCTTAGAGGTAAAACTTGGTTGTGCCCATGACATGTACCACAGCAGAAGTTGTGATACTTTACCATTTTAGGCCGTAGCCCCATGTAGCGATTTAAAAAGTGGACCGCAGCATTTTACTGTACTAATCCCATCCACACATTGCAGAAAAAAATAGTTTTTGCAAATCGCAGCATGTCAATTATACCTACAGAAATGCTGGCGTTTTCCATATGGGTATAATAGAAGCAGAAAGTCCGCTGCGTTTTTTTTTTGCAGTGCTTTTTGGCTGCGGCTCACTACGTGGAGTCTTAGCCTTACATTTTTTGTCAACCCTGTTGAAATCTGCTGATCTACAAACATTTACTGCAGTAAAAAGGAAACCACAGTGAGCAGCCAGGCTTTGCGTGTGTCCTTTCTCAGCCAGTGTGAGACTCCAGGTGACATGCAGGGGTCAGTGTGAGGAGTGTGGGGTCAGGTACATATTGTCAATCTCCCAATGCCAGAGATTGCCCATGGGCACCTACCAGTAGGTGTGAACATACTTTCATAGGTTAATTGGTTCTCATGAAATTTTCCCCAGCCTATTTGCCAGTGAATCATAGTATAAATTACAACATCTAGTGCTGTAAATCATTATATTTTTGGTAATCACAGTTCATCAAGTTAGTAATACTACTTGCACTAACATACAGGAAAATAGTAAAATAATCAGATCTGCCTTGCAAAAAAAAAAATGTTTCTACATACTTTTCTCTGTGATTATTTGAATACACATCTTGTGGCCTATTGTTTGTGGAAATCTAACAAAGGGGCAGTATCCATTCATTCTGCTCCCAAGTACTTTTGCTGTCCGGGTAGAGCCCTGCATCTTACTGCAAGGACCCAGTTTAAATTCTAGCCTTCAGTTGTATATCACTTGAGATCCAGCTTAGCGGGAAACCTCATTAACAGATAATTAACAATCATGAACGAGCCCTACACGGCACAGCTTAAATGGATATTCCCAACACTTAAAGATAAATAATGACCATTGAAAGCAAAAGGAACCACAGGCTTTTTATACAGAAAGATGCCGGTCAGGCCAACAACAAGCTAAAGACGTTGTATTTCGAAGGCTTGCCATTGTTTCCTTCTGTATTCCGTCTGTGACTAGAGTTTGGAAGGAGAAAACTTCAATGTCTCTCAAATTTTATCAAATAAAATACTTCACAGACAGGGAATGTGAATTTGTATGGACGTTGGGAACGTTTTATTCAGGAAGAAACTCAAGAGGCCTGAGAAAGGTCTGCTGGTGAACAAGACATTAATGCTCTGCATCCATCTATCTGTGCTATTTGTCTTTTTCTTTTTAAAACAAAGTGCAGCCTAGGTACAGAAAGAATGCGGGTACGTAATTGGCAACTGCTGGAGGACCAATGAAAAGTCAGTCCAGGCAATTAGTAACAGTGCCACTTTGTCTTTACCAACATTCTATACAAATCATTTTTTCTTGTCAGCAACAATAGCCATTCGTGTCACCCATAGTAATGGCATGATGGTCAGTTGACAATTGTCATATACTATTGGTTTTAAACTTGGCCTCAGAGGTGGCATACAGGATGACAACTAAGAACGTTGAAAGATTAACATCTGCTTGGCTGCTACAGTACACTTATACTATCTGTATTATTTTTTACAAAAAAACAGAATGCTGTAATCAGGTTTATAAATTACAAGGTACACTACCGTTCAAAAGTTTAGAGTCAATTAGAAATTTCCTTATTTTTGAAAGAAAAAGCACAGTTTTTTTTCAATGAAGATAACATTAAATGAATCCGAAATACACTCTATACATTGTTAATGTGGTAAATGACTATTCTAGCTGCAAACGTCTGGTTTTTAATGCAATATCTACATAGGTGTTTAGAGTCCCATTTCCAGCAACCATCAGTCCAGTGTTCTAATGGTACATTGTGTTTGCTAACTGTGTAAGAAGGCCAATGGATGTTTAGAAAACCCTTGTGCAAGTATGTTAGCACAGCTGAAAACAGTTTTGATGGTTAGAGAAGCTATAAAACTGACCTTCCTTTGAGCTAGTTGAGAATCTGGAGCATTACATTTGTTGGTTCGATTAAACTCTCAAAATGGCCAGAAAAAGAGAACTTTCATGTGAAATTCGACAGTCTATTCTTGTTCTTAGAAATGAAGGCTATTCCATGCGAGAAATTGCCAAGAAACTGAAGATTTCCTACAATGGTGTGTCCTTCAGAGGACAGCACAAATAGGCTCTAACCAGAGTAGAAAGAGAAGTGGGAGGAACCCGCTGTACAACTGAGCAACAAGACAAGTACATTAGAGTCTCTAGTTTGAGAAATCGACGCTTCACAGGTCCTCAACTGGCAGCTTCATTAAATAGTACCCGAAAACGCCAATGTCAATGTCTACAGTGAAGAGGCGACTCAGGGATGCTGGCCTTCAGGGCAGAGTGTCCAAGAAAAAGCCATATCTGAGACTGGCTAATAAAAGGAAAAGATTAATATGGGCAAAAGAACACAGACATTGGACAGAGGAAGATTGGAAAAAAGTGTTATGGACAGATGAATCGAAGTTTGAGGTGTTTGGATCACACGGAAGAACATTTGTGAGACGCAGAACAACTGAAAAGATGCTGGAAGAGTGCCTGACGCCATCATGGTGGAGGTAATGTGATGGTCTGGGGTTACTTTGGTGCTGGTAAAGTGGGAGATTTGTACAAGGTAAAAGGGATTTTGAATAAGGAAGGCTATCACTCCATTTTGCAACGCCATGCCATACCCTGTGGACAGCGCTTGATTGGAGCCAATTTCATCCTACAACAGGACAATGACCCAAAGCACACCTCCAAATTATGCAAGAACTATTTAGGAAGAAGCGGGCAGCTTCTTCCTAAATAGTATTCTATCTGTAATGGAGTGACCAGCGCAGTCACTAGATCTCAACCCCATTGAGCTGTTGTGGGAGCAGCTTGACCGTATGGTACGCAAAAAGTGCCCATCAAGCCAATCCAACTTGTGGGAGGGGCTTCTGGAAGCATGGGGTGAAATTTCTCCAGAGTACCTCAGCAAATTAACAGCTAGAATGCCAAAGATCTGCAATGCTGTAATTGCTGCAAACGGAGATTCTTTGACGAAAGCAAAGTTTGAAGGAGAAAATTATTATTTCAAATAAAAATCATTATTTCTAACCTTGTCAATGTCTTGACTATATTTTCTATTCATTTTGCAACTCATTTGATAAATAAAAGTGTGAGTTTTCATGGAAAACACAAAATTGTCTGGTTGAACCCAAACTTTTGAACGGTAGTGTATATCTGCGTCTTCCTTCATTGCTTTATGTCAATAAAAGGAATCATCCATCATGAACACATATTGTGGATATTATCTTCTCTTCAAAGTATCATAACTATAACATGGGCTCATTGCCTAAAATGTATAACTTTGTGACGCTTTATTACTATCTGTCCAAACAAGAAAAAAGAACAGTTACAAGCAGAGGCATAACTTAATGCTCCTGGGCCTCCAATGCAAAATTTGTATTGGGGCCCCTAACTACTTTGTGCCATTTAGAATAGCGGTATATTTTATATGGCAGAGGGACCTTTGGGCCCCCCTCAGGATCCAGGGTCGGGTAGAGGCTGCTACCTCTGCATCCCCTATAGCTACACCTCTGGGCACAAGACCTTTCCTACAACTGATTACTTGTACAAAGCTACAGTCTGAAGAGCTTCAGTTAAACAGGATATGTTGTTTCTATTGACATGTCGGTTTAGTACATACTGGTATTGCCCATAATTCTGGAGCATCATTTCTTAGCATTCTGTCTTGTACAGTTGCTCTTTTTGGCTAGGTTCTCACAAAAGAATCTGCAGCTGATTTTCGGTCGGAGTTCCTCCTCCTCTTTCTATGGCTTTCCCTATTATTTTATACCAGATTCAATGTCCTCCAATTCAATTGAATTTTGTGGAGCTTAACCCACAGTGAATGGATTCAATGCTCTGACTGATCGATGACATCATGGACTTAAAGGTTAGAAATAGTATGTAGGTAGATAGATAATTATGTGTTTACAATAAAGCGCTAGTAACTTAATACAGTATACTAACAGATATCTCCAAAATAAGTTCTATAGCAATAATTCTCTATTTACAATGATTTCAGTCTGTACAGCCATGATGCACAGACAATATCACAATGCCGATGCAAAGAACACAGAATGCCAGTAGAAAGAGCATACCTTTTTTCAGTTTCTCATTAGCATGAAACTAGGAAAATTTTCAAGCATCATATTTAAGAAGCAGAAAACTACAACTAAGTTCAGAAGCACAAAACTACGACTACGTTTCAAGCTGATATTACCTAGAACAATTAAAAAAAAAGAAAAAAAAAACTCTGAGAAACCAATTATCAAGTGATGGGTATTTCCATCAGAGCAATCCTGAGAAGATTCCCCTCCCTGGTGGTCAGCGTCATCATACCTAGTAATTGTTCTCCTGAGAGCCATGCGTTAGCTACTGTAAATGTGAATTTGCGCAAAATTAATACCAACAATATACAAAAAGCTTTATCTTTTGTTTTCGATTTTAAAGCACATTTACACTGGGTAACTGTTGTAACAATAGTTGTGCAGTGTAAGTGGGCCTTAATTCATATAAAATTATTTTCCTCTCCTGAGCAAATCTTCTTCTCCCTCAATAGCAAATTGTTTCTGAACACAAGGCTGACCAGGGAAGGAAGAACATTCTAGTGAACTGGATGGGTTGGGAAAGTAGATGCTAAGTAGACATGTTAAACACATGTACAGCTACTAATACTTAAAATTGATAATAAACAATAGAAACATTCCTAACAAAGAAGCCTTAATTAAACTTTCATCTACACTTTATATTACACAGCAGTATCATATTAATCTCAAGAAAAATATTCAGAAAGTAATAAAACAAATAGTGTTAAAACTAAGCTCTAATATTCGTGTTCATTTGGCATAGAGAAAGGACAAACATTTAATAATGCAGTGTACAGAATCTGCAAAAACAATATACCAACCACTAAAAAGACAAGTGGAATTTATTAATAATAATGTTGACTTATAGTACACCAGCATCCTCTGCAGCACTTTCATAATATTCTTAGAACTTATTTTTCTCTATGCATAGAATCAACAAAATATCTTTTTGCAGTTAACATTTACAAGTAAAGCTAGTTATAACAAGCTCAATGGTAAATTGGTTTTTCCATTATATATACTAATTAATCTGTTAACATGATTCTATTTTTACAACTGTGCAATGGACATCCAAATTACCTAACCAAGGAGGATGTCAACAGTATCTAAAAGTTTCTTCAAATGCAGAAGATTTTGTTGATTAACTGCTTCAGTCCATTTTTCACAGCCGATTGGCACCCATTTTCATGGATCCCCAATACATTTGAGTGTATAGTGATCCATGAAAACGGCCAAAAATAGGACATGACCTACATTTTGATGGTCCGTGGAAATGGACCATCAAATAACGATCATGTAAATAGCCCCCATTCACTGACACTGAAATTAATGCTGCTGTGTGTTTTAAAAAACGGGACATCACATGGCCATTAATGACTGCTGTGTGAATGTAGCCTTACAGCAAGCACCTAGGTTTCTGCAAGTTGCAGTCACATGAATAGAACTGATTTTCAGTCGCAGAAATTTTTGCCACAGAATCTGCATGTGAATGCAAAGCCAAATTTTATTACTTAGCCCACATTGGATTTAGATTGATACCCAGATGTGTGTTGGAGCTGTTCTACTTTCCAAGGGTCTACAACTGCTTTTGCCCACAGAGAAACTCATAACAGCATAGTGTTCAAGTGATACAGCCTGCTCTTCCAATACCTGCAGACTGGAATTTTGAAGTGGGGAAATATTACTAATATATTGAGCCAGAGGAGTCAGTATCAAGAGAAAATTTTTACATTAAATTTTGTAAAATTTAGTTTTTGTTTTTTTTTAACATATTTATCTAGAACCAGATATGAAAGCTGAGAACAATATTCACGTTTTAATAAAACATCTTTTTATAGTCGCAAATTTATCTTCCTCAGATTACCTTACACCTCAGTCAGTATCAGCAGGGGGCGTAAGCGATGCACACTGCATAAAAACATGTAGCAAATTTTCAATCCTTGCACTTTTATTATTATTTTTTCCATTTTCCTAATGTGGAAATGTCCCCAGGTGTGATGTGAATGAATCTTCCTGCTGGAGAAACATGATTGACAACTTCCTATACTGAAGCTGAGAGCAAATAACGCTGGCAGCGGATCAAAGGAAAGTGTGTGCTGCTACAAAGACAACAGATCTACAGAGGAAAAGAAAGCGCGAATTAGAGAGTGTGACTATTGTGGGGTTACAGGGCAATCTAGCAACTAATTGTCTGGTGTGTATGGTTTCCAGACTCTGCTTCATGTACGACTCAAGCATTACCAGATAAGCTGAAATGTCATAAAACCTATTGTTTATGCTTCTCAGCTCTTTTTATCAAATTCACATACATAGCTAAGTAATGATAACATGTAATTTTAGAGGAAAATTACTTGCCATATATCTTTTTACATTAACAAAACTGATCTACTGCACTTACAGCAATATATGAAATTGCACAAATATTACCACATAGGTAACACATCTTTAAGAAATCTAATTCTTATATCTATATCTATCACTATCAATATATATCCAGAGCTCTCTTGGCATAAGATTTCAGAATGTACCTTGCGGCCCCTGAAACTCACCATAATAGCTGTGGCTATCAGCCCTGATAGACTCTGCTAAACATGCATATTTTGTCTGTGCAACCGTCATTTATTTATATATCTTTTGACCCATGTGCAGAAGAAACACTCAATAAACCGCAAGACTTAAAACATTATTACCCATCTTGCTCTATACTGCATCTTCCCTATTGGTAACCAAAATAATTAAGTATCCAGGGAAGATCTGTGGTGTATACATTCTATGTATTATTGTATACATATAGTATTTTACAAAATATAATTCCTGTAGCTCCAAGAAAAGCATAAACCAAGTTGGTTTTGAACAAGTTTATAGTCAGCACAGTGACAGCATTGTACTCCATAGTGATCTAGATTGGCTTGAATTTACATGACAGGTACATTGTTAAGGAATTTGTTGATGACTGAATTATACTACACCAGTTATGGTATGCAATGTTCCATATCGATGCTGAAAATTTCTTAGATGTTAAGTTACTTCTGTATTTTATGGAAGAGACATAACATCAGAGCATTGCAATATATCTTCTTATATTTAGGCATTTCAGAAGTGTTTTAAATGTTTTTTGAAATATCTTATTAAATATCGTCATTTGTAATATTCCCAAACCTTAAAAAAAATAGCAAGTACCTTCTTATTAAAATGCAATATAAAAGGTGACTGGAGCAGCACACAGTTTGCAGTAAGACATTCTTCCACAGAGTAAACTGAAACTTTTTTGAAACGATTGAAATGTTTTCATATTACTCTATGGAAGAAGGAAACACAAGTGAAAAAACTGGAGCTACAGGGAAAAACTATAATGAAATCAGAAAGGCTGGCAAAAAGATGGATCAAATGACCGGGAAGATTCAAAAGCAAGAAAAAAAAATCAAGGAAGTATGACTGCTTATGTAAAATCTAGATATAACAGAATTCCTACGAGTTCAAGATCATGCTAGTAAGTCTTAAATATATTACTGCAGTCACTGGAAATATAGATGTCATGTATGATGAGCAAATTTTTGATTTTCTTCCTACCTTATTATATATGAACCATATATGAAGAATATATATCACATTTTAGTAGAGATTTCCCCATGTGAGATGATATTGCAGTGTGTGAGGATAGAAAAGGTTTTATTATCCCTTTATATATCTTAATTCTGAAGTGGGTAGTAGCCTACATACTAATGAATGGTATCCTTGCTGAGCAATGAGGACAGCAAACTACATTCTGCAGGCTTTGCCGATACAAGAACAATACCCATCACAGATAATTTTGAAGACAGCAAGTATGTGTATGAGCATAGCCACTATCTTAGTATGTACAACATGGAAAATGACAGAACAAACACAGAAATACACTTTTGCATTATACTAGCCTCTTTAAATATACATAGATGAAATACAACACTGATAGTGAAAGATGGTAAATCTAAATGCAATGTATAGAGAACACACATTAAAAAAATAGTGGGGCCTTACAGAAAATGCCAGATTTTCATGTGCTATAAGACATGATCTGTATTTGTCATCCATGTCATCTGTAAGTATTCTAAATATAAGGGATATTTTGGAAATCCAGAAAACACACCCACATGTCACATGGCAGATGTTTCTTGTGTCATGTATCACGCATATACCAAACCAGCTGTATATGAACCACAGCTGTGGATTCAGAAATAGATAGTACTGTCAGACAAGGTATGGAGGAACTGTATTTATACACACAACACATTACAATTGAAGGCCATGTGAATACAAATGGACCACTATCCCATACTCAAACTACTTGAAAAAATTTGTTGCACCTTCAGACATTCTGGTTTTGCATGTCTCATTTGCACAAAAACTTGGACTAGAAGACATAATAAGTGAGCAAATACTGTTGGAAAGTACTTGATGGACAGTGATGTTGTGCACTCTGTGGTATCAAATCAGCCCTTATCGATCCCCATAAGTTTTTTTTTATGCAGTTTCTGAAAAGGTTTTGATAAGGATTTTGGCAAGGTTTTTCAGAGATTGTAAGCTCTTGCTATTATTATTATTATTATTATTATTATTATTATTATTCAGCCTCCCACTGACGTCTGCTGAAACAGAAGCGTGGATTTTGCAGTCATTCGACACCAACAATTGACATGTCACTGCTTATATTCTTTGGTTTGGTTTTGAAAAACCTCATGAGCAACAGAACGGGCCTATTGAACAGTCGGCATAGTTTCCCATTGAAGTGAAATGGACACTTCTTAAAAGAAAAATCCATGCGGATTTTGGTGCAGAAATGCTGCGTGATCAACCATATGTCTATATATGTTCTTAGCTAAAAGACTGAGTGGTAACAGGACCATATATGTAATAGAAATGTAAACAGATGTAAATTGAATGTAAATCCCTTGTGTAAAACTGACCTAATGTGCAGAGTCTGACACCATCACATTTACACAGTTTAGCAGACATCCAAGTCTATTTCATTACTTCCAATGTTCTCTCCTAGTAGAGAGGAAGCTGAAGAGCACCTCATTGGTCTATTGAAAAAGGTATTCCAAATGGGTTAAACATAGAAAACGTGTTCATACCGTCTATGCTCAAGGGATAAACCACAAAAAACTGTGTATGTTCTGACAGCAGATAAAACCAAACGGGATGTTTAGAACAGCATTCCTTTATTCTAACATCACAAGACCTTTGGCTTGATAAAGCATTTTGCAAGCAAAGTCTATATGTTACATGGTGTTGGTGTAAGAGAAAGTTTTTACAAAAAAAACATTCTGGCATCCATGTGCTGTTGCTCGACCTTTCTGGAAATTTGTTCAGTGGTGTGGATGGTTAAGACAAAGCTCACCAGATGTTGAGGACCAGATATCTTCACCAGGGTGCTGCTTTGGGAAAAAGTATTTCTTTACATAGGAAAAAAAAAATCAACATATCCCAATATAATCTGATGATTTGGGCAAGGCACCAAACATCTAAAATGTGCCAGAGACTAGAATTTTAAGTGACTAAGTCAGCCTGTCTATGGACAGAGAATGACAGCTAACACCAATTCATTGACTTGACTAGCTATACTAGATAGGTAGAAGACTTTGTAGAAGACTACTGTGGATGCAGTATAACAGGATGTACAGGATAAATGTCTCCTTACAATTGAAAACAATGGCAGCATTCATCTGTTATAGACTCTTCATATACTACTGCATATTGTATGTAAGTATCCCTTTAATGGTGTTGATCAACCAAGAATGATGTAATTTTCACAAGTCACACTTGTTTCAAGGTTTACTGAGCCATAGGTCCCCTGATAACTGTAATTTACTTTTTGAGACTGGTTGGTTGAAGTACCCTCACTATAATCCAATCAAAAGCAAATTTGTTGCATAAAAGTGAAGATCTCAATAAGCACCATATAAAGTGTAGTTAATGTGAACCACATAAAATGGAGGTTGTCTTAAATTAGCCATAAATATGTGTTAACTCATTGGCAATTGATCTAAGTCTTTGAAAGAAACCAATCCAACTTCGCCAAATGACATGCCCCCAAAAATCTGAGGTAACCTCCACCAATATTAGATTACAGGCTTCTCTAAACAAGGTGATCTGATATCGAGAATCAATGTCTGTGTCTATACTTCCCGCTAAATCAATACCACCGTTCAAACTGCTTGATCACCCATGTCATACATTGATACATTATATACATTATATATATATATATATATATATATATATATAATGTGGCAAATAAATATTTGAAGATATTACTGTCACAGGCAGAAAACGAAAAATGGGGAAAAGCGACTAAAAATGTGGAATAACAGTAATAGTGTGCGAATAATTTTCTTTTTAGGATGATTTTAGTAATGTTTAGATGATGATGTCAATAAATAGGATGAAAGGAGTGCAGAACATGTGACATGGTCTCAAAGGGGGCACAGGATTTGGATGCTTTGTAAGATTTTAACTGTAAAAAAATACTTTATGTACATTACATAACATAAAAAAGAAAATGGTATATCACAAGCATACCTTATAATTTATATATTTTATATATTTAGTTTAGAAATGACCTTAATGCAATGGCATAAGAACAGTATAGCGTGTTATATATATATATATATATATATATATATATATATATATATAAAAATTTGAAAAATATAGTCCCAGTTCCCAAACACATCTATAAATGTGATTCTATGTGTTTCTATCTAAAACAGTTAAACTGAAATAAATATATAGATTTCATTTATATACACGGACCGCTGAACTGATTATTGATTTCCATTTTTCTTTTCTTTTCAAAACACAGAAATTTTACAAAAATGTACAGCTATAACTACATGTTGTATTTCATAGATTTTCTAGTGGAAATCTCAGCTGTAACGAAGGGCTACAGAAAAAAAAATTACAGTTTAGGATGAAATGTTCTCTTTTTTTGTTTGATTTATTGGATTTTTTCCTGAAAACTTGTCCGGAACACTCTGAGTAAGTAAGCAATGCTATTTTTACAGATCTCTATCAGTGTGTTAAATTATGTGAGGTGCTTAATCCTCTCAGACTGTTCTTTTTCATTTAATAACTCAAGCACTTGGAAAGAAGCCGGCCGGGTCTGGAAATGCTGAGCTACAAAAAAAAAAAAAAAAAAAAAAAAAAATTGTCGATCTGCGCCAGACCTGGGATCCTTTAAGAATTTTAACATATGTTGAGCATTTAACTGAACAAAAGAAATATCTTAGGCCAAAAATACAGTCACAGGCAGAAAACCAAAAGTGGGAAAAGGGACTAAAAATGTGGAGTAATGCATCTAATAAAATCCATATGTTAAGAAATCAGCAGAGCAAAGGGGACTGCTGTGGACAAAGAAACATATCCCACAGTCTCTCAACTGGAACACTGCATTGTTTCAATGAGAGCATACCTAGCTAGTTATAGATTTTATATAGCAAACCCAGAGGTTTTTATAAAAGGCCTATAACATGATAATTATACATGAGCAATAAGTTTAAGAAAGTTAACCTCACAACCTCAGTTCTGTAAAACAGCAGGAAATGTTTATTTTAAGTGTGTCTAGAGTCATATTCTGCATCTACACAGATTATATACTATTTTGAGTCTCAAAAAATGTAGATCTATGCAGTTATATTTTATATACCTAGTCTTTTTGTAAATACTCATCTGAAAAAGTTGGTGATGAAGAATCATTTAACATTCATTCGCTCATTCATTCCTGTACACTGTTTAAGGGCAGAAAAAAAAGCTGCTACAACTGACCACAACTGCATGGTTCTGCTAAATATACTTAATGGACTGCTGCATTTCCCAAACCAATGAATGAATAAGTTTCACAGTGGAAACTAGATCAAACAATGACACCTTAGACAGAATTTCCAGATATGTGGTTTATGTGCATTGAGCTACTCTCTTATACCTGTGTTTAGAAGGTGGATATAGGACACACACGACAAGATTGACTCTTCCTTCTAAAATCATTCATTTCAGATTACATAACACAAACTGTAACATCTCTCAGCACACAGTGATAATATCTCTGAAAATTTTGCCCAAAATATCTACTGACAACAGTTGCTGGAAATGGCACACACCTTATAGAAATACAGAGGCCAAATAACAACGCAATACCTGATATCACCCCAGATACTAGTTTAAAAGACAGTGTGTGCTCCACACTACACATTAGGTGAGGATACAATACACATGTCAACTTACTATAAATTGTGCACATTGGAAAATCAGTTTGTTCCATACGACAAACTGAAATGGCTTTAACACCAATATAGTAACACAGCATAATGTATTTTCTACACACATTAATCACAGCTTGCATCAACAGACACTAGAAAGTCCCATTAACTCGTATTACCATAATTTAACAAACTGCCGTGGGGAATACTTGAATGTACATCCCAAATCTACACATTGTTTACTACATGACAGATGAGAATCACCTCCACTGTTTTTATATTATGGTAACCTCATGATATACATGAATGGAGCTAACTGTGACCCACAGCCACCTCATGCATATCACTGTAGGGTGAATGACTGCTAAATCATCCAGTGCACAACTATTGCTTTGTCACCTTGGTCATATCTACACAAACTACAGTAAAGAATACATGTCATGTCTCTCCTGTCCACGTTATATGCATGGCTACAGCAATATCTTACAGTATGTTAGCACTTTGTATAAAGTTACTTGTGAGTCCTAATAGGAATGAACATAATCATTGACCAACATTGCGGATTTGGGATTTTTACACTTTTTTCATGCCAGTTCAAACTGAATACACATGTATGATTGTATTCTATTGTGCAATGAAAGGATACATTCAACAAAATCATAAAAATACCATAGATGGAAGGACATCTTGGAGAAATGCTATTCATATGGTCACAAGGAGTCAACATGGATATGGCGTTGTTAATAACCACACTGTGCACATAATTTGACATACACTTCAATTTATGTACATATAACATAGAACCAGAAATACGTCCACCCATGCATAGACTGTACATACATAACTTCCATAGACATTGTTAATGGTTAACACTACACACCATGGTGCTCACAATACATAAAATGATCATACTTACCTCTGTTACCAGTGGTGCATGAAATCCATATCTAGAACTTCTCAGTTATATGGGATGCTCACATGGAAAGAAAGATATATCTCAACAGACCCAAAACAGCTATGTCAATCATAATCTGCCATGTACACAAGACTTGAATTGCCAAAACATACAAATGTCATGCAAACTAAACACAAAAATAAGCATGTAGAAAAATCACTACAACAAGACTTGCAGCAAGTGAAATTAGATTAAGCTCATACAATAAATCCAATATGTAATGTACCATGATTAGTGATCATACATGAAAAGCTCACACTTGTTACATAGAATGTACATACATGAGTCATAGCACTTGGAAGTGCAATACTTGAGCTAACGTTTTAATTATGGAGAGGCAGCCAAGACAAATAAACTACACAACAAACTTGCACAGATCATATGCAGATTAAGAAAGTGTATAACACTATACACTCTGAACATAAATCCAAAAAGCACTCTTTAGCAACAACTAGGTCATTTGACTTATTCCAACCATACCATTTTCTTCAACCCCATTATCCCATTAAGCATGCAAACGTGATTCACACTGAATCCACATACTGCTATGCCATTGTAAATGCCAAACAGACTTGCTGACAAGTTGTAAAATTTGGTGCCTGCATATTTGGGCAACCAAACTCATAATACAATACACTTTATGCTTGCCACCCCATAATATGCACTCATCATGCCATCCAGTTACACATAAAATACAATATGTATGCTAGCTTATAATACATAATAAGCATGATGCATGCCAAACAATACTACAAAATATGCACTATGCATGCCAACCAATTGAACATAATACGTACTCTGCTTGCCAACCAATACAACACAGCACGCACTATGCATGCTGGTATGCCAGCTGCCCCCCAAACAGCACCAAGTCTAAACACACATTGGTTACAAATGGCTGATGGTTATTTTCTTGGGAGCCCATTTGTGATCATGAGATATGCTTGTAGCACATAATGATCCTGGGCATTAGGGGAAGAAGCATCAGGTCCCTGGAGTTTCCTACAAGCGGCATCTGGAGCAGCGCAAAAAGCAGATAGTCTGCCCAAGTTCAACATGGCAAGTCACATAGTGAACAACCACTTGGTCTGTAGCCAAGACACAGGGGGAAAATGACTAAATAAAAAAAGACTAATAAATTGCATTTAGCTGACAACAGAAAACTTAAGAAAGTTCAAAACTATATTCACATGGGGCAGAAATTTCTGCAACAAAAAAAAATCTGTTCCATACATTTGAAAAGGGTTGTTTCGGCAAAACGTTCATGGATTTTAGCAAGTCCCAGATTGGGTTTGTAGCAGACATTTCTGGAAGAAATCTGCCCTGAGTGAACTCACTCAGCTAGTTTACTTGCAACATCTGCAGAGCAGGGATACAAACCCTGAGTTAAACTGCCCAATTGTTATCTTTTTAGGAAATCCCCATCACAAAGAAAAGTTTTAGCATTGTCCTAGTAGAAAAGAAGACATCTATACATTCATGGGATCTTATAAGACATTCTAGAGCTTCGAATTTTTAATGTCTGCTCATTGACATACAACTACAGAGCTCTTGTATTGTTGTGTTTATGACAGAAGTTAAGAACTACAACTCACTACTACTACTACTACTACTACTACCACCACCACCCACAATAGTGCAATATCTACTTCTATAAGGGGGCGTGGCCAGAGAGTCGTAATATTGCATCAAATGTATAATATTGTAAGAGCAATCATTTGCAGTGACTTGTTGGATAACTTTTAGCTTGTGGCTAATTCATGACATGAAGCAAAGCACTTTGCCTACCATGTGACACATCAGGTAAAACTTATCTTTGCAGTTGCATGCAGACCGCCTGGAGATACTACGTGGTGGGATATGATGTGTAAATATGTCTGCACAAGTAATTCCCTGGTATTATCTATGACTTAACGTGTGGAAGTGTCTTACTACTTACCAGACAACTGCTGCTCAATAACTGCCTTATACAATAGCAGCAAGTATCTTTCTTCATCGGCTGCACTGCTATACTGTGTCTTAAAGAGAAAGTTTCTGCACATCACCTCGTCCTGTTACTGCCCGCCACACAAGCAGCTCCTTCTTACCTGGGGTTACTCTTGTTCCAGTAGACTGCGTACCGGTCTGATATCACTTTGCTGGGGTCATCTGTCCAGACACAGACCCAAATCAGGGCCCCCAGCAGCAGTGGGACCAGGGGCCCCATACTCGGGGTCCAAGTTTCTTTCTGCACTCACAGCGGACACGGCGCTGCCATGGTCGGACACTATCCTGGAGAAGTGTTCAAAAATATGGCTAGAGCTTGGTACCACGGTTAGAAGAAGCAAGTCACTTAGTCACTTTCTGCCAGCTCTCAGCTCCATGCCATGGGGGATCTACCTTCTACCCCAAAAGTCGCTCTGGCTTTCTTCCTCGCAGGGAGACAGTGGCTTTCACTCAGGCCAGGTGCAAGGAGCAGGCTCCAGCTCAGCTCAGCTTCACTCTCCGCTTTCATGGTCTAGAGCCCAGGAGGTGACAACTCCTGAGCTCAGGATGAGGGACCAGTCAGGACATCCTGCAGGCTCAGAGGGAAAGAAGAAACAGATCCTGAGGCAGAGTCCACACAACAGGTATGCAGAACCAAACTAGCACACACACTGCTATAGAGGGATCTCTGTGACTGCTGCGGATCCCAAGCCCCACTACTGCAAGTGCCAAATCCCTGTCTTCTCACTCCATCCAGCACACATCTCCCCTCCCTCCCTCCTTCCCTCCTTGTGCCTCCACACCGGCCAGCCCTCTACTCTCCTCCCTTACGCTGCATCACTGGGTGTGAGTGAAAAGCAGAACAAGATCCATTGTGGCAGATGGAACCTAAGAGCTCCCTCTGCTGGCAACTTTACAGAATGTTCATACAGGTACAGCTCTGTTCACTCAGTGCGTCATGTAAGAATTATTTTGGCTTTTCTTTACAAATCATCTTGGTGGTTCTGATTTTCACTAATGTCAGACACATTCAAAATGCCTGCCCACCATAGAAAAACCTTTTACACTTTATATATAATGTAATGTAATTTACAATAAAAGTAATGTATTGCTTTACCTACCCTTAAGGATTCTGATATATATACATTTTTATGGTTAGAGCTACATCTTTAGGAAATAGCAGGGTTGGAAGCTGAACTCTCCCTCCTGCAGTGATGTCTAATGTCCATTCTTGGGAACTAGCCCACTACAATATAGAAGCAAATCTCTCAAGTGTAGTGGCTTGTTGTCAGCTTTCTGAGCAAACTGTAACTGCAGAATACTAAAGGCAAAGTATACAAAAAGTTACTGAACATATTCTGTATGATAGGGCAGATTGATTAACCCTTTCACTTCCAGGGGTCTCCGGAAACTTTGCACCTCTGGTAGCCAGAGCAATTTTCACAGTTTTGAGATGGACAAATCAAACCTAGATTGCAACATTAAAAAATCATCCAACCCCCCCATACCTATATATTTTCTGAAAGTAGACACCTGCAGCATTGTCAGAATGCCACTTGGTACTGTATACAAACAGGCACCTTCATGCAATTTTGATTTAAAGTGAATGTTTTATAAAAAAAAAAAAATGCAAATAAATGTATATTAGTTGCCAAAAATGGAAACCAAACAAAAAGTTATATGCACCAAACCTCCTAAAAATAAGAGATCAACATGTGCAGAGTTCATTCATATCACTAAGGCTTACACCTGCATGCACGTCTTCAGAAAATCACTAGAACTGGAATGAGTAAAAATCTGCTTTGAAGTTGGAAATGTTAAAAAAGTATCAACCTATAAAATGTAAGGATTACACACCGTGGAAAGCAAGTGGACCCCTAAACCCTATATATTTTTTGAAAGTAGACAACCTGATGATTACATGTGTCTTAATTGGTTATCAATAGCCATGTCCACCTTCATGTAACTTTGTGACAAATAATTTTTTGAAAAAATGTACTAAAACATATATTTGCACTTAAAACTCCTATTCAATCTTACATTCACACACAAAATACATTTATAATAAAAGATCAAGGTGTATACAATATATATATACCACAATCATCAACTACAACAAGAGCTCGTACTCTCAAAAACGCTGATACAGAAGACAAGCAGTATTTTGCTGTTATTCACTAATATGTTAAAACTCTATACTGCACCTAGCAAACTGTGACTGTGATACCAAAATCCAATTTTTTTGAGATTGCACTGCATACCGTATATAAAAACACAACTTAATATTTCATATATACAACCACCTACATGCAACTTTGCAGCAAACAGAGATTGTAAGCAAAAATTGCACAGAAATTCAAATGTGCCACTAAAGTGCATGCTCAAGCAGTCCCTTTCTGCAAACAAAATGTACTTTCCAAAAACTGCAATATGTGAGGAATTCATACATACCATATATATATATATATATATATTTAAAGGTGGCAAAATCGCAGAAATGCGCCAACCAATTTTGTGCATGCAAATTAAATAGGAGTTTACATAAAAATATAATTTTCTATCCCCCTATAAAAATTGTAGCAATTTATACATTCATCTCTAGTGCTAACCGTTATTGCTATTATTTTAGCGTGTAACGGATATCGCTAGAGGCATATTTTACTCTATAAAGATCAGGTATGGACAGGACAGGGACAGTGAAAAAATGTAAACTTTATTGGTGACTTTGTGTACAGTCATGGCCAAAAGTTTTGAGAATGACACAAATATTATATTTTCACATGATCTGCTGCCCTCTGGTTTTTATGTGTGTTTGTCAGATGTTTTTATCACATACAGAAATATAATTGCATTCATATTATGAGTAACATAAGCTTATATTGACAGTTAGAATGAGTTAATGCAGCAAGTCAATATTTGCAGTGTTGACCCTTCTTCTTCAGGACCTCTGCAATTCTCCCTGGCATGCTCTCAATCAACTTCTGGACCAATTCCTGACTGATAGCAGTCCATTCTTGCAGAATCAATGCTTTAATTTTGTCTGAATTTGTTGGTTTTTGTTTGTCCACCCGTCTCTTGATGATTGACCACAAGTTCTCAATAGGATTAAGATCTGGGGAGTTTCCAGGCCATGGACCCAAAATCTCTATGTTTTGTTCCCTGAGCCATTTAGTTATCACCTTTGCTTTATGGCAAGGTGCTCCATCATGCTGGAAAAGGCATTGTTGAGCGCCAAACTGCTCTTGGACGGTTGGGAGAAGTTGCTCTTGGAGGACATTCTGGTACCATTCTTTATTCATGGCTGTGTTTTTAGGCAAGACTGTGAGAGAGCCGATTCCCTTGGCTGGGAAGCAACCCCACACATGAATGGTTTCAGGATGCTTTACAGTTGGCATGAGACAAGACTGGTGGTAGCGCTCACCTCTTCTTCTCCGAATAAGCTGTTTTCCAGATGTTCCAAACAATCGAAAAGGGGATTCATCAGAGAAAATGACTTTACCCCAGTCCTCAGCAGTCCACTCCCTGTACCTTTTGCAGAATATCAGTCTGTCCCTGATGTTTTTTCAACAGTGAATCACTCCAGACCTGTAAGAGCTATCATGAAGATCTGGGTATCATTTTAAAGATGACATTCTCTTATTTAAAATGAATCCCAGATCTTCTTAATAGTCCTAATGATCCTGAGATATCGGCATTAGAAGTAAGGATGTATTAGATACGTGCTTGGCTACAGAAGTGCCACCCTGGGAGGACGTATAAATACATGGCTGGCAGCGAAAGGGTTAAAACCAGGATATGAAATTATTTTTGACAGATTTGCGCTGGAGACTCTGAATGAAGACTTCATTGCATACATGAACATAGCCTAACTTCATAGTTTTCCTCTTTATAAATTTGTCTGATGTATAATTGGACGTTATTTACAAATTTGCTGATACCTGTATGTACCACAGTTACATTTGCACCATGCTGTTATGATGGTATCACTACATGCTAACCAATGAACACTGATTAAACTATAAGCCTATACCCATGGTGGCAAACCAGTGGCACGTGTGCCAGAGGGGGCACTCAGAACCCTCTTTGTGGGCACACACGCCGTCACCCCAGCCAGGCTCCTCGATCGTTCACTAACTGTCCTAGATCCCCTGGCAAGCAAGCTCTTCTTTCAGGTGTATTATACTGTGTGGGGCCACTGTTGATCATATGGTACTCTTTGGGGGCCACTGTGGAGCATATTATACTGTGTGGGGCCACTGTGGAGTATATTATACTGTGTGGGGGACCACTGTGGAGCATATTATACTGTGTGGGTGCCACTGTGGAGCATATTATACTGTGTGGGGGCCACTATGGAGCATATTGTACTGTGTGGGGGCCAATGTGGACCAGATTGCACTGTGTGGGGGACCTTCACTATTTATATCACACAGTATCTGTTTTATAGCAGACATATTATTACAGGCTGTGTTAACATTGCACACTAGCTACAAAACAGATCCTGTGCAATGTAAATAGTGAACATCAATGGTGTGTTCACACTACCGTTGGATATCCATTATGATAGTGTTCGTTAAAAAAATAAAAATAAAAAATAGACACCTATCATAACAGACGTTAACGGATACTAACTGATGTTAATGTGTCCGTTTTTTTTAAACTAATCCATGTAATTTTTTTTTGTTTCTGCTTTCTGAACATCCGTAGAAAAAAATATGGACAGTAATAACGGACAGTATAGCAGATGCCCATCCGTTACTGTCCGTTACCCATAGACTTTAATGTTAAAAAATAATTGACGATTGACGTCCATCATGAAACCATTATTTTTCACGAACACAAAAATCCTGCATGCAGGATTTTTTGACTGCGAAAAATAACGGACATGTGACGGATTTAGTGTAAACGGACACTAACTGTCACTAACGGACACCAGATACAGTGGGTACGGAAAGTATTCAGACCCCTTTAAATTTTTCACTCTTTGTTTCATTGCAGCCATTTGCTAAAAGCAAAAAAGTTCATTTTATTTCTCATTAATGTACAATCAGCACCCCATCTTGACAGAAAAAAACAGAAATGTAGATATTTTTGCAAATTTATTAAAAAAGAAAAACTGAAATATCACATGGCACCCTTTTGAGTTAGTACAATCATGAGTCTTCTTGGGAATGATGCAACAAGTTTGTCACATCTAGATTTGTGGATCCTCTGCCATTCTTCCTTGCAGATCCTCTCCAGTTCCGTCTGGTTGGATGGTGAACGTTGGTGGACAGCCATTTTCAGGTTTCTCCAGAGATGCTCAATTGGTTTGAGGTCAGGTCTCTGGCTGGGCCAGTCAAGAATGGTCACAGAGTTGTTAAGAAGCCACTCCTTTGTTATTTTAGCTGTGTGCTTAGGGTCATTGTTTTGTTGGAAGGTGAACCTTCGGCCCAGTCTGAGGTCCAGAGTACTCTGGAAGAGGTTTTCTTCCAGGATATCTCTGTACTTGGCCGCATTCATCTTTCCTTCAATTGCAACCAGTCGTCCTGTCCCTGCAGCTGAAAAACACCCCCATAGTATGATGCTGCCACCACCATGTTTCACTGTTGGGATTGCATTGGGCAAGTGATGAGCAGTGCCTGGTTTTCTCCACACATACCGCTTAAAATTAACTCCAAAAGTTCAATCTTCGTCTCATCAGACCAGAGAATCTTACTTCTCATAGTCTGGGAGTCCTTCATGTGTTTTTTGGCAAACTCTATGCAGGCTTTCATATGTCTTGCACTGAGGAGAGGCTTCCTTCAGGCCACTCTGCCATAAAGTCCCGACTGGTAGAGGGCTGCAGTGATAGTTGACTTTGTGGAACTTTCTCACATCTCCTTACTGCATCTCTGGAGCTCAGCCACAGCGATCTTTGGGTTCTTCTTTACCTCTCTCACCAAGGCTCTTCTCCCATGATTGCTCAGTTTGGCTGGATGGCCAGGTCTAGGAAGAGTTCTGGTCGTCCCAAACTTCTTCCATTTAAGGACTATGGAGGCCACTGTGCTCTTAGAAACCTTGAGTGCTGCAGAAATTCTTTGTAACATTGGCCATATCTGTGCCTTGCCACAATTCTGTCTCTGAGTTCCTTGGGCAGTTCCTTTGACCTCATGATTCTCATTTGCTCTGACATGCACTGGGAGCTGTGAGGTCTTATATAGACAGGTGTGTGCCTTTCCTAATCAAGTCCAATCAGTTTAATTAAACACAGCTGGACTCCAATGAAGGAGTAGAACCATCTCAAGGAGGATCAGAAGGAAATGGACAGTAAGAGAGTTAAATATGAGTGTCACAGCAAAGGGTCTGAATACTTATGACCATGTGAGATTTCAATCTTTCTTCTTTAATAAATTTGCAAAAATATCTACATATCTGTTTTTTTCTGTCAAAATGGGGTGCTGAGTGTACATTAATGAGAAATAAAATGAACTTTTTTGCTTTTAGCAAATGGCTGCAATGAAACAAAGAGTGAAAAATTTAAAGGGGTCTGAATACTTTCCGTACCCACTGTATGTAGAAAGTAACTAAAAAATTGCTGAAAAGTGGAGAAAAAATATATTTCTTTAACCCCTTCCCAAAATCTGCTGTACTATTACAGGGATGTTGGGTCTTTAAAGATGGTGGCCGCTCTGCTGCAGAGTGGCTGCAATAGCTACCGGGTCTCTGCTGTTACAGTTGTATTGCAGTCTATGGGACATGCAATCAAAATATTGCAGATTCAAGACCCCTAGGGCAACTAATAAAATAGTTAAAAAAATGTTAAAAGTTTTTACAAAAATTAAATAGCTAAAAATTCAAATGAACCCCCTTTCCCTAGATTTGAAATAAAAGAAACAAAAACAAGAATACACATATTATACATCCCCGTGTCCTAAAATGCCCGGTCTACAAACACATGTAAAAATATTTTTGCCATATTGTGAATGCCGTAGCGGGAAAATTTTTTATTTTTTTTAAAACAAAACATAAGACATTGTAAAAAGTACATCTGGCCCCCTCAAAAAACAGACACCTTATGCATCCTTGTACACAGAAATATAAAAAGTTACAGGTGTCTGTATGAATATGGCAACTCTTTATTATTTGCGATGTTTTGAATTAAACGTGTTAAAACGTTAAAAAAAATCTATGTAAATTTGGTATCCATGGAATCGTACCAACCCATAGAATACAGGTGACTTGTCGTCACAGTGAATGCTGTTAACAAAACAAAACCCGTAAGAAAGTCACATGAACGCACTTTTTCTCCAATTCCACCCCACTCTGAAATTTTTTTCAGCTTCCCAGTATGTCGTACAGAATATTAAATGGTACTATTACAAACTACAGTTTGTCTCGCAAACATTAAGCCCTCATATGGCTCTGTGAATGGAAAAATAACAAAGTTATGGGGTTTGGAAGGCGAGTCAAAAATGAAAGTCGAAAAAATGCCTGCGGCAGGAAGGGGATAATAAGATATATTGCAAAGTCTATTTTATTCATCTGTACTATTCATTTATACAAAGTTGTTTATAACTGGAGGTATACTTTAAGTCTTTAATAAATCTATGGTTGTTTCCAAGTACCGACATTGTCATAAAAGACACACAGCAAATTTCTCTTGTATTTTTTCTTGTCTTTGTATTATTGTTTAGTAGCTTCTTTGATTTTGTTTGGTTCAAATGTTTTGGCATACATTCTCAATTCAGTGAGTTTAAAAAAAAAAAAAAAGTGAATCAACAAGGGAGGAATTGGGGATATGTAGAAAGTTTTGCAATGATTTGCCAGTGTTCTGGAAAGAATCCTTAGTAAGGCCCATTCACACATGTAAATCTTTATTTTTCTTTATTATATAATTACCTCATACCACACTTGAGTTTGGCTCACAACCACTGATGAAAATTACTGACCAAAATACTAATTTGTAAGGCCTACAAGTGTCTTCTTGTAATTTATTTGCAAATAAAGAGGCAGAACACTGAACAGATACAGCAGGTGTGGAAATGTGATAATAAATTAGATTGTAATGTTGCCTACAGGACTGTGAAGTTGGCAGGCCAAGCCACCAACTCTGACTCCTCTATTTCTCCACAGCCCGATTCCAACTTCTGCTCTGACTCCGACTCTTTATAAAAATGGTTGACAGCCACAGTCAGTCAGAACCTCTAATTAATTAATTGAATTCCTATTAAAGTAAATATGCAACAAACTATGCATATAATGAATTATTCAATATTAATAATTGTATAATATAGTTACAAATAATTAATTATTTTATTTGGAAGCCAGAATAGCCTTAATTAGAGCTCTTTCAGTTCTAAGCCCAACCATGTACTCATACAGCAATTTAGGACCACATATGAGGTATTTCCACAT
Organism: Leptodactylus fallax; assembly: GCA_947044405.1. NCBI lineage: Eukaryota > Metazoa > Chordata > Amphibia > Anura > Leptodactylidae > Leptodactylus > Leptodactylus fallax. Next base: position 5,574,585 of record CAMRHE010000105.1, read on the forward strand.
TTAGGAGAAATTGTGTAATCAACTGTGGGATGCCTTTTCTCCTTTAACCCCTTGTGAAAATGAAACATTTTTGGCTAAAATGGCATTTTAATGGAAAATTTTTTTTTTTTAATTTTGATGTCCAATGTTAATAAATGTGAAAAAGCTGTGGGTTAAAATACCCCTTGATAAATTTTGTAAGGGGTATAGTTCCCAAAATGGGGTCTATTTAGAGGAGTTTCCATTGTATTGGTACTTTAGGAGCTCTGCAAATGAGACATGGCACCTGAAAACTATTCAGTGTCGCTCCTTCCCTTCAACACACTGCCTAGTGCTTAAACAGCAGTTTACATCCACATGTGGAGCATTTCTCTGCTTGGTGGAAATTGCATAACAAATTGTGTGATGCACTTTTTTTAGGGGTAAATGAACATATTATTGAAAAAAAAAATGATTTTAGGAATCTCACTGTGCGGCTCTGATCACTTCTGCTAAGGTTGTCATGCTAAAACATGAAGCTTTCTGTAGCTGTCAGAGCTCTGCTATGCTGAACCTATCAGCAGTTGAGGAGGTATATTTAAGCCTGTTCTTTATGTCCCAGGTGCCTGCTATTAGTTAATTATTATATAGTTTGGCTCCAGAACTCTGTTCATATCTGTTTGTTGCTGTTATACTGACCTTGGCTTGTTTACCGGATATTCTATTGTCTTCTGATTTTAAAACTATCCAAAATTGGCATTGACCTTTTGGATTGAACCCAGCCTGGATAAGTTTACTCTTTTGGTTCTGTACTCCTGTTTTGATCTGCCTAGTAAGTAGTACTGTGGAACTTGATTCGTGTTCAGATTGCAGTGCATCTATTTTTTGCATTAAGCTACCTGGGTCCAAATTCAGCATACATCCAACTAGCTTCACGGTAGGCTCTAGTGAAGAACTTTAAGGTTGCCATATATCTATCTCCCTTCTCAGTGTGAGGTTTAGGTTGCTTGTTCTACTGCTCTCTGGTGTCTGCCATTTCATGCAGCTCTTGGGATTTGCTCCAGCAGAGCATTTCACATTTTGAAAATTGTGAATAAGTAAATACGGAAAATATTGATCAAAGTTTACCACTGACATGAAGTTCACTTGGGTAAGTTAAAGCGTCTCAAAGTTATTGCCACATAACGTGACACGTCAGTTTTGAAAAGTGGATCCTTAAGAGCTTAATGTAAATCACCTGCTACAATAAGTAAAACAACTATTTAGTTGCCATTGAGGTTACAGCCTGCTCCTAGGCATTTGCTATAAATTTATCTTGAGGACAGGTTTGGCTCTTGAAGTTGGTACTGTCCATTCTGGAAGACCTTTTCAAACCAGTCTCGTAAAACAAAGTAGTTGTAAAGTATATAGATTGTACTTAGGCTATGACTGGCACCCAACAATGGCATTTCCCTGCATAGTTAGTGTGGATTGTATGTTTCTGGGTGCAGAAATGAGTGCCTAACACTGGCATGGTCCTGTTCTGCCATAAAAGACTTCAGGCATTGTTTGGATGACCAGCTAACACAAGTTTAGGAGGAAAAGTAAACACTTGTCATAGAGCAGTGATGGCGAACCTTTTAGAGACCGAGTGCTCAAACTGCAACCCAAAACCCACTAAATTGTCGCAAAGTGCCAACACGGCAATTTAACCTTAATTTAACCTGCCTCCCCTGCATTACCCCATTCCCCGCTCTTGGTCACACACCCCCCCCCCCCCCCCCCCCCCAGCCTGCACCCCCATTCCCCCACTTGCTCACACGCGGCTTGCAGCCACATTCCCCCCTCTTGCTCACACACAGCCTGCAACCCCATTCCCCCCTCTTGCTCACACGCAGCCTGCAACCCCATTCCCCCCTCTTGCTCACACAAAGCCTGCACCCACATTTCCCCCTCTTGCTCACGCAGCCTGCACCCCCCATTCCCCCCTCTTGCTCACACACAGCCTGCACTCCCATTCCCCCCTCTTGCTCACACATGCTGTCTCTTCTCTCCTCCTTACCTTCCATCAGTCTCCCTTCCCAGCAGCTTCCTTTCTGTGTAACGCCACACTGTCCTGTAGTATCCAGAATAGCTCCACCCACACAAGAGTCTGATCACATGGTCATGACATCATGAAAGGTCCTGCGGACCGCGGCCTACACTGACAGTTTTCAGCTGTATGTGCATTTGCACATACAGGTGAAAGAAGTGATCGCTCACTAACGGAGAATCCTGTACTGGATTCCCTGTTAGTGTGCGATCATGGCGACAGTGCGTGTGCCAGCTGAAAAGGTTCTGCGTGCCCTCTCTGGCACACGTGCCATAGGTTCGCCATCACGGTCATAGAGTATAAAACCAATTCCTGGGCCCAGAACAGGAATGCTATTTAGATTTATCTTGTTTTGAACCTAGAAAAAAACTATTTATTTTGCAATGTATTACCTACAAAAATTATTTAAAATTGCTCTATAGCCCAGCTCTGACAGGAGGTTATGGAGCAGGGTGTTAGCTGTCAGATACAGCTAACACCCGCTCCTGATTCCTCCTGCAGGTGGGCGGTAGCTAATATCAGGGAAAGTTTGTTACTGCAACAAACTTTCCCTGATATGGCAGCTACATGATTGGGACCTGAACCTATGAGGTCCTGATCATGTCTCCGTGGACACCAGCAGCTATTAGCGCTGTGTTCACAGAGTGCCTGACCCTTGGGGAGACCCGATCGCCAATTTAGTAGGGTCAGTTTATAAACGTCGGCACTGCACAAAGCATTATGTGAGCATTATGACCCCACAGCAATTTCACAGATTTTATTAACATTGGGATGTGTAAATGAAAAATTACTAAAACATCACTTTATCCCCAAAGTTTTCATTTTCACAAGGGTTTAAAGGAGAAATTGTTTGTTAGCAATACCCCATATGTGGTCGTAGTCTGCTGTATGGGTGTAACGTCTCTGCCAGTTCAGGTCTCTGTGCCACCCTCCGCTCACACGCTGCGGCACAGGAGGCATGTTCAGTTTGATTCCTTGCTTAGGGTTCTTGTTGCTCTGTCTGAACACTGCTCTATTACCTCTTCTCTGTAATTGAATTTCTGCCACACCCATCTCCTGCACCTTTGTTTCCCTCCGCTCCTCAAACAGTTCATCTTAGCCTTGCCTATGTGATTGACAGCCTATCTACCAATCAAGTCTGGGACAGATGCTGGACTTCCTATAAACAGGTCATCCACTCACACATGTTTGCTGGCTATTGAGACCTTGTCCTTGCTAAGCGCTTCTCTTGCTATATTGTATTACTGACTTCTGACCTCTGCTTACTCTTTGACTATTCTCTCGGATTTCGATTTGGTACTGTTTGTCTCTCTGGTTTGACCTCGACTTGTTGACTCTGCTTCTGTGTTGTTTTGTCTTGTTCTGCTCTGTGTAAGGCAGGGTTCACACTACCGTTGGAGTCCGTTATGAAGGTGTCCGTTAAAAAAACAAACGGACACCTATCATAACGGGCACTAACTGATGTTAATGTGTCTGTTTTTTTAAGAGGACTTTTGTCCTCTGTCCGCTAGAAAGCCGACAGCGCGCTAAATTCAGCGCACTGCCTGCTTTCCCGGTATGTGCCCCGGGGCTGGAGATATCGGCGGTGTAAGTTTACTGTTAGAAGGGCAGTGTAAGTTACATGGTTTACTATTAGAAGGGCTGTGAGGAACGCCCTTCCTGACACTTCTCCTCGTTCATAGACTTGTACTGGGGGGGCGTTCCTCACAGCTTAGCATCATCGCCGGGCAGTAAGGAACGCCCCCTTTGACAGCGATGACGCTGAGCTGTGAGGAACGCCCCCTCAGTACAAGTCTATGAATGAACGAGAAGTGTCAAGGAGGGCATTCCTCTGTCAGTACAGCACTATAGACGAATACAGAGAGAGGGGGCGTTCCTTACAGCCTAGCGTCATCGCTGGGCTGTAAGGAACGCCCCCTCTCTCTGAGCTCGTCCATTGCACTGTACTGTCAGAGGGAGCTTTCCTTACTGCCCGGCGATGATGCTGAGCTGTGAGGAATGCCCCCCCAGTACAAGTCTATGAACAAAGAGAAGTGTCAGGGAGGGCGTTCCTCGCAGCGCCCTTCTAACAGTAAACCATGTAACTTACACTGCCCTTCTAACAGTAAACTTACACCGCCGATATCTCCAGCCCCGGGGCACATACCGGGAAAGCAGGCAGTGCGCTGAATTTAGCGCGTTGTCGGCTTTCTAGCGGACAGAGGACAAAAGTCCTCTTAAGAAAACAGACACATTAGCGCGCTGTCGGCTTTCTAGCAGTATGTAAAACTGAATGTGCCTGAGTACAGGAAAGGTCCTCTTTAACACTGTTAGTTTTTTTTTTTTTGGTTTGTTTCTCCTTTCTGAGCATGTGCAGGGAAAATAAACGATGGCTATCAGTTACTGTCCGTTATAAGTCCGTTACCCATAGACTTCAATGTTAAAAAAATAACGGACACTTACTGTCCGTCAAGAATCCGTTTTTTTCAAACGGACAAAAAGTCCTGCATGTAGGACACCAACGGTAGTGTGAACGCTCCCTAACACTTATTCAGAGAAGGGATTGCAGTCCAGTTATCGTCTGTCGTCCTAGACAGTTCAGGCAAGTGTGTGTGTGTGTGTGGGGGGGGGGGGGGTCAGCCTAGGGCTCACTGTCTTTGTTGTTCCCTTATTCCCTTGTTTCAGCAGCAGCACTAGGGAATTGCAAAACTAGCAAAGAGCATTTTGACCCTATAGCTGTTTCACAGATTTTATTAATATTGGGACGTGAAAAATTACTTTTTTTTCCAATAAACTGTCAATTTAGCCACAAATTTTTCATTTTCACAAGAGGATAAATGAGATAAAGCTCCCCAAAATTCGTTAGCGCGATTTGGCTTTTGGAGAATACATTTGCTGGAATAGTTTTCAGGTGCAATGTATCATTTGCAGAGTCTCTAAATTACCAGTACAATGGAAACCCCTGAAAAGTGACCCCATTTTGGAAACTACACTCCTCAAGGAATTTCTAAAGGGGTATCATCATTTTGAGCCCAAGTGTGCTTCCCAAACATTAATGTACAAAGTTAAAAATTGAAATTTTTAAAGAAACATGCAATTTCAGTGCCCAATATGTGGTTCCCACTTTGTGTCATCAGAGACACGCACTCCTAAAACTATTAAGTGGGCTATCCCAGCTATGAAAAAGTTGTATATGTGGGCGTAAACGGCTTTTTGGACACACAGCAGGGCTCAGAAGGGAAGGAGCACTGAACTTTTTAGATTTTGGAGTATAGATTTAGAGGGACTTTCTGGACGCTATGTTGTTTTTGCAGAGCCCTGGCGGTTCCAATAAATTGGAATTCCCCAAGAAGTGACCCCATTTTGTAGGGGCATTTTAAGGTCTCTGTGAATGTGACATGGTGTCCAAAAACTAACAAAATCTAAATCTGCGCTCCAAAAGCCACATAGCGCTCCTTCACATCTGCACCCTGCAGTGTGCCCAAATGGCAGTTTATGTCCACATGTATGACACTGTTGTACACAGGATAATGTATTTAATGCCATATGTGGGTATAAACTGCTGTTTGGGTACAGCTGGGCACAGAAGGGAAGGACTGCAATTTGGACTTTGCAGCACAGTTTGGTTTTTGGACGTCATGCCACTTTTGCAGAGCCTCTGAATTGCCAGTAAAGTGGAATCCACAGATGTGTGACCCCATTTTGAAAACTACACCCCTGAAGGAATCAAGTGGTGCAGCGAGCATTTTAAATTTCCAGAAATGAATGCGCAGCTGATAGTGAAAATTGAAAATTGCAATTTTTCCAGAGATACACCATTTCAGTGCCTGATATGTTGTGCCAGCTTGTGTCAGCAGAGACACACACTTCAAAAAGTGGAGCACAAAAGCTTTTGGAGCGTTCATCTCTGATACAAGCTGGGCACAACATATTACGCACCAAAATTAGGTATTCCTGGAAAAATTACCAGTTTCACCCATCAGCTGCATATTCATTGCTGGAAAATAAATTATAGCAACACTTGGGGGTTAAAAGTGCTCACTGTACCCCTGAATAAATTATTTCAGGGGTGTTGTTTCCAAAACGGTGTCATATGTCAGGGGTTTCCACTTTACTGGCATTTCAGGGCTCTGCAAAAGTGGCATGATGTCCAAAAACCAAACAGTCTAAAACTGTGCTACAAAAACCACATGGCGCTCATTCCCTTCTGTGCCCGGCTGTGCCCAAATATCAGTTTATACTCTGTGGGAAAGGTAGCTCGGTAACAGCAATGGTGCGGACCCAACCAGTCAGAGACAGGGACACAATGTCTGGTGCAAACAGGTTTATTTGCAAAAATAGCAAAATAAATAAACCTTACATCAGATACAAAAGGAGCAAAATAAAATATAGCCTTAACTTCAGGCAAAACAGTGAAACAAAACCCTGCTCGTCCGAGTGCTAACTAAACAGTAACAAAATAACTATACGTGTGGCTTTCTGCCAGCCACATGAACAAACAAACTGGCACAGTACCAGACTCTCAGTGTATCAGGACAGATCAAGACACCTCCTCTCACTCCCAGGATCTGCCCTGAAGTGCAGGTTCTACAGCCTTTTATGGGCCAATAATGAGCCTAGGACTCACACCTGGGCTGAGGCCTACTCTTGAACCGTAGTGGACCACAAATATGTCAAAAACCTGGGGGAGATATAACGTGATTCCAGCACTCTGCCTGTCACCTTCTCACAACTCACATATGACATTAAGTATGTTATCCTGGGTACAACAGTGTCATGCTTGTGGGCATAAATTTCAGTTTTGGCACACAGCAGGGTGCAAATGTGAAGGACCGCTATGTGGCTTTTGGAGTGCAGATTTAGATGTTTGGAATTTGGACACCATGACATGTTTGCAGAGCCCATGAGGTGGCAATAAAGTGGAATACCTATGGAGTGACCCCATTTTGAAAATTTTACCCCTCAAAGAATTTATCAAGAGGTGTAGTGAACATTAGTTTCCCAGATGTGAATGCACACTGGATGGTGAAAAGTGAATATGTAAGCTGTGCACCAAAATTCCCTATTTCCCCAGTAGCTCATATGATTGGGGGGGGGGTCACTCTGGGAGTCATGTCTGGTTTCTTTTCCCTCGTAAGCGTTAAATCTGTGGTGCACCCTGATATACACTCACACACCTTATACATTCTCTTCCTGCCGCAGCCAGTTATGTCTTAATGATTTGGTGATTTTTGGGGTTTTTGTCTTCACATTGAGCAAGCTACATTTTTTTTATTTTTCTGGTTATGTAGCCATATGAGGGCTTGTTTTTTGCGGTATGAGATGCATTGTGTAATGACACCATTTTGGGGTGCCTAAAGCATATTGAATAAATTTTATTAACTCTTTATTTGGTGGATTAAAAAAAAAAAAAAAAAAAAAATTCTGGATTGCATTTTACCTTTAATTTTCCATGCAGCGTAGAGATAGTAACAGTACCTTTATTCTGGGGACAATTATGACATGCCCAATTTATATTTTCTTTTAAGGAATAACTAATTTTGGAGAATTTAAACCCATTATGGGACATAAATCAATTATTTTTACATCGCCATTTTCTGAGATGTGTAACATTTTTATTTTTTGGTTGACAGAGTTGGTTGAGGACTTATTTTTTGCAGGACACCCTGTGATTTGTATTGGCACTTTGGAGTACATATGACTTTTTGATCACTTTTTATAGCCTTTTTTGTAAGGCGAGATGGCGAACCATAGGCTGACTTTCTCCCATCTTGACAGGATCAACCAGGTATTGGGGGCTCCTAGAAGCCCGAGGTCACTACTAGCAGCCCAGGGTCATGTTTGACTGTGGCATCTAAGGGGTTACAACCTCCAATCAGCGCTGAGCTCCAATTGGGAGTGCTGGAGCACGGTGTTATCTGTAATTTACAGCTAACAGCTTCAGCAACCGCCTGCTCAGACTCTGTTAATGTTAAGGCAGTTTGCCTTAAAACCCATGCGGCTGCGCTATAATAGTACAGCGTGCGTCGCCTAAGGATGAAAGTTCAAAAATGACAAATATACTGTACTTCCTGTATAGATTCCCAAATGATCTCCCAATGATAACCCAAGTTCATGTGAAATAAATCAAACAGTAATATATGAAATGGCATTGCAATCACATATCCTTAAACATGATATATGTGCAGCACCTAACTTGTATTAAATGGCACCAAACTTGTATTAAAAATGTGATATTAGATAATCTGGTTGAAGAAGATGATGATAAAACTGCTAGCCATATTGTGTGCTTCATGGGTCATCTCTCATATTGATATAAAGGGGTTATCCCGCAAAGCAAAAATGGGAGGACCTTTCTCCCATTGGACATTCAGTCTTACCGCAGTCAGGCAGCATGTGGGCGTGACTGGTGGTTGACAGTGCTCCCATTCACTTCAATGGGAGCCAAGTGCTTTACTTCAGCTGTCTCCAGCATTCCCATTGAAGTGCAGCATTACTTAGACATTCACCTGTGGGTCTTTAAATAACCCGTTTTTTAATAATTATACTGAGCTAATAAAAGCAAAATACACATCAAGGACTAGTGGCCCCTTTCACCCGCACTTATATCATGTCTAAGAGTATATGACTGTGATGTAATTTCATATATTAGTGTTTGATTTAGCTTACCTAAACTTGGCTTATAATTTGGAGATCATTTGGACATCTATATTGAGGAAGTACAGTATATTCGTGGCTTTTGAACTGCAGTATAAAAAAATTATAATGGTATTGGTATTAACTGGATATATGGTTGATTTGGCCATAGTACCATTATATCTTAGATTACTTCACCAGAGTACATTCCCTTTTGAGTTGCACTTTTATGGTCCAGCTGAATCTAGGTGCGACTGGTGGTGGACAGTGCTCCCATTCACTTCAATGGGAGTGCCGGAGACAACCGAAGTAAAGCGCTCGGCTAGCTCCAGCATTCCCATTGGGAGCACCATCCACCACCAGTCATGCCCACATTCAGCATGGGTGCCTTCAGGCTGAATATGCAGTGGGAGAAAGGTCCTTATGTTTTTGCTTTGTGGGATAACCACTTTAAAGGGGTTTTCCGGGGAAAAAATTATATTTTTAAAAAAGGTCTGTTAGTGCTATCAATGGGTTAATAAGTGCACCCAAATACCTTTAGTAGTGTTTTGAGTGATTTCTGGCTTTCTATGGGAGCTCCTGGTATCCTCTGCATTTGTTTACATGGGTAGCTTCCTGCTGTCTTTGCCTACAACTACCATGATGCATTGCAGTTCACTCAGATCCCCCCTCTCACTTCCTCCCTCACAACCTCCCCTGTTTCCCTAGCTAGCCTGCGGACTACTACCTACCTACTTAGCTAAGTAACTCAGTCCCCCAACCCACTCCATCATACTTACCTCTCTTCTCGTCCTGGAGATGACTTTCGTTGGTGTCACTGTCCCCTCTTCTGCCCGCACCTGGATGATGGCGCCTGCACAATAGAACACCGGCAGAAGCGAAGAGAAGCACGCATGCCCAATAAAACACTGCTTCTCTTCGCCTCTGTCGGCATTCTATTGTGCAGGCGGCAGATATTTGTGAAGGAAGCGACGCCGGGTGGGGGGGGGGGGAGAGGAGTACTGGTGACCTCCCTTCTCTGGAAACAGCGAAACGGCACGTCACCAGGAAATCAGAAAATGTGCCTGGGGCATGACCGCCCCAGGCATATGGGTAAATATGCACTACCATTCAAAAGTTTAGGGTCACTTAGAAATTTCCTTATTTTTAAAAGAAAAGCACAGTTTTTTTCAATGAAGATACCAGTAAATGAGTCAGAAATACACTCTATACATTGTTAATGTGGTAAATGAATATTCTAGCTGCAAACGTCTGGTTTTTAATGCAATATCTACATAGTTGTATAGAGGCCCATTACCAGCAACCATCACTCCAGTGTTCTAATGGTACATTGTGTTTGCTAACTGTGTAAGAAGGCTAATGGATGTTTAGAAAACCCTTGAAAACCCTTGTGCAAGTATGTTAGCACAGCTGAAAACAGTTTTGCTGGTTAGAGAAGCTATAAAACTGACCTTCCTTTGAGCTAGTTGAGAATCTGGAGCATTACATTTGTTGGTTCGATTAAACTCTCAAAATGGCCAGAAAAAGAGAACTTTCATGTGAAACTCGACAGTCTATTCTTGTTCTTAGAAATGAAGGCTATTCCATGCGAGAAATTGCCAAGAAACTGAAGATTTCCTACAACGGTGTATACTACTCCCTTCAGAAGACAGCACAAACAGGCTCTAACCAGAGTAGAAAGAGAAGTGGGAGGCCCCGCTGCACAACTGAGCAACACGACAAGTACATTAGAGTCTCTAGTTTGAGAAATCGACGCCTCACAGGTCCTCAACTGGCAGCTTCATTAAATAGTACCCGAAAATTTCAATGTCAACGTCTACAGTGAAGAGGCGACTCAGGGATGCTGGCCTTCAGGGCAGAGTGGCCAAGAAAAAGCCATATCTGAGACTGGCTAATAAAAGGAAAAGATTAATATGGGCAAAAGAACACAGACATTGGACAGAGGAAGATTGGAAAAAAGTGTTATGGACAGACGAATCGAAGTTTGAGGTGTTTGGATCACACAGAAGAACATTTGTGAGACGCAACAGGACAATGACCCAAAGCACTCCTCCAAATTAAGCAAGAACTATTTAGGGAAGAAGCAGGCAGCTGGTATTCTATCTGTAATGGAGTGGCCAGCGCAGTCACCAGATCTCAACCCCATTGAGCTGTTGTGGGAGCAGCTTGAATGTATGGTACGCAAAAAGTGCCCATCAAGCCAATTCAACTTGTGGGAGGGGCTTCTGGAAGCATGGGGTGAAATTTCTCCAGATTACCTCAGCAAATTAACAGCTAGAATGCCAAAGGTCTGCAATGCTGTAATTGCTGCAAATGGAGCATTCTTTGACGAAAACAAAGTTTGAAGGAGAAAATTATTATTTCAAATAAAAATCATTATTTCTAACCTTGTCAATGTCTTGACTATATTTTCTATTCATTTTGCAACTCATTTGATAAATAAAAGTGTGAGTTTTCATGGAAAACACAAAATTGTCTGGGTGACCCCAAACTTTTGAACGGTAGTGTACATTTTTTTTAAAGGGAGTAAATTAGAAGCTAGGCGGGGGGAGGGGGTTTAGCTTAGTGTTAAAGTTTTAGATTATGCCTTTAAGATCAGATAGGAGTATTTGAAGAAGTGGGAAGAAAATATATATCCTGTTTAAATTCAAAACCATTTATCTGATTTATTTTCAGGTCAACGACCTCAGTGTGACTTTTTGTTTCCAAGCTCACTATCCCCTACCCCAAACTCCCCCTCCCTGAGCAGTTACAGTGGGGAAAAAAGTATTTAGTCAGCCACCAATTGTGCAAGTTCTCCCACTTAAAAAGATGAGAGAGGCCTGTAATGGACATCATAGGTAGACCTCGACTATGAGAGACAAAATGAGAAAACATATCTAGAAAATCACATTGTCTAATTTTTTTAAGAATTTATTTGCAAATTATGGAGGAAAATAAGTATTTAGTCAATAACAAAAGTTCATCTCAATACTTTGTTATATATCCTTTGTTGGCAATGACAGAGGTCAAACGTTTTCTGTAAGTCTTCACAAGGTTGGCACACACTGTTGCTGGTATGTTGGCCCATTCCTCCATGCAGATCTCCTCTAGAGCAGTGATCTTTTGGGGCTGTCGCTGGGCAACAGGGACTTTCAACTCCCTCCAAAGGTTTTCTATGGGGTTGGGATCTGGAGACTGGCTAGGCCACTCCAGAACCTTGAAATGCTTCTTACGAAGCCACTCCTTCGTTGCCCTGGCGGTGTTAAGGGGATCATTGTCATGCTGAAAGACCCAGCCATGTTTCATCTTCAATGCCCTTGCTGATGGAAGGAGGTTTGCACTCAAAATCTCAGGATACATGGCCCCATTCATTCTTTCATGTACACAGATCAGTTGTCCTGGTCCCTTTGCAGAGAAACAGCCCCAAAGCATAATGTTGCCACCCCCATGCTTCACAGTAGGTATGGTGTTCTTTGGATGCAACTCAGCATTCACTCTCCTCCAAACACGACGAGTTGTGTTTCTACCAAACAGTTCTACTTTGGTTTCATCTGAACATATGACATTCTTCCAATACTCTTCTGGAACATCCAAATGCTCTGTAGCAAACTTCAGATGGGCCCGGATATGTCCTGGCTTAAGCAGGGGGACACAGCTGGCACTGCAGAATCTGAGTCCCTGGCGGCGTGGTGTGTTACTGACAGTAGCCTTTGTTACGTTAGTCCCAGCTTTCTGCAGGTCATTCACTAGGTCCCCCCATATGGTTCTGGGATTTTTGCTCACCGTTTTTGTGATCATTTTGACCCCACAGGGTGAGATCTTGTGTGGTGCCCCTGAACGAGGGAGATTATCAGTGGTCTTGTATGTCTTCCATTTTCTAATTATTGTTCCCATAGTTGATTTCTTCACACCAAGCTGCTTGCCTATTGCAGATTCAGTCTTCCCAGCCTGGTGCAGGTCAACAATTTTGTTTCTGGTGTCCTTCCACAGCTCTTTGGTCTTCACCATAGTGGAGTTTGGAGTGTGACTGTTTGAGGTTGTGGACAGGTGTCTTTTATACTGATAACAATGTCAAACAGATGCCATTACTACAGGTAATGAGTGGAGGACAGAGGAGCCTCTTAAAGAAGAGGTTACACGTCTGTGAGAGCCAGAAATTTCGCTTGTTTGTAGGTGACCAAATACTTATTTTCCACCATAATTTGCAAATAAATTCTAATCAGACAATGTGATTTTCTAGATATGTTTTTTCATTTTGTCTTTCATAGTTGAGGTCTACCTATGATGACAATTACAGGCCTCTCTCATCGTTTTAAGTGGGAGAACTTGCACAATTGGTGGCTGACTAAATACTTTTTTTCCCCCACTGTATATTGCTGTTTATCCCTTTGGAGGAACAATTTATGCCATTTTAGTTGTCTACAATAGAGGTTAAGATTCTTTACCCAACCAAACAAATAACAGTCCCTTTTTTAAGGTACTTAATTAATTTGCTTTGAAAGTATGTGAGGATAAATTAACTACTTCATTGGAAGTCTCTGATTCCCTAGTTGTACCCTCCCTCGATCCATTGGTCTGTGGTGGTGTCATGTTTGTATTGAGTTTATTCAACAGAATTAGGAGCTATCTCTATCTATATTAGTGATTACTGTATAATCCAATAATACTCCACTGACAGACAGGGGTCTTTTCTAGTGGCCAATTATTTGTTATGATTTTATATGAACATAATATTTTAATGTTGAAATAAAAGTTAGATTTTATGCACACTTATTTTTCTTCAGTAATCAAACGAAATACTATGGAACATTCCACAATCATGAAAAAATTCCAGCATACAGAAGAAGTAGGCCTATTTTGGACTTAAAGTGTACCTCCAGTTATAAAAACTTTTCATAAATAAATAGTACAGGTTAATATCTGAATCGTTCTAATATATTATAACCCCTTAAGGACCAGGCCTAAAAGTGTGTTAATGACCAGGCCTCATTTTTCAAAACTGACATGTGTCACTTTATATGGCAATAACTTTGAGATGCTTTAACTTAAACAAGTGATTTTGAGATTGTTTTTTCGTGACACATTGTACTTCGTGATAGTGGTAAACATTGATTAATATTTTTATATTTATTTATAAAAAAAAAATAGGGAATTTGATGGAAATTTGGAAAAAAAAAAATCACAATTTTCGAAAATGTGAAATGCTCTGCTTATCAGACAGATAGTCATACCACCCAAATACATTAATAAATATTATCTACCATATCTCTGCTTTATATTGCCATCATCTTTTAATCGTCCTTTAATTTATTTAGTTCTCAATAAAAAAAATCTTTTTATTTGAATATTTAAAAAAAAAATATCCAAAAAAAAAAAAAAAGGGCAGAGGGCTCGGTGGAGTGTGTGGAAGGAGATTCTGCACAAGCACAAACGATGCATTCTGAAAAAGTTCATATGTTATAAACAACAAATACGGCTAATATAAAATATCATAGAAAAACACTAGAATTGTTATTGAACAATATCAGTAAATACTTGTCTTTGTGTCCAAGCTTTTGTTTGCCGGCACAATTTCATCTAGTGAAGCGACCAGTTTTCTTTCAGGTTCGCTTCTTAAAAAGCCGTCATAGAGGTGATAAATGCAGTCATGTATATGCATGGACTGTTTGCCTGGTATTTACTTTTGTGGTTTTCCTTCTGGTCCGTTTGAATTTGTTTCCCCATGTCTCTTTGGACTGGGTTGGGGGTGTGGTTTTTCTCTCCAGTCCTTCCTTCTTATTATGTCCCTATTGGACAATAAGTCAACATATCTTGAGAACCACATTTTGAGAGCCTGCCTCGGTTCTCTTTCTGGTCTGATGTGTGTTAAAAGAGGTGTGGCTTTCTCTGTGGGGTGGAGAATAGATTGCACCAGATTGGTCGATTCTGCCCTTCCCCCACAGATAGCTACATGATTGGCTGCAGTGTTTGGAGGGATTTTCAAATAAAAGACGTAATGGTGGCATCCTAAGGATTGAGAAAGCGCTAGTGTGCGAAACGATTCGTTGCCTTGCCCTTAGGGTGTTTGTTTCCTCTCTCCCATGTGACATGGACATTTTAATGGACAATCTTTGAATAAAAGTTTCCTATTTACATAAAGTCTGGGTGAGTGCCCCCTATTTTTCTGTCTTTATACATACATTTTATTAACTCTTCATTTGGTGGATTAAAAAAAAAAATCCATCAATTTTGGCATTGCGTTTTACCTTTTAAATTTTTCGCCATGCAGCATGCAGCATAATTAACATGTTACCTTTATTCTGCGGGTCGGTACGATTACGGCGATACCTAATTTATTATTTTTTTAGCATTACAAAAACCCATTTGGGGAAAGAAATCAATTATTTTTGCATCACCATCTTCTGAGAGGCGTAACATTTTAATTTCTCGGATTACAGAGTTGATTGAGGGTTTATATTTTGCAGGACAACCTATGCTTTTTATTGGTGCTGTTTTGGGGTACATGTGACTTTTTGATCACTTTTTATTGCATATTTTGTAAGGTGAGATGGCAAAAAATCATTACTTCCGGCATTTTTTTTCCATTTTTTTTCCGACGTTCACCGTGTAGGTTCAATATTATTTCAGTTTCATTGTATGATTTGTTATGGACGCAGCAATATCAAATATGTATTGCTTTTATTAATTGTTACGTTTTTTTTTTTTTATATAATTCATTTTACATAGGAAAAGGGAATTTTGGGGGCTTTATTCATTTATTAAAGTTTTTCACACACTTAAATTTTTTTTTTTACACTTTTTTTTTTTTACTTTTTTTTATATGTCTCATTAGGACACCTGAACCAGCGATGCTCTGATCGCTGCTTCAGTACTGTAGACTGCAATACACAGCATACACGTGTATTGCAGTCTATAGAGCAAGTCAGGCTATGCAGACGCATAGATTGACTTCCAGAGGTCCCAGGCAGGATCAACCAGGTACTGGGGGCTCCAGGCAGTCTGGGGTCACTGGCCAGACCCCTGGCTGCTGAAATTGCATAACGGCACCCCCCGATCTTGTTGCTGGGGGTGCCGATGGGGTCCTTAGTATTGAGCAACCCCTTGGATGCCGCGGTCATGTCTAAGGGGTTAATACCAGCGATCGAAGCCCAGCTCCAGCCGCAGGTGTTACACACGGGTGTCTCAATGTCTCGATGTCTCAGAAGCTGAGTGGGTGACATTAAAATGACATACTGACACGTCCTTTTGCGCTTAGGTACTCCTTCCAATGACGTACCAGTGCGTCATTTTGCGTTAAGGAGTTAATAAAGAAATATGTTTTCTTTTCCACTTACCAGGCAGTTACTTTCTCCATATTAGTCTATAAAGAGAGGAGGGGATAGAAAAGCCACTCAAATAATTGCTGCTGTTACACTCTGCAATTATAATCCCTTTTAACACTGCTAGGTTGTAGATAACAGCATGTGAATGCACAGAATAAGGCAATAAATCAATTAGCTAGCCCACAGGAAAATTCGGCTTAACCCCTCCCTGTTCCATAGAGATCTATGTAAGAGGCTGAATATGGAGACAGATATAATGTAAACAAGTATTCAGTTTGAACATAAGGAGCCAGAGAACAGCTTAATAAGTGGCAAAGGAAACAGATCTCCTTAATAAGATATACTACAGGGTTTCATATATTAACCTGTACTATTCATTTATGAAAAGTTGTTTATAACTGGAGGCACACTTTAAGGACCAAGTCCTTATCCAAGTCATTCTCAGATAGTTTTTTTGTGACACATTGTACAGTCACCGTTGATTTTGGTTGATATTTTGCACATTTATTTAAAAATTTACAGAACATTTGGAAAAATTTACAATTTCAAAAATATGAATTTTTCAGCTTTTAAGATGGGGTAAATATGTTTCATTGAGGAAAGATGTTAGAGACTTATAAGACCTTGCATGTCCTGCTAAGAATTCTGGGTAAGGAAAATATGAATAAGACCTGCTTAGTGAAAAAGGGGAACTTGCTCCTAGCGCCACCTTTTGAAATGTAGCTCCCTACAGATTAATCTATGGTTTTCAAAGAAACCTAAGGGCATAATCTAGGAATAATTGCCAAACCAGAATAACTCCTTCTAAAGGAAGACCCTCCCATCCACAGCTGTTCAGAGGTTGTTGCCGATAGTCATACCATACCATGTTAACATTTACCATATCTCTGCTTTATGTTGGCATCATTTTATAAATGTAATTTTATTTTATTTTTTTAAAAGCATTATAACTTTAGCCCTCTCCATCAACCTCTAAGATGCTGTTGTTGCTATTGACCATGGCATTTTAGCGGGTAAAAACAGTCAGGATCAGCATTATGTCTGCTCTTCACTGTTGCAGCTTATACTACTGGCTGCAGTTCCCAGATGTTTAAACGCAGTAACACTTTGACGCTAGGTTCATAGTTATAGTTCATAAACTGTAATGGGGTCTTTCGGGTTTCAGCTGGTTTTATACTGAAACTACAGTTTCCTCTACGGAGGACTTTTCTCTCCAACAATTTTGGACAAAATCTGCGGCAGAGTCTCCTATGGAGCTCATCCTGTGTCATTAACTAGTGGCAGGATCTGGGGGTTCTGGGGGGTTGGCATGGACACAGACTCCAAGGTAATAGTCCAAGTATTGAGTTTTATTCACTCAAATACTCATTGGTACATGCAGCATAACAGAAAACATAAAATAAACACCTGCCCGTCTGGGCTCTAACTAAACAGAAGTGGGTTACCTCACCTAGAATAGAAACAAGTTCGGACAGTCAGGATTGTCTCCAGAAATAGCAACCCTCTTTGTGGCTTTCCAGCCAAGCTCTGCCGCAGTCTGCTCTCCTTGCAGACTTCTTATTCCCCCCTAATGAGGACAATCCCAGACAGCTTGGTTTCTCCAGGAGTGTCCACAAGGTGTGGACTGGAGGGGATGGGAATGGCAAGTCCCACTACCAGCCTACCTGCCATTCCCTAAAAATCCAGCCCAGTGCACAGCACTTAAATAATGCTCAGCAAACATAGTTGTCTGCTGAGAAACGAACTTTCTTACACCCTCTGCGTCGCGAATCCAGTCGGATATGCAGGACTTTGTTTCCAGTGAAAAAAAAACTGGATTCGTGACGCAGAGGGTGTAAGCGCACACCTGCGCATTGCTTTAAAAACCCATTCAAACGAATGGGTTTTTAAGCAATGCGTCGCTAACATGTCGCTATCCGGTGCCTATCCAGTTTCCCGAGATTTTCACTCGGATTGGCAGCGGACGGATTCCAGCTCAAGTGTGAACCCACCCTTACACTAGTTAAATACATCACCAATAGGAATGGTCCTGTATTTACTGTACATTCATATATTTCAAATTTCTTACAGAGGCATACTGATGTAAGTATAGGACAATAATTATAAGGCTGGCATAAGAGTTATTAGGGTGATTACTTTGAGGTAATTTTTAATTATTATTTACTAGTTTGACAACAGCATTATAAACTTGTGCAATTGTGAATACTGAATTATGAAAAGAATAGAATAGAAATAGAGTATATATTTGTCATATTGCTCTGTGGGTACTATGCAATAGTTGAAGATGCACTTACTGGTATCTAGCGATGGTCAAACTGATTAGTCACCAGCCAGGTTTGATCCGAATATTCCAATTTGTTAGGCTGCAACAGTGGGGACAGTGATAACACCTATCCCCGCTGTTTAACCTTTAAGATGCTGCGGTCAATTACGACCGCGGCATCTTAAGTGTTTGGAAACTAAAGTAAATGCCGCGGGGGCATCGGGAGTGGGTGTTAGTTGTATCTGACAGCTAACACCCTGCTCCTTAAGCCCCGATCTAAGCTGAGCTTCGAGCGGGGTCTTAACACCTTGGAATGCCATGGTCAAACATGACCGCGGCATCCAAGCGGTTCCACCAAGCCAAATGTGTCCCCCCCGGCACCCCCCGCGGCGAGATTGGGGGGTGCCCATATGTATTTTCTGCAGCCCGGGGTCTGGCCAGTGACTCCAGGCTGCCTGGAGCCCCCACTACCTGGTTGATCCTGCCGGGACCTCTGGAAGTTAATCTATGCGTCTACATAGACTGACTTCCTATATACTGTAGACTGCAATACACGTGTATTGCAGTCTATAGTGCTGAATCAGTGATAAGTGTATCACAGGTTCAAGTGTCCTAGTAGGACATATAAAAAAGTTTAAAAAAAGTGAACTGTATGAAAAAAATAGATAAATAAATTAATAAAGCAAGGAAATAATGATTTTTTTTGCCATCTTGCCTTAAAAAAAATGCTATAAAAAATGATCAAAAAGTCATATGTATCCCAAAACAGTACCAATAAAAAGGACAGATTGTCCTGCAAAAAATAAGCCCTCAAGCAACTCTGTCAACTGAAAAAAAAAAATTGCTACACATCTCAGAAGATGGCGATGCAAAAATAATTGATTTCTTTCCCCAAATGGGTTTTTGTTCTGCAAAACTAGTAACACATAAAAAAACAATATAAATGAGGTATTGCCGTAATTGTAGTGACCCGTAGAATAAAGGTAACATGTTACTTATGCTGTACGCTGCACAGAAAAAAAAATTAAAAGGTAAAAAGCAATACCAGAATTGATGGATTTTTTTTTTTTAATCCACCAAGAAAGAGTTAATAAATTTATTCTATACGTTATAGGCACCCAAAAATGTTGTCATTACAAAATACATTTCACCCCGCAAACAACAAGCCCTCATATGGTTACATCACCAGAAAAATAAAGAAAATATAGCTTGTACAAAAACCCCAAAAATCGCCAAATCATTAGAACACAACTGGCTGCGGCAGGAAGGAAATGTATAAGCGGTGCGAGCGTATATTAGGGTACACCCCAGAGTTCGAGCTTACAAGGGAAAAGACACCAATTTATCCAGGGGTACAGTGAGCATGTTTAACCTCCTAGTGTTACATTAATTAATTTTCCAGAAATGAATACGCAGTTGATGGTGAAAGGTGAAAATGACAATTTTTCCAGGAATACGTCATTTCAGTGTGTAATATTTTCTGCCCGGCTTGTATCAGAGATGAATGCTCCAAAAGCTGTTGTGCCCGGGATCCCCACTTAACAGTTTTTGGAGTTTGTGTTTCAGATAACACAAGTTGGGCATAACATTGGGAACTGAAATGGCGTATCTATGGAAAAATTGCAATTTTCACTTTTCATTATCATCTGCGCATTCCTTTCTGGAAATTAAATTAATGCAACACTCAAGGGTTAAAAATGCTCGCTACCCCACTTGATAAATCCCTTGAAGGGTGTACTTTCATGTGTCTGCAGGTTCCACTTTACTGCCAATTCAGGTTCTCTGCAAAAGTGGCATGATGTCCAAAAACCAAACTGTGCTCTAAAAACCAAAATAGCGCTCGTTCCCTTCTGTGCCCGGCTGTTCCCAAACAGCAGTTTATACCCACATATGGCATTGTTAAGTACGTTATCCTGGGTACAACAGTGTCATACATGTGGGCGTAAACTGCCGTTTGGGCACACAAGAGGGCGTAGATGTCAAGGAGCGCTGTGTGTTTTGGAGCGCAGATTTAGATGATTGGTTTTTGGACGCCAAGTCACATTTGTAGAGACTCTAAAAATGCCCCTACAAAATGGGGTCACTTCTTGGGGAATTCCAATTTACTGGCACCTCCAGGGCTCTGCAAAAACAACATGGCATCCAGAAGATCCCTCTAAATCCATACTCCAAAAGCTAAAAAGCGCACTGCTCCTTCCCTTCTGAGTCCTGCTGTGCGCCCAAGCAGCAGTTTACACCCACATATACAATTTCTTTCTACCTGGGATAGCCCACTTAATAGTTTTAGGAGTTCATGTCTCTGATGAGACAAATTGAGTGCAACGTACTGGGAACCAAAAATGGCATATTTCTTTAAAAATTTAAATTTTCACTTTGTACATTATTGGCGGGAAGCACTCCTGGGCTCAAAATTATAATACCTCTTGATAAATTTCTTGAGAGGTGTAGTTTCTAAAATGGGGTCACTTTTTGGGGGATCCCATTGTATTGGTACTTTAGGGGCTCTGCTAATGAAAACTATTCCAGCAAAATCTGCCCTACAAAAGCCAAATAGCGCTCTTTTCATTCCGAGCCCCACTATGACCCCATACAACAGATTACAACCACATATGGGGTATTGCCGTCTTCAGGAGAAATTGTGTAACAAACTTTGGGGCAATTTTTCTCCTTTATCCTCTTGTGAAAATAAAACAATTGGGACTATATTGACAGTTTATTGGAAAAAAAAAGTAATTTTTCATTTTCACATCCCAATGTTAATAAAATCTGTGAAACAGCTGTAGGGTCAAACTGCTCACTATATCACTTTATATGTTCTGCGAGGGGTGCAATTTCTAAAATGGGGTCACATGTCTGTGAATTTCCATTGTATTGGTACTCTATGGGCTCTGCAAATGCAACTTGGCATCCGAAATCTAATGCAGCAAAATCTGCCCTCCAAAAGCCAAATAGCGTGCTTTCCATTCCGAGCCCCGCTATGTACCCATACAGCAGATTATGACCACATATGGGGTATCGTCGTGTTTAGGAGAAATTGTGTAACAAACTGAGCGGTGCTTTTTCTCCTTTACCCCCTTGTGAAAATGAAAACTTTGGGGATAAAGTGACATTTTAGTCATTTTTCATTTACACATCCCAATGTTAATAAAATCTGTGAAAAGGTTGTTAGGTCAAAATGCTCACTATAACCCTTGATAAATTCTGAGAGGGGTGTAGTTTCCAAAATGGGGTCACTTTTTGGGGGTTTCCTTTGTATTGGTACTCTAGGGGCTCTGCAAATGAGACATAGCACCCGAAAACTATTCCAGCAAAATCTGCTTTTCAAACGTCCAGTGTCGCTCCTTCCCTTCTGCGTGCTGCCGTGTGCCCAAACATCAGTTTACACCTACATGTGGAGTATTTCTGTGCTCGGGAGAAATTGCATAACAAACTGTGAGATGCATTTTTTTCCTTTAACCCTTTGTGAGTGTGTTAATTTTAGGGTTAAATGAATGTATTATTGAAAAAAAATGAAATGCTTAAATTTCACCTCCATATTATTTTAATTTCTGTGAAATGCTTAAAGGGTTAACAAACTTCCCAAATGCTGTTTTGAATTATTTCAGGGTTGCAGTTTTGAAAATGGGGTGATTCATAGAGATTTCTAATATATAGACCTTTATAATCCCATTCAGAACTGAAGTGGTCCCTAAAAAAATTAGTTTGGGAAATTTTCTTGTAAATCTGGAAAATCGCTGTTACACTTGTAAACTTTATAATGTCCAGAATACATTAAAGGATGATTAAAAGATGATGCCGATATAAAGCAGAAATATGGTAGATAATGTTTATTAATGTATTTGTGTGATATGACTATGTCTGTTTGAAAAACAGACCTTTTCACATTTTGAAAATTGCGATTTTTTTTTCAAAATTTCCATCAAATTTCAGATTTTTTTTATAAATAAATACAAAAATATTGATCAATATTTACTACTAACATGAAGTACAATGTGTCAATAAAAAACAATCTCAAAATCACTTATGTAAGTTAAAGCGTCTCAAAGTTATTGCCATATAAAGTGACACACGTCAGTTTTGAAAAACGAGGCCTGGTCCTTAATGCACTTTTGGGCTGTGTCCTTAAGGGGTTAAACTGGTGGCAGATGAAGGGGGGACATTAAACTTGGGCAGATGAAGGGGGGACATTAAACTGGTGGCAGATGAAGGGGGACATTAAACTGGGGTCAGATGAAGGGGGGACATTAAACTAGGGGAAGATTAAGAGGGACATTAAACTGAGAACAGCTGAGGGGGACAAATAATGGGGGTCACTGGACACAGACATTAAGCTGGGGGCAACTGGAAAGGGACATTAAATTGGGGCAACTGAAGGAGGATATTATACCATGGGAGTAGCTGGAGGGGAACATGTCCACCTCTAGTTGCCCCCAGTTTAATGTCACTCTCCAGCTACCTCTACATGTTTAATGTCCCCCTCCAGCTGCCCCAGTTTAATGTTCCCCTCTAGTTGCCCCCAGTTTAATGTCCTGTTCCAGCTGCTATTAATTTATTGTCCCCCTCCAACTACCTCCATTGTTTAATGTCACCCTCCAGCTGCCCCAGTTTCATGTCCCCCTCTAGTTTCCACCAGTTTAAACTGGGGCACCAGGAGAGGGACTTCATGCTGTTGATTTCACATCTGCTCCCTTAAAGGGATCATTTTGCAACCAGGCAAACAGCCACAAATTTGTCTCCCAAATAAAAATAAGCCTGTATCAGTTACAAGTCATCAAAAGCTAATTTTCAATAAAAATCATTGCTTTCTGCAATATAACCGCCATTTGTGTGTAAAAAGCTTTTCCGCAAAAAATGTTTGCAGCGTTTTAAATGTTAAAATGTGTAAAAGTAAGTATCAGCACAGTGTATGGTTAAACTCGGAGTTTGTATCCAGCAAGCTTTTGACTTGAGGCCCCCACGGCATAGCGCCCCCTTTCCTGGCCTCCACACAGTATAATGCCCCATTTACACACATTATAATGTCCCATAGTGGCCCCTCCACACACTATAATGTCCCATAGCAGCCCCTCCACACAGTATTATGTTCCATAGCGGCCCCTCCACACAGTATTATGCCCCACAGTGGCCCCTCCACATAGTATTATATCCCACAGTGGCCCCTCCAACCGGTATTATGTCCCACAGTGACACCTGCATCCAGTATTATGTCCCACAGTGGCCCCCAACTAAAGTACTAAAACAAGGTAGTAGTGAAGCAGTATTAAAAAATTATAAAGAGAAAAATAAATTGTGTAAAAGACAAATAAAGGAGGCAAAGATTGAGGCTGAGAGAATAATTGCCAAGGAAAGTAAAAATAATCCAAAAACTATAGTGACACAGTATTAAAAAACTATAAAGAGAAAAATAAAATGTGTAAAAGACAAATAAAGGAAGCAAAGATTGAGGCTGAGAGAATAATTGCCAAGGAAAGTAAAAATAATCCAAATTTTTTCTTCAATTACATAAATAATAAGAAAATAAAAACTGACAATGTGGGCCCGCTCAAAAATAATCTGGGTGTAATGGTGGAGGAGGATGAGGAAAAGGCACAACTATTAAATGCCTTCTTCTCTATGGTGTTTACACAAGAAAATCCAATGGCCAGCAACATGATTAGGGGTAATGTCAACTCTCCATTAAATGTCATCTGTTTAACCCAGGAGGAAGTGCGGAGGGTTATTATGAGGGAATTATGCACGGTGATAGATAGACCCCTATATCTAATATTTAAGGATTCAGTAATGACTGGGTCTGTTCCACAAGATTGGCGCATAGCAAATGTGTTGCCAATTTTCAAAAAGGGGTCTAAAAGTGAGCCTGGAAACTATAAGCCAATGAGTTTGACTTCTGAACTGGCTAAGATTTTTGAGGGTTTTCTAAGAGATGCTATCCTGGAGTACCTCAATGTAAATAATCTTATAACGCCCAATCAACATGGGTTTATGAGGAACCGGTCCTGTCAGATTAATTTGATCAGCTTCTATGAAGAGGTCAGTTCTAGACTGGACATGGGTAATGCGGTAGATGTAATACAGTGCCTTGCAAAAGTATTTGGCCCCCTTGAATTTTTCAACCTTTTGCCACATTTCAGGCTTCATACATAAGGATATAAAATTTTAATTTTTTTGGGAAGAATCAACAACAAGTGGGACACAGTCGTGAAGTGGAACGAAATTTATTGGTTATTTTAAACTTTTGTAAAAAATAAAAAACTGAAAAGTGGAGGCGTGCAATATTATTCAGCCCCTTTACTTTCAGTGCAGCAAACTCACTCCAGAAGTTCAGTGAGGATCTCTGAATGATCCAATGTTGTTCTAAATGACTGATGATGATAAATATAATCCACCTGTGTGTAATCAAGTCTCCGTATAAATGCACCTGCTCTGTGATAGTCTCAGGGTTCTGTTTAAAGCGCAGAGAGCATCATGAAGACCAAGGAACACACCAGGCAGGTCCATGATACTGTTGTGGAGAAGTTTAAAGCTGGATTTGGATACAAAAAGATTTCCCAAACTTTAAACATCTCAAGGAGCACTGTGCAAGCGATCATATTGAAATGGAAGGAGTATCAGACCACTGCAAATCTACCAAGACCCGGCCGTCCCTCTAAACTCTCATCTCAAACAAGGAGAAGACTGATCAGAGATGCAGCCAAGAAGCCCATGATCACTCTGGATGAACTGCAGAGATCTACAGCTGAGGTGGGAGAGTCTGTCCGTAGGACAACAATCAGTCGTACATTGCACAAATCTGGCCTTTATGGAAGAGTGGCAAGAAGAAAGCCATTTCTCAAAGATATCCATAAAAAGTCTCGTTTAAAGTTTGCCACAAGCCACCTGGGAGACACACCAAACATGTGGAAGAAGGTGCTCTGATCAGATGAAACCAAAATTGAACTTTTTGGCCACAATGCAAAACGATATGTTTGGCGTAAAAGAAACACAGCTCATCACCCTGAACACACCATCCCCACTGTCAAACATGGTGGTGGCAGCATCATGGTTTGAGCCTGCTTTTCTTCAGCAGGGACAGGGAAGATGGTTAAAATTGATGGGAAGATGGATGGAGCCAAATACAGGATCATTCTGGAAGAAAACCTATTGGAGTCTGCAAAAGACCTGAGACTGGGAGATTTATCTTCCAACAAGACAATGATCCCAAACATAAAGCAAAATCTACAATAGAATGGTTCACAAATAAACGTATCCAGGTATTAGAATGGCCAAGTCAAAGTCCAGACCTGAATCCAATCGAGAATCTGTGGAAAGAGCTGAAAACTGCTGTTCACAAACGCTCTCCATCCAACCTCACTGAGCTCAAGCTGTTTTCCAAGGAAGAATGGGCAAGAATTTCAGACTCTCGATGCGCAAAACTGATAGAGACATACCCCAAGCGACTTGCAGCTGTAATCGCAGCAAAAGGTGGCGCTACAAAGTATTAACTTAAGGGGGCCGAATAATTTGGCACGCCCCACTTTTCAGTTTTTTATTTTTTACAAAAGTTTAAAATATCCAATAAATTTTGTTTCACTTCACAATTGTGTCCAACTTGTTGTTGATTCTTCACCAAAAAATTTAAATTTGATATCCTTATGTTTGAAGCCTGAAATGTGGCAAAAGGTTGAAAAGTTCAAGGGGGCCGAATACTTTCGCAAGGAACTGTATACCTGGACTTTTCAAAGGCTTTTGATACTCTACCACATAAAGGATTCATATGCAAAATGAGAATGTTGGGACTAGGGGAAAACATATGCATTTGGGTTCGCAACTGGCTCATTGATAGGAAACAGAGGGTGCTTGTTAATGGTAAATACTCAGACTGGGTCTAAGTCACCAGTAGAGTGCCACAGGGGTGAGTATTGGGTCCTTTCCTGTTTAATATCTTTATTAATGACCTGGTAGAGGGTTTGCAGAGCAATGTGTCCATATTTGCAGATGATACTAAACTCTGTAAGGTAATCAAAAATGAGGAGGATAGTAGAATATTACAGGGGGATCTAAGGAAGCTGGAAGCATGGGCGGAAACTTGGCAAATGAAGTTTAAAGTTGACAAATGTAAGGTTATGCATTTTGGTCAACGAAATAAAATGCATGATTATGTACTTAATAGCAAATTACTGGGTAAGACTGCCACTGAAAAAGACTTGGGGATTTTGGTGGACTGTAAGCTTACCTTCAGTGACCAGTGCCAGACAGCTGCTGCCAAGGCAAATAGAATTATGGGATGCATCAAAAGAGGTATAGATTCTCATGACAAGAACATAGTTATGCCTCTGTACAAATCACTGGTACGGCCACACTTAGACTACTGTGCACAATTCTGGGCCCCAGTATACAAGAAAGACATAATCAAACTAGAAAGAGTGCAAAGAAGGGCAACCAAAATTATTAGGGGACTGGGTGGATTGGAGTACAACGATAGATTAACAAATTTGGGGTTTTTCAGTTTAGAGAAAAGACGTCTACAAGGAGATCTAATAACAATGTACAAATACATGAAGGGACAGCACAAAGAACTTTCTAATGATCTTTTTACTCCTAGGACAGTGACAGTGACGAGGTGACATCCTCTACATCTGGAGGACAGAAAGTTTCACCAGCAACATAGAAGGGGATTGTTTACAGTAAGAACAACGAGGCTATGGAACTCATTGCCCCAAGAAGTGGTGATGATGGATTCTTTGGACAAAATTTCAAAGAGGGCCTGGATGTCTTTTTCGAACAGAACAATATTATGGGTTATGAGTATAATTTTGTTAAGGACAAGTTGATCCAGGGTTTTAGACTGATTGCCAGATTGGAATCAGGAAGGAATTTTTTTCCCCTAAAATGGGGCAATTGGCATAAGCCTCATGGGGTTTTTGCCTTCCTCTGGATCAACACTGTAGGGTACTGTTGGGTTATAGGTTGGACTTGATGGACTGATATCTTCATCCAACCTCATTTACTATGTAACTATGTAACAGTATTATGTCATACAGTGGCCCCTGCACACAGTATTATGTCCCAAAGTGGTCCCTGCACACAGTATTATGTTCCACAGTGGCCACTGCACACAGTATAATGCCACATAGTAACCCCTGCACATAATATTATGCCCCATAGTGGACC
This sequence comes from Leptodactylus fallax, assembly GCA_947044405.1. NCBI lineage: Eukaryota > Metazoa > Chordata > Amphibia > Anura > Leptodactylidae > Leptodactylus > Leptodactylus fallax. The sequence goes on from CAMRHE010000105.1 coordinate 5,601,946, forward strand.
ACCCATGAACTATTATTATACTTGGGGGTCTTTTCAGACCGCAGAGTATAATGATCGAAGGCCCAGCACTCCCTGCTGTTTTCAGCCCTCTTCAATGTCGGCACAAACGTCTCATGGACCTGGCTGATGTCACAATGCATAATGACGCCGGCCTGGCCCACGTGATGTGTGGGACGTCACTAAAGAGGCCCAAAGATTGCAGGAAGTCAACAGGCCCTGTCAACAGCAATGACTATGGCAGAAGACTTTCTGACACCTGTAAAAGTTGCAAATCTTTGCTTCCGTTTTATACAGAACCATTCTCACATGAATGAAGAGAAAGAGTGAGCGAGAAGATAAATCATGTATGTGAGTACAGGTGAATTAACACTTTTTTTTATGTTTTCTCACCTCCCCTAGGCCGCCGATCATTATACTCCAGGTCCGAGTATAATAATAGCAGTATTTGTTGGGGTTCATGGCCTAGGGGCCATGGCCTCACTTACTGATCCCCGCTCCTGCTCACGACCGCATCCGTTTCCCTTTCTGGCCTCCAGGCAGCGACATGATATGGGACGCAGAAGGGGAAGTGGAGGCGGCCGTGAGCAGGAGCGGAGATAGGTAAGTAAATAGGGCCTGTTACCTGCTGGGGTAACTCCAGCAGGTAACAGACTATTTAAAAAAAAAAAGAAAAAAAAGCATAAGATCCCGAGCCCTGTGGCAGCCACTACCCCGGTACTTACGTTTGTATCCACCTCTTACCATCATTTTTTCCATAGTCATACATGTCACTTTCACTTTGACATAACTTCGGTTGTGTTTGACTTAGAGAGCTAGAAATTGGATAGATAGGTTCCTAGGAGTCCTGACAATGTTTTTTTTAAAAACAGAATGGGGAACAGAATCCCCGAGCTCTAACCGAGCACGAATGTGAACCTACCCTTAGAGTGTCCCAACATACAGTAATAAAAGTGCTCCTTTAGTGTCCCCATACAGTAATAGTGCCCCATAAGTAAACTACAGCACAGTTAAAATCCCCCATTAGTGTCTTCACATAGTAACTGTGTCCCTTAAAGGTCAGTACTATGAAGGCAAATACATAACTTCACTATAAAGATACAGATACAGTTAAAAGTATTTTAAGAGTGCCCAGGCATCTCTGACACCCCTGCTCCAATTATACTTATCTGGTTTTTACCATTCCTGAGATAAATGGAGTATCTGCATATGAGAGACCCATTTACCATAACTGCATGATAAGCAACCCAGAAAAGTGGCTCTGTATGCACAAACACGCATATATTTTCATGGGGTGACCTAGCAGTGTAGATTACAGTGGGGAAAAAAAGTATTTAGTCAGCCACCAATTGTGCAAGTTCTCCCACTTAAAAAGATGAGGGGTAAGAAGACCCCCTTGGTACTTCTTTCAACAGATGCGGAAAAAGCCTTTGATAGGGTAGATTGGACCTTTATGACAGAGACACTACGGTATTTCGGCATCCCACACATGTTTGTCCAGAAGGTCATGGCTTTGTATTCCAGACCTAGTGCTAAAATTAGAGTTAATGGATGCCTCTCCTCCTCGTTTGATATTAAAAACGGTACCAGGCAGGGATGTCCATTATCCCCCTTACTCTTTGTTCTGACCATTGAAACATTAATTCAGAGTATCCGTCAGGACCCATTGCTGAAAGGTCTGGTTACTGGAGGAATATGTCATAGTACAGCCACATTTGCAGACGACCTTTTAATAATTCTTACCAACCCAACTGTTGCAATATCCCATATAGATATGATCTTTACGGCCTTTGGTACCTTATCGAATTTTAAAATTAATACCACAAAATCTGAAGCCCTATGTGTCTATTGCCCCCCTTCGGTTAAATCTGACTTACAGGCTACCTCCCCATTCCCACTGCAATATGACTATATCAAGTATTTAGGATTAACTTTAACACCCTCACCCAGACGCTGGTACGATTCTAACTACGGCCCTTTGCTCTCCAACATCAAATCTTTATTAGAATCTTGGCAGGCCCCATATATCTCATGGATGGGTAGAACTAATCTATTGAAAATGACGATTCTACCTAAGATTTTATACTTATTTCAAACCCTCCCAATCCCTCTTCCACTAACATTCTTCTCCTCCCTCCGCAGAATGTTTTCAAAATATGTCTGGCATAACTCTCGCCCTAGAGTGGCGTTCCACACTCTTACTAGACCTAGGAAGTTGGGAGGCATGGGTCTACCAGATATAAAAACATATTATCATGCAGCACAACTGGCAAGGACCATTGATTGGTTTCAGAGCGATAATGCGAGATTACGTGTGTCAGTGGAGGAAGCCACTATAGATTTCCCCCTTACTGCGATACTATGGCTTTCCCGCCAAACGGCTAAGCAGATCCTCACCTTTAATGTATTAACGTCAGTGGTCTATGACTCATGGCAATGGGTACGGAGACTGCTTCCTATGGCAAAAGGTCCTTCCCCTCTCATGTCCGTCCAAGATTTAATTCTATCGGAATCCAAGTTTATAGAATCGGCCCCAAGAGTGCCGAAACATGTCAGGCGATTACCCTACGACTCTATACTGATTGATGGGGCCTTCCATTCTTATTTTGAGTTCACCCAACACTTCCTCCCTACCCATACCAATTTTCTAACGTACCAATCGATTAAAATACTGTACCTGAGAGCCCTGAAGCAGAAACCTGACAATCGCACAACTACATGGCTAGAACAGCTTCCACTTCGGAAGCAAAATACACCAAGACCTTTATCTACTTTCTACTCCAACCTCCTGAGTGAACTAGGGATAGAACTCCCCTCATATGTGCGAAAATGGGAGGTAGACCTTCAAATGTCCTTTACTCCTGGAGAAATATCATCTATGCTCAAGCGATCCACAGGGCCTTCCAGATGTGTGCGCTTGCAGGAGTCAAGCTACAAACTGGTCACCAGATGGTATAGAACGCCTACTGTAGTCCACAAATTCTCTCCGGAGGTATCCCCTTGGTGCTGGCGTTGCCATAAGTCCGCAGGTTCCTACCTGCATATTTGGTGGGAATGCGAAAAAATAGCCCCTTACTGGTCACTAGTTCAGCAGATACTGAACCAGGTTTGTGGATTCACTGAACACCTGTCTCCTGTAGGAATTTTCTTAAATTTATGGCCCACTTCCCCGCCTAGGTCCCACAAGCGTCTTTGGCTTCAACTGGTAACTATCGCCAAATCTATGATCCCTTTATACTGGGCATCCGATTCCCCTCCTCCAGTATCCCACTTTCTGAGGAAAGTATCTCAAGTTGCACGGATGGAGGAACTTTCCCACTTAGAACTTCGTACCTACCAGAAGTTTTGCGATATTTGGGCGCCTTGGTATGAGTTCTCTAAAGACACTACTAAGACACATTTGTGGGAACCTCCTGTTTAACCAAATAATTTACTGAGACCCTTGGCCTTACACCCTAAGTATTTTTTTGTAATTTTTCAATGCTAACGTTCCATTCATTATTGTGTTATTTGTCAATCGTGATATGCAATATGCCAGCTTATCCAATTGTTTACTTATTGATTGTTGTACCATGCACATTATATGTTACTGTCTATATTCATTGGTGATATTTGAAAATCTAATAAAAAGTTAATTAAGAAAAAAAAAAAAAAGATGAGGCCGGCCTGTAATTGTCATCATAGGTAGACCTCAACTATGAGAGACAAAATAAGAAAACAAATCCAGAAAATCACATTGTTTGATTTTTAAAGAATTTATTTGCAAATTATGGTGGAAAATAAGTATTTCGTCAATAACAAAAGTTCATCTCAATACTTTGTTCTATATCCTTTGTTGGCAATGACAGAGGTGAAACGTTTTCTGTAAGTCTTCACAAGGTTGGCACACACTGTTGCTGGTATGTTGGCCCATTCCTCCATGCAGATCTCCTCTAGAGAAGGGATGTTTTGGGGCTGTCGCTTGGCAACACGGACTCCCTCCAAAGGTTTTCTATGGGGTTGAGATCTGGAGCCTGGCTAGGCCACTCCAGGACCTTGAAATGCTTCTTACGAAGCCGCTCCTTCGTTGCCCTGGCGGTGTGCTTGGGATCATTGTCATGCTGAAAGACCCAGCCACGTTTCATCTTCAATGGCCTTGCTGATGGAAGGAGGTTTGCACTCAAAATCTCACGATACATGGCCCCATTCATTCTTTCATGTACATGGATCAGTTGTCCTGGTCCCTTTGCAGAGAAACAGCCCCAAAGCATAATGTTGCCACCCCAATGCTTCACAGTAGGTATGGTGTTCTTTGGATGCAACTCAGCATTCACTCTCCTCCAAACACGACAAGTTGTGTTTCTACCAAACAGTTGTACTTTGGTTTCATCTGACCATATGACATTCTCCCAATACTCTTCTGGAACATCCAAATGCTCTCTAGCAAACTTCAGACGGGCCCGGATATGTCCTGGCTTAAGCAGGGGGACACGTCTGGCACTGCAGGATCTGAGTCCCTGGCGGCGTAGTGTGTTACTGACGGTAGCCTTTTTTACGTTAGTCCCAGCTTTCTGCAGGTCACTCACTAGGTCCCCCTGTGTGGTTCTGGGATTTTTGCTCACCGTTCTTGTGATCATTTTGACCCCACGGGGGTGAGATCTTGCGTGGAGCCCCTGATGGAGGGAGATTATCAGTGGTCTTGTATGTCTTCTATTTTCTAATTATTGCTTCCACAGTTGATTTCTTCACACCAAGCTGCTTGCCTATTGCAGATTCAGTCTTCCCAGCCTGGTGCAGGGCTACCATTTTGTTTCTGGTGTCCTTCCACAGCTCTTTGGTCTTCACCATAGTGGAGTTTGGAGTGTGACTGTTTGAGGTTGTGGACAGGTGTCTTTTATACTGATAACAATGTCAAACAGGTGCCATTACTACAGGTAATGAGCGGAGGACAGAGGAGCCTCTTAAAGAAGAAGTTACAGGTCTGTGAGAGCCAGAAATCTTGCTTGTTTGTAAGTGACCAAATACTTATTTTCCACCATAATTTGCAAATAAATTCTTTAAAAATCAGACAATGTGATTTTCTGGATTTGTTTTCTCATTTTGTCTCTCATAGTTGAGGCCTACCTATGATGTCAATTACAGGCCTCTTTCATCTTTTTAAGTGGGAGAACTTGCACAATTGGTGGCTGACTAAATACTTTTTTTTCCCCACTGTATATGTACATGTATACATACACCTAAGTAAAGCATTGATTGTATTTGTGTCAGGTCATCAATATGCAGTCAGATGTCGTGAATCTTAATAATGCTTTACTTGTCTTTTGCATTTAAGTGTGAAGTTGCAATGTGGTCCCTGATCTGCAGAGCCTTCAACCTAATTTAGCAGAGAAAGGATTTGTTTTGAAAGGCTGACTCAAAGGGAAAGATTCGCAAAGCAGTGAAAAATAGAGTTATTGCGATAATCAATTAAATAGTTTCACAAAAACAGAGTTTCCCTTTTAGGAACTATATTTGAAAAGTGGACGGAAAATGATTTCCTCAAAGTAGAACCAAACATAAAAGAAAGCATATTCTGCAGAGAATGCTTGTCGCCCTTGCCCTTGAATGTCAGAATGCATCTGTTTAATCAGAAAATCATTTGGGTGAATAATCTGCCCTGTCAACAGCAATGACTATGGCAGAAGACTTTCTGACACCTGTAAAAGTTGCAAATCTTTGCTTCCATTTTATACAGAACCATTCTCACATGAATGAAGAGAAAGAGTGAGCGAGAAGATAAATCATTTACGTGAGCACAGAACAGGAGTAAGTCAAAAAAAGGAGGATGTTATAACATCTGGCAGAAGAGCAATGCCAGTGGGTATGGAAAAATGCTGCATAATAAAAACGCTTTAAAAAATACAAGTGCTAATAGTTTATTTTTGTCAATTAACAAAATGAAGTGACTGACCAAAGAGAAATCTAAATAGTGGCAATTCTTCTAAGTACACTTGCACACCGTTTCTGAAGGAGAGAACATGGAGCTCTAACACAGATCTTGTGTAGATGTAGGTTTGCTTACTTTTTAGAGCCATATTATCACTTCCAGGACTCTTTATGCTGAAGATAGTTCTTAATGTTATTGGCTGTATGTTTGGGGGTTGTTGTCCTGCTGTAGAAATCGTGAACGAATCTGACTCCTGATGGTATTACATGATGGATAAGTATCTGCCTGTATTTTTCAGAACTGAAGACACCAAATCCCCAAGTCCATTTGCTGAAATGCAGCTTCAAACTTGCAAAGAACCTCCACCATGCTCCATTGTTGCCTGCAAACACTTATTATGTCTCCTCAACAATGTATTAATAATTGTTAGAAGAGAAATTCAATAGCTCAGGGATTCATATATGCAATTTAATAGACAGTAAGAAGTTGCTTTCAGGTGACAGTTGGGAATCAATTAAGGTGTATTTCACTTGATATTAGAATTATTATATTCCTGAGGAATGATTATATAAGTAAACACTATGATTTATTTATTTTTTCCAATAAACAACTGAGCTTTAACTCTTTGTATAAAAAATATCTATATTTTCCCCAGGTCTCTAAGGCCAAGATAGGTTCAGCCTTTCTCTCTGACCATTCTCCCGTTTCCAGTTCCCTCAAACTCCTCCCTCCCAGACCGCGCTCATCCTCCTGGACGTTGAATGAATCGCTTCTGCTTGATGCTCAATGCTTGGCCGAACTTAAATTAACTGTCTACAATTTCATGATGGATCGACACAACTACTCCCCCTATGCAGTGGGAAGCTCTTAAGTGTGTCCTTAGAGGGGTCTTAATGAAACACGGTGCTATTATCAAGAGGGAAGCGGGACTGAAGTTTAGATCCCTACTACAAGACTTAGCTACCTTAGAGGCGCAACATAAACAATCTCTACAAGAATCCACCCTGGCAGCAGCGCCTCCGACAGCTTGGCCGGCGCTCGTTCTATGAATGGGGTAACAAGGCGAGGCGACTTCTGGCACGAGCGGTTCGGGATAGACAGGCGGCCACACATGTCATGACCATTAAGCATTCCTCGGGTGATGTCTCTCATCTCACGACAGATATTTTGCGGAGGCGTTCCGCGACTACTGATTTAATTTGCAAATAAATTCTTAGAAAATCAGACAATGTGATTTTCTAGATATGTTTTCTCATTTTTTCTCTCATAGTTGAGGTCTACCTATGATGTCAATTACAGGCCTCTCTCATCTTTTTAAGTGGGAGAACTTGCAAAATTGGTGGCTGACTAAATACTTTTTTCCCCACTGTATACACTATATTATTAAACCTAGAAAACACCAAACAACCATTTTCAAAGACACTCCACAACATATTTTTTTTCCAATAAACAACAACACATCATTAACTCTTTGTCTAAAAAATATCTATATCTTTTAATTCAAATCTCATAATAAAACACATATAGCATACATAGGTTACAAATTCACCCCACATGGTAAATAACAAGGTCCCATTAATTACATAGACACCACCAAAACACAGAAGATGAAAATTACCGTAATATATAGTTCACCAAAAAGTACTAATGCCAAACCCTTAGAAGTATATGCAAATGACATGACATTTCAAGTCCCTTTCTTTCCCCACACAATTAGGGGTAGGCATGTAGTCTTGCTCTATGATGTCCCTGCCTAGAGTTTAATGCTATAAGATTATCTGTAAGAGATGTCATATACATATACTTCTGACTTTTTTAGGGTTTGATATTAGTACTTTTTGGTGGACTATATATTAATATATTGGTGGATTATATATTATATTTCATCTGTGCTTTGGTAGTGTCTATGTAATGACTGGGACCTATTGTTATTTATCCACGTATGGGGTGAATTTTTAACCTATGTAAGTTATATGTGTTTTATTATGAGATTTGAATTAAAAGATATAGATATTTTTTACACAAAGAGTTAAAGCTCCATTGTTGTTTATTGGAAAAAAACATATTTTGTGGACTGTCTTTAATCCTTTAAGGACACAGCCTAAAAGTGCCTTATGGACCAGGCCTCATTTTTCAAAACTGACATGTGTCATTTTATATGGCAATAACTTTGAGACGCTTTAACTTACACAAGTGATTTTGAGATTGTTTTTTTCATGACACATTGTACTTCATGTTAGTGGTAAACATTGATCAATTTTTTTGTACTGTATTTATTTATAAAAAAAAAATAGGAAATTTGGAAAAAAAATCGCAATTCTCAAAATGTGAAATGCTGTGCTTTTCAGACAGTCATACAACCCAAATACATTAATACATATTATCTATCATATATCTTCTTTATATTGGCATCATCTTTTAATCGCCCTTTAATTTATTTTGGATGTTAGCAGGCTTACAAGTGTAACAGCGATTTTCCAGATTTACAAGAAAATTTCCAAAACTAATTTTTTAGGGACCACTTCAGTTCTGAACCCCATTTTCAAAACTGCACCACTCAAATAATTCAAATCAGCATTTGGGAAATTTGTTAATCCTTTAAGCATTTCGTGGTAATTAAAACAAAATGGAGTTGAAATTTAGACATTTCATTTTTTTCAATAATACATTCATTTAGCCCTAAAATGAACACATTTACAAAGGGTTAAAGGAGAAAATGCATCTCACAGTTTGTCATGCAATTTTTCCACGAGAACAGAAATACCCCACATGTGGGTTAAACTGATGTTTGGGCACACGGCACCGCACGTAAGGAAAGGAGCGGCACTTGAAAAGAAGATTTTGCTGGAATAGTTTTCAGGTGCTATGTCTCATTTGCAGAGCCCCTAAAGTGCCAATACAATGTAAACCCCCAAAAGTGACCCCATTTTGGAAACTACACCCCTGAATTTATCAAGGTTACCGAGAAGAACAAAAAAACTGCGCCAATAGTGTGACACTGTTATAATAAATAATTAAATATGAAATAAAACAATCATATAAATAGAGCTGAATAAAAATTAAATAAAAGAACAATACTGATGCAGATTTTGCTTGGAGTGCATATATGAGGAATACTTGCATGAGATAGTATAAATATAATAATTAATAACAACATTAATAAAAAAAATGTTAAAAATACAATAATGTCTAAATATGTACAAAAATTAACAATCATATGTTTTTTGTTTCAATTTTCAATAGCTTCATTGAGACCTATTGGGATCATGGTGTCTAATTTGTTCTGACTGTTTTTTGTCTACTGGAGTTATACGGAAGTCTCTCGGGTCACAATTGTGGAAAGCTACAGTGTGCCTGGACGCACTGTGTTTAGAAAAACCTTTTGCTATGTTGGACCTGTGCTTATTTAGTCTTTCTCTTAAGTGCATACTGGTACGTCCAACATATTAGAGACCGCAGTTACATTCAATAACATATATCACATAGCTGGATGCACATATGAGTCTTGGTTTGTCAATCGGGCGTTAATGATGCGGGTGTTAGCAGTCAGTTACAGCTAACACCCGCTCCCAATGCCACACTCGCTCCCAATGCCGCCCCCGCTCGCCAGCCCATGACAAACTATTACATCCATTTGCGGCAAGTACCAGGCGTTCAGGACATAATAGTATGTCACGTTTCGCTAAGGGGTTAAAAATGATTGTTTGGTGTTTTCTAGGTTTAATAATATAATGTATATATAATTTATTGTATACTACAATAAATCATATAGTTTTCGTTTCAGTTATACATTGATGGTGATCAGTTGATTAGGTCATCGTTATATACTACTCACAATTCCTATATTCATTGCTTGAGAAAGGTCCCATTGAATTAAACTGAAACATTGCACATGGGTGAATAAAGGATTCACTTCTATTCACTGGATTTGTGAGTGCTGTCTCAAATTTTCTATTGGATTTTGAGGGAGTTTGGTTGGGTATTACCTCCCCACATTCCACAAGCATTTGTACAAGGGCTTATTTTTTGTGGGACAAATTGTAATTAGTGGTGGCGCCATTTAATATTCCAGAAGATGTACTGGGAAGCTGGAAAAAAATTCAGAATGGAGTGTAATTGTAAAAAAATGCAATTGTGCAATATGCTACCAGATTTAGTTTTTACAGCATTTGCCATGCGGTAAAAATGACACATTAACTATATTCTGTGGATCGGTATGATAACAATAATACCAAATCTATATAGCTTTTGTTATGTTTCAATACATTTACAAAATCTCAAAACTTACATTGCTACATTGTGACACCGTATTACATGTACGATGCTGTGTAAGGGCTCTTATATTAGCAAGGTAAATTGTATTTTATATTAATAACGTTTTGGGGAATGTTTTGATCACTATTCAATTTTTTGAAGAGGTCAGACAATGAAAAAATGTAAATTTCCACATTTAGGCTAAGGCCCCACATAGCGGGCTGCAGCAAAAAAGCGCTGTGGGAAAAACTGCCGTATAAACACATTGTGGTTTTTCCCTTATATTGTGCTTTTCCATTATACCTATAGGGAAAGCACCGGTGTTTCTGTAGGTATAATTTACATACTGCTATTTCTAAAACTGCAACGGTTTTGGAAATCGCAACTTGTCTGCTTCACATATTTTTCCACAATATGCAGATAGGATTTACACCATATGGGCCCTGGCCTAAGATTTGTTTTTCTTGCTACGCAGTTCATCATATGGGATAGATATTTTTATAGGCATTTTCAGGCACAGGGATGAATAATTTGTTCATTCTAATTTTTGTTTATTTTTAAAGATAATCTAGGGAAAGGGGCAATGGTTGCTTAATTTTTTTTAAAAATAATCCTTAAAACTTGGCAGTGCTCATGTGCTGCTTTTCTTTAGGTGCCTTGTTTGCAATTGACCAAGGCATCTAAAGTGTGGAGTTGGCACTAATTGTGGCTGCTAGTGTTGAGTGACTGCTGTATAATACAGTCAGTACCTACCAGGTATGGACAGGGCACAGGATGAGCATTCTCCATACCATTTTAGGCCGGTTGCAGACAACCGTGCTGTGGGTCAGTGTGCTATCCGTGTATTTCACGGACAGCACACTGACCAATTCTTTTCTATGGGCCCCTACACACGACCGTGATTTTCACGGTTCTGTGTGCGGGCCAACAGTCCAATCTGTATCAGATAGGACATGTCCTATTCTTGTCCTATTTTGCGGGCCGTGTTTCCGTGGCTCCTATTCATTTAATGAAAGGAGCCGCGGAAGCCCGCCTGTGCACGGGCGGCACACAGGGACTTCTCCGTGTCCCCCGTGTGCAGACCGTGCTTTGAAATCACGGCAGGCCGGTTGCGGCACGGTCGTCTGTAACCGGCCTCAGTGACACCATGACATAATAGTTGCAAAAGGGTTCAATTATGCACAAAAGATGATAAGAAGACTAATCAGCTGTCTGGACCTAGAAACTGCTCTCTTGATGGGGATTACTCAAGTGTTTTTTCTCTTCTGGGCCTTCAGAATGTTTCTGTGAGAAGTGCATTGATTCTCATAGTCTGTTGGTACATAGCTCTCATTCTAGTGTTTGGTTAAACATTTCTTTCCACGTTTACTGTAGCATCCAACAGAAACCTGATCTTAAAGAATAATTTTTATTGGGAGTGTGAACATGGAAAACCCTACTTGTTCTGACTTCCTGGGAGAAATTGGTGCTCACTTTAACAAGCAGAACAATAGTTATAATTTAACAGGTGAAAAATGGAGAGCAACTATATCCAAATTTTCATGCTTTGATTTGGGATACTGTTTAAGAAAGTTGAACTAGGTTTTAAAAATGATCATACAATTCACTGATGTTACTGTAATGATAACAAATGACATCTGGCTACATTGTGTCTCCATAAGATCATAATAATGTTCAGAACAGCAGGAAATAGCCAATAAAACGTTGATTTTAGGAACCTTTACATATTACATATGAAGATGTTTCATTGTAAGAGGATTACTATACATGAATAAGACTGTAAAAGAGCTGTGGGGGCGGTAAGAGGATTATAAAACAGATAGACCAAAAAGAATTTGAAAATTAATAAAATATTTATGTAAAATAGTACTATAGTATTAATGTTATTGTGAGATATATAGTAATCTCAGAATATTTAGCAGATGAAGAATTTTTATTGTCTACACAACTAAAACCTTATTAGCTCTTTGAGATCATGAGAGAAGTGTTATAGCAAAGTACATGCAGAAGATTTGGAAGCATTAAGAATTACAGATCTTTTTGTTGCTTTTTGTACAATACACTGTGGACCATAAAGTATTAGTAAACAATATTTATAAACAATAGCACTTTTAGGCTAAGGCTCGACATAGCGAGCCACAACCAAAAAAGCGCTTCGGGAAAACTGCGGTGGAAACGCATCACGGTTTTCCCCGCAGTGCTTTTGACAGAAAGTTCACAGAGGAAAACTCTGTGGACTTTCTGCTTCTATTATACAGTGGGGAAAAAAAAGTATTTAGTCAGCCACCAATTGTGCAAGTTCTCCCACTTAAAAAGATGAGAGAGGCCTGTAATTGACATCATAGGTAGACCTCAACTATGAGAGAAAAAATGAGAAAACATATCTACAAAATCACATCGTCTGATTTTTTAAGAATTTATTTGCAAATTATGGTGGAAAATAAGTATTTGGTCACTTACAAACAAGCAAGATTTCTGGCTCTCACAGACCTGTAACTTCTTCTTTAAGAGGCTCCTCTGTCCTCCACTCATTACCTGTAGTAATGGATCCCGTTTGAAATTGTTATCAGTATAAAAGACACCTGTCCACAACTTCAAACAGTCACACTCCAAACTCCACTATGGTGAAGACCAAAGAGCTGTGGAAGAACACTATAAACAAAATTGTAGACCTGCACCAGGCTGGGAAGACTGAATCTGCAATAGGTAAGCAGCTTGGTGTGAAGAAATCAACTGTGGGAGCAATAATTAGAAAATGGAAGACATACAAAACCACTGATAATCTCCCTCGATCAGGGGCTCCACGTAATATCTCACCTCGTGGGGTCAAAATGATCACAAGAACGGTGAGAAAAAAATCCCAGAACCACACGTGGGGACCTAGTGAATGACTTGCAGAAAGCTGGGACTAACGTAACATAGGCTACCGTCAGTAGCACACTACGCCGCCAGGGACTTAGATCCTGCAGTGCCAGACGTGTCCCCCTGCTTAAGCCAGTACATATCCAGGCCTGTCTGAAGTTTGCTAGAGAGCATTTGGATGTTCCAGAAGAGTATTGGGAGAATGTCATATGGTCAGATGAAACCAAAGTAGAACTGTTTGGTAGAAACAGTTGGAGGAGAGTGAATGCTGAGTTGCATCCAAAGAACACCATACCTACTGTGAAGCATGGGGGTGGCAACATTATGCTTTGGGGCTGTTTCTCTGCAAAGGGACCAGGACAACTGATCCATGTACATGACAGAATGAATGGGGCCATGTATCGTGAGATTTTGAGTGCAAACCTCCTTCCATCAGCAAGGCCATTGAAGATGAAACGTGGCTGGGTCTTTCAGCATGACAATGATCCCAAGCACACCACCAGGGTAACGAAGGAGTGGCTTCGTAAGAAGCATTTCAAGGTTCTGGAGTGGCCTAGCCAGTCTCCAGTTCTCAACCCCATAGAAAACCTTTGGAGGGAGTTGAAAGTTTGTGTTGCGCGGCGACAGCCCCAAAACATCACTGCTCTAGAGGATATCTGCATGGAGGAATGGGCCAACATACCAGCAACAGTGTGTGCTAACCTTGTGAAGACTTACAGAAAACGTTTGACCTCTGTCATTGCCAACAAAGGATATATAACAAAGTATTGAGATGAACTTTTGTTATTGACCAAATACTTATTTTCCACCATAATCTGCAAATAAATTCTTAAGAAATCAGACAATGTGATTTTCTGGATTTGTTTTCTCATTTTGTCTCTCATAGTTGAGGTCTACCTATGATGTCAATTACAGGCCTCTCTCATAAATATTTTTTCCCCACTGTACCTATATGGAAAATGCCATCCTTTTGTATTCAAAAAGATAAGCTATTGCCAGAGGTGCCTGGCAGTGGTTTGATCCACTGTTCCTGTTGAGAACGCATGCACAAATGGCTGAATCAAGCAAGCATGTCTGTGTAGGAATATCATGTAGGCAAACTGGATTTTATAAAATGCTAATTCTAAGGACATTCAGAGGTGCTGGTCATCCTTATGATCGCAACTGAGGCTAACAGGATGTAGCATACCATAGAGTTTTATACTTCCTTTGGGTGGTGTGAAGGGACTTCCAGGACTGTCTGGTCATGACATGACCATTTATGGGAAACATGTAAAGTAAAATAATGGATACCAACTGGTCAGTAACATAATTTAACCCTATTAATCAGATAAGGACAGCTTGGAAGTGCATACTGACTTATCAGTAACAGACTTTAACCCTGTCATATCACATCAATAAAGATATCCATAGATGGACAGTGAGGAATACATACAGACTGATCAGTAACAGAAGTTAACCCTGTAATATCACATCAATATGACATTCTGATTTTGTGGGAAAAACATGTGCTATTATGTAAGTACATATATAATAGCTGTCAACTCTGTATGTCCAGTTTTATTCTGCTGGACCTGTCCTATCCTTGTATTTCATATGGTAGGCCATTCTTTCAAATGGTCACCGTGCGATACTGCATTCAAAATGTATGGCCAGTGAACAGAATAAGCACAACACTTGGCACAACTAATATGACAGCTAGGGGACATCAAGGGGCATATTACACCTAAAATCAAAAGAAATATAACACACCCAAAAGTCAGAATGTGAGATGTAAATCTCATCATGTACAGTCATGGCCAAAAGTTTTGAGAATGACACAAATATTATATTTTCACATGATCTGCTGCCCTCTGGTTTTTATGTGTGTTTGTCAGATGTTTTTATCACATACAGAAATATAATTGCATTCATATTATGAGTAACAGAAGCTTATATTGACAGTTAGAATGAGTTAATGCAGCAAGTCAATATTTGCAGTGTTGACCCTTCTTCTTCAGGACCTCTGCAATTCTCCCTGGCATGCTCTCAATCAACTTCTGGACCAAATCCTGACTGATAGCAGTCCATTCTTGCAGAATCAATGCTTTAATTTTGTCTGAATTTGTTGGTTTTTGTTTGTCCACCCATCTCTTGATGATTGAACACAAGTTCTCAATGGGATTAAGATCTGGGGAGTGTCCAGGCCATGGACCCAAAATCTCTATGTTTTGTTCCCTGAGCCATTTAGTTATCACCTTTGCTTTATGGCAAGGTGCTCCATCATGCTGGAAAAGGCATTGTTGAGCGCCAAACTGCCCTTGGACGGTTGGGAGAAGTTGCTCTTGGAGGACATTCTGGTACCATTCTTTATTCATGGCTGTGTTTTTAGGCAAGACTGTGAGAGAGCCGATTCCCTTGGCTGAGAAGCAACCCCACACATGAATGGTTTCAGGATGCTTTACAGTTGGCATGAGACAAGACTGGTGGTAGCGCTCACCTCTTCTTCTCCGAATAAGCTGTTTTCCAGATGTTCCAAACAATCGAAAAGGGGATTCATCAGAGAAAATGACTTTACCCCAGTCCTCAGCAGTCCACTCCCTGTACCTTTTGCAGAATATCAGTCTGTCCCTGATGTTTTTTCTGGAGAGAAGTGGCTTCTTTGCTGCCCTCCTTGAGACCAGGCCTTGCTCCAAGAGTCTCCGCCTCACAGTGCGTGCAGAAAAAAAAAAAATAGTCCAAAGTCCCACAAGGGGAAACAGTGTGTTACAGCAGCAAAGAAACAGATACAAAACAAAACAACAGTACAGGAAATCCAAGGTGAGAGGCAACAGAAGCAACAACAGAAGGGCGAGCAGGGGGGGGGAAACAGGCAGAGAGAACAGTCCGTGTGAAGACCCGCAGGCGGTGTGGTGACAGCCAACCGCGGTGGGGAGGAAAACCCGAAGCATTGTGGTGGGGGGAGCGAAGGACAGCTGGGGTGGGAGGAGCTGGTGTGTGATCAAATCTGTTGAAGAATAGGTTTAGTTCATTAAGCCAGTTAACTGATGCACTCACACCTGCCTGCTGCCATTCCTCAGCAAGCTCTGCACTGCTGGTAGCCCGATCCCGCAGCTGAAACACTTTTAAGAGACGGTCCTGCCGCTTGCTGGTCTTTCTTGGGCGCCCTGGAGCCTTTTTGGCACCAATGGAACCTCTCTACTTGAAGTTCTTGATGATGCGATAGATTGTTGACTGAGGTGCAATCTTTCTAGCTGCAATACTCTTCCCAGTTAGGCCATTTTTGTGCAGTGCAATGATGACTGCACGTGTTTCTTTAGAGATAACCATGGTTAACAGAAGAGAAACAATGATGGCAAGCACCAGCCTCCTTTTAAAGTGTCCAGTGGTGTCATTCTTACTTAATCATGACAGATTGATCTCCAGCCCTGTCCTCATCAACACCCACACCTGTGTTAATGGAGCAATCACTGAAACGATGTTAGGTGGTCCTTTTAAGGCAGGGCTGCAATGATGTTGAAATGTGTTTTGGGGGATAAAGTTCATTTTCTAGGCAAATATTGACTTTGCAAGTAATTGCTGTTAAGCTGATCACTCTTTATAACATTCTGGAGTATATGCAAATTGCCATTAGAAAAACTGAAGCAGTAGACTTTGTAAAAATTAATATTTGTATCATTCTCAAAACTTCTGGCCATGACTGTAGTTATTTCTCAGGCAGATATGTATAGGATTACAGGTTTGGTCTGATTAGACATAAATGAGATAATGTTCGCCCACACATCGCAAAGGTTTTGCAGGAATGTCTTGTTTTGTTTGTATATTTGCACAGAAAATAACTTTTGCCTTTATAGTGCATGAAAATCTGAAATTATAATTTCACATCTGAAATTATGACCGGTTTAAAAACTGCAAAATGTGAACTCTTTTATCATTTCAGGATTGTAACTCAAATATATATGTAACAGAATGTGTACAGGATGTGTGTTATTTATTTGTGAAGTACTTTAAGTGCTGTGGAGAGAATGTTATTTGAACAATCTATAGAATAAGATACTGACCGTATTTAATATTAGAAGATTGTTTAACACTGAGGACTGTATTATAATGTGCTGGTATGTTAAAACTAATGACATGAACACTACTTTGTTTTTTTTTTATTTTTTGATATTTGTTTTTGAAAAAAAAAGTAAAATTTCTCTGTTTTAAACATTTCTAAACTGTCACATGTAACATTTAAAACACCCATGCGAGAAATGCAATAAGAATCAATTATTCTTTTCTTTTGCTTGGGCACTCAACAGTGAAATTCTACTATAAGCATTACAGTAGCTTCAGTGTAGCAGTGGGAATAAGTGAAAAACTTCCAGCAGGCTTTCAAGATACAATGTATACCCTTATTAAAATTTAATAAGACTTAAAAGTTAAATTTTTTTCAACAATGTTGCTGAATTGAATTATGTTTCTGAATTGAATTCTTAAAAATATTTAGTACTAATATCTAATTAATAATGATTATCATTTCATTAATGCTAACTTGCTAAAGTTGCACAGAGAGGTAATTTGTTAAATGAAAATATTTCTCAGAAACTTTCCCTAGTTCTATCAGATATACTATATAAGAGTCTCTCTGCAATGTAGGGAGTCAGATGTAGACTTGAGCATCACTGCAATTTCTGCTCAGTAGAGTGAAGGCCTTAGGGTAAGTTCACAGTTATGACACCTGCAGTGTCCACCCAGGCTTAACCTTTCCTCCCCTCTGCACCCCAATCAAGACCATCGAGCCAGAGGCAGCCCACACAATTTGTATCCTTCACTCCTGGGTATGCTGGGGCCATGGTCTTCATGGCACCTACTTTGGGTCCTTCTCACTCACTTGTTGCAGGGCATATAGTAGAAATTATTAGCCTCTTCTTGTTGAAGGTTAGCAAAAGGGTAGGCCCTCCTGGTTGCTTTGGAGGGGGTTTGGACAGGGGTGGGTTTTAAAGTGGACTTACAATACGTTTTAGGTTTTATGATTCCTGTACGCTGTCTGCTATAGTTGCCCTTTTTCTGATATTTCTAAATTGGATGCACTCAGCTTTAACCTTATTATATAGTTTTTGGGAGTGTCGGTCACCGGTTCAAGGGGAAATTCTCTGTAGATATACCGTCACCCACAAGAGGAGTTGTAGTCAGTTCCCTATGCACTTAGTTGCTTTCCCTATACTCAAATGTTCAGGCCTCCCATCAGAACTTGGTTCTGGAGTGAGGCCTCCTTTCTCTTGCTGGATTCACACCTCTTTCCCTCCCTGCATCCCTCTTTTTTCCTTCTTTCCTTCGTTTCTCCCTTCATTACCACTTTTTATCTTTTTGGACTTCTCCCCACTCATGGCTCCCCTGAAGCTTGGCTACCTCAATGTTAACACTCTGCAGAAGCGATCCCAGATTCTCTATGTTATGCATAAACATGTCCAAATTTGGCTTCTCCAGGAGACTCACTTCAGGGATGAGCATATCCCTCAGCTCAGAGATTGCTACTACAGCTGGTGGCTCCACAATTCAAATCTGGACGTGTGCTCCAGAGGAGTATCCACTGCTTTCCATAGGTCACTCCTGCATACAGCGCTGGATGTGAAGGTGGATGACTTGGTGGATCACTTCTACATCAGAATACCTGCGACACCATACACAATTTAAATTATACCTATATGACCACTGATAAATGCATCAGACTTTTGTCACGTCTCCCTCATCCCTACACCACCCAAACTTACATACCATGGTTCAAGAGGCCATCAGGTAAGAATACACTTGACCCCATGGAGATCTTGGAAACATTTTGTACATATTACTCCCTACTCTATAACATTCACAGCCAGTATATTGACATGGACTCCAACTCCCTGTCTAACTGTATTAGAGAATATATCTTCGAGACCCCACTGCCTGTTCTAGACAGGGAGGTGAAGGAGGAGGTGCAACAAGATATTAGCAAGGTGTAGATTACCCCGACATGGAAAACCCCCAGGCCTGGCGGCTTCACACTGGCATTATACAAGCTATTCCAAGAAAAACTATCACCATTTCTCTCCAGCTTGGCTAATGATAACTCCCCTTTTATTACTCAGTCAGAGCTTATAAGGGTAACCCCAAAGCTACAGACTGAGCTCCTTAATCAAGGTGGATATCAAGTTATTCCCTCCTTGCCTGTTGCCAATAGATGTGGATATGGCATTCGACCGCATGCACTGAGGTTTTATGCTAGCCGCACTCTGACAGGTTGGTCTGAGCCCCAATTTTTTCAGTACAATATTCTTGATTTACCTGAATCCTCCTGCACATATTTGAATTAATGGGACACTTTCAGCTTTGTTATCAATGGCTCCTCTTCTGTATGTAATAGTTATGGAACATATTGGTAAAAAAGGACATAATATAGAAAAACATATTACAGAAAAAAGCCACACTTACCCAATACCAGATAATACTTGTTTTGCAGGATGCAAGCAGGCCCCATTGCAAGATATGATAAAAAAAAGCACAGGTGCAAAATGCTAATGAAACATCCGCTCACACACCTACAATCCATGACGGGGGTGGATGCCTTATGGAAACTTGAAGTTGGTTTGTGAGCTTGCATATTATGGCCTTTTTCTGTGATATGTTATAGTTATGGAAAATCTGGCCAAAGCTATACACAGGAAACCCAATATATATAGAATACAGGTAGGTTCCACTAACTATAAATCTGCTTTATACACAGAAGACTTGTTACTTATGTTTCCCAGCCTAGAATATCTTTCCCCTTCCCCTAAGACAACCTTTAACGTTATGGTTGCCTTAGTGACCTTAAAATAAACTACAGAAAATTGGAAGCCCTGAACCTTATTATTTTTCCCAGGGAGATCTACCATGTTGCAGATAACTTCTTCTTTCAATGGCAGCCTAGTACTATTAAGTACCTGGGAATAAACATCCCATCAAATCAAACCAAACTATATGCCCTCAACCAACAGTCACTTTTGGAGCGAACAATCAACTTAAAAAGCAATTCTCTTGGTTTGGTAGGATAAATGTCCTTAAAATGGATGTCTTGCCCTGCTTCTTTTACATTTTTCTGGGGTCACCCATTACCCCTCCAGCATCCTTCTTCAGACAACTGCGTACAGCAGATGCTGCAGTTCATTTGGGGCATTTGGGGTTTGACGGATCCTACAACAGCCGGTGGGAGCAGTGCTCCCAGATCTGCAGCTCTACCACCAGGAATTCTCTCTCATCAGGCTCTTAGACTGGCATTACAATCCTACCTCTCAACAATGAGTGTTCCCTCAAAAATGTACCGCAACCACTCTAAAATATTTGCCATGGGTGTAGCCACATGACAGAATTCAGATTGCCCTGCTCGCACACTTACTTTGGGCCATTCTGGTTTTGTGGCATAACACAAAGTACCATAGCGCCCTATGGCCCTCCCATACCTCTGCTACACAATCCAACACTACCCCAAGCCTCATGGAAGGTCCTTTCTCTGATTGAGAAAGGAGGGTGACCCTCTCTTATGAGACATTGTGGGCAGGATGGCATTTCCCCCATAAGAAGACCTGAGGATGCCTGATCTGGAGTATATCCAGATATACTCCTTAAACCAAACATGGGGAAATCGGGCCTCTTTTTCGGGTCTGCCCCCCCTTACCCCATTTCTCTTTTTTTGTTTCCTTGTCTTCTTTTCTCTTTCCCTTTCTCTTTCTTCTTCTTCTTCTTCCCTCTCCTCCCATCCCCCATTTTCCTTCTACTTATTTGTTTATTGTTTGGCTATGCTCGTAGCACAGTCTTGTCCCACCATACCACATACATTTGATTGGCTGCCCCCATGGACTTGTGATCACATGCTATTTTTGGGGATAGATAGCAGAGGTCTACTTGGGCTCATTTCACCTCTACACTTGAGACTCTGTGTTACCTAGAGCACAGGCTCTCATCTATACACACCTGTTGCTACTTATTATTACTTTTGTCTACACACTGTTCAAATGTTGTAGGTCTTACGTAACTGCACAACTGCTTTTTTTTATTGTGTTGAAAAATTTTAATAAAACTTGATTAAATTAACAGGTCCATGTAAAAAGCTCAGGACTTTTGTGTGTGGCTTGTAGACATCGCTGCTACCTGATCAATGTACAAGTATATTGGTGTCTTGTCTACCATAAGTAGCGAGTGGTGGTGGCAGCTATTTGTGTGGATGTGTCGCTGTGGGGTCACTTCATTCTTTGTAGCCTAGTGTAATAGGCGAGTGTAGAAGTGAGTTTGAAAGTGGAGCTCCCCTTTATGGTCACATCCAGGGCTTGTGTGGTGAGTGGGTGTCCAAAACCCTGGCAGGATTACAGGGGCATTCCTATCTTAGGCAATGTGCCATATCTCGGTTTTTGCCACAGAGTTTTACAGTACCTGTAAAGTGAATGGGATTCTAGTTAATCTTTAATATTAGATATTAAAATACCAAAGTCCCTAAGGCTGATTCAACCATCAAAAATTTGTCACTCTATAGAGCTGTGATGGCGAACCTATGGCACACCAGCCAGAGAGGGCACGCAGAGCCCTTTCAGTTGGCAGCGCGCGCTGTCGCCTTGATCGCTCACTAACGGGGAATCCGGTATAGGAATCCCGGTTAGTGAGCGATCGTTTCTTTCAGCTGTATGTGCAAATGTACATACAGCTGAAAACTGTCACTGTAGGCCGCGGTCCGCGGCTTACACTGACTGCAGAGTGTGACCTCTGCCCCGACGCAGGCGCGATGACGTTATTCATCAGCGCCTGCGAACAGAAGAAGGAGGAGGAGGATGCTCTTCGTGGGACTGGGTGAGTAACAAACTACTGTGTGGGGGCCTGCTGTGAAGCATCTAATACCATATGGGGGGACACTGAAGCATCTAATACTGTGTGGGGGAACACTGAAGCATCTAATACTGTATGGGGGGGACACTGAAGCATCTAATATTGTATGCTTCAGTGTCCCCCACACAGTATTAGATGCTTCAATGTTCCCCACACAGTATTAGATGCTTCAGTGTCCCCCATACAGTATTAGATACTTCAGTGTCCCCCCACACACAGTATTAGATGCTTCAGTGTCCCCCATACAGTATTAGATGCTTCAGTGTCCTCCACACAGTATTAGATGCTTCAGTGTCCCCCACACAGTATTAGATGCTTCAGTGTCCCCCACACAGTATTAGATGCTTCAGTGTCCCCCATACAGTATTAGATGCTTCAGTGTCCCCCCATACAGTATTAGATGCTTCACAGTGTCCCCCACACAGTATTAGATGCTTCAGTGTCCCCCCATACAGTATTAGATGCTTCACAGTGTCCCCCACACAGTATTAGATGCTTCAGTGTCCCCTATACAGTAGTATATGCTTCAGTGAACCCCATACAGATTTAGATGCTTCAGTGTCCCCCCATACAGTATTAGATGCTTCAGTGTCCCCCATATGGTATTAGATGCTTCAGTGTCCCCCATACAGTGGTATATGCTTCACAGTGGCCCCCACACAGTTTTAGATGCTTCGGTGTCCCCCATACAGTATTAGATGCTTCGGTGTCCCCCATACAGTATTAGATGCTTCACAGTGTCCCCCACACAGTATTAGATGCTTCAGTATCCCCCATACAGTGGTATATGCTTCATAGTGGCCCCCACACAGTTTTAGATGCTTCAGTGTCCCCCATACAGTATTAGATGCTTCACAGTGGCCCCTACACAGTTTTAGATGCTTCAGTGTCCCCCATACAGCATTAGATGCTTCAAATACTGTATGGGGGACACTGAAACATCTAATACTGTGTGGGGGACACTGAAGCATCTAATACTGTATGGGGGACACTGAAGCATCTAATACTGTATGGGGGACACAGATGCTTCAGTGTCCCCCCATACAGTATTAGATGCTTCAGTGTCCCCCCATACAGTATTAGATGCTTCACAGTGGCCCCCACACAGTTTTGGATGCTTCAGTGTCCCCCATACAGTATTAGATTCTTCAAATACTGTATGGGGGACACTGAAACATCTAATACTGTATGGGGGGACACTGAAGCATCTAATACTGTATGGGGGGACACTGAAGCATCTAATACTGTATGGGGGACACAGATGCTTCAGTGTCCCCCATACAGTATTAGATGCTTCAGTGTCCCCCCATACAGTATTAGACGCTTCAGTGTTCCCCCACACAGTATTAGATGCTTCAGTGTTCCCCCATATGATATTAGATGCTTCAGTGTCCCCCATATGGTATTAAATGCTTCAGTGTCCTCCACACAGTATTAGATGCTTCAGTGTCCCCCATACAGTATTAGATGCTTCAGTGTCCCCCATACAGTGGTATATGCTTCACAGTGGCCCCCACACAGTTTTAGATGCTTCGGTGTCCCCCATACAGTATAAGATGCTTTGGTGTCCCCCATACAGTATTAGATGCGTCACAGTGTCCCCCATATGGTATTAGATGCTTCAGTGTCCCCCATACAGTGGTGTAGGCTTTACAGTGGGCCCCACACAGTTTTAGATGCTTCGGTGTCCCACATACAGTATAAGATGCTTCGGTGTCCCCCATACAGTATTAGATGTTTCAGTATCCCCCATACAGTGGTATATGCTTCACAGTGGCCCCCACACAGTTTTAGTTGCTTCAGTGTCCCCCATACAGTATTAGATGCTTCAAATACTGTATGGGGGAAACTGAAACATTTAATACTGTGTGGGGGACACTGTGGAGCATATACTACTGTGTGGGGCCCACTGTGGTGCATATACTACTGTGGGGGGGGCAAAGTGGAGCATATAATACTGTGTGGGGGCCACTATGAAGCATATAATACTGAGTGGGGCTCCACTGGAGCATATAATACCGAGTGGGGGCCACTGTGGAGCATATAATACTGAGTGGGGGCAATTCTGGAGCATATAATAGTGTCTGGGGGCCACTGTGGAGCGCATTGTACTGTCTGGGGGCCACTGTGGAGCGCATTGTACTGTCTGGGGGCCACTTCTGAGCACATTGTACTGTATGGGGGCCCTTCACTATTTGTCACACAGTAAGTATCTGTTTTATAGCAGACATGTGATATTATTACAGGCTGTAATAACATTGCACGGTCAATATGAAACAGATTCTGGTTAATTTAAGGTTAAATTGCCGTTTTGGCACTTTGCGATAATTTAGTGGGTTTTGGGTTGCAGTTTGGGCACTCGGTCTCTAAAAGTTTCGCCATCCCTGCTATAGAGTATAATGTTATAGCAAGTACATATAAAATTACCACCATATAAAGTTGTATATCATGGAAGCCATATAAATAAGTATTGAAACGATCTTACCAATGTCTGAAGACGGGGGTAAATCAGCAGGTGAGGGTGCATCACAGGAGGAAGAAATCACAGTCCCTATTCCTCCCCCTAAAACACTTACCCTTACACCCAAAATGACTCCCACCCTAACAAGGGCAGTGCAAAACTGTCCCTAAAGGTGACCCTATTTATCCCTAGTCCCTACGTGTTTCCTGGTACAGTAATGCACCAATCATCAGGGGACTTCATAGACTACTCATAAACTCCAAAAAATGCTGTTTACAGTGGTAAAGCAAAATAAATAAGTGCTGCCTACAGTGGGAAAGCAAAGCAAATAAAACCCCACAATGGAGGAAAAGAGCTATCTAACTCCATGTAGTTACAATGGTAGCAACATCCAAACATCCTAAGACAAGTTATATAGTAATGGACTCCACCCACTAACTCATAGGTGATGTTCGAAAACCGCACTAAAATCAGCGCGCACTAATGACGTCATTTACGGGACCGCATCATCTCTAGTATACTAGAGATGATATATCTATCATATCAATGTAAGGGAACTGCCAGTTGAGCAATTCTCCAGTGCTGCTGCAAAAACCTGAGAGGAAGGGAATACAGAGACAGTGAGCCCTAAAGTTGACCCAGACCCTGTCCCTACCTACTTGTCTCACTGTCCTAATGACAGGAACAACTTGGAGCCGGTCCCTACTCTGAATAAGTGACAACACAGAACTCAGACAGGACGCACAAACAACAAAGGGAGGTCATCTAGCCAAGGGGTCAGCAACAATCGAGCAATGCAGGACAGAATCAAAATCCAAGAGAATAGTCAAAGGAAAGCCAGCGGTCAGAAAATCAGAAGAGCAGGCAACAAGGACCAAGGAGTATAGCCAGTAAGCGAAATGCAATAGCAGGCGCCAATGGGAAAGTGAGCAAACAATAAATAGGGAGAAAGAACCCTCCCCAGACTTGATAGGAGGACAGGCTGTCAATCACAAAGGCAGGACTAAAGTTAACGGCGCCAAAGCCCGGACAGGCAAGGACGTTACAATCAATATGCGCAAGCGCGAAATAAAGATATTGCGCATGCGCAAACTCTGCTGAACTCAGGCCAATCACAACCCACTGAGAACGCGCATGTGCAATACGATAATCTTTTAAACACACCCCTAGTATGCATATCGGCTAAGAGAAGTGTTCAATCACCTTATCCTGGCGCTACTAAACATCCAAAACCAGAGGCATGTCCCACAGTCACCCGGCAACCACCCGGTTGCTAGGCAACAAAACGCTCAGAGATATTAAGCCAAAAACCATCTGGAGAGGCCCAATCAGCCTACCATCCAGATAAAGTAGCTCCAGAATATTAAAGACTCGATTTAATCAGACAGATAACGGCCCAGAATAATACATAATCGGAATTCTCTGAAGTTCAAGAAAGCTAACAGGTCAAATAGAGATACCAGTTGAACTAAACATATGTATCAAAACAAAAGAAACAAATCAGCAGTTTTACAAGACCACAAAATATATATTACCGAAAGATCTCTTTTTTAAAATGAAAATTTTTTTTAACCAAGAATATTTTAAAAAAAAACATTTTTTGTCAAAATGCCGCATCCTTTCAAAAAATCACCCACGGATTTTATTTATATAGTTAGTTTTATCCAATGGAAAGAGGAGGATAAAAAAGAGGATAAAAATAAGGGGAAGAAAAAACAAAGAAAAGAGTGAAGGGTCAGATAAAGCAGCAAAAATTTAGCCGCTCATTAAGCCCATTTGGAATCTCAGTTTTTAATTTAAATATCCATTTTGCCTCACACTGTAGTGTTATCTTATGCCAAGCTCCACCTCTTGGATGAGGTTTTACCAAGTCAATACCAGTAAAACGCAGGCAATTTGCATTCCCCCCCTGTGGCAAGAATTAACATGTCTCGCCACCGGGGTGTCCCGTTTGTTCCGTATATCCCCAAGATGCTCCCAAATTCTTTTCCTCAACTCTCGGTTAGTTTTCCCAACATATTCCAACTTACACTGGCAGGTTATCTTATAGATCACTCCCTTTGAATGGCAGGAAATAAAATGTTTTATTTCAAAAGCAGTTTTTAAATTTTCTGAAAAAAACTGCTGACCTACCAGTAAAAAGGGACATGAAGAACAACCACTACACTTAAAACATCCTTTCGGTGGAGATAGCCACGATGTCGTCTTTTGTGCATCCAAATGGCAATGAACTAAGCGATCTTTCAAAGATCTTCCTCTCCTGAAAGTGATCTACGGTCTCTCACTTAATTTCAGGGTCCATGGTTAAAATGTCCCAATGGCATTGTAAAACCTCACGCACTTGTGACGCCCCATTATCAAAAGTTCCGATTAAACGGACAGTTTTTTCTGAGCTAATTGGTTTTTCTTTTTTAGCTCTCAATAATTGGGTGCGATCAAATTTCAGGGAAGACCTATATGCTTCTCTCAAAATCCTGTCAGGATAACCACGTCTAATAAATCTTGATCTAAGATCAGCAGCTTGGTCCACAAAGTCCTGTCCCCTTGAACAGTTTCTTCTGAGTCTCAGATATTGGCCACGAGGGATTCCCCTCTTCAGTGGGTAAGGATGATTACTAATCCACTGAAGGAAGGAATTGGTAGCTGTTGCCCTTCTGAATACTTTAGTATTCAATGCACCTCCATATCCTTTAGAAATCAATACATCCAGGAAAGGGAGGGTAGAGCCTCCCACCTCCAACGTGAAAGATAAACCAATTTCATTCACGTTTAAAGTCCCTATAAATGATGAGAAAGACTCTGCACTATCCCTACACAGGACCAAAATATCGTCAATGTACCGTGCCCACAGTTCAATTCTGGTAACAAAATCCTCTCTCTCTACTGTAAATACCATAGTCTCCTCCCACCAGCCCAGGAGCAGATTTGCATACATAGGTGCACATGAATTACCCATGGCAGTGCCCCTGAGCTGGTGGAAGGTGTTTCCCATTAAAGACAAAGAAGTTATGAGTTAAAGAGAATTCCAAAAGGTCCAAAATGAATTGATTGTGGGCACGGTACTGATTTCCTCGTGACCTTAGATAATGTTCCACGACCTTTAAGCCCCATTGATGTGGTATTGATGAATACAGTGCCTCTACATCAATAGAGCACAGAATGACACCATCATCAAGGGTTATTCCCTCCTTTCGAAGTAAGTCGGAGGTGTTCTGTACATAAGAAGGAAGGGAAGTTACAAAAGATCTTTTGGAATTCTTAGGGCAGGAGTTATTTTGGGTGTAAGGGTAAGTGTTTTAGGGGGGAGGAATAGGGACTGTGATTTCTTCCTTCTGTGATGCACACTCACCTGCTGATTTACCCCTGTCTTCAGACATTGGTAAGATCGTTTCATTACTTATTTATATGGCTGCCATGATATACAACTTTATATGGTGGTAATTTTATATGTACTTGCTATAACATTATACTCTATAGAGTGACAAATTTTTGATGGTTGAATCAGCCTTAGGGACTTTGGTATTTTAATATCTAATATTAAATGTTAAGTTTTATTATTGTTTGAAACAGTGCTTTCTATTTATAATTTATAATCTGCTGCAATTGGTGTATTGCTTTGTCCAATGACATAGTATTTTACACCTTTGGTCCTTTGTTGCATTTTTGTGGATTCTAGTTAATCCCAACCACGCATTGCAGAAAAATAACCGTAGCAAAAATGCTACCATTTCTAAAATGATGGCGTTTTCCATATAGGTATAATAGAGTTTTCCTCTGCAGACTTTATTTTGATAAAGGCTTTGAACGAAAATCTTCTGCTTTTTTAGTTGTAAGCTAGTAGGAAATATTTAGAGAGAGCAGGAGAAATAACAGAACATGAGTATATACTGTTTACTGCTAGCTTATCAGTGATCCTGCAAACAGCATAATGCCATCCCCTCCTCTGCCTTTGTGGTCTCATTGTTAATGTGTTTCAGTGATAAAAATGGTTTCCTATAAAGAGCAGGCTGCAGAACATGAGGCAACTGATAAGTACAATTTTCTCTTTCTCTTTGTTATCACTCTGATCATCTCAGGACTTGCTTCACTAACCTGGCCTTGTTTCAGGATGTTTTTTCCTGTGAGAACAGAACACTGAAATTGAGGGGGAGGATAACCCAATGGTGTTCATGGAGTATGTGAACTTTTTTAACAGAGAGTTTGCTTGAAGTAAAGAGGGACATGCTGAGCAATATTATAATAGATTCTCTCAAGCCACAACCAGGAATATTTTAATTTATCTCACATTAATGTGTTTCTGTGTTTCAATACATTAACTACATATATTTTTACACAAATGTCAGATTATTATTTGTCACAGTGCTTTACATAAATGTTGTCATAGCACACTCTCCCTTCATGTTTTTGGAAAGAAACACACACAAACATGGGGAGAAAGAAACAAACGTGATACAGAATCCAGTATATGTTATCCAATATATGATATACAGTGGTGAACCTAGCCTATTTGCTGCCTGAGGCGGACTATAGAAAGACGCCCCCCCCCCCCCAAAACAAAAAAAAAAAATTGCGTTTGCATGCTACTAGCTTCACACCCTGCTCTCGTCGCACAATATACACAATACACAAAGTTATAAAACAGTTTTTAAGAATTCTTCTTACTGCATTACTTCAGTATCAGATCAACAATGAAAGTAACTTCACACATCTTCTGCTTGGTGGATAGACAAGCCCACGTCGCCGCCATTCTCTATAATAGGAGCTCCGCAGATAGCTGAGTAATGGACTTCGGCTATCTTTGGCACTCCCATTGAAGTGAATGAGAACCGCGCGGGTTCGTCCATCCACCAAGCGACACGCCTATATTCAGCCACGCTGCGGTCAGGCTGAATTCCCACCCAGTGGGGGGAAAAAACCCAAATCTCAGGCTCAATGGGGGTCTCAGCAGACAGACCCCCATCAATCAGGTATTTATCCTCTATCATTTAGGTGAATACACTGCAGTAACATTTTGTGATCTACAGGTGATGTCTCTGACTAATCGTTCACATTTCCCTTTGTGAAGGATCATAATGAACTTTTTATAATTTTATACATTTATATCTGTTTTATATTTTCATATCTGCTTAAGGTGTATTGTGTGTAAAAAACATTGCTATCCTTAAAGCTGAATATTAGACATGGTTGTTTATACTTGAAACTGAGTGTAATGTAATGTTACAGTACCAGATAGTATCTGCATACCAAAGTGAGAATCCTTTGTGTCCAAGAAGACATGTGCTTGGCTTGCTGCCAGAAGACAGGTCCCTGGCTCACAGTGCAAGACAGGAGATGGCTGACCATATACGGAACTGCTTATATCTGTTATCTATGCATTGAAGATAAACTACACCAATTAGGATTGAACATGAGGACTTACTTACGTTGCTATGTTAACCCTTTCCTATACTTGCTGCTATATGAACTTATGTTGCCTTAATAAAGTATGTGAGTGTGCGTTCCTGTACTTGGCTAAGAAAGAGGGTTTATACCAACTCTGTGTCTGGTGTCAATGCCTCGCCTCTAGCACTTAGCTCATATCAATTAGGACAACGACAGTTACCTAGGGAACCTAGTCATCTGGCCCTCAAAGGGTAACATGACCTTATCACCTTCTCTTCCCTTTGGACTACCATGACCACTTCTTTCAGCTGTGACTTGTCTCTGTAAAGTTTGCAACACAGATATCTTTGTCTCCTCACTTTTCCAGGCATCCAACCCACATTGTCCTCACCTTCACACCCATCCTGCTGCTACCCCCAATTATAAAATATATGATAAAAACCCCCATAATGAATAATACCCCCAAGTGCATCTTTATATTAATAATGTCCGTCTGTACCCTGTATAAATAGTGCCCATTATTAATAATGCCCCAGGTGTTAACTAATTAAAAGGTTTTCCAGGTCATTAATAAACTATTCAGTGGGGCTCAAAAACCCAGGACCCCTACTGATCAGCTGTTGAATCGTACCTGTGTAAGCACTGTGACCGTTTCTCTGTTTACATAGTGTCATTCATCTCATAGGGGCCATGTAATGTAACTATAGTCTCGCCCTATACACGTCAATGTGCACACGGTATTATGGCCCGCAGCGGCCCCTGCACACAGTATTATAGCCCGCAACAGTCCCTGCACATGGTATAATGCTCCATAGTGGCCCCTGTATACGGTATTATGCTCCATAGTGGCCCTGGCACTGGTATTATGCTCCATAGTGGCCCCTGCACTGGTATTATGCTCCACAGTGACCCTGCACATGGTATTATGCCCCATAGTGGCCCCTGCACATGGTATTATGCCCCATAGTGGCCCCTGCACACGGTATTATGCTCCACAGTGGCCCTGCACACGGTATTATG
The DNA here is from genome assembly GCA_947044405.1 of Leptodactylus fallax. Taxonomy (NCBI): domain Eukaryota; kingdom Metazoa; phylum Chordata; class Amphibia; order Anura; family Leptodactylidae; genus Leptodactylus; species Leptodactylus fallax. The sequence continues at coordinate 5,632,680 of CAMRHE010000105.1, forward strand.
CCCCGCAGTGGCCCCTGCACACAGTATTATGCTCCACAGTGGCCCCTGCACATGGTATGATGCTCCACAGTGGCCCCTGCACTGGTATTATGCCCCCTAGTGGCCCCTGCACTGGTATTATGCTCCATAGTGGCCTCTGCACTGGTATTATGCTCCATAGTGGCCCCTGCACACGGTATTATGCTCCACAGTGGCCCCTGCACATGGCATTATGCTCCAAAGTGGCCCCTGCACACAGTATTATGCTCCACAGTGGCCCCTGCACACAGTATTATGCACTATAGTGGCCCACCCATGAACTATTATTATTTTCAGACCCCAGAGTATAATGATCGGAGACCCAGGTGGTGACAAACATAAAAACCAGTGTTACTTACCTATCCTGGGCGCGGTGCACTCCATGCAGCTTTCGGCCCTGTTTAATTGTGCAAAGACGTCATGTGGATCAGGCCGGCGTCGTGACCTGATGACATCACCAAAGGGCTGAAGCCTGCTGGGAGTAACATTGGATCGCAGGAGAGGTGAGTAACAATGGTTTTTATGTTCCTTTATCTCCCCTGGGCCTCACTTACCGATCCCCGCACCTGCTCACAGCCGCCTCCACTTCCCCTTCTGCGTCCCATAGCAAAAGGGGAAGTGGGGACATCCATGAGCAGGAGCGGGGGTAGGTAAATAAATAGGTCATTACCTGATGGGGTTACTCCAGCAGGTAACGGCCTATTTAAAAAAAAAAAAAAAAGTTATCCTCACCTACCTGCGATCCCTTGATGGAGCCGCCGCCTCCTCTTCTTGTCCGCGACGTCTGCATCTCAGCGCAGGAGGTGTGATGACGTCATTATATCGCCGCCTGCGATAAGGGTCTCGTAAGGGTGGGTTCACACCTGCGTTTGAGTCCCTCCGCTGCCAATCCGAGTGAAAATCTCGGGAAACAGGATAGGCATCGGATACCGACAGGTTAGCGACGCATTGGTTAAAAACCCATTCATTGGAATGGGTTTTTAAAGCAATGTGCGGGTGTGCGCTTCACACACCCTCTGCGCTGCGAATCCTTTTTTTTTCGTCGGAAACAAAAGACATGCAGGACTTCGTGTCCGCCGAAAAAAAAACGGCTTTGCAGCGCAGAGGGTGTAAGCGCACACCCGTGCATTGCTTTAAAAACTCATTCAAATGAATGGGTTTTTAACCAATGTGTCGCTAACCTGTCGGTATCCGATGCCTATCCTGTTTCTCGAGATTTTCACTCGGGTTGGCAGCGGACGGACTCAAACGCAAGTGTGAACCCACCCTAAGCCAGCCCAGGAAAGGTCCCACTCAGCTTTGTTTTTTTTTTTTGTTTTTTTTAAAGCAGCCTGTCCTGGGCTGGTTTACGTTAAATAAATAGTAAAAATGCCTCCCCCCCAGACAGTGACGGATAGTGCCGCCTTAGGCGGCCGCCTCACTTCACCTCATTAGAGGTGCGCTCCTGATGATATATGTTATGATGACAATGTAGAAAAAAAAGTTAATGTGGCTAAGATTAACCTAGCAGCAAACTGTAATCATCCAAACAACAAGCAAAAGATGGAGGGTAAAAGAAGAGCAGGGTGATGTGCTGTCAATAACTAGACATGGGCTCGCTTAGGACGAACAAAAATGGCAGCTCTACGAGAAAATGGCTGCTTCCACATTTTTGACCAGCGAATAGAAAGCATACATGTGTGCAATGACTTACACTCTGTGATGTTGTAGCAACATCTGACAGCCTCTCAGCCAATAGACAATGGTAGGTGGACCTTACAGTGCTGATGTCAAATGGAGTCTAAAAAGCTTTGTTCACAGTCTTTAGTTGCTGTAAATGGTAGACATGCAAATAGGTCTCTGATCCATCTCACTGTATCATAGCCTAGTTAGCACAGTTCAGAAAAAACAATAGGAATTCCAGCAATAGTTATAGGACTAGGAGAACTAGAGAATCAATTAATTACACAGGGCGGATTAGTACTAGAATACAACAGAGATAGTGTTATCGAAACCCAAACTGGTTTCAAAATTCTGATTGTCAAGTGGTGCCAAATTATTTATAATCCATATAAATATATATCTTGTGAGCTCACAGAGAAAGAACTAGCCTGACACACTCAGTTGGTGTTAAGAAAGTTGTTTGTTTATTAAAAACATAGCATAAGCTTTTATAGAGAACAGTAAATAATTATTAATTATAACAGAGCATGCGAGAAAACTGGTGAACCTGATTGACTATTGGCAGGAGGAGGGTCTTGACACACCTCTTTACTCATTTCAATAATCAAAGTATATTGGTACTATGAGCTACGTAATGCAAAGCATGGCTGGGACCTGTTGTTCTACATTGCACATCTGAGGGGAGAAATTGCGCAGCGATGTGCTGGGGGCTGTTTGCGTAAGCAGTGTTAATCTCCAGACTCTTTGAAGGACAGCTCACAGAAAGTTTATAAACAAACAAGTCCACTAGGACATGTTGCCCTAGACTGGTTGTCTGGCCTTGCTCTCAGTGTATATCCTTATCATCGAAGGCTGTAAGCTTCTTCTATTAAATGCATTTCTATCATTTTTAAGAATAGCAAGCTAATGAAAAGTTAAAGAGACAGACATTTAATTTCTATAACAATAGAATAGGTTCATAGACATAGTAGTGTTAGTAAGTGACTAGGTGAATCTGTGCTTCTTCTGCTGCAGTGCTTACACCAACAGTTAACCCTTTCAGTGCCAATAATCTAATACTGTCTGACAGTACTTGCAATATAGCACTTTCATCTCTATACACATTCTTTAAACATATTTTTTACTGACACGATAATCCTGTTAGTGAAAAATGTTTTGATAAGGATTTTTATAGGCAACAGTTAAGATTTTTTTCATTAAATACATACTGCTACTGATTTTGACTTTGCAAATCTTAAAAGAAATAACTCCGTTATATACAAGTGGTTTCTTGTTGTTCACCCAGTCTAGCCTGCACTAATCTTTCAAAACATTTTGTTATTTCTGGTGACTGACCATAAACAGTGTGACAAATGCTATATATATATATATATATATATATATATATATATTTACACAGTACTGCAGCCTGTGCTAATGTAAAAAAAAAAAAAAAGATGAGCAAAAGGCTAAGAATGTTTTGACCTTTTGACTTTCAGGCTCTATATCTCACCATCCACTACAGGTTTGAATGTGAGACTACCATCATTTTATAGACAATCATCTTGGCTATCTCATACATACATTTTACTTGCAACTGTTTATCATATGATTAGTTATGCAGATTCTTGTCATGTAACTGCATTGTTACTGTTTTGCTCCTGGTGATGGAAAAATCTTTTTCTTCTTGTATACTACAAATCACATCCTGTTCTCACATTCCCTAATAGCTTAGTGTGTTATTAGGTTGATTCCCAAGCAAAAGGTCACTGGTTCAAATCAAGGATCAGCTATGAAGAAGATTTCCCAAGAAAGAAAAACAGCATCATCCAATTATTCTATTTATTTAGCTTACTTGTATAGCGCCATCATATTCATCAGCACTTTACAGGACTCATTGATAGCGACCACTTGGCCAAGAAAATTTCCAAACTGCATCATGTGAGTATCATGATAGTTGGAAGAATACAAAATTAAGTCCATCCATCCATTCAAAAGCCAAGAGATGGACGTCCAGGCAAAATATCAGAGTGAACAAGTCAGCTCATCACAAGGTCTATCAGTTCTGACGTGTGACAAACATGGCAGTGGAGGTGGCTCGTATGCTTCATAATAGTGAGATCACAGATGTTCATGCAAGCACCGTGCGACGCACGTTACACAAGTCTGGAATGGTGGCCTGAAAATAGGTGCAGAAGCCTCGACTTCAATATTGTCATAATAAGCATTGACTCGAGTTTGTAAAAAAGTATGAAAACTGGACAGTAGAAGATTGGAAATGGCTGATTTCTAGACAAAAGTCAATGGGTACAAATGAGTCTAGAAAAAACAAGGGAAAAGGGGGCTATCCGATCAAGAAATTTAAGGAACTGTCAAGGTTGGTGAAGGAAGCCTGATGATATGGGGTTGTTCAACAGCGAAAGGTGTTGGATACTTGACCAGGATCGATAGTGGTCTCAATGCTGAGCTATATGTGAGTATCCTACAAGACGAGTTACTTCATACACTTGAGTACAATGGGTATGAAAAGGATGACATAGTGTTCCACAGGGGCATAACTACCATAGACTGGGCCCCATAGCAAACTTTTGACTTGGGGCCCCCCACGGCATAGTGTCCCCTTTCCAGGCCCCCGCACAGTATAACGTGCAAATTACACACAGTGTAATATCCCATAGTGGCCCCTGCAAACAGTATATTGTCCCATAGTGGCCCCTCCATACAGTATGATGTCACATAGTGGTCCTTCTACACAGTATAATGTCCCATAGCGGCCCTTGCACACAGTATATTCTCACATAGTGACCCCTCCACACAGTATAATGTCATATAGCGGATCCTCCAAACAATATAATGTCACATAGTCGCCTCTGCACACAGTATAATGTTCCATAGCGCCCTCCATACAGTATAATGTCCCACAGTGGCCTCTCCACACAGTATTATGTCCTACAGTAGCCCTTCTACCAGGGCAGCATGGTGGCTCAGTGGTTAGCCTTGCAGCACTAGAGTCCTGGGTTCAAATCCTGCCAGAGACAACATCTGTAAGGAATTTGTATGTTCTCCCCATGTTTGCATGGGTTTCCTCCGGTTTACTTCCACACTCCAAAGACATACTGATAGGAAATATAGATTGTGAGCCCTATATGGGACAGTGACTGTCAATGTCTGTAAAGCACTGCGAAATATGATGGCGCTATACAAGTAAAGTATTATGACCCATGGTGGCCCCTCCACACAGAATTATGCCCCAACGGTATTGGGGCAGAAACAAAATTTTTGGGGGTACACTACTCGCAAACTATTAATATACTCTGGGGTCATTTCAGGGGAGATGACAAACATAAAAACCAGTGGTACTCACCTCTCCGGCGGGACTACCTGCTGTTTTCGGCCCTCAGTAATTGTCACAGATGTGCGTTATGCCGGCATAATTATGAGTTGCGATGCCGGCCTGACCCACGTGAAGTCTGTGACGTCACTACAGAGGCCCAAAGACAGGGGAGAGTTGCACCAGATCCCAGGAGAGGTGAATAACACTAGTTTTTATGTTCGCTCACCTCCCCTGGGCATCCGATCATTATATTAGACCCCAGTGTATAATAATAGCACTATTTGCTGGGGTTGACTCAACAAAATACTCTTGTCGTGGGCCCGCAGCCTTACTTACCAATCCCCGCTCCTGCTCATGGCCGCCTCCGCTTCCCCCTCTTCCCTCCAGGGGGCCCCATTGACGTGATATGAGATGCTCTGGGCCCCCTGGAGGGCAGAAGGGGAAGTGGAGGCAGCAATGAGCAGGAACAGGGATCGGTAAGTAAATAGGGCTGGGGTTACTCCGGCCTATTAAAAAAAAAAAAAAAAAAAGACAGCAGGGTCCCGTAAGATTGCGGGTCCTGTGGCAGCCACTACTGCTGCTACAGCAGTACTTACGCCAGTGGTGTTCCAACAGAACAACGACCTGAAGAATACATCAAGATTAGCGAAGAATGACAATGAAGTAGAGGTGCTGGATTGACCCCAGACCTCAACCCAATTGAACACTTGTGGGTAGAGTTGAAGAAAAAGCTATATTTGTACCCAAGTGAGTCGATCAGTATGCACCAACATTGGGAACGTGTAGAAGAAACCTGGGATCAGATTTTGGTCAAGATATGCTTGAATCTGATCGAAAGCATGCCCAGAAGGATTAAGGCAGTGTTGAAAGTCAAATTCACAAAATAATGCAGCATCCCAGAGCGCTACTGCATTTATGTGTTTGTTTTGTGTGCCTCTGGGTTTTATGTCTGTAAGTTCTGTTCTGTGGTAAGTGTCACTGTTTGCAGCTTTCCCTGTTATTTCTCCCCTGCAGTGTTCAAGTCTAGCCTTGGTTAGCCCTGGCCTATCACAGGCCACTGGGCGGGGTTGTGGGAGACCTCGTTTGCACGGTAACCCTTGGTCTGAGAGCAGTTAGTCTTAGTGTGAGCAGTGGGACAGTGAGGGTGTGCAGAGGTTTCCTGCCCCCACAAGCTGCGCTGAGGCCACTGGTTAGCCAGCACAGCCCCATTCAGGAGGACTATTTCGGGCCTAGTCTTCAGGTTCCAGTTCCTTGTCAGGCCTCCTAGAACCAAGGCTGGGGTTTGGACACTGTACTACGACCCCCATCAAGAAGCTGCTGTTGTTCTTTTGTGTCAGTTGCCTAAATAAAAGGCTGTTTGGTTTACCTGCAACGCTGAATCCTGAGTCGTGCCTGCTGTAACATCAGGGCTCTTCCAACCAACACCACACCGGCTCAGGTAGGAGAGATTCCTCTGCAACTGGAAGTGCCCCGGGGGAAAGAACTACTACCACCACCATCCGGTAGTGCTGCAGGACCCCACTTGACCTTGTCCGGCCTAGGAGTGGGACTGGAGCCGTTTGGGAGCGTGCTTGGCCTGCTAGGTGGCACAGCATCCGCCACTACTACTCCCATTCTCCGGTCTCATCCGACTGGGTTGCGGCAAGGCGATTTTTGGCATAGTCGGCAGCATCGTGACTCCCGTGTCCTTATAACATCTACAGACTACGGTGTCAAGATCCTAATTTCATCATCTCTACAACGGGTGGGCTGAAAACCCTTATTGGCTGTGTGAGAGACTTATCCCTGTGGATTTATACTGAGGACTCTGTTGTGTGCCCAGAGCTGTTTGTCGCTATCTCCCTGGATTATTTGCAAAGACTGTGGACTGTTGCAACTGTTTGCGTGTTTAAGCCACTTTATTGCGAGCCAGAGGACTGCCAGCCGTTACTGGACTGTATACTGTGCTGCGACATCACCGGTGCACGTGAGCCCAGCCCACGAGGGGTTAACTCCAGCCTCAAACGGAGCTGCATCATTCAAAAATTCTACAGCTCCGCAGAGGTTAACCGTCAGCCCGCCAAAACCAGCGCTCAGGCGGGAAAGATTGACGTCAGGAGTGCATCAGCCAAGCTCCACCCTCCTGCTTTGAAAAGGGCGAATCAGCGGCCGCTGATGTCCGCAGGACAGCCCCCTCCTATAGGACAGCGTCATCGGAGCCTCCTGGGCGCCGCCATCTTGGGTGAGACTGTTCCCATAGACTGATCATTAGAACTCTGTCCTTACTTAAAAAGCTTGTCTGCTGTCACCATGTCGGATCAAGGCGATCGCGAGTCCGTTAGCCCTGCGGGGTCTCCAATGGCTGCCGCATCGCCTGAGAGTGCTGCATCACCGGTGACTTCTACTACTACCTCGATGGCCACCATTATGCCGCTCACCCTGCCTTATTATCTGGGTGTGCCTTGGCTACCCCGATACAAAGGGGAAGCGCACACCCTTAGAGACTTTAAAGACCGCATGCAGGCCATGTTCAAGCTGTACCCCCTATCTGAGGAGCAGAAAGTGGAAATTCTGGTGGGGCAGCTGGAGGGCGCTGCTCAGAGGGAAGTCAAATCCTGGCCCTCTTTCTACAAGACGTCCCTAGAACAAGTGCTGCAGCGGCTTCGTGATATCTTTGAAGTCCAAACTGCGTCTGAGCTGAAGATGCGGTTCTACAGCAGAAAACAACAAGCCGGTGAGTCCCTCCGAGAATTTGCCCTGTCCTTGCAAGAGGCTTTCCAAGCTGTAGCCCAAGTAGATCCTCGGGCTGCAGAGAACCCCGACGCTGCCTTGAGAGAACAGTTCATTGAAGGAGCTGAGGACGAGGCCTTAAAGAGACAGTTAAGAATTCTCTCTGTTCAACACCCGGCTGTTTCCTTCCTGGACTTTAAAAAACTAGTCATTCCAATACTGGGATCTGAACAGCAACTGGGGTTCCCAGTTCAGCCTGCCTCACCTGGGAGTGCTCCGGCTATCACCTTGGAGCCTTACTCTCCTAGACGCCGCCATGTTTACTTGTCAGCACCGCAGGCTGTATCAACACCAGGGCCTAGTGATGTGGCGGATCTGAGAGAACAGGTCTCCCTACTGGTCAGAAGTGTGGATGTCCTGACCAAAAAGCTGGAACACCTGCAGGCCAGTCCTCAATCAAGGAGTGCACCACCCTCTCCTTCCAAGTCTCCGCCAGAGGCTCCAAGGGGAACTGCCCGAAGAAGACTACCCTTTGCTGCCAGTGAAAAGCCAAAGAGACCCATTTGCAGATACTGCCACAAATATGGACATAGTGAATCCCAATGCTGGCAGTTAAAACGGGCTTCCCCTGAGGCCGAGGACTGCCCCTCAGGAGGAAGAACAATAGGTCCAAACAAGTCAAAGCCTTCCCCTAAGTATGTGGGCCCCCGTCCAGAGGTTACCATCCATATTGACGGGGTGCCACTGACTGCCCTGCTGGACACCGGCTCTCAGGTTACCACCATCCAGAGAGCCACCTTCGATGAGTTTTGGGGAGAGGATCGACTGGTGCACCCCCGGGAGACTCCACCCATGGTGCTTGCTAGTAATGGACTGCCCGTACCTATCACTGGGTACTGGACCCCTGACATGCAAGTTGGACGTGTCAAGCTGTATGGACAAGGTGTCCTGGTCACTAACATCTGTGACGATGAAGTTCCCCCTGTGGTGTTGGGCATGAATGTCCTGAAGAGCTGCTATGGAGAAATGCTGGAGGCCCTGCAGAACTCACTTCCTACTGCCTCGCCTACCAAGAGGAGGGTGATACAGAAAACCATCCGTATCCTGGCTGCTCAGTAGAAATTTGCCAACAACAGAGGGGAGGTTTGCAGGGCCCGTGTCCAAGACAGCAGGTCAGTGACTCTTCAACCTGGCACAGAGACTGTGGTGTGGTGTCGGGCACGCATGGGTGTGCAGGGACAGGACTATCTGGCTCTAGTGGAACCTATGCCCCTAGAGGCTTATCCCATGCTGTTGGTTGCCTGCTGTCTGTCCAAGATCACTCGAGGAGAAGTGCCAGTTCGCATCATGAACTTAAGCAATCTGCCAGTGGAATTTAAGAAACATTGCCCAGTGGCTGTGGTGTCTTATGTGGCTCCAGAGGATGTTATTGAAGTTGCTGCTTCCGCTGCATGTCAGTCCTCACAGAAAGGTGCCTTCAAAGAAGAGAAAGAGACTGACAAAGCTTGGTGGGAGGACTTACATATTGGAGCCCCAGACACCCCAGCTGAACAGATTAAAGGTGTTCTTGCGGTGGTAAAGGACTGTCAGTCAGCCTTCAGCCAACATCCACTGGACTTTGGGCACACCAAGTTCATTGAGCATACTATTCCTACGGGTACTCATCCTCCTATCAAGGAGAGGTACAGGCCTATTCCACCAGCTAATTATCAGACTGTTAAGAAGCTGATGGCAGAAATGAAGGAAGCTAATGTCATCCAGGAGAGCCACAGCCCCTGGGCTGCGCCACTAGTGCTGGTAAAGAAGAAAGACGGCGGTGTTCGATTTTGTGTGGATTACAGGAAGCTGAATGCTGTCACTCACAAGGATGCCTACCCTTTACCTCGTATAGAGGAGTCCCTTACAGCACTGGGAGCCGCAGCCTACTTTTCCACCCTGGACTTGACCAGCGGGTACTGGCAAGTACCCGTAGCTGCTGCTGACCGAGAAAAGACGGCCTTCACGACACCTATGGGCCTCTTTGAGTTCAACAGCATGCCTTTCGGACTCTGTAATGCCCCTGGAACCTTTCAACGCCTCATGGAGCGCTGTCTGGGACACAAGAATTTTGAGACTGTGCTGCTGTACCTGGATGACGTCATCATCTTCTCTAAGACATACGAGGAGCACCTACAACATCTTACAGAGGTGTTCCAGATCCTGGCACAGCACGGGTAGAAGGTGAAAGCATCCAAGTGCCACCTGTTGCAGACTCAAGTCCGATACCTGGGGCATGTGGTCAGCGCTGAAGGGGTGAGGCCTGATCCTGATAAGATCGCTGCTGTGGAAGATTGGCCCACGCCTACTACCGTGAAGGAGGTCAGAAGCTTCTTGGGGTTTGCCGGATACTACAGGAGGTTCATCCCTAAGTTTTCCCAGATCTCTGAGCCTCTGCAAGAACTGTTGAGAGGGCATCCTAAAGAGGAGCTGAGAAAGAAGATTCCTATTGAGTGGGGAGAGCAACAAGAAACTGCATTTCAGAGACTGAAGCGCTTGCTGACTGAACCACCTGTCTTGGGCTACCCGGATTACAGCTTACCTTTTCGGCTGCACACCGATGCCAGTACCAAGGGCTTAGGTGCCATTCTCTCTCAGGTTCAAGACGGGAAGGAGAGAGTCATTGCCTTTGCCAGCCGGTCTCTGAAGGGAGCTGAAAGGAATGACCAGCATTACAGTTCCTTCAAGCTGGAGTTCTTGGCCCTGGTGTGGGCTGTCACTGAAAAGTTCAAAGACTATCTGGCTGCTACTCCTTTTGAAGTCTATACAGACAATAACCCACTAGCACACCTGGCTACCGCACGACTGGGAGCTCTAGAGCAAAGATGGGCGTCACGTCTGGCCAATTACAACTTTGTGGTCAAGTACAAGTCTGGCAAAGCCAACGTCGGGGCGGACGCCTTTTCCCGGCAACCAACAGAGACCAGTCCTGGTGAGGATGCGGATGAGTGGGAAGAAATGGAGATGTCAGCTTTCTATGCCCGGTTTGCCAAGCAAGCGGTTCACACCGTCAAAGTTCCAGCTGCACCCACTGCTCCCACATGGCCTCCGGTGGAGTCGACTCCTGGGACGGAATTATGGGCCCAGTTGCAGGCTGAAAGTAAAGTTCTGCTTGAGGTACGAGACTTTCTGAACCAGGGTCGGCTGCCAACTGGTCTCCGAGGAGTTCGTGCCAATCCGGAGCTGCGCAAGCTGTGGAGACAGAGGAGGAAGCTGTTCCTGAAAGGAGGACTGGTGTGTAGGCGTTCCACTGATCCTGTTTCTGGGACCCGACTCCATCAAATTATCATCCCTCGATGCGATGTGGGCACGGTCCTGGAAGCTTATCATGACAAGTCTGGACACTTTGGAGTTCAGAAGACTGAAGCTACTATCAGAAGTCGGTTCTACTGGGTTGGTCTGAGAGACGACGTCGAGAAATGGTGCAGAGAGTGCACTGCCTGCACCCTTGCCAGAGGGGAGAAAGCTGATCAGAAGGCTCCACTCCATCCTATTGAGAGCCATCGCCCTCTGGAGATTGTGGCTCTGGACCACCTAAAGGTAGAACCCAGCCGCTCTGGATACACCTACGTGCTGACTATGATTGACCACTACACTAAGTTCACAGTGGCTGTACCCGTACGTGATCTATCGGCTAAGACTACTGCTAAGACCTTCTGGAAGTCTTTCCTTCTTCCCTATGGATGTCCGGAGAAGATCCTTACAGACCGGGGTTCTGCCTTTGAGTCTCAGCTGTTCCTGGAGCTCTGTGCCCTGTACGACTGCAAGAAGCTGCGTACAACGTCTTACCATCCTCAGGGTAATGGTCTGTGTGTAAAGATGAACCAGACTCTTCTTGGGCTCCTCAGGACTTTGTCACCCTCCAGCCGAGCAGATTGGCCGCTACGGTTACCTGAACTGGCCTACCAGTATAATAACCAGAAGCAGCTGTCCACCGGGTATACTCCCTATTACCTGATGTTTGGGAGACATGGGAAGCTGCCTGTAGATGTTGCCTTGGGAGTGGCTGTCCCTGATGACATCAACCCACTGCCAAAGACCGACTGGGTGAGTGACCATCAGAGGCGTCTGGCTGAAGCTCACGAAGTAGTGGAAGCCCGAATGAAAGAGGTTCGGGCCAGACAGGAACCGGATCACAACTTACATGCCCGGGCTACCCCCCTACAGGTCGGCACAAAGGTGTGGCTGAAGAACAACCACCGGACCCGCAAGTTGGACTCCAGGTGGGAGATTGAACCCTACACCATCTCTGCACAGCCCTATCCTGATATCTTCGTGGTGGAGAAAGAAGGGAGGAAACCACAGGTGGTCCACCAAAATCGTTTGAAGGTGTGTTTACAGGTGGACCCTACACCCTCAGTGCTGTCTCCTTCCACTGAGGGTAGTTCTGATGAGGAGAACCTCATTACAGTGTCAGAGGACCTTTGCCATGGGATGCCTCCAGAATTCTTCGTCCCTTGCCTGACCTTCCAGCTGCATGCCAAAGGAGGAGCCCCCAGGTCACCTCCTGGGTCAGAGTTGTCTGCTGTGCCTGCTGAGGCAGAAGAACAGATGGACCTGGATGAAGCTGTTCCTGCCAGCCCTCTTCCAGCTAGCCCAGCTGTTGTCCTTGGCGTTTCTGGAGAAATCACCCTGAGAAGATCCCAGAGATCCACGAAAGGGAAACGCCCTGTACGGTTTCTGGAGTGATTTCCTTGGACTCCTATGGATGCACATAGCCCCAAGTTCTTGCCCTTTTTGAATTTTGTGCCGAACTTTTGGACACTTCCCCCAGTTTGACCAGTGCGGACTTGTGGACACTACCCCAGTTTTCCTTATTTATTCACCTGTCCCCATGCGCCAGGATGGACACTACCGTACCTGTGCCCTGGGGTCCCTCTTTTATCTGTTGAGGCCCTGAGAATAGACACTAACGCATCTGTGCCTCAGGGACCTCTCTGGAGATGCCGACGCCCCTTCTCCCCGTGTTTTGCTGGTGCCTGAGATTGGACACTCACGAACTTGTGCCTCAGGTACCAGGTCTTCGGCCCATTTCCCATTTATTGTTGTATTATATTTTGCCCTGTTTTATTTGTCATGTTGTTTGTTTTGTCTTGTCCGCTGTATTGCCTTCCCTAGCCTGGGCAAAGATTCACCGAGGGCGGCTCAGGTAAAAATAGGGGGGTGTGCAGCATCCTAGAGCACTACTGCATTTATGTGTTTGTCTTGTGTGCCTCTGGGTTTTATGTCTGTAAGTTCTGTTCTGTGGTAAGTGTCACTGTTTGCAGCTTTCCCTGTTATTTCTCCCCTGCAGTGTTCAAGTCTAGCCTTGGTTAGCCCTGGCCTATCACAGGCCACTGGGTGGGGTTCTGGGAGACCTCGTCTCCACGGTAACCCTTGGTCTGAGAGCAGTTAGTCTAGTGTGAGCCGTGGAAGAGTGAGGTTGTGCAGAGGTTTCCTGCCCCCACAAGCTGCACTGAGGCCAACGGTTAGCCAGCACAGCCCCATTCAGGAGGACTATCTCGGGCCTAGTCTTCAGGTTCCAGTTCCTTGTCAGGCCTCCTAGAACCAAGGCTGGGGTTTGGACACTGTACTACGACCCCCATCAAGAAGCTGCTGTTGTTCTTTTGTGTCAGTTGTCTAAATAAAAGGCTGTTTGGTTTACCTGCAACGCTGAATCCTGAGTCGTGCCTGCTGTAACATCAGGGCTCTTCCGACCAACACCACACCGGCTCAGGTAGGAGAGATTCCTCTGCAACTGGAAGTGCCCCGGGGGAAAGAACTACTACCACCACCATCCGGTAGTGCTGCAGGACCCCCTTGACCTTGTCCGGCCTAGGAGTGGGACTGGAGCCATTTGGGAGCGTGCTCGGCCTGCTAGGTGGCACAGCATCCGCCACTACTACTCCCATCCCCCGGCCCCACCCGACGGGGTGGCGCCAAAAAAAAAAAAAAAAAATTAAATTTTTAGGGGGAAAAAGTGACAATGCAGTTACATGACAAGGATCTGCATAACTAATCATATAATAAACAGTTGCCAAAGTCAAATTTATGTAAGAGATAGGCCAGATGGTTGTGCCTAAAAAGATGGGGGGGTTTTGTTTTAAAAGATAAATGCTATATTGGGGTGAGATATGGAGCCTGAAAGTCTGTTATTTCAGCGTTTTTTTTGGGGGGGTTTTGTGGTGTGTTCACCCAATATACAGTCTAGCCTGTGATAATCTGAAAAAAAGAAAAAAAAAAAAAAAAATAAAAAAAAAAAACTAATTTTTAACTAAAAAAAAAAAAAAACTCACTGACCAGGAGTATTATTTGAAATATGTTTTGTTAAAAAAAAATAACAAAAAGATGCACAGTGTCAGAACTGTTGCCAAATCAGTAAACAGTATGCAGTAAAATCACTGGAAAAAAAAAGGGCGGGGGACAGGCAAAAAAAAAAGAAGAAAAAAAAAATTCCAAAAACAAAAAAAAAAAAAAAAAAATTGATTACAAAAAAAAAAAAACCTTCTGTTTTTGATTGCAGCCCTGCCAGTAGCCGCACTGTTGTCATACTTCTTGAGAATAAAGGCTTTTTTGAAAGCAGTAAACTACAAATATTGAATGAGGGTTCTGTGTTCTGCTTCTCAACATGTAATTTACCATGCTGTCTTTCTGTACTGTCAACCATGTCTTCTCCTTTATGTTCATTTACACAGATCCCATGTGCTAGTAGTCATGTGGCATCTCCTGACAGATATTCCTCATAGCCCAAGACTTCCTCTTCTTCTACCTCTTTTTGATGAGTTGGATGAGAACTGCCAGTGTTTTTTTGACGTAGAGGAGGTAGAGGTGGAAGACCTAGGGTTACTAGGGGCACTAGGGGGAAATCATACAGGTATCCCATTGCCTTGATGAGTCAAAAAAAGGGAGTAAGGTGATACAGAATCCAATGATGATTCTATTACAGACCTGGCAACTGGTTCAGGGTGACAGGGTGACACATGAAGAGGGTGGTGGCAGCTGCAATAGTTCTACCCAATGTGTAGCCCCAACATCCAAAAGACCTGTCTGAAATAGATCTAAGGCAAGCTTGGTTGGTGGTAGCACTGGCAGACATGTTTCTGGTTTTGTTAGCAGCAGCTACATGTGGTCATCTCCTGTATGGGAAATTTTTTGTGCATTACCAAATGACAAATAAATGGCAAGGTGCAAGATATAGCCATGAGCCTGCAGGCAATCATGCAGGAACTAGATCTCTCAGTATTCACATGAATTGGCATAAGTCAAATTAGCAGTGACACAAAAGTGAGCAAGACTGTTCCATTCCTTTTCCCCGTGATCGTCTTTGTAGGCAGGCTACATCCATTTCACACATAGCACATGGTGGGCAAAGTCACAATATCATTCATTATTATCATTTCCATCTGCTCCTCCTCCATGCAATCTGCACCCAGTCATCTTCAAGTTTATCTACCTTCTGGCCCAGTTACTGGCGGTGCAGTTACTGCTGTGCCACTTAGTGGAATTTACTGCGTTTCGCCAACTAATGGTAGTGCACAGTCTCTATGGAGAACACCTACCCGCTTGATGGTCCATTTCAGAAGATATTCTAGTTTTTTCAGCTTCCAGGCCAGACACGTCTCCCTTCACCATCATCTTCCATTTCCTGTACTGCTGCTGATGCTGGCTGCTACTTCTAAATAGGAACCACCACTGCCACCACTATGGCATACATGTTCTGTGGCCTAATCCACCATCATATGCCCTGCTGTGCTGCCACACATGCTGCCACAGCTGCTTAATGCCAAAGTGTTGCAGCTTTTCCCCCCAAAAAAGTGTTATTTATGGTAAAATGTGTAAAAGCGAGTGTCAGCGCAGTACATGGTTAAAGTCGGAGTTTAATTTTTTCATAGACAAAAAGGTCACTTTCACTTTTACAGAACTTTGGCTGTATTTGCCATAGAGTGCACAAAATTGGATAGATAGGTTCCTAGGGGCTCTAAGAATGTTCTACACTATGTACAGTCATGGCCAAAAGTTTTGAGAATGACACAAATATTATATTTTCACATGATCTGCTGCCCTCTGGTTTTTATGTGTGTTTGTCAGATGTTTTTATCACATACAGAAATAGAATTGCATTCATATTATGAGTAACAGAAGCTTATATTGACAGTTAGACTGAGTTAATGCAGCAAGTCAATATTTGCAGTGTTGACCCTTCTTCTTCAGGACCTCTGCAATTCTCCTTGGCATGCTCTCAATCAACTTCTGGACCAAATCCTGACTGATAGCAGTCCATTCTTGCAGAATCAATGCTTTAATTTTGTCTGAATTTGTTGGTTTTTGTTTGTCCACCCGTCTCTTGATGATTGACCACAAGTTCTCAATGGGATTAAGATCTGGGGAGTTTCCAGGCCATGGACCCAAAATCTCTATGTTTTGTTCCCTGAGCCATTTAGTTATCACCTTTGCTTTATGGCAAGGTGCTCCATCATGCTGGAAAAGGCATTGTTGAGCGCCAAACTGCTCTTGGACGGTTGGGAGAAGTTGCTCTTGGAGGACATTCTGGTACCATTCTTTATTCATGGCTGTGTTTTTAGGCAAGACTGTGAGAGAGCCGATTCCCTTGGCTGAGAAGCAACCCCACACATGAATGGTTTCAGGATGCTTTACAGTTGGCATGAGACAAGACTGGTGGTAGCGCTCACCTCTTCTTCTCCGAATAAGCTGTTTTCCAGATGTTCCAAACAATCAAAAAGGGGATTCATCAGAGAAAATGACTTTACCCCAGTCCTCAGCAGTCCACTCCCTGTACCTTTTGCAGAATATCAGTCTGTCCCTGATGTTTTTTCTGGAGAGAAGTGGCTTCTTTGCTGCCCTACTTGAGACCAGGCCTTGCTCCAAGAGTCTCCGCCTCACAGTGCGTGCAGATGCACTCACACCTGCCTGCTGCCATTCCTCAGCAAGCTCTGCACTGCTGGTAGCCCGATCCCGCAGCTGAAACACTTTTAAGAGACGGTCCTGCCGCTTGCTGGTCTTTCTTGGGCGCCCTGGAGCCTTTTTGGCACCAATGGAACCTCTCTCCTTGAAGTTCTTGATGATGCGATAGATTGTTGACTGAGATGCAATCTTTCTAGCTGCAATACTCTTCCCAGTTAGGCCATTTTTGTGCAGTGCAATGATGACTGCACGTGTTTCTTTAGAGATAACCATGGTTAACAGAAGAGAAACAATGATGGCAAGCACCAGCCTCCTTTTAAAGTGTCCAGTGGTGTCATTCTTACTTAATCATGACAGATTGATCTCCAGCCCTGTCCTCATCAACACCCACACCTGTGTTAATGGAGCAATCACTGAAACGATGTTAGGTGGTCCTTTTAAGGCAGGGCTGCAATGATGTTGAAATGTGTTTTGGGGGATAAAGTTCATTTTCTAGGCAAATATTGACTTTGCAAGTAATTGCTCTTAAGCTGATCACTCTTTATAACATTCTGGAGTATATGCAAATTGCCTTTAGAAAAACTGAAGCAGTAGACTTTGTAAAAATTAATATTTGTATCATTCTCAAAACTTTTGGCCATGACTGTATTAAGCTAATTTTAGGTGTGTTTCATATTGAACTTGTTCGACTTGAAACAAATTTTGGGAACAAACTCCCTGAAACTAAACAAATCTTGAGAGGTTTGCTCATCTCTAATCCTATCCTAAAAAAATATGTGTGTTCAAATGTCCAACTCACACCAATTTTAATTTCAAGATCAGTCTGAATGGTCAGAAATCTGTGTGTTATAGAATAAAAGCTTAAAGTGTACCTATTCAGGTACGCAGTATATAGTCCCATAGTGGCCCCTGCACACAGTATAATGTCACATAGTGGCCCCTGCACACAGTATAATGTCACATAGTGGCCCCTCCACACAGTATAATGTTACAAAGTGGCCCCTCCACACAGTATAATGTTCCATAGTAGCCCCTCCACACAGTATAATGTCCCATAGCGGCCCCTGAACACAGTATAATTTCCCATAGTGGACCCTCCACACAGTATAATGTTCCACAGTAGCCTGTCCACATAGTATAATGTCCAATAGCGGCCTCTCTACACAGTATAATGTCCCATAGTGACCCCACCACACAGTATAATGCAGAATCCAAAATTTTTGGGGTACACCACCCACAAACTATTATTACACTCTGGGGTCTTTTCAGACCTCAGAGTATAATGATCGGAGCCCCAGAGGGGGTGACAAACATTAAAAACAGTGGTACTCACCTCTCCTGGGCTTCAGCGTGATTCCCTGCTGTTTTCGTCCCTCTTCAATGACGTCACAGACATGGATTACACCGGTGTCATTATGCGTCGTGACGCTGGCCTGACCCACGTCTGTGGTATTAATACAGAAGCCTGAAGACAGCATGGAGTTGTGCTGGAGCCCAGGAAAGGTGAGTAACACTGTTTTTTATGTTTGTCACACCCCTGAGCCTCCAATCATTATACTCCAGGGTCTGTATTTGGGGGTCAGTATTTGTTGGGGTTCACCCGAGGCCTTACTTACCAATACCCGTTCCTGCTCATGGCCATCTCCGCTTCTCCTTCAGCCATCTAGGAGTTCCGTGCATCCCAGCAATGTGATTTGGGATTACTACAGCAGGTAGCGGCCTATAAAAAAAAAAAAAAAAAAAAAGTAGCAGGGCCCCACCAAGACCCCTAAGGTTGTGGTCCCCATAGCAGCTGCTACGGCTGTTATGGTGGTACTTACGCCACTGGCCCTTGGACCATGCAGGGCATATGCAGAGAAGTGTCTTGTACTTACATGTGAATATTGATGTGTGTAAAGTGCTTTAGTTGTGATACAGGTGCATCTCAATAAATTAGAATATCTTTGAAACGATTATTTCTTTCTATATTTTCTAGATTCTTTACACAGAGTGTTCTATTTCAAGTGTTTTATTTCTGTAAATGGTGATTATGGATTACAGCTAATGAAAACCAAAATCTAAGAAAATTAGAATACTGTAAAAAAGTTCAGTATTGTAAATTCAGTGTGTCACCTGCCAAGGTTTCCTAAGCCTTTAAATGGTCCCTCAGTCTGGTTCAGTAGGACACACAATCACGGAAGACGCTTATCAATTGAATTACTGAATTACTGAAATGAATGAACGTTTCAAAGATATTCTAATTTATTGAAATGCACCTGTAGAAGCCCTTCATTCATTCCAGGCATCAGTCTCACTCTTGATTTCTTCTGTTCTCTCTTTCTTTTCTTGTTCACACCTTTCCCCCTCTATAGACCTCTATAGAAATTTGTCATGTGAGTCATGTAACCTGCATTCCGCCTAAAAATAGATAGAGTAGGGATTTTCACAGCGAAGTGGAAGCAGGGTAACAGTTTGATAAGAACAGAAAGAGACCTTTTTTTTCTCTGATAAATTATATTACAAAGTTTCTTATAATTACATCTACTATTATTTATGACAAGTTTGTTTAATTGATAGTGTTTGTTTAAACCCATGCTGAAATGCAATTTTGTAAGGCTCAGGGGCTGAGCGGGTGCTATGGAGAGTAGGTGATACAGCTGACACTCTGCTCTAGCACATCTAAGGGTTTTACAAAGCAAAGATGTGCCCGTTTGATTGCCCCCCCCCACCCCTATTGAACCACATGTTAGATGATCACTGGTTCAAGTACCCTAGTGGGATTTAAATGTAAAAAAATAAATTAATTAATTTAATTAATTAATTAATAAAAATAGAAAAAAATACCCATTTATAATATGTATAAAAGCATTTTTAAAAACATTATATAATTCATACAGTGAACTTCATAGAAAACAGCCAGCAGTAATCAGTATTCACCATCTTGCTGCATAAAATATGGATTAAAAAGTTATCAAAAAAAGCATATGTACCCTAAAATGGTTCCAATAAAAAGTAAAGTTTGTCCAGCAAAAAATAAGCCCTCAATCAGCTCCTTAACAAAAAAAATAAAAATGCAATGCTTCTCAGAAGATGGCTATGCATAAATAATAGCTTTTTTTTTCAAAAAATGATTTTTATTTTGCAAAATTTGTATAGCATAAAAAATATAAATTAGGTATAATTAGGTATCATCCCATAACAACCCATAGAATAGAGATAACATGTTACGTATCCTGAATGGTGAACAGCAAAAAAAAAATGTAAATGTGACTTTGTTAGCAACTGTTAGAACTGCTACCCTTTTCAGTAATTAGGGCCCTAAACTAGGTTGCCGTCCGTGTAGCATGTGTGTGGCCTGCACAAACATTGATTCTGCAACGGATTTTTGGAACTTCGATTTAGCCATCATTACAAAATCTATCACAGTTTGAACTGTCAGTCTGTTGGTGTTATCTATTTTGCCATTTGTCTATGTGGACTTATATATTGGCCTTACAACTCATGAATTACGTCGATGTGTGTGAACATGTTTTGAGGATAGAGGGTGCCAAAGATGCTACTGATGTGTCGTGTTTGAAAACGATCCCTAAACATTTTAGATCATTTCATAATTCTGATGCATTTGGTTTTCATGCACATGCCTTTGACTGTGTTATGGTCAGGGCCAGTTTTAGACAAAATGAGGCACTGGGCATACTGGAAAGTGGGGCCCCAAATAATTATCATACCATAAACAGAGTTACATTTAGTCGGTTTAGGACAGGAGTCTCAAGAACAAAGCCACTCAAGTTGTAATCCAGCTGGATCGGTAGAACCAGGGAGAAAAGCACCCCCAATCCGGTTCTAAAGCTTCCCAAGCTTGTAGGCCGCAAATCTGCAGCCTACCAACTTGGGGCAGCTTCAGTATATATACTTACCTCTCCGCTCCCCAGCACATGTATGTATGTCTGGTGCAAGGGAAGAGAGCGCTCCAGGCATAGAAGCAGTCAGGTAAGTACTGGCTGGGGGACAATTAACTATGTGGGGCCACTGTTGGGGGGGCGCATTAAAATGTGTGGGGACACTGGAGTGGCCACTTATCAGTATTTTGCATGTGTTTACTGTAGCATGGGCACATAGTATACAGTGACTCAATAATACCACCATACAGTATCAAAACAACACAGCTATCAAAATAACTAGATAACATCACTGTACCAAGACTCGGTAGTACTACCATAGAGTAATTGAATAACACCACTACACTGCCACTGGATAATACACTGATTGAATAATGCCACCATAGACATTCTGACTAAAACTACCATACACTGACTGCATAATACCACTGAGCTGTGACTAAATAATACCACCATATCATATGTTGACTGAATAATACCACCATACAGTAACTAAACAATATCACCATACAGTGACTGGATAATGCAACTATGCATTGACTAAGTAATACCACCATATCATACAAACTAACAGCATTAGGACGTATTCACATGTCCGCTTTCAGCAGACATACAGTCTGTCTAATCATGGACAGCACATGATCCTGCTTCGTTTGTGTGCTGTCTGTGGTTAATCCATTTTTCACATATGTGAAAAGTGGATCATTTGGATTTTTTTTTTTCTTACTATACTTTACAACAGCGATGAGCAATCTTTGGCATTCCAGCTGCTGTGAAACTACAACCCTCAACATGCTCCATTCACTTCTATGGGCGTTCCAAGAACAGCAGAGCAAGTATGCATGCTGGGAGTTGTAGTTTTACAACAGCTGGAGTGCCGAAGGTTGCCTACCCCTGCTTTACAATGTCTGTGGGTCTGTGAGGAACAAACAGCAAATTGATGTCATCAGTGGGTTGCCTGTGATTTTCAGGGACTCATAGATTAGAATAGTGATCTGTGATCCACAAAAAAAGCGCAATATAGAGTATGTCTATATTTATTTTTCCATAGACCGTTGGTCCATGGAAAAATAACAGATGTCTGAATGCGTCTGTTAAAGTTGGACTTTTTCCTCTGCCGGTCTCAGTTTAAAAAAGACGGACACCTGACGGACCCCATTATAGTTAATAGGGTCTGCCGGGCTCCGTGTGTAACTGTCGTTTTAGTCGTCTGCCTCTCCATTGTTTGGGTTCCCGAGCGGACCTAAACAGGGGGGCACCGGGGGCCGGGGGGCGTGGGGGTGGGGGTGGGGTTTTGTTTTTTTGCCCCGGGGGGGGGGGGGCCCTCCCCCCCCCCCCCCCCCCCCCCCCGCCCCGGCCCCTGACCAGTGGCGTACGATCGCGGTCGCAGGGGGTGCGACCGCGACCGGACCCGGCAGGGTACGGGGCCCGCGGCCAGCTGGAGATGGCCGGGGCCCCGGACCACTATGATAGCGGTCGGGGAAAGCCTGGTTCCCCGACCGCTATACATACTGTTATTGGAAAGGGGCCCTGTCATATTGCAGGCCCCTTTCCAATAGATGGCAGGGCAGGGCACCCAGGGGAGGTGACTGAAAATAATAAATACATACAGTATTCTCACCTCTCCTGGGCACAGCGTCCTCTCCGGCGCTCCTCCGTCATGTGACTGAGGCCTGTGATTAGGCCCCGGCGGTCACATGGGGCGCGACCGTGTAATGACGTCAGTGCGCCCCCACGTGACCGCTGAGGCCCAATCACAGGCCTCAGCAGTGTCGTCGGAAAAGGGCCTGAAGACGCTGAAGATGGCAGGATGGAGCGAGGATGCCAAGGAAAGGTAAGGCAAGGTGAGTATGAATGTTTGTTATTTTTAATCACTTCCCCTGGGCCTCCGATTATTATACTCTGGGGTCTGAGGAGACCCCAGAGTATAATAATAGCACTGAAGCGGAGCGGAGGGGGGGGGCGGAGCTATTGGGCGCATATAATACTGGGTGGGGGCCACTGTGGAGCTTATAATACTGGGTGGGGGCCACTGTGGAGCTTATAATACTGGGTGGGGGCCACTGTGGAGCTTATAATACTGGGTGGGGGCCACTGTGGAGCTTATAATACTGGGTGGGGGCCACTGTGGAGCTTATAATACTGGGTGGGGGCCACTGTGGAGCTTATAATACTGGGTGGGGGCCACTGTGGAGCTTATAATACTGGGTGGGGGCCACTGTGGAGCTTATAATACTGGGTGGGGGCCACTGTGGAGCTTATACTCCATACAGTGGCTCCTTCATTTTTTTTTTAATTACGCCGGGGCAGGTGAAAAAAACAAAACAAAAAAACCCCCCACAAACTTTCTCTCCTGTCCCCAGTGTCTCCCAGAGCAGTTCGGTCCTGCAGCTCTGTTGTTTTCTTCCAGCGGAAGTTCCCTCTGCACGTGACTACCTGTGACGTCACGTGACCCCTGAGGCCAATCAGTGGCCTAAGGGAAGGGACCTGGGACGTCACAGCCAGTGAGGAATTCCGGCAAAAAGAAGACAGCAGAGCTGCAGGACCGGACCGTGCTGGGAGGACACCGGAGCACCGGAGACAGGTGAGTATGTTTAGCATGTTTTTTGGGGGGGGGGGGGGGGGTAGGGGGGATTCACCTCCCCCAGACTAATTATAAAAAAGAAAAAAAATTATACTGGACAATCTCTTTAAAGTGTGGTGCATTAGGGGCCTGGTATATTAAAGGGGTTGTCCAGGCATAATTTGTTATGGTTTATCCTCAGGATAGGCCACAGATACCTGATCTGTAGGGGGCTGACCCCGGACCGATCAGCTGTACGGAGCCACTTCTGATGCCCGTACTGTACACAATACAGGGCCAGAAGCAGAAAGCTCTGTCCACTGTATAGGGGCTGGGCACCTTCACTGTATCTCAGCACTTATTGAAGTCAGTAGGAGCTGAGCTGCAGTGAAGGCGCCGGACTGCTATACAGCGGATGGAGCTTTCTGTTTCCGGCCCTGTGTTGTGTACAGAACAGGCTCCGGAAGTGGCTCCGAACAGCTGATGGGGCCGTGTGTCAGCCCTCTACCGATCAGGTATTTATGGCCTATCCTGAGCATAGGCCATAAAAAAGATTAACCCTGGACAACCCCTTTAATATGCCCCACACAGTTTAATGTCCCCCCCACAGGATGTTAGCCCCCATCACTGCTCCCACACAATATAATGACCCCATCACTATTCCCCATACAGTATGGGGGACCAGTGAAGAGGCCACTATGTGGGGGGACCAGTGAAGTGACCATAGAAAAATTTGGCCCAGACAACCCCTTAAAAGAGGTTGTCCATAAACTGGAGCGACCACTGTGTTGGCCGCCAGGGAGGTGTAAAAATAAGAAAATTTTTAAAAAAGCATACTCACCTGTCCCCAGCACCCCGTGTTCCCCTGCCTGTGTCTGTTCGGTCTCATGGCGGCGCCTCATTTCTGGAAATCCTGTACCTAATTGGTCTTAGCGATCACATGAGGTGCAGGACTCCCAGCAAGGAGTCGCCGGCATGAGACTGAATGGACACTGGCAGCGGACAACAGAGTGCCGGGAACAGGTGAGTATGCTTTTTAATTTACTTATTTTTTACTTTACACCTCCCGCCAGCTACATGGGTTGCTCCAATTCCTTCGGGGCAGCTGTGGGAATCAGACACGCCTGTCTGAGCTCCTGAGACCAGAGGCTATAGTCTGTTTGTCAGCTCAGAAGAGAGGCTTGGTGTGTGGTGTTTGTGCAACAGCAGCAGTTTTTCCAGCCATAGTTGGAGGCTCCAACCCCTTTCCTTTTCCAAGGTTGGGGTTTTTTCACCATGGAGCAAGGTGCTCCTGCCCCCCGAGCCAGCTTGGCGGGGGGCAGGAGGCTCTCAATGGACGGCAGTAGCAGCAGCAGCAGGAGAAGATTGGAGAGGCAGCAGGCTCCAGTGGAAAAAGGTATGGCAACCCGCAGCAAGGGACGTCTAGGTCAGAAAACCCCGGCGGAGGCTGAGCCCTGTACAAGTAAAAAGGCCAGCGAAGCCCCCCCTCCTTCCTTGCCATCATCAGGTTGGGGGATTCGGAAGGCTGGCGAGGATGTGCTTGCATACAGTAAGCGTATTAACACTACCCTTGAGGAATATGATAAAGCCAGGAGGTCCCTGTTCGCTATGGGTGCGGAGCTTCAGAGTGTCCGTGCCCGTAGTGACAGGGCCTCAAGGCATGAGAGACCGGCACTGAGTAAGCAGGTCAAAAAGCTGAAGGAACAAATTAAAGGGCTTGACCAAAGATGCCGAGAGATCCTGGAGGGCGCGGGGCCTTTCAGGGAGAAACTCCTGAATGATGACCGTTTTTACCGCAAGCAGCAGGGGCGGCTGCTGCGGGAAGACCTCGCGTCCTCCGAAAGCTCGGATCCGGAATATGAGACAGATACTGACTCAGAGGGGAGCCTGCTGGCAGAGTACGGCAGTAGCCGGAAGCCTACGAGGGTGAGTTCAGGTATTCCGACCTATACGCCCCCAGAGAAATTGGCAAGTTTACCCCAGCTACCGGAGAATTTACCACCATTACCGGCAACATCAGAAGACGATATGGGTTCTGCTGCGGGGAGGCTAATCCACGAAATATGCATGCTAGAATCCCCGGCAAGAATGGAGAAGATGGCTTTTTCCGTAGACGACCTTGCAAACGAGGAGGAATCAAAAAAAAGGAAAAAGAAGAAGGCTAAGCCGCAAGAAGTCGGCACCCTGAAATATGTGAGTGTCGCAGCAGGTATAACTGTTCCCGCAGGGCAACCCCCATTGACTCTAGCACAGGCTGAATCTGGGGTGTTGCCCGCGGGTGAGATAGGGGGGCGCAGACTCCCCAGACCCCGCTTTCTCTAAGTAGCGGTGTGGCTGGGGAGCTGGGTGCAGTATTGAAAATGGCGCCCGAAACTGCAGCGGACAAGGTCGGAAAAGCACCTCCCACGAAGGGAGGTAGAGAAGCGGTGAAGCCTGCCCCTGTGGGCAGGGTCAAAGTAGCGCCGGCCCCTCCCCAGGTCCATCGTAAGGGGAAGGGGCGTGCGGCTTGTCCCTCCCTTCCGGTTTCAGGTGCCGAGGAAGCCAATGAGACCAGTGATGCGGAGGCTGCCGTCAGCGCTAGGAGCAAGTCCGCTCCTAAAGCATTGAGCGCTGCGACAGCTGACGATGCGGAGGTCGAGGCAGAGGCACAAGTCGCCCCAGCTAAGCGGGAGGAGAGTGAAGCGGAGGCCCGGAATAGGCCAATCCCGCTCGTGGAGCCGCCCAAGGCCGCAAGCCCCGGTGTGAATGAGGTAATGGTGAGCGTGGGTAAGAAAGCGGTGAGTAAGAGCAGACTGGGGAGTAGGAAAAGCAGGCGTCAGGAGAGGAGGGCGGAGGAGGGGGAAAAAACTGTGGTTCCAGAGAGTGACTTAGATGTTCCTTGTGAGGGAAAGGGGAGGGGGGCTATGGAGGCTGTCACCCCTTGTGTTGCTGCTGCTGCTGCTGCTACTGCTGTCCCTTTTGTTAAAGATGCGGTAGTGGAGGTTCCTAGGACTTTGGAAAATGTAGGCATGGCTGCTGCAGAAGTAGCTTTGCCAAATGTGTTTGCCCGGTCCACGCCTGCGACGCTGGGAACGACCGCTCCTGTCTCTGGTGTCCCGGTGGCCGCGGTGGTGGCCGGGCCGAGCGGGCTTCAGGGGGCGCCCGAAGGTGGCACTGGAGTTGCGGGGGGCTGGGACTGCGGCCTCAAGCTTGGTACGTTCCTATGCCAGTGTCGCCTCGGGGGTCCCAAGGGGTGCCTCGTGTCCATCACTGGGGGCCAGGGACGGTGAATTACAACAGCAGCTCCTGGCGGCCTTACGAGCAGGGCAGAGAACGATGATAGTGGATGGTCAATCGAGGGACCTTAGGTTTTGGATTGAACGTTTTGGCCTAGGGAAGTTCCGAGATGAGGGGGGTGAGACCAGGTGGACTCTCCCGACACCCGGGCAGCGGCCGGTCCGGAGGAATGTAGTCCGTCTCGGGTGGGGGGGAGAAGGCCCTTGTCCTCAGAGGAGGAGGGTCGTCGAACTTCTGCTCGGGATGGGCTTTAGGGCAAGTGACATCTTTGCCCTCATTCACCCGGTCGGCTCCTCAGAGTTTGATGTCAGCTTTGTTACCCCGGGGGGCTTAGAAACCTTCTGGGGTAATTATGAGTTGGCAAAGAACGAGCCCGGCTGGCGCGACTTCAATGTGTGGGCGGTGTCGCGCCAGGATGCAATTAAGAAAGTGACCGTTTTGACTCGTAACGAGTCACTTTCTTACATGGACATTATGACCTGGCTCAACAGGTATGGGGAAGTGAAAGACTTCCCCCGGAAGAACCTTGATGAGTTTGGCATTTGGTCGGGGGCCTGGACATTTATGGTCAAATTGAAGCATGAGGATAACTCGGTGATGCATATCCCGTCCTCAACCTTCCTCGGGAAAGACAGGATTCTTGTCTTCTACCAGGGGCAGCCGAAGCTCTGTCACAGGTGTGGTGATCCCTCGCACTTGAGTGCCTCCTGCAGGGTGCAGAAGTGTGCCATGTGTGGGGGATTAGGTCATCTAGCTGCAACCTGTGATAGGATTCGGTGCCACCTGTGTGGTGACCTTGGTCACCCAATCGGGGCGTGTCCGAGGTCGTTCGCTAATGTCACCCTCCGACAGGCAGGGGCAGGTGAGGAGACTGTCCCTGTCACCGAGGAGGGGGTCGGAGGTGGAGAGACCAGGTTGCCGACGCGGAGGGAGAAAACCCAGCCACCATCAAGGGCGAGAAGGAGAGATAGGAGAAGGGAGCAGAGGGAAGGTATTATGTGTCTCCCCTCTGCCCCTGATCCCGCTGGGTTGGATTCTAATGCTGAAGTAGCGACGGGCACGGCCCTGATTGAGGAGATGAGAAGACTGCAGAGGGAGGAAGAGGCTGACCTGTCTTCATCTTCCCAGTACGTTAGTGCTGGGGAGGAACAGACGGTCAGGAGGAGAAAGTCACCGAGTAAAGCGAGGGTAAAAACATCTGCCCCCCCCCCCGGCAAAGGAACGGAGACTCGAGGACCTTTCAGTGATCAGCCCTAACCGGTACCAAACCCTCTGCGAGGACGCATCAGCCTCAGGGGAGGCTTCAGAGGGGGAGGTGGGACCGTCGGGGGCTGCTGAGTCTCCCTCAGGGAAGGGCCCCCTGCCTTCAGTGGAGGAGGCTGGCCTGGTACCCAGAGATGGAGACGATGCACCTCAAGCTGTTTTGGAAACCGTAGTAAAAAATGTTACCAATACTCCCCAGGGAGAAACTACGGGGGAAGTCCATCCCTTGCCTGGCCAAACCGCACGAGGTGAGGTGATGGACCAATCCCAATGTAAGAAGAGGACCCGTAAGACGAGGAAAAGTCGCGGGTCCTCTTCTGACTCATCAAGGGGTGGAGGTGGTAGGAGGAAAGGGGGTGGGAAACTGAAGGTCATTGAGCTCAATCGGTCTTAATGGCAGTCCCCTCTCCACTGACGCTGGCCACCATTAATGTGGCCAGCATTAAGTCTGATACGGCTAGGTTTGCAGCCTTTGATTTTCTTGGCCGAGTTGAAGCTGACATTTTGTTTTTGCAGGAGACCAGGCTCTGTACTCTATCAGAGATAAACAGAGCAAGGAGGGAGTGGCGCAGGGGGCCCTCCTACTGGTCTCTTGCGGCTGAGCCGTATAGTGGAGTGGCGGTGCTTTTTACCGCAGAGGTGAAATGCCAGCGGCTGATCGAACTCGAAATGGGAAGGTGCCTAGTCTTAGACGTCCTCATGAAGGGGCAAAGCCTGCGCCTCATTAACATCTACGGTCCCCAGTCAAAGTGGGACCGTAAAAGCCTCTTTATGAAGATCAAGCCTTTTCTTTTTACGGGCAAACAAGTCATCTTTGGTGGGGATTTTAATACCATAACTAGACCCCAAGACCGAGGAGGTACCAGAGATAGACTGCCCTATGATGGCGTCGCGTTAAATAGCATAGTGAGTGAAGCTCGCCTGGAGGATATCCACATCAGGCATTCCCCAGGTCACCGTGGGTTCACCTTTCAGAGAGGAAGTGTTAGGTCCAGGATAGATAGGTTTTTTTTGAAGGAGAATTCCGTCACCACCCCTGTGTCCGTGGTGGAGGTGGAGTTCTCCGATCACTGCCTAATTTTATTTTCTTTGAATATTTCAGAAACCCTCCGGAGAGGAAGAGGTTTGTGGAGGCTGAATTCGTCACTCCTTGAGGAGGCAGCTGTAAGACAAGCCTTTGAGGAGTTTCTTCAGGATCAGGTACTATTACTGGGTCTTGAGGGCACTAGGTCAGAGTGGTGGGAGATATTCAAAAAAAGGGTGGCGGGATTTTTCCGCCGGCTCTCAAGCCTCAGGTCACTGGACATGTACCGCATGTACAGTGCACTGAGGAAGAGACTTGAACATCTGGTCTCGACCGGAGGTAGCCAGGAGGATATCTCCGGTGTGAAGGCTTTGCTTAAAGGGTGTCAGTATGATAGGCACGCATCCTTGGTTCTTGAGAGGGATTTCGGGAAATACCGCTCGCCCGACCCCTACAGGAACTGTAAGATGTCAGTGACTTGTAAGACAGTAACAGGCCTGATTGACAGTACAGGATCCCTGACAAGATCCAGGTCAGGGATCTTGGAGGTCGTCAGGTCTTTCTACTCGAACCTTTTGGCAAAGAAGGAACTGAATCGGGATCGGATTTCAGGTTTCTTGGCTGAAGCCATTCCTGAGTCAGCAGAAGACCCTTCTCTTGGTGTTTTGATAGAACCTATAAGGGAAGAGGAAGTCGTCAGGGCTATTGAGGGTCTTGCCCTCAAGAAGTCACCTGGCCCAGATGGCTTAACATCTGAGTTCTATCGGACCTTTAAAGGAGCGTTGGCTCCCCTCTTGACTGACGTGCTTAATGAGTGTCTATCCTCGGGCACTCTGCCAAAGTCAATGAGGAGGTCCGCCCTTATAGTTCTGTCAAAGGGTAAGGATCCGAGCCGTATTGAGAACTGGCGGCCCATAGCACTTCTCAATACGGACCGAAAGATTCTGGCGAAGGTACTTTTCAACCGGCTGGTACAGTTTGCGCCCCGGCTCCTCTCGCCGGCTCAGCACTGCTCTGTTCCCGGTCGTAGCACCTTAAGTGCGGTCCTGAGTGTCAGGGAGGCTGTGGAGCAGAGTAGGGCAGGTCGGTGGAAGGGGTACTTGCTGTCCCTAGATCAGGCTAAGGCTTTTGACAGGGTGAATCATGAGTATTTGTGGTCAACTCTCTCGAGGTATGGCCTACCTGGGGGGTTCATTCAGTGGCTGCAGACCTTATACGCTGGGGCTGAGTCTTTCCCACTTGTGAATGGTTGGGTTGGTCGTCCTTTTGAGGTGGGGTCGGGCGTCCGACAGGGATGTCCCTTGAGCCCGCTACTGTATGTGTTCGCCATTGATCCCCTGATTAGACGGATTAATGGTGGGCCGGTGGCGGGAGTCAGGATGGACCTGGAGGGCACCGGCTCCCCTTTGAGGACAGTAGCCTACGCGGATGATGTCACCGCTCTTGTCTCGTCGCGGGAGGAGATTGAATGGGTGATGTCTGAAGTGGACAGTTACTCGGAGGCTTCCGGATCAGCTGTGAACAAGAACAAGTGTGGAAGCCTCTGGCTGGGAGGGGGAGAGCCTGGTTTTTCTCTCCCGGACACCCTCCCAGAACCCCAGGGGTCTGTAAAGATCTTAGGCATCCATTTTGGCCAGGGTGATTACCCACTCCAAAATTGGGAAGGTAGGCTTAAGGATGTCGCCCAGAGAGTTGATTGCTGGAAGGGTTGGTCCTTGACCCTGAGAGAAAGGGTTCACCTTGCCAAAGCCTTCCTGCTCCCGTTGGTGATCTATCTAGGTAGCGTCTGTGCCTTGCCAGAGTCTTGTTGGAGTAGGATCTGTTGCCTGTTCTTCCAACTGTTATGGGGGAACAGGCTCAACCTAATCAAGAGGGAGGTTACATACCGCACAAGGAGGCTAGGGGGGTTAAATATGGTTAACCCCGTGGTGTTCTTAATGAACACCTTTCTTAAGATCAATTTACCAAACCTCTCCGCCGAGGGGGCTCCTTCGTGGGTAGCCTCCTGCCAGGGGTGGTTTCGGCCCTTCTTCCAGAAATGGGAGGCAGGAGGGCAAGTGAAAGATCTTCGTGCACCCCATGGATATCTCCCGGCCTATGCTTCCCTGGTCTTGAAAGTGATTCGTCGGTGGGGTCTGGGGGCGTGGGAGATCAGGACTCAGTCAAGACGTTTTCTTGATGACAAAGTCCTGTTGACCCGCTTCCAGAAGCCTCTGGCGCTCAAAGATTGCCCAGGAGAAACCTTAGAGGGAGGGTTGCATTTTCTTAACTCCAAAAGGTTTCCTCGGAAGTTTTGGGATCTGACCTGGCGCTGCCTCCTAGGTAAGTTATATGTGAGGGGGAACTTGAAGTACCGGAACTCCGACGAGCGAGGCTGCCCTCGGGAGGAGTGTGGCGACATGCTGGAAAGCATGGAGCACTTCCTGCTTCAGTGCCCCTTCAATATAAGGGTTTGCAAATTGGTGGGGACCTCCACCGGTTGGCTGCGGCTGGCTGGCCTTTCCTACGCCGAGTGGGCCTATGGGGCATTCAAACACCCGGAGGGCAGGGACTGCCAGACACTTTTTATAGTTAGCGCAGTGGTTAGGTTCCACTTGTGGTCATCCCGGTGTCTAGTGTCGACGCGAGGCAAAATCCTCCCGGAGGTGGAGGTGGTTAAAAACATCATGGTGGACCTGGTGAGGGTGCGCTCTCGGGAGTATGAGGGGTTGGGCGCAAAAAGGGCTGGTACCCTCTGGAGGGGTTTCACCTTTTCTGTTCCCTGAGGGATAGAATAAGGGATTAAAAGGTAGTTAGGTTAGGGCCAGATAGGGAAAGGGAGGGCAAGGTTTTGCACAAGAGGTGGGGTTTGTTTGTTTTTTTTGGGTAGGGAGGGACAGGTAGGGATAGGGTAGGGATAGATTGATAGATAGGGACATAGTGGTAGGGCAAGTAGGTAGGGACGGGCCTCTTGTGCTCTCTTCCTGGTGGAGGGCTGGTGTGTCACCACATAGGCATTTTGTTTTGGAAATAGGATGAAAGGGTAAGAGGCTTGAGGATAACCGACCCTAGGCCTGTGGGAGGTTTATGGGAGGGAAGGGGGTGTCAACGGTTTATATAAGATTGTGGGTTTTGTTATTGTATTTTGTCTGGTTTTCTTGTCTGGTATTTTGTTATTTGCTTTTGCCACTAAACATATTTTTTTTGTTCATTTCCATTTTTTTCTATTTCCCATTGTATGTAGTTAAAAGGGTTTTTTTTTCTTAGGGGGGTAGGTTGTTTGGGAGGGGGGTTTCTTTTGGGGGTGGAGGGTTTGATATATAGGTTTCGTGTGTCCGGCCTGGCTCTGGACTATGCGGACATGGGAGGACATGAGGCGGAGAGCCAGGTCGGTTTTCAGGGGCTCGGTGGCGGGTGGTGCCAGCACCAGGACTATGCGGACATGGGAGGACATGGGGCGTGGTGCTGGCCGGGTGTGGTGAAGGGGAAAAAAAAAAAAAAAAAAAAAAAATAAAAAAAAAAAAAAAAAAAAAAAAAAAAAAAAAATTCTAATAAGTTTCAGTTGGGGTTTTTTTGTTAGTTTTCTGTTAGTGTTATATGTTTTCCATTGTATATTACTTATTTGGATTTTCTTTTGTTTCCAAGATAGGTAGAGTTTTGACTGGCGGATGACTGAAGAAAGACTGGAGAGTGAAAGGCGGAGTGAAAGGCAGAATGGATGGGGGCTGATTTGCGGCTGGATTTTCTTTTTTGGTCTTTAATTTTGTCCCGGTTTCTTGTATCTTATTTATTGATGTTGTTTATGCTATGTTTTGGATTTATGTATTGTTTCTGTTTATGGGTTTTATATTGTATTTTCGTATGTGACACTGTTTGTGAATTTTTACTTTTCTAATAAAAATAGTTCCAATTCCTTCGGGGCAGCTGTGGGAATCAGACACGCCTGTCTGAGCTCCTGAGACCAGAGGCTATAGTCTGTTTGTCAGCTCAGAAGAGAGGCTTGGTGTGTGGTGTTTGTGCAACAGCAGCAGTTTTTCCAGCCATAGTTGGAGGCTCCAACCCCTTTCCTTTTCCAAGGTTGGGGTTTTTTCACCATGGAGCAAGGTGCTCCTGCCCCCCGAGCCAGCTTGGCGGGGGGCAGGAGGCTCTCAATGGACGGCAGTAGCAGCAGCAGCAGGAGAAGATTGGAGAGGCAGCAGGCTCCAGTGGAAAAAGGTATGGCAACCCGCAGCAAGGGACGTCTAGGTCAGAAAACCCCGGCGGAGGCTGAGCCCTGTACAAGTAAAAAGGCCAGCGAAGCCCCCCCTCCTTCCTTGCCATCATCAGGTTGGGGGATTCGGAAGGCTGGCGAGGATGTGCTTGCATACAGTAAGCGTATTAACACTACCCTTGAGGAATATGATAAAGCCAGGAGGTCCCTGTTCGCTATGGGTGCGGAGCTTCAGAGTGTCCGTGCCCGTAGTGACAGGGCCTCAAGGCATGAGAGACCGGCACTGAGTAAGCAGGTCAAAAAGCTGAAGGAACAAATTAAAGGGCTTGACCAAAGATGCCGAGAGATCCTGGAGGGCGCGGGGCCTTTCAGGGAGAAACTCCTGAATGATGACCGTTTTTACCGCAAGCAGCAGGGGCGGCTGCTGCGGGAAGACCTCGCGTCCTCCGAAAGCTCGGATCCAGAATATGAGACAGATACTGACTCAGAGGGGAGCCTGCTGGCAGAGTACGGCAGTAGCCGGAAGCCTACGAGGGTGAGTTCAGGTATTCCGACCTATACGCCCCCAGAGAAATTGGCAAGTTTACCCCAGCTACCGGAGAATTTACCACCATTACCGGCAACATCAGAAGACGATATGGGTTCTGCTGCGGGGAGGCTAATCCACGAAATATGCATGCTAGAATCCCCGGCAAGAATGGAGAAGATGGCTTTTTCCGTAGACGACCTTGCAAACGAGGAGGAATCAAAAAAAAGGAAAAAGAAGAAGGCTAAGCCGCAAGAAGTCGGCACCCTGAAATATGTGAGTGTCGCAGCAGGTATAACTGTTCCCGCAGGGCAACCCCCATTGACTCTAGCACAGGCTGAATCTGGGGTGTTGCCCGCGGGTGAGATAAGGGGGCGCAGACTCCCCAGACCCCGCTTTCTCTAAGTAGCGGTGTGGCTGGGGAGCTGGGTGCAGTATTGAAAATGGCGCCCGAAACTGCAGCGGACAAGGTCGGAAAAGCACCTCCCACGAAGGGAGGTAGAGAAGCGGTGAAGCCTGCCCCTGTGGGCAGGGTCAAAGTAGCGCCGGCCCCTCCCCAGGTCCATCGTAAGGGGAAGGGGCGTGCGGCTTGTCCCTCCCTTCCGGTTTCAGGTGCCGAGGAAGCCAATGAGACCAGTGATGCGGAGGCTGCCGTCAGCGCTAGGAGCAAGTCCGCTCCTAAAGCATTGAGCGCTGCGACAGCTGACGATGCGGAGGTCGAGGCAGAGGCACAAGTCGCCCCAGCTAAGCGGGAGGAGAGTGAAGCGGAGGCCCGGAATAGGCCAATCCCGCTCGTGGAGCCGCCCAAGGCCGCAAGCCCCGGTGTGAATGAGGTAATGGTGAGCGTGGGTAAGAAAGCGGTGAGTAAGAGCAGACTGGGGAGTAGGAAAAGCAGGCGTCAGGAGAGGAGGGCGGAGGAGGGGGAAAAAACTGTGGTTCCAGAGAGTGACTTAGATGTTCCTTGTGAGGGAAAGGGGAGGGGGGCTATGGAGGCTGTCACCCCTTGTGTTGCTGCTGCTGCTGCTGCTACTGCTGTCCCTTTTGTTAAAGATGCGGTAGTGGAGGTTCCTAGGACTTTGGAAAATGTAGGCATGGCTGCTGCAGAAGTAGCTTTGCCAAATGTGTTTGCCCGGTCCACGCCTGCGACGCTGGGAACGACCGCTCCTGTCTCTGGTGTCCCGGTGGCCGCGGTGGTGGCCGGGCCGAGCGGGCTTCAGGGGGCGCCCGAAGGTGGCACTGGAGTTGCGGGGGGCTGGGACTGCGGCCTCAAGCTTGGTACGTTCCTATGCCAGTGTCGCCTCGGGGGTCCCAAGGGGTGCCTCGTGTCCATCACTGGGGGCCAGGGACGGTGAATTACAACAGCAGCTCCTGGCGGCCTTACGAGCAGGGCAGAGAACGATGATAGTGGATGGTCAATCGAGGGACCTTAGGTTTTGGATTGAACGTTTTGGCCTAGGGAAGTTCCGAGATGAGGGGGGTGAGACCAGGTGGACTCTCCCGACACCCGGGCAGCGGCCGGTCCGGAGGAATGTAGTCCGTCTCGGGTGGGGGGGGAGAAGGCCCTTGTCCTCAGAGGAGGAGGGTCGTCGAACTTCTGCTCGGGATGGGCTTTAGGGCAAGTGACATCTTTGCCCTCATTCACCCGGTCGGCTCCTCAGAGTTTGATGTCAGCTTTGTTACCCCGGGGGGCTTAGAAACCTTCTGGGGTAATTATGAGTTGGCAAAGAACGAGCCCGGCTGGCGCGACTTCAATGTGTGGGCGGTGTCGCGCCAGGATGCAATTAAGAAAGTGACCGTTTTGACTCGTAACGAGTCGCTTTCTTACATGGACATTATGACCTGGCTCAACAGGTATGGGGAAGTGAAAGACTTCCCCCGGAAGAACCTTGATGAGTTTGGCATTTGGTCGGGGGCCTGGACATTTATGGTCAAATTGAAGCATGAGGATAACTCGGTGATGCATATCCCGTCCTCAACCTTCCTCGGGAAAGACAGGATTCTTGTCTTCTACCAGGGGCAGCCGAAGCTCTGTCACAGGTGTGGTGATCCCTCGCACTTGAGTGCCTCCTGCAGGGTGCAGAAGTGTGCCATGTGTGGGGGATTAGGTCATCTAGCTGCAACCTGTGATAGGATTCGGTGCCACCTGTGTGGTGACCTTGGTCACCCAATCGGGGCGTGTCCGAGGTCGTTCGCTAATGTCACCCTCCGACAGGCAGGGGCAGGTGAGGAGACTGTCCCTGTCACCGAGGAGGGGGTCGGAGGTGGAGAGACCAGGTTGCCGACGCGGAGGGAGAAAACCCAGCCACCATCAAGGGCGAGAAGGAGAGATAGGAGAAGGGAGCAGAGGGAAGGTATTATGTGTCTCCCCTCTGCCCCTGATCCCGCTGGGTTGGATTCTAATGCTGAAGTAGCGACGGGCACGGCCCTGATTGAGGAGATGAGAAGACTGCAGAGGGAGGAAGAGGCTGACCTGTCTTCATCTTCCCAGTACGTTAGTGCTGGGGAGGAACAGACGGTCAGGAGGAGAAAGTCACCGAGTAAAGCGAGGGTAAAAACATCTGCCCCCCCCCCCGGCAAAGGAACGGAGACTCGAGGACCTTTCAGTGATCAGCCCTAACCGGTACCAAACCCTCTGCGAGGACGCATCAGCCTCAGGGGAGGCTTCAGAGGGGGAGGTGGGACCGTCGGGGGCTGCTGAGTCTCCCTCAGGGAAGGGCCCCCTGCCTTCAGTGGAGGAGGCTGGCCTGGTACCCAGAGATGGAGACGATGCACCTCAAGCTGTTTTGGAAACCGTAGAAAAAAATGTTACCAATACTCCCCAGGGAGAAACTACGGGGGAAGTCCATCCCTTGCCTGGCCAAACCGCACGAGGTGAGGTGATGGACCAATCCCAATGTAAGAAGAGGACCCGTAAGACGAGGAAAAGTCGCGGGTCCTCTTCTGACTCATCAAGGGGTGGAGGTGGTAGGAGGAAAGGGGGTGGGAAACTGAAGGTCATTGAGCTCAATCGGTCTTAATGGCAGTCCCCTCTCCACTGACGCTGGCCACCATTAATGTGGCCAGCATTAAGTCTGATACGGCTAGGTTTGCAGCCTTTGATTTTCTTGGCCGAGTTGAAGCTGACATTTTGTTTTTGCAGGAGACCAGGCTCTGTACTCTATCAGAGATAAACAGAGCAAGGAGGGAGTGGCGCAGGGGGCCCTCCTACTGGTCTCTTGCGGCTGAGCCGTATAGTGGAGTGGCGGTGCTTTTTACCGCAGAGGTGAAATGCCAGCGGCTGATCGAACTCGAAATGGGAAGGTGCCTAGTCTTAGACGTCCTCATGAAGGGGCAAAGCCTGCGCCTCATTAACATCTACGGTCCCCAGTCAAAGTGGGACCGTAAAAGCCTCTTTATGAAGATCAAGCCTTTTCTTTTTACGGGCAAACAAGTCATCTTTGGTGGGGATTTTAATACCATAACTAGACCCCAAGACCGAGGAGGTACCAGAGATAGACTGCCCTATGATGGCGTCGCGTTAAATAGCATAGTGAGTGAAGCTCGCCTGGAGGATATCCACATCAGGCATTCCCCAGGTCACCGTGGGTTCACCTTTCAGAGAGGAAGTGTTAGGTCCAGGATAGATAGGTTTTTTTTGAAGGAGAATTCCGTCACCACCCCTGTGTCCGTGGTGGAGGTGGAGTTCTCCGATCACTGCCTAATTTTATTTTCTTTGAATATTTCAGAAACCCTCCGGAGAGGAAGAGGTTTGTGGAGGCTGAATTCGTCACTCCTTGAGGAGGCAGCTGTAAGACAAGCCTTTGAGGAGTTTCTTCAGGATCAGGTACTATTACTGGGTCTTGAGGGCACTAGGTCAGAGTGGTGGGAGATATTCAAAAAAAGGGTGGCGGGATTTTTCCGCCGGCTCTCAAGCCTCAGGTCACTGGACATGTACCGCATGTACAGTGCACTGAGGAAGAGACTTGAACATCTGGTCTCGACCGGAGGTAGCCAGGAGGATATCTCCGGTGTGAAGGCTTTGCTTAAAGGGTGTCAGTATGATAGGCACGCATCCTTGGTTCTTGAGAGGGATTTCGGGAAATACCGCTCGCCCGACCCCTACAGGAACTGTAAGATGTCAGTGACTTGTAAGACAGTAACAGGCCTGATTGACAGTACAGGATCCCTGACAAGATCCAGGTCAGGGATCTTGGAGGTCGTCAGGTCTTTCTACTCGAACCTTTTGGCAAAGAAGGAACTGAATCGGGATCGGATTTCAGGTTTCTTGGCTGAAGCCATTCCTGAGTCAGCAGAAGACCCTTCTCTTGGTGTTTTGATAGAACCTATAAGGGAAGAGGAAGTCGTCAGGGCTATTGAGGGTCTTGCCCTCAAGAAGTCACCTGGCCCAGATGGCTTAACATCTGAGTTCTATCGGACCTTTAAAGGAGCGTTGGCTCCCCTCTTGACTGACGTGCTTAATGAGTGTCTATCCTCGGGCACTCTGCCAAAGTCAATGAGGAGGTCCGCCCTTATAGTTCTGTCAAAGGGTAAGGATCCGAGCCGTATTGAGAACTGGCGGCCCATAGCACTTCTCAATACGGACCGAAAGATTCTGGCGAAGGTACTTTTCAACCGGCTGGTACAGTTTGCGCCCCGGCTCCTCTCGCCGGCTCAGCACTGCTCTGTTCCCGGTCGTAGCACCTTAAGTGCGGTCCTGAGTGTCAGGGAGGCTGTGGAGCAGAGTAGGGCAGGTCGGTGGAAGGGGTACTTGCTGTCCCTAGATCAGGCTAAGGCTTTTGACAGGGTGAATCATGAGTATTTGTGGTCAACTCTCTCGAGGTATGGCCTACCTGGGGGGTTCATTCAGTGGCTGCAGACCTTATACGCTGGGGCTGAGTCTTTCCCACTTGTGAATGGTTGGGTTGGTCGTCCTTTTGAGGTGGGGTCGGGCGTCCGACAGGGATGTCCCTTGAGCCCGCTACTGTATGTGTTCGCCATTGATCCCCTGATTAGACGGATTAATGGTGGGCCGGTGGCGGGAGTCAGGATGGACCTGGAGGGCACCGGCTCCCCTTTGAGGACAGTAGCCTACGCGGATGATGTCACCGCTCTTGTCTCGTCGCGGGAGGAGATTGAATGGGTGATGTCTGAAGTGGACAGTTACTCGGAGGCTTCCGGATCAGCTGTAAACAAGAACAAGTGTGGAAGCCTCTGGCTGGGAGGGGGAGAGCCTGGTTTTTCTCTCCCGGACACCCTCCCAGAACCCCAGGGGTCTGTAAAGATCTTAGGCATCCATTTTGGCCAGGGTGATTACCCACTCCAAAATTGGGAAGGTAGGCTTAAGGATGTCGCCCAGAGAGTTGATTGCTGGAAGGGTTGGTCCTTGACCCTGAGAGAAAGGGTTCACCTTGCCAAAGCCTTCCTGCTCCCGTTGGTGATCTATCTAGGTAGCGTCTGTGCCTTGCCAGAGTCTTGTTGGAGTAGGATCTGTTGCCTGTTCTTCCAACTGTTATGGGGGAACAGGCTCAACCTAATCAGGAGGGAGGTTACATACCGCACAAGGAGGCTAGGGGGGTTAAATATGGTTAACCCCGTGGTGTTCTTAATGAACACCTTTCTTAAGATCAATTTACCAAACCTCTCCGCCGAGGGGGCTCCTTCGTGGGTAGCCTCCTGCCAGGGGTGGTTTCGGCCCTTCTTCCAGAAATGGGAGTCAGGAGGGCAAGTGAAAGATCTTCGTGCACCCCATGGATATCTCCCGGCCTATGCTTCCCTGGTCTTGAAAGTGATTCGTCGGTGGGGTCTGGGGGCGTGGGAGATCAGGACTCAGTCAAGACGTTTTCTTGATGACAAAGTCCTGTTGACCCGCTTCCAGAAGCCTCTGGCGCTCAAAGATTGCCCAGGAGAAACCTTAGAGGAAGGGTTGCATTTTCTTAACTCCAAAAGGTTTCCTCGGAAGTTTTGGGATCTGACCTGGCGCTGCCTCCTAGGTAAGTTATATGTGAGGGGGAACTTGAAGTACCGGAACTCCGACGAGCGAGGCTGCCCTCGGGAGGAGTGTGGCGACATGCTGGAAAGCATGGAGCACTTCCTGCTTCAGTGCCCCTTCAATATAAGGGTTTGCAAATTGGTGGGGACCTCCACCGGTTGGCTGCGGCTGGCTGGCCTTTCCTACGCCGAGTGGGCCTATGGGGCATTCAAACACCCGGAGGGCAGGGACTGCCAGACACTTTTTATAGTTAGCGCAGTGGTTAGGTTCCACTTGTGGTCATCCCGGTGTCTAGTGTCGACGCGAGGCAAAATCCTCCCGGAGGTGGAGGTGGTTAAAAACATCATGGTGGACCTGGTGAGGGTGCGCTCTCGGGAGTATGAGGGGTTGGGCGCAAAAAGGGCTGGTACCCTCTGGAGGGGTTTCACCTTTTCTGTTCCCTGAGGGATAGAATAAGGGATTAAAAGGTAGTTAGGTTAGGGCCAGATAGGGAAAGGGAGGGCAAGGTTTTGCACAAGAGGTGGGGTTTGTTTGTTTTTTTTGGGTAGGGAGGGACAGGTAGGGATGGGGTAGGGATAGATTGATAGATAGGGACATAGTGGTAGGGCAAGTAGGTAGGGACGGGCCTCTTGTGCTCTCTTCCTGGTGGAGGGCTGGTGTGTCACCACATAGGCATTTTGTTTTGGAAATAGGATGAAAGGGTAAGAGGCTTGAGGATAACCGACCCTAGGCCTGTGGGAGGTTTATGGGAGGGAAGGGGGTGTCAACGATTTATATAAGATTGTGGGTTTTGTTATTGTATTTTGTCTGGTTTTCTTGTCTGGTATTTTGTTATTTGCTTTTGCCACTAAAAATATTTTTTTTTGTTCATTTCCATTTTTTTTCTATTTCCCATTGTATGTAGTTAAAAGGGTTTTTTTTTCTTAGGGGGGTAGGTTGTTTGGGAGGGGGGTTTCTTTTGGGGGTGGAGGGTTTGATATATAGGTTTCGTGTGTCCGGCCTGGCTCTGGACTATGCGGACATGGGAGGACATGAGGCGGAGAGCCAGGTCGGTTTTCAGGGGCTCGGTGGCGGGTGGTGCCAGCACCAGGACTATGCGGACATGGGAGGACATGGGGCGTGGTGCTGGCCGGGTGTGGTGAAGGGAAAAAAAAAAAAAAAAAAAAAAAAAATTTTCTAATAAGTTTCAGTTGGGGTTTTTTTTGTTAGTTTTCTGTTAGTGTTATATGTTTTCCATTGTATATTACTTATTTGGATTTTCTTTTGTTTCCAAGATAGGTAGAGTTTTGACTGGCGGATGACTGAAGAAAGACTGGAGAGTGAAAGGCGGAGTGAAAGGCAGAATGGATGGGGGCTGATTTGCGGCTGGATTTTCTTTTTGGTCTTTAATTTTGTCCCGGTTTCTTGTATCTTATTTATTGATGTTGTTTATGCTATGTTTTGGATTTATGTATTGTTTCTGTTTATGGGTTTTATATTGTATTTTCGTATGT
Source organism: Leptodactylus fallax (assembly GCA_947044405.1). Taxonomy (NCBI): domain Eukaryota; kingdom Metazoa; phylum Chordata; class Amphibia; order Anura; family Leptodactylidae; genus Leptodactylus; species Leptodactylus fallax. Next base: position 5,673,499 of record CAMRHE010000105.1, read on the forward strand.
GACACTGTTTGTGAATTTTTACTTTTCTAATAAAAATAGTTCCAATTCCTTCGGGGCAGCTGTGGGAGTCAGACACGCCTGTCTGAGCTCCTGAGACCAGAGGCTATAGTCTGTTTGTCAGCTCAGAAGAGAGGCTTGGTGTGTGGTGTTTGTGCAACAGCAGCAGTTTTTCCAGCCATAGTTGGAGGCTCCAACCCCTTTCCTTTTCCAAGGTTGGGGTTTTTTCACCATGGAGCAAGGTGCTCCTGCCCCCCGAGCCAGCTTGGCGGGGGGCAGGAGGCTCTCAATGGACGGCAGTAGCAGCAGCAGCAGGAGAAGATTGGAGAGGCAGCAGGCTCCAGTGGAAAAAGGTATGGCAACCCGCAGCAAGGGACGTCTAGGTCAGAAAACCCCGGCGGAGGCTGAGCCCTGTACAAGTAAAAAGGCCAGCGAAGCCCCCCCTCCTTCCTTGCCATCATCAGGTTGGGGGATTCGGAAGGCTGGCGAGGATGTGCTTGCATACAGTAAGCGTATTAACACTACCCTTGAGGAATATGATAAAGCCAGGAGGTCCCTGTTCGCTATGGGTGCGGAGCTTCAGAGTGTCCGTGCCCGTAGTGACAGGGCCTCAAGGCATGAGAGACCGGCACTGAGTAAGCAGGTCAAAAAGCTGAAGGAACAAATTAAAGGGCTTGACCAAAGATGCCGAGAGATCCTGGAGGGCGCGGGGCCTTTCAGGGAGAAACTCCTGAATGATGACCGTTTTTACCGCAAGCAGCAGGGGCGGCTGCTGCGGGAAGACCTCGCGTCCTCCGAAAGCTCGGATCCGGAATATGAGACAGATACTGACTCAGAGGGGAGCCTGCTGGCAGAGTACGGCAGTAGCCGGAAGCCTACGAGGGTGAGTTCAGGTATTCCGACCTATACGCCCCCAGAGAAATTGGCAAGTTTACCCCAGCTACCGGAGAATTTACCACCATTACCGGCAACATCAGAAGACGATATGGGTTCTGCTGCGGGGAGGCTAATCCACGAAATATGCATGCTAGAATCCCCGGCAAGAATGGAGAAGATGGCTTTTTCCGTAGACGACCTTGCAAACGAGGAGGAATCAAAAAAAAGGAAAAAGAAGAAGGCTAAGCCGCAAGAAGTCGGCACCCTGAAATATGTGAGTGTCGCAGCAGGTATAACTGTTCCCGCAGGGCAACCCCCATTGACTCTAGCACAGGCTGAATCTGGGGTGTTGCCCGCGGGTGAGATAAGGGGGCGCAGACTCCCCAGACCCCGCTTTCTCTAAGTAGCGGTGTGGCTGGGGAGCTGGGTGCAGTATTGAAAATGGCGCCCGAAACTGCAGCGGACAAGGTCGGAAAAGCACCTCCCACGAAGGGAGGTAGAGAAGCGGTGAAGCCTGCCCCTGTGGGCAGGGTCAAAGTAGCGCCGGCCCCTCCCCAGGTCCATCGTAAGGGGAAGGGGCATGCGGCTTGTCCCTCCCTTCCGGTTTCAGGTGCCGAGGAAGCCAATGAGACCGGTGATGCGGAGGCTGCCGTCAGCGCTAGGAGCAAGTCCGCTCCTAAAGCATTGAGCGCTGCGACAGCTGACGATGCGGAGGTCGAGGCAGAGGCACAAGTCGCCCCAGCTAAGCGGGAGGAGAGTGAAGCGGAGGCCCGGAATAGGCCAATCCCGCTCGTGGAGCCGCCCAAGGCCGCAAGCCCCGGTGTGAATGAGGTAATGGTGAGCGTGGGTAAGAAAGCGGTGAGTAAGAGCAGACTGGGGAGTAGGAAAAGCAGGCGTCAGGAGAGGAGGGCGGAGGAGGGGGAAAAAACTGTGGTTCCAGAGAGTGACTTAGATGTTCCTTGTGAGGGAAAGGGGAGGGGGGGCTATGGAGGCTGTCACCCCTTGTGTTGCTGCTGCTGCTGCTGCTACTGCTGTCCCTTTTGTTAAAGATGCGGTAGTGGAGGTTCCTAGGACTTTGGAAAATGTAGGCATGGCTGCTGCAGAAGTAGCTTTGCCAAATGTGTTTGCCCGGTCCACGCCTGCGACGCTGGGAACGACCGCTCCTGTCTCTGGTGTCCCGGTGGCCGCGGTGGTGGCCGGGCCGAGCGGGCTTCAGGGGGCGCCCGAAGGTGGCACTGGAGTTGCGGGGGCTGGGACTGCGGCCTCAAGCTTGGTACGTTCCTATGCCAGTGTCGCCTCGGGGGTCCCAAGGGGTGCCTCGTGTCCATCACTGGGGGCCAGGGACGGTGAATTACAACAGCAGCTCCTGGCGGCCTTACGAGCAGGGCAGAGAACGATGATAGTGGATGGTCAATCGAGGGACCTTAGGTTTTGGATTGAACGTTTTGGCCTAGGGAAGTTCCGAGATGAGGGGGGTGAGACCAGGTGGACTCTCCCGACACCCGGGCAGCGGCCGGTCCGGAGGAATGTAGTCCGTCTCGGGTGGGGGGGAGAAGGCCCTTGTCCTCAGAGGAGGAGGGTCGTCGAACTTCTGCTCGGGATGGGCTTTAGGGCAAGTGACATCTTTGCCCTCATTCACCCGGTCGGCTCCTCAGAGTTTGATGTCAGCTTTGTTACCCCGGGGGGCTTAGAAACCTTCTGGGGTAATTATGAGTTGGCAAAGAACGAGCCCGGCTGGCGCGACTTCAATGTGTGGGCGGTGTCGCGCCAGGATGCAATTAAGAAAGTGACCGTTTTGACTCGTAACGAGTCACTTTCTTACATGGACATTATGACCTGGCTCAACAGGTATGGGGAAGTGAAAGACTTCCCCCGGAAGAACCTTGATGAGTTTGGCATTTGGTCGGGGGCCTGGACATTTATGGTCAAATTGAAGCATGAGGATAACTCGGTGATGCATATCCCGTCCTCAACCTTCCTCGGGAAAGACAGGATTCTTGTCTTCTACCAGGGGCAGCCGAAGCTCTGTCACAGGTGTGGTGATCCCTCGCACTTGAGTGCCTCCTGCAGGGTGCAGAAGTGTGCCATGTGTGGGGGATTAGGTCATCTAGCTGCAACCTGTGATAGGATTCGGTGCCACCTGTGTGGTGACCTTGGTCACCCAATCGGGGCGTGCCCGAGGTCGTTCGCTAATGTCACCCTCCGACGGGCAGGGGCAGGTGAGGAGACTGTCCCTGTCACCGAGGAGGGGGTCGGAGGTGGAGAGACCAGGTTGCCGACGCGGAGGGAGAAAACCCAGCCACCATCTAGGGCGAGAAGGAGAGATAGGAGAAGGGAGCAGAGGGAGGGTATTATGTGTCTCCCCTCTGCCCCTGATCCCGCTGGGTTGGATTCTAATGCTGAAGTAGCGACGGGCACGGCCCTGATTGAGGAGATGAGAAGACTGCAGAGGGAGGAAGAGGCTGACCTGTCTTCATCTTCCCAGTACGTTAGTGCTGGGGAGGAACAGACGGTCAGGAGGAGAAAGTCACCGAGTAAAGCGAGGGTAAAAACATCTGCCCCCCCCCCCCCGGCAAAGGAACGGAGACTCGAGGACCTTTCAGTGATCAGCCCTAACCGGTACCAAACCCTCTGCGAGGACGCATCAGCCTCAGGGGAGGCTTCAGAGGGGGAGGTGGGACCGTCGGGGGCTGCTGAGTCTCCCTCAGGGAAGGGCCCCCTGCCTTCAGTGGAGGAGGCTGGCCTGGTACCCAGAGATGGAGACGATGCACCTCAAGCTGTTTTGGAAACCGTTGAAAAAAATGATACCAATACTCCCCAGGGAGAAACTACGGGGGAAGTCCATCCCTTGCCTGGCCAAACCGCACGAGGTGAGGTGATGGACCAATCCCAATGTAAGAAGAGGACCCGTAAGACGAGGAAAAGTCGCGGGTCCTCTTCAGACTCATCTAGGGGTGGTGGTGGTAGGAGGAAAGGGGGTGGGAAACTGAAGGTCATTGAGCTCAATCGGTCTTAATGGCAGTCCCCTCTCCACTGACGCTGGCCACCATTAATGTGGCCAGCATTAAGTCTGATACGGCTAGGTTTGCAGCCTTTGATTTTCTTGGCCGAGTTGAAGCTGACATTTTGTTTTTGCAGGAGACCAGGCTCTGTACTCTATCAGAGATAAACAGAGCAAGGAGGGAGTGGCGCAGGGGGCCCTCCTACTGGTCTCTTGCGGCTGAGCCGTATAGTGGAGTGGCGGTGCTTTTTACCGCAGAGGTGAAATGCCAGCGGCTGATCGAACTCGAAATGGGAAGGTGCCTAGTCTTAGACGTCCTCATGAAGGGGCAAAGCCTGCGCCTCATTAACATCTACGGTCCCCAGTCAAAGTGGGACCGTAAAAGCCTCTTTATGAAGATCAAGCCTTTTCTTTTTACGGGCAAACAAGTCATCTTTGGTGGGGATTTTAATACCATAACTAGACCCCAAGACCGAGGAGGTACCAGAGATAGACTGCCCTATGATGGCGTCGCGTTAAATAGCATAGTGAGTGAAGCTCGCCTGGAGGATATCCACATCAGGCATTCCCCAGGTCACCGTGGGTTCACCTTTCAGAGAGGAAGTGTTAGGTCCAGGATAGATAGGTTTTTTTTTGAAGGAGAATTCCGTCACCACCCCTGTGTCCGTGGTGGAGGTGGAGTTCTCCGATCACTGCCTAATTTTATTTTCTTTGAATATTTCAGAAACCCTCCGGAGAGGAAGAGGTTTGTGGAGGCTGAATTCGTCACTCCTTGAGGAGGCAGCTGTAAGACAAGCCTTTGAGGAGTTTCTTCAGGATCAGGTACTATTACTGGGTCTTGAGGGCACTAGGTCAGAGTGGTGGGAGATATTCAAAAAAAGGGTGGCGGGATTTTTCCGCCGGCTCTCAAGCCTCAGGTCACTGGACATGTACCGCATGTACAGTGCACTGAGGAAGAGACTTGAACATCTGGTCTCGACCGGAGGTAGCCAGGAGGATATCTCCGGTGTGAAGGCTTTGCTTAAAGGGTGTCAGTATGATAGGCACGCATCCTTGGTTCTTGAGAGGGATTTCGGGAAATACCGCTCGCCCGACCCCTACAGGAACTGTAAGATGTCAGTGACTTGTAAGACAGTAACAGGCCTGATTGACAGTACAGGATCCCTGACAAGATCCAGGTCAGGGATCTTGGAGGTCGTCAGGTCTTTCTACTCGAACCTTTTGGCAAAGAAGGAACTGAATCGGGATCGGATTTCAGGTTTCTTGGCTGAAGCCATTCCTGAGTCAGCAGAAGACCCTTCTCTTGGTGTTTTGATAGAACCTATAAGGGAAGAGGAAGTCGTCAGGGCTATTGAGGGTCTTGCCCTCAAGAAGTCACCTGGCCCAGATGGCTTAACATCTGAGTTCTATCGGACCTTTAAAGGAGCGTTGGCTCCCCTCTTGACTGACGTGCTTAATGAGTGTCTATCCTCGGGCACTCTGCCAAAGTCAATGAGGAGGTCCGCCCTTATAGTTCTGTCAAAGGGTAAGGATCCGAGCCGTATTGAGAACTGGCGGCCCATAGCACTTCTCAATACGGACCGAAAGATTCTGGCGAAGGTACTTTTCAACCGGCTGGTACAGTTTGCGCCCCGGCTCCTCTCGCCGGCTCAGCACTGCTCTGTTCCCGGTCGTAGCACCTTAAGTGCGGTCCTGAGTGTCAGGGAGGCTGTGGAGCAGAGTAGGGCAGGTCGGTGGAAGGGGTACTTGCTGTCCCTAGATCAGGCTAAGGCTTTTGACAGGGTGAATCATGAGTATTTGTGGTCAACTCTCTCGAGGTATGGCCTACCTGGGGGGTTCATTCAGTGGCTGCAGACCTTATACGCTGGGGCTGAGTCTTTCCCACTTGTGAATGGTTGGGTTGGTCGTCCTTTTGAGGTGGGGTCGGGCGTCCGACAGGGATGTCCCTTGAGCCCGCTACTGTATGTGTTCGCCATTGATCCCCTGATTAGACGGATTAATGGTGGGCCGGTGGCGGGAGTCAGGATGGACCTGGAGGGCACCGGCTCCCCTTTGAGGACAGTAGCCTACGCGGATGATGTCACCGCTCTTGTCTCGTCGCGGGAGGAGATTGAATGGGTGATGTCTGAAGTGGACAGTTACTCGGAGGCTTCCGGATCAGCTGTGAACAAGAACAAGTGTGGAAGCCTCTGGCTGGGAGGGGGAGAGCCTGGTTTTTCTCTCCCGGACACCCTCCCAGAACCCCAGGGGTCTGTAAAGATCTTAGGCATCCATTTTGGCCAGGGTGATTACCCACTCCAAAATTGGGAAGGTAGGCTTAAGGATGTCGCCCAGAGAGTTGATTGCTGGAAGGGTTGGTCCTTGACCCTGAGAGAAAGGGTTCACCTTGCCAAAGCCTTCCTGCTCCCGTTGGTGATCTATCTAGGTAGCGTCTGTGCCTTGCCAGAGTCTTGTTGGAGTAGGATCTGTTGCCTGTTCTTCCAACTGTTATGGGGGAACAGGCTCAACCTAATCAAGAGGGAGGTTACATACCGCACAAGGAGGCTAGGGGGGTTAAATATGGTTAACCCCGTGGTGTTCTTAATGAACACCTTTCTTAAGATCAATTTACCAAACCTCTCCGCCGAGGGGGCTCCTTCGTGGGTAGCCTCCTGCCAGGGGTGGTTTCGGCCCTTCTTCCAGAAATGGGAGGCAGGAGGGCAAGTGAAAGATCTTCGTGCACCCCATGGATATCTCCCGGCCTATGCTTCCCTGGTCTTGAAAGTGATTCGTCGGTGGGGTCTGGGGGCGTGGGAGATCAGGACTCAGTCAAGACGTTTTCTTGATGACAAAGTCCTGTTGACCCGCTTCCAGAAGCCTCTGGCGCTCAAAGATTGCCCAGGAGAAACCTTAGAGGGAGGGTTGCATTTTCTTAACTCCAAAAGGTTTCCTCGGAAGTTTTGGGATCTGACCTGGCGCTGCCTCCTAGGTAAGTTATATGTGAGGGGGAACTTGAAGTACCGGAACTCCGACGAGCGAGGCTGCCCTCGGGAGGAGTGTGGCGACATGCTGGAAAGCATGGAGCACTTCCTGCTTCAGTGCCCCTTCAATATAAGGGTTTGCAAATTGGTGGGGACCTCCACCGGTTGGCTGCGGCTGGCTGGCCTTTCCTACGCCGAGTGGGCCTATGGGGCATTCAAACACCCGGAGGGCAGGGACTGCCAGACACTTTTTATAGTTAGCGCAGTGGTTAGGTTCCACTTGTGGTCATCCCGGTGTCTAGTGTCGACGCGAGGCAAAATCCTCCCGGAGGTGGAGGTGGTTAAAAACATCATGGTGGACCTGGTGAGGGTGCGCTCTCGGGAGTATGAGGGGTTGGGCGCAAAAAGGGCTGGTACCCTCTGGAGGGGTTTCACCTTTTCTGTTCCCTGAGGGATAGAATAAGGGATTAAAAGGTAGTTAGGTTAGGGCCAGATAGGGAAAGGGAGGGCAAGGTTTTGCACAAGAGGTGGGGTTTGTTTGTTTTTTTTGGGTAGGGAGGGACAGGTAGGGATAGGGTAGGGATAGATTGATAGATAGGGACATAGTGGTAGGGCAAGTAGGTAGGGACGGGCCTCTTGTGCTCTCTTCCTGGTGGAGGGCTGGTGTGTCACCACATAGGCATTTTGTTTTGGAAATAGGATGAAAGGGTAAGAGGCTTGAGGATAACCGACCCTAGGCCTGTGGGAGGTTTATGGGAGGGAAGGGGGTGTCAACGGTTTATATAAGATTGTGGGTTTTGTTATTGTATTTTGTCTGGTTTTCTTGTCTGGTATTTTGTTATTTGCTTTTGCCACTAAACATATTTTTTTTGTTCATTTCCATTTTTTTTCTATTTCCCATTGTATGTAGTTAAAAGGGTTTTTTTTTCTTAGGGGGGTAGGTTGTTTGGGAGGGGGGTTTCTTTTGGGGGTGGAGGGTTTGATATATAGGTTTCGTGTGTCCGGCCTGGCTCTGGACTATGCGGACATGGGAGGACATGAGGCGGAGAGCCAGGTCGGTTTTCAGGGGCTCGGTGGCGGGTGGTGCCAGCACCAGGACTATGCGGACATGGGAGGACATGGGGCGTGGTGCTGGCCGGGGTGTGGTGGAAAAAAAAGAAAAAAAAAAAAAAAGGAAAAAAAAAAAAAAAAAAAAAATTTCTAATAAGTTTCAGTTGGGGTTTTTTTGTTAGTTTTCTGTTAGTGTTATATGTTTTCCATTGTATATTACTTATTTGGATTTTCTTTTGTTTCCAAGATAGGTAGAGTTTTGACTGGCGGATGACTGAAGAAAGACTGGAGAGTGAAAGGCGGAGTGAAAGGCAGAATGGATGGGGGCTGATTTGCGGCTGGATTTTCTTTTTGGTCTTTAATTTTGTCCCGGTTTCTTGTATCTTATTTATTGATGTTGTTTATGCTATGTTTTGGATTTATGTATTGTTTCTGTTTATGGGTTTTATATTGTATTTTCGTATGTGACACTGTTTGTGAATTTTTACTTTTCTAATAAAAATAGTTCCAATTCCTTCGGGGCAGCTGTGGGAGTCAGACACGCCTGTCTGAGCTCCTGAGACCAGAGGCTATAGTCTGTTTGTCAGCTCAGAAGAGAGGCTTGGTGTGTGGTGTTTGTGCAACAGCAGCAGTTTTTCCAGCCATAGTTGGAGGCTCCAACCCCTTTCCTTTTCCAAGGTTGGGGTTTTTTCACCATGGAGCAAGGTGCTCCTGCCCCCCGAGCCAGCTTGGCGGGGGGCAGGAGGCTCTCAATGGACGGCAGTAGCAGCAGCAGCAGGAGAAGATTGGAGAGGCAGCAGGCTCCAGTGGAAAAAGGTATGGCAACCCGCAGCAAGGGACGTCTAGGTCAGAAAACCCCGGCGGAGGCTGAGCCCTGTACAAGTAAAAAGGCCAGCGAAGCCCCCCCTCCTTCCTTGCCATCATCAGGTTGGGGGATTCGGAAGGCTGGCGAGGATGTGCTTGCATACAGTAAGCGTATTAACACTACCCTTGAGGAATATGATAAAGCCAGGAGGTCCCTGTTCGCTATGGGTGCGGAGCTTCAGAGTGTCCGTGCCCGTAGTGACAGGGCCTCAAGGCATGAGAGACCGGCACTGAGTAAGCAGGTCAAAAAGCTGAAGGAACAAATTAAAGGGCTTGACCAAAGATGCCGAGAGATCCTGGAGGGCGCGGGGCCTTTCAGGGAGAAACTCCTGAATGATGACCGTTTTTACCGCAAGCAGCAGGGGCGGCTGCTGCGGGAAGACCTCGCGTCCTCCGAAAGCTCGGATCCGGAATATGAGACAGATACTGACTCAGAGGGGAGCCTGCTGGCAGAGTACGGCAGTAGCCGGAAGCCTACGAGGGTGAGTTCAGGTATTCCGACCTATACGCCCCCAGAGAAATTGGCAAGTTTACCCCAGCTACCGGAGAATTTACCACCATTACCGGCAACATCAGAAGACGATATGGGTTCTGCTGCGGGGAGGCTAATCCACGAAATATGCATGCTAGAATCCCCGGCAAGAATGGAGAAGATGGCTTTTTCCGTAGACGACCTTGCAAACGAGGAGGAATCAAAAAAAAGGAAAAAGAAGAAGGCTAAGCCGCAAGAAGTCGGCACCCTGAAATATGTGAGTGTCGCAGCAGGTATAACTGTTCCCGCAGGGCAACCCCCATTGACTCTAGCACAGGCTGAATCTGGGGTGTTGCCCGCGGGTGAGATAAGGGGGGCGCAGACTCCCCAGACCCCGCTTTCTCTAAGTAGCGGTGTGGCTGGGGAGCTGGGTGCAGTATTGAAAATGGCGCCCGAAACTGCAGCGGACAAGGTCGGAAAAGCACCTCCCACGAAGGGAGGTAGAGAAGCGGTGAAGCCTGCCCCTGTGGGCAGGGTCAAAGTAGCGCCGGCCCCTCCCCAGGTCCATCGTAAGGGGAAGGGGCGTGCGGCTTGTCCCTCCCTTCCGGTTTCAGGTGCCGAGGAAGCCAATGAGACCAGTGATGCGGAGGCTGCCGTCAGCGCTAGGAGCAAGTCCGCTCCTAAAGCATTGAGCGCTGCGACAGCTGACGATGCGGAGGTCGAGGCAGAGGCACAAGTCGCCCCAGCTAAGCGGGAGGAGAGTGAAGCGGAGGCCCGGAATAGGCCAATCCCGCTCGTGGAGCCGCCCAAGGCCGCAAGCCCCGGTGTGAATGAGGTAATGGTGAGCGTGGGTAAGAAAGCGGTGAGTAAGAGCAGACTGGGGAGTAGGAAAAGCAGGCGTCAGGAGAGGAGGGCGGAGGAGGGGGAAAAAACTGTGGTTCCAGAGAGTGACTTAGATGTTCCTTGTGAGGGAAAGGGGAGGGGGGGCTATGGAGGCTGTCACCCCTTGTGTTGCTGCTGCTGCTGCTGCTACTGCTGTCCCTTTTGTTAAAGATGCGGTAGTGGAGGTTCCTAGGACTTTGGAAAATGTAGGCATGGCTGCTGCAGAAGTAGCTTTGCCAAATGTGTTTGCCCGGTCCACGCCTGCGACGCTGGGAACGACCGCTCCTGTCTCTGGTGTCCCGGTGGCCGCGGTGGTGGCCGGGCCGAGCGGGCTTCAGGGGGCGCCCGAAGGTGGCACTGGAGTTGCGGGGGCTGGGACTGCGGCCTCAAGCTTGGTACGTTCCTATGCCAGTGTCGCCTCGGGGGTCCCAAGGGGTGCCTCGTGTCCATCACTGGGGGCCAGGGACGGTGAATTACAACAGCAGCTCCTGGCGGCCTTACGAGCAGGGCAGAGAACGATGATAGTGGATGGTCAATCGAGGGACCTTAGGTTTTGGATTGAACGTTTTGGCCTAGGGAAGTTCCGAGATGAGGGGGGTGAGACCAGGTGGACTCTCCCGACACCCGGGCAGCGGCCGGTCCGGAGGAATGTAGTCCGTCTCGGGTGGGGGGGGAGAAGGCCCTTGTCCTCAGAGGAGGAGGGTCGTCGAACTTCTGCTCGGGATGGGCTTTAGGGCAAGTGACATCTTTGCCCTCATTCACCCGGTCGGCTCCTCAGAGTTTGATGTCAGCTTTGTTACCCCGGGGGGCTTAGAAACCTTCTGGGGTAATTATGAGTTGGCAAAGAACGAGCCCGGCTGGCGCGACTTCAATGTGTGGGCGGTGTCGCGCCAGGATGCAATTAAGAAAGTGACCGTTTTGACTCGTAACGAGTCGCTTTCTTACATGGACATTATGACCTGGCTCAACAGGTATGGGGAAGTGAAAGACTTCCCCCGGAAGAACCTTGATGAGTTTGGCATTTGGTCGGGGGCCTGGACATTTATGGTCAAATTGAAGCATGAGGATAACTCGGTGATGCATATCCCGTCCTCAACCTTCCTCGGGAAAGACAGGATTCTTGTCTTCTACCAGGGGCAGCCGAAGCTCTGTCACAGGTGTGGTGATCCCTCGCACTTGAGTGCCTCCTGCAGGGTGCAGAAGTGTGCCATGTGTGGGGGATTAGGTCATCTAGCTGCAACCTGTGATAGGATTCGGTGCCACCTGTGTGGTGACCTTGGTCACCCAATCGGGGCGTGCCCGAGGTCGTTCGCTAATGTCACCCTCCGACGGGCAGGGGCAGGTGAGGAGACTGTCCCTGTCACCGAGGAGGGGGTCGGAGGTGGAGAGACCAGGTTGCCGACGCGGAGGGAGAAAACCCAGCCACCATCAAGGGCGAGAAGGAGAGATAGGAGAAGGGAGCAGAGGGAAGGTATTATGTGTCTCCCCTCTGCCCCTGATCCCGCTGGGTTGGATTCTAATGCTGAAGTAGCGACGGGCACGGCCCTGATTGAGGAGATGAGAAGACTGCAGAGGGAGGAAGAGGCTGACCTGTCTTCATCTTCCCAGTACGTTAGTGCTGGGGAGGAACAGACGGTCAGGAGGAGAAAGTCACCGAGTAAAGCGAGGGTAAAAACATCTGCCCCCCCCCCCCCCCCGGCAAAGGAACGGAGACTCGAGGACCTTTCAGTGATCAGCCCTAACCGGTACCAAACCCTCTGCGAGGACGCATCAGCCTCAGGGGAGGCTTCAGAGGGGGAGGTGGGACCGTCGGGGGCTGCTGAGTCTCCCTCAGGGAAGGGCCCCCTGCCTTCAGTGGAGGAGGCTGGCCTGGTACCCAGAGATGGAGACGATGCACCTCAAGCTGTTTTGGAAACCGTAGTAAAAAATGTTACCAATACTCCCCAGGGAGAAACTACGGGGGAAGTCCATCCCTTGCCTGGCCAAACCGCACGAGGTGAGGTGATGGACCAATCCCAATGTAAGAAGAGGACCCGTAAGACGAGGAAAAGTCGCGGGTCCTCTTCTGACTCATCAAGGGGTGGAGGTGGTAGGAGGAAAGGGGGTGGGAAACTGAAGGTCATTGAGCTCAATCGGTCTTAATGGCAGTCCCCTCTCCACTGACGCTGGCCACCATTAATGTGGCCAGCATTAAGTCTGATACGGCTAGGTTTGCAGCCTTTGATTTTCTTGGCCGAGTTGAAGCTGACATTTTGTTTTTGCAGGAGACCAGGCTCTGTACTCTATCAGAGATAAACAGAGCAAGGAGGGAGTGGCGCAGGGGGCCCTCCTACTGGTCTCTTGCGGCTGAGCCGTATAGTGGAGTGGCGGTGCTTTTTACCGCAGAGGTGAAATGCCAGCGGCTGATCGAACTCGAAATGGGAAGGTGCCTAGTCTTAGACGTCCTCATGAAGGGGCAAAGCCTGCGCCTCATTAACATCTACGGTCCCCAGTCAAAGTGGGACCGTAAAGCCTCTTTATGAAGATCAAGCCTTTTCTTTTACGGGCAAACAAGTCATCTTTGGTGGGGATTTTAATACCATAACTAGACCCCAAGACCGAGGAGGTACCAGAGATAGACTGCCCTATGATGGCGTCGCGTTAAATAGCATAGTGAGTGAAGCTCGCCTGGAGGATATCCACATCAGGCATTCCCCAGGTCACCGTGGGTTCACCTTTCAGAGAGGAAGTGTTAGGTCCAGGATAGATAGGTTTTTTTGAAGGAGAATTCCGTCACCACCCCTGTGTCCGTGGTGGAGGTGGAGTTCTCCGATCACTGCCTAATTTTATTTTCTTTGAATATTTCAGAAACCCTCCGGAGAGGAAGAGGTTTGTGGAGGCTGAATTCGTCACTCCTTGAGGAGGCAGCTGTAAGACAAGCCTTTGAGGAGTTTCTTCAGGATCAGGTACTATTACTGGGTCTTGAGGGCACTAGGTCAGAGTGGTGGGAGATATTCAAAAAAAGGGTGGCGGGATTTTTCCGCCGGCTCTCAAGCCTCAGGTCACTGGACATGTACCGCATGTACAGTGCACTGAGGAAGAGACTTGAACATCTGGTCTCGACCGGAGGTAGCCAGGAGGATATCTCCGGTGTGAAGGCTTTGCTTAAAGGGTGTCAGTATGATAGGCACGCATCCTTGGTTCTTGAGAGGGATTTCGGGAAATACCGCTCGCCCGACCCCTACAGGAACTGTAAGATGTCAGTGACTTGTAAGACAGTAACAGGCCTGATTGACAGTACAGGATCCCTGACAAGATCCAGGTCAGGGATCTTGGAGGTCGTCAGGTCTTTCTACTCGAACCTTTTGGCAAAGAAGGAACTGAATCGGGATCGGATTTCAGGTTTCTTGGCTGAAGCCATTCCTGAGTCAGCAGAAGACCCTTCTCTTGGTGTTTTGATAGAACCTATAAGGGAAGAGGAAGTCGTCAGGGCTATTGAGGGTCTTGCCCTCAAGAAGTCACCTGGCCCAGATGGCTTAACATCTGAGTTCTATCGGACCTTTAAAGGAGCGTTGGCTCCCCTCTTGACTGACGTGCTTAATGAGTGTCTATCCTCGGGCACTCTGCCTAAGTCAATGAGGAGGTCCGCCCTTATAGTTCTGTCAAAGGGTAAGGATCCGAGCCGTATTGAGAACTGGCGGCCCATAGCACTTCTCAATACGGACCGAAAGATTCTGGCGAAGGTACTTTTCAACCGGCTGGTACAGTTTGCGCCCCGGCTCCTCTCGCCGGCTCAGCACTGCTCTGTTCCCGGTCGTAGCACCTTAAGTGCGGTCCTGAGTGTCAGGGAGGCTGTGGAGCAGAGTAGGGCAGGTCGGTGGAAGGGGTACTTGCTGTCCCTAGATCAGGCTAAGGCTTTTGACAGGGTGAATCATGAGTATTTGTGGTCAACTCTCTCGAGGTATGGCCTACCTGGGGGGTTCATTCAGTGGCTGCAGACCTTATACGCTGGGGCTGAGTCTTTCCCACTTGTGAATGGTTGGGTTGGTCGTCCTTTTGAGGTGGGGTCGGGCGTCCGACAGGGATGTCCCTTGAGCCCGCTACTGTATGTGTTCGCCATTGATCCCCTGATTAGACGGATTAATGGTGGGCCGGTGGCGGGAGTCAGGATGGACCTGGAGGGCACCGGCTCCCCTTTGAGGACAGTAGCCTACGCGGATGATGTCACCGCTCTTGTCTCGTCGCGGGAGGAGATTGAATGGGTGATGTCTGAAGTGGACAGTTACTCGGAGGCTTCCGGATCAGCTGTGAACAAGAACAAGTGTGGAAGCCTCTGGCTGGGAGGGGGAGAGCCTGGTTTTTCTCTCCCGGACACCCTCCCAGAACCCCAGGGGTCTGTAAAGATCTTAGGCATCCATTTTGGCCAGGGTGATTACCCACTCCAAAATTGGGAAGGTAGGCTTAAGGATGTCGCCCAGAGAGTTGATTGCTGGAAGGGTTGGTCCTTGACCCTGAGAGAAAGGGTTCACCTTGCCAAAGCCTTCCTGCTCCCGTTGGTGATCTATCTAGGTAGCGTCTGTGCCTTGCCAGAGTCTTGTTGGAGTAGGATCTGTTGCCTGTTCTTCCAACTGTTATGGGGGAACAGGCTCAACCTAATCAGGAGGGAGGTTACATACCGCACAAGGAGGCTAGGGGGGTTAAATATGGTTAACCCCGTGGTGTTCTTAATGAACACCTTTCTTAAGATCAATTTACCAAACCTCTCCGCCGAGGGGGCTCCTTCGTGGGTAGCCTCCTGCCAGGGGTGGTTTCGGCCCTTCTTCCAGAAATGGGAGTCAGGAGGGCAAGTGAAAGATCTTCGTGCACCCCATGGATATCTCCCGGCCTATGCTTCCCTGGTCTTGAAAGTGATTCGTCGGTGGGGTCTGGGGGCGTGGGAGATCAGGACTCAGTCAAGACGTTTTCTTGATGACAAAGTCCTGTTGACCCGCTTCCAGAAGCCTCTGGCGCTCAAAGATTGCCCAGGAGAAACCTTAGAGGAAGGGTTGCATTTTCTTAACTCCAAAAGGTTTCCTCGGAAGTTTTGGGATCTGACCTGGCGCTGCCTCCTAGGTAAGTTATATGTGAGGGGGAACTTGAAGTACCGGAACTCCGACGAGCGAGGCTGCCCTCGGGAGGAGTGTGGCGACATGCTGGAAAGCATGGAGCACTTCCTGCTTCAGTGCCCCTTCAATATAAGGGTTTGCAAATTGGTGGGGACCTCCACCGGTTGGCTGCGGCTGGCTGGCCTTTCCTACGCCGAGTGGGCCTATGGGGCATTCAAACACCCGGAGGGCAGGGACTGCCAGACACTTTTTATAGTTAGCGCAGTGGTTAGGTTCCACTTGTGGTCATCCCGGTGTCTAGTGTCGACGCGAGGCAAAATCCTCCCGGAGGTGGAGGTGGTTAAAAACATCATGGTGGACCTGGTGAGGGTGCGCTCTCGGGAGTATGAGGGGTTGGGCGCAAAAAGGGCTGGTACCCTCTGGAGGGGTTTCACCTTTTCTGTTCCCTGAGGGATAGAATAAGGGATTAAAAGGTAGTTAGGTTAGGGCCAGATAGGGAAAGGGAGGGCAAGGTTTTGCACAAGAGGTGGGGTTTGTTTGTTTTTTTTGGGTAGGGAGGGACAGGTAGGGATGGGGTAGGGATAGATTGATAGATAGGGACATAGTGGTAGGGCAAGTAGGTAGGGACGGGCCTCTTGTGCTCTCTTCCTGGTGGAGGGCTGGTGTGTCACCACATAGGCATTTTGTTTTGGAAATAGGATGAAAGGGTAAGAGGCTTGAGGATAACCGACCCTAGGCCTGTGGGAGGTTTATAGGGAGGGAAGGGGGTGTCAACGATTTATATAAGATTGTGGGTTTTGTTATTGTATTTTGTCTGGTTTTCTTGTCTGGTATTTTGTTATTTGCTTTTGCCACTAAAAATATTTTTTTTGTTCATTTCCATTTTTTTTCTATTTCCCATTGTATGTAGTTAAAAGGGTTTTTTTTCTTAGGGGGGTAGGTTGTTTGGGAGGGGGGTTTCTTTTGGGGGTGGAGGGTTTGATATATAGGTTTCGTGTGTCCGGCCTGGCTCTGGACTATGCGGACATGGGAGGACATGAGGCGGAGAGCCAGGTCGGTTTTCAGGGGCTCGGTGGCGGGTGGTGCCAGCACCAGGACTATGCGGACATGGGAGGACATGGGGCGTGGTGCTGGCCGGGTGTGGTGAAGGGAAAAAAAAAAAAAAAAAAAAAAAAAATTTTCTAATAAGTTTCAGTTGGGGTTTTTTTTTTGTTAGTTTTCTGTTAGTGTTATATGTTTTCCATTGTATATTACTTATTTGGATTTTCTTTTGTTTCCAAGATAGGTAGAGTTTTGACTGGCGGATGACTGAAGAAAGACTGGAGAGTGAAAGGCGGAGTGAAAGGCAGAATGGATGGGGGCTGATTTGCGGCTGGATTTTCTTTTTGGTCTTTAATTTTGTCCCGGTTTCTTGTATCTTATTTATTGATGTTGTTTATGCTATGTTTTGGATTTATGTATTGTTTCTGTTTATGGGTTTTATATTGTATTTTCGTATGTGACACTGTTTGTGAATTTTTACTTTTCTAATAAAAATAGTTCCAATTCCTTCGGGGCAACTGTGGGAGTCAGACACACTTGTTTGAGCTCCTGAGTCCAGAGGCTTAAGAGGCTTTTTTGGATACTTGGAGACCGATTATTGGGTGTGGTTTTCGGTCTTTTGTGTGATACATACCGTAGCTCCGACTCCCTTCCCCGTGCGGAGGGGAGCCTTATCATGGAGCGTGGAGCTCCTGCCCCCCGGACCTTACAGGCGGGGGGGCAGGAGAATGTCTGCCGACACAGCACCAGCAGAGCAGGGCAGGCGGAGGTCGCTGAGGCAGCAAGCCTCAATGAGAATGGCGACCGGGACAACAGCATTGGGAGCAGCATCAGGAGCAGCAGCAGCGACATTGGCGGCTGCAGCATCAGGAACAGCATCGGGAGCAGCGACGTCCGTAGAGCGGGCGATGCCGGCAGGAGTAGCGGTGGCGACAGGGGTGTCAGCAGTCTCGGCAGGTGGATCCGTGAAAACGGCAACATCAGCCACGGCGGTAACATCAGCGGCAGTGGCGGGTGAAGCCGGTCCGAAGGGGGCTATGGCCGCAGGATATGCGGTTCCCTCTGGAAGGGTCCCTGCAAGCAGTAGAAAAGACACAAGCTTACCGTCATCGCTGCCGCAATCACCCGCAGGATGGGGCATCAGGAAGGCTGGAGAGGAAGTCGCCATTTACAGCCGGAGGATCGAGGCGGTCCTGGAGGAATATGACCGAGCCCGGAGGTCCCTGTTCGCAATGAGTGGGGAGCTTCAGAGTGCTCGCGCCCGTAGCGACAGGGCCTCAAGGAAGGACCGCCCGGTTTTCAGTAAGCAGGTAAGGAGCCTGAAAAAACAAATAAAGGCCCTGGAAGCCAGGTGCACGGAGATTCTGGAGGGCGCGGGGCCGTTCAGAGAGAAGCTGCTGAACGATGACCGCTTCTTCCGCAAACAGCAGGAGCGGTTGTTGAAGGATGGCCCCGCGTCCTCAGACAGCTCGGGAGAGGACGACTATTGTGAGTCAGACCTGGAGTCAGATGACAGCATGGCGGTACAGTATAGTCGAGTAGCCATCCCTAGTAGCAGCAGCCTGATACCCACATATACACAGGCATCAGCGCCGGCAGTGAAACTGGAAGTCAGAATGACAAGACAGGAAGTCAGAATGACAGGACAGGAAGTGACGCAATCTCCCACACTCCCAGAGAACCAACCACTGCCCGAGACGGAGGAGGAGGAGGGTGGAGCCTCGGGAGAAGGCGGGAAGCTGATGAGGCAAATCTGCCAATTGGAGTCCCCGTCCAGAATGGACCAATTAGCATTCAGCTTGTCAGATTTGGACGGGGAGGAGGAGGGAAAAGGAACCAAGACCAGGAAGAAGGCAAGGAAGGAAAAAAAAAGAGTAATAGAGACATTTAAATTTGTCAGGTCGTTGCCTGGGGAGCATCGTGCCGGGACCTCAGCCCAGGTTGCGATGCCTCCAGGAGAGAAAAGGGAGGCGCAGGCACCTCGGGTCACGCCAAGTGGCGGGGGTGCCCGGGGTGCCAGCAGTCAAAATGGCGCCTGATAGTACCTTTCAGGTGGTGGCGGACAAGGAGCTCATGGTTGCAGACAAGGCGCTCATAGTTGCGGACAAGGGCAAAGGCAAAGAAGCCCCCCCCTGCGGAGGGGAGTGGCGTAGGGAAACCTCCCTCCCTGGTAGGAGGTTTTAAAATATCGATGGCTTCCCCCAGAGTAAGGTGTAGGAAAGGGGGAGTGGCAGGTGGGCGTGGCTCATCCTCCTCCAGTGCTGATGAAGCCGGTGATGCGGAGGTCACTTCCGGGGCTAAGGGGGCGTGTCCTCCTACAACATCAGGTGCCGGGGTGACTGTGGATGCGGAGGCCGAGGTAAAAGCGGGGAAGCCATCAGCGAGTGGTGCAGCCGGCCCCGCTGTAAGAAGGAAGACTGCAGGTGTGAATGATGGACGAGTGGAGAAGCTAGTTAAGCAGACAGGTAAGGTAAAGGGGAAAGCGGGTGGGACAAAAGGGGTAATTAGTAGTATTCCTGAAGAAGGTGGTGTAGTATGCATGGGGGTCCAAGAGCCTGTAGTCGGGGAGGCTGCGGGAGGAGGGGCTATTACCATTGCTGCTAAAAAAAGTGTTTCTACTGCTGGTAATATTTCTGTTGTGGCCCCTGTTGTTTCTGGTATTTCTGCTGTTGTCCCTGCTGTTGTTTCTGCTGCTGTTCCTGATGCTGTTCCTGATGCTGTCGTTGCTCCTATTGTTACTCCTGTCACTGCTCCTGATATTGTTGCTCCTGTTGTCCTCTCTGCCGCTGTTCCTTCTGCTGCAGTTGGAGTGACCCGGTCCGCGGCGGCTATGCCAGGGCGGACTGTTGCCGCCTCTGGTGCTCCGGTTGCCGTGGCTGGGCTAAGTAGTTCTGCGGGGGTCCCTGGGAGTGGCGCTGGTACTCCGGCAGCGGAGGTTGCTGCGGCCTCCGGGCCCCCACGCTCCTATGCCAGCGTCGCTTCTGGGGCCCCTGGGGGTGCATCATGTCTTCCGCCCGGCTCCAGGGACGGCGATTTGCAACGGCAGCTCCTGGAGGCTTTACGGGCGGGCCAGTCCACAATGACCATAGATGGGCAGTCGAGAGACCTTAGGTTCTGGATCGAGCGTTTTGGCCTAGGGAAGTTCCGAGAGGAAGGAGGTGAGACCAGATGGACTCTCCCTACACCCGGGCGTAGGGGGCCGACACGGAGGAACGTGGCCCGTCTCGTGTGGGGGGGAGCCGGCCCTTGTCCCCAGAGGAGGGGGGTCGTGGAACTCCTACTCGGGATGGGTTTCAGGGCAAGCGACATCTTTGCCCTGATTCATCCTGTCGGCTCCTCGGAGTTTGACATCAGCTTTGTTACCCCGGAGGGCTTAGAAACCTTCTGGGGAAACTATAGGCTGGTGAAGGACGAGCCCGCCTGGCGTGACTTTATGGTGTGGGCGGTGTCACGCCAGGATAACATTAAGAAAGTGACCGTTTTAACTCGTAACGAGTCACTTTCTTATATGGACATCATGACCTGGCTGAACAGGTTTGGGGAGGTCAAGGACTTCCCAAAGAAAAATCTCGACGAGTTCGGGATATGGTCGGGGGCCTGGACCTTCATGGTCAAATTGCGACACGAGGATAACTTGGTGATGCATATCCCGTCCTCAACCTTCCTTGGGAAAGACAGGATCCTTGTCTTCTACCAGGGGCAGCCAAAACTCTGTCACAGGTGCGGTGACCCCTCACACTTGAGCGCCTCCTGCCGTGTGCAGAAGTGCGCCATGTGTGGGGAGGTGGGCCATCTCGCGGCGACCTGTGGCAGGGTGCGTTGCCACCTGTGTGGTGTCGGGCTGCGGAGGGGGTGAGTGGGGGGAGGAGAGACTAGTCTGCCAAGGCAAAGGGAGAAGGCCCAGCCACCATCAAGGGCAAGGAGGCGCGAGAGGAGGAGGGAGCAGAGGGAGGGAGTTATGTGCCTTCCTTCTGCCCCTGGCTCTGCTGGGCCAGATCCTGATGCCGAGGCAGCAGTGGGCACGACCCTGGTTGAGGAGATGAAGAGACTGCAGAGGGAGGAAGAGGCTGACCAGTCGTCTTCTTCTCAGTATGTCAGTGCTGGGGAGGGAGAGACGGTCAAGCGGAGAAAGTCACCGAGTAAAGTGAGGGCAAAAACATCTCCCCCCCCCCCCCGACGAAGGAACGCAGACTCGACGGCCCTCTAGTGGTAGGTCCCAACCGGTACCAATCCCTCTGTGAGGATGCGTCGGCCTCAGGGGAGGCTTCAGAGGGAGAGGTGGAGCCGTCAGGGGCTGCTGAGTCTCCCTCCGGGAGGGGCCCCCTGCCCTCTGGGGGGGAGGCTGGCCTGGAGCCTGGAGGAGGAGATGATGCACCCAGGGCCGAAGTTGCTACTGTCTCTGCGACCACTGTAACTCCTCAGGGAGAAGTTGCGGGGGGAGGTCCATCCCTCCTCTGGCCAAACCGCACCGGGGGAGGTGATGGAGGTCCAATCCCAATGTAAGAAGAGGACCCGCAAGACGAGGAGAAGTCGCGGGTCCTCTTCAGACTCATCTAGGGGTGGTGGTGATAGGAGGAAAGGGGGTGGGAAGCTGAAGGTCATTGAGCTCAATCGGTCTTAATGGCAGTCCCCTCTCCACTGACGCTGGCCACCATTAATGTGGCCAGCATTAAGTCTGATACGGCTAGGTTTGCAGCCTTTGATTTTCTTGGCCGGGTTGAAGCTGACATTTTGTTTTTGCAGGAGACCAGGCTCTGTACTCTATCAGAGATAAACAGAGCAAGGAGGGAGTGGCGCAGGGGGCCCTCCTACTGGTCTCTTGCGGCTGAGCCGTATAGTGGAGTGGCGGTGCTTTTTACCGCAGAGGTGAAATGCCAGCGACTGATCGAGCTCGATATGGGAAGGTGCCTAGTCTTAGACGTCTTCATGAAGGGGCAAAGCCTGCGCCTCATTAACATCTACGGTCCCCAGACAAAGTGGGACCGTAAAAGCCTCTTTATGAAGATTAAGCCTTTTCTTTTTACGGGCAAACAAGTCATCTTTGGTGGGGATTTTAATACCATAACTAGACCCCAAGACCGAGGAGGTACCAGAGATAGACTGCCCTATGATGGCGCCGCGTTAAATAGAATAGTGAGTGAAGCTCGCCTGGAGGATATCCACATCAGGCATTCCCCAGGTCACCGTGGGTTCACCTTTCAGAAAGGTAGTGTTAGGTCTAGGATAGATAGGTTTTTTTTTGAAGGAGAATTCCGTCACCACCCCTGTGTCCGTGGTGGAGGTGGAGTTCTCCGATCACTGTCTAATTTTGTTTTCTTTGAATATTTCAGAGACCCTCCGGAGAGGAAGAGGTTTGTGGAGGCTGAATTCGTCACTCCTTGAGGAGGCAGCTGTAAGACAAGCCTTTGAGGAGTTTCTTCAGGATCAGGTACTATTACTGGGTCTTGAAGGTACTAGGTCAGAGTGGTGGGAGATATTCAAAAAAAGGGTGGCGGGATTTTTCCGCCGGCTCTCAAGCCTCAGGTCACTGGACATGTACCGCATGTACACTGCACTGAGGAAGAGACTTGGACATCTGGTCTCGACCGGAGGTAGCCAGGAGGATATCTCCGGTGTGAAGGCTTTGCTCAAAAGGTGTCAGTACGATAGGCACGCATCTTTGGTTCTTGAGAGGGATTTCGGGAAATACCGCTCGCCCGACCCCTACAGGAACTGTAAGATGTCAGTGACTTGTAAGACAGTAACAGGCCTGATTGACAGTACAGGATCCCTGACAAGATCCAGGTCAGGGATCTTGGAGGTCGTCAGGTCCTTCTACTCGAACCTTTTGGCAAAGAAGGAACTGAATCGGGATCGGATTTCAGGTTTCTTGGCTGAAGCCATTCCTGAGTCAGCAGAAGACCCTTCTCTTGGTGTTTTGATAGAACCTATAAGGGAAGAGGAAGTCGTCAGGGCTATTGAGGGTCTTGCCCTCAAGAAGTCACCTGGCCCAGATGGCTTAACATCTGAGTTCTATCGGACCTTTAAAGGAGCTTTGGCTCCCCTCTTGACTGACGTGCTTAATGAGTGTCTATCCTCGGGCACTCTGCCGAAGTCAATGAGGAGGTCCGCCCTTATAGTTCTGTCAAAGGGTAAGGATCCGAGCCATATTGAGAACTGGCGGCCCATAGCACTTCTCAATACGGACCGAAAGATTCTGGCGAAGGTACTTTTCAACCGGCTGGTACAGTTTGCGCCCCGGCTCCTCTCGCCGGCTCAGCACTGCTCTGTTCCCGGTCGTAGCACCTTAAGTGCGGTCCTGAGTGTCAGGGAGGCTGTGGAGCAGAGTAGGGCAGGTCGGTGGAAGGGGTACTTGCTGTCCCTAGATCAGGCTAAGGCTTTTGACAGGGTGAATCATGAGTATTTGTAGTCAACTCTCTCGAGGTATGGCCTACCTGGGGGGTTCATTCAGTGGCTGCAGACCTTATACGCTGGGGCTGAGTCTTTCCCACTTGTGAATGGTTGGGTTGGTCGTCCTTTTGAGGTGGGATCGGGCGTCCGACAGGGATGTCCCTTGAGCCCGCTACTGTATGTGTTCGCCATTGATCCCCTGATTAGACGGATTAATGGTGGGCTGGTGGCGGGAGTCAGGATGGACCTGGAGGGCACCGGCTCCCCTTTGAGGACAGTAGCCTACGCGGATGATGTCACCGCTCTTGTCTCATCGCGGGAGGAGATTGAATGGGTGATGTCTGAAGTGGACAGTTACTCGGAGGCTTCCGGATCAGCTGTAAACAGGAATAAGTGTGGAAGCCTCTGGCTGGGAGGGGGAGAGCCTGGTTTTTCTCTCCCGGACACCCTCCCAGAACCCCAGGGGTCTGTAAAGATCTTAGGCATCCATTTTGGCCAGGGTGATTACCCACTCCAAAATTGGGAAGGTAGGCTTAAGGATGTCGCCCAGAGAGTTGATTGCTGGAAGGGTTGGTCTTTGACCCTGAGAGAAAGGGTTCACCTTGCCAAAGCCTTCCTGCTCCCGTTGGTGATCTATCTAGGTAGCGTCTGTGCCTTGCCAGAGTCTTGTTGGAGTAGGATCTGTTGCCTGTTCTTCCAACTGTTATGGGGGAACAGGCTCAACCTAATCAGGAGGGAGGTTACATACCGCACAAGGAGGCTAGGGGGGTTAAATATGGTTAACCCCGTGGTGTTCTTAATGAACACCTTTCTTAAGATCAATTTACCAAACCTCTCCTCCGAGGGGGCTCCTTCGTGGGTAGCCTCCTGCCAGGGGTGGTTTCGGCCCTTCTTCCAGAAATGGGAGTCAGGAGGGCAAGTGAAAGATCTTCGTGCACCCCATGGATATCTCCCGGCCTATGCTTCCCTGGTCCTGAAAGTGATTCGTCGGTGGGGTCTGGGGGCGTGGGAGATCAGGACTCAGTCAAGACGTTTTCTTGACGACAAGGTCCTGTTGACCCGCTTCCAGAAGCCTCTGGCGCTCAAAGATTGCCCAGGAGAAACCTTAGAGGGAGGGTTGCGTTTTCTTAACTCCAAAAGGTTTCCTCGGAAGTTTTGGGATCTGACCTGGCGCTGCCTCCTAGGTAAGTTATATGTGAGGGGGAACTTGAAGTACCGGAACTCCGACGAGCGAGGCTGCCCTCGGGAGGAGTGTGGCGACATGCTGGAAAGCATGGAGCACTTCCTGCTTCAGTGCCCCTTCAATATAAGGGTTTGCAAATTGGTGGGGACCTCCACCGGTTGGCTGCGGCTGGCTGGCCTTTACTATGCCGAGTGGGCCTATGGGGCATTCAAACACCCGGAGGGCAGGGACTGCCAAACACTTTTTGTAGTTAGTGCAGTGGTCAGGTTTCACCTATGGTCAGCACCGTGTTTAGTATCGACGAGAGGCAAAATCCTCCCGGAGGTGAGACCAGGTGGACTCTCCCGACACCTGGGCAGCGGCCGGTCCGGAGGAATGTAGTCCGTCTCGGGTGGGGGGGAGAAGGCCCTTGTCCTCAGAGGAGGAGGGTCGTCGAACTTCTGCTCGGGATGGGCTTTAGGGCAAGTGACATCTTTGCCCTCATTCACCCGGTCGGCTCCTCAGAGTTTGATGTCAGCTTTGTTACCCCGGGGGGCTTAGAAACCTTCTGGGGTAATTATGAGTTGGCAAAGAACGAGCCCGGCTGGCGCGACTTCAATGTGTGGGCGGTGTCGCGCCAGGATGCAATTAAGAAAGTGACCGTTTTGACTCGTAACGAGTCACTTTCTTACATGGACATTATGACCTGGCTCAACAGGTATGGGGAAGTGAAAGACTTCCCCCGGAAGAACCTTGATGAGTTTGGCATTTGGTCGGGGGCCTGGACCTTTATGGTCAAATTGAAGCATGAGGATAACTCGGTGATGCATATCCCGTCCTCAACCTTCCTCGGGAAAGACAGGATTCTTGTCTTCTACCAGGGGCAGCCGAAGCTCTGTCACAGGTGTGGTGATCCCTCGCACTTGAGTGCCTCCTGCAGGGTGCAGAAGTGTGCCATGTGTGGGGGATTAGGTCATCTAGCTGCAACCTGTGATAGGATTCGGTGCCACCTGTGTGGTGACTTTGGTCACCCAATCGGGGCGTGCCCGAGGTCGTTCGCTAATGTCACCCTCCGACGGGCAGGGGCAGGTGAGGAGACTGTCCCTGTCACCGAGGAGGGGGTCGGAGGTGGAGAGACCAGGTTGCCGACGCGGAGGGAGAAAACCCAGCCACCATCTAGGGCGAGAAGGAGAGATAGGAGAAGGGAGCAGAGGGAAGGTATTATGTGTCTCCCCTCTGCCCCTGATCCCGCTGGGTTGGATTCTAATGCTGAAGTAGCAACGGGCACGGCCCTGATTGAGGAGATGAGAAGACTGCAGAGGGAGGAAGAGGCTGACCTGTCTTCATCTTCCCAGTACGTTAGTGCTGGGGAGGAACAGACGGTCAGGAGGAGAAAGTCACCGAGTAAAGCGAGGGTAAAAACATCTGCCCCCCCCCCCCCCGGCAAAGGAACGGAGACTCGAGGACCTTTCAGTGATCAGCCCTAACCGGTACCAAACCCTCTGCGAGGACGCATCAGCCTCAGGGGAGGCTTCAGAGGGGGAGGTGGGACCGTCGGGGGCTGCTGAGTCTCCCTCAGGGAAGGGCCCCCTGCCTTCAGTGGAGGAGGATGGCCTGGTACCCAGAGATGGAGACGATGCACCTCAAGCTGTTTTGGAAACCGTTGAAAAAAATGATACCAATACTCCCCAGGGAGAAACTACGGGGGAAGTCCATCCCTTGCCTGGCCAAACCGCACGAGGTGAGGTGATGGACCAATCCCAATGTAAGAAGAGGACCCGTAAGACGAGGAAAAGTCGCGGGTCCTCTTCAGACTCATCTAGGGGTGGTGGTGGTAGGAGGAAAGGGGGTGGGAAACTGAAGGTCATTGAGCTCAATCGGTCTTAATGGCAGTCCCCTCTCCACTGACGCTGGCCACCATTAATGTGGCCAGCATTAAGTCTGATACGGCTAGGTTTGCAGCCTTTGATTTTCTTGGCCGAGTTGAAGCTGACATTTTGTTTTTGCAGGAGACCAGGCTCTGTACTCTATCAGAGATAAACAGAGCAAGGAGGGAGTGGCGCAGGGGGCCCTCCTACTGGTCTCTTGCGGCTGAGCCGTATAGTGGAGTGGCGGTGCTTTTTACCGCAGAGGTGAAATGCCAGCGGCTGATCGAACTCGAAATGGGAAGGTGCCTAGTCTTAGACGTCCTCATGAAGGGGCAAAGCCTGCGCCTCATTAACATCTACGGTCCCCAGTCAAAGTGGGACCGTAAAAGCCTCTTTATGAAGATCAAGCCTTTTCTTTTTACGGGCAAACAAGTCATCTTTGGTGGGGATTTTAATACCATAACTAGACCCCAAGACCGAGGAGGTACCAGAGATAGACTGCCCTATGATGGCGTCGCGTTAAATAGCATAGTGAGTGAAGCTCGCCTGGAGGATATCCACATCAGGCATTCCCCAGGTCACCGTGGGTTCACCTTTCAGAGAGGAAGTGTTAGGTCCAGGATAGATAGGTTTTTTTTTGAAGGAGAATTCCGTCACCACCCCTGTGTCCGTGGTGGAGGTGGAGTTCTCCGATCACTGCCTAATTTTATTTTCTTTGAATATTTCAGAAACCCTCCGGAGAGGAAGAGGTTTGTGGAGGCTGAATTCGTCACTCCTTGAGGAGGCAGCTGTAAGACAAGCCTTTGAGGAGTTTCTTCAGGATCAGGTACTATTACTGGGTCTTGAGGGCACTAGGTCAGAGTGGTGGGAGATATTCAAAAAAAGGGTGGCGGGATTTTTCCGCCGGCTCTCAAGCCTCAGGTCACTGGACATGTACCGCATGTACAGTGCACTGAGGAAGAGACTTGAACATCTGGTCTCGACCGGAGGTAGCCAGGAGGATATCTCCGGTGTGAAGGCTTTGCTTAAAGGGTGTCAGTATGATAGGCACGCATCCTTGGTTCTTGAGAGGGATTTCGGGAAATACCGCTCGCCCGACCCCTACAGGAACTGTAAGATGTCAGTGACTTGTAAGACAGTAACAGGCCTGATTGACAGTACAGGATCCCTGACAAGATCCAAGTCAGGGATCTTGGAGGTTGTCAGGTCTTTCTACTCGAACCTTTTGGCAAAGAAGGAACTGAATCGGGATCGGATTTCAGGTTTCTTGGCTGAAGCCATTCCTGAGTCAGCAGAAGACCCTTCTCTTGGTGTTTTGATAGAACCTATAAGGGAAGAGGAAGTCATCAGGGCTATTGAGGGTCTTGCCCTCAAGAAGTCACCTGGCCCAGATGGCTTAACATCTGAGTTCTATCGGACCTTTAAAGGAGCGTTAGCTCCCCTCTTGACTGACGTGCTTAATGAGTGTCTATCCTCGGGCACTCTGCCAAAGTCAATGAGGAGGTCCGCCCTTATAGTTCTGTCAAAGGGTAAGGATCCGAGCCGTATTGAGAACTGGCGGCCCATAGCAATTCTCAATACGGACCGAAAGATTCTGGCGAAGGTACTTTTCAACCGGCTGGTACAGTTTGCGCCCCGGCTCCTCTCGCCGGCTCAGCACTGCTCTGTTCCCGGTCGTAGCACCTTAAGTGCGGTCCTGAGTGTCAGGGAGGCTGTGGAGCAGAGTAGGGCAGGTCGGTGGAAGGGGTACTTGCTGTCCCTAGATCAGGCTAAGGCTTTTGACAGGGTGAATCATGAGTATTTGTAGTCAACTCTCTCGAGGTATGGCCTACCTGGGGGGTTCATTCAGTGGCTGCAGACCTTATACGCTGGGGCTGAGTCTTTCCCACTTGTGAATGGTTGGGTTGGTCGTCCTTTTGAGGTGGGATCGGGCGTCCGACAGGGATGTCCCTTGAGCCCGCTACTGTATGTGTTCGCCATTGATCCCCTGATTAGACGGATTAATGGTGGGCTGGTGGCGGGAGTCAGGATGGACCTGGAGGGCACCGGCTCCCCTTTGAGGACAGTAGCCTACGCGGATGATGTCACCGCTCTTGTCTCATCGCGGGAGGAGATTGAATGGGTGATGTCTGAAGTGGACAGTTACTCGGAGGCTTCCGGATCAGCTGTAAACAGGAATAAGTGTGGAAGCCTCTGGCTGGGAGGGGGAGAGCCTGGTTTTTCTCTCCCGGACACCCTCCCAGAACCCCAGGGGTCTGTAAAGATCTTAGGCATCCATTTTGGCCAGGGTGATTACCCACTCCAAAATTGGGAAGGTAGGCTTAAGGATGTCGCCCAGAGAGTTGATTGCTGGAAGGGTTGGTCTTTGACCCTGAGAGAAAGGGTTCACCTTGCCAAAGCCTTCCTGCTCCCGTTGGTGATCTATCTAGGTAGCGTCTGTGCCTTGCCAGAGTCTTGTTGGAGTAGGATCTGTTGCCTGTTCTTCCAACTGTTATGGGGGAACAGGCTCAACCTAATCAGGAGGGAGGTTACATACCGCACAAGGAGGCTAGGGGGGTTAAATATGGTTAACCCCGTGGTGTTCTTAATGAACACCTTTCTTAAGATCAATTTACCAAACCTCTCCTCCGAGGGGGCTCCTTCGTGGGTAGCCTCCTGCCAGGGGTGGTTTCGGCCCTTCTTCCAGAAATGGGAGTCAGTAGGGCAAGTGAAAGATCTTCGTGCACCCCATGGATATCTCCCGGCCTATGCTTCCCTGGTCCTGAAAGTGATTCGTCGGTGGGGTCTGGGGGTGTGGGAGATCAGGACTCAGTCAAGACGTTTTCTTGACGACAAGGTCCTGTTGACCCGCTTCCAGAAGCCTCTGGCGCTCAAAGATTGCCCAGGAGAAACCTTAGAGGGAGGGTTGCGTTTTCTTAACTCCAAAAGGTTTCCTCGGAAGTTTTGGGATCTGACCTGGCGCTGCCTCCTAGGTAAGTTATATGTGAGGGGGAACTTGAAGTACCGGAACTCCGACGAGCGAGGCTGCCCTCGGGAGGAGTGTGGCGACATGCTGGAAAGCATGGAGCACTTCCTGCTTCAGTGCCCCTTCAATATAAGGGTTTGCAAATTGGTGGGGACCTCCACCGGTTGGCTGCGGCTGGCTGGCCTTTCCTATGCCGAGTGGGCCTATGGGGCATTCAAACACCTGGAGGGCAGGGACTGCCAGACACTTTTTATAGTTAGCGCAGTGGTTAGGTTCCACTTGTGGTCATCCCGGTGTCTAGTATCGACGCGAGGCAAAATCCTCCCGGAGGTGGAGGTGGTTAAAAACATCATGGTGGACCTGGTGAGGGTGCGCTCTCGGGAGTATGAGGGGGGGAAGGGCTGGTACCCTCTGGAGGGGTTTCACCTTTTCTGTTCCCTGAGGGATAGAATAAGGGATTAAAAGGTAGTTAGGTTAGGGCCAGATAGGGAAAGGGAGGGCAAGGTTTTGCACAAGAGGTGGGGTTTGTTTTTTTTGGTAGGGAGGGACAGGGTAGGGATAGATTGATAGATAGGGACATAGTGGTAGGGCAAGTAGGTAGGGACGGGCCTCTTGTGCTCTCTTCCTGGTGGAGGGCTGGTGTGTCACCACATAGGCATTTTGTTTTGGAAATAGGATGAAAGGGTAAGAGGCTTGAGGATAACCGACCCTAGGCCTGTGGGAGGTTTATGGGAGGGAAGGGGGTGTCAACGGTTTATATAAGATTGTGGGTTTTGTTATTGTATTTTGTCTGGTTTTCTTGTCTGGTATTTTGTTATTTGCTTTTGCCACTAAACATATTTTTTTTTTTTGTTCATTTCCATTTTTTTCTATTTCCCATTGTATGTAGTTAAAAGGGTTTTTTTTCTTAGGGGGGGTAGGTTGTTTGGGAGGGGGGTTTCTTTTGGGGGGTGGAGGGTTTGATATATAGGTTTCGTGTGTCCGGCCTGGCTCTGGACTATGCGGACATGGGAGGACATGAGGCGGAGAGCCAGGTCGGTTTTCAGGGGCTCGGTGGCGGGTGGTGCCAGCACCAGGACTATGCGGACATGGGAGGACATGGGGCGTGGTGCTGGCCGGGTGTGGTGAAGGGAAAAAAAAATAAATAAATAAAAATAATAATAATAATAATAATTATAAAAAAAAAAAAAAAAATTCTAATAAGTTTCAGTTGGGGTTTTTGTTAGTTTTCTGTTAGTGTTATATGTTTTCCATGGTATATTACTTATTTGGATTTTCTTTTGTTTCCAAGATAGGTAGAGTTTTGACTGGCGGATGACTGAAGAAAGACTGGAGAGTGAAAGTCGGAGTGAAAGGCAGAATGGATGGGGGCTGATTTGCGGCTGGATTTTCTTTTTGGTCTTTAATTTTGTCCCGGTTTCTTGTATCTTATTTATTGATGTTGTTTATGCTATGTTTTGGATTTATGTATTGTTTCTGTTTATGGGTTTTATATTGTATTTTCGTATGTGACACTGTTGTGAATTTTTACTTTTCTAATAAAAATAGTTCCAATTCCTTCGACAACCTCTTTAAAGGATTTATACATCTTCCTAATATTGATGGCCTGTCCTTAGGATAGGCCATCAATATTACATCTACGATGATACAACAGCCAGGACCTCTGCAGATCAGCTTTCCTAGGACAGTGCGGCTACAGGTAAAGGTAACAATTCTTGGAGCCACGCTGTTCACTTGCCATACAAGGTGTAGCAGTAGGTTTAGGTAGTGCAGTGGTGCACATGGTATAGTGGATGAGCAGCATGGCTCCCGACATGTTATTACCTTTAGCTGCCCTGTCTCAGTACCGCTGATCTGCAAGGGTTCTGATGGTGGGCCCCTAGAAACAATTCCACTGGTGGGCCCTAGACATCCCAGTCCGACACTGCTCACACACCACTCTCTTGTCCCTTCCAGGAAGTCAGGTCATCCAGAATCCTCCTACAATTGAGGTAGAAAAATAGATGCAAGGTCTTGCCCCTAGATGGCAGCAGAGCACCAGTAGTGGCATTGGAATGCACAAGTCAATATTTGCTACTATCAAACTTGTACCCCTTACAAGTGAGTATAGCTACACAGATGAACAATCTCACTCTAAGTCAGTTGCACACAACCATGTGCTGCTGGCCGACCGTGAATTAAAAGCATGGGCAGCACTTGGCGACACACGGATGTCCCCCCGAGTGCCGACCGTGCAGCGACCGTGCTTCCGTTGCCCCTTTCATTAAATGTATAGGAGCCACGGAAGCAAGGGCCACAAAATAGGACAGGAATAGGACCTGTTCTACATTTTGCAGCCTGGACTGTCGGCCCGCACACATGACGTGCACTTCACGGTCATGTGTACGGCCCCATAGAAATGAATGGGTCAGTGTGCTATCCATAAAATACATGGATAGCACACTGATCACGGCCACGGTTGTCTGCAACTGGCCTAAGCAGTATATATATTGAGGATATGTACATAGATAATCCAAGGCCTATTTTATTAAGATGCTGAAGTTGGTTTCTGGGATCTTTTTGGTGTGCATTGGTGGACAGCAATCCGGTCAGTTGAAGCAGGAACTTTATCACTGACATGATGAGCTCCGTCTGTGTGCAGAGCAGCTCCTCCAATCAGCATATCCTTCTGAAGAGCAAGGAGCAGAGCTTCCTCCTTCTCTGCTGTGTGTCTCATCCATGCCTCTCACCTCAGAAAAGACACCATATATTATGTAGCGTAGCAGAGCAAAGCAGGGGACCCCTGTCGGGGTCCTGGGCAATTGACCCATTTGCCCACCCTAACTCCGGCCCTGGTTATGGTGGGCCCAAGATCAGGCGATTGGAAAAAACGTCTGGCGTAAAATGAAAGCAGGTGGATCTATGTCCTTAAAACTGTTCATCCATTTTGCCTGAAAGAAAATGTTAGTTATGCTCCTTTTCTTTAGGTTTGAGTACCTGCATTTATCTAAAAAAAAAAATTTTCTTCCTCTTCCTTGTTTATATTATGCCTTTTTTCAAGTCCTTTGGTCTCATGTTTTTTGTTTTGGTATGGTTTGTTTTTAACCTTTTTTGCTTTTATCATGTTTTACTCTATTTTTTTTTCTTTGTTTTGTCTTGTGTGGTAGACTTTTAGCTATGCCTGGAGCCTTAGGCCACTTTTTATCCTATGCTTAGGCATAGAACACCTTTATTGGAGTCCGACTGTGTACGGACTCTACCTTTGGACCTCTTCTCGCACTGATATCTAATTGGTACTTTATATCAATTTAAATCTAATATGTTATATATTCCATTTACACTTAATTGTCTTATATTTATATACTGTATATGTATCAGATTATTGCAATTCACAATGTTTTATATATACAGTCATTGCCGTAAGTGTTGGCACCCCTGAAGTATTTCTCCCAGAAAATTATCGCAATTACAAATGTTTTGTTATGCACATGTTTAGTTCCTTTGCATGTATTGGAACAACACAAAAAAACTGAGAGAAAAAGGCAAACTGGACATAATTTCACACAAAACTCCAAAAATGGGGCAGACAAAATTGTTGGCACCTTTTCAAAAAAATGTAGGTAAATACCTTTGTTTCAAGCATGTGATGCTCACTCAAACTCACCTTTGGCAAGTAACAGGTGTGGGCAATATAAAAATCAAACCTGAAACCAGGTAAAAAGGAGAAAAGTTGACTAATCTTTGCATTGTGTGTCTTTGCGTGCCACACTAAGCATGGAGAACAGAAAGAGGAGAAGAGAACTGTCTGAGGACTTGAGAACCAAAATTGTGGAAAAATATCAACAATCTCAAGGTTACATGTCCATCTCCAGAGATCTTGATGTTCCTTTGTCCACAGTGCACAACATAATCAAGAAATTTACAACCCATGGCACTGTAGCTAATCTCCCTGGACGTGGACAGAAGAGGAAAATTGATGAAAGGCTGCAACGCAGGATAGTCCGGATGGTGGATAAGCCCCAATCAAGTTCCACAGAAATTCAAGCTGCCCTGTAGGCTCATGGTGTATCAGTGTCAGCACAAACTATCCATTGACATTTTAATTAAATGAAACGATATGGCAGGAGACCCAGGAGGACCCCACTGCTGCCAAAATGAACTTGAGTAAGCTAAAATCCTTCTGGTAAAATGTCTTGTGGACAGATGAGACCAAGACAGCTTTTTGGTAAAGCATATCTTTCTACTGTTTACCGAAAACAGGATGAGGCCTACAAAGAAAAGAACACAGTACCAAGAGTCAAATATGGTGGAGGTTCAATGATGTTTTGGGTTCATTTTGCTGCCTCTGGCACTGGGTGCCTGTGACTGTGTGCAAGGCAATGTAGGGCCCAGTGTCAGAAAGCTGGGTTTGCGTCCTAGGTCATGGATCTTCCAGCAAGACAATGACCCCAAACATACTTCAAAAAGTACCTATACATAGATGGAAACAAAGCGCTGGAGAGTTCTGAAGTGGAACACCTGTGGATAGATCTTAAAATTACTGTTGGGAGAAGGCACCCTTCAAAAATGAGAGACCTGGAGCAGTATGCAAAAGAAGAGTGGTCCAAAATTACAGTTAAGAAGCTTGTTGATGGTTATAGGAAGTGACTGATTTCAGTTATTTTTTTTCCAAAGGGTGTGCAATCAAATATTAAGTTGAGGATGCCAGTAATTTTGGCCAGCCCATTTTTGGAGTTTTGCGTGGAATTATAACATTTTTGTCTTTTTTTCTCTCTGTTTTTTTGTGTTGTTCCAATATACACAAAGGAAATAAACATGTGTATAACAAAACATGTGTAGACACAGCTCACAGAGAAAATATAAATACCAATAGGCCACTAGATGGGTTCACAAAAATTCCTATGTTTCCTATGTAACAATTCATCAGGGGTCCAATAAGTAATAGCAGTGAAAACTGCTGTTATTGTCTTCAGGTATGGAATCCAACACTATGTAACGTTGGCAGGGTAGGCGTTGGGGGGGGCAAACTGGGCAATTGCCCAGGGCCCCGTCCTCAAAGGGGCTCCTGAGATCCGGAGCATCAGGCTTTATAATAGCCCCCCTTAAAATTTGAGAACTATTACAAATCATTGGGGCTATTATTAGGTTGAAACTATTATAAATAAGGGAGGAACTATTATTTATAAGGGAGCTATTATAACAGGGAGACTGTTATATATAAGGGGGTTATAATAAGAGATGACATATTATATATAAGGGGGCTATTGTAAAGGAACTATTATATAAAGGGGGAGACTTATATATGAGGCGGCTATTATAAGGGGCAGACTTAAATATAAGGGGACTAGTATTTATAATGGATGAACTATTATACATAAGGGGTGTTAGGATTCAGATGCAAGGTAAGAAATGTACGAGTCTATAGGAGAGCAGTAGCAGAAAAGGGCTGACAACTGCGAGCAGCAGAAAATGCTACTTAAAGGCAAAACACTACTGCGAGCAAAGACCGGCCTCAGACGCCTTCACCAGAGCTCCTTCCAAGAAGAGGTGGCCTTCCACTGAATCTGAAGACAGGAATTGTCACCAAAACAGAAAGTGTATTACAAATACAGTAAATGCATTGCAGCAGGAGCCTACACCAAATCTGCACACTACTCACAGGGACAGAGAAAACAGAATGGTCGTCAATCCGGGTCAGCAACTGAGGAGGGTAACACAGATCCAAATCACAAGACGAAGACAAATACAGGAAACAAAGCCAATAGTCTGAACCAATCAGGAATGCCAGAACAAAATCGCAAGACAAAAGAGAAATTCAAGAACACAGCCAAAGGTCAGGTATAGGAGAAGTCAAATCACAGTCAGACACTTAGCAGGAGTTAGAGAACAGATTAGCCAGCACAGCTAAGTGATGAGGGAGTGGTTTAAATAGGCTTGCTCAGGAAGCTTCCCTATGTTGTCATAGCAACCTTAAAGCAGCAACCACCAACCCTTCTTTATGTAGATCCGGCAACTTTAAAGCAGCAACAACAGGTGTAACATCCCAGACAAGGGGCACTATTATAAGAGGAATTATTATATATAGGGGGTGTTATAAGGGGAGATTGATATATGAGGGGGGGTATTATAGGAGAGGAACTATTATATATACAGTGGGGAAAAAAGTATTTAGTCAGCCACCAATTGTGCAACTTCTCCCACTTAAAAAGATGAGGCCGGCCTGTAATTGTCATCATAGGTAGACCTCAACTATGAGAGATAAAATGAGAAAACATATCCAGAAAATCACATTGTCTGATTTTTAAGAATTTATTTGCAAACTATGGTGGAAAATAAGTATTTGGTCAATAACAAAAGTTCATCTTAATATTTTGTTATATATCCTTTGTTGGCAATGACGTCAAATGAGGTCAAACGTTTTCTGTAAGTCTTCACAAGGTTGGCACACACTGTTGCTGGTATGTTGGCCCATTCTTCCATGCAGATCTCCTCTAGAGCAGTGATGTTTTGGGGCTGTCGCTGGGCAACACGGACTTTCAACTCCCTCCAAAGGTTTTCTATGGGCTTGGGATCTGGAGACTGGCTAGGCCACTCCAGGACCTTGAAATGCTTCTTACGAAGCCACTCCTTCTTTGCCCTGGCGGTGTGCTTGGGATGATTGTCATGCGGAAAGACCCAGCCATGTTTCATCTTCAATGTCCTTGTTGATGGAAGGAGGTTTGCATTCAAAATCTCACGATACATGGCCCCATTCATTCTTTCATGTAAACAGATCAGTTGTCCTGGTCCCTTTGTAGAGAAACAGCCCCAAAGCATGATGCTGCCACCCCCATGCTTCACAGTAGGTATGGATTTCTTTGGATGCAACTCAGCATTCACTCTCCTCCAAACACGACGAGTTGTGTTTTTACCAAACAGTTCTACTTTGGTTTCATCTGACCATATGACGTTCTCCCAATACTCTTCTGGAACATCCAAATGCTCTCTACCAAACTTCAGATGGGTCCGGATATGAACTGGCTTAAGCAAGGGGACACGTCTGGCACTGCAGGATCTGAGACCCTGGCGGCGTAGTGTGTTACTGACGGTAGGCTTTGTCACGTTTGTACCAGCTTTCTGCAGGTCATTCACTAGGTTCCCCCGTGTGGTTCTGGGATTTTTGCTCACCGTTCTTGTGATTATTTTGACCCCATGGGGTGAGATCTTGCGTGGAGCCCCTGATCGAGGGAGATTATCAGTGGTCTTGTATGTCTTCCATTTTCTAATTATTGTTCCCACAGTTGATTTCTTCACACCAAGCTGCTTGCCTATTGCAGATTCAGTCTTCCTAGCCTGGTGCAGGTCTACAATTTTGTTTCTGGTGTCCTTCCACAGCTATTTGGTCTTCACCATAGTGGAGTTTGGAGTGTGACTGAGGTTGTGGACTGGTGTCTTTTATACTGATAACAATTTCAAACAGGTGCCATTATTACAGGTCTGTGAGAGCCAGAAATCTTGCTTGTTTGTGGGTGACCAAATACTTATTTTCCACCATAATTTGCAAATAAATTCTTAAAAAGTCAGATAATGTGATTTTCTGAATTTGTTTTCTCATTTTGTCTCTCATAGTTGAGGTCTACCTATGCTGTCAATTACAGGCCTCTCTCATCTTTTTAAGTGGGAGAACTTGCACAATAGGTGGCTGACTAAATACCTTTTTCCCCACTGTAAAGGGGCTATTATAAGGGGGAACTATTATATATAAGGGGGCTGTTATCAGGGAGAGACTGTTATATATAAGGGGCTATTATATATAAGGAGGAATCTGTTATATATAAAATGGGGAAATGTTATTCATAAGGGGGAGACTATTATATATAAGAGGGCTATTATAGGAGCGGAACTATTATATATAAGGTGAATTGTTGTAAGAGGGCTATTATGTAGAAGGTAGGAACTATTTATAAGGGGGCTACTATAAGAGGAAATTATTATATATAAGGTGGGCTATTATTTATAAGGGAAGAACTATTTATAATAGGCCTATAATAAGGGGAACATTACATTGGCGGCTATTATAATGTGGTCTCTTTTATTTATAAGAGGGAAACTTTATAAGAAGGTTATTATTAAAGGGGCTATTTATTAGAGGGAGCTATTATTTATAAGAGGGCTAATATTGATAATGTGGACTATTATTTATAAGGTGAACTATT
Source organism: Leptodactylus fallax (assembly GCA_947044405.1). Classification (NCBI taxonomy): domain Eukaryota; kingdom Metazoa; phylum Chordata; class Amphibia; order Anura; family Leptodactylidae; genus Leptodactylus; species Leptodactylus fallax. Next base: position 5,710,285 of record CAMRHE010000105.1, read on the forward strand.
ATTTATGAGGGGGCTATTACTGATAAGGGGGAACTATTACTGATATGGGGCACTGTTTATAAGCAGGGACTATTATTTATAAGGAGTTGCTATAATAACTGACGAGGTTTGCGAAAAACTATTAGGTAGTACAAAGGTGGTAATTTAAATTGTATGTGGGCATAAGGGGGGGGGTGGTTGTTACTGTTGTGGGGGCAGAAAAGGGGGGCTTCTACTGGAAATATGATGGCGTTGTTGGTATATCAGCACTTGGGGCCCCCGCTTTTAATTTTGCCCAGGGCCACAGTTTGTCTAAAACCGGCCCTTAACGTTGGTGGTATAGTGTGACCGCATCTGATGACAGCAGCACACATACTGAATACTACCACCTTTTTATAGAGCAGCAAGCCTTCCCCACCTTCAGGAGCGGCCAATTCCTGGTGAATACACCTATAGAGAGGGCGGACCCTTTCCCTCCCACCTTTTTGTACACCGTATTTCCTATTGAGACGGCTCTCTTTTTCACATCTGTTTCTTTCCTTCTTTCCGGTGGATTGTAGTGTTACTTTAGTTGCTCTTTCGGTAGTCAGTTTAAACTATCCCCTTGCTCTATATGGGATAGTAGAGGTTTCGTCTCTATTACCTTTTTTCCTGGGTTCACTATAGAAGGGTTTATAATGCTTTCAGTTTTTACCGTCCTAAGAGTGACTTGATTATTTTGGGCTTGACATTAACCTCTTAGTTTTGTCATGATTGTGCTTTACTGAAGGTTGACATGATCCTGGGTTATGGTATCCAGTGGCGCACCTCCAATGAGGCGAAGTGAGGTGGCCGCCTCAGGCGGCACTATCCGTCACTGTCTGGGGGGCAGCATTTTTACTATTTATTTACCATAAACCAGCCCAACACAGGCCGCTTTAAAAAAAACAAAAAAAAACAAAGCTATGAGGGGCCTGTCCTGGGCTGGCTTACGAGACGTCCGCATCTCAGCGCAGACTAGGAGGAGGCAGCAGCTCCATCAAGGTATCACAGGTAGGTGAAGATAACTTTTTTTTTTTTTTTTTTTTTTATAAATAGGCCATTACCTGCTGGAGTAACCCCAGGAGGTAACGGCCTATTTACTTACCTACCCCCGTGCCTGCTTGTGGTCGCCTCCGCTTCCCCTTCTGCTATGGGACGCAGAAGGGGGGAGCAGAAGCGTCTGTGAGCAGGCGCGGGGGTAGGTAAGTGAGGCTGCGGGCCTCAAATACTACTATTATTATACTCTTGGGCCTTTTCAGACCCCAGAGTATAATAATTGGAGTCCCAGGGGAGGTGAGGGAACATACAAAACATTGTTACTCACCTCTCCTGTGATCCAATGTTACTCCCAGCAGGCTTCTGCCCTCTGGTGACATCATCAGGTCGCGACTCCGGCCTGATCTACGTGACGTCTGTTCGCAATTAAAAAGGGCTGAAAGCTGCAGGGAGTGCACCGGTGGCCAGGATAGGTAAGTAGCACTAGTTTTTATGTTTGTCACCACCTGGGTCTCCAATCATTATACTTTGGGGTCTGAAAAGATAATAGTTCATGGGTGGGCCACTATGGGGAATAATACTGTGTGCAGGGGCCACTATGGAGCATAATACCGTGTGCAGGGGAGACTGTGCAACATAATACCAGTGCAGGAGCCACTGTGGAGAATAATACCAGTGCAGGGGTCACTATGGAGCATAATACCATGTGCAGGGGCCACTATGGAGCATAATACCGTGTGCAGGGGCCACTATGGAGCATAATACCGTGTGCAGGGGTGACTGTGCAACATAATACCAGTGCAGGAGCCACTATGGAGCATAATAACATGTGCAGGGGCCGCTGCGGGCCATAATACCGTGTGCAGGGGCTGCTGTGGGCCATAATATCATCTGCAGGGGCTGCTGCGGGCGATAATATCGTCTGCAGGGGCCGCTGTGAGCCATAATACTGTGTAATACTGTCTGCAGGGGCTGCTGTGGAACATGGGGCATTATAACCAGGGGCTATGGCGCCTGTTTATATCATACGCTGTCTGTTTATAGTGACCATGTGATGTAATTAGAGCCTTGTCACATAGACATGTATAGGACGATGCTGTAGTTACATTACATGGCCGTTATGAGATGAATGACACTATGTAAACAGAGAAGCGGTCACTGCGCTTACACAGGTACCACTCAAACAGCAGATCAGTAGGGGTCCTGGGTTTTTGAGCCCCACTGATTAGGTTATTAATGACCTGGAAAACCTTTTCATTAGTTAACACTTGGGGCATTATTAATAAGGGGCACTATTTATACAGGGTACACACGACATTATTAATATAAAGATGCACTTGGGAGTATTATTCATTATGGAGGGTTATATCATATCTCTTATATATATAAAAATGAGTTCCTGTCTGTCTGTCTGTCTGTCTGTTCTTTATGCGCGACCAAACGACTGGACCGATCCTCACCAAATTTGGCACACATGTACATCAGGTGTCCGGGAATATTATAGACTGGGTCTCAGCTCTCTTGGACGTACCGTTCCTGAGGTACAGTATTCCCAAAAAATGACCAGCATTAGTCTATACAAGCCTGCAAGTCTTTCACTCATATTCCAACTGCCATACACACGGTCACATGTCCCTTATCAGCCAATAACAGCTCGCAGGCGCTTACTCTCCTCAGGCACACAGGTTTCCATAGCAACCAAGCTATGTATGACCTGTATTAGTCAATAGCAGTTCACAGGACCTTAAATATTCAGTCATATCACGTGTTTCAGCCAATATAAGTTCACATTTAATTTACCAGGTTTCCATAACAACACAGCCATAAATAGACTGTACCTATACTGGACTCAGTGGCATAACTAGCAATGGCAGGGCCCCAAGGCTAACATTTGACATGGGACCCCCCCCCCCCCCGCACAAACTGCATTCCTGCACACACTATTATGCCCCATACTCTCCTCAGGCACACAGGTTTCCATAGCAACCAAGCTATGTATGACCTGTATTAGGGTGGGTTCACACCTGCGCTTCAGTCCGTCCATTGCCAATCCGAGAGAAAATCTCGGCGAACGGGATTGGCATCGGATACAGACAGGTCAGCGATGCATTGGTTAAAAACCCATTCATTTGAATGGGTTTTTAAAGCAATGCGAGGGTGTCCGATTGCACCCTCTGCGCTGCGAAACTGTTTTTTTTTCCTCGGACACGAAGTCCTGCATGTCCGACTTTGTTTCCGACGAAAAAAAAAGGATTGGCAACGGACGGACTGAAGCGCAGGTGTGAACCCACCCTTAGTGAATAGCAGTTCACAGGACCTTAAATATTCAGTCATATCACGTGTATCAGCCAATATAAGTTCACATTTCATTTACCAGGTTTCCATAACAACACAGCCATAAATAGACTGTACCTATACTGGACTCAGTGGCGTAACTAGCAATGGCAGGGCCCCAAGACGAACATTTGACATGGGACCCCCCCCCCCCCCCCGGCAACCCCCACACGCACACAAACTGCATTTCTGCACACACTATTATGCCCCATAGTGGCCCCTGCATACACTATTAGGCCCCATAGTGGCCCCTGCACACAGTATCATAGTGGCTCCTTCATATAGTATTATGCGCACTTCCAGCTACTTCTTCAATGTTGGACCAGATGTCACGTGAGCCAGGCATGTATCGCAATGCATAATGACGTCGGACTGGCCCACTGACATCTGGGATGCCACCAAGGAGGCCCGAAGTCTGCTGAAAAGACCCCATAGTATAATGATAGCAGTGTTTGTGGGGTTCACGGCCCACAGGCCTTACTTACCAATCCCCGCTCTTGCTCACAGCCGCCTCTGCAGAAGGTGAAGTGCAGGCGGCCGTGAGCAGGAGTGGGGATCGTTAAGTAAATAGGGCCCGTTACCTGCTGGTGTTAAAAAAAACAAAAAAAACAAAAAAAAAAAAAAAAAAAAAAAACCATCAGAGGCCCGCCAGGTCCCCTAATGTCCCGGGCCCAGTGGCAGCTGATACCACTGCTAAACCGGTATTTACGCCACTGACTGGACTGCCATACTGGATTTCAGCATTCTTATAAATTGAAACGTTTTTAAACTACTCATGTCCCCTGCAGCAAAACGCATGGCTGCTGCTCGAGCTAATGAAAACTCTCAGCAGACCCAAGCCTGTCTCCAATCTGATAAGGTATGTTACAGACAACAGCGAGCTGCTGAAACTCCCCAGCAGACCCAAGCCCGTCTCCAATCTGACAAAGCATTGTCAGCCACATGCACACAGCTGCACTCCAGGTTTCAATAACAACCCAGCCATTTTTCTTCACTGCTGTAGGTCAGCTTTAAAGGGGCAGGGCGCTGTGGATGACACTGTTACACAAGGTCACATACACACAGCTTTACTACAGGTTTTCCATAACAACCGATGGCAGGTTTTTCACTGATATCCAAACTGAGATGCACATGATCACATGACACTTATGGACCAATGCAAAATCGCAGGTTCAGTCTTGACATACACACAGCTTTACACCAGGTTTCCATAGCAACCAAGCTATTTATGTCCTGCATCAGTCAATAGCAGTTCGCAGGTCCTTAAATATTCAGTCATATGACGTGCATCAGCCAATATAAGTTCACATTTCATTTACCAGGTTTCCATAGCAACACAGCCATAAATAGACTATACCTATACTGGACTGCCATACTGGATGTCAAGTGCAAAACTGGCCAATTCTTATGGGGTCACTACACAAACAAAAAATGAAATATACCCGTGCGAAGCTGGGTCCTTCCTCTAGTCTCTTATATATATATAAAAATGAGTTCCTGTCTGTCTGTCTGTCTGTTCTTTATGTGCGATTGGACCGATCCTCACCAAATTTGGCACACATGTACATCAGGTGTCCGGGAATATTATAGACTGGGTCTCAGCTCTCTTGGACGTACCGTTCCTGAGTTACAGTATTCCCAAAAAATGACCAGCATTAGTCTATACAAGCCTGCAAGTCTTTCACTCATATTCCAACTGCCATACACACGGTCACATGTCTCTTTATCAACCAATAAGAGCTCGCAGGCACTTACTCTCCTTAGGCACACAGGTTTCCATAGCAACCAAGCTATGTATGACCTGTATTAGTCAATAGCAGTTCACAGGACCTTAAATATTCAGTCATATCACGTGTATCAGCCAATATAAGTTCACATTTAATTTACCAGGTTTCCATAACAACACAGCCATAAATAGACTGTACCTATACTGGACTCAGTGGCGTAACTAGCAATGGCAGGGCCCCAAGGCGAACATTTGACATGGGACCCCCCCCCCGGCAACAAACCCCCCCCCCCCCGCACAAACTGCATTCCTGCACACAGTATTCTGCCCCATAGTGGCCCCTGCATACACTATTAGGCCCCATAGTGCCCCTGCACACAGTATCATAGTGGCTCCTTCATATAGTATTATGCGCACTTCCCGCTACTTCTTCAATGTTGGACCAGATGTCACGTGAGCCGGGCATGTATCGCAACGCATAATGACTTCGGACTGGCCCACCGACATCTGGGACGCCACCATGGAGGCCCGAAGCCTGCTGAAAAGACCCCAGAGTATAATGATAGCGGTGTTTGTGGGGTTCACGGCCCGCAGGCCTTACTTACCAATCCCCGCTCCTGCTCACAGCTGCCTCTGTAGAAGGTGAAGTGCAGGCGGCCGTGAGCAGGAGCAGGGATCGGTAAGTAAATAGGGCCCGTTACCTGCTGGTGTTACACCAGCAGGTAACGGCCTAATAAAAAAAAAAATATCAAAAAAACATCAGGGGCTCGCTGGGACCCCTAATGTCCCGGGCCCTGTGGCAGCTGCTACCACTGCTAAACCGGTATTTACGCCACTGACTGGACTGCCATACTGGATTTCAGCATTCTTATAAATTGAAACGTTTTTAAACTACTCATGTCCGCTGCAGCAAAACGCATGGCTGCTGCTCGAGCTAATGAAAACTCTCAGCAGACCCAAGCCTGTCTCCAATCTGATAAGGTATGTCACAGACAACAGCGAGCTGCTGAAACAACCCAGCAGACCCAAGCCCGTCTCCAATCTGACGAAGCATTGTCAGCCACATGCACACAGCTGCACTCCAGGTTTCAATAACAACCCAGCCATTTTTCTTCACTGCTGTAGGTCAGCTTTAAAGGGGCAGGGCGCTGTAGATGACACTGTTACACAAGGTCACATACACACAGCTTTACTCCAGGTTTTCCATAACAACCGATGGCAGGTTTTTCACTGATATCCAAACTGAGATGCACATGATCACATGACACTTATGGACCAATGGAAAATCGCAGGTTCAGTCTTGACATACACACAGCTTTACACCAGGTTTCCATAGCAACCAAGCTATTTATGTCCTGCATGAGTCAATAGCAGTTCGCAGGTCCTTAAATATTCAGTCATTTGACGTGTATTAGCCAATATAAGTTCACATTTCATTTACCAGGTTTCCATAGCAACACAGCCATAAATAGACTATACCTATACTGGACTGCCATACTGGATGTCAAGTGCAAAACTGGCCAATTCTTATGGGGTCACTACACAAACAAAAAATGAAATATACCCGTGCGAGCCGGGTCCTTCCTCTAGTATTTTATAATTGGGGGTAGCAGCAGGATGGGTGTGCAGGTGAGAACAATGTGGGTTGGATGCCTGGAAAAGTGAGGAGCCAAAGATATCTGTTTTGCAAACTTTACAGAGACAAGTCACAGCTGGAAGAAGTGGTCATGGCGGTCCAAAGGGAAGAGAAGGGAAATGTGAAGGATTAGTCAGAGATGTCACCTGTAAGTCACAAAATGTTACTGCCCTGTATTCACCTAAATGATAGAGGATAAATACCCGATTGATGGGGGGTCTGTCTGCTGAGACCCCCACTGAGCCTGAGAATTGTTTTTTTTCCCTCCACTGGGTGGGAATTCAGCCTGGCTGCAGCAGAATATAGGCGTGTCGCTTGGTGGATGGACGAACCCGCGTGGCTCTCATTCATTTCAATGGGAGTGCCAAAGACAGCAGAAGTACAGTACTCAGCTATCTGCAGTGCTCCTATTATAGAGAATGGGGCCATGCGGGCTCGTCCAACCACCAAGCAGAAGATGTGTGAAGTTACTTTCATTCAGGGGCGTAACTATCGGTGTAGCAGCAGTAGCGGCTGCCACAGGGCCCGGGACATTAGGGGCCCCGGAGCCCTGTGGCAGATGCTACTGCGAACCCCACAAGCCAGTAATGATCGCGGTCGCAAGGGGTGCGACCGTGAACGGACCCGGCAGGTTACGGAGCTGGAGATGGCTGGGCCCCGGACCATTATGATAGCGGTCGGGGAAAGCCTGGTTCCCTGACCGCTATACGTACTGTTATTTGAAAGGGGCCCTGGCATATTGCAGGCCCCTTTCCAATAGATGGCAGCCCAGGGGAGGTGACTGAAAATAATAAATACATATTCTCACCTCTCCTGGGCACAGCGTTCTCTCCGGGGCTTCTCCGTCATGTGACTGAGGCCTGTGATTAGGCCCCTGTGGTCACATGGGGCGCGGCTGCGTAATGACATCAGTGCGCTCCCATGTGACCGCTGAGGCCCAATCACAGGCCTCGGCAGCGATGTCGGAAGAGGGCCTGAAGACGCTGAAGACGGCAGGATGGAGCGAGGATGCCAAGGAAAGGTAAGGCAAGGTGAGTATGAGTGTTTGTTATTTTTAATCACCTACCCTGGGTCTCCGATTATTATACTCTGTGGTCTGAGGAGACCCCAGAGTATAATAATAGCACCGAAGCGGAGGGGGCTGTTGGGAGCATATAATACTGTGTGCGGGCCACTGTAGAGCATATAATACTTGGTGGGGGCCACTGGGGGGGCATATAATACTGGGTGGGGGGCACTGTAGAGCATATACTACTGTGTGGGGGCCACTGTAGAGCATATAATACTGTGTGGGGGCCACTGTAGAGCATATAATACTGGGTGTGGGCCATTATGGGGGCATATAATACTGGGTGGGGGGCACATAATACTGGGTGGGGACCACTGTAGAGCATATAATACTGTGTGGGGGCCACTGTACAGCATATAATACTGTGTGGAGGGCACTGTAGAGCATATAATACTGTGTGGGGGCCACTGTAGAGCATATAATACTGGGTGGGGGCCACTGTAGAGCATATAATACTAGGTGGGGCCACTGTAGAGCATATAATACTGGGTGGGGGCCACTGGGGGGGCATATAATACTGGGTGGGGGGCATATAATACTGAGTGGGGGCATATAATACTGGGTGGGGACCACTGTGGGGAGCATATAATACTGTGTGGGGGGCCACTGTAGGGAGGATATAATACTGGGTGGGGCCCACTATGGGGGGCATATAATATTGGGTGGGTACCACTGTGGGAAGCATATAATACTGGGTGGGGACCACTGTGTGAAGCATATTATACTGTGTGGGGCCACTGTTGGTAGCATATTATACTGTGTGTGGGGGGAGAAATGTAGAGCATATAATGCTGTATGGGGGCCACTGTTGCGCATATAATGCTGTGTGGGGGCCACTGTTGCGCATATAATACTATCTGGGGCCTCTACTGAGCATATTTTACTGTTTGGGGACCCGTAACCGGTTCGGGGGGGGGGGGGCCATGTCAAATGTTCACCTTGGGGCCCAGCCATTCCTAGTTACGCCACTGCTTTCATTGTTAATGCCGTGTTGTTGATCTGATACTGAAGTAATACAGGAAGAAGAATTCTTAAAAACTGTTTTATAACTTTGTGTATTGTGTATATTGGGCGACGATAACAGCGTGTGAAACTAGCAGCATGGATACTCAATTTTTTTTTTTTTTTTGGGGGGGGGGGGCGTCTTTCTATAGTCCGCCTCAGGCAGCAAAGAGGCTAGGTTCACCACTGATGGAATCTATATATATGAGTACGATTAAGGGTGTGGCAAGATTTGTATTTTGTTTACATGGCTGTTTAGCCATGTGTCTGCTTAGGGTGGGTTCACACCTGCGCTTCAGTCCGTCCGTTGCCAATCCGAGTAAAAATCTCGGCGAACGGGATTGGCATCAGATACAGACAAGTTTGAGACGCATTGGTTAAAATCCCATTCATTTGAATGGGTTTTTAAAGCAATGCGCGGGTGTGCGCTTACACCCTCTGCGCTGCGAAGCCGATTTTTTCGTCGGACACAAAGTCCTGCATGTCCGACTTTGTTTCCGACGAAAAAAAGGATTCGCAGCGCAGAGGGTGCAATCGGACACCCGCGCATTGCTTTAAAAACCCATTCAAATGAATGGGATTTTAACCAATGTGTCTTAAACCTGTCTGTATCCGATGCCAATCCCGTTCGCCGAGATTTTCACTCGGAGTGGCAACGGACGGACTGAAGCGCAGGTGTGAACCCACCCTTACCTATTTGGCTGCTGGAATTATTTGCCTCTAATAGTATTTTATTTTTTGCTTACTGCTATGACCCCTCTTCATCCTCTGAGATATATTTAACTTGGCTGCAGCCTGTTTGTTTTTATCAGGTCGGCTGATAATTCCAGTACTATGGGACATATACGTTCGGTAGCGTCCTCCATTCCCTAGGTATCTGGAACCTCCCCCTGCCCTTATTGGTTCCTGCGCTACTCTTTGGTGATGCGGGCTTTGGGGGCGTGTTTATCTTCCGGGCTGTAACTTCAGATGCCAGATCCACCTGTAGGGAACTGCCATTTCTACTAGTATATAATGTATTTAGCCTCTCTGCCCCTGCAGTTTGGCTTCAGAGACCCCAGGCATTCAGTGCAGGGTTTGTTTTGTAAATACAGTGAGTCAGAGACATGTGAGGCAGAGCTGCTGTGAGGAGGCATGTTATGTCTGTGGGAGTCTAAGGCAGGTGGTAGGTGTAATCCTAAGGAATAGATAAGTAGATATTTAAGAATCTATATCCTTGAGATGAGCTAGTGAAGCTGATCTACCTTATTTCAGAGCCACCTGTTCCATTTTACTTCAGAGTATATACAGTGCTGGCCAAAAGTATTGGCACCCCTGCAATTCTGTCAGATAATACTCAATTTCTTCCAGAAAATGATTGCAATCACAAATGCTTTGGTAATAATATCTTCATTTATTTTGCTTGCAATGAAAAAACACAAAAGAGAATGAAAAAAAAAGTCAAATCATTGATCATTTTACACAAAACTCCAAAAATGGGCCGGACAAAAGTATTGGCACCCTCAGCCTAATACTTGGTAGCACAACCTTTAGACAAAATAACTGCGAACAACCGCTTCCGGTAACCATCAATGAGTTTCTTACAATGCTCTGCTGGAATTTTAGACCATTCTTCTTTGGCAAATTTCTCCAGGTCCCTGAGATTGGAAGGGTGCCTTCTCCAAACTGCCATTTTGAGATCTCTCCACAGGTGTTCTATGGGATTCAGGTCTGGACTCATTGCTGGCCACTTTAGAAGTCTCCAGTGCTTTCTCTCAAACCATTTTCTAGTGCTTTTTGAAGTGTGTTTTGGGTCATTGTCCTGCTGGAAGACCCATGACCTCTGAGGGAGACCCAGCTTTCTCACACTGGGCCCTACATTATGCTGCAAAATTTGTTGGTAGTCTTCAGACTTCATAATGCCATGCACACGGTCAAGCAGTCCAGTGCCAGAGGCAGCAAAGCAACCCCAAAACATCAGGGAACCTCCGCCATGTTTGACTGTAGGGACCGTGTTCTTTTCTTTGAAGGCCTCTTTTTTTTTCCTGTAAACTCTATGTTGATGCCTTTTCCCAAAAAGCTCTACTTTTGTCTCATCTGACCAGAGAACATTCTTCCAAAAAGTTTTTGGCTTTCTCAGGTAAGTTTTGGCAAACTCCAGCCTGGCTTTTTTATGTCTCTGGGTCAGAGGTGGGGTCTTCCTGGGTATCCTACCATAGAGTCCCTTTTCATTCAGACGCCGACGGATAGTACGGGTTGACACTGTTGTACCCTCAGACTGCAGGGCAGCTAGAACTTGTTTGGATGTTAGTCGAGGTTCTTTAGCCACCATCCGCACAATCTTTTGTTGAAATCTCTCGTCAATTTTTCTTTTCCGTCCACATCTAGGGAGGTTAGCCACAGTGCCATTGGCTTTAAACTTCTTGATGACACTGCGCACGGTAGACACAGGAACATTCAGGTCTTTGGAGATGGACTTGTAGCCTTGAGATTGCTCATGCTTCCTCACAATTTTGCTTCTCAAGTCCTCAGACAGTTCTTTGGTCTTCTTTCTTTTCTCCATGCTCAATGTGGTACACACAAGGACACAGGACAGAGGTTGAGTCAACTTTAATCCATTTCAACTGGCTGCAAGTGTGATTTAGTTATTGCCACCACCTGTTATGTGCCACAGGTAAGTAACAAGTGCTGTTAATTACACAAATTAGAGAAGCATCACATGACTTTTCAAAGGGTGCCAATACTTTTGTCCACCGTCTTTTTTATGTTTGGTGTGGAATTATATCCAATTTGGCTTTTTGACAATTCTTTTTGTGGTTTTCCATTGAAGACAAATTAAATGAAGATATTATTGCCAAAGCATTTGTGATTGCAATCATTTTCTGGAAGAAATTGAGTATTATCTGACAGAATTGCAGGGGTGCCAATACTTTTGAAAGATTGTGCGGATGGTGGCTAAAGAACCTCGACTAACATCCAAACAAGTTATAGCTGCCCTGCAGTCCGAGGGTACAACAGTGTCAACCCGTACTATCCGTCGGCGTCTGAATGAAAAGGGACTCTATGGTAGGATACCCAGGAAGACCCCACCTCTGACCCAGAGACATAAAAAAGCCAGGCTGGAGTTTGCCAAAACTTACCCAAGAAAGCCAAAAACTTTTTGGAAGAATGTTCTCTGGTCAGATGAGACAAAAGTAGAGCTTTTTGGGAAAAGGCATCAACATAGAGCAGGAAAAAAAAAGAGGCCTACAAAGAAAAGAACACGGTCCCTACAGTCAAACATGGTGGAGGTTCCCTGATGTTTTGGGGTTGCTTTGCTGCCTCTGGCACTGGACTGCTTGACCGTGTGCATAGCATTATGAAGTCTGAAGACTACCAACAAATTTTGCAGCATAATGTAGGGCCCAGTGTGAGAAAGCTGGGTCTCCCTCAGAGGTCATGGGTTTTCCAGCAGGACAATGACCCAAAACACACTTCAAAAAGCACTAGAAAATGGTTTGAGAGAAAGCACTGGAGACTTCTAAAGTGGCCAGCAATGAGTCCAGACCTGAATCCCATAGAACACCTGTGGAGAGATCTCAAAATGGCAGTTTGGAGAAGGCACCCTTCAAATCTCAGGGACCTGGAGAAATTTGCCAAAGAATGGTCTAAAATTCCAGCAGAGCATTGTAAGAAACTCATTGATGGTTACCAGAAGCGGTTGTTCGCAGTTATTTTGTCTAAAGGTTGTGCTACCAAGTATTAGGCTGAGGTGCCAATACTTTTGTCTGGCCCATTTTTGGAGTTTTGTGTAAAATGACCAATGATTTGACTTTTTTTTTCATTCTCTTTTGTGTTTTTTCATTGCAAGCAAAATAAATGAAGATATTATTACCAAAGTATTTGTGATTGCAATCATTTTCTGGAAGAAATTGAGTATTATCTGACAGAATTGCAGGGGTGCCAATCCTTTTGGCCAGCACTGTATATACCCGGGTATATAACCTAAGACTGTTGTGGACTTGCTGGTTGTTGTAGTACTGCTGTGTTCTGAGTATATTGTATGTATGTACTATTACCCTTTTGATTCTTATAAAGCTACTGTTATAACCTTATGTGGTATCTGTATGTATTCTTCAGACTGTGAGATTAGTACAGTAATCCTTGTTAAGGCTACTAACTGCACTTCATGGGTAAGTCCCAGGAAGAGACCCTCCCTGTAACTACAGAGGCTCTATCCTGGGTGGAGGCACTGATATATTTCATATATGTTCCCACTCTTCCCTTCAGCGAAGGCTTCAGGTCCCATTATACACACAGGTCAGCGCCAGAGTCTGTTGCGGGAGAGATAATACTCATACCCCTCCCCCCAAATAGGGCTACACACCTTTGGGCGGAGCTGTGGTGGGGGGGGCCTCTGATGCCCCATGGAGGGGAGTTCCCTCCCCCCTGTCTTGAGTAGCCGATTGGGTCGTGGCAGGATTACTCCTGCGGCTGGTTGGCCTACCGCTGTGGATGGGCTCCTTGAGAGTCTGCCCCCTCTATAGGCGTATCCTCCAAGGATTGGCAGTTTCTGGAGGTGGGGAAGGCTTGCTGCTCTATAAAAAGTTGGTAGTATTTAGTATGTGTGCTGCTGTCATCAGATGTGGTCACACTATACCACCAACATTACATAGTGTTGGATTCCATATCTGAAGACAATAACAGCAGTTTTCACTGCTATTACTTATTGGACCTCTGATGAATTGTTACAAAGAAATGCATAGGGTCTTTTGGCAGCTATTAGGAGCATCACCTTTCCCTTTTATAGATGGCTCGGAGCTAGTTGGAGACCTTAGGTGGTGTTGGCCAGTAACCTCACCACCTGGGTCCCCCCTTGGCATTTTTATCTATTTTGGAGTCTACATTCATCTATTTCATTGGGATTTGGTGATCCTCTTTTGTGATAAGGGAGGTCAGTTCATTGTGAGGGACAGCTTGATGGTAATTTCTGTCCTTGGACATACTGGCCCGTTCCACTTTATTTTTATGGTCCAGTTTTGTGCCTACCTCTCTATCTTTATGTTACTGATGTCTATAATTTATGTATTTACACAGTGTTTGAACATGATTTTTATCTATTGATGTATTAAAAGATATATTTTATCATTTTTTGTGGACCCATCTAGTGGCCTATTGGTATTTATATTTTCTCTGTGAGCTGTGTTTGAACAATAGGCAAATATTTTTAGCCTTCTGTGAGCCAACAAAACATGTGTAAATGCAATAATTTTATAGGAGAAATACTTCATTTTCTGGAAAAATTTCAAGGGTGCCAACACTTAGGGCATGACTGTACATATATGCCTTTTTATAAATTGATTTGCACTTTATCGTACTTCGTCACTCACTGCGCTCATGATCTCACACTATCATTTTTATTCCATTTTTGCACTTGTCACTTCACATATGTATTTATTATGGTCTCTGAGGTCCTCAGTTTGTGTCCTGGTTGACATACTTATGTTAGTATTGCTGATTTCCTCGTCCTCTTTTCCTGGTATTGATGCGTATGCACTTTGAATAATTGCTTTTTGATGTCTGCTGGTGCGCCTGCGCAGCTGGCACTTGTGTCGGTCTGATCTGGCTCACTGGCGGACATGTAGTCATATCTAGTTTAATCTCTAAATGCACATGCTTCCTTACATGGTCTTTCTGCCACAATCTCCTCCACAAGGCCCTTGTCCTTAGTGCACTTGCTTAGTGGCTGATGTCATCGAGCTGTGGCGGCGCACTTTCATAATTCTTACCCGGGTGTCCACACGAGGTATGAAATGTGTATGTCAGGTGTCTCCATAATTGCATTTATGATTGGTTGTTTTCACATATATATTTTACCTGTATGTCACCTACCGCCAGGGTCGGACTGGCCCACCGGGGGACCGGTGAATCCCCCAGTGGGCCCCGTGCCATTTTTTTTTTTATAGGCAGTGGAGGTGCGGTTAGGCCCCCATTCACTTACCTCTCCGCGCTCCAGGCCAGGGCTCACTGTGCGTCACACATCACGTTGCGATGATGTAATGTGCGATGCACAGGTTCCAGGCTGTTGCGGGAAGAGGAGAGGCAGCGAGCAGGAGAGGAGTGAAGTAAGTGATGCTGCCAGATTCTACCTGGTTTTGCGATCTGGTTTTATTAACCGGATCGCAAAACCGGGGAGAAGTGGCGCCGCCGACCTGGTTCTGATACTTACCTAACTGTTCTCCGGCGCCTCCTGCTTCTTGCTGCAGGCGCACATCACGTTATATCAGTGCGCCTTGCGCAATAAGGAGCGGGACCGTGGAGAAGACAGGTGAGTAATCACCCAAAACTGCTATAGGGGGACCAGTGAAAGGGCTACTGTATGGGCCAGTGGCCCCTGCACTATTCCCCCCTATAGTGACCCCTGCACTATTCCCCCCCATAGTGGCCCCTGCACTATTCCCCCCCCTATAGTGGTCCCTGCACTATTTACCCCCCCCCCCCTATAGTGGCCCCTGCACTATTCTCCCCTCCCCATAGTGGCCCCTGCACTATTCTTCCCCCTCATAGTGGCCCCTACACTATTCTTCCCCTCCATAGTGGCCCCTACACTATTCTCCCCCTATAGTGGCCACTGCACTATTCCCCCCGCCCATAGTGGCCCCTACACTATTCTCCCCCATAGTGGCCGCTGCATTATTCTCCCCCACTATAGTGGCCCCTACATTATTCTCCCCCCTATAGTGGCCACTGCACTATTCCCCCCCCCCCCCCATAGTGGCCGCTGCATTATTCTCCCCCCCTATAGTGGCCCCTGCACTATTCTCCTCCCCCTATAGTGGCCCCTACACTATTCTCCCCCCTATAGTGGCCACTGCACTCCCCCCCCCCCATAGTGGCCCCTACACTATTCTCCCCCATAGTGGCCTCTGAATTATTCTCCCCCCTATAGTGGCCCCTGCACTATTCTCCCCCCCTATAGTGGCCCCTGCACTATTCCCCCCCCCCTATAGTGGCCCCTGCACTATTCTTCCCCCTATAGTGGCCCCTGCACTATTCTTCCCCCCAAACCCTATAGTGGCCCCTGCTCTATTTTCCCCCTCATACCCTATAGTGGCCCCTGCTCTATTCTCTCCCCCTATAGTGGCCCCTTCACTATTTCCCCCCATACAGTGGCCCCCTCACTGGTCCCCTATACTGTATGGGGACCATTGATGGGGCCATTATATTGGGGGGGGGGCAGTGATGGGGGCTAATATCCTGGGGGACATTAAATGGGTTATCCAGGATAACTTTTTTTTTTTTTAATTAGGCCGGGGCAGGTAAAAAAAAAAAACAAACAAAAAACTCTTCTGTGCCCATTGTCTCCCAGCGTGGTTCGGTTCTGCAGCTCTGTTGTTTTCTTCCCACTGAACATGACTACCTGTGCCAGTGAGGACTTCCGGCAAAAGAAAACAGTGGAGCTGCAGGACCAGACCCTGTGTTTTTTCACCTCCCCCAGACTAATAATAAAATAAATAAAAAAAATTATGCTGGACAACCTCTTTAAAGTGGGAGGCATTAGGGGGTTATATTAAAGGGGTTGTCCAGGCAGAATTTTTTATGATTGATCCTCAGGATAGGCCATAAATACCTGATCTGTAGGGGGCCGACCCCGGACCGATCAGTTGTATGGAGCCACTTCTAGCACCCATCCTGTACACAATACAGGGCTGGAAGCAGAAAGCTCTGTCCACTGTATAGTAGCCAGGCACCTTCACTGCATCTCAGAACATATTGAAGTCAGTGGGAGCTGAGCTGCAGTGAAGTTGCCGGGCTGCTGTAGAGTGAATGAAGCTTTCTACTTCTGGCCCTATGGTGTGTACAGAATGGGCGCTGGAAGTGGCTCCATACAGCTGATGGGGTTTAGTTGAATTGTAGTTTAGGTAGTGCAGTGGTGCACATCGTATGGCGGGTGAGCAGCATGGCTCCCAACATGTTATTTCCTTTAGCTGCCCTGTCTCGCTACCGCTGATCTGCTGGGGTCCTGGCGGTGGGCCCCTAGAAACAATTCCACTGGTGGGCCCTAGACATCCCAGTCCGACACTGCCTACCGCTATCTGTGACAGCTGGGGGGGGGGGTGGCATTTTCACTGTTTATTTAACCTAAACCAGCCCAAGACAGGTCTCTTTAAAAAACATGCCGAGTGGGACATGTCCTGTGCTGGCTTAGAGATGTAGGCAGGGAAGGAGAGAGGTAGCTCGGGGCAGCTGTGTGGAGGCAAGCACTGCATCTGCACTCACCCATAGGCAGCTGCTCCTGCGATCCACTCACAAACATTCATTTGGCCTGTTCCTCCTTCTGGATGATCAATTACACCGCTCTCCGCCTCTGCCAACGCTGGGCCTGCGTGCATCAGGTCACGTCGCTCTGCTGGTAAATTGACCTGACATGACGCACGCAGCCCAATACACTCCTAGGCTACGCAGTACGGCTCCCTGTCCTTGCTCTCAGGAAGGATTTTAGCGCTACTATTGGCTGCAGCCTTCTCCTTGGATCTGGGGAACCCTACCTGTGCCCCCTGGCTCATCACCAGCTGAAGTAGATGAAGTAAGAGTTTTATATTAATTAAATAATGCTCTTATCCCCTATCCATACTGATTGATGGGGGGGGTCTGTCTGCTGAGATCCCCACTGGGCCTGAAAATTTTGTCTCTCCCCCCCCCACCCCCACTGGGATATCAGCCTCACCATTGCCAGGCTGAATATAAGCGTGTTACTTGGTGGATGGATCCCATTCACTTTGATGGGAGTGCCAAAGATAGCCGAAGTACAGTACTCAGCTGTCTGGGGAGGGGAGTCTACAAACTTATAAAAATATTTTTCCAGTATCGTGAACGCCGTAACGGAAAAAAAACATCAAAAAAAGTGCCAAACTGTTTTTTCGCTGTTTTGCCTCTGATAAAAATTTTAATAAAAAGTGATCAAAGCAATAGACATTCCCCAAAATGGTATAACTAAAAATTACACCTGGCCCTGTAAAAGAAAGATGCCCTATGCATCCCCGTACACAGAAATATGAAAAAGTTATGGGTGTCAGAATATGGCAACTTTAAGAAAAAAAAAATTTTTGCAAAGTTTTTATCACTTTGTTAAGAGTTTAAAATATAAATAAAACTATATAAATTTGGTATCCTTGGAATTGTACCGAAACATAGCATACAGATGACATGCCATTTTGGCTGCAGAGAGAACGCTGTAAAAACGAAGCCTGTAAGAATGTCGCACAAATGAACTTTTTTTTTAATTCCACCAAATTCTGAATTTTTTTCCAGCTTCCAAGTACATTGTACAGAATATGAAGAACAATTTGTCCCACAAACATTAAGCCCTAATATGGCTCTGTGAATGGAAAAATAAAAAGCTATGGGGTTTGGAAGGCAGGGGGTCAAAAATGAAAATGAAAAAATGGGAAGGGGTTAAAGGAATTGTAAAAGATGTTTTAAAAAAGATAGCCGGGAGCTTTTTTTTTTGGGGGGGGGGGGGAGTATTTTCTATGGTTCGCCCTTGCCTACCAGTTACCCCCAAATAAAGACTTTTTAGGCGAAAAGCGTGTAGTGTCGTCTTCCATCCTGGTCGGTTTGTACAGGGGTTATATATGCAATTCTTTTGTCTCTCTCCCCCCCCTCTCTCTCTCTCTCTCTCTCTCTCTCTCTCTCTCTCTCTCTCTATATATATATATATAGTCATATGAAAAGTGGGCACCCCATTAAACTTAAACATTTTTTGGTCTAAAAATTTGGGGGGTTGGGGCAGCCCTTTCCATTTGTTATATCTAAAAAAGGGGGGGACCAAAAAATTTTGAGGGTTGGAAAGGGGGTTTTTGTTAAAAAAAAAAGGGATATGCATCAAACCAAAATTTGGCCAGTGCAAAAATTTGGGTACCCTTATCATTTTATTGATTTGAATACTCCTAACTACTTTTTACTGACTTACTGAAGCACAAAATTGGTTTTGTAACCTCACTGAGCTTTGAACTTCATAGCCAGGTGTATCCAATCATGAGAAAAGGTATTTAAGGTGGCCAATTGCAAGCTGTTCTCCTATTTGAATCTCCTCTGAAGAGTGGCATCATGGGCTCCTCAAAACAACTCTCAAATGATCTGAAAACAAAGATTGTTCAACATAGTTGTTCAGGGGAAGGATACAAAAAGTTGTCTCAGAGATTTAACCTGTCAGTTTCCACTGTGAGGAACATAGTAAGGAAATGGAAGACCACAGGGACAGTTCTTGTTAAGCCCAGAAGTGGCAGGCTAAGAAAAATATCAGAAAGGCAGAGAAGAAGAATGGTGAGAACAGTCAAGGACGATCCACAGACCACCTCCAAAGAGCTGCAGCATCATCTTGCTGCAGATGGTGTCACTGTGCATCGGTCAACAATACAGCAAACTTTGCACAAGGAGAAGCTGTATGGGAGAGTGATGCGAAAGAAGCCGTTTCTGAAAGCACGCCACAAACAGAGTCACCTGAGGTATGCAAAAGCACATTTGGACAAGCCAGCTTCATTTTGGAAGAAGGTCCTGTGGACTGATGAAACAAAGATTGAGTTGTTTGGTCATACAAAAAGGCGTTATGCATGGCGTCAAAAAAGCACAGCATTCCAAGAAAAACACTTGCTACCCACTGTAAAATTTGGTGGAGGTTCCATCATGCTTTGGGGCTGTGTGGCCAATGCCGGCACCGGGAATCTTGTTAAAGTTGAGGGTCGCATGGATTCAACTCAGTATCAGCAGATTCTTGAGAATAATGTACAAGAATCAGTGACGAATTTGAAGTTACGCCGGGGATGGATATTTCAGCAAGACAATGATCCAAAACACAGCTCCAAATCTACTCAGGCATTCATGCAGAGGAACAATTACAATGTTCTGGAATGGCCATCCCAGTCCCCAGACCTGAATATCATTGAACATCTGTGGGATAATTTGAAGCGGACTGTCCATGCTCGGCGACCATCAAACTTAACTGAACTGGAATTGTTTTGTAAAGAGGAATGGTCAAAAATACCTTCATCCAGGATCCAGGAACTGATTAAAAGCTACAGGAAGCGACTAGAGGCTGTTATTTCTGCAAAAGGAGGATCTACTAAATATTAATGTCACTTTTCTGTTGAGGTGCCCATACTTTTGTACCGGTCAAATTTTGGTTTAATGCATATTGCACATTTTCTGTTAGTACAATAAACCTCATTTCAATCCTGAAATATTACTGTGTCCATCAGTTATTAGATATATCAAATTGAAATGGCTGTTGCAAACACCCAAATATTTAGAACTAAAAATGATTAAGATTAATAGGGGTGCCCAAACTTTTTCATATGACTGTATATATATATATACACAGACGTGGACAAAATTGTTGGTACCCCTCTTTTAATGAAAGAAAAACCCACAATGGTCACAGAAATAACTTGAATCTGACAAAACTGGAATTTGCCAAACTACATGTTGACAAGCCACAAAGCTTCTGGGAGAATGTCCTATGGACAGATGAAACAAAAATCAAAATTTTTGGCAAGGCACATCAGCTCTATGTTCACAGACGGAAAAATGAAGCATATCTTGAAAAGAACACTGTCCCTACTGTGAAACATGGAGGAGGCTCTGTTATGTTCTGGGGCTGCTTTGCTGCATCTGGCACAGGGTGTCTTGAATCTGTGCAGGGTACAATGAAATCTCAAGACTATCAAGGGATTCTAGAGAGAAATGTGCTGCCCAGTGTCAGAAAGCTTGGTCTCAGTCGCAGGTCATGGGTCTTTCAACAGCATAATGACCCAAAACACACAGCTAAAAACACCCAAGAATGGCTAAGAGGAAAACATTGGACTATTCTGAAGTGGCGTTCTATGAGCCCTGACCTAAATCCTATTGAGCATCTTTGGAAGGAGCTGAAACGTGCCGTCTGGAAAGGCACCCTTCAAACCCGAGACAACTGGATCAGTTTGCTCATGAGGAGTGGGGCCAAAATCCCTGTTGAGAGGTGCAGAAGTCTCATTGACAGTTACAGGAATCGTTTGATTGCAGTGATTGCCTCAAAAGGTTGTGCAACAAAATATAAAGTTAAGGGTACCATCATTTCTGTCCAGGCCTGTTTCATGAGTTTTCTTTTTTAAAAAATTCTGTTTAAGCATGGTTGAAAAGCAATGTCTGACTTTCATTTGTTCATTTTCATAGAATTTTTATATATTATTATTTTTGTCAGATTCAAGTTATTTCTGTGACCATTGTGGGTTTTTCTTTCATTAAGACGAGGGGTACCAACAATTTTGTCCACGTGTGTATATATCCATTTGCACTTTTCTGTGTGTTTTTTGTGCACTGTGCCAGTTTGTATTACTACATTTTGCTTTAGTGGAAGAGTTCAGCTTTTTCTAATATCTAGTACTCACCCCATACTACTTTCCTTGATGTTTTTCGATGTGGTATCTTCCCTGTCCCCCTTTATATATACATGAATGTCTTATTTTTGTATGTAATTAATAAACATGAATTGTCTTTTAAAGATGTTCATGTGGGTTTCCGTTTTTGGCTTTTACTTATACAGTGGTACCTCCTAGAATATTTAAAGTGTACTCTGGGACACATATCCATACGGATTCTCACAGTCACATCTGCCCAGAACAATGTTATTTATCCCATATGGTGAAATCCCATTCGTAAAAAAATAGATACTGCAATATGTAAATTAATGTTTTGGTCACCTCTCTTCCTCCCAAAAAGCAATAAAAAGTGATCAAAAAATTGCAACTTGCCCTGCAAAAAAAAAAAAAGTTATAGATATCAGAACAAAGTATCCGGTAGCATATAACTTATTGTTGCAAAATACCATTTTATTTCATAAAACCAGTAAAAGATAATAAAACAGATATAAATATAGTACTGTTGTAATCATAATGACTTGCTGGAAGAAGTTACCGTGCCCTGAATGAATGCCATAAAAACAAAAAATAAACTACTCCAAACATTATATATTCCCCAAAATGGTGGCAACTAAAAGTACAAATTGTCACACAAAAAATATCAAATAGCAAAATAAAGAAGCTTCCTTAACCAATTCATTTCCCTGGTTCATGACTGGTCACATTTTCAGGATTTTTTGTACATGCAGTTTTGTGGGCTATAACATTTTTTTTCATTAAATTATTCAATTAATTGTTGCGTCTTTTTTGGTGATACATAGGGCTTTATTTTTATGTCATTTTTATTTTTTAAATACCTGGGAACATGTAAACAAAAAAGGGAAGGGAATTGTGTCTGTTTTTCACAGTTTTATGTTTTTATCTTTTAATACCACAAAGTGCTAATAAAAAAATATTTAAATCATTTTTTTGTCTTCTCCATTACGGTAACTTTTTATGTAGGTGACACATGGCATGGTAGTCTCATTATTTTTTTCAATTTTGTTATTTGTTTATTTTATTTTTATAAACATTGTGCCATCCATATTTTGATAATAGAACTTTGGGGGGGCATGTTAACATTTTTTTTTGCAGATTTCTGCTGATTTTCCTGAAATTGGGCTGATACATTACCCCCAGTTGCAAGAGGAATACAGCCTCCCTACCAAAACTGCAGAGCTGATCTGGGTCCTCTAGGTCCTTTCTATGTGAAAGTGACCTACCATAGACAAAGAGTGAGAGTCCTTTTACACAGACAGATAAATAGTTGAAATGAGTAAATTATTGTGTGGCATTTGGCCCTTGCACACCTTTACACTGAACAATGAATATGAACAATTGTTTGAGTGATTATCGCCCCTTGTAAGAGATATTTTTATCTGCTTTGGTAATTTAAGAGCATAATGATGTAAGGATGATGACAAATGATACGGCCAGTGCCAAGTCCAAAGCCCCATCAACCCACAGGTGGCTTTACCAGTAACAGTGTACTGTACAGCCACTGGAGGTTTCAGGAGGAGGGCATCACTTTGGTTGCTCTGGCCACATTGTTTATCCTAGTCAATAAGTTTTAAGGTTTAACCATTTTTAAAAGGAGGGTGTGCAGATACCCCAGGGTAGCAACTCCACTTGCTTGATCTATAACCTGTCTGAACAGAAAAGATGTTTATGATGATCAGTTATCCAGGTTCATAGGAACCTGTGTGCCACTAAAGAGAGAGTTACTGTATACTGTATGTGAAGACATGTTTGGCCACTGAAAAGAAACTTCCTCCCAATAGGGCAAAGAGGTGCAGGAATATGGTGGCTATTTGGCTGGCATGAAATGAGGACACTGTGCATTTCTATTAACAGAAAACTGAATAAGGTTAACAGTGTTCTGAGAACACTGGCAAAATTACTAATCTGTTTATGGCAGTTTTCTGATGTAAAAGTGTTGCATTTTTGGCACATGGGTATTTGTACCAACAAATGTGTTGCATTGTTCAATTTTCAACCTGCTCACTACTTTTGAGAAAAGTAGTTGTAATAGGACAGGGATTAAGGTGGGCTTGGGCAGGGACACCCCAGTCTGATAGATTCTGGAGTAACGGAGCTACCCTCAATGCTCCAGAGTGCTCATTTGTATATTGTGAGTTAAATTAATATCTCAACACCTGAAGCATGAATTTTCATTCTGGTTACATTCTGGTAAGCCTTACCTATCTATCTGTGTTGCTGGTTAAATATGCTTTACCTTAGTGACAGACTCTCTTTAAATTTTCTTTGTGCCTCCTTAGTTGTGGACACCCTCCAACTTTTACAGCTGTATTGTTTTATACATTGATTGTACTTTATTTTGTGGCCAAATTGCCAGACAATAGCTGCAGTCAACTATCAGTAGTGAATACTATATGTCAAGAAATCTCTTGTTGCAGATAAAATTATAAACATTTAGCAAGTTTACATAAAATATCTTACAAAGATCAGCTTTTTTAAAAAATAAAATATTATTGATGCCAATGGCTGAAAGGATTTTCTTCAAAATCCTGCTACACAAAAATATTCACATGCAAGTGATAATGAAATGTCACAATATACCCATCTAGTGGTTGCCTTGTGAACAAGCCTTGCTTTCCTGGCACCAACTTTCTTCTTCTCTATAAGACAACGCTTGGCTGCACGCGTTAATGGATTATCAGTGACTTGTGATGTGAGGATTTAGCAAAACTATTCAAAATCCCTCTGTGTTGCCCAGTAGCACCTGTGTCCTGCACACCAGTTATCCACAAAAATTGCCAAATTTAGTGAATTTGTTTTACCATGGGAAAGACTCGTACAGATAAATAAGAGAGTCATATAATATATTATACATGGGGTGGGTTTGTGGGAGTGGATTGAAGAAAAGAAACTAGAAACTGCTCCTAGGTTTTTGCCCATAAGATGTCAGACATGGCATTGTACCAACAGCATCAAAGGTTGCCCTTTCACCTGGTCCAGGGGCATATACGCCTGCTGTGTCCCTCAGGTCTTCATTACAGAGAGCAGCTCATGCAATGATTAGCACATTGTCCTCAGGGGATGTGCTACCTGCCACAAATAACACAGCTTTGTTTGTCCGAGCAGCTGCCAGTCTCTGAGGCCTTCATTATATTACACGCATCTGTGTTTAATATCACTCAGTGCTACAAACACTTCCTAAAATGTAGACTGAGCCCCACAATCATGTATGTGCCATGAGCCTGACCTATTCGACAGAACTTGATCTCTCTCTTGGGCACCAGATAACAGCCAAAGAGACGACTATTAAAAAAGATGAAAACAGGGAAATGGTATTTTCAAATAACCAAGAAATTTCTACTGGGATCTAATATGGATACATATAACATAAAAATGTAGAGTTTCACTGCAGGGGGTTCATCACTTACACCCAAATCAGGGGTTAAAGAGAAAAGACATTATTACACATCGGAGAGAAGCACTGAATCGACACGTAAACGTAAAGGATTTTGGCATGATTAGAAACACATTCCTACCATGCAAGTGTCTTTACCTAAAAATATAAATTTTATTTTACATTGCACTGGGGAGGATATGCCCATGAGCAGCAGAAAACCTCTTAGAACTTGCCAATGAAAATTTTGACTATTTCAGTGTAAAACGTCTGGTATCTGTGAGGGAATTTCTGATTTACTTAGATCAAAACGGGGGAGTAGAATTATTTTGTTTAGTTATGGGAATTTTACTACTAGCTTCTCATCCACTCTAGATCTGTGTGACCATAGGTGGGGTTAGTGCTGGGCAATAAACTAACTTAATTAATTTTTCATTTCAAAGAAGCACAATTCTGAGTTTCATCAAACTGCGATATCAATGTTAGGACCGGTTCACATCTGCGTTCGGTTTCCATTCGGGGGAGTCTGCTTGCAGCACTTTTCTCTCTGCATGTTTCCGCATGTTTCGTCGTGCAGAAACCGAGCGGCAAACACAGGACCCCATTATAGTCTATGGGTTCCGCAGGTTTCCTTAGATAAACCGCTTTTCTATGAGTAGAGGTTTCCGTTCGGGGGTTCCCCAAGCGGACTCCATGAACAGAATCCCAAACTCAGATGTGAACCGGCCCTTAGTCTGATATAATCCATGCAGATTTTCTTTACCTCCTTCAAGCTACAACATTTTCTTCACTGTAGTTAGTAGTTGGGTGGTAGAATGAGAAAGTCTGCATGAAATATATCACACTTCTTATCACTGTGCCAACTTACTGAACATTTTTTTTAGCTTCTTTAAGCAAATTGAACAAGATTGCAATTAAAATCGAGACTCACCCATAAACTTGAATGAAATTGTTAGGAGCCATTCACTTCACTAAAAAATACCTCCAGTTAAGAAGGTCACCTGGATAAAGTTACAGGGTTCCACAAAGAGGGTACATGTATGTGGAAATTTACCAATGGCAAGTCTTTGTCCTCTATTGCAAAGTATCACCAGGCCATTTCAAAAAGCACACAGACAGGTCTGGGATTCGCTGAAAACATACATAGAGGCTCTGTGCACACAGCTATATCATATGCATTATTATTAATACCAACTAAAAGCAAGAAATATGCAAAAGTTGCATATGACCACCTTTGAACAGTGGGAAAGGGAAGGTGGGACTGTGCTTAGGCCTGCAGTCTTGTGTTTATATGTCCATCAAACTCCTTATTGACATCTAACATATATAGCTGTAGGGAAAAAAAAATCCAAAAATCAGACAGCACCTCAAAAATGTGATAAGTTTAGCTATTCTATGTCATGGGACCTTTCTCAAGCAAGTGACATACACCATTTTAGGATACATATACAGTGGGGAAAAAAAGTATTTAGTCAGCCACCTATTGTGCAAGTTCTCCCACTTAAAAAGATGAGAGAGGTCTGATATTGCCATCATAGGTAGATCTCAACTATGAGAGACAAAATGAGAAAACATATCTAGAAAATCACATTGTCTGATTTTTAAAGAATTTATTTGCAAATTATGGTGGAAAATAAGTATTTGGTCAATAACAAAAGTTCATCTCAATACTTTGTTATATATCCTTTGTTGGCAATGACAGAGGTCAAATGTTTTTTGTAAGTCTTCACAAGGTTGGCACACACTGTTGCTGGTATGTTGGCCCATTCCTCCATGCAGATCTCCTCTAGAGCAGTGATGTTTTGGGGCTGTCGATGAGCAACACGGACTTTCAACTCCCTCCAAAGCTTTTCTATGGGGTTGGGATCTGGAGACTGGCTAGGCCACTCCAGAACCTTGAAATGCTTCTTACGCAGCCAGTCCTTCGTTGCCCTAGTGGTGTGCTTGGGATCATTGTCATGCTGAAAGACCCAGCCACATTTCATCTCCAATGCCCTTGCTGATGGAAGGAGGTTTGCACTCAAAATCTCACGATACATGGCCCCATTCATTCTTTCATGTACACGGATCAGTCGTCCTGGTCCCTTTGCAGAGAAACAGCCCCAAAGCATGATGTTGCCACCCCCATGCTTCACAGTAGGTATGGTGTTCTTTGGATGCAACTCAGCATTCACTCTCCTCCAAAGATGACGAGTTGTGTTTCTACCAAACAGTTCTACTTTGGTTTCATCTGACCATATGACATTCTCCCAATACTCTTCTGGAACATCCAAATGCTCTCTAGCAAACTTCAGACAGGCCTGGATATGTACTGACTTAAGCAGGGGGGCACGTCTGGCACTGCAGGATCTGAGTCCCTGGCGGCGTAGTGTGTTACTGACGGAAGCCTTTGTTACGTTAGTCCCAGCTTTCTGCAGGTCATTCACTAGGTTCCCACGTGTGGTTCTGGTATTTTTGCTCACAGTTCTTGTGATCATTTTGACCCCACAGGGTGAGATCTTGCATGGAGCCCCTGATCGAGGGAGATTATCAGTGGTCTTTTATGTCTTCCATTTTCTAATTATTGCTCCCACAGTTGATTTCTTCACACCAAGCTGCTTACCTATTGCAGATTCAGTCTTCCCAGCCTGGTGCAGGTCTACAATTTAGTTTCTGGTGTCCTTCCACAGCTCTTTGGTCTTCACCATAGTGGAGTTTGGAGTGTGACTGTTTGAGGTTGTGGACAGGTGTCTTTTATACTGATAACAATGTCACACAGGAGCCATTACTACAGGTAATGAGTGGAGGACAGAGGAGCCTCTTAAAGAAGAAGTTACAGGTCTGTGAGAGCCAGAAATCTTGCTTGTTTGTAGGTGACCAAATACTTATTTTCCACCATAATTTGCAAATAAATTCTTTAAAAATCAGACAATGTGATTTCCTGGATTTGTTTTCTCATTTAGTCTCTCATAGTTGAAGTCTACCTATGATTTCAATTACAGGCCTCTCTCATCTTTTCAAGTGGGAGAACTTGCACAATTGGTGGCTGATTAAATACTTTTTTTCCCTACTGTATATGCAGACATTCACAATGTAAAAATAACTTCCATAATAAGTAAGCCTCCTCAAAATGTTCAGGTTATATACAACAATGGCCTGAAATAAAACAGAAAGCTCACAATGTTTATCTTATGGAATCCGACATAGCAGTCAACACATAATCCAACCCATTAGTCACAGACTCAGAGCAGAACCCTACAGGGACCCTGGGAATGTTTCTATACACTTATTTAGCTCCTCTACATTAAAGCAATATGGTTTAAGATTATTTAATGTGTGGATCCACTGTGACTCCTGTACTTTTAGAGTGGCCACCCTATCGCCACCTATTAACAGGAACATGGTCAATGATTCTAAAATTTATTTGCTTTTCTGTATGCCCGGCCTCAGTGAATGTTTAGACAGGAAGATATAATCTCTTATCTTTGATAGTGGTGATTCAGTCTAGTTTTGGGGACCAATGTGGTCTCTCCCACATACAAAAGATTACATTGATAGTATAGTAAGTAGACGTAAATCACAAGTTAGGGCCGATTCACATCTGCATTCGTTCCCCTATATACATAGAAACCTATATACATAGAAAAGCGGTTACCTAAGGAAACCTAGACTATAATGGGGTCCGTGTGTTTTTCGCTCGGTTTCCGCACGAAACATGCGGAAACTTTCGGAGAGGAAAGTGCTGCTTGCAGCACTTTTCTCTCCGCTTTCTTAGTGCGGAAACCACACAGACCCGATTATAGTCTATGGGTTCCGCGGGTTTCCTTAGGTAACCGCTTTTCTCTGTGGCTCTAATTTTCATGATATAGAGGTGCTTTTGATATTTCTCACAGCCTTTAATGCAATACTGGGAAAAGTTTGCATCATCAGAATGACCAATAGAAAGATGCCAATAAAGGCCAGGTGATGCAATCCTAATTAAACTTGCATCACACAACTTTATATACAGTATTCTCCCTCTATCAGCCATCCAGCACTTGTTACAGTTTGGCTTACATCGTTCAGTCTATATACGTTCAGTGATGCCTCGGATTTGCATTAATAAAGCAGATAATTTCTGCTATATATGTGGCGAAGTGACTTTTGCGTCACAAAAGCAAAGTTTGACTCCCATGGTTAGGAAGCCTACCACCTGTATTTCAGTGATCAGGACAAGAGTTGGGCTCCACACACATGCTGTAATAGATGTTCATCAAACCTCACACAGTGGTTGAACGGGAAAAGACAATCTATGCCTTTTGGAGTGCCAATGGTCTGGAGAGAGCCAACTGACCAAACTGCTAATTGCTACTTCTGCATGGTGCCTCCAATTGAAAATGCATTTGTTACATTCCTATCTTGACTTTTTCCTACCCAATTTGGGACATGTAAATGACGAACATGGAGAGCGGTTCCATAAAGATATTTCTACAATGGAGAACAGATATCAAGGCCACTGTAATCCCAACATGATGGGGGACTACTGCTGGTTTTTGCAACGGGAAAATATGACCATTCACAAACGCAAAAGCAGATGTCTGAAGCACTTTTAACAGTACTGGGCCTTGCTCAAGTAAGATTTTAAACTGAAAAATTAGACTTTTGTAGATGTAGATCAGGTAATTGTTGGAGTAAAACTCGTTCTGTTCAAAATTATTCAATGCTTTCTAAGTGCTTAATTCATTTAGGCATACTTATGCAAATTTCCTGATGTGTTACAACAATTCTGACTTTGGATTTGGAATCCGCACACTCGATTTAGTATAGGACAAATGTTTTTTGCCCAGTAGCAGGTGAAATTTTTTTTTTTGTCTGTGTGGTGTTATAATAGCCCCCTTATAAATAATAGTTCCTCCATTATTTATAATTATAACCTTATAATAGCCTCACTTATTTGTAATAGTTCCCACCTTTTAAAGGGGGCTATTATAAGGGGGGTACAATTATACACTTATTTATAATGGGGGCTATTATAAAAGGGAACTATTTATAAAGGTGCTATTATAAGGGAAGAACTATAATATATGAGGGGACTAATATAAGGGGGGAACAATTATATACAAAAGCCCCCCCTTATATATAATATGTCATCTGTGATAATAGCCCCCTTATATATAACAGTTTCCCTTTATAAATAATAATCCACCCTTACAATAGACCCTCTTATAATTAATAGTTCCCCTCTATAAATATTAAAAATAAAAAGCCTGTTGCTCTGGATCCCGAGGGCCCCTTTGAGGACAGGGCCCTGGGCAATTGCTCAGTTTGCCCCCCCCCCCACACCACCCAATGCCGACCCTGACTGGGGCATCAGTGCTGGAGCTGCAGTAGAATGAGCAGGTGAGATTTAGCAATTTTTAATCACGTTCCCTGGATGAAACCAGTTTAAAAAAAAAAAAAAATATATATATATATATATATATATATATATATATATACACACTACCGTTCAAAAGTTTAGGGTCACTTAAAAATTTCCTTATTTTTGAAAGAAAAGCACAGTTTTTTTCAATAAAGATAACATTAAATGAATCAGAAATACACTCTATACATTGTTAATGTGGTAAATGACTATTCTAGCTGCAAACGTCTGGTTTTTAATGCAATATCTACATATGTGTACAGAGGCTCATTTCCAGCAACCATCACTCCAGTGTTCTAATGGTACATTGTGTTTGCTAACTGTGTAAGAAGGCCAATGGATGTTTAGAAAACCCTTGAAAACCCTTTTGCAAGTATGTTAGCACAGCTGAAAACAGTTTTGCTGGTTAGAGAAGCTATAAAACTGACCTTCCTTTGAGCTAGTTGAGAATCTGGAGCATTACATTTGTTGGTTCGATTAAACTCTCAAAATGGCCAGAAAAAGAGAACTTTCATGTGAAACTCGACAGCCTATTCTTGTTCTTAGAAATGAAGGCTATTCCATGCGAGAAATTGCCAAGAAACTGAAGATTTCCTACAACGGTGTGTACTACTCCCTTCAGAGGACAGCACAAACAGACTCTAACCAGAGTAGAAAGAGAAGTGGGAGGCCCCACTGCAACTGAGCAACAAGACAAGTACATTAGAGTCTCTAGTTTGAGAAATAGACGCCTCACAGGTCCTCAACTGGCAGCTTCATTAAATAGTACCCACAAAACGCCAGTGTCAACGTCTACAGTGAAGAGGTGACTCAGGGATGCTGGCCTTCAGGGCAGAATGGCCAAGAAAAAGCCATATCTGAGACTGGCTAATAAAAGGAAAAGATTAATATGGGCAAAAGAACACAGACATTGGACAGAGGAAGATTGGAAAAAAGTGTTATGGACAGACGAATCGAAGTTTGAGGTGTCTGGATCACACAGAAGAACATTTGTGAGATGCAGAACAACTGAAAAGATGCTGGAAGAGTGCCTGACACCATCTGTCAAGCATGGTGGAGGTAATGTGATGGTCTGGGGTTGCTTTGGTGCTGGTAAAGTGGGAGATTTGTACAAGGTAAAAGGGATTTTGAATAAGGAAGGCTATCACTCCATTTTGCAGCGCCATGCCATACCCTGTGGACAGCGCTTGATTGGAGCCAATTTCATCCTACAACAGGACAATGACCCAAAGCACACCTCCAAATTATGCAAGAACTATTTAGGGAAGAAGCAGGCAGCTGGTATTCTATCTGTAATGGAGTGGCCAGCGCAGTCACCAGATCTCAACCCCATTGAGCTGTTGTGGGAGCAGCTTGACCGTATGGTACGCAAAAAGTGCCCATCAAGCCAATCCAACTTGTGGGAGGTACTTCTGGAAGCATGGGGTGAAATTTCTCCAGATTACCTCAGCAAATTAACAGCTAGAATGCCAAAGGTCTGCAATGCTGTAATTGCTGCAAATGGAGCATTCTTTGATGAAAGGAAAGTTTGAAGGAGAAAATTATTATTTCAAATAAATATCATTATTTCTAACCTTGTCAATGTCTTCACTATATTTTCTATTCATTTTGCAACTCATTTGATAAATAAAAGTGTGAGTTTTCATGGAAAACACAAAATTGTCTGGGTAATCCCAAACTTTTTAACGGTAGTGTATGTGTGTGTGTGTGTGTGTGTATATATATATATATATATATATATATATATATATATATATATATAATATATATAGAGAGAGAGAGAGGGAAGAAAATGTTAAAGCAGCATAGACAATAATAGATAAAGTTCGCGTGCAAGTCCAAACAGAGGGTGGCAATACCTCCAACTAAGTTAATAAAGAAAAAATGGCAGCACTCCTTTAAGATGCAAAACTAGTGACTTTTAATCCAAGCCAAGCGCGACGTTTTGGTCCTCACAGGAACCTTTCTCAAGCAATAATGTGATAGCAAAAAAAGCTACTTCATATACAGTAGGGAAAAAAAAGTATTTAGTCAGCCACCAATTGTGCAAGTTCTCCCACTTAAAAAGATGAGAGAGGCCTGTAATTGACATCATAGGTAGACCTCAACTATGAGAGACAAAATGAGAAAACATATCCTGAAAATCACATTGTCTGATTTTTCTGTTTCAATAGTTTTTATTAAATTTTCCAAATATATGACATTAGAGAATACTTGAACAGTCAATATAGCAAACATCGAAACTGATAAAGTAAAACATTCATCTGAATAATAGGGAGGACATACACAGACACCACACACCACATAAGGAAAGGGCGAAAAAAGAGGGGGGGGGGAAAGCAGGTCAGTCAGAAGTTATCATAAACAGCCACAATTATTTGTCGAAGTAGGATTATCCGTTAAAAGGACTGAAACAGGTACTATAAATTCTAAGTGCAGAAGAGGATTGGAGTGAAGAGCTAAAACTCACGCCTCAAAGTTCAGCAATAATAACACAAAAGCACAAACCAATTGGAGGAATGCGTCTCATTGGTCAGCCGATTAACTAATCTCTTGAACAAATTAACTAATTAACAAACTAACCAGCTACCCAACTAACTAACCAAGGGGGAGCAGTGCAGGCTCGCCAACCACTTCTCCCACACCACTTTATATTTAGGAAAGGAAAAATTCCCAAAAGCAATGACACGTTCATATGAGTGAGCGGTATCAATAAGTATCAATAGGTCCTGCAATGATGGGGGCAAAGGTTGTTTCCATTTCCGAGCAATAACCAATTTAGCCATCACCAAAATCTTACACGCCAGTTTGCAATGAGAAGGAGGGAGCACGTCAATTTCTAAATTAAGCATAGCCAGCTGGGGGGTCTGGAGCATAGAGCACCCCAGAAGGCCGTCCAGAAGGTCGAAAACCTCCTGCCAGTATTTAGCTAGATGAGGACAAGCCCAAAAGGTGTGCAACATCGTACCCACTCCCAGGGCTGGTTTTAGACAAAGTGGGGCCCTGGGCAAAATTAAAAGTAGGGTCCCAAATGCTGATATGCAAACAACTCCATGAGCACCTTTGTACCATCTAATAGATTTTTGCACCTAGTCATCAGTTATTATAGCGCCTCCTTATAAATAATAGTCCCTGCTAATAAATAATATTACACCTTTATCAGTAATAGCTCCCTTATAAATGATAAATAGTGCCCTATATCAGTAATATTCCTCATTATTAGTAACAATCACCCCGTAAAAATAATACTGCTCCCTTATTAATAATAGTCCTCTCATAAATAATAGTTACCCTTATAAATAATAGTCCCCATTATCACTAATAGCCCCCTTTATAAATAAGCCCACTTAACAATTATACCCACCTTATAAACAGTTCCCCTCTTATAAATAATAGCTCCCCCTTATAATGGATGCCTTATACAGTGCCTTGCGAAAGTATTCGGCCCCCTTCAACTTTTCAACCTTTTACCACATTTCAGGCTTCAAACATAAGGATATAAAATTTTGATTTTTTTGGTGAAGAATCAACAACAAGTGGGACACAATTGTGAAGTGGAACGAAATTTATTGGTTATTTTAAACTTTTGTAAAAAATAAAAAACTGAAAAGTGGGGCGTGCAATATTATTCGGCCCCTTTACTTTCAGTGCAGCAAACTCACTCCAGAAGTTCAGTGAGGATCTCTGAATGATCCAATGTTGTCCTAAATGACTGATGATGATAAATATAATCCACCTGTGTGTAATCAAGTCTCCGTATAAATGCACCTGCTCTGTGATAGTCTCAGGGTTCTGTTTAAAGTGCAGAGAGCATCATGAAGACCAAGGAACACACCAGGCAGGTCTGTGATACTGTTGTAGAGAAGATTAAAGCCGGATTTGGATACAAAAAGATTTCCCAAACTTTAAACATCCCAAGGAGCACTGTGCAAGCGATCATATTGAAATGGAAGGAGTATCAGACCACTGCAAATCTACCAAGACCCGGCCGTCCCTCTAAACTTTCATCTCAAACAAGGAGAAGACTGATCAGAGATGCAGCCAAGAGGCCCATGATCACTCTGGATGAACTGCAGAGATCTACAGCTGAGGTGGGAGAGTCTGTCCATAGGACAACAATCACTCGTACACTGCACAAATCTGGCCTTTATGGAAGAGTGGCAAGAAGAAAGCCGTTTCTCAAATATATCCATAAAAAAGTCTTGTTTAAAGTTTGCCACAAGCCACCTGGGAGACACACCAAACATGTGGAAGAAGGTGCTCTGGTCACATGAAACCAAAATTGAACTTTTTGGCCACAATGCAAAACTATATGTTTGGCATAAAAGCAACACAGCTCATCACCCTGAACACACCATCCCCACTGTCAAACATGGTGGTGGCAGCATCATGGTTTGGGCCTGCTTTTCTTCAGCAGGGACAGGGAAGATGGTTAAAATTGATGGGAAGATGGATGGAGCCAAATACAGGACCATTCTGGAAGAAAACCTGTTGGAGTCTGCAAAAGACCTGAGACTGGGACGGAGATTTATCTTCCAACAAGACATTGATCCCAAACATAAAGCAAAATCTACAATGGAATAGTTCACAAATAAACGTATCCAGGTGTTAGAATGGCCAAGTCAAAGTCCAGACCTGAATCCAATCGAGAATCTGTGGAAAGAGCTGAAAACTGCTGTTCACAAACGCTCTCCATCCAACCTCACTGAGCTCGAGCTGTTTTCCAAGGAAGAATGGGCAAAAATTTCAGTCTCTCGATGTGCAAAACTGATAGAGACATACCCCAAGCGACTTGCAACTGTAATCGCAGCAAAAGGTGGAGCTACAAAGTATTAACTTAAGGGGGCCGAATAATATTGCACACCCCACTTTTCAGTTTTTTATTTTTTAGAAAAGTTTAAAATAACCAATAAATATCGTTCCACTTCACAATTGTGTCCCACTTGTTGTTGATTCTTCACCAAAAAATTTAAATTTTATATCTTTATGTTTGAAGCCTGAAATGTGGCAAAAGGTTGAAAAGTTCAAGGGGGCCGAATACTTTCGCAAGGCACTGTATATAATAGTTCCCCCTTATAATAGCCCCCTCATATTTAAGTTTCCCAATTATATATAGTAACCCACCCTTATATACTGTATAATAGTTCTTCGTTATACAGTGTCGGACTAAAGGAAACTTGTTCTGGGGCCCACCCATCTTCCTGCTAATAGCCTACACCACGGCTCCTTCACTGAAGTCTTACATATGTGCTGACTATCTGGTGTTACTAAGTATGTTCCCAGTATAGTCAGCCCCTATAGTACTGTGCAGACCCCAATAACTCCATAGCCAGTTCATGCATAGTACTGCATGGGGAATGACATGGCCATGGAGCACTACACGTATGTGCAAGATTATAGTGAGGGAGCTGTGATGCAGACATAGCACACAGGGCTGCCAGCAGGAATTTTGAACCCCCCCACAGTATAATGCTCCACATGGTATATAATGCTCCACTGTATAAAATGCTCCCCTGAGCCCTCCACAGTTTCCCCACATGGTATATAATGCTCCACAGTGGACCCACACAGTATAAAATGCTCCCCTGAGCCCCCCATAGTGGCCCCACATGGTATATACGGCTTCACACAGTATACTACCTCTTAGTGGCCCCAGACAGTACAATATGCTCACCAGCAGCCCCACACAATATAATATGCTCCATACAGTATAATATGCATCCTACAGTGTACCCGCCAGTATAATGCTCCACAGTGGCCTAACACAGTATAACATTCTCCACAATGGCCTCCACACAGTATAATATACTGCCCAGAGGGGTTCCCCCAGTATAATTCTCCGCAGTGGCCCCACAAAGTATAACAGGCTCCCCACAGTCCCCCCCAGTATAAAGCTCCACAGTGGCCCATAGTATAATATGCTCCCCAGAGGGCCCCTGATAGTATAATGCTCCACAGAGCCCCCCCAGTATTTTACTCCACAGTGACCCCACGCAATATATTATGCTCCCCAGAGTGTCCCCCCAGTATAATGCTCCACAGTAGGCCCATGCAGTATAATATACTCCCCAGAGGGCTCCCTAGAATAATGCTCCTTAGTTCCCCCCTGAATAATGCCCCACAGTGGCGCCACGCAATATAATATGCTCTGCAGATGGCCCCCCCAGAATAATGCTCCACAGTGACCCCTCACAGTATAACATGCTCCAGAATGGCCTCCATACAGTATAATATACTGCCCAGAGAGGTTCCCCCAGTATAATGCTCCACAGTGGCCCAAAACCATATAATATGCTCTCCAGAGGGCCCCCCCCCACAGTATAATGCTCCACGGTGGCCCCACACAGTATAATATGCTCTCCAGAGGGCCCCCCAGTATAATGCTCCAAAGTGGCCCCAGAGAATATAACATGCTCCACAGTGGCCCCACACAGTATAATATGCTATCCAGAGGGACCCCTCCCCAGTTAAATGCTCCACAGGGGCCCCACACAGTATAATATGCTATCCAGAGGGGGCCCCCCAGTATAATTACCAGGGGAGGTAAGGGAAAATAACAAACAGTTATACTTGCCTTGCCTTACCTCTGCTGGGCCTCTTTGCGCTGCTCCGCTATCCCCGCCGGCGCCAGGCTTCCTCTTCTATGAGTAAAAATGTTTATTATTTTTACTCACCTTCGGAAAGGGATCCTGTGGCACATGACGCTGTGTCCCTTTCTGTTATCGATATGGCCGGTCCTGACTCCGGGATACGGAGTCATCAGGCTCCGGATCCCAGGGGCCCCTTTGGGATCGGGGCCCTGGGCAATTGCCCAGTTTGCCCCCCCCCCCCTAACGCCGGCCCTGCCCACTCCCCCACATAGCCTCCAACAAAGAGAAGAAGAGTTAGGAAACATTCGATAATATTCGAGCTGGGGGAAAATACCACCCAAGAACCACCTTGTATACCGTCTCCACATGAGCGCTACAAGCTAGGGAAGTGTGGAATAAAGTAAAGGCTTTCTGCCACTCATTAGTAGTCCAGGACTATTCGAGATCTCTCTCCCAAAGACGGATAGGGTAAGTCTTTTGGAAGGAGGATCGAGGGTCCATGGAATAATAAATCGGTCTAAGACCTTTTCGAGTTGAACGAAGTAAGAAAAAGATATCAAGGTTGTATCTCACTCGGAAGTAGTTTTGTTTTTGTAGGCAATGTCGCACTTGAAGAAACTTATATAAGTTGTTTTTAAGCAAGTCAAATTCTGTAGACAAGGATGCAAAATCTCTTAGGTTACCATCTTGAAAAAGTTGAGAAACAAATTGCAAACCCTTTGCGACCCAGCTCTCCAGCCTCAAGGAAGGGACCACTATAGAAAACACTCTGAACGGAATAGTGGATCTATCTAGCAATTATGAACTACCCGCGTGAGAGTGAGCATACTTCCAGGCCGCCACAGAGTATCTGGTAAAAGGCAAACAAGAGTAGCTATCAACACTAATCCAGAAGGAGACAAAAAGTATTTCTCGATACTCCTTAGCAGGAAAATAAGACTTTTCAATGTGCATCCAGTGGAGCTTTTCCTCCCTAGACAAGCCACTCACTACCAAGGAGACTAAATATTAGGCACTCCCAGATCCCCAAGGTTACCAGCTCTGGTTAGAATTGAGCAGGCGAGGCGGTGTTTCTTGCCCACCCAGATAAATCTAGTAAGTAGACCGTTGACCAGCAATAGGCAAGGTGCGAAAAAGGTATAAAAGGCGTGGAAGGAGAAGCATCTTGAAGGCCGCGATTCTACCCAGCCAGGAAATCTCAGTCAAGCCCATTCGATCCGCCTCGGTCTGTAAGGTCCGAAGGAGGGGAGAGTAGTTCACTAGATATAACGAGGAATGGGCAGGAGTGAGTAAAATCCCCAAGTATTGGATATTATCAAATCTCCAGTCAAAGGGATAGTTTTGCTTAAGAAGGGAAATTTCCCGTTTGGGTAGATATAACGGAAGCATTTGGGTCTTGGCTATATTTAATTTGTAATAGGATAAGTAACTAAATAATTCAATTAAGTCAATAGCAGCCGAAAGGAATGAACCCGGGTCAGTGGGAGACAAGATAATGTCGTCAGCATAAAGTGAGATGGTATGAGAATGGCCTGCCACAGTCACCCCACTAACACCAGGATGTGATCTAAGGGCACATGCTAGTGGTTCAATAGAGAGGATAAATATAAGTGGGGACAAGGGGCAACCCTGTCGGGTACCATTGGTAATTGCAAAATGAGTAGATAAGGCTCCGTTAACAAAAACTCTAGCGGAGGGTGGGCAATACAGGGCAGTTATAGCCTATAAAAATGGACCACCCAGACCCATCCGTCGTAAAGCCGAGAAGGCGAACGACCAGTGAATGCGGTCGAACGCCTTCTCAGCATCAAGTGCCAACATCACAGACGGAAGCTTACCCCTCTCAATATAATGCAAAAGGTTCAGTACTCTCCTAATATTATCAGGGGCCTGTTGACCAGCGACGAAGCCCACCTGATCAGGAAAAACTAAAAGGGGGATCAGTGGTGCAATTCTTCTAGCCAAAAGTTTTGCGTATATCTTAACATCAGTATTCAATAAGGAGATGGGGCGGAAATTTTGGGGGGAATCTGTAGATTTCCCCGGTTTAGGGATTGTGACGATCAGAGCCTCCTGATTCTCCTTGGGAAACGAGCCCGATAATATCGCCAAGTTAAAAAATTTCGTCAAGTGGGGAAGTAGGATAGAGGAGAAGTTTTTGTAGAAGTCATTTGTCATACCGTCTGGTCCGGGAGATTTCCTAATGGGGAGAGAAGCAATTACTTCAGCTATCTCCTCTGTGGAGATGGGCCTGTCAAGATGCTGCGCCTGTAGGGGGGAAAGGGAAGGCAGATGGAGGGAGTCCAAGAAGGATGAAATAGCTACATCAGTGGGTTGTGTAGTGGAGGAGTCATCACGGAGGTTATAGAGACCAGTATAATATCTGCTAAACTGATCTGCAATGTCTGAGGGACTGACCAATTTACCTTTGGAGACTGGATCAAGAATAAAAGGGATGCGAGACCTAAGGTGTTTTTTTCTTTAGTTTAGTCGCCAACAGTCTACCCACCTGATTTCCCTGTGAGTAGTACCTAATCTTGAGTTTTTTCAAGGACTTTTCATAATCAAATAACAATAGATCGCACAGGCGCTGCCTAGCGAGGAAGAGCTGTTCCGTGTTATACGGGGAGGGAGTAGATTTATTAAGCTGTTGCTTTGACTTAAGGTCCCCCAGGAGGCTAGAGAGCTGGGAATGCCTAGACTACTTAACCACATGTCCCAGTCTAATGAACGATCCCCGTATGTAGGCTTTGTGTGCATTCCACAAGGGGATGATCCCAACCTCAGGGCTGTCATTATTTGCAACGTAGTCTTGAAGATCCCTCTCAATAGAAGCTCTATGAGTGGGATGGAATAGGAGAAAAGAGTTACATCTCCAAAGATAGATCGGGGAGGGATGGCCAGGCTCAGTCACCGTAAGGGTGATCGGAGCATGGTCAGACCACTTTATCACATCAATAGCGGACCGAGTGGCTGCCGAGAGCCAAAATCTATCTACCAAAAACATATCAATTCTAGAGTAACTATTATGTACCTGAGAGTGGTAAGAGTAATCCCTTTCAGCACTGTGGTGGGCTCTCCAGACATCATATACCTCATTAAAATCTAAGAAGGTCTGCAGAGAGGAGCCCCCCTAGCGGGACGAGGAAGACGAATCCATAGACTGGTCCACCGTCAAGTTGAAATCTCCGCAGAGGAGGAGACCCCCCTGCTGAACTTGGGACACTAGGCGCATAACTCTATTGAGAAATCTAAGTTGGTGATTTTTAGGTGCATAGACTGAAACCAAAGTGCAAAGAACATTATTGAGATGGCCTACTAGAATTGCATATCGACTCTTATGATCGATCCTCTCCTCTAACAATTGGAAACAGATCGTATGTTTAAAGGCAATTAAAACACCCCTAGATTTAGTGGAATAATGTGACTGAAATATGGTGGGAAAGCTGGGGTTGCGTATCCTGTGGGCGCCCTTGCTAAGTAGGTGAGCCTCCTGAACACAAAGGACGTCACAGGAGAGAGACCTAGCCTCAGACCATAAAAAGGAACGTTTGCTAGGGCAATTCAGGCCCCTAACATTAAGGGAAGCAAAAGTAAGAGCCATGACGCCCACGGAGAAGCAAGCTCAAAGTCGACTTACCACCCCAACGAAGAGAGGCGACCCCGCAACACCCTGCAGCAAAGGAACAGCCATTATCAACCTGCCATAGGAACAAGAATGAATACACAACCTGCAAACAAAAGAAAGGGTGGAAACACAGAGGTAGGGGGAGGAGACACATGACAAGAGACAAAAACTAGAGGTGAAAATGAATTGTCCATGGTCTACTTAAGACGAGCAACATTAGCCTGTAAAGGAATTGGGAAGAAACAGTCAGTCTCAAGACCGAGCAGCAGGGGCCGATATCTATATCCGAAATTGGGACTGGAACAAAAGGGAAAAGCCAGGTCACCCATCAGAAGGAGATGAAAAACAGCACTTCAGCGGGCAATCTTACACGCTTGTCAACCTTATGCCACAGTTCCTTAATATGGGAAGGAGCAGCCTTAAGAACACTTTCCAAATCCAGGAGTCAAAGATTCCATCTTTTGAGAAATTTACAGCCATCTTCTAAGGATTTTAACACATAGAGATCCTCTTCGTGCAAGACGAGGAGACGGACTGGAAAGCCCCATTTGTACTTGATCTGATTATCTTGTAGTATGGCTGTAATCGGGGCCAAAAGTCGCCGTTGTTGTAGAGTAGCAGCTGACAAGTCTGCATAGACTGAAATGTCCTAATAGGTGTTCGGGAGGGTGTCTTTCTTTCTAGTAGCTTGCATGAACATATCTTTAATAAGAAAAAAGTGTATTTTTACAATAACATCTCGAGGAATATCATCAGACAGATGGTAAGGTTTGAGAAGCCGATGCGCTCTATCTATGATGAGAACTCTTGGGGCAGAATTAGGCAAGACAGCTCTGATAAAGTCCAGTTAGGACACGAGGTCTGTATTAGGGACAGATTCAGGCACCCCTCTGAGTTTCACGTTATTCCGCCTGGAGCGATCTTCTAAATCAGTCACTTTCAGTCGCAGTTGAGTAATGGCATCCTCATGGTCATAGTGAGCATCAATGAGTTGGTTATGAGATGAAACAAAATCACCAAATTTAGATTCAATATGATGAACCCTACCTCCTAGATCTTCTATGGAGGAATGAATAGGAGCCACTAAGGAGGCAAAGCTTTGCTGCAGAGAACGATGAAGGGTCTGTAACATAGCTTTCATAGATGATTCTGTGAGCAGGGCATCTGAAGTCGGAAAACCCTCTAAAAAATCGGGAGGAGGTGAGGTATGTGTAGGGTCAGGAGAGCCGCAGTCTACCTGTCCCGCAGGAGAGGGCCCAGAGGAGAGACGTTGGCGCTGTTTGCGCGGGCTTCCAGAGTCAGGCGAGGCCGGGGAGCGGCCAGCGCTCGAAGGCCTCCCTCAGTTAAGTGATCGTGTCGCAGAGGTCTCACCATCAGATGCAGGACTAATGGGAGAGGTTTTGCGGGCAGAGGAGCCGGAGTGATGAGACACAGGCGGCACCGAGCTAGCACGTCTTCCCGAAAAAGGCCTCAGACGCGTCACCCGGATCCAAGGCCGAGTGTTGCGAGCCGGCGCCATCCTGGCTGGACTCAGAGGGAGGTTGGAAGAAAAAAATCCAGGAGTTTGGACGAGCCAGCCATGTTTTTTCGCTTCCGAACCATGCTGGGGTAGGTACTGTATAAAATCAGAACCAGTTTCGAGAGTTTGCGAGGTGCAGTCGATGTGGAGTCGCTAGGGTAACAGAGAGCTAGCTCAGTCTGCAGCCATACCGCTCGGCATCCACACCACGCCCCCACATTGTCTGATTTTTAAGAATTTATTTGCAAATTATGGTGGAAAATAAGTATTTGGTCAATAACAAAAGTTCATCTCAATACTTGTTATACAATGGGGAAAAAAAGTATTTAGTCAGCCATCAATTGTGCAAGTTCTCCCACTTAAAAAGATGAGAGAGGCCTGTATTTGATATCATAGGTAGACCTCGACTATGAGAGACAAAATGAGAAAACATATCCAGAAAATCACATTGTCTGATTTTTAAAGAATTTATTTGCAAATTATGGTGGAAAATAAGTATTTGGTCAATAACAAAAGTTCATCTCAATACTTTGTTATATATCCTTTGTTGGCAATGGCAGAGGTCAAATGTTTTCTGTAAGTCTTCACAAGGTTGGCACACACTGTTGCTGGTATGTTGGCCCATTCCTCCATGCAGATCTCCTCTAGAGCAGTGATGTTTTGGGGCTGTCGCTGGGCATCGCGGACTTTCAACTCCCTCCAAAGGTTTTCTATGAGGTTGAGATCTGGAGACTGGCTAGGCCACTCTAGGACCTTGAAATGCTTTTTACGAAGCCACTCCTTTGTTGCCCTAGCGGTGTGCTTGGAATCACTGTCATGCTGAAAGACCCAGCCACGTTTCATCTTCAATGCCCTTGCTGATGGAAGGAGGTTTGCACTGAAAATCTCACAATACATGGCCCCATTCATTCTTTCATGTACACGGATCAGTCGTCCTGGTCCCTTTGCAGAGAAACAGCCCCAAAGCATGATGTTTCCACCTCCATGCTTCACAGTAGGTATGGTGTTCTTTGGATGCAACTCAGCATTCACTCTCCTCCAAACACGATGAGTTGTGTTTCTACCAAACAGTTCTACTTTGGTTTCATCTGACCAAATGACATTCTCCCAATACTCTTCTGGAACATTCAAATGCTCTCTAGCAAATTTCAGACCGGCCTAGATATGTACTGGCTTAAGCAGGGGGACACGTCTGGCACTGCAGGATCTGAGTCCCTTGCGGCGTAGTGTGTTACTGACGGTAGCCTTTGCAGGTCATTCACTAGGTCCCCCCGTGTGGTTCTGGGATTTTTGCTCACCATTCTTGTAATCATTTTGACCCCACAGGGTGAGATCTTGCGTGGAGCCCTGATCGAGGGAGATTATCAGTGATCTTGTATGTCTTCCATTTTCTAATTATTGCTCCCACAGTTGATTTCTTCACTCCAAGCTGCTTGCCTATTGCAGATTCAGTCTTCCCAGCCTGGTGCAGGTCTACAATTTTGTTTCTGATGTCCTTCCACAACTCTTTGGTCTTCACCATAGTGGAGTTTGGAGTGTGACTGTTTGAGGATGTGGACAGGTGTCTTTTATATTGATAACAATTTCAAACAGGTGCCATTACTACAGGTAATGAGTGGAGGACAGAGGAGCCTCTTAATGAAGTTACAAGTCTGTGAGAGCCAGAAATCTTGCTTGTTTGTAGGTGACCAAATACTTATTTTCCACCATAATTTGCAAATAAATTCTTAAAAAATCAGACAATGTGATTTTTTAGATATGTTTTCTCATTTTGTCTCTCATAGCTGAGGTCTACCTATGATGTCAATTACAGGCCTCTCTCATCTTTTTAAGTAGGAGAACTTGCACAATTGGTGACTGACTAAATACTTTTTTTCCCCACTGTATAAGTCCTTGCTGGGATATTCTATTGCTGTGTATGTTTGCCAGCTTTAATAATGGCTTCCGCTTATTGCCATTTTACTGCGCATGCTCGCGCATGCGCGATAGCCTATGGGCACATGCCAGCACTCCATATGTCGGATAATATTGAGTTATGTGCTTTGCGCATGTGCGGACATGCGCAATCGAAGCACCTGATCTCATCAACTACATTCAGCTGTTTATTCATGCGCAGTTAGTGCATCCACACGCTGTATTCATGTAGTATGCATGGAATTATGCTGTATTTCATTTGGATGAGTGGGATGTCACTCCCTTCCTTAATAAATATACATGTGCACACAGGGCCGGTTTTAGACAAAGTGGGGCCCTGGGCAAAATTGAAAGTGGGGCCCCAAATGCTGATATGCAAACAACACCATCATCTTGCAGTGGCAACCTCTATAATAACGCCTCCTTTATGCCAACAAAAAGTAATAACAAGCTCCATTTTACCACATACAATTCAAATGAGCACCTTTGTACTACCTAATAGATTTTTGCACCAAGTCATCAGTTATTATAGCGCCTCATTATAAATAATAGTCCCTGCTTATAAATAATATTACACCCATATCAGTAATAGCTCCCTTATAAATGATAAATAGTGCCCTGTATCAGTAATATTAATAATAGTAATTAAATAATAGTTACCCTTATAAATAATAGTCCCCATTATCACTAATAGCCGCCTTTATAAATAAGCTCAGATAACAATTATACCCCCTTATAAACAGTTCCCCTCTTATAAATAATAGCTCCCCCTTATAATGGATGCCTTACATATAATAGTTCCCCCCTTATAAATAATAGTTCCCCCTTATAATAGCCCCCTCATATTTAAGTTTCCCAATTAAAAATAGTAACCCACCCTTACATATAATAGTTCTCCGTTATACAGTG
The DNA here is from genome assembly GCA_947044405.1 of Leptodactylus fallax. NCBI lineage: Eukaryota > Metazoa > Chordata > Amphibia > Anura > Leptodactylidae > Leptodactylus > Leptodactylus fallax. The sequence continues at coordinate 5,754,753 of CAMRHE010000105.1, forward strand.
TTGGACTGAATGGCCTTAGGCCCACCAGAGGAACTTGTTCTGGGGCCCCACCCAACAGATTCCAGCTAATAGCCTGCACCACTGCTCCTTCACTGAAGTCTTACATATGTGCTGACTATCTGGTGTTACTATGTTCCCAGTATAGTCAGCCCCTATAGTACTATGCAGACCCCAATAACTCCATGGCCAGTTCATGCAGAGTACTGTATGGGGAATGACATGGCCATGGAGCACTACACGTATGTGCAAGATTGCTCCCCTGAGCCCCCCATAGTGGCCCCACATGGTATATAACGCTCCACACAGTATACTACCTCTTAGTGGCCCCAGACAATACAATATTCTCCCCAGCAGCCCCACACAATATAATATGCTCCATACAGTATAATATGCATCCCACAGTGCCCCCCCAGTACAATGCTCCACAATGGCCTCCACACAGTATAATATACTGCCCAGAGCGGTTCCCCCAGTATAATGCTCCACAGTGGTCCCCCACAGTATAATATGCTCCCCACAGTCCCCCCCAGTATAATGCTCTACAATGGCCCCACAGAGTATAATATGCTCCCGAGAAGCCCCACACAATATAATAAACTCCACAGTGGCCCCACAAAGTATAACAGGCTCCCCACACTGCCCCTTTCCCCCCAGTATAAAGCTCCACAGTGGCCCATAGTATAATATGCTCCCCAGAGGGCCCCTGCTAGTATAATGCTCCCCAATGCCCCCCCAGTATTTTGCTCCACAGTGGCCCCACGCAATATATTATGCGCCCCAGAGTGTCCCCCCAGTATAATGCTCCACAGTAGGCCCCACGCAGTATAATATACTCCCCAGAGGGCCCCCTAGTATAATACTCCTTAGTTCCCCCCCAGATAATGCCCCACAGTGGCGCCACACAATATAATATGCTCTGCAGATGCCCCCTCCACAGAATAATGCTCCACAGTGACCCCACACAGTATAACATGCTCCAGAATGGCCTCCACACAGTATAATATACTGCCAAGAGAGGTTCCCCCAGTATAATGCTCCACAATGGCTCAAAACAGTATACTATGCTCTCCAGAGGGCCACCCCACAGTATAATGCTCCACGGCGGCCCCACACAGTATAATATGCTCTCCAGAGGGCCCCCCCAGTATAATGGTCCAAAGTGGCCCCAGAGAATATAACATGCTCTCCAGAGCCCTCCCACATTATAATGCTCCACAGAGGCCCCATACAGTACAATATGCTATCCAGAGGGCCCCCTCCCCAGTATAATGCTCCACAGGGGCCCCACACAGTATAATATGCTATCCAGAGGGACCCCCCAGTATAATGCTCCACAGTGGCCCCACACAGTATAATATGCTATCCAGAGGACCCCCTCCCCAGTATAATGCTCCACAGGGGCCCCACACTGGATAATATGCTATTCAGAGGGCCCCCTCCCCAGTGTAACGCTCCACAGGGGCCTCACACAGTATAATATGCTATCCAGAGGGGGCCCCCATTATAATGATCCACAGTGGCCCTACACAGTATAATATGCTATCCAGAGGGGGCCCCCAAATATAACGCTCCACAGTGGCCCTACAGACTCCCTTAGTGCTAGTATTATATTATACTCTGGGGTCTCTTTAGACCCCAGAGTATAATTATCGAAGGCCCGGAGGAGGTAAGGGAACATAAAAAACTGTTATACTTACCTTGCCTTACCTCTCCTGGGCCTCCTCACGCTGCTCCGCTATGCCCTCCGGCGCCGGCCTCTTCTCTGCGGCTGACGTCACAAGTTGTGGACGTCGCCGCTGAAGCCTGTGATTGGGCCTCAGCGGTTATATGAGCACGCCCCACGTGATCGCTAAGGCTGAGGCCTGGCCTCAGCAGTGATGTCCGGAACGCCAGAAGATGACGTCGGACGCAAGGACAGGTGAGTAAAAATGTTTGTTATTTTTACTCATCTCGGAAAGGGGCCCTGCGGCACATGACGCTGTGTCCCTTTCTGTTATCGATATGGCCGGTCCTCATCAGGCTCTGGGGGCCCCTTTGGGGTCGGGGCCCTGGGCAATTGCCCAGTTTGCTCCCCTTCCCCCAACGCCGTCCCTGTGTGCACTTATTTATGAACTTAATGAATCATTAATGCATATATTACACTTTTTTATTGTTGTTATGTAAATTATGGTGATCAATTCACATTATCATCACTTTGTACACCATTGTATTTTGTGCATATATTTATTGGATAAATATTATTTCTTATATGCACAATTTTATTGTAAATTGTTTTGATGAATTTTAATTGCACTGTATTGCTGTGTTTCCTATATTAAGTAGCTTTTTTTTTGCTGTCACATTATTGCTTGAGAAAGGTTCCTGTGAGGACCGAAACGTCGCGCTTGGCTTGGATTAAAAGTCACTAGTTTTGCATCTTAAAGGAGTGCTGCCATTTTTTCTTTAATATACATATATATTATATATATTGGACAATACCTTAGCTGTTTTCCCAGCCTGTCAGTTATATACCAGTTCAGGAACGGAACAGTGGTTTGTACATGCTGTTTTGAGGGCTATAACATTTTTTTTCCTTTGGTTATTCAAATAATCTTTGTATTTTTTCACTGACACAGGGGTTTATTTTTATGTTGTGTTTATTGTCTCATGTTTTTTCTTTGTTTTAATGTCCAAGAAAATGTAAACAAAAACATTTTTTATGTTTCCCCTCACCCTTACTGTCATCAGGGCAAAGCAAAAACCTGTGATGTTGGCACTGTGTACACAGTGATCGTAGGAGCTCCAGCTGTAGTTACAACGGTCTCCCTGCTTCTGCATGATTTCAGAAATGTATAGTCTGTAGGCGGACCAAAAACAGTTACACTGCAGTTAATATCATAATTTATTATATGGCTAGTTTTATTTATTTATATTTTACTAATATTATATTTTACTTTCACTAGAATCCCATCCACTATGCAGGGACTGTAAAACGCTCCGTTTTTTTCCGCTGTGTTTCCGCTGCGGCCAAACTGTGGCGTTTATGCTATGTGGGGCCCTGGCCTGAAGGGGTATTCCTATAATAAAGTGTTACTCCCTGTTCAAAGGATAGGGAGTAACTTGCTGATCAAGGCGTAACGGTGTTCAACTGCTGGGACCCAACACCAACCACGAAGACTGGGGGGTTTTGCACCCAAGTTTGAATGTAGCAGCAAATGATAAATGCATGAAGCCGCTACATTCATTTCAATGGGAGCCACCAGAATTCTCATGAACAGTGGAAGTCACAGCAGTCGGACCCCCAACAATGAGCAAGTTACCCCTCTTTCTTTTAACTTCTTGTTACTGGTATAGTCCTTTAATATTGGTGAAGTTGGAAATCTGAAAATAGCTTTTGTGTTTTGTACCTACATTACATATCACCAAGATTTTCAGAGACCATATACATAATAATTTAGAGGCCACCACGTTGTGTTTAGTTAATTAATCCTAAATTGTCACATGGGTGCCATCTGCCTCCAGTTCTCATTTATGCATTTAGATTTGAATGGATTTAGATCTTGATAACTATTTCATCCAATTAATCGGGTGCTGGGTGACTGACTAATCTATCTGTGGTATCTAAATCCAGAAGCAAAGTATTAGATTTAGATGCCATTTACTATGTAAGGGTTAACAGCACATGTTCAGGCCGCAGAACGTTCTCACATCAGTTAAAGGTTCGGTGCCCTGGAGATTCTTACGTGACCTCCTTATTAGATTGAAGCTCCGCTAATGAGTAAGAGAAGCCGCCTTACAAAACAACGCAACATTTCCCCCCTCCCCCACAAAGCACAGGAGAATTCCCTCTGTGAATCTGACTCTTTAATCTCAGAAGTCTTTGACAACCTGTCTGCTCAGTTCCCTTTCAGACACTTGCTGATGGTGCATTAACCTTGGCGGGTGCTTACAAATTATAGGAACAGTAATCCTGAAAGGTTTAATGGAAAAGAGAAAAGCTTAGAAAATGAGCAAATCTTTTGTGAGGGAATGTGTCTGTCCCTACTATCAGAACCTTTTGCTTTCATTCCAATAAGATCTACTGCTTGGCTCACTTTTACTTCATTCTGTCAGTAGCTAAATGCTTTAGGACATTAGTTGATAGCTATTGTAACACTTAAAGTAAGCACTTGAAGTAAACTACTTCCTGTATGAGAGGGGCCAGCTCGAGATGTAGCTTGACACACAAGCTTTCAGCTCTGGCCCTAAAATTTCTGTCAATCATCACTTCTTTGAAAAGTAAATGGCACTATGCTGCCATCTTCTGTTTATCGATGTGATGTTACACTGCTGTTGCGCTCAGCACAGATACGGTTTTCTATCTTAGGAAATGTAACATACTTTGCGGTCATAATTATTTGGCGAATTAGGCATGACAAAGAATATACTGATACAGTCATTTTCAGACCATTACTCAAATAGAAGTCTGATGTACAGATGTAGCAAAGGTTAAAATAACTCATAATGTACTGTGGCATCATGTTAACTCTACTCTTTTAGGCCAGGGCCCCATGTAGCATAAACGCCACGATAATGCTGTGACAAAAACCGCAGCATAAAATATCCGCAGCGGACATGCTGCAATTTCAAAAACCATTGAGTTTTTGTAAATTGCAGTATGTCAATTATACCTACCGTGTTTCCCCGAAAATAAGACACCCCCGAAAGTAAGGCATAGGAGAGGTTTCGGAGAATTGCCCAATATAAGGCATCCCCCGAAAGTAAGACGTATGTTCCCGAACAGAACATACGGTATATACGATATGTGAGGCCGCGGGCGAACCCCACAATCTCTGCTATCATTATACTCCGGGGTCTTTTCAGACCCCGGAGTATAATAATCGGCGGCCCAGGGGAGGTGAGCGAACATAAAAAACTATGCGCTTACCTGTCCTACGCTTCTCCAGGCTTCGGGCCTGTTTGGTGACGTCGCAGACGTCAGCGGACGTCATTTTGCGTCGCGACGCCGGCCGGATCACGTGACGCGGCCTGGTCTAACATTGAAGAAGGCCAGAGTAGCGCACGGGCATGCACCGGAGCGAGGAACAGGTAAGCAACGTTGTTTTTTTATGTTTCTATCCTCTCCTGGGTCTCCGATCATTATACTCTGGGGTCTGAAAAGACCCCAGAGTATAATTATTGTTCATGGGTGGTCCACTATGGGGCAAACTACTGTGTGCAGGGGCCACTATGGGGAATGATACTGTGTGCAGGGGCCACTATGGGGAATGATACTGTGTGCAGGGGCCACTATGGCGAATGATACTGTGTGCAGGGGCCACTATGGGGCATGATACTGTGTGCAGGGGCCACTATGGGGCATGATACTGTGTGCAGGGGCCACTATGGGATATGATACTGTGTGCAGGGGCCACTATGGGATATGATACTGTGTGCAGGGGCCACTATGGGATATGATACTGTGTGCAGGGGCCACTATGGAACATGATACTGTGTGCAGGGGCCACTATGGGGCATGATACTGTGTGCAGGGAAATTAATGGTTTGGATTGTTATGATGATGTCCTAGAAGATGATGACATAACTGTCATTGAATAAATTTTACTTTCTTTTCGTACCGTAAATATTGGTAAATGTACCATACTGTTAATTGTTGTACATGGAAATAATGGTACGGTAGTAAGAAATTCTTGATAGGTTTCACAGTTTGTCTGGTTATGCTGGTTTGTGATGACAACTATTGTACAGTACCGTATATAATAAATGTTCATTTTTTTGTTCAGCAATAAATGTGAATTCTTCTTCATTGAAAAAAAAAATAAGACATCCCCTGAAAATAAGACACAGCACATCTTTGGGAGCAAAAATTAATATAAGACGCTGTCTTATTTTCGGGGAAACAGGGTATGAAAATGCTGGGCTTTTCCATATAGGTATAATTGAAGCAGAAAGTCCACAGGGGAAAACGCTACAGACTTTGTTAAAAGCGCTGCGTTTTTTACCACATTGCTTTTTGCGGCTTGCTACATGATGCCTTAGTCTTAATGGGTTTTCAATGTTTTTTGCTGTCTTATATAAGATATCACGCTGCAGAAAATCAAGTTAAACAGTGCTACAGCTATACATGAAGGTCCATGCACACAGTGCTACCATGTATGACCATGAAATCATAGTAGTATAATGTTGTACCGTGTTAGCCATTGAGAGTAGTGGAAGAGTGAAGAAATCAGGCGATACCTTTTAGAGGCTAACTGAGTATATTTATAAGTAAGCTTTCAGGAGTACTAGCTAGCTCCCTTCATCAGACATGGTGTGATACAATAACTGAAAATTCACAGATTTTTATACACATGGTCTTCAAAGCATTTTAGAGTCCTTAAAAAAAAGCCAAAACAAAATGCAATCTAAGTAGAGAAGTTATTTACAACAGGTCAAAAAACAATCTGGAAAGTTGTGGTGCGTGACAGAGGGATCTGTTATCTGTTTGCTATCAGGAGGTGATTTGTGACCCTCACAGGTCATACATAGTGTGACATGAAGCTGGCATGAATATTAAGTCCAAATTGCAGAGTTTGAAATTTTTCCATAAACTTGTATTCTGATTCTTTCCTTTTTTTCCTGCGTCTTAAAATGTCCCATTAAAACCACAACCCGCAAATCTTCAATAGAGTGGTTTTCTCCGGAGAAATGTGCGGCCACTGGGAGATCGGTTCTGTTGTTATTAATGCTGGATCTATGTGAGTTCATTCTATGACTGAGTCTCTGCCCTGTTTCCCCCACATAGAGGCCTGTGGTGGGACATTGCACACACATTATGAGGTACACCACATTGGAAGACCTGCAGGAGAATGTCCCCCTAATTCTGTGCACCTGTTGTGACTGTGGGATAGGTACACTGTCAGCGGTGTGGATGTGCTTGCAGGTCATGCACCTTTTGTGTAGGCAAGATGAGGTGCCATTTTCAGTTGGGGCCTTCAGGGCACTCCGGACGATAATACGCCTCAGGTTTGGTGGTTGTCGAAAGGAAAGGAGAGGGGGGACTGGAAATATGTCCTTGAGTCTGTTGTCCCTATGTAGCACAGGTTGGAGCTCCTTGGCAATCCTTCGTAGGATCTCCAGCTGTGGGTTGTAGGTGACAACTAGGGGCACTCGGGCTTCTTTCCGGGTCTCTCTATATGTGAGCAGACTGTCTCTGTTAATGGCTGCCGCTTTGTTTAATTGGTTGTCTGTTACTTTTGGTTTGTATCCCAATCTGAGAAATTTCGTCCTCAGATCCAGGAGGTGCTTGTCCAGGTCTGTTTTGTCGGAGCAAATACGATTGTATCGTATAGCCTGGCTGTAGATGATAGATTGTCTTGTGTGCTTGGGGTGGAAGCTGTCGTTTCTCAGGTAGGCCGTTCTGTCTGTGGGTTTGTGGTATATCGATGTGAGTAGCCGGTGGTCTTTAATGTATATTGTGGTATCCAGAAAGTGAACTTCACTCCCTGAATAGCTAAGTTTAAGGTTGATGGTAGGGTGAAAGTCATTGAAGTCATTATGGAATTGAAGTAGGGCCTCCTCACCTGCAGTCCAGATGACAAGGATATCATCGATATAACGAAGGTAAATCATAGGTTTGGTGGTGCATGTTGATAAATATGCTCCTTCCAGTTCTGCCATAAAGAGATTTGCATACTGGGGTGCACATCTGGTCCCCATTGAAGTTCCCATTCACTGTAGATCTAGATCCTCTCCAAAGGTAAAACGGTTGTGGCTGAGGATGAATTGTATGAGCTGCGTTACTGGTTCTTTTGGGAGGTTTTGTTTTGCCAGGTGTACCCGACATGCTGCAACTCCATCCTTGTGAGGAATGTTGGTATACAGGGATTCCACATCCATGGTGGCCAAAATGGTACCCTCAGGTAGAAGGCCCAGGGCATTCAGTTTGTTAAGAAGGTCAGTGGTGTCCTGGATATAGCTTGGAGTATCCCTGACAAGGGGTTTTAGGAGATTTTCCACCCAACCTGAGATGTTTTCTGTCAGTGTCCCAATGCCAGAAATGATAGGCCTCCCAGGGTTGCCATCTTTGTGTATCTTTGGGAGCATATAGAAGCAGCCCGGCCTGGGATCTTGTGGGATAAGTCCTTTTACCTGATTCTGGATCTGGATTGGGAACTTCTTGATCATACTCTTTAGTTCTTTCATATAGGCTTCTGTGGGATCACTTCCAAGTTTGGAGTAATGGATGGGATTTGACAGTTGCCTGTTTGCTTCCTGGATATAGTCTGAGGTGTTCATTATGACTATTGCGCCCCCTTTGTCAGCTGGTTTTATTATTATATCCTGATTTTCTTTTTTTTTTTTTTTTTTTTTTAGTGAAGTAATAGCCTTCTGTTCCTGCAGGGTTAGGTTATGCGCTGTTTCTTTTGTTTCTCCAGGAACCAGTAACGCAGCTCATACAATTCATCCTCAGCCACAACCGCTTTACCTTTGGAGAGGATCTAGATCTACAGCGAATGGGAACTTCAATGGGGACCAGATGTGCACCCCAGTATGCAAATCTCTTTATGGCAGAACTGGAAGGAGCATATTTATCAACATGCACCACCAAACCTATGATTTACCTTCGTTATATCGATGATATCCTTGTCATCTGGACTGCAGGTGAGGAGGCCCTACTTCAATTCCATAATGACTTCAATGACTTTCACCCTACCATCAACCTTAAACTTAGCTATTCAGGGAGTGAAGTTCACTTTCTGGATACCACAATATACATTAAAGACCACCGGCTACTCACATCGATATACCACAAACCCACAGACAGAACGGTCTACCTGAGAAACGACAGCTTCCACCCCAAGCACACAAGACAATCTATCATCTACAGCCAGGCTATACGATACAATCGTATTTGCTCCGACAAAGCAGACCTGGACAAGCACCTCCTGGATCTGAGGATGAAATTTCTCCAATTGGGATACAAACCAAAAGTGACAGACAACCAATTAAACAAAGCAGCAGCCATTAACAGAGACAGTCTGCTCACATATAGAGAGACCCGGAAAGAAGCCCGAGTGCCCCTAGTTGTCACCTACAACCCACAGCTGGAGATCCTACGAAGGATTGCCAAGGAGCTCCAACCTGTGCTACATAGGGACAACAGACTCAAGGACATATTTCCAGTCCCCCCTCTCCTTTCCTTTCGACAACCACCAAACCTGAGGCGTATTATCGTCCGGAGTGCCCTGAAGGCCCCAACTGAAAATGGCACCTCATCTTGCCTACACAAAAGGTGCATGACCTGCAAGCACATCCACACCGCTGACAGTGTACCTATCCCACAGTCACAACAGGTGCACAGAATTAGGGGGACATTCTCCTGCAGGTCTTCCAATGTGGTGTACCTCATAATGTGTGTGCAATGTCCCACCACAGGCCTCTATGTGGGGGAAACAGGGCAGAGACTCAGTCATAGAATGAACTCACATAGATCCAGCATTAATAACAACAGAACCGATCTCCCAGTGGCCGCACATTTCTCCGGAGAAAACCACTCTATTGAAGATTTGCGGGTTGTGGTTTTAATGGGACATTTTAAGACGCAGGAAAAAAAGGAAAGAATCAGAATACAAGTTTATGGAAAAATTTCAAACTCTGCAATTTGGACTTAATATTCATGCCAGCTTCATGTCACACTATGTATGACCTGTGAGGGTCACAAATCACCTCCTGATAGCAAACAGATAACAGATCCCTCTGTCACGCACCACAACTTTCCAGATTGTTTTTTGACCTGTTGTAAATAACTTCTCTACTTAGATTGCATTTTGTTTTGGCTTTTTTTTAAGGACTCTAAAATGCTTTGAAGACCATGTGTATAAAAATCTGTGAATTTTCAGTTATTGTATCACATCATGTCTGATGAAGGGAGCTAGTACTCCTGAAAGCTTACTTATAAATATACTCAGTTAGCCTCTAAAAGGTATCGCCTGATTTCTTCACTCTTCCATGAAATCATATACAGTCATTGACACAAAAACAAAACAAAGTAAAAAAACAAAACACCCCCGACCGCCCACCCTTACGCAAGGAGTTGTTGGAATTGAATGAAACTTTATGTGTGTGTGAATGTAGTGGTGATATATTTAAGTGATTACAATGTTAGAGCAAAAGGATCTTGTTATTGGGGAAAACTGCACAGCTGTAGGCTCTAGTATTCTGTTGGGCCTTCTCTAGCCTGGACACAAAATGAGGGCATAGGGGTGGAAATGAGGCATAGGGGTTCCATATGGTATCCTGCAGAACATTTTCCACTGATTTTGTAGCTTGTCGAAGCTGGTGTTCCAACGGGACCCATAAATGCTCGACTGGTGACTGGGCAGGTCAGGGAAGTGCTGCATACTGCTGAAGAAAAATGTCAGATGGAAGCCCTGCCAGGACAGGCAACATGTGGCTACAGGATGTCTGCACATATCGGTGGACTGTAAGTGATTATGACCAACAGTTGTATGGGATTAATCCCCAGGTCATCGCTTCAGCAGTTGGAGCAGTGTGTCGCTCTACAGCAAAGGCAGGACTGAAGTGCTCAACAAGAGGCCTCTATATTTGAACCCAATCACCATTGGATCCCAAACAAAACCTGGATTCACCACAAAAGATGATATGGTTCTAGTCCGTAGTAGTCCAGGGTTCTCATTCATGACACTACTGCAAACAAAGGCTACAGTAGCTTGCCGTTAATGGCAGGACATGTAATGGGCGCCTGGACACCAAACTTCCTTTTGCTATACACTAATTAACTGTCTCAGTAGAGACAGGGATGTGTAATGAAGGTGCCATTAGTGTCTGGAGGGTGGACAAGTATACTTTGGGAGCTAATCAGGCTTGTTGGCATGTGTGGGTGCTCTTATGTAACCATTGCTCCCAAGGTCTTACAGGTAGGTCAGAATGGCCTAGATGAAAGGCAATTCGTCGAAACAACCATCCTGCTTCTCTCAGTCCAATGATGCTCCCTTCTCAATCAACTGGGCAGAATACATAGTAGAAATATGCTTACAGTTGTGGCCACTTACGCTAGATTCACACCTGCGTTCGGGTTTCCGTAAGCGGACCCCCCCGAACGGAAACCTATTCTGCTTAACCCATTAGCGACCCAGGGCGTAATAGTACGTCCTGAGTCGCATGAGGATGTATGGATAGAGCTCAGGAGCTGATCTTTCTTCATACAGGGTGGATGCCGGCTGTATAATACAGCCAGCACCCGCCGCTAACAGCAGCGATCGGTACTTGCACCGATCGTGGCTGTTAACCCTTTAGATGTTGCAGGCAAACGGGACCGCGGTGTCTAAATTGCGCAGGCGCCACAGGTGCCATTTTTTACCAATTGCCACCCTCCAGAACGTCACCAGAGGGAGGCGATCAGTTGCCATAACATCCGGGAGCCTATTGAAGGCTCCCAGGCTTGTCATTGCATTAGCTCTATTGCACGCTGCCAGATTCAGTGTCTAATAGAGGTTAAGGCATTTTGCTATTCACTGCAATAGTACTGTATGAATAGTATGAGCGATCAGACCCCCTAGGTTTCAAGTAGAAAAATTTTTTGTTAAAAGTATAAAAAAATAAAAAAACACAAAAGTTCAAATCACCCCCCTTTCCCTAGATCAGATATAAAAGTAAATAAACAAAAGTAAAACATAAACACATTAGGTATCCCCTAGCTCCAAAATGCCCGAACTATTAAAATATTTATCCCATACGGTGAATGGCGTAGCGGCGAAAAAAATCAAAATGGCCAAATAGCGTTTTTTTCAACACTTGGCCTCCTATAAAAAAATTGAATAAAAAGTGATCAAACCATCAGATCTTTACCCAAATGGTATCAATAAAAACGTCAAGTTGTCCCACATAAAAATACGCCATACCCAGTTGCATACATGTAAATATGGAAAAAAAAAGTTACAGGTGTCACAATATGGCGACACAAATTTTTTTTTTCTATTTTGCAAAGTTTTAAATTTTTTTTAAAAGGTATCAAAACATTACAAATACTATATAAATTTGGTATCGCCGTGTTCGTACTGACCTGCACAATACAGGTAACGTCATTTTTACCACACAGTGAATGCCGTAAAAATTAAACCCATATGAAATTGGCGCAAATGCAGTTTTTCTCCAATTGCACCTCATTCTGATTTTTTTTTCCAGCTTCCCAGTACATTGCACAGCATATTGAATGGTACCATTACAAAGTACAATTTGTTTCGCAAACAATAAGCCATCATGTGACTCTGTGAACTGAAAAATTAAAAAGTTATGGCTCTTGAAATGTGGGGAGGGAAAAACGAAGATGCAAAAACGAAAAATGGCCAGGTCCTTAAGGGGTTAAAAAAGCGGTCACCAGCGGAAACCCGCAGACCCCATAGACTATAATGGGGTCCGTAGGGTTTCCGCCTGAAAAGGGCAAAAAATGCAGAGAGAAAAGCGCTGCATGCAGAGATTTTCTCTCCGTATTTTAAAACGGGTTCGGGGGGGGGCGGAGTCTAGCCGCGATACGAGATGGTCGCATGATTTGAGAGCTCCTAACCTGAGTCTCATTGAGCGACACTTACCAGCGACGAGCCCGCGGTGTTAATAATTAAAACTTACCCTAGCAACGAGTCCTCACCCTCGGAGATGCCCAGGAAGCGAAAATCTGCGGTGAAGCCGCAAAAACTCCTGGATTTCTTCTTCTCTCCTGGGGGGGGGAGAGGACCAAGATGGCGCCGGACCGCGCACAGAAACAACCTCCAGGGCCTCGACTCCTTCTCGGGACCCTCCGGAGGAGACGTTCGCATTCTCCGCGCAGCGGAGAGCGCTGTCGGCCCCGTCTCTGCCGCAGCTCCTGGAAAGTGCGGGCTCGGGATCACCTGGATCTCCCTCCCGGCCCGCGGGAGGGATACAGATAACGGGCCTGCTCAAAATGGCGCTGCAGGGCCTGCAGCTGCACACAACCCAGGGGTGCAGCATTCGCCCACTGCGAGCCCAGTTAAACAAAAGCCCAGGCTTCAGAACGCTGATCTGCAGGGAGAAGAGGTGAGCGACAATATACAACATACCCCTCCAGCTATTGATTTCTTTGCAGATATACCGGCGACAGAGAATTTGCTAACTGAGGCTTCCATGAAAAATATGCTTATGGCCTTTTGTAAGTCATTAAAGACAGACATGTCCCTTATGGTGAAACCGCTAGATAGAGATCTTCAAGAGCTAAAAAGCCGTACGGTACATGTTGAAGCTAAAATGGCGGAATTTGCTGCATCACATAATGTTCTTATAGATGCGCACTACGACGTGGAAAGAGATGTGTCCTTCCTTAAAGCTAAGATAGCTGACTTAGAAGATCGATCTAGAAGAAATAATCTAAAGTTTAGAGGGATCCCGGAATCAATTCCTCCAAAGGATTTAACTGTTTTCCTCCAAGATATGATCAGGTCGCTGATACCGAACCTCACGAAAATGGATTTAACTATTGACAGAGCTCACAGAGTTCCGAGACCCTCACATCTAGATGAAACCGTACCCAGGGATGTTCTGGCAAAGATACATTTCTACAGTACTAAAGAGCTGGTTCTGCTGACCTCACGAAAGACAGGCTGCCTACCTGAACCATACCACAAGATTTCCATTTATTCGGATCTCTCAGCTACAACTTTGCAAATCAGGCGACAATTTATCCCTATTACTACGGCACTACGTCAACACCACATTTTGTATAAATGGGGATTCCCGGTCCGAGTGATCGTCTCCCGCAACAATCACGTCTATGTAATTAAAACTCTGGAGGAAGGGAAAAAATTGCTAACTGCATGGAATATTCCGATGGTTGATCCTCCACTCAAAAATTCACCCGGTCCAATGTCAGATGGTTGGCGCCAAGCGAAAACCCAAAGACGTCCGCAAAGAGGGCTACAAAGCTAGAGACTCACTTATCCTGGATTCCATATGTTCGTTGCTGTTGAACTAATTCCCCCAAGATCACGACAGCTGCTGGTCCGCTGTACTCTGTTCTTTTTCTTTCTATGTTTTTTCTCCTTGATACAGCTAAGATGGGTTGTCCATCGGTTCTGTAGTTTTTATGGTCTGTTTCCTTTCTGGTTCTGGCACACTGGGCGAAATGAATACAAATGGCGGAGTCAACTCCACCATGCAGGAACGTCCTTTGTTGTGGGCAAGTGTGGTAAGACTCTTAATGCATTAATAATTGTATATTATGGTACTTAAGGTTATGTCTAGGAATGTCAGAGGATTGAACTCTCCTCAAAAAAGGGCCAACTTATGGTGCGAGGCGCGAGACCAATGCTGTGACATTCTTGCAGTACAAGAAACCCACCTCTTGCAAGCAGATGCTTCTCGCATTCAACACCCAGCGTATCCAAATGTATTCCATGCTCACTATTCCTCGAAACGTAGAGGGGTGTTGATAGGAATTAGGGACTCAGTGGCGTTTCAACTATTGTCACAATATGCAGACCCGGGGGGGCGATTTATAATACTGACGTGCATTCTCAACAGTGTTACTTATACGCTGGTATCAGCTTACGCCCCTAACAGGAAACAGGTGGCATTTTTGGGGAGAAGCGGTGGAAAAAAGGAAGCAGGGATGTCTCATATTGATGGGAGATTTTAATATGGCTCCGGACCCGGTGGTGGACACCACTTCGGGAGGGTTGACACGTCACCCCTCTTTTTCGCAAGCGCTATGGCGCCATGAATTATTTGACGCCTGGCGTATTCTCCACAATACAGAGAGAGACTATACATATTTCTCTTCTGTACATAATAGTTACTCACGGATAGATTTATTTCTACTTGAGCAATCCAGCCTCCCTATGGTTTTAAAATCTGATCTCTCAGTAATCACTTGGTCAGACCATGCAGCAATAACCTTGACCTTAGCAGAAAAATATGAATGCCCAAGAGCTTTCGTATGGCGGTGTAACGAATTCTTAATGTCACAACCGAAATTAAGAGCAACTTTAGAGAACGATCTGAAGGAATTCTTTCTGTTTAATGCCCCTTCTGCCCATAGTCCTGATACACTGTGGAACTCTCACAAGGCTTTTATTAGAGGAACATTCATTCGCTTGGGGCATATAGAAAAGAAAAATAGATTGGCAGAGATGGATAGATTGCTCCACCAGATAAGATCCATTGACGACAGTAATAAAAAGTCCCCCTCTCCATCCAATGCAGCGAAATTGATGAAATTACGCCATCAACTGACAGCTTGTTTATTGCAGAAATACGAGAAAAATCTAAAACGGACCAAAGCTACATATTATTCTCAGTCCAATAAAGCAGACAAACTACTAGCTTCAAAACTTAAACAAAAGAACGCGAAATCCAGAATTCAATTCCTTCACAGTAAGGATGGGGCATATAAAATATACGACCCAAGAGGCATAGCTGACGCATTTAGATCATTTTATGAAGGTCTCTATAATATCGCGGAAGACACAGCGGTAACTCCCCCAACGAGAGGCGACATTGAGCGCTTCCTTGCAGCTGCCTGTTTGCCTAAGCTCACTGAGTCACAACTGGACTCTTTAAATACACCCGTTACTTCGGAGGAGTTGTTGTCGGTTATTAAATCGCTGCCTTCTCATAAATCGCCGGGCCCTGATGGCCTCACTAATGAATACTACAAACAATTTTTCCCAATCCTGAAGGACCCGTTGCTGTCCTTCCTGGAGGCCGCGATTGAATCTGGTACTCTCCCAAAAGAAAACCAAGAAGCCTTAGTGGTTACGCTGCCAAAACCGGGAAAACCGGCCACTAGCCCCCAAAATTTCCGACCTATTTCTTTATTGAATTCTGACTTGAAAATCTATGCTAAATTAATAGCAACTAGATTAGCAGCTTGTCTTCCGAGCTTGATAAATAATGACCAAGTGGGATTTGTCAAAGGGAGGCAATCTTACCATAATACTAGACGCATTCTGAACCTCATGCATCACATTGATAGTAGGAGAGTGGAGGCAGTGATCCTCGCATTGGATGCTGAGAAGGCGTTTGATCGCATTTGCTGGTCGTATGCCTTCTCGGTACTCAGATCTATGAGATTTTCTGGAGCTATCTTGAGAGCGATAGAGGCGCTATACTCTGCACCTTCTGCGAGAGTGTTCAGCAATGGAGTGGTATCGGACCCTTTTCTGATAACAAATGGGACCAGACAGGGATGCCCCCTGTCGCCCCTGATATTTGTTCTTTCCATGGAACCACTGGCCCAAACACTTAGACTAGATACGGGAATAAGGGGCATTGATATACGGCATAAAACTCATCTTATATCACTCTACGCTGATGATATTATTCTCACCATGTCTAAGCCACAAATATCTATCCCTCGCTTAATGGATACGATTACGGAGTTTGGGCAATTGTCGTTTTATAAACTGAACATGGCCAAATCACAAGCGCTACCTTTGAATGTCCCTCCTTCTTTGCTTCATCAGTTGAAGTCGAAATATGACTTTGATTGGAGGGAAGACAATGTCCAATACCTGGGGACCCAGATGACAAAATCCTTAGGGACCCTTTATAGAAGTAACTATATACCAATGCTAAAACTACTACAAGAGGAGACGGAGCGAATGTCAAAAACAGATACCTCTTGGATAGGCAGAGTAGCGGCCTTCAAAATGTTGCTACTACCTAGACTTTTATACTTGTTCCGCACGCTCCCGATATCAATTCCGGTTTCCTTCTTTGAAACAGCACAAAGGGTGATCTCAAAGTATATATGGAATGGGAAGAGACCCAGAATCAACAAGAGCTTCCTATTTAAACAAAAGGAGGCAGGAGGGCTGGGAGTTCCACTGATGAGAAACTATTATATACAGTCATATGAAAAAGTTTGGGCACCCCTATTAATCTTAATCATTTTTGGTTCTAAATATTTGGGTGTTTGCAACAGCCATTTCAATTTGATATATCTAATAACTGATGGACACAGTAATATTTCAGGATTGAAATGAGGTTTATTGTACTAACAGAAAATGTGCAATATGCATTAAACCAAAATTTGACCGGTGCAAAAGTATGGGCACCTCAACAGAAAAGTGACATTAATATTTAGTAGATCCTCCTTTTGCAAAAATAACAGCCTCTAGTCGCTTCCTGTAGCTTTTAATCAGTTCCTGGATCCTGGATGAAGGTATTTTTGACCATTCCTCTTTACAAAACAATTCCAGTTCAGTTAAGTTTGATGGTCGCCGAGCATGGACAGCCCGCTTCAAATTATCCCACAGATGTTCAATGATATTCAGGTCTGGGGACTGGGATGGCCATTCCAGAACATTGTAATTGTTCCTCTGCATGAATGCCTGAGTAGATTTGGAGCTGTGTTTTGGATCATTGTCTTGCTGAAATATCCATCCCCGGCGTAACTTCAAATTCGTCACTGATTCTTGTACATTATTCTGAAGAATCTGCTGATACTGAGTTGAATCCATGCGATCCTCAACTTTAACAAGCTTGCCGGTGCCGGCATTGGCCACACAGCCCCAAAGCATGATGGAACCCCCCCCAAATTTTACAGGGGGGGGGGGGTGTTTTTTTTGGGGTGGTGGGTTTTTTGGCCGCGCGCCGCACCCCCTTTTGTATGACCACACACCCCACTCTTTGTTTCCCCCCCCCCCCGCCCCCCCCCCCCAAAAAAGGGCTTGTCCAAATGTGCTTTTGCATACCTCAGGCGACTCTGTTTGTGGCGTGCTTTCAGAAACGGCTTCTTTTGCATCACCCCCCCCACCCGCTTCTCCTTGGTGAGGGGGGGGGTTTTTGTGGGCGGGGGCCGGGGGCCCCCCGCGGGAGGAGGGGGGGGGGGGGGGGTTTGGGGGGGGGGGGGGGGGGGGGCTGTGGGCGTCCCCCCCCTTCTTCTTCTCCCTCTTTTTTTTATTTTTTTGCGGCCCCGGCTGGGGGGGGCAGAAGAAGGGCCGTGGGGGTTCTCCTTCCTTTCCTTTGTTCGGCCGGGGGGGGGGGGGGGGAGGGGAAAAAGTGAGGGATATTTTTTTCTCTCCCCCCAAGAAAGTTGGGTGAAGAATTTTTTTTTTGTAGAGTGTGGGGTGTTGTTGGGAGGGGGGGGGGGCGCCCCTGAGGGGGGGGGGGAGAGGGAGAGGGAGAAGAAGTGGGGGGGGAAAAATAAATTTTTTTTTGGGGTGGGTAGGCGCAGGGGGGTGAGGGGAAGGGGGGGGGGGGGAGGAAAAAAAAGGTTTGGGTGGGTGGGGGGGGGGAGGGGGGGAGGGGGGGGGAAAAAAAAAAAAAAAGGAGGGGGGGGAAAAAAATGTGGCCCCGGTCAAATTTTAGTTTAATGCATATTGCACATTTTCTGTTAGTACAATAAACCTCACTTCAATCCTGAAATATTACTATGTCCATCAGTTATTAGATATATCAAATTGAAATGGCTGTTGCAAACACCCAAATATTTAGAACTAAAAATGATTAAGATTAATAGGGGTGCCCAAACTTTTCATATGACTGTAGCATCGTTGGTCACTCAGTGTGCTAGGTGGAAATCAACGGACACCGCGGCCCCATGGCTACAAATAGAGCAGGCATTTATACCCCCTCTAAAATTGGGGGGGGGGTGGGGGGGGCCCCTTTGGAAAATTTCCCCCCCTGGGTCCCCCCCCCCGGTCTTGGTTGTTTCTTTGGCGGGGTGGAAATTAAAGTACGGGAAAACAAACCTAAAAAAAAAATTTATATTTTTTTTATTCCCCTCTCTCTATTAATAGGGGTGAATGTTGATTTAAAAAAATTTTTTTGGGAATGAAGAAGAATAACTTATATTTTTTTTTTTTTTTTCTTATTAAAAAAACTATATTTTTTTTTTATAAAAAAAAAGGAAGAGGGGGTCCCTTTTAGTATTTTTTTTTTTTTTTTTTATATTTTGTTTTTTTTTTTTTATTTTCTTTTGTTTTTTTTTCCTTTTTGTGTTGTTTTTTTTTTTTTTTTTTTTTTGGGGGGGGGGGGGGGGTGTTTTTTTTTAAAAAGGAAGGAAAATATTTTTTTTTTTTTTTTTATTTTTCCCCTTTGTGTTGTGGGGGGGGGGGTAGGGGGGGGGGGCGGGGGGGGGGGGGGGGGGGGGGGGGGGGGGGGTGTTTTTTTTTTTTTTTAAAGGTAGAAAAGAAAAAAAGGAGAAAAAAAAAAAAAAAACGATGGTATAGGACCCCGACTATGTTACAGTTAGCTTATCCCTCCGAATCAGGGAATTGTTGGAGGGGATGTGGTGGAAGAGGATCCCTTCTCCATATTTTGGGGAACTGCCCCGTAATTCAAGGATACTGGGTCAGGGTTTTTGAGATGCTCTCGGAGATACTCGACTTCCGACTCCAATACACCCCTGACCTGGCTATTTTGATAATCGGAATTCCCAATGCTCTGACAGCACACAGAAAACTTATATGCAAAATTTTGACCATAGCCAAATTGATGTTAGTGCAGAGATGGAAGACAGTAGCTCCTCTGCCTATGTCGGATATGCTAATGGCAGTAAATAATACATACATATATGAAAGAATACTAGCACTGGGAAATAACTCCTTCCATAGCTTTGAGAAGATTTGGGAAGCATGGATCTATTCCAGGTTCGCTCTGAAAGAGGACAAGGCTGGTACAGGTAACCCGGGAGGGAGGATGTAGTGCCGTGTGGATGGGGGCTTAGCTTGCTAAAATCGGGGCAGACGGAACAGGGGAGGAGTAGGAAACAGGAAAGGACGAAGCTGAGTGTCGATACATACACACAAACAGAGGCCCTATAACCAAGGGAAGGTCGGAAATGAGGAAGACGTTCTAGGAGGGATTCATGGTAGCCCGTTAAGTGTGCCCGAAAGTTATTGTTAAAGTTATAGTTCACTATGTTAGTATTTTAAATATCTGTCTTATTGATGTATAGCCTGAGAATGTATCTTGGAAGGAAGCATTGTATTATTTCGCAAATTATATTATACTGTATACCAAGGTGCATCACAATATATGTCAATTGTGTTCTTTACCTTATTTTCTTGAAAATGCAAATAAAAATTATTGAAACTAAAACGGGTTCGGGGATGGAAACCCCGAACGGAGTACATGCGCAGGTGTGAACCCAGCCTTACACAAATTTTGGTTTTGACGAATAGGCTGCTTCAGTGTTTTTAGATGTTTTAGGCAGATATTTTTAAGGTATACTGAAGTACAATTAGCATTTCAAAAGTTTTTAAAAACATTTATTCACAAATACATGATGTTTATGCATAAGGCTTCTGCAAGTCGCCATTATAGGGTTCCAGAATGCAATCAAATTGGTTGCCAATGCGACAAAAAATCAAATGGACCAAGATGTTTTAAGTAGGGTTCACACTACCGTTGGAGTCCGCTATGAAGGTGTCCGTTAAAAAAAAATAAACGGACACTTATCATAACGGACCCTAACTGATGAGCATCAGGTAGTGTCCATTTTTTAATGTCACATACCGCTAGAAAGCCGACAGCGCGCTGAATTCAGCTCACTACCGGCTTTCCCGGTATGTGCCCCGGGGCTGGAGATATCGGCGGTGTAAGTTACATGTTTTACTTTACTTACTGTTTGAAGGGCGCTGTGAGGAACTCCCTCCCTGCCACTTCTCGTTGGTCCATAGCGCTGTACTGAGGGGGCGTTCCTCACAGCTCAGCGTCATCGCCGGGCAGTAAGGAACGCCCCCTCTGACAGTACAGGGCTATAGACCAGTACAGAGAGAGGGGGAGTTCCTTACAGGCCAGTGATGACGCTCAGCTGTGAGGACCGCCCCCTCATACAGCGCTAGGAATGAACAGAAGTGTTAGGGAGGGCATTCCTCTGACAGTACCCGGCTATAGACGAGAACAGAGAGAGGGGGCGTTCCTTACTGCCCAGCGATGACGCTCAAGCTGTGAGGAACACTCCCTCAGTACAAGTCTCTGCACGAAGAGAAGTGTCAGGGAGTTCCTCGCAGCGCCCTTCTAACAGTAAAACATTACACCGCCGAAATCTCCAGCCCCCGGGCACATATCAGGAAAGCCAGCAGTGCGCTGAATTCAGCGCGCTGTCGGCTTTCTAGCGGTATGTAAAACCGCATGTGCCTTAGGACACGAAATGTCCTCTAACACTGCTAGTTTTTTTTTTTTTTTTTGTTTGTTTCTCCTTTCTGAGCATGCGCAGGGAAAGTAAACGGACATAAAATAACGGACAGTAACTGATGGCTTTCAGTTACTGTCCGTTACCCATAGACTTGAATGTCAAAAAAGTAACGGACACTTGCTGTCCGTCAAGAATCCGTTTTTTTCAAACGGACAAAAAGTCCTGCATGTAGGATTTTTTGTCCGTGAAAAAATAACGGACTTCTGACGGATTTGGTGTAAACGGACACAATATAAAAACCCATTGAAATGAATGGAAATTTTTACGGATTTCTGACGGTTCAACTAGTGTCCGTAGCTAAAATCTTGTAACGGACAATAGCCACGGACACTACTGACGGACACCAACGGTAGTGTGAACGCTCCCTTAGTGTTGTGTCATTTTCAACTATCCCCGCTGCCCCTTAAAGACAAAAGGACAGACATTGCGCAGTCAGTCACATGTGGGACTTTCACTCTATCCACAGATTGAGTGAATAAAATGGTGAAGGAAGAAGACTTTAGCTTCCTGCTCCAGCATTCAGGCAGCTGCTAGTGATATCTAGTGTAGGGCAAGAGGAGGACGGTAGAGAGCTCCGCAGAATCGGAATGGGTAAGTAACTTTTCCTTTTTTTTTTTTTTTTAATTTTTATGTTGCAACTACTATGAGGGGGCCACTGAGGAGAGCATTATACATCTAGGAGGGTGAGGGGCATTAGGATTACCAATGTGGAGAGCATTATACTGTGTGGGGGGGGGGGGCACTGGCACGCATTATACAGCTTGTAGACTAAAAATTTTGGAGCCAATGGCTTCCAAGTATTTTTTATTTATTTTTAATCCAGAGCACTGCTTGGTATGCTGGATATCAGCAGGACAAATCTTGATTGATGGCAACAGATTCTTACTTAACCACTTCCATACCAGGCACATTTTCAAGTTTTTTGTATGTGCGGATTTGGAGGGCTAACACATTTTTATCATTTGCGTTATTCAACTAATTTCTGCGTCTTTTTTTGGTGACACATAGGGCTTTATTTTTATGTTGTTTTTATTTTTGCATGTGTGTTAATTTTTTTTTATATCCGGAAAAATATAAACAAAAGAGGAGGGAAAAAGGGTCTGTTTTTCACTTTTCACACAAAGTGCTACTAAAAAACTTTATAAAATTGTTTTTTCTCTCCGTTACGATAATTTTTACTTTTTATGGTGTCGTCGGGGGTGGGGCTATAACCTGTAATAAGGGCGTTTTATTGGCGTATTATTTTATTTACTTTTCTATACTTTTTTTGTTTTGTTTTTTACATTGTGTCCCCATAAGGTCATAATAGACCTTTGGGGACATCTGATTACTTTTTTTTTTGTTGGGGAGGCTCATTTCCCCTGTAACTGGGGCTGGTACATTTAGCCCCAGTTGCAGGAGGAATTCAGCCTCCTGCACATTGCTTTCACTTTACTATAGAGCTGATCTGGGTTCTGTAGGACCCAGCAGCTCTAACAGACGCTGATCCCGGCGGATCACATGACCGCCGGGTCGAGGGGAGCCGCAAGATGGCGGTGCCCATAGCGCAGTATACAGCGCACATTGAGTGCTGTATACACGCCGATCGGGATGGCAGGGGAGGTAATAAACCTTCCCTGCCTTCTCTATGGGAGCTCTGGCTGAAGTTACAGCCGGCTCCCCGTTTCAGCAGCTGCACGATTTTGTGCAGTCTATGGGCGGTACGGAAGTGTTTAAAGGGGTTGTCCAGGATAAGAATTTTTTGCAAGCTAGTGGGGAAGGTATAAAAAAACAAAACAACCTGTCCCCGATGCTCCGGTGTCTCTCAGCGCGGTCCAGGTCCGGTTCTGCTGCTTCGGAATCTTGTTTTGTCGGAAGTGTGACATCCTACCTGTGACGTCCTGTGTCCTCGCTGTAGGATGATGATTGGCCTCAGTGGTCACGTGCGGTGGGGACTTCCGCCTAAACAAGAAACCAGAGCAGCAGGACTGGACCTCACTGGCAGACACCAGGGAAAGGAGAGTATGTTTTTTTTTTTTTTTGTTTGTTTGTTTTACCTTCCCCCACCAGCTTGCTTAAAAATGCTTATTCTTATTCTTTAATCAGCACTTTCAGTTTATCACAATTTCTGTGTTATTATAAGTCCATCCATGTTTTGAGGGTTAACTACAGATTTTCAATGGGATTGATATTTGTGGAGTTTTCTGGCCATGGACACAAAATTTCAATGCTTTGTTTGCAATAATAATAATAATAATAATAATAATAATAATAATACGTTTTATTTATATAGCGCCAACATATTCCGCAGCACTGTACAATTTGTAGGGTTCAAGTACAGACAAAAAAAAAAAAAAGATACATTACAAAGAAATAGTCAATTCACACACTGGGACTGAGGGCCCTGCTCGCAAGAGCTTACAATCAGCTTAGTTATTACTTATGCCTTGTGACATGGTGCTCTATCATGATGGAAAAGAGAATGTTCTTCACCAAATTGCTCCTGGATCATTGAAAGAAGTCTTGATGGATATTACCATTCTTTATTCATGGCAGTGTTCTTTGGCAAAATTGTGAGTGAGCCCATTCCCTTGGATGGAAAGCAACCCCACATATGAATAGTCTCAGGATGCTTTACTATTGGCACTAGACTAATTTAATCACTCACCAACTACAGAAGTCTTGAAAAATAAAAGGTTACCACTGTGAATATTGAGTCTTTGCATAAATTTGATGTCTTTTTCAATACAAGTTTAAAAATATATGAAGTGCTTATATATTGTACTTCAGTATACCACAGGAACAGCTGACTAAAAGATCTAAAAACATTGAAGCAGCAACTGTGAAAAACATAATTTGTGTCAACCTCTAAATTTTTAGCCAAGTCTAACAGTCAACGATATCTGTACACTACCCAAAAGTATCCTCTGAGAGCCCTTTTCTAAGCCCAGTTCAGACCACACCTGGATTCATTTACATATCTGTCTCAGACATAACTGTATGAGTTTTGCAGCAATCTATCAGGGTGTCTTATTTTTTTTGTCATTGAGTGTATTTCTAGTCAACCATTAATGCAGATCCCATGGAAAGTAGAAAATCCTTCTCATGGCATTTTCCATGTGTAAGCAAAGATTTTGCTAAAATAAGAAACAAACAGATGTCCAGATTGAACAGAATGTTTTATTCATATATAAAAAGGCACAGTGGAAAAATAAATGTTTGTTACAAAATATCCTGAACCATGTATAAAATTAGTAGTACAGTGTAAGTAAGAACTTCCAAATTCCCTGGCAGCAGAACCATATGATAACTTGGTTTTGTCAACAGAATTTAGCAAATAGTTTGTGTTGGGAACAGTAAAAATGAAAGTACTTGTTATTCATCCATCAGTAGCCACACATCCAAGTTAGACATTAGAAATGGTCCACACTGTGAAAATGGAATGTACTGTACACTTTGTGCAAAGGCCAGAAAACCACATATTTCTTATTAGTCTTTACTGCTGAATTCCACACAAAGCAGAATAAAGACAATCTAAGCCAGAAATCAGTCAAGCTTTTCCAGTGGCAGCAGTTAAAGTAAGCAGGAACTTGGTCGCCAGGGCTCCTATCCCTTCAAAACACAGATGGCAAAGAAAACAGTCTGTGTCATCACAAGGACAGAAAAACTGGGCTTGTTTGTGGTTAGTGACCCGAGGGTTACAACTTTACTAATCACCTGTCAATAGAAAAAAAAAACTATTATGATGAACATTTTTCAGAAAATTAAGTCATATATTCATGGGCCTTCCTGAAGTGCTTACCTTCTTAAACTTCTTGATTCAAATATTTTCTCTTCATCACTGTCCATTGATCCCAATTCCATGGTTTCATCATAGTCTGAAAGAAGCCCATACTTCTTCCTCTGTGGTTTCTTTTTTAAGCTGAGGAATGATAGGTAAAAATTCAGTTAAAAAATTATCAATAGTTTAATTATAAAATGGCATCATATCCGAAAGTGTCCAACATTAAAAACAGAGGAAAACTTATTTAAAGGGGTTCCCTTTAAATAAAAAATAAGGCACCCTGATAGATGGGTTAAGAGGGTGATGTGTG
This sequence comes from Leptodactylus fallax, assembly GCA_947044405.1. Lineage (NCBI taxonomy): Eukaryota > Metazoa > Chordata > Amphibia > Anura > Leptodactylidae > Leptodactylus > Leptodactylus fallax. Next base: position 5,779,962 of record CAMRHE010000105.1, read on the forward strand.
ACACTAAACCTCCTGGGGTTTAGCGTCCCAGATAACCCTGTGGTAAAGGTGTCTGCGCCAGCATTGAAAACAAAACAAACAAACAAAAAAAAAAAAAACCTTTATATACTTACCTAGCATTTCTACTACCAGTGCTTCACAGTGGTTTTGTGAAGTCGAGTAAAGAACACCTCGGCTTCACTGGGCATGCACCAGACATCAGTGGTGTACTTCCCTGGCTTCACTGAACCACTGCACAGGTGCCAAAACCACAAAGAAGAGCCTGATGCTACTCATCTATAGATAAGTGTAATGATAAAAAAAATATATAGAAAAATTATTATTATTTTTTTTAATGCGGGTGTAGACAGCTTTACAACAGGGCTATTTGGCACACTAAACGTCCGGTCCATAAGGACCAGTGGGTGGTTTGGCGTCACAAATTGCCTTTTAAGACCAGTTTTGGCTTAAATGGGTTGTCAAGTAAATACAGAACTAGGGCAGAAAGCTGGGGAAGGTGAAACAAAAAAAAAAAACAAAAAAACATAATCTCCTGTCCCTGGCGCTATGCTATCCAGTCCTGCAGTGCTCAGGGGCTTACTCCAGTGGAAGTCCTCGATGCACGTGGCCTCAGCAGTTACAGGAAAGGACTGGGGTTGTCAATAACATAAGTCACCCTTGACGTTACAAGTCTTTTCCTGTGATCAGAGGACACTGGATGTGATAGGTTTCACCTTCCCCAGCCTCCTGCCCCAGTTCTGCATTTCCTGGAAGACTTCTTTAATTTGCAAGTCTTCATAAATCTGGAACATAGTTTTCAACACAACTGGAGGAACATAAGCAAGGCAAAGCTTAGTGGAGATGAGATGTATTTAAGAGCTTTCAGGAGGGATTTAATAGAAGATGTTGCCATGGGATTTCATAGAAGATGTAATCCTGTAGTTCCCTTGAAGTCCTATACACTGTAGAGACCGAGTTCCTAGCCAAGCAAAATGTGGATCTTTGGGAATTTTACTTTATTGACACCTCTGGCATTTTGCATAGCATCCAAAAACCAGTCCTTCTAATTCTACCCTCCAAAAGCTTCTTCCCTTCTGACCCCTGCTGTACACCCACACATGCCAGTTTCTGTATCTGGGAAAACCCACTTAAAATTTTAGGAGACCATGGCTCTGTTGATACAAAGTGAGCACAACATATTAGGCACTAAAAAGGCATATTTTAAATAAAAATTTCAATTTTCAATTTGCACATTCATTTTTAGGAAGCACTCTTGGGCTCAAATGATCACTATAACCCCTTGAGAAATTCCTTGAGGGATGAAATTTCTAAAACGGGGTAAAATTTTTTTCAGTGTTCAGAGCCCCTGCTATTTCCTGCTAATGCAGTGTAAACAACCAAATTAGGCCTCAAATGCGCATGATGCCATTTCACTTCTGAGCCCTGTCCTATTTCCAAGCAAAAGATTAGAGCCGCAGTAATAAATTAGGTCATTACTTGGTACTCTCCACAGCATTGGCATCTTAGGGGCTCTACAAATGCGTCATGGCAAATTGACTCGGCTATGCCTTGCTTCTGAGCCCTGTCTGTGGCACAAAAAGCAGTTTTCATCCACGTTGGGCATTTCCATACTCGGGAGAAATTGTTTAATAAAATTTCTCCTTTAAGCCCTTGTAAAAAATTAGAAATTTGAAGTCAATGCTTTATTAGGAGAAAATAAATAAATAAATAAAAAGGTCTTCCATTTTCACATCTCAATGTTAATAAATTCCGTGAAACAGTTGTGGGGTCAAAATACTTACACCCCTCAGTGAATTTATGAAGGGTTATAGTAAGTTCCCAAAATGGGGTCCCTTTTGGGAAGTTTCCATTGTACTGGAATTTTAGGGGCTCTGCAAATAAGACATGACACTTGAATGCTATTCCAGCAAAATCTGAGATTAAAAGAGGATGCCAACTTAGAGCAGAGATATGTATGATAAATATTTATTAACCCCTTCCTGCTCTACATTGTGCTGAGTGTATAGTTAACGCTAAGCATCGTAATAGTACAGCATTGTAATGCGCAGGCACATGAGCTATATTAAACAGCTGAGGCCCAGGACTAGCCGCCGGAGTCTGATAATCATCTGGAGTCGTCGTAACCCCCTGGTTGCCATGGCAGCCAAGAGACCTAGCAACTGCCTCCTCACTGCCTATGCACACTTCACATGGGAACCTATGTGTGATGTACTGCAATAATAATACATTTTATTTATATAGAGCCAACATATTCCGCAGCACTGTACAATTTGTAGGATTCAAGTACAGACAAAAAAGATACATTACAAAGAAATAGTCAATTCACACAATGGGACTGAGGGCCCTGCTCGCAAGAGCTTACAATCTATGAGGTAGAGGGGGTGATACAAGAGGTAGCAGGGGTGGCATCGGAGGTAGCATTGCTTGTACAATGGTCAGACAATTTTGTAATAGAGGTTACTGTCATTACGCATATATAAAGCTGTATGAGACGTTACCAGTCATGTCCTTTAACGTGCAGATGGTGCCTGGACATATAAAGTTAGTTTGATACGGCATCATATCCTGTGGAGTAATGTGGGAGCATGAACAGAGGGTACGTTTTAGGGAATCTAACTAAGGAAGGGTTTACATTAGGAGTTGTGATAGGCCTGTCTGAAAAGATATCTCTTTAGTTTGCGCTTGAAGCTGTGGAAATTGGAGGTTAATCTGATAGTGCAGGTTAGAGCATTCCAGAGAAGTGGTGCAACTCGGGAGAAGTCTTCTATACGAGCGTAGGAGGTTCTGATAATAGAGGATGTTAGTCTTAGGTCATTGAGTGAACGGAGAGCACGGGTTGGGCGAAAGAGATGAGAGAGGAAATGTAGGGATGTGCAGCATTATGGAGAGCCTTGTGGATGAGGGCAATAAGTTTATATTGTATTCGGTATTGAATAGGCAGCCAATGTAGTGACTGGAACAGACCGGAGGCATTGCTGTAGCGTCTAGACTGATAGATGAGCCTGGCCGCCGCATTCAGAATAGATTGTAGAGGGGAGAGTTTAGTAAGGGGAAGACCGATTAGTAAGGAGTTATAGTAGTCAAGGCTAGAGTGAATCAGGGCAACAATAAATGTCTTTAGTGTATTTGTGGTAAGAAAAGGGCGTATTCTGGAGATGTTTTTGAGGTGGAGATGACATGAGCGTGCGAGTGATTGGATATGGGGGGTGAAGGAAAGGTCTGAGTCAAACATAACCCCGAGGAAGCGGGCAAACTGCCTAGGAGTTATGGTAAGGCCAGAGACTGAAATGGAGATATCAGGGACAGATCTTTTGGATGGTGGAAACAGCAGTAGTTCAGTCTTTGTAAGATTCAGTTTCAGTAGAGCGAAGACATGATATTTGAGACAGCAGAGAGACAGTCACTGGTGTTCTGTATTAGTGCAGGTGTGATGCACGGGATGACATATATAATTGGGTGTCATCAGCATAAAGATGGTACCGGAAGCCAAACCTGGTGATGGTTTGTCCAATGGGGGCCGTGTAGAGGGAAAAGAGCAGGGGGCCTAGGACCGAGCCCTGAGGAACCCCAACGGCAAGGGGAAGAAACAGAGCCCGCAAATGATACACAGAAAGTTCGGTCAGAGAGATAAGAGGAGAACCAGGAGAGCGTGGTGTCCGTGAGGCCCACAGAGCGGAGCATAGTGAGGAGGAGTTGATTGTCAACAGTGTCAAATTCTGCTGAGAGATCTAGAAGAATAAGAAGAGAGAAGTCACCTTTGGATTTACAGTCATATGAAAAAGTTTGGGCACCCCTATTAATCTTAATCATTTTTAGTTCTAAATATTTGGGTGTTTGCAACAGCCATTTCAATTTGATATATCTGATATATAACTGATGGACACAGTAATATTTCAGGATTGAAATGAGGTTTATTGTACTAACAGAAAATGTGCAATATGCATTAAACCAAAATTTGACCGTTGCAAAAATTTGGGTACCCTTATCATTTTAATGATTTGAATACTCCTAACTACTTTTTACTGACTTACTGAAGCACAAAATTGGTTTTGTTACCTCACTGAGCTTTGAACTTCATAGCCAGGTGTATCCAATCATGAGAAAAGGTATTTAAGGTGGCCAATTGCAAGTTGTTCTCCTATTTGAATCTCCTCTGAAGAGTGGCATCATGGGCTCCTCAAAACAACTCTCAAATGATCTAAAAACAAAGATTGTTCAACATAGTTGTTCAGGGGAAGGATACAAAAAGTTGTCTCAGAGATTTAACCTGTCAGTTTCCACTGTGAGGAACATAGTAAGGAAATGGAAGACTACAGGGACAGTTCTTGTTAAGCCCAAAAGTGGCTGGCCAAGAAAAATAACAGAAAGGCAGAGAAGAAGAATGGTGAGAACAGTCAAGGACAATCCACAGACCACCTCCAAAGAGCTGCAGCATCATCTTGCTGCAGATGGTGTCACTGTGCATCGGTCAACAATACAACACACTTTGCACAAGGAGAAGCTGTATGGGAGAGTGATGCGAAAGAAGCCGTTTCTGAAAGCACGCCACAAACAGAGTCGCCTGAGGTATGCAAAAGCACATTTGGACAAGCCAGCTTCATTTTGGAAGAAGGTCCTGTGGACTGATGAAACAAAGATTGAGTTGTTTGGTCATACAAAAAGGCGTTATGCATGGCGTCAAAAAAACACAGCATTCCAAGAAAAACACTTGCTACCCACTGTAAAATTTGGTGGAGGTTCCATCATGCTTTGGGACTGTGTGGACAATGCCGGCACCGGGAATCTTGTTAAAGTTGAGGGTCGCATGGATTAAACTCAGTATCAGCAGATTCTTGAGAATAATGTACAAGAATCAGTGACGAATTTGAAGTTACGCCGGGGATGGATATTTCAGCAAGACAATGATCCAAAACACAGCTCCAAATCTACTCAGGCATTCATGCAGAGGAACAATTACAATGTTCTGGAATGGCCATCCCAGTCCCCAGACCTGAATATCATTGAACATCTATAGGATAATTTGAAGCGGGCTGTCCATGCTCGGCGACCATCAAACTTAACTGAACTGGAATAGTTTTGTAAAGAGGAATGGTCAAAAATACCTTCATCCAGGATCCAGGAACTGATTAAAAGCTACAGGAAGCGACTAGAGGCTGTTATTTTTGCAAAAGGAGGATCTACTAAATATTAATGTCACTTTTCTGTTGAGGTGCCCATACTTTTGCACCGGTCAAATTTTGGTTTAATGCATATTGCACATTTTCTGTTAGTACAATAAACCTCATTTCAATCCTGAAATATTACTGTGTCCATCAGTTATTAGATATATCAAATTGAAATGGCTGTTGCAAACACCCAAATATTTAGAACTAAAAATGATTAAGATTAATAGGGGTGCCCAAACTTTTTCATATGACTGTAGCTGTCAGGAGATCATTGGAGACTTTTGTGAGGGCCGTTTCAGTAGAGTGCAGAGTGCGGAAGCCAGATTGTAAGGGGTCAAGAAGAGAGTTAGCAGAAAGATAGCGGATTAAACGAGAATAGACCAAGAGTTCCAAGACTTTGGAGATGAAGGGGAGGTTAGAGACAGGTCGATAGTTAGCAGCACAGGATGGGTCAAGGGAGGATTTCTTCAGTAGCGGGGTTATGAAAGCATGTTTAAAAGAGGATGGGAAAATTCTAGAAGAGAGAGAGGTTAAATATTTTAGTAAGGCAAGTCGTGACAGCAGGAGACAGAGAGTGGAGAAGGTGTGAGGGGAAAGGGTCACTACTGCAGGTTGTAGAGCGAGAAGAAGAAGAAAGTTGCTGAGAGACTCCCTCTTCTGTAAAAGGTTCAAAAAATGAGAATGAACAGTCTGAAGTGCGGATGGTGAGGGGATCAATGCCATCTGGGGATTGGGCAGTTATTTCTTGACGGATCTCATCAATTTTGTCATGGAAATAAGTGTCAAGGTCATCTACACTAAGGTCTATGAATGGCGCCTGCATCTTAGGGGTGAGTAAGGAGTGAAAAGTTTCAAAGAGCAAGGTGAAGCTATAGGTTTTAAGCATAACTTTGAAGTGGAGGAAGTCTACAGGTGTACGTGATTTTCTCCACAGACACCTAGAGCACCACTGAAGAAAACGCATCTGTGGCATGTGCCAGGGTTGCTGCCTCCTGCGTCTAACTTTTCGAGTGGAGGGGGGAGCCGCCTCATCCAATGCACTCTTAAGCGTTTCATTATAGTGACTGGTGGCCAGATTGGGACAGGAGAGTGAAGAGATGGGGGACAGAGAGGACTGTAGAGTATCAGAGATGTTGGGTGTTAATAGCACGTAAATTCCTATATGTATGATGAGTAGGTGTGTCCTGTGAAGGAGAGGAAGCACTGATGATGAGAGACAGAAGGTTATGATCAGAGAGGGGGAGAGAAGAGTTAGTAAATTTAGAAACTGTGAGGAGTCGATGGAAGACAAGATCAATGGTGTTGCCATGTACATGTGTGGCGGAAGAGGAAAGTTGTGAAAGACCAAAAGAAGTGATTACGGAGAGAAACTGAGGCAGCTGGGGAGACAGGAGTGTCAGTGGGGATGTTAAAGTCACCCATGATGAGGGTAGGAATTTCACTGGATAAAAAGAATGGAAGCCAAGAAGCAAAGTGATCCAGAAATTGGTAGGGTGAGCCAGGTGGACGGTAGATCACAGCTACACATAAGGAGAGTGGGCGGAAAAGTCTGATGGCATGGACTTCAAATGAGGGGAATGGGAGTGAGGGTACTGGTGGGATGGCCTGAAAAGTGCACTGTTTATTGCAGTACATTGCACTGGGGGATCAGAGATCCCAGGTTAAAGTCTGTTTGTGGGACAGTAAAAAGTACAAAGAGAAAGTTCAAAAAGTTTAAAGAATAAAAAAAAAAATATATATATATATATATATATAGTATATGAAAAAGTTTGGGCACCCTATTAATCTTAATCATTTTTAGTTCTAAAAATTTGGGGGGTTGCCACCGCCCTTTCCATTTGATATATATAGAAAAAAAAAAAAAAGAGGCCGGCAAAAAAAAAAAGGCTGTATATATATATACACACACACATACATGTTAAAAACCCAGCTTTAAATTAAAAAAACAAAGTAAAAAAAAATAAAAATAAAATAAACAAACATGTTATGTATCCCCACGTACATATAAGCCACCACTATTCAAATATAGCGCTATTTATCCAGTACGGTGAACATCGTAGAAAAATATATACCACAATGCGCAGAAGTTTGGTCACCTCACTTTCCCCCAAAAATAGCAAATAAAAAGTGGTCAAAAAGTCATACGTAACAAACATTAGTACCAATAAAAAGTAAAACTTGCCCCACATTGAGGTCTTACGTATCTCCATCAAAAAAACTGTAAAAAAAATTATAAAGTGTCAGAATACATTGACCCTAGGTAAATCAATTTTGTCATGTCATTTTTAATGCAGAGTGAACACTGGAGAAACAAAATGGACCCTCAAAAAACATTGATAAAAGCTAATCAAAACATTACAGTGGGGAAAAACGTATTTAGTCATCCACCAATTGTGCAATCACATTGTCTGGTTTTTAAAGAATTTGCAAATTATGGTGGAAAATAAGTATTTGGTCACCTACAAACAAGCAAGATTTCTGGCTCTCACAGACCTGTAACTGCTTCTTTAAGAGGCTCCTCTGTCCTCCACTCATTACCTGTAGTAATGGCACCTGTTTGAAATTGTTATAAGTATAAAAGACACCTGTCCACAACCTCAAACAGTCATACTCCAAACTCCACTATGGTGGCCAGAGAGCTGTGGAAGGACACCAGAAACAAAATTGTAGACCTGCACCAGGCTGGGAAGACTGTATCTACAATAGGCAAGTAGCTTGGTGTGAAGAAATCAACTGTGGGAGCAATAATTAGAAAATGGAAGACATACAAGACCACTGATAATCTCCCTCGATCAGGGGCTCCATGCAAGATCTTACCCCGTGGGGTCAAAATGATCACAAGAATGGTAAGCAAAAATCCCAGAACCGCACGGGGGGACCTAGTGAATGACCTGCAGAAAGCTGGGACTAACGTAACAAAAGCTACCGTCAGTAACACACTACGTCGCCGAGGACTCAGATCCTGTAGTGCCAGACATGTCCCCCTGCTTAAGCCAGTACATATAAGGGCCCATCTGAAGTTTACTACAGAGCATTTAGATGTTCCAGAAGAGTATTGGGAGAATGTCATATGATCAGATGAAACCAAAGTAGAACAGTTTGGTAAAAACACAACTCGTCGTGTTTGGAGGAAAGTGAATGCTGAGTTGCATCCAAAGAACACCATAGCAACTGTGAAGCATGGGGGTGGCAACATCATGCTTTGGGGCTGTTTCTCTGCAAAGGGACCAGGACGACTGATCCGTGTACATGAAAGAATGAATGGGGCCATGTATCGTGAGATTTTGAGTGAAAACCTCTTTCCATCAGCAAGGGCATTGAAGATGAAACGTGGCTGGGTCTTTCAGCATGACAATGATCCCAAGCACACTGCCAGGGCAACGAAGGAGTGGCTTCGTAAGAAGCATTTCAAGGTCCTGGAGTGGCCTAGCCAGTCTCCAGATCTCAACCCCATAGAAAACCTTTGGAGGGAGTTGAAAGTCTGTGTTGCCCAGCGACAGCCCCAAAACATCCCTACTCTAGAGGAGATCTGCATGGAAGAATGGACCAACATACCAGCAACAGTGTGTGCCAACCTTGTGAAGACTTACAGAAAACGTTTGACCTCTGTCATTGCCAACAAAGGATATATAACAAAGTATTGAGATGAACTTTTGTTATTGTTCAAATACTTATTTTCCACCATAATTTGCAAATAAATTCTTTAAAAATCAGACAATGTGATTTTCTGGATTTGTTTTCTCTTTTTGTCTCTTATAGTTGAGATCTACCTATGATGTCAATTACAGGCCTTTCTCATCTGTTTAAGTGGGAGAACTTGCACAATTGGTGGATGACTAAATACTTTTTTCCCCACTGTATATGTATCCTAAAATGGTGCCAAATGAAAGTACCTATTACCAAGGACCAAAAAGGATCAATCATTTTCACTGTAAATGGCTAATAAATAACATACAAATATTATTGATATACTTTAAAAATTCCCAGTTATAAAAACTATATAAATAATACAGAATCACCACACACTACAACCCCAATAAACAATGTACATATGGGGAAACTAATTCACCAAGGAGACCACGTGTGGATAGAACTTTAGCATTAGGCAATATTGTTATACACACGTGGACAATATTGTTGGTACCCCTTGTTTAATGAAAGAAAAACCCACAATGGTCACAGAAATAACTTGAATCTGACAAAAGTAATATATAAAAATTCTATGAAAATGAACAAATGAAAGCCAGACATTGCTTTTCAACCATGCTTCAACAGAATTTTTAAAAAAAGAAAACTCATGAAACAGGCCTGGACAGAAATGATGGTACCTTTAACTTAATAATTTGTTGCACAACAACAACAGGCAATCACTGCAATCAAACGATTCCTGTAACTGTCAATGAGGCTTCTGCACCTCTCAACAGGGATTTTGGCCCACTCCTCATGAGCAATCTGCTCGATTTGTCTCGGGTTTGAAGGGTGTCTTTTCCAGATGCCATGTTTCAGCTCCTTCCAAAGATGCTCAATAGGATTTAGGTCAGGGCTCATAGAAGGCTACATCAGAATAGTCCTATGTTTTCCTCTTAGCCATTCTTGGGTGTTTTTAGCTATGTGTTTTGTCATTATCCTGTTGCAAGACCCATGACCTGTGACTGACCGAGCTTTCTGACACTGGGCAGCACATTTCTCTCTAGAATCCCTTGATAGTCTTGAGATTTCATTGTACCCTGCACAGATTCAAGACACCCTGTGCCAGATGCAGCAAAGCAGCCCCAGAACATAACAGAGCCTCCTCCATGGAGGGACAGTGTTCTTTTCAAGATATGCTTAATTTTTCCATCTGTGAACATAGAGCTAATGTGCCTTGCCAAAAATTTCAGTTTTTGTCTCATCTGTTCATTGGACATTCTCCTAGAAGCTTTGTGGCTTGTCAACATGTAGTTTGGCAAATTCCAGTCTGGCTTTTTTATGATTTGTTTTCAACAATGGTGTCCTCCTTGGTTGTCTCCCATGAAGTCCACTTTGGCTCAAACAACGACAGATGGTACGATCTGACACTGATGTTCCTTGAGCTTGAAGTTCACATTTAATCTCTTTAGAAGTTTTTCTGGGCTCTTTTGTTACCATTCGTATTATCCTTCTCTTTGATTTGTCATCAATTTTCCTCCTGCGGCCACGTCCAGGGTGGTTGGCTACAGTCCCATGGATCTTAAATTTCTGAATATGTACAACTGTAGCCACAGGAACATCAAGCTGCTTGGAGATGGTATTATAACCTTTACCTTTAACATGCTTGTCTATAATTTTCTTTCTAAGCTCCTGAGACAACTCTTTCCTTCGCTTCCTCTGGTCCATGTTGAGTGTGGTACTCACCATGTCACCAAACAGCACAGTGAGTATCTGTAGCCCTACATACAGGCCCACTGACTGATTACAAGATTATAGACACCTGTGATGCTAATTAGTGGACACACCTTGATTTAACATGTCCCTTTGGTCACATTATTTTCAGAGGTACCATTATTTCTGTCCAGGCCTGTTTCATGAGCTTTCATTTTAAAAAAAATTCTGTTGAAGCATGGTTGAAAAGCAATGTCTGACTTTCATTTGTTCATAGAATTATTTCTGTGACCATTGTGGGTTTTTCTTTCATTAAACGAGGGGCACCAACAATTTTGTCCAAGTGTGTAACACTTTTAACATCACCCACAATGTGTTTTGTCCACCCTAATGATACAAACATAGCCTCAAGTGGTATACTAAAGTTAATATATATCACTGTTCAAAAACTTTTTCAACCACACTTGTGAGCTAAACTCTGCATAGTGGTGTATTCATGTCAAAGGCCGACGCTTATAATATATAATAGTGCCAAATCGTCCTAGGGGGTCACAATTAGACAAGTTCCAGTCTTGGATCTCCCCAAATAATATAAGCACCATGTGCCCATTGTTACTTATGATATATAGGGATGGAGAACACAATAAATAATAATTATACTCCCCTATCCAACTAAATGTACATATACAGTGAGCTGGGCTAATTATCAGCTGCTGCCTGAAAAAAGACGCATATTGTCTATTACTACTTTGTCAGGAGGTACACTCTTAGGAGTGAAACGTGCGTCGAGGTATCTGTACTCCATTTGGTTACCTGACTGTCATTATGGCCACAGGTATATAGTATATTATGGTTGGTATAATTTTGGTCACTTACCATCAGATATATATCTTCTTCTGGGTAGGCATTTGAGTCCATATTGCATCTTATGTGGGACTGTATATCTATATTATCTATACTGCCCTATTTGTATTATATTACTATAAGGAAGTGGCCATATATATTTTTGCCCATTAGGTATATACTTGTATATCATTATTTATAAATTGGTCTTTTTGATAATCTGTTTCATGGAGTATGTTTTTCTGTGTCACGGCTTTTTCCATCTAGCCAGGTTGTCTTGTGCATTATTCGTGTTTTGTTTATGTAATAATGTTTTTGTAATAAATTATTTTCATATATTTTTGTAATACTTTGTTAACATACAAACTACCCTGCATCCTTAAAAGGTTAATTAATATAGGTGGTACGACTGAAAAGCAGAGCACTTCACATTTTGAAAGTTGCAAATATTTCAAAATTTTCACAAAATTTCCTATTTTTTTCATAGATGAATACAAAAATTATCTACCAAAGTTTACAATGAACATGAAGTGCAATGTGTAATAGTACGACGGATTTCGGAGAGGGGTTAATATTGTATGATGAATTAGGGGAGCTTTACTGCTTCTGACTGACCATGGCAGTCAGCTATTTATGATGGAGTCTGAGAAGTCAAAGTTGTGCTGTGGAAAAATTGTAATCTGTAAATCCCGTAAAACATAGGGTGAAAATGATACAGAATAACAAAATTTCACAATTAATTAGAGATGGTTGTTTACTTCCTTCATGCTCTGCACCATACTATTAGGTCACATTGAACGTATAGTTAACGTTATATAGTTATGTTATAGTTAACACAGCGCAGTAATAGTGTTTTCATGTTCCGGACACCACAGGTCTGTGCTGTACTACACAGCCGGTACTAGCCGTCTATATTAATTCCTCACGGTTTTCTAGATCTCTGCTTTCTTTCATTCTTACTCCCAGTGAATAAAAATTAGTCCATGGTCATGTGACACAGATGCAGAGCACCTGATTACTGTGCTGGGACTATAACGAGCTGTGCTCATCACATGACCATGGACTGATTTTTATCTACTAGAAGTAAGCAGCATGAATGAGCAAGCAGAGATCTAGAAAACTAGAAACTATATTAGAAAAGTGTTATACAAGCATTTGCCTGAAACTAGACAACCCCTTTCATATTTTGTTCTGAACATACTATACCCCATTGCTTTTGTACACAAAAGGGACTGTGGCCAGAAATATACCTATTGTTTAAATCATGTTTTTATGTAAAACATATGCTTTAAGAATGTTTGATGATGATGTACTCTTATTTTTCAACTTAAAGAGAACCTTTCACCACCTCCAACAAGTCCAGCTCTTTACATCATTTAATAAGCACTGATTCCGAGCAATCAATGTTTTTAGCTGTGGTGCTTAATATGCTATTTCAGGGGTCGGCAATCCCCGAGGCTTATTTCCCTGGCACGGCAGTGGATTCCTCACCCAGCAGCTTCGATCGGACCAAATATGGCCGAAACGAAACTGCTATTATTATACTGTGGGGTCTCTTCAGACCCCCAAGTATAATAAGCGGAGACTTAGGAGAAGTGATGAAACATAAAAAGCAATGATACTCACCTTGTTCCCTGCGCTCCGCGGCAGTGCGATCTGCAGGCGCTTCTTACAGCCGACAGGGCCTCAGGGGTCACGTCTGCGTCTGGCGTCATTACACATAATGACGCGACGTGACCCCAGAGACCCAATCAGCGGTCGCTACTACAGGCAGAAGCGCCGAAGAGAACAGAGCGGCTGCAGAGTGCAGGAAAAGGTGAGTATCATTGTTTTTTTTATGTTTGTCACCTCTCTTGGCCCTGCACTTATTATACTCTGGGCTCTGAAGAGAGCTAAGGGACTTAATACCGTGTGCAGGGGCCACTATGGCACATAACACCGTGTGCAGGGGCCACTATGGCACCTAATACCGTGTGCAGGGGCCACTATGTGACATAATACCGTGTGCAGGGGCCACTATGGGACCTAATACCGTGTGCGGGGGCCACTATGTGACATAATACAGTGTGCAGAGGCTGTTATGGGATATAATACCATGTGCAGGGGCCACTATGGGACATTATTCTGTATAACAGTGTGTTTTCTGCATTAAGGATGTGTTTTTGTGAATGCAGTTTTACATTGAAGTAAAAGTTCCAGTACAGGTGCGTCCCAGGAAATAGCAGTAAACGCATGTGACCTAAAGCATCTGGTGGCAGTACTTCTGTGTTATGGTTTGTGGTGTATAACTTTAGTTTAGGGGTCGTCAGACTTACAATTATTGACCGGCACTCCCAGTACCTCATCTTTGATTTTTTAATTAAAATCGGCACACCAAACAAAAAAGGTTGCCTACCCCTGTGCTATTTAGTCTTTGTACTGTCAGGAGGGCGGTGTCAGGCAGGAGCAGACAAGGGGTGTGATTCTGAACTCTGACATTGGCTGCCTCTGATTGGAGCTCTGAATCACACCTCCTGCCTGACACTGCCCTTCTGGCATTACAGAAATTAAATAGCACATCAGGCACCAAAACTAACTGTGCTTGTTGCTCGGGAATGGTGGAGGCTAAAGAAAAACTTCCAACTGTGTCGGGAGCAGCGTCTATTAACAGATGCTAAGAACTTGAATTGGTGGAGGTAGTGAAAGGCTCTCTTGAATAGGGAAAAAAAAAAATCCTAAAATTCTTGCTATTCCAATGTTTGCCTAAAACACTGTGACTTCCTGTTTCCTATAGAAGGATCATAGGCCATAAACACAATGGTTTGGAGCAGATCCAATTCACTTATATGGGAGAGTTTTCTAGGCATGCTCTGTGACCCTGGGTAGAGGTCATTGTGTAGAGAGGGGAGTATATAAGATGTGAAAATTCTATATTGTGACTGGTGGATTCTGTGTCTTATTGTCATATATATATTCATACCTCCCAACTTTCAAAGGACAGAAAGAGGGACGAAATGTGCTATGCGCGCCGTAACAAATTTAGCTCTTCCCACTTCTACGTTGACTCCGCCCATTCTCATCCATTTTTCTATGTGCTCCCACACAGTATAATGCTCCTACAGTCACTCTAAGATTATATGCCCCCACATTATAATGTTCCCCTCCAATTGCCCCACAGTACTACCTACCTCTCCTGGTGCCCCAGTTTAAAATGGGGGAAACTAGAGGGGGACATTAAACTGGGGCAGCTGGAGGGGGACAATAAATTGGTGGCAGATGGAGGGGGACATTAAACTGGGGGCCACGGTTTAATGTCCTCCTCCAGTTGCCCCCAGTTTAATGTCCCTTTCCAGCTGCCCCCAGCTTAATGTCTCCGTCCAGCAACACCCATTGTTTAATGTCCCCCTTCATCTCTGCCACCAGTTTCATGTGCCCTATTCATCTGCCCCTGCAGTCTCAGTCTCGGAGTGTTGTGGGAGCTGCAGGCGCGATGTGAGTGACGTCATCACATCGCGCCTACAGCACCGAGGGCCAGAGCACACAGGGAGCTCAGTGGTGAAGCAGGAGCTATCTGCGGACGTCTCCTGCTTCATTAAGAGTTGAAACCGGGACATACCTCCCGCTGACCGGGACCGCGGGACAGGCCCCACAATCCGGGACTGTCCCGCAGAATCCAGGATGGTTGAGGGGTATGACATAATAGCTGTGATCACAAGTGCTGATAAGTGAGGTGGCTGCTGCAAAGTAATCTTTTTCATAGAACAGGAAGTCTCAATAGATTATATAGCCTAGTGGACAGTGTTAGACCTGCAGGATTTTTATTTATTTATTTATTTATTTTTAAATATAAACAGATAATAACATGGTAACATTTTAAAACCAAACCAAAATTCTTTAAAAATATGTTAACAAAAAAAATGTATTTAAAAAAAAATAAAATAAATAATTTCCGTCACGACATTGCCTTTAAAGGATTTACCCCATTTCAGACAAATATTGAGAGACAAATATTGTTTGTAAAATATAAAAGTTATGCAATTTTCCAATATACTTCCTGAATTAATTCCTCACGGTTTTCTAGATCTCTACTTGCTGTCATTTATTCTGCTTACTCCCAGGGCGTAAAAATCAGTCCATGGTCATGTGATATACGGTCCATGGTCATGTGATGAAAGTGCACTGTTCATTACCAGGCAGATGTCTAATTACTGTTCTGTGACTATAACAAGCTGAATGCCCTTAAACTGTCAACACCGTGCTACTGAGCACATTACTGTGATAAATAATATACCTCTTATGCCACTTTTGTAAATTTGAAGAAAAACAACTTTGAAGGGTTATGCAAATTAGGCAGTTGGTGCACTGGGGACAGACCATCAGCTTCCTAGAGCACTGCTCTAGCCACTCAGACCTCTACTATCATTTGCCTGCGCCACCCCATGCAGTGAGAGTTGGACCTCTCACTGTTATATCACCCATCCTACTTGAGACATAACAGCAGTGCTTCAGAAGCTGAAGGCCTGCCTCCAGTACACCAACTGCCTAATTTGCACCAAGCTTCAAAATTGTGTTTCTCCAAATCTACAAAAGTGACTTACATAACAAATGTATGCTATTTATCAGTGTAAAGCGCTCTGTAACAAGGTGCTAACAGTTCAATATGCTTGGGAGAGGTGGTAGACTCCCTTTAAAGTGTACCTAAACTTTTGAACACCTGGCAGCATTTGTGTCATTAATAAACTTTGTAATATACTATAATAAACTTGAGATTATGGAATGTCTCAGTGCTGTACATTAGCCACCCATACACACAGACATAATCATCCTTACACTATGTACTGCTGGAAACAGAAAAACGGGAATATAAAGAAAGGTCAGAACAATTTAGGCTCTGTTCAGACTTCTCATTTGGTAAATATGTTTTGGTATGTGGAAAGCTTCCAGCACATGCACCCAGCATATGCATGAGATGAGATTAGCCAGACAGAGGCCAGAAGAGTGCCCTTTTGGCATCAGTCTGGCATGAAATAGTATAGTCATGGTATTCAGTTAAAAAGTTTGGTGCATCATATATCGCTGTCAGTAGTATCAGACAGGGGCAGGCAAGGGGTGTGATTCTGAGCTCTGACACTGTCTGTCCACTGCTTGGAGATCTGAATCATAACCTGTTGCCTGCCCCTGCCTGACACTACCCACCTGACATTACAGAGACTAAGTAGCATATCAGACAACAAAACTAACAGCACTAACACTGCTCTGGAATAAGTGGGGTAGAGAAAAAATCCCAACTGCGCTGAAATCAGTAGAGCAGAGCCTATAACCAGATGTTAGGTCCTCTACAAAGAAGTCTTTCACCACCTTCACCAACTCCAGTTCTTGTCACCAGGTCTGAAAAATCATACACCGGCTGTCACCATGAGCATTTTGTTTACCCAAATCCGTTAAAGTCATTCCAAAGAAAAGTCCTTTTAGTGTTGATGCCAAGTGGGTGCTAACACTGCATGACAGATACTCCCCCACAGAGTAACCGCATGCTTGGCTAGTATACCCCAATTTGCATAAACACTAAAAGGGTTTATATCTTTGGAGTGGCTGAAAGGATTTGGATAATCAAAACACCAAACTGCTCAGGGAGACAGTGCCTATTACATAATGGGGATTTTCAAACTAGTTGACAAGACCTCTTTAAAGAAATCTGGAAATAATTAACCCCTTCATGCATTTTCACATACATGTAGCTGCCGGTAGTTACCGCATCCCCACGTACACGTATGTGATAGTGATTGAGTGGGCTCAGAAGCAGAGCCTGTGCGATCACCACGGGAGCCCAGCTGTATCTGACAGCCAGGCTCCCACTGCAACAGCCAGGGTGGTGATAACACCGATCACCGCTGTTTAACCCTTAATATGCCGTGGTCAATAGCGACCGCAGCAACTTAGGTGTTTGTCAGTGACACTGACACTCCTATCGGCACTCTTCAGTGCAATTGTGGGGTACCGATGAGTTGCTATGTCCTAATAGAATTCCTGTCACAATTAAGTAACAGACACAATGCACTGCAATACAAATGTATTGTAGTGTATTGAACAGGTAATCAAGCCCCCTAGTGGTAAAGTACCCTAGGGGGACTTGGAAAAAAAAAGTAAAAATAAAAATGAATAAAATATTTTTAAAAAGTAAAAAAAACTAAAATAAAACAAACACAAATAAACCCCATTTTCCACATTAAAATATTTTGCATGTTTTAAACAATAAAAATGAAAAAAAGTACACCTATTTGGTATCGCCACTTCCATAACAACCTGACATATAATATTATAATATTTCATCTGCATGATGAATGGCATAAAAAAATAAAAGTACAAAATTTTTTGCGTTATAGTAGTAAGACATTAAAAAACCTATACATATTTGGTATCGCCATAATCGTACTAACCTGCAGAATAAATTAAGAATGTTATTTTTACCATAGAATGAACAGCGCAAAATTTATAGTGCAAAAATCATTGGTAAAATTGATGTTTTTTCCTATTCTCTCCCAGAAAGTTAAAAAAAAAGTTACTTATTTAATGATTTGTGTTGTAGAAATGATGTTGTTAAAAAAATTCAACTAATCCTGCAAAAAACAAGCCCACATATGGCTATGTCAACATAAAAATAAAAAAGTGCAATATGATGATGAAAAAAATGAAAAATAGGCTGTATCCTTAAGGCGTTAAAAAGCTATGTTGTCCATTTACTCAGGTTTCCATGGTCTGTAGTTAAAAGTCATTTGTAACAACCTGATTATCATGTCTATTCTATGGCCTATTTTTTGCTATATTTAGCATGTATAGGTGGTTTTTCTGCATTTTGGGTAATTTATTCCAATAGAAACTGGTTTTCTTGGATTTCATTTTCTGATATACCTTTACGCTTAATTTATTGACATTTTCATTTTTGATATCTGGTTATTTATGCTTAATTGTTTTAACTCTTTATACTCTGTATCATGCAATTTATCTGGTATAACTGGTACTTTATTTGACTCCATAAGTCTTACCCTTATTACATGTGCTGTTATTATTATGTCATGTTATTGTAGTGTCCGTATATGTGTTTTTATTGGATACTAATAAATATTTATAAATTTTATATTAGTGTGGATATTTTTTTCTTTATGTTTATTCAGGTTTCCTTATAGTACATAGTTACAGAATCTTAAAATGTTTATTCTTCTATGCATTCAGTGAGCCTGTCTGTACACAGACAGACCAGTTTACAATTAAGTCCTGGGAGAGGGAAAGAGGGAGATGGAGAGCAGAGAAAGACATGAGATCATCTACAAATAAGGAGTCATTTCTCTGACAACAGAGCTGGGTTATAATTTACCACACCCCAACCAATCTGATAGAGATGACAGGTCATCAGTATCAGAACTATCACGGAGCCCAGACAACTGCTTTAAAGCTGAACAGACTTCAGCCTTAGATCAAATCCATACACAGAAGGAGGGAAATAAGTGAAGAAACTGTAATATATTTTGTTAAAGAATATTGCCTGAATATAATTGCCTGCACTATAGTGATAGTAAAAGTTAAAAAAAAAAAAAAAAAAAAGTTTTAAAAATTTAGGTATGCTTCAAGGTGTGACCAGTATGCAACAATAGATTACCTCCGGAAATCTTTATCAACATACTACATATGTTAGTGAAAAGTAAAAACTCACAAGGGGTCTAAGCAACAAGCATTTCTTACCTACAAGTCCGGATGACAAAGTAGAGTACAGCCAACACACTGATTCCAATCAGTACATAGAAGGCTCGCTGCATCATTTCAAAGTTACCCCAGAAAGATAACTGGGTCGGTTTTATGGATGAATTATTTATGGAAACTGTTGGACTAGTGATTGAAACAATTGTGACATTGGCTGGTCCTTCTGCATTCCCAGCCAGAGGAATCATGAACATCAGTAAACATGAGTAGCACCACATCTGCAAGAACAAAATGAATTGTACACCATCAAACAATAAAACAATATACAGATATTCTTAAAGGGGTATTCCCACGAACATAACCATATTTAAATTTGAAGACCATAAAAATTTAAACATTTTTGCAAATACAAGTAAATTAAAAATTTTGCAGAGTTTTAAAGATTTTCTCTAACCATCTTAGTGGTGACAGTCTTTTGTCTTTATTGGTTTCCAATGGATACGACCATGAATAGAGGAACTTTCAATTGTCTGAAATAAATTTCTTTATTGTAGCTGAATTATCTTCCTGTGCATCTAGTGTCTCTCCTTGATACTTTGGCCACAATCATGGCTGGGTTTCTGAAAAGCACCAGACCACAGAAAGTTCCTGCATTTGTGGTTGCATCCATTGGCAACCAAATCAAGAAAACAGACTGTTACCACTAAAATTATTAGAGGAAATCTCAACTCCGAGAAAAACTCTACAAAATGTTTAATTTATTATATTTGCAAAAATGTTTATCTTTTCATTGTATATGAATTTATATGTAGCCATGTTCATGGGAATACCCCTTTAAGGCCCTTTAACATAGACTGATTATCGGAAGAATGAGTGTTCCCATCACTGCCTGGTGTAAACATGTCTACAGTCAGTTGTCAAATAAGCTAACACTCATGTCAGCTGACTGTATTGCTTATGTGGACATTAAAATAGTTTGTAGCTGGTTGCCCTGAGTAAACAGGGATGTGCTGTATGTGAACTAATGATCATACTTACGCTACTACCACAAGAGGTACTGTGTGGTCCTGTAACCGCACACTAGTAAGGGGCTGTCGCTCAGGTCACTAATTGGATTATGAGTTTTGTCTTATTGCTAGACACAAGTTCACCTGGCAAAACTGCACAACCAGTAGTAGAGAAAAAGCCACTAAACAACCAGTGCTTTCACTTAAAGGGGTTTTCCCATGAACATAACCATTTTTAAATTTGTAGATAATTAAAAGTTAAACATTTTAGCAAATATAAGTAAACATTTTGCAGAGTTTTAAAGATTTTCTCTAAATATCTTGTGGTCATAAGTTTTTGTCTTGATCAGTTGCCAGTGGATACGACCATGAATGCAGGACCTTTCTAAGATTAGAAAATCAGTCATAATTTGCTTATTGTGGCTGGGACATCTTCTGATACATGTAGTTTTCCTGCCTGATAACCCAGCTACAATAAGAAAATCATGGCTAGCTTCCTGACAAGTCCCAGACCATAGAATGTTTCTGCATTCGTGGTCGTATCCATTGGCAACCGATCAAGACAACAGATGTCACCACTAAGATAGTTAGAGAAAATCTTAAACTGCAGAATTTTTAACTACTTATATTTGGAAAAATGTTTAACTTTTAATTATCTTCAAATATAGATATGATTATGTTCATGGGAATACCCCTTTAAGTGTAGCTGCAATGCTGCATAGTACATGACCCTAAAGCTAATTTAGTCACATACAGTCGTAATGATTGTAAAAGGGAGCTAAAGAGTGTAGATCAACTTCATAATGTCATCAATAAGAACTTCTTTTGATGAGAAAATCTGCCAATGTAAAAGGACCTTTAAATAACTGCTAGCCAACGGTTTGTTTGGCCAATAGCTAGTCATCCAGGGTCCTATATACACATGTACACTCTGCATCGTCAGGCATGCATGTACAGTGGGGAAAAAAAAAAGTATTTAGTCAGCCACCAATTGTGCAAGTTCTCCCACCTAAAAGGATGACAGAGGCCTGTAATTGACATCATAGGGAGACCTCAACTATGAGAGACAAAATGAGAAAACAAATCCAGAAAATCACATTGTCTGATTTTTTTAAGAATTTATTTGCAAATTACGGTGGAAAATAAGTATTTGGTCACCTACAAACAAGCAAGATTTCTGGCTCTCACAGACCTGTAACTTCTTCTTTAAGAGACTCCTCTGTCCTCCACTCATTACTTGTAGTAATGGCACCTGTTTGACATTGTTATCAGTATAAAAGACACCTGTCCACAACCTCAAACAGTCACACTCCAAACTCCACTATGGTGAAGACCAAAGAGCTGTGGAAGGACATCAGAAACAAAATTGTAGACCTGCACCAGGCTGGGAAGACTGAATCTGCAATAGTCAAGCAGCTTGGTGTGAAGAAATCAACTGTGGGAGCAATAACTAGAAAATGGAAGACATACAAGACCACTGATAATCTCCCTCGATCAGGGGCTCCACGCAAGATCTCACCCCGTGGGGTCAAAATGATCACAAGAACAGTGAGCAAAAATCCCAGAACCACACGGGGGGACCTAGTGAAAGACCCGCAGAAAGCTGGGACTAATGTAACAAAGGCTACCGTCAGTAACACACTACGCCGCCAGAGACTCAGATCCTGCACTGCCAGACGTGTCCCCCTGCGTAAGCCAGTACATACCCGGGCCCGTCTCAAGTTTGCTAGGGAGCATTTGGATGTTCCAGAAGAGTATTGGGAGAATGTCATATGGTCAGATGAAACCAAAGTAGAACAGTTTGGTAGAAACACAACACGTCGTGTTTGGAGGAGAGTGAATGCTGAGTTGCATCCAAAGAACACCATACCTACTGTGAAGATTTGGGGTGGCAACATCATGCTTTGGGGCTGTTTCTCTGCAAAGGGACAGGACGACTGATCCGTGTACATGAAAGAATGAATGGGGCCACGTATCGTGAGATTTTGAGTGCAAACCTCCTTCCATCAGCAAGGGCATTGAAGATGAAACGTGGCTGGGTCTTTCAGCATGACAATGATCCCAAGCACACCGCCAGGGCAACAAAGGAGTGGCTTTGTAAGAAACATTTCAAGGTCCTGGAGTGGCCTAGTCAGTCTCCAGATCTCAACCCCATAGAAAACCTTTGGAGGGAGTTGAAAGCCTGTGTTGCCCAGCGACAGCCCCAAAACATCACTGCTCTAGAGGAGATCTGCATGGAGGAATGGGCCAACATACCAGCAACAGTGTGTGCCAACCTTGTGAAGACTTACAGAAAACGTTTGACCTCTGTCATTGCCAACAAAGGATATATAACAAAGTATTGAGATGAACTTTAGTTATTGACCAAATACTTATTTTCCACCATAATTTGCAAATAAATTCTTTAAAAATCAGACAATGTGATTTTCTAGATATGTTTTCTCATTTTGTCTCTCATAGTTGAGGTCTACCTATGATGACAATTACAGGCCGGGCTCATCTTTTTAAGTGGGAGAACTTGCATAATTGGTGCTTGACTAAATACCTTTTTTCCCCACTGTACTTTTAGCAGCAGCTTAGTCCCAGTGGGAACAAAGGATGCAGCGTATTGAAGTCCAGTTCAGTGTCAGAGGGTACCTATATACTTTAGACCTGTGTTTCCCAACTAGGGTTCTCAGGGCTTTCTTCAACTCTGATCAGGGATTTCCCAAAGCATGGCAACAACAAGATCTGTCATTTTTACAGCATAGAAGATAAACTGATTTAGGTCTGCTCTAAAAAGGCCTGCAAAGCAAAATAAAAAAAAAAACAAAAACCATATCGGAGCCAAATTATAGGACTGGATAAGATTACGGAATGCTTTACAGTGAATTTCATCTAGTGTGTTTTGAGCACCACTTCAAACAATCACAAACAGGCTTTAAGTGTCTGTTCCAACATAGTAGTAGCCTAATTTGGATGAAACCATGCCCACATGTAAACACCTGTGTAATGGTGGTATATGTAGTACATTCAGCATGGTGTTGCCATAGAGAAGGAGGCTACCTAGTTTAGAAAAACCAGTTTATCCAAACTCAATCAGTAGAAGTAAATTCTGAGATAATAGATGGTGGTCCACCAATCAATAGTCTGATCAGCTGCTCAGTTCCTCCCACAGGTTATAGTCCTTTACTAGAATTTCAAGAAGCGAGACATCATGTGATTAGCTTATCCTTGGGGAAACTTTCAAAGTATTGTCTAAAGCAGACAACCATTTTAGGCTAAGGCCCCACATGGCGTCCCGCAGCAAAAAAGTGCTGCAGGAAAAACCGCGGCTGCAACGCATCGCAGTTCTTCCCACAGCGCTTTGGTCAGAAAGTTTGCAGAGGTTTTCTCTGCGGACTTTCTGCTTTAATTATACCTATAGGGAAACCGCTGGCGTTTCCGTTGGTATAATTGACATGCTGCGATATCCAAAACCGCGACGGTTTTGGAAAACGCCGTGTATCCGCAGGGCGTATTTTACCACAAAATGGGGATGGGATGGACTAGAATCCCATCCAATTTGCTGTGACAGTTTTTTTTTGTTTTTTTTTTCCGTACATGCAGTTTTGAGGGCCAGAACACTTTTTTCCTTTGAAATCTTCAAATAATTTTTGCCACTTTTTTATAGGGCTTTATTTTTACGTTTTATACTTTTTTTTTTTTTTACATGTTATTTTCTTTATTGTAATAGCTGAGAAAACATAAACAAAAAATGAGCAGAAATGTCTTGTTTTTCACATTTTTTGTTTTTTTTCTTTTTCAATTAAAAAATTGAACAGGAACTGCTAGTAAAAATTTTAAGTAGTTTTCCCTCTCTGTTATGGTCATTTTTACTTAGATAACACTTATTGTTGTGTTACTGGGGACGGGTTTAACTCTATTTTTATTTTTTTTTTTTGGGGGGGGGGGGGTTCACTTTGTTTTTTTGTTTTTTTACATACAGCCCCAGCGACAGGAGGAATACAGTCTCCAAAACTGTACTCCAGAGCTGATTTTGGTCCTCTAGTACCAAGCAGCTCATGGAGTTCCTGGCCCCCTAGCGGTCATGTTACCGCCAGGTCAAAGGGGAGACACATCATGGCGGTACCCATAGCTGTGTACACAGCGATTGGGAAGTCAGGGATTGTAATAAACAGTCCTAAAGCTGCATGATTTTGTGCAGCAGCCTATCCTTGCAAGGACGTATACTAGTCTGGAACTGGTTAAACAAAGTTTTGTAAGAATTTTTGGTTTCTTTTTTTTTTTTTTTAAATTGATTTTCCATGCCAATATATTTGGTACATTTTTACTCCAGTACTCTTCAAATCAAGACTAGCATTTAAAATACCGCACTTCATAAATTGTTTTCCATGTGTGGGTGAATATATGTGGTGGAAAGACTCCCAAGGCATATGCCAAAAATGCCATATCCAAATGGAGGCCAAAAAACAGTGGGGTGAATTTAGCTGTATAAGCAAAGCACAGGAGACATTCAAGTGAATGGGAAAAAGCTGCAATATCCAGCACAGCCTCTACTATATATACTGCTGTGGGGTATGCTATAAATCATAGACTGTGGACCCTTCAAACAGATGATTAAGGGGGGTTCAAATATTTAGGCTCCCATCAATTCAATATCAATGACCAATCCTAAATATAAATAATTAATGCTAAAATCCTGGGAAACTTTTTTTAGCTTACCAACCTCTATTCTTTAATTCTGCAGTTTTGTCTTATGGTGGTCCTCCAAGATTTTCTTCACTGTTAGGAAAAAAAGAAAATTAAGTTAAAAATGTGTGTGCATATTGTGTAATAAAATACAGGTCAAAATTTGGTAAAATAATTAACAGCAAGATACATGAGCCCAAAGAACACATTACATAATAATTTAAACTCCCCAACATTGGAGTTATTATTATTATTGGTGTGTTCTTTAGTGCTACAAACTGTAGTACAATTTACCTGCCGGGACCTTTCCCATGAGATATCAGGGTTTTTCTAGGTCCTCTATCATTATAGGAATTTACAGCACAGCACTGACATTATCATCTGCAAGACCTAACCAAACATTCTCATAGCACAGTCAACAGAAAGTGATGCCCACGATTTTTAATCAACCATAAATCAGCCCTAGGCTGTGGGTCTGCGGCTTACACTGAGAGAGTATTGTAACCTCTTCCCCGACGCAAACGCGATGACGTCATTCATCAGCGCCTGCTTTGCAGTGGAAGGAAGCCACCCGACTGCTCTTCGTGGGAGTGCAGGTAAGTACAGGAGCATATCATACTGTGGGGGGGGGGGGGCACTGTGAAGCAGACTGTACTGTGTTGGGGGCCGTTCACTATTTCTATCACACAGTATCTGTTTTATAGCAGACGTGATATTAGTACAGGCTGTAATAACATTGCACAGTCACTATAAAACAGAACCTGTGTGATGTAAACAGTGAACATTAATTGTTCAAAAGTATACAAAGGCATACTTTTATCTTTCAGTACAAAGTTATTTGTATTATTGAAAGCTCTGTAAAGCCCCATTCACATGACTGTATTTTGCAGGTCTGTAACTGTCTGCAATTGAGGATCTGCACAGTATTAAGGTTAAATTGCTGTGTTGGCACTTTGTAATAAATTAGTGAGTTTTGGATTGCAGTTTGGGCACTCTGTCTCTAAAAGGTTCGCCATCACTGATCTAGGCCATATCTATCTGTAATATACAGCAGGTTGTGGACTACTGCACCAACTAATCAATTTGACCTTGCACTACCATTCTTAAGGGTGTTGTCCTCCCCAGTATTTACCCTAAACCCTTGTACGGGGATCCAGACTTTGCTATAGGGATACTACTATCTCTTGGATTGGTCCCAGTATAGTTGGCCGCTGGCCAAGAGATAGCGTGGCACCAGTGTGTAGCACCAAGGGTTAGGCAACAGAGTATTCTAATCCACGTTGCGTTCATGGACAGACTAATAATTTTCAGAATTGTAGATGGGCTTAAGGACACAGTGGGCAGCACGGGTTCAGAAGTCAAAGGCAGGCCAAGGTCAGGAGCAGGAATCAGATCAGGATGAGCAGACATATGGAGACAGGAAACAGGACAATGACTGCACCATGTGTATATTGTTTAGGTGTCAGGGGCATAGTGGATCAACTTTAAATAGGTTCTGGACAACAAGGATTGGCTCGGAAAGGTTAAAATGAAGTGGGTGCAATGGAGTGTATTCAAACCTTATGGGAGCTGGAAAAAGCGGAGGAAGGTGGAGCAGGCAAGCATGGATGACACCAGCAGGGACCATAGGTAAATTGACACCTTAAGATAGGCCATCGATATCAGACTTTCGGAGCTCAGACACCTGTGTTCCCTGCAGATCAGCTGTACCAAGACAGCGTGACTCCCAGTATTATTTACATTCTGGGAGTGGCGCTGCTCACTTGCTGTATAAAGTGTAGCGGTGAGTTTTCATACTGGAGGGTTGACCCACTGAAGTATATGGGACAATGCTGCAGCACTGTGATTGCTGCTGTGTTGCTGTTCACAAAGGAAGCAGAAGCACGCTATGTTCAGGGGGAGGTAGCCCTTGAGCAAACCATCTACTAGAGGGTGAAAGGAACAAAAATGAAAGTGGATTATGACATGCTGTGGCTACAAAATAAGATAAGATAATCCTTTGTGATGAGGCCTACTACTGCAGAGTCATCAGAATACCTCTGTAAGTAGTAGCTAGATGAGTTGTACCTAAAATCTGCAGTGTACAGTGTGAAGAGTAAAGGGGCCAGAACTGTACCCTGAGGTGCCCCCGTATTACAGATCACGGTGTCTGACACACAGTCCCGAGCTCTCACATACTGAGGTCAGTTTGTGAGGTAGTCTAGGATCCAGTTGGAGAGGTGGTGGTCCACTCCAACAAGGGCCAGCTTGTCTCTCAGTAACCCCGGCTGTATGGTGTTAAAAGCACTGGAGAAATCAAAGAACATTATTCTCACAGTGTTCCCTGGTTTCTCCAGGTGAGAAGGAGATCTGTGCAGAAGATGGATGATGGCATCATCCATCCCAATGCCCGGCCAATAAGCAAACTGGAGAGGGTCCATAGCCGAGCTCACTAGAGGGCGGAGATGTGTGAGAACCAATCTCTCTAACATGTCTAGGTCACATGATCGGCAGATAGAGTGTGATGCCAATACGTCCAGAGTTGCAACAATATAGCCATGTGACCACAGTGGAGAATGGGATTTTGGGGCTATATTGAAAAGCAGTTGTTTTGGGCAAGTTTTTTAACATTCCGAAGAACAAGTTAATGATGCCAAGCATTAAATTGCTGGACAATCCCTTTAAAGGGAGTGAGTCCGCAGTAGTAAACTGATTACAAATGTAATCCCAGTACTTTGTAGAGGTGATTCTACAGGTTCCAAACATGCCTCAGCTACTTTGCTCAGCTACTCTGTAACTTGCCATATTATTCATATGCAAACAACAGTAAAAGTGCTTTGGGGGTTGTGCCTAAGCATGCTTGGGCTCTAGTCTCAGCTTTAGATTCAGAGAGCTTTCCTCTCAATTGCATAACAATAAAAAAAAAAATTTACATGAAAAAGGGGCCACAAAGCTGAATAACAGATGCATAGAATCACCTCTACAAGGTACTGGAATTAGGTTTACAACCAATTTACTACTGAAAGAATTCCCATCTGATTTCTGAAGCAAACACAGCAAAATGTATTGAATAAATAGAACATTGATAAAAATCAGCGTATAGATTACACTTCAGGACAAATCTACACCCTATAAATATGCCCTAATATCAGATCTGAATAAAGAAAATACAGTAGTTATTGTTTATTTATATAGCACCATTAATTCCATGGTGCTTTACATTTGAGGGTTTACATACGGTATACAAAATGTACAAAACAAATATAATGCTAACAGTGACCAACTGGCTCAGCGGGATAGAGGGCCCTGCCTGCAAGGGCTTACAATCTATGAGGGAAGAGGGATAGACACAGAAGGTGGGGGTAGAGGCTGTTCTGGTGGTGGTGTGGTGACAGTAGCATTATTGGAGGTTGTAGGCCTTCCTAAATAGGTGAGTCTTCAGGGCCTTCGTGAAGCTTGTGACTGTGGGGGACAGTCTTATGTGTCTTGGTAATGAGTTCCAGAGTATGGGGGATGCACGGGAGACGTCTTGGAGACAGTTGCGTGAAGAGCGGATAAGAGCAGAGCGGAGTAGGAGGTCTTTGGAGGATTGGAGGTTGTGGATGGCTTTGTATGCCTTGCACAAAGTCCTGATGCACTGGTGTTACTACCAGAATCTGGGGCATGAGCACAGATAGCTCAGTCAAGTAAATATAGTACCACCTGTCTGTCTATGGCAACATCAAATGTATATAGTTTTTGTCACATTTTAAATACCTTTACAAAAATCCAAAACTTTGAAAAATTCACAAAATTATTTCAGTCGTCATATTCTGACATCAGTAACTTTTCTGTGTATGGAGCTTTTTAAAGGTATTGTGGCACAAGATGTAATTTTTAGATACACCATTTTGGGGCCCCCTCGATCTGTATCCGTTCCCATTGACTCTAATGTAAACAATATCATGGACACATCTACCATCATGTTTGTTTACATTTGTAATGGAAGAAATAGTCCAGCATAACTTATATGCCTGTTCTCCCTCTCTGTGTACCCCTCCAATGAAATTACAGGTAATCACATCAGAGGTCACGTGCTGCTGTGATGTTTTGCTTGCTGGCTCAACTGCTCACATGGAGGTGTAGTGAGCTTGCAAAGGAAACGTCACTCTGAGGTCACTGACCTGAAAATAAATCAGCTAAACTGTGCTGAATTTAAAGGGAGATATATATTAGGAAGTGTTTAGTATTGATGCATCCTGCTATTTGGCCGATATTTTTTAAAACCTGGATAACCACTTAACGACCCTGGACGTACTATTACATCCCTGAGTTGAGGTAGTTGTACTATTACGTCCGTGGCCGTGGTCAGATAGTGAGCGGGCGGCATCGGGAGCAGGCGTTAGCTGTAACATGACCGCGGCATCCGAGGGGTTACGTCATGTTTCTGTGCTCCTCGGCACCTCCGGTGGTGAGATCTATTTTCTGAAGCCTGGGATCTGGCCAGTGACCCCAGGCTGCTAAAAACCCTCAGTACCTGGTTGATCCTGCCTGCAATGCAGGAATTCAGCCAATGCATAGACTGCAATACACGTGTATACTTGTGTATTGCAGTCTATAGAATTGAACCAGCGATCAGTGCATCACTTGTTCAGGTATCCTAATGGGACATATGAAAAAGTAAAAAAAAAAAAACAAGTGTAAAAAATGTAAAAAGTGTGTGAAAAAATTAATAAAGCCCCAAAAATTCCCTTTTCCTATATAAAATGAATTATATATTAAAAAAAAAAAGAAAAAAAAACAGAACCTAAAAATTATTAAAAATAATACATATTTGTTAATGCCGTGTCCATAACAACCTGTACAATAAAACTGAAACAACATTTAACCTACACGGTGAACGTTGGAAAAAAAACACCGGAAGTAATGATTTTTCACCATCTCACAAAATATGCTACAAAAAGTGATCAAAAAGTTACGTGTACCCAAAAACAGTTCCAATAAAAAGCACATGTTGTCCTGCAAAAAATAAGCCCTCAACCAACTCCGTAAACCGATAAATAAAAATGTTACGCATCTCAGAAGATGGTGATGCAAAAATAAAAATGTCCCCAAATGGGTTTTTGTTCTGCAAAATTAGTATTGCTTAAAAAAAAAAACAATATAAATTAGGTATCGCCGTAATTGTACCGACCCACAGAATAAAGGTCACATCTTACTTTTGCTGTACGCTGCATGGCGAAAAATTTAAAAGGTAAAGCGCAATGCCAGAATTGATTTTTTTTTTTTTTTTTTTAAATCCACCAAGAAAGAGTTAAGAAAATTTATTCAATAAGTTATAGGCACCAAAAATGGTGTCATTACAAAATGCATCACATCCTGCAAATAAGCCCTCATATGGCTACATTACCAGAAAAATAAAAAATAAAAATATAGCTTGCACAATGTGAAGACAAAAACCCCAAATCATTAGAACAAATCTGACTGAGGCAGGAAGGGAATGTATAAGCTGTGCGAGCGTATATAAGGGTACAAAGCAGATTTAGAGCTTAAGAGGGAAAAGAAACCAGAAGTGACCCCCTCCCCCCCAATAATAGGAACTTCTGGGGAAATAGTAGGAAATTTGGTGTTCCCAATGCATAGCTTACATATTCACTCTTCACCATCTGATGTGCATTCATGTCTGGGATACTAATGCTCACTACACTCCTTCATAAATTCTTTGAGGGGTGCACTTCAAAATGGGGTCACTCCATTGAGGAATCCACTTTTCTAGTTCCATAGAAACTCTGCAAACATGACAGCTGTGTGTTGCTGTGTGCCCAAACTGCAGTTTATGCCAACATGTATGACACTGTTGTACCCAGGATAACGTAATTAATGTCATATGTGGGTATAAATTGCTGTTTGGGCACAGCAGGGAAGGAGAGCTATTTGGTTTTTGGACGCCATTACACTTTTGCAGAGCTGAAACGCCAGTAAAGTGGAATCCCCTGACATGTGACCCCATTTTGAAAACTACACCCCTGAAGTGAGCATTTTTATCCCTCAAGTGTTGCATTAATTTATAATCCATAAATGAATGCGCAGTTGCTTTTGAAAGGTGAAAATAGCAATTTTTTCAGGGAATATGTAATTTTAGTGCGTAATATTCCACTTTCCAAAATGAGGTCACTTTTATGGGGTTTCCATTGTTTTGGTACTCTAGGGGCTCTGCAAATAAGACATAAGGCAATAAGGCACCTGAAAACTATTACAGAATCTGCCCTTCAAAAGCTGAATAGTGCTCTTTCCATTCTGACCTCCAACATGTACCCAAACAGGAGTTTTCAAACATCCAGGTTCGCTCCTTCCCTTCCGTGCTCAAACATCAGTTTACACCCACATGTAGGGTATTTCTCCTTTAACCGTTTGTGAATGTGTTAATTGTAGGGTTAAATGAATGTATTATTGAAAAAATTGAAATGTCTAAATTTCACCTCCATATTGTTTTAATTCCTGTGAAATGCTTAAAGGGCTAAACATCCCAAATGCTGTTTTGAATTATTTGAGGGGTTCAGTTTTGAAAATGGGGTGATTTATGGGGGTTTCTAATATACAGGCCTTTATAAACCCCTTCAGAACTGAAGTGGCCCCTAAAAATTTGTTTGGGAAATTTTCTCGGAAATCTGGAAAATCACTGTTATACTTGTAAACCTTCTAAGATCCAAAATAAATGAAAAGATGAAGCCAATATAAAGCAGAGATATTGTAATTAATATTTATTAATATATTTGGGTGGTATGACTATCTCTCTGAAAAGCAGAGCATTTCACATTTTGAAAATTGCAATTTTTTCCAAATTTCCATCAAATTTCCTATTTTTTTTTTAAATACAAAAATATTGATTAGTGTTTACCACTAACAAGAAGTACAATATGTCATGAAAAAACAATCTGAAAATCAGTTGTATAAATTAAAGCGTCTCAAAGTTCTTGCCATATAAAGCGACACATCAGTTTTGAAAAACAAGGCCTGGTCTTTAACGCACTTTTGGGTTGAGTACTTAAGGGGGTTAAATAAGGATAAAGCTAGGTTCACATTACAGTTAAGTCTCTTCCCTGTGCCGACGATGTCACTTTCTTTCAGTCACACAGGTATAGCAGCTCAGTCCCATTCCAGTTAATTTGGCTGAGCAGCAATAACAAAAACTTTAGCTAGGTGTTAACCCCTTCCCAACATCCGCCGTAACAGTATGGTGGATGTCAGGAGCTGACCGGCCACCATAGCCACCGGGACCAGGGCTGACGATCCGTTGCCATGACAGCAGGGAGCCTATTGATGGCTCACAGGCTTGTTTGGCAATAATTTGTGTGGTATCCCAGAGGATGCAGGTGTTATAGTAGGACCTAATGGGGGTAATAGTCCCTCTGGTAGCTGAGCTATTGAAGTGGTCACGGTAGCTGTAGTGGTGGTCCAGACTGTGGGGCATCTCTCATGGACACACAGCAAGTCAATTTTCAAAAGTAGAATAGCAAAAGACACAGTCCTTTGTTAACCAAAAGTTTCTTTACTGAGGAGCATTTCCATAAAGTGCAGCTGTACCCCCCCAAATGTCCATTTACATTAGATTTCTAGTAATCCTAATAAATCATCTTTCATGGTAAAGGCAATGTCTGTGGTACTTCATAGTGTCCTGTCCATCAAACAGTCAAAACCTGGCCCCTCAACAATCTCTAAATTTCTTCCCTCCTGTGATCCTGCTTTCGTCAATGTGGTCAGATACGCACTCTCCATATTTGGTCAGAATGCCCTGTAGAGGTAAACTTATGTACAATATTTTACACTTTAATATTTTCTGGTCACAGAAGTACTGAATGGCAAGGGAAATTTCCTACTATCCCCATGATTTTTTGAGAAATAAATTGACGTACATTATGATTAAAGGGGTTGTCCAGTCAAAAAATTATTTTCATATTTTTCCCCCAACACTCCTTCTAGCAAAAATTGCTGTTTTTCACTTATACGCCCATATGTTCATGGTTCCAGAGCAGGTCACGTGACACTCTAATGTTGCTTTGTTAGTTCCTTTGAGGTTCCCCTACAAGGAACAAGGAACTGTTCTTTCTGCTGCGGGCAGGGGGAAAGGTGACGTCAAAAGGAGGATAGTTCAGGAGGTTCAGCAGAGTGCCCAGGGAAGGACTCTATGCCTACTAAGCTGGTAACGGTGATGTACATAGGTCATATGGTCGATAGAGGCTTTCTACCCCCTCAGCCAGCAAAAGAATGCTGATATCACAGTCACATGACTGCAGGAGGTACAGCCTATATAGACTTGTGTCACAGGGGGCCCGATGGTATCCTTGATGCCCCCCCCCTCCCATTTATTGTAATACTTCGGGCTCTATCTGACCCTGTGATATTGATGTCAGTGCCCTTGCTCCTTACTATCCCACCTGATTTATTCTCTATTATTCAAGCACTAATGCAGAGATCCTTTCTTCTTTCATTTTCAACTATCTGATCCTGTGACAGCTGTCATAGGTATCGGGCTCAGCAGTGCAGCACCCTTGCTCTTCACTGTTTTATTCTCTGGCACATTCTTGAGCGAGAATAAAAGAGTGAAGAGCAAAGACGCTGCCGAACCCAATACTAGGTCTGCTGCTGCAGTATTTTACATATTCTGCTGTGTATACTGTATTTTTTCCACGCATACATACAGTGGCTTGCAAAGGTATTCATACCCCTTGAACTTTTTCACATTTTGTCACCTTACAACCACAAACTTAAATGTATTTTATTGAGAGTTTAAGTGATAGACCAACACAAAGTAGCACATAATTGTGAAGTGGAACGAAAATGATGCATGCTTCTCAAAATTTGAATCAAATAAAGAAATGTAAAGTGTGACGTGCAAAAGTATTCAGCCCCCTGTACTCTGATACCCCTAAATAAAATCCAGTGCAATCAATTGCCTTCAGAAGTCACTTAATTAGTTAACAGAGTCCAGCTGTGTGTAATTTAGTCTCAGTATAAATACACCTGTTCTGTGAAGGCCTCAGTGGTTTGTTAGAAAACACTAGTGAACAAACAGCATCATGAAGACCAAGGAACTCACCAGATAGGTCAGAGATAAAGTTGTGGAGAAGTTTAAGGAAGGGTTAGGTTATAAAAACATATCCCAAGCTTTGAACATAACAAGGAGCACTGTTCAATCCATCATCCAAAAATGGAAAAAGTATTCTGCAACTGCAAACCTACCAAGACATTGCCGTCCACCTAAACTAACAGATTAAGAAAGGAGAGCAGTGGTCAGAGAAGCAGCAAAAAGGCCCATGGTCACTCTGGAGGAACTGCAGAAATCCACAGCTCAGGTTGGAGAATCTGTCCACAGGACAACTAGAAGTCGTGCACTCCACAAAACTGGCCTTTATGGAAGAGTGGCAAGAAGATAACCATTGTTGAAAGAAGAAGTGTCTATTGCAGTTTGCCACAAGCCATAAAGGGGACACAGCAAACATGTGGAAGAAGGTGCTCTGGTCAGATGAGACCAAAGTTGAACTTTTTGGCCTAAATGCAAAGCGCTATGTGTGGCAGAAAAGTAACACTGCTCATCACCCTGAACACACCATCCCCACTGTGACACATGGTGGTGGCAGCATCATGCTGTGGGGATGCTTTTCTTCAGCAGGGACATGGAAGCTGGATGGATGGAGCTAAATACAGGGCAATCCTGGAAGAAAACCTGTTGGAGGCTGCAAAAGACTTCACACTAGGAAGGAGATTCACCTTCCAGCAAGACAATGACCCTAAACATACAGCTAGAGCTACAGTGGAATAGTTTAGAACAAAGAATATTCATGTGTTAAAATGCCCCAGTCAAAGTCCAGACCTAAATCTCATTGAGCATCTGTGGAAAGACATGAAAATTGCTGTTCACACTCTCCATCCAATCTGGCTGAGCTTCAGCTATTTTACAAAGTAGAAAGGGCAAAAATCTCAGTCTCTAGATGCGCAAAGCTGGTAGAGACATACCCCAAAAGACTTGCAGCTGTAATTGCAGCGAAAGATGGATCTACAAAATATTGATATAGGGGGGCTGAATACTTTTGAACGTCACACTTTTCAGATTTTTATTTGATGGAAACCATGTGTCATTTTCCTTACACTACACAATTATCTGCTACTTTGTGTTGGTCTATCACTTAAAATCTGAATTGGCTATTGGATATACAGTGGGTACGGAAAGTATTCAGACCCCTTTAAATGTTTCACTCTTTGTTTCATTGCAGCCATTTGCTAAAAGCAAAACAGTTCATTTTATTTCTCATTAATGTACATTCAGCACCCCATCTTGAGAGAAAAAAAAAACAAAAATGTAGATATTTTTGCAAATTTATTTAAAAAGAAAAACTGAAATATCACATGGTCATAAGTATTCACAACCTTTGCTGTGACACTCATATTTAACTCACCTACTGTCCATTTCCTTCTGATCCTCCTTGAGATGGTTCTACTCCTTCATTAGTGTCCTTCTGTGTTTAATTAAACTGATTGGACTTGATTAGGAAAGGCACACACCTGTCTATATAAGACCTCACAGCTCACAGTGCATGTCAGAGCAAATGAGAATCATGAGGTCAAAGGAACTGCCCAAGGAGCTCAGAGACAGAACTGTGGCAAGGCACAGATCTGGCCAAGGTTACAAAAGAATTTCTGCAGCACTCAAGGTTCCTAAGAGCACGGTGTCCTCCATAATCCTTAAATGGAAGAAGTTTGGGATGACGAGAACTCTTCCTAGACCTGGCCGTCCAGCCAAACTGAGCAATCGTGGGAGAAGAGCCTTTGTGAGAGAGGTAAAGAAGAACCCAAAGATCACTGTGGCTGAGCTCCAGAGATGCAGTAGGGAGATGGGAGAAAGTTCCACAAAGTCAACTATCACTGCAGCCCTCCACCAGTCGGGGCTTTATGGCAGAGTAGCCCGAAGGAAGCCTCTCCTCAGTGCAAGACATATGAAAGCCCGCATACAGTTTGCCAAAAAACACATGAAGGACTCCCAGACTATGAGAAATAAGATTCTCTGGTCTCATGAGACAAAGATTGAACTTTTTGGTGTTAATTCTAAGTGGTATGTGTGGAGAAAACCAGGCACTGCTCATCACTTGCTGTGAAAGATCCTCAGTGCGCCAACACCGCGTTGGCCCACACCTGAGTCTTCTTTCATATAAAACCACACTCACCGCCAGTGAGTGCTGGGTTCACAAGATAAATACAAGACAAGCTTTCTAAATTTTATATATTTATTAACCCCTAAATGGGTCGGTATTAACATCTAACACATGCAGTTCAGAACAGATATGCAGATATATGCAAGCATTAACAGTTACTAGTTACAAGATACAGTGCAATAAAATAAAAGGGAATAAAGGAGAAATGATTACTTTACCACACATCTCCTTGATGTGGTTCTGTAGTCCAACACTCACACATGCTCTGATATGTGTGAATAACCAGTGGAGGCTTCTAGCATGTGGCATCAACACAGTATTCCAGCCTGCATGCTCTCCTCACAGTCTCTCAGTAATAGTCTCTCAGTCTCTTGTAGTCTCATCATCGTCAGCAGCAGCAGCAGCAGCATTCCAGCCTGCATGCTCATCACAGCAGCCTCTCCTCATAGCAGTATCTCAGTGATAGTCTCTGCACAGTATTCTCCTCTCAGGGGTAGTCTCAGCCCAATCTCCTCCCACAGACCTCTTACCTCATCTTTTATACCCTTGATTACACCACCCAGAATGAGGTCACCGGCGACGGCAAGTCTGATTGATTAATGCACTCAAGTCCAGATTCTTTGTAAAGAGCTGAGACCAAGTGGAATGATACAATGTTATCAACCAGGTCTGATCTAACAGCCCAGGCTGCACAATGCATGTTTATTTGATCACTCAGAGCTGTGTATGAATTCAATGGAGCTATTCTGGGATGGATACAAAGCCCTATTGTTACAATGTTGCCACATTATGATAACATACACCTAGGATTAGAGCTGCGCACATTATGAATAAATGACAGTAGGAGGGAGATACTATACCCAGAGATCAAAATACAGCTTTGAGTTATAGCCATATTTACATGGAATCATCACATCTGCCCAATACAATCCCAACAGTGAAACATGGTGGTGGCAGCATCATGCTATGGGGGTACTTTTCAGCTGCAGGGACAGGACGACTGGTTGCAATTGAAGGAAAGAAGAATGCGGCCAAGTACAGAGATATCCTGGAAGAAAACCTCTTCCAGGGTACTCTGGACCTCAGACTGGGCCGAAGGTTCACCTTCCAACAAGACAATGACCCTAAGCACAAAGCTAAAATAACAAAGGAGTGGCTTCGGAACAACTCTGTAACCATTCTTGACTGGCCCAGCCAGAGCCCTTTCCTCAACCCAATTGAGCATCTCTGGAGAGACCTGAAAATGGCTGTCCACCAACGTTCACCATACAACCTGACGAAACTGGAGAGGATCTGCAAGGAAGAATGGCAAAGGATCCCCAAATCCAGATGTGAAAAACTTGTTGCATCATTCCCAAGAAGACTCATGGCTGTACTAGCTCAAAAGGGTGCTACTACTCAATACTGAGCAAAGGGTCTGAATACTTATGACCATGTGATATTTCAGTTTTTCTTTTTTTAACAAATTTGCAAAAATATGTACATTTCTGTTTTTTTTCTGTCAAGATGGGGTGCTGAGTGTACATTAATGAGAAATAAAATGAACTTTTTTGCTTTTAGCAAATGGCTGCAATGAAACAAAGAGTGAAAAATTTAAAGGGGTCTGAATACTTTCTGTACCCACTGTACATTTTTTTCACCACAAGATATGATGTCATGATAAGATTTTCTGTATGGAGTAATTAAAAGTTACGTTTTAATATTTTACAAACTCTGGAATTCCTCTTTTAAATGGCTAGATCCCATTTAACAACACACTACGCTAGATCAGATTGATTAATCAAATTATATTGATTAATTCACCCAGAGTGTTTTGGACGATTCTATTTTTTTTTTTTTTTTAACAGAATCATCTAATATGATATTCTGGGCATTTCACCTACACAAGTGTGTCGACTTTACAATAAAAAAAAAAAAGAATGCAGCGGGTGCATGTTGCATCAGTTTTTGACCAAGGGTTTAGTAATTTTTCATAAGTAAGGCTTTACTCAGACAACTGACAGCACAGTTTGTGGGTAAAATAATCAAACCTCACTACGGTTGTTGACCAAAGCCAAGAAAGCACAGGGCTGTACACTGAATGGGAATGAGATGCGCACAGGCCAAGTAACGGATGAATAACACTGTTGCTTCAAACAGCTGACCCACCGATTTCAATTAATGACCCATCTTATAAAGGCTGGAAAAGCCCTTTACTATCGAGATACCGCAACCGTCCAGGGTAGTATAGAAAGTTATGTGCAACATTGTGGACTCCAACTATCACAAATTACAGTCCCTGACAGAAGTTCTGTCGCTTATCCATGTTGTGGAATCAAAAGCTTATAACCTGACTTTAAATTCATCCATTGGTTTTAGAAATGACTCATATGAAAGCTGAAACCCTCCCAAATGATTTTTTGGTTAAGAAAATAAATTGGCTTCACTGCTGAAATATTCATTATTTAATGAACACAGAAAGGTCAGATTTTGGCAAGACAAAAGTTTTGTCGCCTTGTCATATAATGCACCCAATCCTAGTTTAAAGCCTCACCTGTGCTCACTAATTAATCGGTTAATTAGTGGGTGTGTATAAAAAGAACTCCAGCACCCCAGACCTTCACTTGAACTGCAACTTCACCTCTGACAACATGCCAAAAATCAACCCTGCGACCAAAGCCTTGATTATCAAGAGGCTGAAGACCAGATCCACTGCAGAGGTGGCGGGCACCTTTAATGTGTCTCTGCGTCAAGTACAAAGAATTAAAAAAAGATTTGAATAGACTGGAGATGTTTTTGACAAGCCCAGGTCCGGCAGACCCCGCAAGACAACTGCTCAGGAGAAACGTTTGTTGGTTAGAAAATCAAAAGCCAGCCCCTCTTCCACTGCAGCAGAGCTCCAACAGGCCTGGTCACCTCAAGTCCATGTGTCAACTAGAACAGTTTGTAGGATTCTTTCTCGAAATGGCCTCCATGGTCGAATCAGTGCCCAGAAGCCAGCACTAAACAAAAGGCAATTAAAAAAACGTGTGGCATTTGCCAAGGCCCACAGCCTGCTAAACGGATGGACGCTGGAAAAGTGGCAGAAGGTGGATTTCTCAGATGAATCTTCAGTTGAATTACACCACAGCCGCCGCAAATACTGCAGGAGACCTACTGGAGCCCGTATGGATCCAAGATACACCCAGAAAACAGTTAAGTTTGGTGGTGGAAAGATCATGGTCTGGGGTTACATTCAGTATGGGGGTTTGCGAAACATTTGCAAGGTGGAAGGCAATATCAATAGCCTAAAATATCAAGAAGTATTAGCTTCCTCTTACATTCCCAATCATAAAAGGGGTCAAATTTTGCAGCAGGATGGTGCTCCATCTCATACATCCATCTCTACATTAAAGTCCCTCAAGGCAAAGAAGATCAAGGTGCTCCAGGACTGGCCAGCCCAGTCACCAGACATGAACATCCTTGAGCATGTTTGGGGTAGGATGAAAGAGGAAGCTTGGCAGACAAAACTAAAGAATCTTGATGAACTCTGGGAGGCAGGTAAGACTGCATTCTTTGCTATTCCTGATGACTTCATCAATAAATTGTATGAATCATTGTTGAAACGCATGGATGCAGTCCTTCAAGCTCATGGAAGTCACACAAAATATTAAATATTGCTCTAATAGCACCACAACTTCATTCACCAATGTTATGAAACATATCTTTGTTTCTGAACAGAATTATTGGTTTGATTTTCACATTACTTTATGTGTACGACAAAACTTTTGTCTTGCCAAAATCTGAACTTTCTGTGTTCATTAAATGATGAATATTTCAGCAGTGAAGCCAAATTATTTTCTTAACCAAAAAAATCATTTGGGAGGGTTTCAGCTTTCATATGAGTAATTTCTAAAACCAATGGATGAATTTAAAGTCAGGTTATAAGCTTTTGATTCCGCAACATGGATAAGCGACAGAACTTCTGTCAGGGACTGTATAGTGCAAATTATAGTGTATTGTTATGGTGCAGTTGAATATTGGTAAATGTTATAGTGTTTTTATTGCAGTTACGGTTTTAAATGTATTTCACTTTTACCTGTAGAAAAACTGTACAACATCAGCAATGTGTATAGTTTTTAACCACACTATCAGAAGATACTATAAAGAGGATTTGACAGTATTTTCATTGCTGTAAGTGGCAGCATGGGCTTATGATCAGCTTCTCATGTCTATGTTGTGTGTGTGTGTGTGTGTGTGTGTGTGTGTGAGATTCACATCCAGTCACACTTAGTCTGGGGAGGAAGTAATGTAAACTACGATGTAGCATACAGGGTCACCATGGACACTGTCACAATACATGTCTACCAGTACATATAGCCACAGCATAGGACACAAGAGACAGGTGCCACTGACTGCGGTTACATATCCTTATTACATTCCAGATCGTTATTGATCTTATTACAGTCCAGACTGAAGAAACACTATAGTAACTATAAACCCCTTGTGTGCCCAGCACTACAAGTGGCACATTTCTAGCTGTCATCATTGGTTAGCGCTTTCCTCATCTACCACACAGTCCAACCACAAGTATCATGTAACGCAACATGAAGAATTCATCAGCTATTCCACCATGCCCTGATGTTACTACTCACCAGCTGTACAAGAGCCGGATACACTCCACCGTAGTGACTCTGGATCACTGTACACTGCTACTTCCTGCATCGGCCCCGCCCAACAAAATGACGTAGCTGACACGTCACATACATGGTCACATGAGGTGGAACTTTGCTCGCCTAGATTGTGTCCTATGACCGAGACGTGCAGACAGGTCGGAGAAGAAGGATGTAGTAATAGAGGCAGTAATGGACGAGGGACTACTACAAACGTGTATGTTAACTAATTGTGCCCACAAGTTTTTTTTTTTTACTTGTGATACTCTGAATTTGAAATTATTTTTCTCGTCAAAATCGTTTTTTTTTTTTTATTTAATTTTTATTTTTTTACATGTTGAAATATGTTTCACAGATGTTATGGTATGTACATAAGGAGCCACAACCGCAGATTGTGTGAAAAATCCCAGCCAGAAATGTGCTTTGGTCTGTGACGTAAAGATATACCATAATATAGTCAATAGGGATCATCGGGCACAGTCAAAGCCCATCATGTGACAGATGGGGGGGGGGGGTGTATTTTTGTTCCTATAATGGAAAAGTGGAAAAAGCGGTGGTTATGTGACCTTAACTAACACTTTCAATGCCCTAGATCTCCAGGGAGGTATCTACCACACTAGATGAGCAGCGGTGTTGGCTTTAAGCCTTGTAGACCTTGTAGACCCTGGAAGAGGCTAAAGAGTGACCAATGGGCGAAATGCATGTAAGGAACCATAAGTAGGTTCATGTGGTCCCAGGAAGAAAGGGAAAGCAATGAGGAGATTGAGAAAGTAAGGGTGGTATAATCTGATATAGGATTTGCTATGCATAGTTGAATAGTTTACCTGACTGCCAGTGCCAGGTGAGAGGTAGGAGTTAATATAGTATGGTTTAGGGTTTGTTAAAGGAGTTACAGGTGCATCTCAATAAATTAGAATATCTTTGAAACATTCATTCATTTCAGTAATTCACTAATTCAATCCATAATCAGCGTCTTCCATGATTGTGTGTCCTACTGAACCAGACTGAGGGACCATTTAAAGGCTTAGGAAACCTTGGCAGGTGACACGCTGAATTTACAATACTGAACTTTTTTACAATATTAAAATTTTCTTAGATTTGGGTTTTCATTACCTGTAATCCATAATCAACATTTACAGAAATAAAACACTTGAAATAGAACACTCTGTGTGTAAAGAATCTAGAAACTATAGGAGGTCACTTTTTTAATTGTATTACTGAAATGAATGAACGTTTCAAAGACATTCTAATTTATTGAGATGCACCTGTATCCGACTTCTACACTTGATGGCTTATCCAGATTAGCTGTACAGCACAACTCCCTGTTTTGTTTACATTACAAATGCTACATTGCTCACACTCCATACAAACTGTAGCGGCAGGTGTAGGTACTGTCCCATAGATTTCTGTGGGACAACAGTATCTACATCTGTCTCTACAGTTTTTATGGCAAGTGAGCAGCGCGGCTCCCTTAATGTAAACAATTCCAGGAGTTGCGCTGCCTCAGTACAACTGATCTGCGGGGGTACCTGGTATCAGACACCCACAGATCTAATACTGATGGTATATCCTAAGAATGTAATCCACATAATCCCTTTAAGTATACTATATATGGCTATTGGTGCTGGGGACTCTGATAGGGAGGTGACGAAACAATAAGGGGTGTTACTTCAGATGTTAGGAAGGTGTCAAGGTAATTGGATGATAGGAGTAGGGGTGGACTAATGCTGGGTCATTTAGATAAGGCACAGGATATGATGCCATTTCAGACTAACTTTGACAGTGACCTCTATTACAAAATTGTCTGACCATTGTATAAGCAATACTACCTCCGATGCCGCCCCTGCTACCTCTTGTGTCACCCCCTCTACCTCATAGATTGTAAGCTCTTGCGAGCAGAGCCCTCAGTCCCAGTGTGTGAATTGACTATTTCTTTGTAATGTATCTTTTTTGTATGTACTTGAACCCTACAAATTGTACAGTGCTGCGGAATATGTTAATATGTTGGCGCTATATAAATAAAATGTATTATTATTGTTATTATTATAAGGTAGGTGAGGGACAGTAGGTTAATGCTATTTCTACATCACAGAGTAAAGCAAGAAGATTTCAAAAGTGAGTGTCAGCAGGACCTGAAGCAAATCCACATTCAGTGTACATCAACAGTATTTGTGAGGAGCTATACAGCTTGGACAAAGTTGTTTGGGCTTCAATAGGCTCTTGAAGGGAATGTGTTTTCCAAGTTATTATCTTTATTTTAAAAAATTCCTAAAAATCCTGCAGATCAGACTTTGTCCAATATGTCATTTAATATGCTGAAACTTCTTGCTCTATGTAGGAGATTTTTTTAATAAATTGTAATGTGGTTTCTCCTGGATATGCGAATACCCTACATGTGGCTATGTGATGCCCCGACACATGGCAGCACTCATAAGGAAAAAGGACCATGGATTTGGCAGCAGAAAATCATTCCAGCTAAGGCATGTATGCAGGGCCCCTGAGGTACCAGAACAGTTGAGACACCAAAGAAGTGACTCCATTTTAACAACTTCACCCCTTAAATGGGTTGTTCAGGATAAATGTATTTATTTTTTTTTTTAATCAGGCCGGTTTGTTAAGTTACATATGCTGGGCACAATATATTGGCACTGAAATGGCATATATGATTAGAAAATTGCAATTCTCACTCGACTCCGCATTTGGAAACTGGGGACAAAATGCTCACTACACCCCTAGATGAATACCTTACAGAGGTTGCCCAGCATATATATATATATATATATATATATATATATATATATATATATATATATATATATTTTTTTTTTTTTTTTTTTTTTTTTTTTATTATGCCAGGAGAAGTAAAAAAAAAAAAAAAAATTAAAAAAAGACTCCTCACCTGTCCCGGATGCTCCTCTGTCTCTCGGTCCGGTCTGGTCCTGCAGCTCTGTTTTCTTCTGGCAGAAGTCCCTGCCACACGAGACTGCTGAGGCCAATCCACGGCCTCAGCGTAGGACACAGGACATCTCTATTTGTGACGTTCCCGCGTCCTTTCCTTAGGCCGCTGATTGGCCTATGGGAAAAGGCCCGGGACATCACAGCCGGTGAGGACTTCCGGCAAAAGAAGACAGCCGAGCAGCAGGACCGGACCACGCTGGGAGGCACTGGAGCATCTGGGGACAGGTGATTGTTTGTTTTTTGTTTTTTTATGC
Organism: Leptodactylus fallax; assembly: GCA_947044405.1. Lineage (NCBI taxonomy): Eukaryota > Metazoa > Chordata > Amphibia > Anura > Leptodactylidae > Leptodactylus > Leptodactylus fallax. Next base: position 5,823,670 of record CAMRHE010000105.1, read on the forward strand.
TGGACAACCTCTTTAAGCTATTCATCTAGGGGTGTAGTGAGCATTTTGTCCCCAAAACAGATGGTGCAAAGTAAGAATTGCAATTTTCTAATCATATATGCCATTTCAATGCCAATGTATTGCGTCCAGCATATGCTACCAGATTGGAGAATGGACATAGCTGTAATTCTTTTCTGGTGCTGAATCATGTATGCAGAGCCCCTAAGGTACCAGTACAGTTGAAACCCCTGAGAAGTAATCCTATTTTAAAAGTTCACCCCTTAAAGGGGTTTTCCCACGAACATAACCATTTGTAGATAATTAAAAATTAAACATTTTTGCAAATATAAGTAATTAATTAAAAATTTTGCAGAGTTTTGAAGATTTTTCTCTAAATATCTTGTGGTCACAGTCCATTGTCTTGATCAGTTGCCAATGGATACGACCATGAATGCAGGACCTCTCTAAGGTCAGAAAATCAGCCATGATGTCTTTATTGTGGCTGGGATATCTTCTGATACATGTAGTGTCCCTGCCTGATAACCCAGCTACAATAAGGACATCATGGCTTGGCTTTTGACAAAACCCAGACCATAGAAAGTTTCTGCATTTGTTGTTGTATCCATTGCTACCAATCTAGACAACAGACTAGCAGCACAAAGATGGTTACAGAAAATCTTAAAAATTCTGCAGAATTTTTAATTACTTATATTTGCAAAAATGTTTAGCTTTTAATTATTTACAAATATAGATATGATTATGTTCATGGGAATACCCCTTTAAGGCATTCATCTATGACTGTACTAAGCATTTTGACCCCTCATATGTTTTCAATAGGTTTTTTTGGTTTTTCAAGGAGATGCACTAAGAGGACTTGAAAGAAGTAGCAATATTCCCCTCCCACCCTCCCAGGAAGATATCAGGACCTGCTTCACCCGTCGGGACTCCTCATTGTCACTATCCTCCACCATGGCCATGTCACTCCATGTGCCTCTTCCCTTGCCAGCTACTCGCTGGGTGTCTTGTATGATGGAGGTACTCACCAGCATGTCCATGATGGTTCCTGACACCCGACCAGCCACAGCTCCATTGTCCACTGGTATGAAATGTCCTCCACATGGCTCTGCAACCAAAAATGGAGCCATCTTGTGAGGTTCCTTCTGGCCCTGCCACCTATTTCCCTATCATCATGCACCTCCTTTTTCACTTTGGGACTTTCTCCGGAACGTGAAAGAAAGATGCACCAGGCCTTCCTCAATGGCTCCTGAGACATCATTGTCACTCCTGGAGGTCCAGGCCATCAGGCCCCAGTGCTGCATTGCCTCCAGTTCCAGCTATTTCTGAGCTTTTCATCTGTTTTAGGCCCTCAGTATTGCTCACCGCGTTTTGTTTATGGTTTATTATCTCTTCTGTATATTTAGCTGTACTATCCCCTCTAGCCTGTTGATCATCTTATTAGTCCATGTCCTTGCACCCTTGATAGTGTTCCCACCACTTCCTCTTCACTGTAGTATTTCTGTGCTTCTGGAGTTCTTTTACTTTATTGCCTTGGCCCATTTATTTGCATGGGGTGCACTAGCTGGTTATCTTGCAATTCATAGCGAGCATATATCTTGCTTGGAAGTTCCTTTCATTGCCATTGCTCATGTTACTAGATGCTGAGCTAACTCCCTCAGGTGTATAGCTGCCTTCACATAGGGAAATTCAATCCTAAGTGTGATTCAATCACAAGTGTATAGAAGCTGCAGTTAAATATGGCATGGATCTAACATTTATCTCCCCTCTCTATTCATGTATAGAATCAACTCCATACTCCATTCTATCTGTCTGTCTGCTGAAACCATCTTATTATTATTATTATTATTATTATTTATTATTGTTTTATATAGCACCATTAATTCCATGGTGCTTTACATTTGAGGGTTTACATACAGTACATAAAATATACAAAACAAATACAATACTAACAATGATCACTGGCACAGTGGAATAGAGAGCCCTGCCCGGAAGGGCTTACAATCTATGAGAGAAGAGGGGAGAGACTGTACAGATGGTGATATGGAGACAGTAGTGTTATTGGAGGTTGTTGGTCTTCCTGAATAGGTGAGTTTTCATGGCCTTCTTGAAGCTTGTGACTGTGGGGGACAGTCTAATGTGTCTTGGTAATGAGTCCCAGAGTATGGGGGATGCACAGGAGAAGTCTTGGAGACAGTTGTGTGAAGAGCAGATAAGAGCAGAGCGGAGTAGGAGGTCTTTGGAGGATCGGAGGTTACGTGCGGGCTGGTAGCAGCAGATTAGGTCGGAGATATATGGAGGGGACAGGTTGTGGATGGCTTTGTATGTCAGCGTTAGTAATTTGAACTCTATTCGCTGAGCAACGGGTTGCCAGTGAAGGGATTGGCAGAGGGGAGCGGCCGATGAAGAACGGGGGGAGAGGTGTATTAAGCGACATTTGCTGGGAGGCCATGGAGAAGGGTATTACAGCATTCTAAGTGGGAGATTATGAGGGCATGGACTAGCATCTTTGTAGTTTAAGGGGTGAGGAAGGAGCGGATTCGATGGATTGAGGGTTGGAGGCGGCAGGAGGTGTTGATGGGTTGGATGTGCTCCTTGAAGGATAGGTCAGAATCTAAGGTTATCCCAAGGCAGTGGACCCATGGGACTGGGGTAAGTGTAGCACCATTAACTATGATAGATGGGTCAGGTAGAGGGGCCATGCGAGGTGGGGGGAAGATGATGAACTCTGTTTTCTCCATGTTGAGTTTGAGAAAGTGGGAGGAGAGAAAGGAGGCTACGGCTGCTAGACACTCTGGGACTCTGGACAACAGGGAGGTAATGTCTGGACCAGAGAGATATATTTGAGTGTCATCAGCATAGCAATGGTATTGGAAACCGTGAGATTCTATGAGTTGGCCGAGGGTGTAGATGGAGAACAGGAGGGGTCCTAGGACGGAGCCTTGGGGATACCTACAGAGAGAGGATGTGGCAGGGAGGTGGTGTGCAAGTGGGAGACGCTGAATGTGCAGTTGGTGAGGTATGAGGAGATCCAGGAAAGGGCCAGGTCTGAGATGCCAAGGGATGAGAGCGTTTTTAACATGAGGGAGTGGTTGACTGTGTAAGAGTTCTGGTTAAGATGTACGTACAGAGCGCTGCACCCACAAAGGGAGCCACGTTACACTTGATTTATGTTTGTTTTTACCTGGTTTCTGGTTGGCCGAACACTACCTCGTACCTCACCCGGCCACACACAGCATGGTCCTGCGCAGGTCATTGGGATAGGGACTGCCATAACATTATTCTTTAAATACCATGGCGTCATTTAGTGTTCTTTCCTGGAATGTGAGGGGCCTGGGCAGCCCACGGAAGAGGTCGATGGTTTTCTCCCAGATTAGAAAGATTGATTCAAGCTTGATATGCCTCCAAGAGACCCATTTGGTGCCGGACAGCACTAGATGGCTTCAGAAACCATGGGTTCAATGGGCTGTTCACTCCATGCATACCTCCTACTCCAGAGGGGTGTCGATTTTGGTACATCGCAGACTCAGGTGGGAGCCGGGCTTTGTTGAAAAAGACCCTGATGGTCAGTATATGTTTGTCCAGATCTGGGTGGACTCGGCCCTGTATGTCATCCTAGGTATATACTTGCCTCCAGCAGCGAATCTCTCTTGCTCCAAAAGGCAGCACAGTTTGCAGCACGATTCCCTGAGGCCATTGTACTCTCCCTGGGGGACTTTAATAAGGTAATGGATGTAGCCATGGATCGGTTCTCTATAGAGCCAGATCCCCTGTCTCCCTCTCGACCCACTACTATGGCCAAGGTAGTTCACGAACTGGGCTGGCAGAATCTGTGGCGGGTGCAGTTTCCTGGGGCCTGTGTATTCTCATGCCACTCTGCCCATAGGCACACGTTGTCCTGGATTGATTGTGCCTTTGGCAATATTAAAACCTGTTCTATATTGCAGTCTATATCTTATCTGCCTAGGGTGGTGTCAGATCATTCCCCATTGCTGGTCCAACTCAATAGTAGCATGGCCGTCGGGTCACGGCAGAGCTGGCGGATCCACCCCCTCTGGTTAAAATTATTTACACCCCATGACAGAATACCTGACCAACTCCAGATGTTTTTGGCCATTAACTCCCAGGACACTTCACCTCTCCTCCTGTGGGAAACTACTAAGGCATATCTCAGAGGTTGCATTAAATCCTCTATTTCTTTTGTGAAAAGGGAGTCCTCGCAGGTGGAGACTACCTTGGCGGCTCAGTGTACCTAGCTTATAGCTGCTTATGTGGCCGACCCGACTGATGAGGCTAGATCTCAGTGGCTACAGACGGGACGACAGTATCTACATGTTCTACATGACAAGGCCCGTAGGTCCCTGTTCTTTAATAAGCAAAAATTCTATGAGCTTGGAAATCAATCTAGTAGCCTGCTGGCACAGTTGATACATCAGAACACAGCCTCCCCCGCAATATTATGGGTGCAATCGGTAACGGGAGAGACACTGTCTGATAGTGTTGACATTCGTGTCAGATTCCATCAATTTTATAGTGAGTTATACTTATCTAAACTCGGAGTTACTGAGCGGGAGCTTATGGCCTTATTTGGATTCAGTTCCCTTCCCGGTCCTGTTGGAAGACAAACGTGCCTTTATGGATTCCCCTTTTACACTGGAAGAGCTGTCAGAAGCGTTGAAAGATATGGCAAAGGGCAAGTCCCCTGGCCCTGATGGCATTCCGGTGGAGGTATATACCCAGTATAAAGATCTCCTACTTCCAGTGTTGCTCAACTGTTATAGATCTGCCTTTGTGGGCCACGATCTCCCGGAGTCCTTCTATGACGCCATTATTATCCTTTTACTTAAACCAGACAAGGACCCTCTGGACTCCGGCTCATATAGGTCTATATCATTACTTAATATAGACTATAAACTACTTACTAAGATGATGGCGAATAGGCTTAACGCTGTGGTTCTAGACCTAGTTCACCCTGAGCGAACTGGCTTTATGCCAGGTAAGTCCACATCAGACAATCTCAGGCGTGTCCAGGTGGTGACTCAGATTGGTGCATCCTCTTCACACGACTGGGCATTGGCATCGTTAGACGCGACCAAGGCATTAGAATCGGTCGAATGGCCTTTTCTGTTGCAGGCACTACACAGGTTCAGTTTTGGTGAGGGGTTTATTACCTGGATCTCCATCTTATACAGTTCCCCTAGAGCGGTACTGTCGATTAATGGAACACTGTCCCCATATTTTCCCCTGAGCAGAGGTATGAGGCAGGGTTGCCCGCTGTCACCGCTACTGTTTGCTTTGGCGATGGATCCTGCTTCGACAGGACCCTGTATATAGAGGTATAGCTATAGATTTCCGGGAGGAAAGGACCGCACTATATGCGGATGATCTGCTACTGTTCATGAGGGACCCATCTCAATACCTACCCAGAGCCATGGCTATAATTGACGACTTTCGCAATTATTCTGGCCTGCGGACCAATTGGACCAAATCCTCCTACATGCATATTGGTCGGATGCCGAGTGATTCAGAGGGGGACACCGTCTGTGGGTTAAAGGTGGTATCAGCCTGCAAATATTTGTGTATCATTATATCTAAAGATCATAAGCAATTTTTGGAACAGAACATCTTTCCTCTCATATCACACTTTAGGGCCAAGTTTCTGGTTTGGGCTTCCCTGCCTCTGTTGGTGGCAGGCAGAATTAATTTAGTAAAAATGGTAGTGTTGCCTAAGTGTTTGTATGCTTTGAGTCACTCAGCTGTGTCGGTGCCCCTTCGATTCTTTAAACAGATGGACTCTCTTATTTCTTTTGTATGGGGGAATTCTAGATCCAAGCTTAAGTTGTCTTCTCTGCAGAGACCAAAACAGTTGGGTGGTGCATCGCTTCCCGATTTCTTTCTCTACTACCTGGCGGGACAACTCCGCTTTATAAGGCCATGGCTCTCCCGTGATCCCCTTCCGGGGCCAGAGGCACATCTGGCTCGCCATTTGGGTCTGAGTATACTGTGGCCGGTACTGAAGACCCCGAACCTATTCAGGGGAAAGTTATTGCCCATTCATGTTCTGGCAGGACGGGTTTGGCAACTGGCTAGGAAAGTGTTTGCATATTCTGATGTACCTGCGGAGACACCGCTGTGGGACAATCCTGGACTGCCGGCGCTTTTTGCCCTGCCTGGCGCACAGTCCTGGTCACAATATTGCGTGGAGACCTGTATGCCCAAGGCGTTTTTAGAACGTTTGACTCACTGAGCACCTCCCGTGATATTCCTAGAATGCAATTTTTTAGATACCTACAAATTCAACATGCACTCTTTTCCCTGTTCCCTGGTCAGCTGAATAATATTTCTGAGTACCCGCTTATCGGAGTGCTTTGCTCTCAGGGCCCTGGAGGTCTAATATCTACCCTATATGCACACCTGATTCAGGCAAAGGTGTCCCTGTCGGACACCCCGGCCCTGACGAGATGGCGCACTAATATCCCGGCTCTCACAGATGAGATGTTTCAGGACATGCTTGAATCCTCTCAATACGTGTCACCCTCAGCTAATAACAGACTCATCCAAACTTATATCCTGCACCAATGCTACCTGACCCCCACCCGTTTACATAAAATGGGGCGACTCTCCCATCCAGGTTGTCTCAGGTGTCCATGTCCACAGTCGGACTTTTGGCATATGATTTGGGTGTGTCCGATTATACAGAGTTTCTGGAAAGGAGTTGTGGATCTCCTGGCGGAAGTTATGGGTGCGCCTATACCATTCACACCAGAAGTATGTCTCTTTGGCATACTAGATGAGGAACTATGGCAGCACCATGTTAGAATCTGTCTGAGAGAATCTTTATTTTACGCCAGGAAAGCCATCGCATTGCGATGGATGGCTAAGAGACATCCATCAGTACCTCAATGGAGGAAGCTAATTAACTCTGTACTCCCATTCAATCAGATTATATATAAAGGGAGAGGGTGCCCTCAGAAGTTCCATAAGGTATGGGGGACATGGTGCAGTTCTTCTGTAACCCAGTATATGGCTCCTTCACTACATATCGCTATAAATTCACTTATGCCGTGAGGGGGGGGGGGGTGAGACGCAGGAGGGTGCACAACTTCTAAGCATTTTATGATGTACTATAGCTGATATCATGGACCTGTAAATGGTAATGCCTGTACTAAATAATATATGTTCTGCTAATTGATTATCCTTAACTGGATATGTCTGGTGGGTAAATGCTGTGCCGGCTGTGTGGTGGGTGGGCTGTGGACTGATCGGGGTGGGAGTGCGGCATTTTGGGTGCTTATGTATCCAATTGTTCCCTGTGTGTGAACTATTTTCTGTATTGACTTGTTTTGATTATGTTGGAAATGCAAAATTCAATAAAACGAGTTTAAAAAAAAAAAAGATGAAACACCTGCCTTTATGTCTGAATTAAGGACACTAATCAGGGACGAAGTGAAAAGCTCTGTTTCCTCCCTGCTCCAGTCGCAGGAATCTGTATCTGAGAAAGAACCTCCTGTCAAAAGACCACGGCTGGTTTCTGATCTTCCACTGAGCTCTCATATGAGTACTAAGGGGTCCGATTCAGAGGAAGAGTGCTTCTATCTCTCTGAGGGGGAATTAGAAGAAGAGGAGAGCTTATTCACTCCCCCAGTTTCCCAGGAAAACAGAAGATTCTGTTTCTCCTCCGAGAATGTGGAAACTTTAATTCAGGCAGTAAGGGCCACAATTAATATACCTGATGAAGAACAACCTCGTTCTATTCAGGATGAGATGTTTGGTGGTCTGGTGCCAAGGAAGTCTGGTGCCAAGGAAGATATTTCCGGTAAATGATTACCTTAAGCACCTAATCTTGTCTGAATGGGAGGATGCAGAGAAACGGTTATTTATCCCTAGGGAGTTTAAAAATCGTCTGCTCTTCAATCCCGAGGATTCCAGATTATGGAATGTGCTACCCAAAGTAGATATTCCGGTAGCTAAAGTAGCCAAGAAAACTGCTATTCCCTTTGAAGACTCTTCACAGCTAAAGGACCCTATGGAGAGAAAGGCGGACGGTCTGCTTTAAAAAATCATGGGAGTCCTCATCCGCCATTATTTCCACTAATATAGCAGCTACCTCCGTAGCCAGATCCATGTTTCTCTGGCTGGGCCAATTAGAAGAGCATCTTAAGAAGGGAACCTCTAGGGAAGAGATCTTGAGCTCCATCTCCCTCTTGAAACAGGCAAACAGTACGTTTCGCTGCCAGAAATGCAGCATTGTCAAACTCCACCAGAAGGGCCTTATGGTTGAAAATGTGGTCAGGAGACACGGCTTCAAAGAACAAGCTTTGTAATATCCCCTTTACCAGGGGTTTTCTGTTTGGTCCTGTTCTGGATAACCTCCTTGAAAAGGCAGGTGATAGGAAAAAGAATTTTTCTGAGGAAAGAGTTAGTTAAAAGGCCGTCCTTTCAGAGGAACTGCCAGTTTCCTTCTACCACCTCCACTTCCTATAAAGGGAAAACTGGTCACTGGAGCTATCCAAAAGGAGGTAAGGGCCGAGGGTTTTTGCTTAACCCCAACAACCCCGACCCTTCAGGGAGACAGTGACGCCAGCTCAGTAGGAGGAAGATTGGCGGCTTTTTCCAGCCAGTGGTCCCGTATCACTTCGAACCCATGGATATTAAATACCCTAGCAGAAGGGTACAGGATAGAAATTTGCAGAGCTTCCTACAGAAAAATTTGTGCTCGCCTCCTTCCCATCCCAGAATTTACAGCAAGCCCTCCTGGATATAAGAAAACTGTTGAGTCTAAATGCGATTATTTATTTATTTCCCCCCCCCCCCCCATCCCATCCCAAAGGAAGAATATTTCAGGGGCCATTATTCAAGGCTCTTCTTAATAAAAAAAAACAAAAAAAAAAAAACTGTTCCTTCCGGACTATTATCAATTTAAAACACCTCTACAAGTCCATAAAATACATAAGATTCAAAATGGAGTCTATAAGATGTACGATTCCCCCAATATGTCTAGATGCGATGATGTGCACCATAGATCTCAAGGACGCATATTATCATGTGCCAATTCATCCATCTTACCAGAAGTTCCTAAGGTTTGCAGTTCAGATAGAAGAAAGGACCCTTCACTATCAGTTCCGCTGCCTACCCTTTGGGATATCATCTGCTGCAAGGGTATTTACAAAAATAGTGGTGTAAATTATGGCCTTCCTAAAATATCCTGATCGTTCCCTATCTAGACGACTTTCTCCTGATTTCCAACTCCAGGGAGGAGCTGATCGATCAGAGGGATTCAGTTCTATCTCTACTTCAGTCTCGGATGGATCATAAATTGGGAAAAATCGCACCTGATACCTTCAGCTCAAGTCACCTTTTTACTCTTAGATGCTACTCGTCAGACATCCTTTCTCCCCAAAGGAAAACAGAAGAACGTTCTCCAGAAAATTCAGAATTTTTTTACCAGGAAGGAAAGCTGTTCCATAAGGGACGGGATGAGAGTCTTAGGTCTCATGACCTCTTGTATTCAGGCGGTTCCTTGGGCCCAATTTCATTCAAGACCCTTACAAAATCTTCTGCTCTCAAGTTGGGATGGAGATCAGAATTCTCTAGACAGCAGGATTCAGATTCCCCAACAAGTAAAATCTTCCCTTCTATGGTGGCTCGATCCAGTAAACCTGGGCAAAGGAGTTCTGTGGTACCTAGGTCCTCAAACTATCATAGTCACGGACGCCAGTGGAATAGGCTGGGGAGCATCTGTAAAAGGCTCTTACCTTCAAAGTCATTGGCCTGTTCACATTCAGAGCCGCTCCTCGAATTACAGGGAGTTGAGGGCGGTTTGGGAGACTCTGAAAAAATCAGGCGATCTTCTACATGGATCATACCTGAAGGTGATGTCAGACAATGTCACGGTGGTCTCCTATCTTCGTCACCAAGGAGGAACCAGGCACGCGCACGTTCAGGCATTAGCCACACTAATCTTCTCTTGGACAGAGTTGAATGTTCCCTCCCTTATGGCAGTGCACATAAAGGGCTCAGAGAACCTGTCTGCAGACTTCCTCAGCCACAAGAGGTTAGATCCAGGGGCTTGGTCCCTAAATCGGGACATTTTCTCCCAACTAACACTCGTGGGGGATCCCAGAGGTAGACCTCTTTGCTTCTTCAGAGAACACCAAAGTAAGGCGCTTCTTTTCCATCAAAAAAGAGGGACAAGAAGCAGCAATCGATGCTCTGTCTCAGGATTGGGACATGGAGCTGGCATATGCCTTCCCTCCGTTTCCTTTGATTCCCTTGCTTCTAAACAAATTATTAAGGGAAAAGGCAAAATTGATCCTGGTTGTCCCGTCTTGGCCCAAGAGAAGTTGATTTCCCATCCCACTACTACATCCAGATCTAGAGACTTTGAAACTTTCGGCCTGGATCCTGAAAGGGCCATCCTGAGGAGGAGTGGTTTATCAGACGCAGTTATTTCCACTCTTAAAAAGTCATAAAGATGTAACTTCGGCCATCTATAAAAAGATCTGGAAAAAGTTCTCCTCATGGCAGCTTCAGAATATTCCGGATCCATTCCATCCAAATATAGCAAATATTCTTGATTTCTTGCAGGCAGGATTTAATAAGGGCCTATCTCCCAGTACCCTAAAAGTACAAATCTCTTTATTAAGTCACTTCTATGATGCTAGTCTAGCTGAACATAGATGGGTCAAAAGATTTTCAGGCGATTTCTAGACTGAGGCCTTCTATTAAGAGATCTATAGCATCCTGGGACCTAAACCTAATCCTTAGAGCTTTAGTTTATCCCCCTTTTGAACCTATAAATTGTTTAGACCTTAAAACTCTAATGTTAAAAACCAGCTTTTTTGGTAGCAATTACATCTGCTAGGAGAATTGGGGAAATTCACTCCTTGTCTATACGGCAGCCATATTTAAGAATTCTGGAGGACAGGGTTATATTTAGAATAGACTCATCCTTTATCCCAAAAGTAGCTTCTACCTTCCACAGAAATCAGGAGATTGTGCTTCCCTCTTTCTGCCCAGCTCCCAAAAACCCGCAGGAGGAAGCAATCCATTGCCTAGACGTAAGGAAGATAGTTCTTCATTACTTGGAAGAAACTGCTCCCTTCCGGAAAGATCAGAACTTATTTGTCCTCTTCTTAGGGAAAAATAAAGGTAAGAAGGCATCTAAAAGCACCCTGTCAAGATGGATAAGGACTTTAATCCAACAAGCCTATATTGCACAAGATCTCCCTCCACCAGAGGGAATCAAAGCACAGTCCACTAGGGCAGTAGCATCTTCCTAGGAAGAGAGGGGGGAAGCTTCCGTTGATCAGATTTGTAAAGCTGCTACACGGTCTAGTTTCCATACTTTTATTAAACATTATAGACTGGACATTCTTTCCAGTCAGGATACTGGCTTTGGACGCAAGGTTCTACAAGCAGTAGTCGTCAATCGTCACCTGCGCCGAGATGCAGACATCTCCTAAGCCAGCCCAAGACAGATCCCGCTCAGCTTTTTTTTTCAGAGCGGCTTGTCTTGGGCTGGTTTAGGTTAAAAAAAAAAAAAAAAAAATAGTAAAAATGCCGCCCCTCCAAGCAGTGAGGACAGTGGCGGCTGCCTCACCTCGCCTCATTAGAGGTGCGCCCCTGGGCTCACCCTACCAGTTCTTAGATCACTTTGCTTCATGGCTTCCCAACTTCCTATCCTGTGAAATTCCTACCCTCATTATGGGTTACTTTAACATTCCCATTAACACCCCTGTCTCTCTCTATCTGCCTGTCGCGTTCTATCACTAACCGCCTCTCTTGGTTTCTCTCAGCTTACTTCTTCTCCCACACACAAAGATGGTAATATCCTTGATCTGGTCTTCTTACGGCTCTGTTCTTTCTCTGACTTTACTAATGATCACCTACCAATTTCCAACCATAACCTTCTTTCCTTTAGCATTAAAGCTTCTTATCCTTCACAAAACACACTGACCTACCGCACATGCAGAAACACACAGCACCTTTTAGATACCCTACAGTGATCACTGTCTTCCTTCTCTTCTCTCTCCTGTCCTGAACTGGCCACCAAACACTACAGTGAGACTCTCAAAGCCACTCTGGATAAAGTAGCACCCTTGACCGTCCGAAAATCCCAACAAAGACACCGGTAACCTTGGCACACTCCTCAAACACATTTTCTTCAGCGATACTCAAGATGTGCCGAACAGCTATGGCGAAAATCTCACACATCAAGTTTATGTTCAAAGTCTATAACTCTGCCCTTCACCTCGCCAAACAAGCTTGCTTCACCTCTCTATTCTTTTCTCTCTCCAATAACCCTAAACGACTCTTTGACACCTTTCACTCCCTCCTCACGCCAAAGGTGCGGGTACCTGTCACAGACCTTAGTGCTCAAGACATGGCCACGTACATCAAAGACAAAATCGACAACATTCGTCAGGAAATAACCCATTCTCCAAGCAGCATCAGTCCCCTTCCCTCCCTTGCTCCTCATTTTGAAATAAATCTCATTATTTGACCCAGTAACAGAAGAAGTCGTCTCCCAGCTCCTTTCTTCTTCTCGCCTCAATACTTGCACAAGCAATTCTCTCGTTACACCTCCTCCAGTCTCTGTCCCCTACTGTTACAACTCACCTTACTAAAATTTTTAACCTCTCTCTCTCTTTTCTGGAATCTTTCCCTCCTCCTTCAAACATGCTGTCATAACCCCACTACTGAAAAAACCCTCCCTTGACTATCTCATACATAAATTTGACTTGCAACTATTTAGCATATGATTAGTTATGCAAATTCTTGTCATGTAACTGCATTGTTACTGTGTTGTTCCTGGTGGTGTAAATTTTTTTTTCTTCTTGTAAAAACAGGTAGAGCCATCTATCAAACCAGTGAAAAACAAAATTTAAAATCAGTAGTTAAATAGTATCCACAACTGCTATTGCTACGTTATACGACATATACTTTCCAATGTGGCTAAACTACACAGCTTGTATGAACCTTTGTGGATCACAAATGTTGCACATCAAGTGTAAAAAATGACATGCCTCAATCACGTCCACAGTAATCAGAAAAGGGTACAAGGCAATCCTGTGGAACCATCATGGCAGTTGTATAAACTCACCCTGGTGTATCCTCAACACGCTTTCTCTGCAAACCAGGAAATAGGTCCTGCCCTTACAAGGGCAGTCCCAAGCTTAGCTCTGCATATGGCCCTAGTTGTCTCTGTATGTATTTCGTACTGCCAGGCATTCGGGACTCTTCAGGAGACCACTTACTAATACTTTTAAATTGCAGAAGAAAAACAAGCCCTGTATAGGCATATAAGATAGATGCTGTGAACTCTGTCTGAATCTCACACTAGCACACTGCTATGCATGTTGTTCAGGGTCACCTACCTTCATTTAATGTCAGTGGACTCCTCCCCCCATTCACCTCTGCGTCCACCATATTCCTGCCATTACAGCTGTCATGTCAAGAAATCCGTGCACAAAACATGTGGTATTGGCTTCTAGTGCGGCACCAATAACGTCTGTCGTTAGGGGGTGTGGCCACTTGTAGCCAACGTAACTAGACACTAAAGAAGTGTTCTGATCTCAGCAGGGATACAGAATTCTCTATTAGTGGGCCGGTCATCGCTTATACATGCCTACTTAGTATGATAAAATCACCTATAGCCAAACCGCTGCTCGTTTATATCCATATATGAACAATAATGGATGAGGCATAAATACCATTGCTCGTTAATACACACATATACAGTGTGTGTGTGTGTGTGTGTATATATATATATATATATATATATATATAGTGACATTTTGGGGGGTTTAGTCTCAAATGGCGGCAGACTCCTGGTTCCGACAGCAGTGGTTCGTGGTACTAGGCGCCGGAGAGACAGCGTTCAGATGGTGCCAATTTAAAACAAAATGGCTTTTTATTCAGCTTAAGTGCAACATAACAAAACAAAAAAACAGCCTGGGCCACAGTTAGGGCACTAACTGACTCCTTGACCCCTATCTAGCCTGACTAATGCTCAGCTTAAGCAAAAGTCCCCCCGTGGACCTCAGCCCTCCTGGGACAGACTGCCTCTCTGTCCTTGGCTGGTTCCACGATTTCCTGCTTCCTGCAGGTTACTCCAGCCTTCTGGAGTTACGCCCTCACCCAAAGGTGTGGCTGAGGGCCTTTTCAGGGCTGGCCTTGGGTCGCTCCCTAGCGCCCTCTGGGTTCACATACTCACAATATATATATACAGTACTGGATACATGGGGATACATACCCCAGAATAAATGGCTTCTACATACAATAAATATAAGATGCTAAAGACAGATCTTGCTACTAGATCCTTAGTATAGGTATGGGTAAAATATAAACAAATGAAAAACTGTCACAGGAGAAAAACCAAAAGGGAGGATATAAATGACACCATATACAGGAACATTGTTATGTAATGGGAGATCCCCCCCCCCCCCCAAAAAAAAAAATAAAATAAAATAAAAATGATGCAAAGAGGGGAGGGAGAAGTACCACACCACCCACCTTATACAAATACATCTCTTAAAGCTAAATAGTATCAGATGATATGTAATTTGCATCAAACTACCAAAAAAACAATTGGTCATTCAACCCCTTAGGATGAAAATGAAAAATCCATCCTGTTTCATGTTGCAGGATTTTCCTGTTCCAATTACCTCGTTTCATTGGGGTGAACCACCTCTATACCCATAAAGGACATGGTTTTCGGGCCACCCTGGTGAACTTGATGTATATGCTTTGCAAGAGGGGTTTCCTGCTAGTGGTTAATGTCACCAAAGTGATCTCCAATCCTATGTCTCAATTCGCAACATGTTGTTTTCCACGTATTCGAAGCCACATCTACATGTAGCCTTGTAGATGACGCTCTTAGTTTTACAATTTATGAAATCGAATACGTGGTATGTCTCCACATTGACATTACGTTTAAACAGTTTGCCAGTCTGTAAATAAGGGCAGGCAACGCAACCTCCACAGCAAAAACACCCATCAGTTTTCCGGTCAAACCACGTACCTGCAGATGCGGGTGGCTTAAAATGGCTATGAACCATGTGATTGAGGATGGATCTTCCACGTCTAAAAGTAATATTTGAGAAAGTGTCTGATGACATCCTTAATGTCATTATCTAATGACAATACATGCCATTATTTTGTAAGAATGTCCCTCACCTCATTAGCCACATTATCTTATGTTGCAATGAGTCTGATGATCTGTTGTGTACTGGTTCCCATGAGTTATCTTCAGGACCATATCCTTGCCACTTTATCAAGTACAGTAACTGATTTCGAGAGATTCTAGAATCCAAAATATTTTCTACTACTTATTCCTCTTTTCCTTCAATAACTGGGTCAGGTGGAGACAAGTTATGTCCCAGGAATGGATTTTCTACAAAAGGCATGAGAAGGGAGGAATGAAAAACAGAATGAACCCGCATAGAGTCTGAAAGTTTTAAACAAAACGCTACAGGATTAATTTGAGCCACAATTTCAAATGGTCCAATAAATTTCTGACCTAGCTTGGTTGAAGGTATCTTGAGCATCAAGTTTTTTGTAGAGAGCCATACCTTTTCTCCTATACCAAAGGAAGGGAAAGACTTGCAATGTCTATCAGAAGTTTTCTTATAGTGATCCTGAGCTTCATGCAGAGTGTTTGTCAATTTCTCTTGAACTTGCTTCAAGGTACACAGTCTGTCGGTGACAGCAGGAACTGAAAAAGAAATTGGGAGATTAGGAATGAATGCAGGATGGAAACCTATATTGGCAAAAAATGGACTCTGAGACGTAAATGAATGGTGGGAGTTGTTATAAGCAAATTCCGCTGTAGGAAGAAAATTAACCCAATCATCTTGGAGATAACTTGTATAACACCGCAAATACTGTTCAAGGGTTTGGTTAGTACGCTCAGTTTGGCCATTAGGCTGTGGATGATAAGCAGAAGATAATTCACTTCAACTCCTAGAGTGGCACAAAAGCTCTTCCAAAACTTTGAGGTAAACTGTACCCCACGGTCAGAAACTACATTGTCAGGTATACCATGTAGGCAGAAAACTTCTTGAATAACCAATTCTGCAGTCTCTTCCACAGAGGGTACCCCTTTGTGGGTATAAAATGAGCCATTTTGGTAAGACTGTCTACCACTACTAGAATTGTATTCATATTTTTTGAAGATGGAGATCACCAATAAAGTCCATAGAAACAGAACCCCGTATGAGAAAAACTTTTAAAATAAACAGTTGAAAAAAAAAAAGAAACAGAGCCCCAAGGACGAAATGGAATAGGAAGAGGCTGAAATAATCCCACTGGTGAGGAACGAGGGGTCCTATTCCTAGCATAGGTTTGACAGGAAGAAACATACTTCTTGACATCCATCTGGTATTTAGGCCACCAAAATGAGCGGGGAAAAAGTTCTTTGGTCTTTTTGACTCCATTGTGACCTGCAGGTCTAGAGTCATGAACAAGGTGCAGAATTTCTAATCGAGTAATCTCAGGAACATAAACACACTGATCAAGAGTCCAAACCCTGTCTTTGAACGCTAAATCTATATCTATGGGGGATGATTAAGGAAAGGATCTCCATTCTAACCTTCTTAAATCTCTGAAGTATACCCTTGGAAATGGTTGCCCCCACAAAATTCTTAGCATGCAAGATGGTGGTTTCGGGTGTGTCATCTTGCGTCATTTCGGAAAACATCCGGGATAAGGCGTCTGCTTTTCCATTGCAGGATCCCGGTCTGTAGGAAATAATGAAATTAAATCTTGCAAAAACTAGAGACCATCTAGCCTGTCTACCAGAAAGTCTCTTGGCTGATCTAATAAACTCAAGATTTCAGTGATCCGTAAGAACCTGCACCATATGAGATGCTCCTTCAAGAAGATGCCTACATTCCATGCATTTTTAATTTCCAGTAATTCTTTATTCCCAATGTCATAGTTTCTTTCAGTAGGTGACGTCAGGCAGGATAAAAAAGCACAAGGATGAAGCAACTGTTTATCCCCAACTCTTTGGGACAATACTGCTCCTATGGCCGAATCTGAAGCATCCACTTCAACTACAGTATAAATGGGAGGTCTGGATTAGGATGAACTAAAATAGAAGCAGAAGTAAAAAGTGTCTTTAATTGGGTAAATGCTTTGTATGCACTTGAAGACCATTTAAAAGGAATTCCTTTCTGAGTTAATTGTGTTATTGGACTAATAACTTTTGAGAAATTCCTAATGAATTTGCGGTAGAAATTTGCAAAGCCAACAAATCTTTGGACCTCCTTAACATTCTTGGGAGAAGCCCAGTCTAAAATAGCCTGGATCTTACTGGGTTCCATGTGCAATACTTCTGTAGAAATTATGTACCCCAAAAACTGAATCTCTGTCTTTTCAAATTCACATTTTTCCAGTTTAATATATAGTTGGTTTTCTCTTAACCGGCTCAAAACCATGGTAACCTGCTTACAATGTTCTTCAAGATTTTCAGAGTATATTAAGATGTCATCCAAATATGCCACCACAAATTGATCCAGCAGATCTCGGAAAACATCATTGATAAAATGTTGAAATGTCACTGGGGCATAGCAAAGTCCAAATGGCATGACAAGGGATTCAAAATGCCCGTAGCTTGTTCGAAGTGCTGTCTTCCACTCGTCCCAGGGTCGTATACGGAGAAGATTGTATGCCCCTCGTAGATCCAACTTGGTAAAGATCTTTGCTGACCGTAATATCTCGAGTAACTCTGGAATAAGCAGAAAAGGGTAACAATTTTTGACGGTTATTTGGTTTAATTTCCTATAGTCAATACAAGGACGTAATGTGCCATCTTTTTTTGGTACAAAGAATATAGGTGCTGGAGAAGTGGAATGCCGTATAAATCCTTTGGCCAGATTTTCCTTGACATACTCATCTAGAACCTTCAGTTTCATCTGTGCAAGTGGACAGATGCGTCTGTAAGGTATGGATGCACCTAGTAAAAGTTCAATAGAACAATCATAAGTGCGATGAGGAGGTAGCTGGTCAACTTTCCTTTTGTCACACACATCTTTAAATTCCTCATAAAGTTCAGGTAATTCTACAGAGATAGTTCTTTCAGTAGCTCCCACCTGGGAAGGAACTGACTGATTCAGTTGACAATATGCAGAAGTGAAATTTACATTTCCTGACTTCGTCTACTGAAGGATTATGAATGCTGAGCCATGGTATGCCCAAAATTACTGGAAATTTTGGTGAAGAAATTAACTGGAAACAATTCCTCTCCTGATGACCAGGATCAATCAGTACTTCCTGTTTGGTAGTTTCATGAGTAACAGGACCAGAATTTAAAGGTGAGCCATCAACAGTCACTAATTCAACTGGTGAAGATCTTGGACTGTGCTCAATATGATTATCAAATGCAAACTTTGTCCATAAAATTTCCAGCTGCACCAGAATCCAGCATTGCTGTAGTGGACAACGTGTAAGAACCATACGAAAGCAGAACTGGTAAGTTGAAATGAGGTTGGTTAGAAGTCATATTATCAGGACACGGGGTGGTGGAACACAGAGGCTGTGTCACCAGACTAAGCGAAGCACAGTGGGGACAAGACTCTGAATTTGGTCTAATTTCAGTTGCAGCAACTGCCCGTTGAGGTTTATTAGGGCAGTCAAGAACATAATGTCCAGGTTGTCCACAATAAAGGCATAGTTTTTCAGCAAGGCAATGACGTTTTTCAGCAGTTGAAATTGGTTTCCGGATTGCATCCACTTGCATAGGTTCTGGGGTAGAACTTGTTTGAGAAGGTATCCTGCATCTTAGGGAGAATACGACCCTCTGGTAAATGGGAGAAGGTCCCTGGATCGTAAAAACCCCGTCTTTCTCCCTTCCTTTCCAGGAGTCTTTGGTCAATACAGACGCATAACCGTATATACTCTTCAAAGTCATCTGGAAGTTCTATTTTAACAAATTCATCTTTAACTGATTCAGAAAGTCCTCTATAGAACTGCCATTTTAGTGCAGAGGTGTTCCAGGAAACATCAGAAGCCCAGCGCCGAAACTCTGCAGCGTATTCTGCAACAGAGCGTCTTCCCTGGCGAAGATCACGCAAAGCCCTTTCAGCAGTGGCACAACAGTTGGTGTCATCAAATACTAGGTTCATTGCTGCAAGAAAGTCCTTCAAATCATCCAAAATGGCATGATCCTGTTCTAAATAGGGTGATGCCCATGCTTGTGCATCGTCTATTAGCAGGACAATGATGAATACAACCTTGGAGCTATCAGTAGGGAACTGAGAGGAATGTGTAAAAAAAAAAAAAAAAAAAAAATCAACTGGCAATAATTAAGAAATCCTCGGTACAAATGTCTCTTTCCACCAAATTTTTCAGGTAGTGGAATCCGGTAAAATTGAGAAGTGGCACTGACAACAGCAGAATTTGCATGCAGTTCATGTACTTGTCTTTCTAATTCAGTGGCTTGACTTTTCACTGTATTTAATTGTCCTTGAAGGTTGTACACAAGGTTATGTAATTCCAAGATCTGGAATGCATGCTGTGACAAGTCAGACTTCGCCACTCCGGCCTCCATGTTGGGCCTGATTATTATCTAATGATGCTAATTATTAGATCTGGAGTCCAATTGGTGAGACTAACAGTACAGTACTTAAATAGTAAGAGATGCATAAATAGTACCTCAGGAGTAGAAGTAACCATAGTAAGATGTTTGCAAAGTTCGGTACACAGGAGCAGTAGATCAGCCATAGTCAGACGTATGCAGAGTTCTGTACACAGGAGCAGTAGAGTAATGGTGAGGATCAGGGCAAACAGGAAGCAGACAGCCATAATAATCAGGCACAGGATGGAGTAAGCTGTGGGTTTATATAGGGACAGCTACCCTGTGATTGGCCACAGAGCAGGTGAGATCCATAAGCTAATCACTTCAGTAGAAAGAACAAACAGGCTTTTACAATGGCATAATGGTCAAAGCTGCAGAACATAGCCCGGAAGTTCAAGACCCAGCGAGCTCCGTTCCTGACAGACTCTCTTGGACGAGACAAAACATGTTGGTATGTCGACCTAAGTAGATCTGGGTAACGTCTTTTGAAGAATCTCTTCCGCAGATCATCTGCTTGTAATTTAAAAGATCTGCGTGAGCTACAATTCCTCCTAGCTCGCAAGTACTTCACCTTACATATCCCCCGGCAGGATGGTGACTTTCCCACCTCAGAAGGGAGTTGGTGCCAGTGGGCTTGTGAAAAATCGTCTCCACCCCACCAGTGTCTGACCTTTAAATCAGTACATCTAGGAAGGGTAATGAGTTATATCTTAAGCCCACTATATTGGCATTAAGGGTAATTACAAAATCAGCAAAATCAGTTTGATTCCCTCTCCAAAAAAGGATGTTTTTCACTGGTTTGATAGGTAGCGCTACTTGTTTTTACTGCATTTTGAGAATAAATGTTAAGTTTTAATATTTTTGTTCATGTTGACTATACTATTGATTTAGAAAACGCTAATTAGAGACCGATTTACTTGGTCTTTTTGATCTATATCTATTTTTTGCTAATTGCTTACAATAGGATCACTAATTTAAGAAAGGGAAGAGGTAGCATCAGCAGCCATTAGGTGATTCTGATTCTGATCTACCAGTTAATGAATGGTTTGATGTTGAAGGGCTGAAGGCAGGATGTTAACCCCTTGGGGAGACATCCTAAAGGTACCTTAACCACTTCAGTACCAGGCCTATTTCTGGTCCAGGATCAGACACATTTTCAATTTTTTTGTATGTATGGTTTTGAAGGCTGTAACATTTTTATCATTTGGGTTATTCAACTAATTTCTGTGTCTTTTTTTTTTTGGTGACACACAGGGCATTATTTTTATGTTTTTATTTTTGCATGTTTTTTAATTTTTTTTATATCTGGGAAAATATAAACAAAAGAGGAAGGAAAACGAGTCTGTTTTTCACTTTTTAATTTTTTTTTTTTTTATTTAATAGTACAAAGTGCTACTGAAAAACTTTTTAAAATAGTTTTTTTCTCTCCATTACGGTAATTTTATTTTGTATGGTTTCGTTGGGTGTGGTGCTAGAACCTGTAATAAGGTGGGTGTGTTTTTGACGTGTTTTTTTTTTTGTTTTTTTTTTTTAATTTATTTTATTTAAAATTTTTTATACAGTACAGACCAAAAGTTTGGACACACCTTCTCATTCCAAGAGTGTTCTGTATTTTCATGACTATAAAAATTGTAGATTCACACTGAAGGCATCAAAACTATGAATTAACACATGTGGAATTATATACTTAACAAAAAAGTGTGAAACAACTGAAAATATGTCTTATATTCTAGGTTCTTCAAAGTAGCCACCTTTTGCTTTGATTACTGCTTTGCACACTCTTGACATTCTCTTGATGAGCTTCGAGAGGTAGTCACCTGAAATGGTCTTCCAACAGTCTTGAAGGAGTTCCCAGAGATGCTTAGCACTTGTTGTCCCTTTTGCCTTCACTCTGCGGTCCAGCTCACCCCAAACCATCTCGATTGGGTTCAGGTCTGGTGACTGTGGAGGCCAGGTCATCTGGCGTAGCACCCCATCACTCTCCTTGGTCAAATAGCCCTTACACAGTCTGGAGGTGTGTTTGGGGTCATTGTCCTGTTGAAAAATAAATGATGATCCAAACTTTTGGTCTGTACTGTATTTTTTTTTACTTTTCTATTCATCTTATTTTATTTTTTACACTGTGTCACCAAAAGGTCATAATAGACCTTTGGGGACATCTAATAACTGATTTTTTTTTTGTGTGGCGAAGGCTGATTTCCCCTGTAACTGGGTTTAGTGCATTTAGCCCCAGTTGCAGGAGGAATACAGCCTCCTGCGCATAACTATAGAGCTTATAGTAGGACCCAGTAGCTCTTACAGACTCTGATCCCGGCAAATCACGTGACCATGTGTATACAGCACTCATTGAGCACTGTGTATACAGTGATTGTGAAGGCAGGTACGGTAATAAACCTTCCCTGCCTTCTCTCTGGGAGCTCCGACTGAAGTTACAGCTGGCTCCCTGTTTCAGCAGCTGCACGATTTTGAGCAGCTGCTGAAAACTGATGGACGTTGCAGAACTAGACAACCTCTCTGGATGTAAAAACCCAATGGGCAGTCCGGAAGTGGTTAAAGACATGGCCTCATTTGGCCTGACATGTCACTTTATATGGCAATAACTTTGAGATGCTTTAACTTACAAAAGTGATTTTGAGATTGATCAATATTTTTGTATTTATTTATAAAAAAAAAAAAAAATAGGAAATTTTATGGAAATTTTGAAAAAAAAAAAATCGCAATTTTCAAAATGTGAAATGCTCTGCTTTTCAGATAGTCATACCACCCAAATACATTAATAAATATTAGCTACTATATCTCTGCTTTTATGTTGGCTTCAGCTTTTAATTGCCCTGTAACTTATTTTGAACATTAGAAGGCTTACAAGTGTAACAGTGATTTTCCAGATTTCCAAGAAGATTTTTCAATACAAATCAGTCATGGATTTTTTTAAGGTCAGCCAGGCATTGGGCATCTCGCAGCAGCGACTCGTTGAGTTGCCAAGTGTTGGAACATCAAATGGGAGGGGGGAGCTTAAGGGAGCAGGAAACCGGGGAGTGATCCGAGAGGAAGGCAGTACCTATAGTGGCTTTAGTAACCTGAGGAAGTAGTGAATTGGGTAAGAAGACATAGTTCAGCCTGCTGTATGTGCATAGGAGAAGGAGTAATTCCTATCCTCCGGGTGCAAAAATACACCACGCACCACATAGCATCATGGAGTGTAGTTGTTTACAAAATCTTTTGAGGACACTGTAAGGGGATATGAGATTTGCCTGTAGAAGAGTCTATGAAGGGATTGAGTGTTAGGTTAAAGTCCCCACAAAGAATAAGATGACCGCGGGCAAAGGTTTGAAGAGTAGAGAGAAGTAAGGGTATTGGACCGGTGTTGGGGGAGTTGATATTCACAATGGTGTATGTGGTGCCATATATCTCACACAGGAGGAAGATAAAGCAGGCTTCAGGGTCAGAAAGAGAGTCGAGAATCTTAAGTCGTAGGTTTTTATGGAAAAAGGTAGTCACTCCTTTGGTTTACCCTGTGAGCTACTACTATGAACATACCGGATAATAACGATTTTTAATAGCTGGCATATGTGTGGAAAGAAAGTGGGTCTCTTGTAAGCATAATATATGAGCTCTGCGTTTGTGAGAGTTATACAGTACCTGGGAGCGGTTTTCTGGTGTCTTCAGGCCTTTAACATTGAAGGAAGATACAGTGAGCTCTGCCATCAGGAACCTGGAGGAAGAGCGGGACTGGGGGGTAGAGAAGCAAGAAAAGTGGAGGTCAGTGAGCAAGAGAAGAGTGAATTTAAACAAAAAAAATAAAAATTCTCCACATCTCACCGGTAGATACAGAGTTGATTCAAATTTGCCACAGTACACAGAGGATTTCCTGGACCAAGGAAAAAAAGATGGAGTCGTTTCCAAAAGGTAAAAACACCAGCGTCTCTTGGCAAATATTCATATAAATAAAATGTAACCTTTATTCAAATGTTATAAAAGGGACACAGATGGCATAACAACCATCCTGTACAGACACGACGACTTGCATGTTTCAGAGCACATGGCTCCTTAGTCATGACGCTGGTGTTTTTGCCTTTTGGAAAGGGAAGAGTGAGGTAAGTCAAGAATGGAGAGGAGTGAGTAAAAAAAAAAAAAAAATGGGGAAAGGCTGGGATAGCAGGAAGATAAAAGAATAAAGGGCAGTATAGCTGCCCTCAGCAGGACTAAGATAATTGAGCACACGTCTCAAGGTGGACCAGTATAACTGTCCAATGGCATATGGGAGGTTGTGGCAAGCACAGGAGGAGTTCTAGGGAAATCAGAAAATAAGGCAAAGCGAACAGCGTCTGTGCTGGCCCAAGGCTTATGGGAGAGAAGTGATTGAGCAAAAGAGGAGTGAAGAATCATTGAGGAGATACAGAAACAAAACAGGGCAATATAACAATGTGAAGTCAGAACACAGCAAACAAATCAACAAAAGTCCAGAGAGTGCATGTCATCCGAGAAGACCAAATCAGGTCTGGAGATCACGATGAGAAGCCATACATCCATCTACGGCGAGATTCTTGAGATCTGGGAGACAGCGGGCGGTGGTTGTCTACGGAGGAATGGGGTCATCCAGGAGCTTTTCCCAATCCAGAAGTCTCATAGAAGGCAAATCCGAGGCTTGTAGAAAGGCAGGCAGGTCATCTAGGCTTGAGAGGATCAGCAATCTGTCTTTCATCCTGACCTGGAGGGCAAATGGGACGCCCCAGCGGTACGGAATGCCGTGTTCCTGCAGAAGAGATAGAAGAGGCTTTAGGGCGGCCCTTTGCCGCAGGGTATGACGAGAAAGGAACAGGGACAGTGGAGCTCCGTCAAAGTCAATAGATTGTTGACCCCTGGCTTTCTGCATGATGTCTTTTTATAAGTGCGTAGTAGTGTATTCAGCATATTAAATCACGGGGTTTGGCAGGATCAGAGTTGCGTGGTCTGACCGCCCGATGTGCCCAGTCAATTTCAATATGGGTTTCAGTCGAGCAACCCAAAATAATGTTGAAGATGCCAGTCAGAGTGGGCATAATTTCAGAGGAGGGAGTAGCTTCTGGCAAGCCGGATATTAGTGTGGTGGTTACGATTTTCAATGTCATCCACGTGTGACCGTAAGGTGTGGTATTGAGAAGTGGAGGCATGGGATGCTTGCTGCAGAGATTGTACTGAAGCTGTTATGGATTCTTGGAACAGCTCTAAGTCATCGACTCGCTGCTGCAAAGTAGTAACATCAGCTTTCACTACCTTGAGGTCCTGGCGACAGGCTTTTTTTTGGTCAGAGGCCAGGTTGTCCATGTCTCGCTTGCTAGGGAAAAGGGCCAGCAGAGCCTGTAGTTCAGGGTGACCTTGCAGAGCATGCAGCACTTCTTCAGGCGGCGGTGAGTGAGCAGAGAGGAGCTGGATAGATGGCGGGCAGCAGGGTTAGGATGGCCAGATATCTGCTTGCGGCACGTGGATGGAAGAGTATTGTCCTCATCAGAGGACACATCAGAGTCCAGGGCAGGTCACTGGGATCCAGAAGTGTGACCCTTGGGGGGTAAAATGGTGCTTCTTGGTGGGCAGGCTGGTACCCCACCCAGGCCTCTGGCACCTCTGTGCCCTGCATCCCCAGGTCAGGCAGAGAATAGGGATGTTGCAGATCTCTACTGAGAAGGGTGGACAGAGGGGAGGGAGATTGGGCCCCCCCGGGCTCGAAGCACTCACCCTGGGGCGCGGAGAACACGGAGCCTCCGCTGGAGATGCCAGCGAAGCCTGCTGCTGCCTGTGCAAGTGTCTCTGGAGCTCTGGGGGTGGCAAGGCCGGGGATAGAGCATGCGGGGAGTCAGCTGTCAGGTCCGGGTAGGCTTCGCTATCAAAGGAGGCTCTGGATTCTCACAGCCGTGTATCACTCTGTTCATGCGAGCTGGGACTGGAGTGGTGTAGAAAAGCGTCTATGCGGATCCCATGCTAGGACACCCCCCGTTATATTGTTTTTTTATGCGCTACTAATTTTGCAGAACAAAATCCCATTTGGGGACGCAAATCAATTATTTTTGCATCGCCATCTTCTGAGATGTCTAGCATTTTTATTTTTCGGGTGATGAAGTTGGTTGAGGGCTTATTTTTTTTCTGGGAGGACCTGTGCATTTTATTGGCACTGTTTTAGGGTATATATGACTTTTTTATCACTTTTTATAGCATATTTTGTAAGGCGATATGATGAAAAATCATTACGTCCGGCTTTTTTTCAGTTTTTTTTGTTTTGTTTTTTTTTTTTCCTGACGTTCTCTGTGCAGTTTAAATAATATTTCATTTTTATTGTATGAGTTGTTATGGATGCAGCGATACCAAAATATGTATTTTGATTTTTAATTTTTTTTTTTTTTATATAATTCATTTTATATAGGATAGGGGCATTTTGGGGGCTTTATTCATTTATTAATTTTTTTTAAATACACTTTATTTTTTTTTTACACTTTATTTTTTTGATGTCCCACTAGGGCACCTGAACCAGCGGCGCTCTGATCGCTGGTTAAGTACTATACACTGCAATACATGTTTGACCATGGCATCTAAGGGGTTAAAACCCCGATCAGAGCTCAGCTCCGACCAGGGATCATGGAGCGGGTCTCATGTGAGCAGGCGGCTGACTGGTGACATACTATTACGTACGTTTGTGCCAGGTGGCCAGGATGTAATAGTACATCAGTGGTCACTAAATGGTTAAGGATGTAAAAAAAAAAAAAAAAAGTTTGTTTTTTTAAATAAAAAGAGGAACTTGTAAAAGGGAAAATTGGGAAATTGATGTCTAGGTTATTGCAGATCAATCCTTTAGGGTAAAGCATGATGGCTGCTAGGGGTTGGGACACTAATGAATGTTTACCGTGCCAGATTTACCAGAAAGTGTTGGAAAAGATAAAAGAAGGAAAGTTTGTTCTTTAGCTAGGGAGAACAGCTGTGGTAATGAAGGAAGAGTGTAGCTGACAAGGGAATATAAGCCATCGAAGTCCTTAGTGAATTGTGTAAAGGGATTGTTGGTAGAAATCAGAACAGAAACTGAATTTAATAAAATATAGGGGCATCGTTAACAACGGACAGTTTGGGGCAATGGTTGAAGTAATTATGATTGGGCCCTCAAAAAACATGGTAGTAAGCTGTGTGTTGAATTATAAGAAGAAGGACTTTTATTTCTAGTCCAAGTTAAAGGGGTGCAGTAAGGCTAAGAAAACTAAGGGAATGGTTACTCATTTAGGAAAAGGCAAGTGTAAGTTTGGGGGAAATTGAAAAAAAAAATATAAGAAACCTTAAGTTGACTAAGAAATTTCTGAAAATTAAGGATAAAACGAAACAGAAAGGAAGCTAGGGAAAACAGAGGTCCCCCTTTTTTGATTAGGGAGTGGTAGTATCACTATGAGGAGTGGGGGCAAGAAGGAAGGCTGGTGAATATTAGAATGATATAACATCCATTGTATCCAAAACAGACTTGATAAAATGTGAGAGTGGTGCATTACCTAAGCAGGATACAAATGCATAGGGAACAAAATTACATATGGCTATCACCCATGCTGTGTAAACAGTATATACTCTTTGGGTAATATAGATGCCCTGGATGAGTCACCACACTCCAACAAGCCAACACTTGGAGGGCTGGTAGACTGCGTTTTAGTCTGTGAGATATTTTCTCTCTTTGTGTCACCCTGTCCCCTTATCAGTGATTTCTGCTTTTTGTTATGTCTATCAGAGACAGAGGAATGGAAGCATACATGTGACTATGCAAATGCTAGATTCTAAAGGATGTGACTGCATCATGGTACAGACATACATGTGATTCTATACAAAGCCTTGTATTAACTCTGTATTAACAATTGAGCTTGTTTATTATACCAGAGTTGATAGAAATGTTTAATAACAGTAAACTGTCATAAGCGGGGGAAACTGATGGTATCTTGAGTTGTCTATAAGGGAGTATGGCAATGGATATTTGCCTAGAGGTGCAAAGGATGGTTTGGAGAGGATATCATACGTGGGTGAGACATAGGGTCTGTGCATCATCTCTAAGTGTAATTCTATAAGTGCATTGACCAGAATTAGACTAGAATGTAATAGACAATGTCTCCCACCATCCTCTTTTCATTCTCATCTCATCTTGTCTTCCATCTTCAATCCCCAAGTATGTTTCGCCATCTGTGCTATGGAACCACTGCTACCAGCATAACCCTGTCACTGCTTGTTTATTGTTACTTGTTAGACTGGGTTCACATCATTGTTGGTGTCTCTATATTAAATCAGTTTTTGTAACCGTCAAAAATAATAAAAAAAATGATTTGGAACAGGTTGTTAAACAACTATTGATTTCAAAGGGTTTTAAAAACCATCCACAGATGTCCGTTTGTACCATTTCCATCGTGTATCCGTTCTTTTGGGCAGAAAAAAAAAGTCGGACTTGCAGGACTTTTGCTTCATTCAAAAAATAAGGATACACCGACAAAAAATAAGGATACAGCAACAAATCCGTCTGTTTTAACCTTGATGTCTATGGAAGCTGGACACAAATGGATTGTAATTCCTTTGTGTCCACTTTGCAATCCTTTTGTTTTTTTAAGACAAGGCACTCCCTTTACAAAGAGTAAGAAGGAAGAATATTGACATTTTGCTTTGAACAGCAGACACATAAGTAGCTCCTGGGGTTTTTTATTTTTGGGGTGGTTGGGGTTGGTTTTTAGTACTTTAAGGGTGGGATTTATATAGTTGTAGTTGGGGAGGGGGGTCATTATTAAATGTAGATGGTTATGTGTAGTTTTATAGATGTTAGTGGTAGTGTGTATATTTAACCACTTCAGTACCGAGCCAATATCTCTGGTACAGGACCAGACACATTTTCAGGTTTTTTCGTATGTTCGGTTTGAAGGCTATAACATTTTTATCATTTGGGTTATTCAACTAATTTTTTAGTGGCACATAGGGCTTTATTTTTATGTTTTTTTTTTATTTTTGCATGATTATAATTTTTTTTATATCTGGGGAAAATATAAACAAAAGAGGATGGAAAAGTCTGTTTTTCACTTTTTTTTTTTTTTAAAAGCACAAAATGTTACTAAAAACTTTTTTAAATAGTTTCTCCTCTCCGTTACAGTAATTTTTTTGTATTGTGTCGTCAGGCGTGGGGCTAGAATCTGTGATGTAGGCATGATATTTGCATATTCTTTATTATTATTTTGTTTTTAATTATTTGACTTTAATTTTAATTTTTTTACATATTTATTTTTACATTGTGTCCCCATAATAAGGTTGTGATAGACCTTTGGGGGCACTTGAACCCTATTTTTTGGTGGGGGAGGCTGATTTCCCCTGTAACTGGGGCTGATACATTTAGCCCCAGTTACAGGAGGAATGCAGCCTCCTGCCCATTACTGTAGTGCTGATCTGGGTCCTCTACGACCCAGCAGCTCTAACAGTCTATTATCCCAGGTGGCTCATGTGACCGCCGGGTCAGAGGGGAGCCGCATCATGGCGGTTCACATAGCTGTACATACAGCACTCATTGAGTGTGCTTTTTGGTGTGGCTATATAGAGTTAAAAGTGGTTTATGGTAATGTAGGTACTTCGATTAATAGTGGTGGTACTATAGATAGATAGAGATATAGATATATATTTATTTATTTCTGGGAAAGCTTTCCCATTTTGTGATTTCACTACAATTCATTGGCCTATTTTATATAGTAGACCAATAAATAGTAGTAGGCAAATCATATAAAAAAAATTATCAAAATAATGTAAATTTTTTTTTTTTTATTATTTATAGGCATGTGGATTGTTGCGGACTATGTCGTTGATCATCGTGCTTTGAAGTAATAAAATGGTCAATGAGGGTGGATGTATTTATTTAAATAAAATATTTTTATTCTGTTTTGTGTGTGTGTTTTTTTCCACAATTTAAACTATGCATTTAGTAATGGAGCTGACTGAACTGACAGCATTCATTACCAGGGCAGGGGTTTACTGTCGTCTGCCAAAAAGGATGACCATAACCCCCCCCCCCCCACCACCACCAATTATTACCCTGGTACCCAACGCCTCCATCTGTTTATGGTCAGGTACTGGGGCGGCTGCAGGTTGATGTTTTTAGGCTGTGTGAAAAAAAAAATTAATAAATAAATAAATCCCCAGAAATGCCCCTTTTTCCTATATAAAATGAATTATATATATAAAAAAAAAACAAAAAATTAATAAAAACAATATCTGTCATCACCGTGTCCGTAACAACCTGTAAAATAAAACTGAAACATTATTTAACCTACACGGTGAACGTCAGAAAAAAAAAAAAATAAACGCCGGAAGTAATGATTTTTCGCCATCTCACCTTACAAAATTGTCATATGTACACCAAAACAATACCAATAAAAAGAACAGGTCGTTCCGCAAAAAAATATGCCCTCAACCAAGTCTGTCAACCAAAAAATAAAAGATGATGGTGTGGAGGATGACAAATTGTGTATCCACCATTTTGTATTCCAGTGCCATGTGGGGCCATGCCTGTAACCATTTTACATTCATACATTTGTTTAGAGAGCTCATCCACCCCCCCTCAGATGCCTTAATGGGGTGCGGCTCCTCTTTTTTGTTTGTTGTCCAACTGCCAGAACTATTTTACAACTTTGCCACCAATCATGTTATGCTAGTTGTACTAGTCCAACCTGTTCTTTGTCTACACACTGTATTTAAGACCACCTTTTTCCCTCCATTAAAGCAGAACCCACTATATACACAATAGGTGTGTGTGTGTGCTTCTCTAAGCTAGCTTATACACCAACTTTATGAATTTGGACTTCAACACGGTGATACTTAGAGCAGATTGCGCTCACAGAAATTGGCGTCCCTGGGTGGGCTAGAGGTTAATTACTACCCACCTGGACAAAACAGACGCAAAGGACAAGGAGACGTTGAAAACTGGTTCAAAAGCAGCTGCAGGGTAAGAATCTTTATTCTTACTGTTTCCACTTTCCACTCCTCCTTGTCTTATGTGGCCTCTCTGGAGGCCGGGTGAGTTGTAAGGAAAGTAAATCCTCTGGCCTTTTTAAGAACCCTGTTTTTGGTGCAAGAAGGGGCGTTTGGATATTGTTTAAAGATTCTTCAGGCTGGTAAGGTAGCAATTGTTGATTTTGTAGTCCATCCCCCCTCTTGAACAAAGTGCACCTTAAACAAAAGAAGGCCTAATCTAGAGTCTGGTGTACAGGTTTGTAGAAGAAAATCCATTGTTATAGTGAATTAGAAGTAAGTCGCATATCTGTTTTGTAATGTCTTTTTGTTTATAATGCACATTTGAAGGAATTTGAGTGTGACTGAATGAATGCTATGATTTGCAAGAAAGTGTATGGTAAAGTCATGTATATGGTCTAGAAATCTTATATCTGCTTAGGATTTGAGTAGGTGTCTGACTAGTTGAACAGATGTTGCGTGGTAGATGGATTGGGAGACCAAGTGGCCACAATATAAATTGACTTTGAATCCATATTATAAGCTCTCCCATTTTTTTCTGCCTGCTTCACTCATTGAGGATATTTTGTGTATTTACTAAAGTCATTGAATTGTTTGTAATTGTGGAGTGTGTAGGAGCTCCAGAAGACTAGATTTACTTGTACCGGATAGTCTGAATGAGCTGACAATTTAAAAGATGGCTCATCTATGAATTATAGTGTATACATTATTTTTTGTCTTGCTAGGCCATGTAGTTCTAAACTAGTTTTATGACACAGGAAGGAGAGATAAAAGCCAGTTGTGAGTATGCTAATGAGGTGGGGGTTGAGCTTATTAGACACAGGAAGGAATGTCATTGTCTTTGAAGATGTCTGAATGTTTATTGCCTATAGCATGTGCTTAAATGTTGGAATGTGTTGAATCCAAACGTTTTGCCTGGATTTGCAAAGTTTCAAGATGGGAGACCCAGAGACAGGAGGATTCTGACAATAACCATCAATAGGAAATGGGTACTCTAGTAAGCATGCATTTAATATCAGTACCTGATAAATTGGGGCCAGCCCCTATGATCTCCCTACAATTGCCTGAGGGGAGAACATTTGAATTTTTAGTGGATACTGGAGCTGCCAAATCTATTTTGCACGCTGACAATGTTTTCCCCTATGAGATAATGGATGATTATGTTTCCTGTATTGGGGTGGATGGCAAGCTGGTGATAATCCTGTAACCACTTCCATGTAAGTCACCCCTGCCTACACCATTACCACTAGATTCCTTGTCAGTAAGTCTACCTCAGTTAACTTACTGGGATCAGACATTTTACAAGCCCTACAGGCACACATTGTGTATGAGCCAGATGGGATGGTCTTTCTGATACCAGTAATATCAGAAGACAGCTTATGTTCTCTACACTCCCTGGTTTTCCTGACAAAGCAAAACAATGCAGAGGTAGTTAGTATAGAGGAACATCTAGGTTGTGTGCCCGATTGCCTAGATCTGTTTTTTCTTTTGCCCAGAGGTAAATTGCCAGTACCCCCAGTAATGGTCACATTGCATTTACCTTCAAGTGTAAACAATATGCCTGCACAGAGCTACCACAAGGGGCGCAGAATTCTCCCACCCTTTATACTGCAGGGCGTGGTGCTACTCCAATATGTGGACGACATGCTTTTATTTTGCTCCTCCCAGGAGATGTGTGCAAGCATCAGTATCTCAGTTGTGCTTTTTAGCAGAAAATGGATGTAAAGCATCTGAGTCCAAATTGCAATTCTGGCTTACTAAAGTTGTTTTTTCTAGGTCATTTGCATTTTACAAGGACATCTGACTCCAGATAGACTTCAGGTCATATAGGAGCTCAAACCCCCGAATGGTGTGGCACAACTTAGGACATTCTTAGGCCTTGTGTCCTGCTGCAGACAGTGGATCGGTAATGCATCCCTGTTGATGCAACCTCTTTATGACTGCATTACTAAACCAGAACAGGCAGTGGAAAACTTCCACTCCAGCAAGTTGGCACTTATTTACGCAAGGTTTAGAACTTCCTAATTATGACAAGACTTTTTTCTCTTTACTGTACAGAAATGTCGGGACATGCAACAGCAGTGCTTACTCAAACTCATAAACACCAACAAAGACCAGTAGCTTACTAGTCTGCTATATTAGACCCAGTGTCCAAAGGAGCACCTTCTTGTGTTAGGGCAGTAGCTGCGGTCCAATTGTCCCTGGAGAAAGGTGCAGACATCATACTGGACTTCCCTGTTACAGTACTTACTCCTCATGATGTACATGGCATATTGTCCCAGATCCAGCCTAAGCACATTTCAATGGCTAGACAACTCAGACTACAGTGTGCCTTATGCCTCCTCCATGTCACCCTTGGACTCTGCACGACACTGGGACGTCACCAAACAGGCCCGAAGCTAAGTTACAGTGTTTTTTATGTTCCCTCACCTCCCCTGGGCCTCCGATCGTTATCTTTTCAGACCCCCGGCGTATAATGATAGCAGTGTTTGTGGGGTTCGTGGTAGCCGCTGCCACAGGGCTCCGGGCCCCATAATGTCCCGGGCCCTGTGGCAGCCGCTACCCCAGTATTTATGCCCCTGCGCTATGCCTTTGATATAGAATACGACTATGGTCCGATCTGGAGA